>JAVIAB010000106.1:42869808-44237308 GCA_032433765.1 Megaustenia siamemsis | reverse complement strand
CATATTTACAAAGATAATTCATTATGTGTCATATTTACAAAGATCTTTCATTATGTGTCATATTTACAAAGATCATTCATTACGTGTCATATTTACAAAGATCTTTCATTATGTGTCATATTTACAAAGATCTTTCATTATGTGTCATATTTACAAAGATAATTCATTATGTGTCATATTTACAAAGATCTTTCATTATGTGTCATATTTACAAAGATCTTTCATTATGTGTCATATTTACAAAGAGCTTTCATTATGTGTCATATTTACAAAGATCTTTCATTATGTGTCATATTTACAAAGATCTTTCATTATGTGTCATATTTACAAAGATCTTCATTATGTGTCATATTTACAAAGATCATTCATTATGTGTCATATTTACAAAGATCATTCATTATGTGTCATATTTACAAAGATCCTTCATTATGTGTCATATTTACAAAGATCATTGATTATTTAGCTTTAAATAGCGTAACTATTGCGGTAGTGGTATTTATTCCGGGCTAGCATGTTAACAAATGGTAGTCTCTTTCTTTCATTTCATTGATTTCTTAGGTCGACATGACAGGCACATGCTTATCGCAAATATGGAGCACAGAAACAGTTTCATCTCACAGTCATGCTTTGTATAGTGTAACTAAGGTTAATAGAACTGCTTGAATTGTGCAAGAAAACTGCCTTCACTTCCTCTGTGTGATTTCTGCGGGTTAGTGAAACAAGAGATGGTAGGTATAGAAGCATCAATACTACTAGGTGTCACCTAAATTGTCATAATACGAAAAGCAACAACCTTTGGCAAATCGTGATTACCTCACGACAAAACAGCTAATCGAGCTGTTCTATGGCCATTTCTTTGCTCTCTGCTCCAAAGTGTTGAGCGATTAGCTCTTCTCGTCAACGAAGCAAAAAGTGGCACCAAATTGTTGTCCAGTGCGAGCGTCGTTCATTGATTTCACATCAGCTCCGGCATGACTGTGGTCGATATTTGCCCGCGGTGGTCGGATCTGGTGCTTAAGTGTAGACAATAACAATCGGCAATCGCGGACAATCCTTTTCACATCTAACGATTGACCCATTTCTAGAGATTGAAATATGAATACAGATCTGTTGAGGTTCCGTCTCCGCAAGAAAAGGTTGCTACAGGGAAACTGTCAAGATTATTTCTGTCTGTTCTTGTTCGTGTATATTGTTTTTGGCTTCTTTCTCCATACTGTTATTCTTTCCTGATCGTTGACTATTATTCTTTCCTAATCGTTGACTATTATTTTTTTCTCCGAAACGTCGCCGTTGAGCAATGTTGTCTATAATAAAACACAGTTCATTCCATTCGTTATTTTCCTTGTTATTTTTTCTTACTACCTATTATTTTTCCTTCCTACTGCCATATTCTCAGCAACACAACATCATTCATGACTACTCCAGTCTCCCCTCGTGTCTACACAACTTCTCAACTCCAAAAGTCAGCCTGTTATCACTGCTTTTACCCTTAAGGCAGACATTCTGCAACTTCACAAGTGAGCTCATATTTTTATCATGGAGAATTTTTACTTTTTTTTCGGTAAATTTTTAAGATCAAATTGTGTCTGGCTAGCGGCCATTCTTGGTCTACTCTTTTCTGTTTCAAGCTGCTAAAGGTTCTTTAACATTCCCACAATACACATGGTACCTCCTGTTTGCACACGGTACCTCCTGTTTGCACACGGTACCTCCTGTTTGCACACGGTACCTCATGTTTGCACACGGTACCTCCTGTTTGCACATGGTACCTCATGTTTGCACATGGTACCTCATGTTTGCACATGGTACCTAATGTTTGCACATGGTACCTCATGTTTGCACATGGTACCTCCTGTTTGCACATGGTACCTCCTGTTTGCACATGGTACCTCCTGTTTGCACATGGTACCTTCTGTTTGCACATGGTACCTCCTGTTTGCACATGGTACCTCCTGTTTGCACATGGTACCTCCTGTTTGCACATGGTACCTTCTGTTTGCACATGGTACCTCCTGTTTGCACATGGTACCTCCTGTTTGCACATGGTACCTCCTGTTTGCACATGGTACCTCCTGTTTGCACATGGTACCTCATGTTTGCACATGGTACCTGCTGTTTGCACATGGTACCTCCTGTTTGCACATGGTACCTTCTGTTTGCACATGGTACCTCCTGTTTGCACACGGTACCTCCTGTTTGCACATGGTACCTCCTGTTTGCACACGGTACCTCCTGTTTTGCACATGGTACCTCCTGTTTGCACACGGTACCTCCTGTTTGCACATGGTACCTCCTGTTTGCACACGGTACCTCCTGTTTGCACATGGTACCTCCTGTTTGCACACGGTACCTCCTGTTTGCACATGGTACCTCCTGTTTGCACACGGTACCTCCTGTTTGCACATGGTACCTGCTGTTTGCACATGGTACCTCCTGTTTGCACATGGTACCTCCTGTTTGCACATGGTACCTCCTGTTTGCACATGGTACCTCCTGTTTGCACATGGTACCTCCTGTTTGCACATGGTACCTCCTGTTTGCACATGGTACCTCATGTTTGCACATGGTACCTCCTGTTTGCACATGGTACCTCCTGTTTGCACATGGTACCTCCTGTTTGCACACGGTACCTCCTGTTTGCACATGGTACCTGCTGTTTGCACATGGTACCTCCTGTTTGCACATGGTACCTCCTGTTTGCACATGGTACCTCCTGTTTGCACATGGTACCTCCTGTTTGCACATGGTACCTCCTGTTTGCACATGGTACCTCCTGTTTGCACATGGTACCTCATGTTTGCACATGGTACCTGCTGTTTGCACATGGTACCTCCTGTTTGCACATGGTACCTTCTGTTTGCACATGGTACCTCCTGTTTGCACACGGTACCTCCTGTTTGCACATGGTACCTCCTGTTTGCACACGGTACCTCCTGTTTGCACATGGTACCTCCTGTTTGCACACGGTACCTCCTGTTTGCACATGGTACCTCCTGTTTGCACATGGTATCTCCTGTTTGCACATGGTACCTCCTGTTTGCACATGGTACCTCCTGTTTGCACATGGTACCTCCTGTTTGCACATGGTACCTCCTGTTTGCACATGGTACCTGCACATGGTACCTCCTGTTTGCACATGGTACCTCCTGTTTGCACATGGTACCTCCTGTTTGCACATGGTACCTCCTGTTTGCACATGGTACCTCCTGTTTGCACACGGTACCTCCTGTTTGCACATGGTACCTCCTGTTTGCACACGGTACCTCCTGTTTGCACATGGTACCTGCTGTTTGCACATGGTACCTCCTGTTTGCACACGGTACCTCCTGTTTGCACATGGTACCTCCTGTTTGCACATGGTACCTCCTGTTTGCACATGGTACCTCCTGTTTGCACACGGTACCTCCTGTTTGCACACGGTACCTCCTGTTTGCACACGGTACCTCCTGTTTGCACACGGTACCGAATGCTTTTTTGTTGTCGTTATCTGAGAGGGATAAACAGCGGATCTCAGAGTTCGGCGTTGTGTCGGGCCAAGAAACCACACATCCGATTAAAAAAAACAAACAATGTGTCCACCACCTATGGTGGGAAGCGAACCCGAGACCTTCCTGTCTAGAGACGGACGTCTGACCTCTCGTTATAGAAACTGTAGCATTTCTTCTGCTGGTGTATGTTTTCATCTTAATATTTCTCTGCCTAGTTATCAAACTAGCAAACACATGGGCAGATGATGACAAGGAAGAGTAAGGCATTACTCTACACCAGCTCGTACATGCGCTCCACATTTGGACGGCTTATTAACCCCTCATTTACTCTCACTCTTTCAAACTTGCCCATACCTTTGTCGACCTCCATTTCTTTCTATCTTCAGTGACATACTTTGTCGATATTCTCTATTTCCTTTAATCTGTAATCATTCTTTACGACTGCAAAGTCGAGGATTGTCTATTTGTTGACGTTATCTTTACATCTCTTTGTCTACGCTCCTTCTCATTTCTTTCTATCTTCAGTGACATACTTTGTCGATATTCTCTATTTCTTAATCTCATTCTTTACGACTGCAAAGTCGAGGACTATTGTGACGATCTTTACATCTCTTTGTCTACGCTCCTCATTTCTTTCTATCTTCAGTGACATACTTTGTCGATATTCTCTATTTCCTTAATCTGTAATCTTTACGACTGCAAAGTCGAGGATTGTCTATTTGTTGACGTTATCTTTACATCTCTTTGTCTACGCTCCTTCTCATTTCTTTCTATCTTCAGTGACATACTTTGTCGATATTCTCTATTTCCTTTAATCTGTAATCATTCTTTACGACTGCAAAGTCGAGGATTGTCTATTTGTTGACGTTATCTTTACATCTCTTTGTCTACGCTCCTTCTCATTTCTTTCTATCTTCAGTGACATACTTTGTCGATATTCTCTATTTCCTTTAATCTGTAATCATTCTTTACGACTGCAAAGTCGAGGATTGTCTATTTGTTGACGTTATCTTTACATCTCTTTGTCTACGCTCCTTCTCATTTCTTTCTATCTTCAGTGACATACTTTGTCGATATTCTCTATTTCCTTTAATCTGTAATCATTCTTTACGACTGCAAAGTCGAGGATTGTCTATTTGTTGACGTTATCTTTACATCTCTTTGTCTACGCTCCTTCTCATTTCTTTCTATCTTCAGTGACATACTTTGTCGATATTCTCTATTTCCTTTAATCTGTAATCATTCTTTACGACTGCAAAGTCGAGGATTGTCTATTTGTTGACGTTATCTTTACATCTCTTTGTCTACGCTCCTTCTCATTTCTTTCTATCTTCAGTGACATACTTTGTCGATATTCTCTATTTCCTTTAATCTGTAATCATTCTTTACGACTGCAAAGTCGAGGATTGTCTATTTGTTGACGTTATATCTCTTTGTCTACGCTCCTTCTCATTTCTTTCTATCTTCAGTGACATACTTTGTCTACGCTCCTTCTCATTTCTTTCTATCTTCAGTGACATACTTTGTCTACGCTCCTTCTCATTTCTTTCTATCTTCAGTGACATACTTTGTTACGCTCCTTCTCATTTCTTTCTATCTTCAGTGACATACTTTGTCTACGCTCATTCTCATTTTTCTATCTTCAGTGACATACTTTGTCTACGCTCCTTCTCATTTCTTTCTATCTTCAGTGACATACTTTGTCTACGCTCCTTCTCATTTCTTTCTATCTTCAGTGACATACTTTGTCTACGCTCCTTCTCATTTCTTTCTATCTTCAGTGACATACTTTGTCTACGCTCCTTCTCATTTCTTTCTATCTTCAGTGACATACTTTGTCTACGCTCCTTCTCATTTCTTTCTATCTTCAGTGACATACTTTGTCTACGCTCCTTCTCATTTCTTTCTATCTTCAGTGACATACTTTGTCTACGCTCCTTCTCATTTCTTTCTATCTTCAGTGACATACTTTGTCTACGCTCCTTCTCATTTCTTTCTATCTTCAGTGACATACTTTGTCTACGCTCCTTCTCATTTCTTTCTATCTTCAGTGACATACTTTGTCTACGCTCCTTCTCATTTCTTTCTATCTTCAGTGACATACTTTGTCTACGCTCCTTCTCATTTCTTTCTATCTTCAGTGACATACTTTGTCTACGCTCCTTCTCATTTCTTTCTATCTTCAGTGACATACTTTGTCTACGCTTCTCATTTCTTTCTATCTTCAGTGACATACTTTGTCTACGCTCCTTCTCATTTCTTTCTATCTTCAGTGACATACTTTGTCTACGCTCCTTCTCATTTCTTTCTATCTTCAGTGACATACTTTGTCTACGCTCCTTCTCATTTCTTTCTATCTTCAGTGACATACTTTGTCTACGCTCCTTCTCATTTCTTTCTATCTTCAGTGACATACTTTGTCTACGCTCCTTCTCATTTCTTTCTATCTTCAGTGACATACTTTGTCTACGCTCCTTCTCATTTCTTTCTATCTTCAGTGACATACTTTGTCTACGCTCCTTCTCATTTCTTTCTATCTTCAGTGACATACTTTGTCTACGCTCCTTCTCATTTCTTTCTATCTTCAGTGACATACTTTGTCTACGCTCCTTCTCATTTCTTTCTATCTTCAGTGACATACTTTGTCTACGCTCCTTCTCATTTCTTTCTATCTTCAGTGACATACTTTGTCTACGCTCCTTCTCATTTCTTTCTATCTTCAGTGACATACTTTGTCTACGCTCCTTCTCATTTCTTTCTATCTTCAGTGACATACTTTGTCTACGCTCCTTCTCATTTCTTTCTATCTTCAGTGACATACTTTGTCTACGCTCCTTCTCATTTCTTTCTATCTTCAGTGACATACTTTGTCTACGCTCCTTCTCATTTCTTTCTATCTTCAGTGACATACTTTGTCTACGCTCCTTCTCATTTCTTTCTATCTTCAGTGACATACTTTGTCTACGCTCCTTCTCATTTCTTTCTATCTTCAGTGACATACTTTGTCTACGCTCCTTCTCATTTCTTTCTATCTTCAGTGACATACTTTGTCTACGCTCCTTCTCATTTCTTTCTATCTTCAGTGACATACTTTGTCTACGCTCCTTCTCATTTCTTTCTATCTTCAGTGACATACTTTGTCTACGCTCCTTCTCATTTCTTTCTATCTTCAGTGACATACTTTGTCTACGCTCCTTCTCATTTCTTTCTATCCCTTCTAGATTTGTCTTTGCTTGGCCAAGCGATCAAGACACGTGACCAAACCATTTCATTCTGCGCTTCTTCGTAATAGTCAAGAGATCATGTATTCTGCTTTATTGTGTTATCCTTTTGCCGACTTGTTTGTGATAGGATCTAAGTAAGAGATGTCCACAATCTGACCACAATCTGACCACAATCTGACCACAATCTGACAATCATATGTCACCGCCCATTGCTTACAGTAGAATGTACACCTGCTATAAGGCATAACTTCACGAAGTTGTGCGCATTACATTCAGATTGGGTTTTTTTTTCGAAATTATCATAAAAAATACGTTACTGCGGTAAAAGCAAGAGCATAAGAAAACCCAAAAAATGTTTGGTTACAGCTTGACTGTAATGAAAGCCCACACACAAACACTACGACCTGCTGCCTAACAAATTATTTTCTTTCGGAACACAGACTTCTTCATTTTTATTTACTTCCCTTTGATTATCACTGTGTTTACTTTTATTTCACAGATTATCACATTTTTACTTCCTTCTAATTAAATCTGCAATTACATTTTTTTACGGACTATCTAACGTATTGTTCTGCTCTTGTGATTACCTCGCATGCACTCATTTCACTGACTATGTGTGTGTGTGTGTGTGTATGCGTCATATTTACTTCCCAAAAGGTGACATCATACTAATTCTTGTTAATACTATCACCTCTATTTAGTCCATACTTAATTTCCTCAATTGTAGATCCTGTTCTAACTAACCCGAAATTCGCTTCCCTACCTAATTACCTCTTTTTAAAAATCCTTATCTGAGTACTTCATTATTATATGCTCATTATTGGCGAGTTGTCACGTGGTCACACAGTACAAAATGAGCGCGTGTGGTCACTGAGACAAGCCGGAGGAGAAACATGCCAGAAGTGGATCACGTGCTGGCCAATAAGGAGAGTCGCTAGTGATCGATAAGCTGTGAGATCACATTAGAAGTTAGAGATGGGTGGGGGCAGCAGTCTATAACCTTTCTTTACTAACGGGACGCATTTGTCCCATCTGAATATGGAAGAAGTCTGCTTGGACTAAAGCAAGCACTATTTGGTATTTAACTTGTCCCATGCATTCTTTCACACCCACCAGACAACAACTCCTTTGGTAGTACGGGCACAGAGACACCATCTTGTTTGTTGTTTGAGTGTGTACTCAAGTTATCTATTTATATAATACACATGGATTGTACAGCCGATGCGTCTAGGTAAACTGTTATTATTGTAACAACTAATGTTATTGTGATTGTCAAATGTGATCGACGCTCCTGGATGTCGACTGGACAGATGTGCAACATCCCTCAACTCGACAATATTTAGCTTTCTATTATCACAGAAACCAATCCTCAAATTTCCAGTTTAGCTGCTGGAAGACAGAAAATGAAATAATGTGCCACTTTATCTGACAGCTGCACGAGTAGTCGTCACATGTGAACTATAAAGAGGTGACTTTGGAGAAGGTAGTAGAAATTCAACACATGTGAATATTTTGCTTGATTCTACGTTGTATTATGATGACTAGAACTGGTGAATCCTCCGATGTCTAAATAAGGTCACATATGCCTGCACGGACAGAGTTATTGTCGGTGAAATAGACGTGTAAAGTTTGTACAAGAGGCTCATAACACCAGAAAGACGAGCTTATGTCAGTGCTTTACAGAATCCCGGACATTGATGAGCAATACTGCACTCTTACAGCTGATATCTCACTCTCAACAGTATCTTCATTTCACATGCAGAATGCGTGGCGTCTCCCTGATGTTCAACTCTCAACAGCATCCTCATTTCGCATGCTGAATACGCGGCGTCTCCCTGATGTACCACTCTCAACAGTATCCTCATTTCGCATGCTGAATGCGTGGCATCTCCCTGATGTACCACTCTCAACAGTATGCTCATTTCACATGCTGAATTCGTGGTGTCTCCATGATGTACCACTCTCAACAGTATCCTCATTTCACATGCTGAATGCGTGGCGTCTCACTGATGTACCACTCTTAACAGTATCCTCATTTCACATGCTTAATGCGTGGCGTCTCCCTGATGTACCACTCTCAACAGTATCCTCATATCACATGCCGAATGCGTGGCATCTCCCTGATGTACCACTCTCAACATCATCCTCATATCACATGCTGAATGCGTGGCGTCTCCCTGATGTACCACTCTCAACAGTATCCTCATTGCACATGCTGAATGCGCGGCGTCTCCCTGATGTACCACTCTCAATGGCATCCTCATTTCACATGCTGAATGCGCGGCGTCTCCCTGATGTACCACTCTCAACAGTATCCTCATTTCACATGCTGAATGCGTGGCGTCTCACTGATGTACCACTCTCAACAGTATCCTCATTTAACATGCTGAATGCGTGGCGTCTTCTTGATGTACCACTCTCAACAGTATCCTCATATCACATGCTGAATGCGTGGCGTCTCCCTGATGTACCACTCTCAACAGCATCCTCATTTCACATGCTTAATGCGTGGCGTCTCCCTGATGTACCATTCTCAACAGCATCCTCATTTCGCATGCTGAATTCGTGGTGTCTCCCTGATGTACCACTCTCAACAGCATCCTCATTTCACATGCTGAATGCGCGGCGTCTCCCTGATGTACCACTCTCAAAAGCATCCACATTTCACATGCTGAATGCGTGGCATATCCCTGACGTACCACTCTCAAAAGCATCCTCATATCACATGCTGAATGCGCGTCGTCTCCCTGATGTACCACTCTCAACAGTATCCTCATTTCACATGCTGAATGCGTGGCGTCTCCCAGATGTACCACTCTCAGCAGTATCCTCATTTCACATGCAGAATGCGCGGCGTCTCCCTGATGTACCACTCTCAACAGTATCCACATTTCACATGGTGAATGCGTGGCGTCTTCCTGATGTACCACTCTCAACAGTATCCTCATTTCACATACTGAATGCGTGGCATCTCCATGATGTACCATTCTCAACATTATCCTTATTTCACATGCTGAATGCGTGGCATCTCCGTGATGTACTATTTCACATGCTGAATGCGTAGCATCTCCCACATGTACCATTCTCAACAGTATCCTCATTTCACATGCTGAATGCGTGGCGTCTCACTGATGTACCACTCTCAACAGTATCCTCATTTAACATGCTGAATGCCCGGCGTCTCCCTTATGTACCACTCTCAACATCATCCTCATATCACATGATGAATACGCGGTGTCTCCCTGATGTACCACTCTCAACAGTATCCTCATTTCGCATGCTGAATGTGCGGCGTCTCCCAGATGTACCACTCTCAACAGTATCCTCATTGCACATGCTGAATGCGCGGCGTCTCCCTGATGTACCACTCTCAACAGTATCCTAATTTTACATGCTGAATGCGTGACGTCTCCCTGATGTACCACTCTCAACAGTATCCTCATTTCACATGCTGAATTCGTGGTGTCTCCATGATGTACCACTCTCAACAGTATCCTCATTTCACATGCTTAATGCGTGGCGTCTCCCTGATGTACCACTCTCAACAGTATCCTCATATCACATGCCGAATGCGTGGCATCTCCCTGATGTACCCCTCTCAACATCATCCTCATATCACATGCTGAATGCGTGGCGTCTCCCTGATGTACCACTCTCAACAGCATCCTCATTTCACATGCTTAATGCGTGGCGTCTCCCTGATGTACCACTCTCAACAGCATCCTCATTTCGCATGCTGAATTCGTGGTGTCTCCCTGATGTACCACTCTCAATGGCATCCTCATTTCACATGCTGAATGCGCGGCGTCTCCCTGATGTACCACTCTCAACAGTATCCTCATTTCACATGCTGAATGCGCGGCGTCTCCCTGATGTACCACTCTCAAAAGCATCCACATTTCACATGCTGAATGCGTGGCATCTCCCTGATGTACCACTCTCAACAGTATTCTCATATCACATGCTGAATGCGCGTCGTCTCCCTGATGTACCACTCTCAACAGTATCCTCATTTCACATGCTGAATGCGTGGCGTCTCCCAGATGTACCACTCTCAGCAGTATCCTCATTTCACATGCTGAATGCGCGGCGTCTCCCTGATGTACCACGCTCAACAGTATCCACATTTCACATGGTGAATGCGTGGCGTCTCCCTGATGTACCACTCTCAACAGTATCCTCATTTCACATACTGAATGCATGGCTTCTCCATGATGTACCATTCTCAACATTATCCTCATTTCACATGCTAAATGCGTGGCATCTCCGTGATGTACTATTTCACATGCTGAATGCGTAGCATCTCCCACATGTACCATTCTCAACAGTATCCTCATTTTACATGCTGAATGCGCGGCGTCTTCCTGATGTACCACTCTCAACAGTATCCTCATTTCACATGCTGAATGCGCGGCGTTTCACTGATGTACCACTCTCAACAGCATCCTCATTTCACATGCTGAATGCGTGGCATCTCCCTGATGTACCACTCTCAACAGTATCCTCATATCACATGCTGAATGCGCGTCGTCTCCCTGATGTACCACTCTCAACAGTATCCTCATTTCACATGCTGAATGCGTGGCGTCTCCCAGATGTACCACTCTCAGCAGTATCCTCATTTCACATGCTGAATGCGTGGCTGGCGTCTCCCTGATGTACCACTCTCAACAGTATCCACATTTCACATGGTGAATGCGTGGCGTCTCCCTGATGTACCACTCTCAACAGTATCCTCATTTCACATGCTGAATGCGTGGCATCTCCCAGATGTACCATTCTCAACAGTTTCTATATTTCACATGGTGAATGCGTGGTATCTCCCTGATGTATCACTCACAACAGTATCCTCATTTCACATACTGAATGCATGGCATCTCCCTGATGTACTATTTCACATGCTGAATGCTTGGCGTCTCCCTGATGTACCACTCTCAACATCATCCTCATTTCACATGCTGAATGCGTGGCTGGCGTCTCCCTGATGTACCACTCTCAACAGTATCCACATTTCACACGGTGAATGCGTGGCGTCTCCCTGATGTACCACTCTCAACAGTATCCTCATTTCACATGCTGAATGCGTGGCATCTCCCAGATGTACCATTCTCAACAGTTTCCTCATTTCACATGGTGAATGCGTGGCGTCTCCCTGATGAACCACTCTCAACAGCATCCTCGTTTCACATGCGGAATACGTGGCGTCTCCCAGATGTACCACTCTAAACAGTATCCTCATTTCGCATGCTGAATGCGTGGTGTCTCCCTGATCTACCACTCTCAACAGTATCCTCATTTTGCATGCGGAATGCGTGGCGTCTCCCTCATGTACCACTCTCAACAGTATCCTCATTTCACATGCTGAATGCGTGGCTGGCGTCTCCCTGATGTACCACTCTCAACAGTATCCACATTTCACATGGTGAATGCGTGGCGTCTCCCTGATGTGCCACTCTCAACAGTATACTCATTTCACATGCTGAAAGCGTGGCATCTCCCTGATGTGCCTTTCTCAACAATATCCTCATTTCATATGCTGAATGCGTGGCATCTCCGTGATGTACTATTTCACATGCTGAATGCGTAGCATCTCCCAGATGTATCATTCTCAACAGTATCGTCATTTCACATGGTGAATGCGTGGTATCTCCCTGATTTATCACTCACAACAGTATCCTCATTTCACATGCTGAATGCGTGGCATCTCCCTAATGTACTATTTCAAATGCTGAATGCGTGGCATCTCCCTGATTTACCACTCTCAACAGCATCCTCGTTTCACATGTTGAATGCGTGGTGTCTCCCAGATGTACCACTCACAACAGTATTCTCATTTCGCATGCTGAATGCGTGGTGTCTCCCTGATGTACCACTCTCAACAGCATCCCCATTTCACATGCTGAATGCATGGTATCTCCCTGATGTTCCACTCTCAACAGTATCCTCATTTCACATGCTGAATGCGTGGCGTCTCCCTGATGTACCACTCTCAACAGTATCCTCATTTCACATGCCGAATGCGTGGCGTCTCTCTGATGTATCACTCTCAACAGTATCCTCATTTCACATGCTGAATGCGTGGCATCTCCCTGATGTACCAATCTCAACAGTACCCTCATTTCACATGCTGAATGCATGGTATCTCCCTTATGTAGTATTTCACATGCTGAATGCTTGGCATCTCCCTGGTGTACCACTCTCAACAGTTTCCTCGTTTCGCATGCTGAATGCGTGGAATATCACCAGATGTATGACTCACAACAGTATCTTCATTTCACATGCTGAATACGTGGTATCTTCCTGATGTATCACTATCAACATCATCCTCGTTTCACATGATGAATGCGTGGTGTCTCCCTGATGTACCGCTCTCAACAGCATCCTCATTTTGCATGCTGAATGCATGGTGTCTCCCTGATGTACCACTCTCAACAGCATCCTCATTTCACATGCTGAATACGAGGCGTCTCCCAGATGTACCACTCTCAACAGTACCCTCATTTCACATGCTGAATGCGCGGCGTCTCCCTGATGTACCACTCTCAACAGTATCTTCATTTCACATGCTGAATGCGTGGAATGTCACCGGATGTATCACTCACAACAGTATCCTCATTTCACATGCTGAATGCGTGGTATCTCCCTGATGTATCACTATCAACAGTATCCTCGTTTCAGTTGCTGAATGCGTGGTGTCTCCCTCATGTACCACTCTCAACAGCATCCTCATTTCGCATGCTATATGCGTGGTGTCTCCCTGATGTACCGTTCTCAACAGCATCCTCATTTCGCATGCTGAATGCGTGGTGTCTCCCTGATGTACCACTCTCAACAACATCCTCATTTCGCATGCTGAATGCGTGGTGTCTCCCTGATGTACCACTCTCAACAGCATCCTCGTTTCACATTCTAAATGCGTGGCGTCTCCCTGATGTACTACTCTCAACAGCATCCTCATTTCACATTCTAAATGCGTGGTGTCTCCCTGATGTACCACTCTCAACAGCATCCTCGTTTCACATTCTAAATGCGTGGCGTCTCCCTGATGTACTACTCTCAACAGCATCCTCATTTCACATTCTAAATGCGTGGCGTCTCCCTGATGTACTACTCTCAACAGCATCCTCATTTCACATTCTAAATGCGTGGTGTCTCCCTGATGTACCACTCTCAACAGCATCCTCATTTCACATTCTTAATGCGTGGCGTCTCCCTGATGTACCACTCTCAACAGCATCCTCATTTCACATTCTAAATGCGTGGCGTCTCCCTGATGTACCACTCTCAACAGTATCCTCGTTTCACATTCTAAATGCGTGGCGTCTCCCTGATGTACCACTCTCAACAGCATCCTCATTTCACATTCTAAATGCGTGGCGTCTCCCTGATGTACCACTCTCAACAGCATCCTCGTTTAACATTCTAAATGCGTGGCGTCTCCCTGATGTACCACTCTCAACAGCATCCTCGTTTCACATTCTAAATGCGTGGCGTCTCCCTGATGTACCACTCTCAACAGCATCCTCGTTTCACATTCTAAATGCGTGGCGTCTCCCTGATGTACCACTCTCAACAGCATCCTCGTTTCACATTCTAAATGCGTGGCGTCTCCCTGATGTACCACTCTCAACAGCATCCTCGTTTCACATTCTAAATGCGTGACGTCTCCCTGATGTACCACTCTCAACAGCATCCTCGTTTCACATTCTAAATGCGTGGCGTCTCCCTGATGTACCACTCTCAACAGCACCCTCGTTTCACATTCTAAATGCGTGGCGTCTCCCAGATGTACCACTCTCAACAGCACACTCGTTTCACATTCTAAATGCGTGGCGTCTCCCTGATGTACCACTCTCAACAGCACACTCGTTTCACATTCTAAATGCGTGGCGTCTCCCTGATGTACCACTCTCAACAGCATCCTCGTTTCACATTCTAAATGCGTGGCGTCTCCCTGATGTACCACTCTCAACAGCACCCTCGTTTCACATTCTAAATGCGTGGCGTCTCCCTGATGTACCACTCTCAACAGCACCCTCGTTTCACATTCTAAATGCGTGGCGTCTCCCTGATGTACCACTCTCAACAGCACCCTCGTTTCACATTCTAAATGCGTGGCGTCTCCCTGATGTACCACTCTCAACAGCACCCTCGTTTCACATTCTAAATGCGTGGCGTCTCCCTGATGTACCACTCTCAACAGCACCCTCGTTTCACATTCTAAATGCGTGGCGTCTCCCTGATGTACCACTCTCAACAGCACCCTCGTTTCACATTCTAAATGCGTGGCGTCTCCCTGATGTACCACTCTCAACAGCACCCTCGTTTCACATTCTAAATGCGTGGCGTCTCCCTGATGTACCACTCTCAACAGCACCCTCGTTTCACATTCTAAATGCGTGGCGTCTCCCTGATGTACCACTCTCAACAGCACCCTCGTTTCACATTCTAAATGCGTGGCGTCTCCCTGATGTACCACTCTCAACAGCACCCTCGTTTCACATTCTAAATGCGTGGCGTCTCCCTGATGAACCACTCTCAACAGCATCCTCGTTTCACATGCGGAATACGTGGCGTCTCCCAGATGTACCACTCTAAACAGTATCCTCATTTCGCATGCTGAATGCGTGGTGTCTCCCTGATCTACCACTCTCAACAGTATCCTCATTTTGCATGCGGAATGCGTGGCGTCTCCCTCATGTACCACTCTCAACAGTATCCTCATTTCACATGCTGAATGCGTGGCTGGCGTCTCCCTGATGTACCACTCTCAACAGTATCCACATTTCACATGGTGAATGCGTGGCGTCTCCCTGATGTGCCACTCTCAACAGTATACTCATTTCACATGCTGAAAGCGTGGCATCTCCCTGATGTGCCTTTCTCAACAATATCCTCATTTCATATGCTGAATGCGTGGCATCTCCGTGATGTACTATTTCACATGCTGAATGCGTAGCATCTCCCAGATGTATCATTCTCAACAGTATCGTCATTTCACATGGTGAATGCGTGGTATCTCCCTGATTTATCACTCACAACAGTATCCTCATTTCACATGCTGAATGCGTGGCATCTCCCTAATGTACTATTTCAAATGCTGAATGCGTGGCATCTCCCTGATTTACCACTCTCAACAGCATCCTCGTTTCACATGTTGAATGCGTGGTGTCTCCCAGATGTACCACTCACAACAGTATTCTCATTTCGCATGCTGAATGCGTGGTGTCTCCCTGATGTACCACTCTCAACAGCATCCCCATTTCACATGCTGAATGCATGGTATCTCCCTGATGTTCCACTCTCAACAGTATCCTCATTTCACATGCTGAATGCGTGGCGTCTCCCTGATGTACCACTCTCAACAGTATCCTCATTTCACATGCCGAATGCGTGGCGTCTCTCTGATGTATCACTCTCAACAGTATCCTCATTTCACATGCTGAATGCGTGGCATCTCCCTGATGTACCAATCTCAACAGTACCCTCATTTCACATGCTGAATGCATGGTATCTCCCTTATGTAGTATTTCACATGCTGAATGCTTGGCATCTCCCTGGTGTACCACTCTCAACAGTTTCCTCGTTTCGCATGCTGAATGCGTGGAATATCACCAGATGTATGACTCACAACAGTATCTTCATTTCACATGCTAAATACGTGGTATCTTCCTGATGTATCACTATCAACATCATCCTCGTTTCACATGATGAATGCGTGGTGTCTCCCTGATGTACCGCTCTCAACAGCATCCTCATTTTGCATGCTGAATGCATGGTGTCTCCCTGATGTACCACTCTCAACAGCATCCTCATTTCACATGCTGAATACGAGGCGTCTCCCAGATGTACCACTCTCAACAGTACCCTCATTTCACATGCTGAATGCGCGGCGTCTCCCTGATGTACCACTCTCAACAGTATCTTCATTTCACATGCTGAATGCGTGGAATGTCACCGGATGTATCACTCACAACAGTATCCTCATTTCACATGCTGAATGCGTGGTATCTCCCTGATGTATCACTATCAACAGTATCCTCGTTTCAGTTGCTGAATGCGTGGTGTCTCCCTCATGTACCACTCTCAACAGCATCCTCATTTCGCATGCTATATGCGTGGTGTCTCCCTGATGTACCGTTCTCAACAGCATCCTCATTTCGCATGCTGAATGCGTGGTGTCTCCCTGATGTACCACTCTCAACAGCATCCTCATTTCGCATGCTGAATGCGTGGTGTCTCCCTGATGTACCACTCTCAACAGCATCCTCGTTTCACATTCTAAATGCGTGGCGTCTCCCTGATGTACTACTCTCAACAGCATCCTCATTTCACATTCTAAATGCGTGGTGTCTCCCTGATGTACCACTCTCAACAGCATCCTCGTTTCACATTCTAAATGCGTGGCGTCTCCCTGATGTACTACTCTCAACAGCATCCTCATTTCACATTCTAAATGCGTGGCGTCTCCCTGATGTACTACTCTCAACAGCATCCTCATTTCACATTCTAAATGCGTGGTGTCTCCCTGATGTACCACTCTCAACAGCATCCTCATTTCACATTCTTAATGCGTGGCGTCTCCCTGATGTACCACTCTCAACAGCATCCTCATTTCACATTCTAAATGCGTGGCGTCTCCCTGATGTACCACTCTCAACAGTATCCTCGTTTCACATTCTAAATGCGTGGCGTCTCCCTGATGTACCACTCTCAACAGCATCCTCATTTCACATTCTAAATGCGTGGCGTCTCCCTGATGTACCACTCTCAACAGCATCCTCGTTTAACATTCTAAATGCGTGGCGTCTCCCTGATGTACCACTCTCAACAGCATCCTCGTTTCACATTCTAAATGCGTGGCGTCTCCCTGATGTACCACTCTCAACAGCATCCTCGTTTCACATTCTAAATGCGTGGCGTCTCCCTGATGTACCACTCTCAACAGCATCCTCGTTTCACATTCTAAATGCGTGGCGTCTCCCTGATGTACCACTCTCAACAGCATCCTCGTTTCACATTCTAAATGCGTGACGTCTCCCTGATGTACCACTCTCAACAGCATCCTCGTTTCACATTCTAAATGCGTGGCGTCTCCCTGATGTACCACTCTCAACAGCACCCTCGTTTCACATTCTAAATGCGTGGCGTCTCCCAGATGTACCACTCTCAACAGCACACTCGTTTCACATTCTAAATGCGTGGCGTCTCCCTGATGTACCACTCTCAACAGCACACTCGTTTCACATTCTAAATGCGTGGCGTCTCCCTGATGTACCACTCTCAACAGCATCCTCGTTTCACATTCTAAATGCGTGGCGTCTCCCTGATGTACCACTCTCAACAGCACCCTCGTTTCACATTCTAAATGCGTGGCGTCTCCCTGATGTACCACTCTCAACAGCATCCTCGTTTCACATTCTAAATGCGTGGCGTCTCCCTGATGTACCACTCTCAACAGCATCCTCGTTTCACATTCTAAATGCGTGGCGTCTCCCTGATGTACCACTCTCAACAGCACCCTCGTTTCACATTCTAAATGCGTGGCGTCTCCCTGATGTACCACTCTCAACAGCACCCTCGTTTCACATTCTAAATGCGTGGCGTCTCCCTGATGTACCACTCTCAACAGCACCCTCGTTTCACATTCTAAATGCGTGGCTTCTCCCAGATGTACCACTCTCAACAGCACCCTCGTTTCACATTCTAAATGCGTGGCGTCTCCCTGATGTACCACTCTCAACAGCACCCTCGTTTCACATTCTAAATGCGTGGCGTCTCCCTGATGTACCACTCTCAACAGCACCCTCGTTTCACATTCTAAATGCGTGGCTTCTCCCAGATGTACCACTCTCAACAGCACCCTCGTTTCACATTCTAAATGCGTGGCTTCTCCCAGATGTACCACTCTCAACAGCACCCTCGTTTCACATTCTAAATGCGTGGCTTCTCCCTGATGTACCACTCTCAACAGCACCCTCGTTTCACATTCTAAATGCGTGACGTCTCCCTGATGTACCACTCTCAACAGCACCCTCGTTTCACATTCTAAATGCGTGGCTTCTCCCTGATGTACCACTCTCAACAGCACCCTCGTTTCACATTCTAAATGCGTGGCTTCTCCCTGATGTACCACTCTCAACAGCACCCTCGTTTCACATTCTAAATGCGTGGCTTCTCCCAGATGTACCACTCTCAACAGCACCCTCGTTTCACATTCTAAATGCGTGGCTTCTCCCAGATGTACCACTCTCAACAGCACCCTCGTTTCACATTCTAAATGCGTGTCTTCTCCCAGATGTACCACTCTCAACAGCACCCTCGTTTCACATTCTAAATGCGTGGCGTCTCCCTGATGTACCACTCTCAACAGCACCCTCGTTTCACATTCTAAATGCGTGGCTTCTCCCTGATGTACCACTCTCAACAGCACCCTCGTTTCACATTCTAAATGCGTGGCGTCTCCCTGATGTACCACTCTCAACAGCACCCTCGTTTCACATTCTAAATGCGTGGCTTCTCCCAGATGTATCCTATTTCTCAAATCAATAAGAGTCAATCTACAAATGAAGACCATGATGTTTAGCAGGTTATACCTCCTTGAGTTATCCCAACATTCATCACACATACTTCTCCTGTTCCGACAGTCATCTACATCAAAAGACTCGAGGCGAAAGTGTGCCATACTTCACATGCCTGCTAGAATACGATTTTACCTTTCTAAATGATTGAAGAATGTAGTTCAAGTAAAAATGTGTTTTAGAAAACCCATCCCTTACAATATCTCTGTGATATATTTGAAAATAATTCAGATTGTGTAAGGCTCATTACACAATTAGACACATTACACATTATTGTAGATGTGATCAATGTCAACCATTGTAAGACAAATAACAGTGGTATCAAAATAACATTTGTTCAAAATAGCATCATTTGGCTTTTTCTATTTCATTGACACATTGGAAGAAATTATGGAAATTTTAAAAAAAGTTCTCAAAGGGCTAATAGACACACATTTAATTTCCTCCTCCCCTATCAAAAAAAGCTCACAACTTGAGCCAGGTATGTTTCTATAGAGTTGCAGCGTTGTTGGTGTGCTCAAACATCCCCCCACAGTAGACTCATTATATATGTGTTGATAATGCGACCTTACAAGCACACACGTGTAGAATTATACAATGTTAGCAATATAGTTTGATGGCAGCACACCATGGATGTTTATACAGTCTTTATAGTTTAGTTTGACAGCAACAAAAAACTTACATATGATGACAACACACACTTACATTTGATGACAACACACACTTACATTTGATGACAAAACACATTTACATTTGATGACAACACACACCTACATTTGATGACAACACACACCTACATTTGATGACAACACACACTTACATTTGATGACAACACACACTTACATTTGATGACAACACACACCTACATTTGATGACAACACACACCTACATTTGATGACAACACACACCTACATTTGATGACAACACACACTTACATATGATCACAAGATACTCTTACATTTGGCAACCAATTATATTTGATGACAACACACACCTACATTTGATGACAACACACACTTATATTTGATGACAACACACACCTACATTTGATGACAACACACACTTATATTTGATGACAACACACACTTATATTTGATGACAACACACACCTACATTTGATGACAACACACACCTACATTTGATGACAACACACACTTATATTTGACGAGCACACACTCTTACATTTGGCAACCAATTATATTTGATGACAACACACACTTATATTTGACGAGCACACACTCTTACATTTGATGGTTAAAGTCACCAGGTTATAAATTGGTACATCAACAGCTTCATCTCTGACCGACAATTGCCTTAGTTAACAAATATGTGTCTTATTTCTGGAAGCCTTGAGACAACACACCCGGTGTCTGATATTTATGAAGGTGATGTTCACGCCACTAGAGAATAATAGGTGTGACAACTACCTATTTCACCTGACACAACCAAGAATAGGAAAGCCAAACGGTGAGGTTGTGTCTAGCATGAATACACATCGTCAGTTGTGCCAGGCCATGGGAGTCCATGTATACCCCTTGTCATTGATCCCCCATCTCTCCATCTTTCCATAACATTGAAGTAAACTAGAAAATAGCGGAAGACTTAGGCGTTGCTCAAAGCTAGAGAGACAAGAGGGAGGGTTGACAGCTCCCCACACTGTTGCTGTCTCAGGAAATAATTAAATCACTCGCATCTCGTGTGTCAATCTGTTTTTGTGCAGGCTTCTACGAGGATGCCAGCCTCGGTGCACAAGTAATGACTCACTTGCCTGGACAATGGAGGTTCGTCACGTTACCAGAGGCCGTATTCTATACTCCCGCTGGATGTGTCGTCTGTAGGAAACGGTACACAAATATATGCTGTGTAGGTGGACTTGGACACCATCAGCGACATGAAAGAGTCAGTCATAAAGTAACATGACATCGCAACATGAAAGAGTTATTCATAGAGTAACATGGCATCACAACAAAAAAGAGTCATTCATAGAGTAACATAGCGAAAAATGAAAGAGTCATTCATAGAATAACATAACATCGCAGCATGAAAGAGTCATTCATAGAGTAACATGGCATCGCAACAAGAAAGAGTCATTCATAGAGTAACATGGCATCGCAACATGAAAGAGTCATTCATAGAGTAACATGACATCGCAGCATGAAAGAGTCAGTCAAAGAGTAACATGACATCGCAACATGAAAGAGTCATTCATAGAGTAACATGACATCGCAGCATGAAAGAGTCAGTCATAGAGTAACATGACATCGCAACATGAAAGAGTCAGTAATAGAGTAACATAACATCGCAACATGAAAGAGTCAGTCATAGAGTAACATGACATCGCAACATGAAAGAGTCAGTCATAGAGTAACATGACATTGCAGCATGAAAGAGTCAGTCATAGAGTAACATGACATTGCAACATGAAAGAGTCAGTCATAGAATAACATAACATCGCAACATGAAAGAGACATTCATAGAGTAACATGACAACGCAGCATGAAAGAGTCAGTCATAGAGTAACATGGCATCGAAAAATGAAAAAGTCAGCCATAGAGTAACATAACATCGCAACATGAAAGAGTCATTCATAGAGTAACATAACACTGCAATATGAAAGAGTCAGTCATAGAATAACATGGCATCACAAAATTAAAGAGTCATTCATAGAGTAACATGACATGGCAACATGAAAGAGTCATCCATAGAGTAACATGACTTCGCAATATGTAAGACTCATTCATAGAATAACATAACATCGCAACATGAAAGAGTCATTCATAGAATAACATGACATCGCAACATGAAAGAGTCATTCATAGAGTAACATAACATCGCAACATGAAAGAGTCAGTCATAGAATAACATAGCATTCCAATATGAAAGAGTCAGTAATAGAGTAACATAACATCGCAACATGAAAGAGTCAGTCACAGAGTAACATGACATCGCAACATAAAAGAGTCAGTCATAGAGTAACATGACATCGCAGCATGAAAGAGTCAGTCATAGAGTAACATGACATCGCAACATGAAAGAGTCAGTAATAGAGTAACATAACATCGCAAAATGAAAGAGTCAGTCATAGAGTAACATGACATCGCAACATGAAAGAGTCAGTCATAGAGTAACATGACATCGCAACATGAAAGAGTCAGTCATAAAGTAACATGACATTGCAGCATGAAAGAGTCAGTCATAGAGTAACATGACATTGCGAAACATGAAAGAGTCAGTCATAGAGTAACATAACAACGCAACATGAAAGAGACATTCATAGAGTAACATAACATCGCAACATGAAAGAGTCAGTCATAGAGTAACATGACAACGCAGCATGAAAGAGTCAGTCATAGAGTAACATGGCATCGAAAAATGAAAGAGTCAGCCATAGAGTAACATAACATCGCAACATGAAAGAGTCATTCATAGAGTAACATAACACTGCAATATGAAAGAGTCAGTCATAGAGTAACATAACATCGCAATATGAAAGAGTCAGTCATAGAATAACATGACATCGCAGCATGAAAGAGTCAGTCATAGAGTAACATGACTTCGCAATATGAAAGAGTCAGTCATAGAATAACATGGCATCACAAAATTAAAGAGTCATTCATAGAGTAACATGACATGGCAACATGAAAGAGTCATCCATAGAGTAACATGACTTCGCAACATGTAAGACTCATTCATAGAATAACATGACATCGCAACATGAAAGAGTCATTCATAGAATAACATGACATCGCAACATGAAAGAGTCATTCATAGAGTAACATAACATCGCAACATGAAAGAGTCAGTCATAGAATAACATAGCATCCCAATATGAAAGAGTCATTCATAGAGTAACATGACATCCAACATGAAAGAGTCATTCATAGAGTAACATCGCATCGCAACATGAAGGAGTCAGTAATAGAGTAACATGGCATCGCAACATTTAAGAGTCATTCATAGAGTAACATAACATTGCAATATGAAAGAGTCAGTCATAGAATAACATGGCATCACAATATGAAATAGTCATTCATAGAGTAACATGACATCGCAACATGAAAGAGTCATTCATAGAGTAACATCGCATCGCAACATGAAAGAGTAATTCATAACATAACATGACATCGCAACATGAAAGAGTCATTCATAGAGTAACATAACATCGCAAAATGAAAGAGTCAGTCATAGAATAACATGGCATTGCAACATGAAAGAGTCAGTTATAGAGTAACATGACATCGCAGCATGAAAGAGTCATTCATAGAGTAACATGGATTCGCAACATGAAAGAGTCATTCATAGAGTAACATAACGTCGAAACATGAAAGAGTCATTCATAGAATAACATGATATCGCTGCATGACAGAGTCAGTCATAGAGTAACATGGCATCGCAACATGAAAGAGTCATTCATAGAGTGACATGACATTGCAGCATGAAAGAGTCAGTCATAGAGTAACATGACATCGCAATATGAAAGAGTCATTCATAGAATAACATGACATCGCAACATGAAAGAGTCATTCATAGAGTAACATCGCATCGCAACATGAAAGAGTAATTCATAACATAACATGACATCGCAACATGAAAGAGTCATTCATAGAGTAACATAACATCGCAACATGAAAGAGTCAGTCATAGAATAACATGGCATTGCAACATGAAAGAGTCAGTCATAGAGTAACATAACATCGCAATATGAAAGAGTCATTCATAGAATAACATGACATTGCAGCATGAAAGGGTCATTCATAGAGTAACATAACATCACAACATGAAAGAGTCTGTCATAGAATTGCATGGCATCGCAACATGAAAGAGTAATTCATAGAGTAACATAACATCGCAACATGAAAGAGTCAGTTATAGAGTAACATGACATCGCAGCATGAAAGAGTCATTCATAGAGTAACATGGATTCGCAACATGAAAGAGTCATTCATAGAGTAACATAACGTCGAAACATGAAAGAGTCATTCATAGAATAACATGATATCGCTGCATGACAGAGTCAGTCATAGAGTAACATGGCATCGCAACATGAAAGAGTCATTCATAGAGTGACTTGACATTTCAGCATGAAAGAGTCAGTCATAGAGTAACATGACATCGCAACATGAAAGAGTCACTCATAGAGTAATACGGCATCGGAACATTAAAGAGTCATTCATAAAGTAACATAACATCGCAATATGAAAGAGTCAATCATAGAATAACATGACTTCGCAGCATGAAAGAGTCAGTCAAAGAATAACATGACATCGGAGCACGAAAGAGTCATTCATAGAATAACATGGCATCACAAAATTAAAGAGTCATTCATAGAGTAACATGACATGGCAACATGAAAGAGTCATTCATAGAGTAACATGACTTCGCAACATGTAAGACTCATTCATAGAATAACATGACATCGCAACATGAAAGAGTCATTCATAGAATAACATGACATCGCAACATGAAAGAGTCATTCATAGAGTAACATAACATCGCAACAGGAAAGAGTCAGTCATAGAATAACATAACATCCCAATATGAAAGAGTCATTCATAGAGTAACATGACATCGCAACATGAAAGAGTCATTCATAGAGTAACATCGCATCGCAACATGAAAGAGTCAGTAATAGAGTAACATGGCATCGCAACATTAAAGAGTCATTCATAGAGTAACATAACATCGCAATATGAAAGAGTCAGTCATAGAATAACATGGCATCACAATATGAAATAGTCATTCATAGAGTAACATGACATCGCAACAAGAAAGAGTCATTCATAGAGTAACATCGCATCGCAACATGAAAGAGTAATTTATGAAATAACATGACATCGCAACATGAAAGAGTCATTCATTTAGTAACATAACATCGCAATATGAAAGAGTCATTCATAGAGTAACATAACATCGCAACATAAAAGAGTCAGTCATAGAATAACATAACATCCCAATATGAAAGAGTCATTCATAGAGTAACATGACATCGCAACATGAAAGAGTCATTCATAGAGTAACATGACATCGCAAAATGAAAGAGTCATTCATAGAATAACATGACATCGCAATATGAAAGAGTCATTCATAGAGTAACATAACATCACAACATGAAAGAGTCAGTCATAGAATAACATGGCATCGCAACATGAAAGAGTCATTCATAGAGTAACATGACATCGCAAAATGAAAGAGTCAATAGTAAAACAACATGACATCGCAAAATAAAAGAGTCAATTATAGAGTAACATGGCATTGCAATAAAAAAAGAGTCAATTATAGTGTAACTTGACATCGCAAAATAAATGAGTCAATTATAGAGTAACTTGACATCGCAAAATAAAAGAGTCTATCATAGAGTAACATGACATTGCAACATTTTAAAAAGATCCTCTACTACACACCCATTCAGCGTTAAACCACACACCATTAAGCTCTTTACCACACCCCCATTCACCCCTGTACCACACACCCATTTAGTCCTCTACCATACACCCATTCAACCCTGTACCACACACCCATACAGCCCTCTACCACACGATTTCAACCATCTACCACACACCCATTCAGCCCTCTGCTACACACCCATTTAGTCCTCTAATACACACACATTTAGTCCTCTACCACACACCCATTCAGCCCTCTACCACACACCCATTTAGTCCTCTACCACACACCCATTTAGTCCGCTACCACACACCCATTTAGTCCTCTACCACACACTCATTCAGCCCTCTACCACACACCTTCAGCCATCTACCACACACTCATTTAGTCCACTACCACACACCCTTTCAGCCCTCTACCACACACCCATTCAGCCCTCTACCACACATCCATTTGCCCTCTACCACACACCCGTTCAGCCATCTACCACACACCCATATATTGTCCTCTTCCACACAACCATTCAGTCCTCTACCACACACCGATTCAGTCCTCTACCACACACCCATTTAGTCCTCTACCACACACCGATTCAGTCCTCTACCACACACCCATTCAGCCCTCTACCACACACCCATCTAACACACACCCATTCAGCCATCTACCACACACACACCCATTCAGCCATCTACCACACACCCATTCAGCCCTCTACCACACACCCATTCAACCATCTACCACACACCCATTCAGCCCTCTACCACACACCCATTCAGCCCTCTACCACACAACAATTCAGCCATCTACCACACACCAATTCAGCCATCTACCACACAACCATTCAGCCCTCTACCACACACCCATTCAGCCCTCTACCACATACCCATTCAGACATCTACCACACACCCATTCAGCCATCTACCACACACCCATTCAGCCATCTACCACACACCCATTCACCCTTCTACCACACACCCATTCAGCCCTCTACAACACACCCATTCAGCCCTCTACCACACACCCATTCAGCCCTCTACCACACACCCATTCAGCCTTCTACCACACACCCATTCAGCCCTCTACCACACACCTATTCAGCTTTCTACCACACACCCATTCAGCTCTCTACCACACACCCATTCAGCTCTGTACCACACACCCATTCAGCCCTCTATCACATACCCATGCATCCCTCTACCACATACCCATTCAGCCCTCTACCACACACCCATTGAGCCTTCTTCCACACATCCATTCAGCCCTCTACCACACACCCATTCAGCTCTCTACCACACACCCATTCAGCTCTCTACTACACGCACATTCAGCTCTCTACCACATACCCATTCAGCTCTCTACCACATACCCATTCAGCTCTCTACCACACATCCATTCAGCCCTCTACCACACACCCATTCAGCTCTCTACCACACACCCATTCAGCTCTCTACCACACAACCTTTCAGCCCTCTACCACATACCCATTCAGACCTCTACCACTCACCCATTCAGCCCTCTAGCACATACCCATTCAGCCCTCTACCACACACCCATTCAGCCATCTACCACACACCCATTCAGCTCTCTACTACACACCCATTCAGCTCTCTACCACACAACCTTTCAGCCCTCTACCACATACCCATTCAGACCTCTACCACTCACCCATTCAGCCCTCTAGCACATACCCATTCAGCCCTCTACCACACACCCATTCAGCCATCTACCACACACCCATTCAGCCCTATTACCACATACCCATTCAGCCCTCTACCACACACCATTCAGGCCTCTACCACATACCCATTCAGCCATCTACCATACATCCATTCAGCCATCTACCACACACCCATTCAGCCCTCTACCACATACCCATTCAGACCTCTACCACACACCCATTCAGCCTTCTACCACACACCCATTCAGCTCTGTACCACACACCCATTCAGCTCTCTACCACACACCCATTCAGCCCTCTACCACACACCCATTCAGCCCTCTACTACATACCCATTCAGACCTCTACCACACACCCATTCAGCCCTCTACCACACACCCATTCAGCCATCTACCACACACCCATTCAGCCCTCTACCACATACCCATTCAGACCTCTACCACACACCCATTCAGCCTTCTACCACACACCCATTCAGCTCTCTACCACACACCCATTCAGCCTTCTACCGCACACCCATTCAGCCCTCTACCACACACTCATTCAGCCCTCTACCACACACCCATTCAGCAACAATCTCAGAACATTTGTAATTTCACACATCTCCAGAACAGAGATAAATAATTGAAGAAAGAAATAGAGAATGTGAAAAATGATGTACGAGAAGTTAGAAAAAAACGGAGAGAAGGATATATAGAAAGAGAAACTGAGAGCGATCGATCGATCCAGAAAGAGAGAAAGAAAAATATAGAAACAACATTGTTAAAGATCCATTGAAGCGAACTCTTCATTTTGAAGTCGGCGATGCTGGTCTTAACGAGGTTGATGATGCTCTACAGTGGCGGCACCCACAACAATGTTGATATGAGTTCACTTTGCTATATTGATGCTCTACAGTGGCGGCACCCACAACAATGTTGATATGAGTTCACTTTGCTATATTGATGCTCTACAGTGGCGGCACCCACAACAATGTTGATATGAGTTCACTTTGCTATATTGATGCTCTACAGTGGCGGCACCCACAACAATGTTGAAATGAGTTCACTTTGCTATATTGATGCTCTACAGTGGCGGCACCCACAACAATGTTGATATGAGTTCACTTTGTTATATTGATGCTCTACAGTGGCGGCACCCACAACAATGTTGATATGAGTTCACTTTGCTATATTGATGCTCTATCAGTTGAACAATGGATTACTTATTAACTTACAGCATTGGTTTGGGTGTGGCATACTTAACGAAGAGGTTGGTGACTTACTAACCACCACAGCTTCATGATTTCTTCTGTTACGTTGGGTGGTTGTTCCACTATTAATGACAACACAACTTACATTAATTGATTGCTCCTCTTAGTAACACCATTTACTTAGGCTGATTATTCCACTCTTATTGACGGTAACATTTACTTAGGCTGATTATTCCACTCTTATTGGCGGTAACATTTACTTAGGCTGATTATTCCACTCTTATTGACGGTAACATTTACTTAGGCTGATTATTCCACTCTTATTGGCGGTAACATTTACTTAGGCTGATTATTCCACTTTTATTGGCGGTAACATTTACTTAGGGTGATTGTTCCACTCTTATTGGCGGTAACATTTACTTAGGCTGATTGTTCCACTCTTATTGGCGGTAACATTTACTTAGGCTGATTGTTCCACTCTTATTGACGGTAACATCTACTTAGGCTGATTGTTCCACTCTTATTGACGGTAACATTTACTTAGGCTGATTGTTCCACTTTTATTGACGGTAACATTTACTTAGGCTGATTGTTCCACTCTTATTGGCGGTAACATTTACTTAGGCTGATTGTTCCACTCTTATTGGCGGTAACATTTACTTAGGCTGATTGTTCCACTCTTATTGGCGGTAACATTTACTTAGGCTGATTGTTCCACTCTTATTGGCGGTAACATTTACTTAGGCTGATTGTTCCACTCTTATTGGCGGTAACATTTACTTAGGCTGATTGTTCCACTCTTATTGGCGGTAACATTTACATAGGCTGATTATTCCACTCTTATTGGCGGTAATATTTCATCATCATCAAGTACCGGGCCTACTGGCGTAGGTGATCATGTCTCTCCACAACTTTCGATCTCGACAGTTCTTTATCATTTCTGTTGTTGACCTTCTGCCAAACCATTCTCTTAAGCTGTCTGGTATTTTCTTTCTGTGCTTCCCTCTATCACTTCGTACTTCAATTTGTCCAGTTGTCACAATATATTCCAGTTGTTCTCTTCTCATTACATGGCCAAAAAATGATGCTTGTGGCGATTTATGATTGTACAAAGAAATTACGACGGTGGTTTTCTTAACATTTACATGAGTTA
This sequence comes from Megaustenia siamemsis, assembly GCA_032433765.1. Lineage (NCBI taxonomy): Eukaryota > Metazoa > Mollusca > Gastropoda > Stylommatophora > Ariophantidae > Megaustenia > Megaustenia siamemsis. Next base: position 44,207,608 of record JAVIAB010000106.1, on the reverse strand, counting down.
ATTGCTACATTGATGTTCACAGCAGCATTTACATGAGTTAATTGCTCCATTGATGTTGACAGCAACATTTACATGAGTTAATTGCTCCATTGATGTTGACAGCAACATTTACATGAGTTAATTGCTCCATTGATGTTGACAGCAACATTTACATGAGTTAATTGCTCCATTGATGTTGACAGCAACATTTACATGAGTTAATTGCTTCATTGATGTTGACAGCAGGATTTACATGAGTTAATTGCTCCATTGATATTGACAGCAGCATTTACATGAGTTAATTGCTTCATCGATATTGACAGCAGCATTTACATGAGTTAATTGCTCCATTCTTATTGATAGCAACATTTACATGGGTTGATTGCTCCATTCTTATTGACAGCAACATTTAAATGGGTTGATTGCTCCATTCTTATTGATAGCAACATTTAAATGGGTTGATTGCTCCATTGATATTGACAGCAACATTTACATGAGTTAATTGCTCCATTGATGTTGACAGCAACATTTACATGGGTTGATTGCTCCATTGATGTTGACAGCAACATTTACATGGGTTGATTGCTCCATTGATATTGATAGCAACATTTACATGGGTTGATTGCTCCATTGATATTGACAGCAACATTTACATGGGTTGATTGCTCCATTGATATTGAAGCAACATTTACATGGGTTGATTGCTCCATTGATGTTGACAGCAACATTTACATGGGTTGATTGCTCCATTGATGTTGACCGCAACATTTACATGAGTTAATTGCTCCATTGATGTTGACAGCAACATTTACATGGGTTGATTGTCCATTGATGTTGACAGCAACATTTACATGAGTTAATTGCTCCATTGATGTTGACAGCAACATTTACATGGGTTGATTGTCCATTGATGTTGACAGCAACATATACATGGGTTGATTGCTCCATTGATGTTGACAGCAACATTTACATGGGTTGATTGTCCATTGATATTGACAGCAACATTTACATGAGTTAATTGCTCCATTGATGTTGACAGCAACATTTGCATGGGTTGATTGCTCCATTGATGTTGACAGCAACATTTGCATGGGTTGATTGCTCCATTGATATTGACAGCAACATTTACATGGGTTGATTGCTCCATTGATATTGACAGCAACATTTACATGAGTTAATTGCTCCATTGATGTTGACAGCAACATTTACATGGGTTGATTGTCCATTGATATTGATAGCAACATTTACATGGGTTGATTGCTCCATTGATATTGACAGCAACATTTACATGGGTTGATTGTCCATTGATGTTGACAGCAACATTTGCATGGGTTGATTGCTCCATTGATATTGACAGAAACATTTACATGGGTTGATTGTCCATTGATATTGATAGCAACATTTACATGGGTTGATTGCTCCATTTATATTGACAGCAACATTTACATGAGTTAATTGCTCCATTGATGTTGACAGCAACTTTTACATGGGTTGATTGCTCCACTGATATTGACAGCAACATTTACTAAAGTTAATTGCTCCATTGATATTGACAGCACCATTTACTAAAGTTAATTGCTCCATTGATGTTGACAGCAACATTTACATGGGTTGATTGCTCCATTGATATTGACAGCAACATTTACATGGGTTAATTGCTCCATTCTTATTGATAGCAACATTTACATGGGTTGATTGCTCCATTTTAATAGCGACAACATTTACATGAATTTATTGCACCATTCTTATTACTGCAACATTTATATGGCTTGATTGTACCATTCTTGTTACAGCAACATATACATAGGTGTACTAACCCAAAATTATCGACTGCAGTGGCTAGGCTCAGCCTAGAGATGTCGATCACTCACTTCTTGTGATAGTTCAAGGTCACTCACTATTTGCCCGTCTCTACCGGTCTGTTGTTGACGATCTTTCCCATTATTAAACTCTCACCCTTTTTCTCTCTCTTTCCTCTCTCTCTCTCTCTCTCTCTCTCTCTTTCCTCCTCTCTCTCTCTCTCTCTCTCTCTCTCTCTCTCTCTCTCACGGTGTCAACACAACTGGGAGCGGAGCAGAACAACAAGGATCTCATGTAACTTGCCGCTCCTGCCAGACTTGATAAATAACAGCTGTTACCTTGTACAAGCAGAACAAGTGTTTAGCTACTCTCATCGTTTCCAGGAAAGACTCACGAGTCACTTTTCCAGGAAAGACTCACGTGTAACTTTTCCAGGAAAGACTCACGTGTCAGCTTATCATTGATTCATTTCATTGGTCATGACAGACAAGTTGGGCAAGGTCGTTGAAGTCGTCAGACGAGGCGCTTGTGAGTGGTTGCAGTTAGTGTTACGACATGAGGGGGGGGGGGCTACTCAAGGCTGCTGAACCTGACATCTCCTCAATAATTCTAACACTAATGACGACATTCTGACGAAATTTGAACATGACTACATTCATTGTGTGAAAAATGACAAGATTCTTAAGTGTGTGTGTGTGTGTGAGTGCGCGCGCGCCAGCTGCTTAATTGTTGCGATAGCGGTTAGCGCAGCCTGCCTAATGCGCCTCTCAGCTTCCACTTATTACTACACCTTGCATGAGAGAGATAAGGTATTTCATGTATCGCTGCTTCCACTTATTACTACACCTTGCATGAGAGAGATAAGGTATTTCATGTATCGCTGCTTCCACTTATTACTACACCTTGCATGAGAGAGACAAGGTATTTCATGTATCGCTGCTTTCACTTATTACTACACCTTGCATGAGAGAGATAAGGTATTTCATGTATCGCTACTTTCACTTATTACTACACCTTGCATGAGAGAGACAAGATATTTCATGTATCGCTACTTTCACTTATTACTACACCTTGCATGAGAGAGACAAGGTATTTCATGTATCGCTACTTTCACTTATTACTACACATTGCATGAGAGAGACAAGATATTTCATGTATCGCTACTTTCACTTATTACTACACCTTGCATGAGAGAGACAAGGTATTTCATGTATCGCTACTTTCACTTATTACTTTACCGATGAGCAAGATTCTGCAACTTGATACTTATATCATGTTCAAGTCAGAATAAACGAGCAACATGATGATGTCACATGATGTTTTATGTTCACAAAAGTGTTTATGAAATGTGCCCGTGCGCACGCGCATATATAGACAAATATTGACACTTCTTTCTAACTGATTACAATCAAAGCTGCCTGATTCTTTCTTATTTGTTGACAAGACAAATAGCGTTACGCTGTATCGTACCCAGGAGCGTCCATCTTCACAACTTCATTTATTGGCACTGATTCTTAACCTTCAACTTATTCTTGACGTTTAGGTTATTTCCTCCTGATCCGACACCGGTATCATTATCCTCTTCAGGTATCTTTGATAGAATGTGTATGCAAAAAAAAAACAGCTCCTAGTCACCAAAATATGAACGCTGTAAACAGATCCTTACTAAGTAAAAGTGTTCGTTTTAAAGGCAGTAAACCATAACTGTCAAACCACAACGGCGCTCTTCAGTCGCTGCCTACATCTGTAAAGTGTAAGCCGGCGTTAGCATACATCCAATGGATGACTGTTTAAAAATGCTGCTATCACTACAATCTAATGATAGCAATTGTTGTCTAATAAAATCTAGAAGACTTGGGTCGCGCCTCCCCAAGAAGAAAGTAAAAACAGCAAGGTCCGCCATCCAACCAACTTAACATTTTCTACCGCTTATACTATCCATCCCTTGACTCTCCTCTTATATCACATCACACTCCCGCAGCCCGCTACTATAAGAATCTGCTGCTATCTTATATCACATCACACTCCCGCAGACCGGTACTGTAAGGATCTACTGCTATCTTATATCCCTTGACACTCACTCAGCTCGCTACTGTAAGAATCTACTGCTATCTTATATCACATCACACTCCCGCAGCTTGCTACTATAAGGATCTACTGCTATTTATATCACATCACACTCCCGCAGCTCGCTACTATAAGAATCTACTGCTATTTTATATCCCTTGACACTCCCGCAGCTCGCTACTGTAAGGATCTACTGCTACCTTATATCCCTTGAAACTCCCGCAGCTCGCTACTGTAAGGATCTACTGCTATCTTATATATTTTACACTCCCGCAGCTCGCTACTGTAAGGATCTACTGTTATCTTATATCCCTTGACACTCCCGCAGCTCGCTACTGTAAGAATCTACTGCTATCTTATATCACATGACTCTCCCGCAGCTCGCTACTATAAGAATCTACTGCTATCTTATATCACATGACTTTCCTCAACCCGCTAATGTAAGATTTGGTTATTTGGTTATGGAAGGTCCCGGTATCACTGCAAACGAATTAAAATCCATAATTTCTCAACCGCCCGTACCAGCGTAATCATCCGAATCTCATCTCCCAAACAAAGAAAGGTAACTGTAGTCCCCATCATAGCAGTCTCAGCACACGCCAAAGACATAAGGCGAAACCGCGCAGAAAGTGAACACAACCAACTGTTTCCTGTCATACGATATCATCAATCATCGTAAACAAGCGGGATATCGAAACAGGATCAAAACGGATGAGACACACAGCTCACAGTGTGCACAGAGCACTTAACTCAGTAGCTCCTGCAACAAGCCGGACTTGGAATATGAGGAAACTGTAACAAGGAGCACATAGCCTTCAATTGTTCCCGCCGCCTATCCACCATATACCGGGAGTTCACGTCCTCTTGAAAATGATGGTCGTATTTTTAAAAAATGTAGATCGCTTGATGATGTTAAGCCATCGTTGTTGACTCCAATTCCGAACATATAGACACACAGTCGTCAGATTATTCACGTCGCACATCAAACAACCGACCGGAAATTAGCGTACGGCCTATAGTCCACGGATATACGATGAACCATTATGATGACGTTGCACACAAAAAAGTCGTACACACAATTTCGATCCCTTTCGATTTCTGATTACTCTCGTAAAAGCAGCCTAAGACGAACAAAACACTGTGCAAATTCCGTAAAGAGATAAAACTGCGGCTGACGAAGTAGTTTACATTGATAAGTAACATGGAAATAACTTGCGTCAAGGAATTCAACAACGGCCATGAAAAGCACCAATGTGACGTAAAGCGCAGATCAAGTCTAGACGTTGGAAGGTCGCATTCACAACACTTGATTTGTCAAAAAGGGACTGTTGCCGGCGTACAACATCGCTTTAGTGGCGCAGATGTAATAAGAAGATCATCACTTTTACTTTAACGCAAAAAAGTACAACGGAGAACCGAAATTAATCAGCTTCCAAATGCACTTAATGCAGCGATCATGAGAACGTGACCTAGATCCCACCATCTTTACAACGGAAGTCTACTATCCTACTATAAGAATCTACTGCTATCTTATATCACATGACTCTTCCTCACCCACTACTGTAAGAATCTACTGCTATCTTATATCACATGACTCTTCCTCACCCACTACTGTAAGAATCTACTGCTATCTTATATCACATGACTCTTCCTCACCCACTACTGTAAGAATCTACTGCTATCTTATATCACATGACTCTTCCTCACCCACTACTGTAAGAATCTACTGCTATCTTATATCACATGACTCTTCCTCAACCCACTACTATAAGAATCTACTGTTATCTTATATCACATGACTCTCCCGCAGCTCGTTAATATAAGAATCTACTGCTATCTGTTTGTGTAATAGTATAGAGACTATTAATATAATAAATCAAAGATTGAGAGATAAAGCTTGGGTCAGTTATACTAGTAGTTACCCAAACTAAATAGAGATAATAGCAGGAACATCAATATAAAGCAGTCACATAAATAGAAGAACAGTAGCAATTTTTGGGAATGAAACTCTTTAGCAATTATTGGAAAGGTGAGAGATCGAATTCAACTAGACATGAGTGTGGCATATGTCTAGAAATTAAAACTTCGTAAATAGCTTAGAATTGGAGAAGGGACAGGTTAGGTTTATGAGAGAGAGAGACAGACAGAGAGAGATGTCACTCTTAGGGTACATGTTAGCATTATTTTTAAAACTCAGAGGTTAACTAAAATGTCAAGATGGAGTTTGTTTAGTAAAAATTTGACAAAAAGGTCGTCCAAAGTTGAACTTTGTATTTCACGATTGGCCGACAAATCACTAGCCAGCGATTCAGCCAATAATTATGCAAATGAGACAGAGATATTTAACGACATGCAGTATCAGAATTAAACAGAAAAACACACAAAAACAAAAAGAGAGAGAGAGGGAGAGAACACGAATAAGATATATAATTAGAAAGATCCAAAGATTTAGAGTAGATCCAGTTAGGTGATTCAGTCAGGTAGACATAATCTATTTCAGAATTAGTCCAAAACTAGATTTAGAGGTTTTTGTGCTCCAGAGAAAGTAAAGAGAGAATGCAAGTAGATTCGGAGTAGTATAGAATAAGTGAAGACAAAGATATAGAATAGCAAATTCAAAGCAAGACAGGTTGTAATATTTTGATAGAATTAGAAATGCCACAGACAATATGTATTCAGAGATGCCTCAAATAATTAACGGTAATGACCTCTTGGGCGCATCTAAACTAAGAACATTAATTTTAGAATTAGAATTTGTAAGTTTAGATGTACCCCACTAGTACCTTCATTCGTTCAAAAGACGATAATATTAAGCTTGTGTAAGCAACATTTCTTCTATCTATCTATTGACCTTTCGAGCCGTAGCCGGCTCATAGGGCGTAGACCAAGATTCTCTTTCTCTTATCTAAATTTTTGTTCTAGCAGTTTTCAATTCTTTTAAAGATATTTATAAAATCTCGCCATTTGTCTCTGTTCTGTGCAAGCAGCTCTATCTCATTGAGGGAACCGATTTCTGCTGCTCCTGCCTTTCTCATCAATGTTCTTCTCAGTGCCTCTCTGGGTCTTCCTCTTTTCCTCTTACCTGTTGTTTCCTACATGAGGGTCTGCTTTGCTATTCGGTTATTATCTCTTCTCATCACATGTCCTACATATGACCATCGTCTTTTCTTTATTACTGAAGATATTAGTGGTTGATTGGCGATTTCTCTAATTTCCTCGTTTGTTTTGAATTCGTTCCACGCTATACCAAGTATTTTCCTTAGACATTTATTTTCGAATGCGTTCAACTTTGTTTCTATATCTCTTGTTGTTTTCCAGCTTTCACACGCATACGTAAGGGTTGATAGTACATTTGATTTGAATAGTCTAAGTTTTGTGTTTGTGCTGATGAGTTTTGATTTCCACAACTTTTCAAGGCTTCTGAAAGACATTGCTGCTTTAGCTATTCTGATTCTACTTTCTTTGCTTGTATCCCCTTCTCGATCAATGTGACTTCCAATATAGATAAAGTGATTGATCTCTTCTACTGGTTTGTTTTCCATGTATATTTTGTCGTCTGTTGGAATTAAACTTGTCATGACTTTAGTCTTTTCATGATTGATCTCAAGCCCAATTTTGCTGGCTATTGATGATAGTTCATTTGTGTTTTCGTGCATCGTTTTTATCTGACTGCTGATGAAGACTATGTCATCAGCAAAGTCGAGGTCTTCCAAATGGTCTCCTTTCTCAACATGTCTTAGTCAGTGATTATTGACTACGTGTCAGGCCATTTTGAGTCGTCGTGTTATTGTCGTGTAACCACCATGTATCAAACACTGTATCGATTTGTCCATGCTTTTGCCTTCCACTAAGTGTCAATTGTCTAGGATACTCGACGTCAAGATTTTAAATCTATATGTGTGTCATTTTTTTGATCAAACATTTACTTTATTATCTATTCTCAAGTATTGAAATAAGCACCGCAGTTTAATATCTGGCCTTTTCGTTAAAAGAATTATTTTCCAGATAAAACGTCCTGCTGTGATCTCTATCTGATAGTAATTCTACACTTGCTCGACAGGAAACGTTATCTGGGAGAAGAAATGGAGAGAAATCAGGAATATGGCAGTCTTGGTGGACTCTCCTTGAGAGAAAAGGAAAACGTTCACCAAACTAGGGTAGGAAATATTAATTAGTCAGGTAACTATGCTTTCTCTTGAGAAACAACTGTGATTACAAATAGATGATTCCTTGCAGAAAGATCGAGCAAAATCAGAGACTAAAGTAACATCTGAAAAAAATGCGTGCTATAGACGACTGCATTGGACCGTAAAGTGCAAAATACAGCGCAATGCAATACGTTAATGGGCGAGCAAGGAATAAGAGTGAGGAAATTAGCTTATCAACATTCGTTCTTGTATGAACAGCAGCGGGACGGATTGGTCTCGAAGCAAGACGCCGGTCTCGAGACAGAGAGGTTGCGAGTTCAAATCCCGGCTGCACCAGTTGGGATTTTTATTTCTGATTTCTCTCTGCGGCAGCCACCCCTGGTCTCAGCGGTGAGGCCCGGTTTGAAATGTCAGTTACTCATCGACGCCAAATATATGAGAACCTCTGATTTCAGAGTTATCTGCCTTTGCGGCGAGGGTCCCCTTTGCGCACGGCTGCCAGGACAAAACGGATTAGCCTGCAGATTTTAGTTCCAAGTGTTTAGGGACTTCGTCAGGTGAAAGCTGGCGAACGCACCAAAAATATGAACAGCATCATGGAGTTGTAACGCTGAGTGCTACACTTTTATTGGCGATCTCTTCATCTATATCTGAGGCATCTGTCAATATATATACAATATATCTCTTCATCTATATCTGAGGCATCTGTCAATATATACAATATATCTCTTCATCTATACCTGAGGCATCTGTCAATATATATACAATATATCTCTTCATCTATATCTGAGGCATCTGTCAATATATACAATATATCTCTTCATCTATACATGAGACATCTGTCAATATATACAATATATCTCTTCATCTATACATGAGACATCTGTCAATATATACAATATATCTCTTCATCTACACCTGAGACATCTGTCAATATATACAATATATCTCTTCATCTATACATGAGACATTTGTCAATATATACAATATATCTCTTCATCTATACATGAGACATCTGTCAATATATACAATATATCTCTTCATCTATATCTGAGGCATCTGTCAATATATACAATATATCTCTTCATCTACACCTGAGACATCTGTCAATATATACAATATATCTCTTCATCTATACATGAGACATTTGTCAATATATACAATATATCTCTTCATCTATATCTGAGGCATCTGTCAATATATACAATATATCTCTTCATCTACACCTGAGACATTTGTCAATATATACAATATATCTCTTCATCTACACCTGAGACATTTGTCAATATATACAATATATCTCTTCATCTACACCTGAGACATCTGTCAATATATACAATATATCTCTTCATCTACACCTGAGACATTTGTCAATATATACAATATATCTCTTCATCTACACCTGAGACATTTGTCAATATATACAATATATCTCTTCATCTACACCTGAGACATTTGTCAATATATACAATATATCTCTTCATCTACACCTGAGACATTTGTCAATATTTAGGTCACACCTTCTAATCGGATAAGATCTTCCTCGTGCCAGTCATAGAACATCTAATGGGAGAAGATCTTCCTCGTGCCAGTCATAGAACATCTAATGGGAGAAGATCTTCCTCGTGCCAGTCATAGAACATCTAATGGGAGAAGATCTTCCTCGTGCCAGTCATAGAACATCTAATGGGAGAAGATCTTCCTCGTGCCAGTCATAGAACATCTAATGGGAGAAGATCTTCCTCGTGCCAGTCATAGAACATCTAATGGGAGAAGATCTTCCTCGTGCCAGTCATAGAACATCTAATGGGAGAAGATCTTCCTCGTGCAAGTCATAGAACATCTAATGGGAGAAGATCTTCCTCGTGCCAGTCATAGAACATCTAATGGGAGAAGATCTTCCTCGTGCCAGTCATAGAACATCTAATGGGAGAAGATCTTCCTCGTGCCAGTCATAGAACATCTAATGGGAGAAGATCTTCCTCGTGCCAGTCATAGAACATCTAATGGGAGAAGATCTTCCTTGTGCCAGTCATAGAACATCTAATGGGAGAAGATCTTCCTCGTGCCAGTCATAGAACATCTAATGGGAGAAGATCTTCCTCGTGCCAGTCATAGAACATCTAATGGGAGAAGATCTTCCTCGTGCCAGTCATAGAACTGGTTTGATGCCTGCAGGCTATGGTAACAGAAGAAACTGATGTTCGATGATGTTTCGATTTTTGTTATCGGCCCTCAGTCAAACTGTCACCGCCATGACAGTCTTATGACTTGTTTTCATGTTGCAGCTTTGACCTGCACCTCGGAATGTTTGGTCGCCTCGCGAAACTATGTTGCATTGACTAGCTGGGATTTTGTATTTTGTCAAACATTTCACATTTTTATTTTGATTGGATAAAGATTAATTTGTCTTTTTTTGAGATGAGGTTGGTTCAAAAGTGGCAAGTGCCACCTTGGTAATTTGATGGCAATTTGGTCGTGAGAAAACGGCCATTGAGATTCTAGTGAACACCTGAGAAAGAATGATGCAGTCGTGTTCACGGGGGATGTAAGGTCATAATGTTGATTAGTTTCTGAGACATGCCAGTTGATAGCTACTGATACCGCTGCTATTACTAATGTTACTGCTACTACTACTGCTATTGCTGTTACTACTAAAGCTATTATTGCAACTACTACGGCTATTACTACTACTAAGATTACTGCTACTACTAATGCTGATTCTACTAGTGCTTTTACTACTAATAAAACTACTGATTTTACTACTACTACGGATCCACGGGACTCATCAGTACTCTGACTTGTCTGTCCTATTATAAGAGCCACGAATCTCTACGGTACTCTGTCTTGTCTGTATAATTATAGGAGCCACGGGTCTCATCGGTACTCTGTCTTGTCTGTACACTTATAGGAGCCACGGATCTCATCGGTACTCTATCTTGTCTGTACAATTATAGGAGCCACGGGTCTCATCGCTATTCTGTCTTGTCTGTACAGTTATAGGAGCCAATGGTATCATAGCTATTCTGTCTTGTTTGTACAATAATAGTAGCCACGGGTCTCATCGCTACCCTGTCTTGTCTGTACAATTATAGGAGCCACGGGTCTCATCGGTACTCTATCTTGTCTGTCCTATTATAAGAGCCACGAATCTCTACGGTACTCTGTCTTGTCTGTACAATTATAGGAGCCACGGGTCTCATCGCTACTCTATCTTGTCTGTACAATTATAGGAGCCATGACTCTCATCGCTACTCTGTCTTGTTTGTACGATTATAGGAGCCACGGGTCTCATCGCTATTCTGTCTTGTCTGTACAGTTATAGGAGCCACGGGTCTCATCGCTACCCTGTATTGTCTGTACAATAATAGTAGCCACGGGTCTCATCGCTACCCTGTCTTGTCTGTACAATTATAGGAGCCACGGATCTCATCGCTACTCTGTCTTGTCTGTACAATTATAGGAGCCACGGATCTCATCGCTATTCTGTCTTGTCTGTACAATTATAGGAGCCAATGGTATCATCGCTACTCTGTCTTGTTTGTACACTTATAGGAGCCACGGATCTCATCGCTACTCTGTCTTGTCTGTACAATTATAGGAGCAACGGATCTCATCGTTACTCTGTCTTGTCTGTACATTTATAGGAGCCACGGATCTCATCGTTACTCTGTCTTGTCTGTACAATGATAGGAGCCACGGATCTCATCGCTACTCTGTCTTGTCTGTACAATTATAGGAGCCACGGATCTCATCGCTACTCTGTCTTGTCTATACAATTATAGGAGCAACGGATCTCATCGTTACCCTGTCTTGTCTGTACATTTATAGGAGCCACGGATCTCATCGCTACTCTGTCTTGTCTGTACAATTATAGGAGCCACGGGTCTCATCGCTACTCTATCTTGTTTGTACAATTATAGGAGCCATGACTCTCATCGCTACTCTGTCTTGTTTGTACAATTATAGGAGCCACGGGTCTCATCGCTATTCTGTCTTGTCTGTACAGTTATAGGAGCCAATGGTATCATAGCTATTCTGTCTTGTTTGTACAATAATAGTAGCCACGGGTCTCATCGCTACCCTGTCTTGTCTATACAATTATAGGAGCAACGGATCTCATCGTTACCCTGTCTTGTCTGTACATTTATAGGAGCCACGGATCTCATCGCTACTCTGTCTTGTCTGTACAATTATAGGAGCCACGGATCTCATCGCTACTCTGTCTTGTCTGTACAATTATAGGAGCCACGGATCTCATCGCTACTCTGTCTTGTCTGTACAATTATAGGAGCCACGGATCTCATCGCTACTCTGTCTTGTCTATACAATTATAGGAGCAACGGATCTCATCGTTACCCTGTCTTGTCTGTACATTTATAGGAGCCACGGATCTCATCGCTACTCTGTCTTGTCTGTACAATTATAGGAGCCACGGGTCTCATCGCTACTCTATCTTGTTTGTACAATTATAGGAGCCATGACTCTCATCGCTACTCTGTCTTGTTTGTACAATTATAGGAGCCACGGGTCTCATCGCTATTCTGTCTTGTCTGTACAGTTATAGGAGCCAATGGTATCATAGCTATTCTGTCTTGTTTGTACAATAATAGTAGCCACGGGTCTCATCGCTACCCTGTCTTGTCTGTACAATTATAGGAGCCACGGATCTCATCGTTACTCTGTCTTGTCTGTACAATTATAGGAGCCACGGATCTCATCGTTACTCTGTCTTGTCTGTACATTTATAGGAGCCACGGATCTCATCGCTACTCTGTCTTGTCTGTACAATTATAGGAGCCACGGGTCTCATCGCTACTCTATCTTGTTTGTACAATTATAGGAGCCATGACTCTCATCGCTACTCTGTCTTGTTTGTACAATTATAGGAGCCACGGGTCTCATCGCTATTCTGTCTTGTCTGTACAGTTATAGGAGCCAATGGTATCATAGCTATTCTGTCTTGTTTGTACAATAATAGTAGCCACGGATCTCATCGCTACTCTGTCTTGTCTGTACAATTATAGGAGCCACGGGTTTCATCGCTACTCTATCTTGTTTGTACAATTATAGGAGCCATGACTCTCATCGCTACTCTGTCTTGTCTGTACAATTATAGGAGCCACGGGTCTCATCGCTACTCTATCTTGTTTGTACAATTATAGGAGCCATGACTCTCATCGCTACTCTGTCTTGTTTGTACAATTATAGGAGCCACGGGTCTCATCGCTACCCTGTATTGTCTGTACAATTATAGGAGCCACGGATGTCATCGCTACTCTGTCTTGTCTGTACAATTATAGGAGCCACGGATCTCATCGCTACTCTGTCTTGTCTGTACAATTATAGGAGCCACGGATCTCATCGCTACTCTGTCTTGTCTGTACATTTATAGGAGCCACAGATCTCATCGTTACTCTGTCTTGTCTGTACATTTATAGGAGCCACGGATCTCATCGCTACTCTTTCTTGTCTGCTCTACAGCTTTCCTTTCAATGTCGACTTTAGTACAATCATGCAAACGATTAGACATCAATTGATACAGTACACAGTTGATCAGTGTCTAGCTGTTAAATAACCAGACCATTCAATTGGCCCTTCCTACTTATACCACGCTTGATTCACAAATTGTGTATAACGACTAGCCGCAGTCACAGAATGCGCGAATGTCTTGATGGTAGCAAACAAACGTTGATTCATTACTTTGTACTGTTGCATGTATATAGGACACAATATGTGTGCACGGAAGGTGTCTACTTTCATCTCTCTCGTGATAACGCACGAAGATCTCTGCACATCACTGACGCCAAGAGCACGGGAGGATATAAGTTGAAAAAAAAAATTATCCTTTAATATATTATTTCAATTGAGAATATGAGATTTATTTCACATTTTATTTCCTTTTGTTTCAAACGTAAACAATGTGCTCAAGCAACTCTTTTCAAATTTGATTTGCTAGAAATGTTGAAACGGGAAGAAATTGACCAGGCGCGTGTTAGATAAAGAATATTATACTGGAGTTTCCGCTTCATTAGTAACAAACTGTTAGATACAGCCAAAGAACATACAAGTCTAGCTTGTCTATACCTAGTATGGATGCAGACTTATCAGTGATTGTTAAGGTTCAAATTGTTCTTCGGAATATCGGAGGCGAGTAGCAAGCAACAGCTAGTCTCAGCGGCCAGTCATGGAGTCTGGGGTAGAGGCGTCAAGTGCTGGGCTTGTCAGTCAGGATGATCAGAAATCAATGAACGGGGATATCCTGGGATTGTGGAGGGTTACGTAAGTGTTGGAGTTAGACTGTGAGTTAGTGATGATAGATTCATATGAGTGTTAGAGTTAGACGGTGAGTTAGTGATGATAAGGTCATGTGAGTGTTAGAGTTAGACGGTGAGTTAGTGATGATAAGGTCATGTGAGTGTTAGAGTTAGACGGTGAGTTAGTGATAATAAGGTCATGTGAGTGTTAGAGTTAGACGGTGAGTTAGTGATGATAAGGTCATGTGAATGTTAGCGTTAGACGGTGAGTTAGTGATGATAAGGTCATGTGAGTGTTAGAGTTAGACGGTGAGTTAGTGGTGATAAGGTCATGTGAGTGTTAGCGTTCGACAGTGAGTTAGTGGTGGTAAGATCATGTGAGTGTTAGAGTTAGACGGTGAGTTAGTGGTGATAGGGCCATGTGAGTGTTAGAGTTAGACGGTGAGTTAGTGGTGGTACGATCATGTGAGTGTTAGCGTTAAACAATGAGTTAGTGGTGATAGGGCCATGTAAATGTTGAAGTTAGACGTTGAGTTCGTATGCGAATTGAGTTCATGTTTGATTTTATTGCGAGATACGTTAAGTTTTGCTTAATCCTTGAAGACCTTACCGTAAGACCACATTCGCTAGTGCCTGATTTTCCTTCATAATTTTGTTTGAATGTTCATATTTGAACATCTATTCAGTCTGACGGCTTTATCAGAACTGACACTGTGCTACAACCAACACGGTAGATGTGCAAATATATTGTGAGGCCTTTACCTTTATATACATTTTATTAGCTGTACAATTACTGGAAAAAACAATTCTTTACTTTCATATCTCATAAGTAGACTTTTTATTTCTTGCCTTGACGCCATAGTTTGTACTTTGTACCCTTTGTGCTTATTCTGTGACGTACTGAATCGTTCATCTTGACCTTTTTTTTTTTTTTGCCAGATTGTAAGTTTTGTACCAAAAAAAAAAAAAAAAAAAAATTGTACAGCTAGAGCAATCCCACAGAGATGACGATCATGGGACATGAAGCTATTCAACTAAGGAAATGGAAAACCATGAAAGTAACTATAAAATTGACATTATCGGTGTACACAAGTCTAATTTTGTATTTTTGGTTGATGCTTTGTTTCGCCAAATTCTGCTCAGTCCTGCTAATGCGGTTGCCGTCTCCGTTACTCTAGTATTGATTTCGAATTTGAAACGTTGATGTCGCCGGCTCGGTTGGAAAACGCTGCCCCTTTGACTAGTCTCACAATGTCTACCTCTGCGGTGTCTGTAGCTGCTTCTCTTTGTCTTGGACCCATTGTTATTTTTTTTTTGGCCGCCTTCTTCCTCTCTGTCCGGGGATTATGCCCTCCATTATTTAACACTCTATTTTAGTCTACGCTGTCATGTCGTTTAGTAAAATACTTCAATGTCCTTCGTTGAACTGATCTCACAAGTATTGAACTTTCTCGAGATGGTTACATAGCCTTCCATGATAGCTGCAACTGGAATATCTTACGACAACAGGATACATAGAAAAAAGGGGCAGATAGATGGGATAGGAAAAAATTAAATATATTGTGACAACAAGATAAATTAAATAAAATAAATTAAAATTATATAAGATAAATGGAACGCGTCAAAAATGGCGGTTTGTTTACGCCGGTCTGTCGTCAAGGACGCGTAATTCATTTAATTTGTGAAAGGCTCTCAGTGTATCCGCGTGCTGAAGAGCTTTTTACTGGAGTTGGCCAGTTTATAACGTGGAAACGGGTTCTGGACCGTGCTACTGAGTAAGTGCACGTGAGTCTGGAAAATCCACAGCATCGACATTCAGCGGCAAAATAATCTATGACGACGGTAAGTGGATGTATTCAGATGCAGCCCAAACGACATCATCGAAGAAGGAAAACACGACAGGGCAAACGTGGTGGCATTAAAAGATCGAAGTGTGAGAGGCTAGGCCTAAAGTATGTGCCCGTTACTTATTGGAATTGTGGGTCCATTAATCAACGACGGCCCATTCTTGATAAACAACTGTGCGGCGCCGATATAATGGTTTTGCAAGAAACTCTTCTTGGTGACAGGACAGTAAGTAGTCCTGGCTTTCATTGTTTTTACAATAGACGACACCTTGGGCAGGCCATCCTTGTGCGCAACAATATGGTGGCAGCTGAGGTTGATATGTCTGCGTGGGACAATGCAGAATTGCAGGTACATGCAGTTAGGGTGCAGACCCCAGTTCATTTCGTGATTGTTAATGTGTATGCCTGTAATGGAAAGGTGAACACACAACAATGGTAGAATCTCTTCGAGTTCGATGAAGAGAACGTCATTTTCTGCTGAGACTTTAATGCTAGAGGAAACCAGTGGGGTAACGTCATAACCAACAAGCAGGGAGAAGACCTAGAGAACGCACTGGTGTCAGTCAATTTAGTGTGCTTGAATGATGGAAGGGCAACAAGAATGGCCACTCGAACAGGGGACTCTGATAGTGTCATAGACCTGGCACTGGTGTCTTCCACCTTCGCACCGGTTTGCAGGTGCCAAGACATGGCAGAAAGCCAGAAGGAATGGAAGAACACAACCTGAGCTCTTGAAGCGTCTCAAAATAGAGGTCGACCAAAAATGATGCACTTTAAACTATGCGCTAAGCAGGCTAAGGATGCCAAATGGGACGACTTCTGAAAAAAAGTGTGCTCAGAAAAATCGCTCGCCACATTCTGGCGCCTTCATCAGAGCATGAATGGCACAACACGACACAGAGGCATATCAGACTTTCAGAGCAGAGGCCGGATATGGCACAAATCTGATGAGAACAAAGGGAAGGCCCTGCTTGCCCGCTACATTGAGCAGACGGACCAAAGAAATGAGGCTGTAAGAATGAGGATACGGGGATCGCTATCAAAACTGCGTAAGGATGTAGGGCTGGAAAAAGATCTCACAATCACAACCGATACCATTCACATGACACTTAACAGGTCACACAACACTGGTCCTGGTCCAGATGGTGTTCGGTACGATGACATTGGCGATTTAGCTGACGACGACTTGACAAAACTGGCCAACGAGTTTAATGCCAGCATTCGGAGTGGCCAGATTAAGGAGGAGTGGCTACACAGCTACTTACTACCGCTACCGAAGCCAAACAAGGACCATTCTCAGATCAGTGCCTACAGAATCATCACAATGCAGAACACTGCGGGCAAGCTGCTGGAGAAAATAGTTGCCCGTGTCCTTAACTGTCAATTTGAACAGAAACGCGTATTTCCACCCACACTTGGAGGTTATAGATATAACAAAGAGACATGGCTCAATGTGGCAGTCTTTGCTTATGACGTCTTCGAAGGCTTCCACAGACGAGAGGAGACATGTGCTGCTGCTATAGATCTGGAGGATGCATACAACAGGGTACCATTTGAATATCTCATGCATATGCTCCTCAAACTGGTGGTGCACCCCTTCCTCATTAGATGGATCGCCGCGGCACTGTTTCAGAGGAAGGTGATACTCAGATGTGGAAGTTGGTCTTCCGAGCCAACATCCATTTGTCCAGGGCTGCCACAAGGCTCACCATTGTCACCAGTTCTATTTAACGTGTACACAATAATGATCACGGATCAACAGCTGGTTGGGAGGGGAAGAACTATGACTTTTGCTGATGATATTCTGGTATATCGACAGGGAAGAGACAGACGGGGAATCGCCTCCACAATGCAAGACGAACTCGATCGCATTTCTTCCTGGTGTGGGGTTTCAGGTGCCTTGGTTAATCCTAATAAAGCATCAGTTTCATGGTTCTCCCTTAACAATCATATCGTTAATACGACCACACCGGTAGTACGAATGGGAACTGATGAGGTGACCAGGGACAAGTTGATGACATACCTGGGAGTTAAGTTTGATCGCAGCCTGTGTTTTCGGGACCACGTCGACCATGTGATAACAAAAGCCCGCAAAGGTACGGGGAAATGAAAGAGCGGACAGGTTGGCTAGCTGCGCTGTCGTTGAGGATGGGCAACCAATGGATCGGACATCATCAATGCCCTCCGAGATGTGGGAAGAGCACAAGACTTCGACAAACACAGATCCACGTGACTTCTTCGGATGATGGAAATGGGAGTTAAGATGGGCACAGCCAGAAATGAGAAACTTAGTGGCCGTGTAAGAAGACTTATCAACCAACATAGAACTGGAGTCGTCAGTCGCTGGACACTGAGGGAATTGCTGAGGAGGAGATCTGAGCACCTATGGACATGTTCAAAGTGGAATGATGATGACCTGCAAATAACTCAATAACTCAATAACTCAATAAATAGAAAAAAGGGGGAGATAGATGGGATTGGAAAAAAATTTAATATATTGTAACAACAGGATAATTAGAAAAAAGGGAGAGATAGAAAGGAAACAGGGAAATGATGCCAGTGAGTTGATGACAGAGAGATGATGCCAGAGAGATGATGCCAGAGAGATAATGCAAGAGGGATGATGCCAGAGAGATGATGCAAGAGAGATGATGTCAGAGAAATGAAGCCAAGGAGTTGATGCCAGAGAGATGATGCAAGAAAGATGATATCAGAGAAATGATGCCAAGGAGTTGATGCCAGAGAGATGATACAGGGAGATGGTGCCAAGGAGTTGATGCCAGAGAGATGATGCCAGAGAGATGATGCCATAGAGATGATGCTACAGAGATGATGCCAGAGAGATGATGCCAAGGAGTTGATGCCAGAGAGATGATGCCAGAGAGATGATGCCAAGGAGTTGATGCCAGAGAGATGATGCCAGAGAGATGATGCCAGAGAGATGATGCCATAGAGATAATGCTACAGAGATGATGCCAGGAAGATGATGCCAGGGAGATGATGCCTGAGCGATGATGACAGAGAGATGATGTCAGAGTGATGATGCCAGGGAGTTGATGCCAGGGAGATGATGCCAAAGAGATGATGCTACAGAGATGATGTCAGAGAGATATTGCCAGAGAGATGATGACAGAGAGTTGATGCAAGGGAGATGATGTCAGAGAGATATTGCCAGAGAGATGATGCCAGAGAGATTATGCCAGGGAGATGATGTCAGAGAGATATTGCCAGAGAGATGATGCCAGAGAGATTATGCCAGGGAGATGATGTCAGAGAGATATTGCCAGAGAGATGATGCCAGAGAGATGATGCCAGAGAGATGATGCCAGAGAGATTATGCCAAGGAGTTGATGCCAGAGAGATGATGCCAGAGAGATGATGCCAGAGAGATGATGCCAGAGAGATGATGCCAGAGAGATTATGCCAAGGAGTTGATGCCAGAGAGATGATGCCAGAGAGATGATGCCAGAGAGATGATGCCAGAGAGATGATGCCAGAGAGATGATGCCAGAGAGATGATACCAGAGAGATGATGCCAGAGAGATGATGCCAGAGAGATGATGCCAGAGAGATGATGCCAAAGAGATGATGCCAGAGAGATGATGCCAGAGAGATGATGCCAGAGAGATGATGCCAGAGAGATTATGCCAAGGAGTTGATGCCAGAGCGATGATGCCAGAACGATGATGCCAGGGAGATGATGCATGAGCGATGATGTCATGGAGATGATGTCATGGAGTTGATGCCAGACAGATGATGCCGGAGAGATGATGCCAGAGAGGTGATGCCAGAAAGATGATGCAGGGACATGATACCAGGGAGATGATGCCAAAGAGATTATGCCAGGGAGATGATCTCAGAGAAATGATGCCAAGGAGTTGATGCCAGAGAGATGATACAGGGAGATGATGCCAAGGAGTTGATACCAGAGAGATGATGCCAGAGAGATGATGCCAAGGAGTTGATGCCAGAGAGATGATGCCAGAGAGATGATGCCAAGGAGTTGATGCCAGAGAGATGATGCCAGAGAGATGATGCCAGAGAGATGATGCCATAGAGATGATGCTACAGAGATGATGCCAGGGAGATGATGCCAGGGAGATGATGCCTGAGCGATGATGACAGAGAGATGATGTCAGAGTGATGATGCCAGGGAGTTGATGCCAGGGAGCTTATGCCAAAGAGATTATGCCAGGGAGATGATGCCAGAAAGATGATGCAGGGACATGATACCAGGGAGATGATGCCAAAGAGATTATGCCAGGGAGATGATGTCAGAGTGATGATGCCAGAATTTGATGCCAGGGAGATGATGTCAGAGAGATGATGCCAGAGAGATGATGCATGGGAGATGATGCCAGGGAGATGATGTCAGAGAGATGATGCCAGAGAGATGATGCCTGGGAGATGATGCCAGGAGATGATGCCAGGGAGTGAATGCCAGAGAGATGATTCCAGGGAGATGATGCGAGGGAGATTATTCTAGAGCGATGATGCCCGGGAGATGATGTCAGAGAGATTATGCCAGGGAGATGATGCCAGAAAGATACCATGTAGATGATGTCAGAGCGATGATACCCGGGAGATGATTCCAAAGCGGTGATGCCAGGGAGATGATGTCAGAGAGATTATGCCAGGGAGATGATGCCAGAAAGATACCATGTAGAAGATGTCAGAGAGATGATACCCGGGAGATGATTCCAGAGCGGTGATGTCAGGGAGATGATGTTAGAGAGATGATGCCAGGGAGATGATGCGAGGGAGATGATGCCAGGGAGATGATGTCAGTGAAATTATACAAGGGTCATGATGCCAGAGAGATGATGCCAACGAGATGATGTTAGAGAGATGATGCCAGAGAGATGATGCCAAAGAGATCATGCCAGGCAGATAATGTTAGAGAGATGGTGCAAGAGAGATGTTGTTAGAGAGATGATGCCAGGGAGATGATGCCAGAGAGGTGATATAAGGGTGATCATGGCAGAGAGTTGATGCCAGAGAGATGATTCCAAGGAGATGATGCGAGGGAGATTATTCTAGAGCGATGATGCCAGGGAGATGATGTCAGAGAGATTATGCCAGGGAGATGATGCCAGAAAGATGATACCATGTAGATGATGTCAGAGAGATGATGCCAGGTAGATGATACCAGGGAGATGATTCCAGAGCGGTGATGTCAGGGAGATGATGTTAGAGAGATGATGCCAGGGAGATGATGCGAGGGAGATGATGCCAGGGAGATGATGTCAGAGAAATGATACCAGGGAGATGATGCCAGAGAGATGATGCCAAGGAGATGATGTTAGAGAGATGATGCCAGAGAGATGATGCCAAAGAGATCATGCCAGGCAGATGATGTTAGAGAGATGATGCAAGAGAGATATTGTTAGAGAGATGATGCCAGGGAGATGATGCCAGAGAGGTGATATTAGGGTGATCATGGCAGAGAGTTGATGCCAGAGAGATTATGTCAAGGTGATGATACCAGAGAGATTATGCCAGGGAGATGATGTCAGATATTTGATTCCAGGTAGATGATGCCAGGGAGATGATGCTATAGAGATAATGCCAGAGAGATGATGCCAAAGAGATGATGCCAGAGAGATGATGCCGGGGAAATGATGTCAGGGAGGGGATTCCAAAGCTGTAATGTCAGGGAGATGAAGTTAGAGAGATAATGCTAGAGAGATGATGCTAGAGAGATGATGCCAATGAGATGTTGTTAGAGAGATGATGCCAGACAGATGATGTCAGAGAGATGATGCCAGAGAGATGATGTCAGAGAGATGATGTCAGGGAGATGATGCCAGTGATATTATGCCAGTGAGATGATACCAGAGAGATGATGTCAGGGATATGATGTCAGAGAGATGATGGCAGAGAGTTGATGTCAGAGATATGATACCAGGGAGATGATTCCAGAGCGATGATGCCAGGGAGATGATGTCAGAGAGATGATGCCAGGGAGATGATGTCAGAGAGATGATGCCAGGGAGATGAAGCCAGAAAGATGATGCCATGTAGCTGATGTCAGAGAGATGATGCCAGGGAGATGATACCAGGGATATGATTCCAGAGCGGTAATGTCATGGAGATGATATTAGAGAGATTATGCCAGAGAGATTATGCCAGGGAGATGAAGCGAGGGAGATGATGCCAGGGAGATCTATCTATCTATCTTTCGTTCGCCTGAAGTATTGTCTATATCTGCAATGTCGTTTCCTGTATAAATTTTTACTGTCTTTTGTAATTCTTGCAGTGGCCCATATAGTTTTGTCTGTAGTGTTGTATCTATGGGCCAATGGATTTTCCTCAGTCTACTATATTCAGTGCAGTCTTGAAGTATGTGTTCAGCAGTCTGGGGTGCCTGTCCACATACCTCATCAAGGCCAGCTCCTTGTCGTGGGGATGGGGCTTAACAGTCACCAGGGACTGAAAACTAAGACTGGCCAGGCCTTCCTACAACCGAGCAAGACCACAGTCTGCTCTAGCAAGTTCAAGTGCTGAAGTCGGAGGCAACCAGCCAAAAGGCGCACAACAATCAGGATGCCACGCACTCAACGCAGATGCCAGGGAGATGATGTCAGAGAGATGATGCCAGGGAGATGATGCCAGAGAAATGATATCATGGAGATGATGCCAGAGAGATGATGCAGAGAGATGATGCCAGGGAGATGATGTTAGAGAGATCATGCCAGGGAGATGTTATTAGAGAGATGATGCCAGGGAGATGATGCCAGAGAGATGATGACAGAGAGGTTGTGCCAGTGAGATGATGCGAGGGAGATGATGTCAGATAGATGATTCCAGGGAGATGATTCCAGGGAGATGATGCCAGGGAGATGATGCCAGGGAGATGATGACAGAGAGGTTGTGCCAGTGAGATGATGCGAGGGAGATGATGACAGAGAGGTTGTGCCAGTGAGATGATGCCAGGGAGATGATGACAGAGAGGTTGTGCCAGTGAGATGATGCGAGGGAGATGATGTCAGATAGATGATTCCAGGGAGATGATGCCAGGGAGATGATGTCAGAGAGATGATGACAGAGAGGTTGTGCCAGTGAGATGATGCGAGGGAGATGATGTCAGATAGATGATTCCAGGGAGATGATTCCAGGGAGATGACGTCAGATAGATGATTCCAGAGCGATGATGCCAGGGAGATGATGTCAGATAGATGATTCCAGGGAGATGATGCCAAAGAGATGATGCCAGAGAGATGATGCCAGGGAGATGATGCAAACGAGAGGATTCCAGAGCGGTAATGTCAGGGAGATGATGTTAGAGAGATGATGCCAGAGAGATGATGCCAGAGAGATGATGCTAGAGAGATAATGCCAGGGAGATGATGCCAGAGAGATGATGCCAGAGAGATGATGCCAGAGAGATGATGCCAGGGAGATGATGCTAGGGAGATGATGCCAGAGAAATGACGTCAGAAAGATGATGTCAGAGAGATGATGCCAGGGAGATGATGCCAGGGAGATTATGTTAGAGAGATGATGCCAGAGAGATGATGCCAGAGAGGTGATGCCAGAGAGATGATGCCAGAGAGATGATGCCAGTGAGATGTTGTTAGAGAGATGATGTTAGAGAGATGATGCCAGAGAGATGATGCCAGGGAGATGATGTTAGAGAGATGATGCCAGGGAGATGTTGTTAGAGAGATGATCCCAGGGAGATGATGCTAGAGAGATGATATCAGGGAGATGATGGCAGAGAGTTGATGCCAGAGAGATGATGATAGAGAGATTATGCCAGTGAGATGATGCGAGGGAGATTATTCCAGAGCGATGATGCCAGGGAGATGATGTCAGATAGATGATTCCAGGGAGATGATGCCAAAGAGATGATGCCAGAGAGATGATCCAGGAAGATGTTGCAAGCGAGAGGATTCCAGAGCGGTAATTTCAGGGAGATGATGTTAGAGAGATGATGCCAGAGAGATGATGCCAGAGAGATGATGCTAGAGAGATGATGCCAGGGAGATGATGCCAGGGAGATGATGCCCGAGAGATGATGTCAGGGAGATGGTGCCAGAGAAATTATGTCAGGAAGGTATTGTCAGGGCGATGATGCCATGGAGATGATACCAGAGATATGATGCCAAGGAGATGATGCCATGGACATGATGCCATGGATATGATGCCAGAGCTATGATGCCAGAGAGATGATGACAGGGAGATGATGCGAGAGAGATGATGCTAGAGAGATGATGCCAGGGAGATGATGTCAGATAGATGATTCCAGGGAGATGATGCCAGGGAGATGACGTCAGATAGATGATTCCAGAGCGATGATGCCAGGGAGATGATGTCAGATAGATGATTCCAGGGAGATGATGCCAAAGAGATGATGCCAGAGAGATGATGCCAGGGAGATGATGCAAACGAGAGGATTCCAGAGCGGTAATGTCAGGGAGATGATGTTAGAGAGATGATGCCAGAGAGATGATGCCAGAGAGATGATGCTAGAGAGATAATGCCAGAGAGATGATGCCAGAGAGATGATGCCAGAGAGATGATGCCAGGGAGATGATGCTAGGGAGATGATGCCAGAGAAATGACGTCAGAAAGATGATGTCAGAGAGATGATGCCAGGGAGATGATGCCAGGGAGATTATGTTAGAGAGATGATGCCAGAGAGATGATGCCAGAGAGGTGATGCCAGAGACATGATGCCAGAGATATGATGCCAGTGAGATGTTGTTAGAGAGATGATGTTAGAGAGATGATGCCAGAGAGATGATGCCAGGGAGATGATGTTAGAGAGATGATGCCAGGGAGATGTTGTTAGAGAGATGATGCCAGGGAGATGATGCTAGAGAGATGATATCAGGGAGATGATGGCAGAGAGTTGATGCCTGAGAGATGATGATAGAGAGATTATGCCAGTGAGATGATGCGAGGGAGATTATTCCAGAGCGATGATGCCAGGGAGATGATGTCAGATAGATGATTCCAGGGAGATGATGCCAAAGAGATGATGCCAGAGAGATGATGCCAGGAAGATGTTGCAAGCGAGAGGATTCCAGAGCGGTAATTTCAGGGAGATGATGTTAGAGAGATGATGCCAGAGAGATGATGCCAGAGAGATGATGCTAGAGAGATGATGCCAGGGAGATGATGCCAGGGAGATGTTGTTAGAGAGATGATGCCAGAGAGATGATGCCAGAGAGATGATGTCAGGGAGATGATGCCAGAGAAATTATGCCAGGGAGAAGATGCCAGACAGATGATGTCTGTGAGATGATGGCAGAAAGTTGATGCCAGAGAGATGATGCCAGAGAGACGATGCTATTGAGATCATGCCAGGGAGATGATGCCCGAGAGATGATGTCAGGGAGATGGTGCCAGAGAAATTATGTCAGGAAGGTATTGCCAGGGCGATGATGCCATGGAGATGATACCAGAGATATGATGCCAAGGAGATGATGTCATGGACATGATGCCATGGATATGATGCCAAAGCTATGATGCCAGAGAGATGATGCCAGGGAGATGATGCCAGAGAGATGATGCCAGAGTGATGATGCCAGAGAGATAATGCCAGAGTGATGATGCCAGAGAGATGATGCCAGAGATACGATGCCAGGGAGATGATACCAGAAAGATTATGCCGTGGATATGATGCCAGACAGATGATGCCAGGGAGATGATGCAAGGAAGATGACGCCATGGACATGATGCCAGGAGATGATGCCAGGGAGATGTTGCCAGAGAAATTATTCCAGGGATGTATTGCCAGTGCGATGATGCCAGGGAGATGATGTCAGGGGGATGATGCCAGGGAGATGATACCAAGGAGATGATGTTGGAGAGATGATGCGACGGAGATGATGCCAGAGAGATGATGCAAGGAATATGACGCAATGGATATGATGTCAGAGAGATGTTGCCAGAGCCATGATGCCCGAGAGATGATGCCAGGGAGATGATGCCAGATAGATGATGCCAGGGAGATGATGTTATAGAGATGATGCCAGGGAGATGTTGTTTGAGAGATGATGCCAGGGAGATGATGCGAGGGAGATTATTCCAGAGCGATGATGCCAGGGAGATGATGTCAGATAGATGATTCCAGGGAGATGATGCCAAAGAGATGATGCCAGAGAGATGATGCCAGGAAGATGTTGCAAGCGAGAGGATTCCAGAGCGGTAATTTCAGGGAGATGATGTTAGAGAGATGATGCCAGAGAGATGATGCCAGAGAGATGATGCTAGAGAGATGATGCCAGGGAGATGATGCCAGGGAGATGTTGTTAGAGAGATGATGCCAGAGAGATGATGCCAGAGAGATGATGTCAGGGAGATGATGCCAGAGAAATTATGCCAGGGAGAAGATGCCAGACAGATGATGTCTGTGAGATGATGGCAGAAAGTTGATGCCAGAGAGATGATGCCAGAGAGACGATGCTATTGAGATCATGCCACTGAGATGATGCCCGAGAGATGATGTCAGGGAGATGGTGCCAGAGAAATTATGTCAGGAAGGTATTGCCAGGGCGATGATGCCATGGAGATGATACCAGAGATATGATGCCAAGGAGATGATGCCATGGACATGATGCCATGGATATGATGCCAAAGCTATGATGCCAGAGAGATGATGCCAGGGAGATGATGCCAGAGAGATGATGCCAGAGTGATGATGCCAGAGAGATAATGCCAGAGTGATGATGCCAGAGAGATGATGCCAGAGATATGATGCCAGGGAGATGATACCAGAAAGATTATGCCGTGGATATGATGTCAGACAGATGATGCCAGGGAGATGATGCAAGGAAGATGACGCCATGGACATGATGCCAGGGAGATGATGCCAGGGAGATGTTGCCAGAGAAATTATTCCAGGGATGTATTGCCAGTGCGATGATGCCAGGGAGATGATGTCAGGGGGATGATGCCAGGGAGATGATACCAAGGAGATGATGTTGGAGAGATGATGGGACGGAGATGATGCCAGAGAGATGATGCAAGGAATATGACGCAATGGATATGATGTCTGAGAGATGTTGCCAGAGCCATGATGCCCGAGAGATGATGCCAGGGAGATGATGCCAGATAGATGATGCCAGGGAGATGATGTTATAGAGATGATGCCAGGGAGATGTTGTTTGAGAGATGATGCCAGGGAGATGATGCTAGAGAGATGATATCAATGAGATGATAGCAGAGAGTTGATGCCAGAGAGATGATGACAGAGAGATTATGCCAGTGAGATGATGCGAGGGAGATGATTCCAGAGCGATGATGCCAGGGAGATGATGTCAGATAGATGATTCCAGGGAGATGATGCCAAAGAGATGATGCCAGAGAGATGATGCCAGGGAGATGATGCCAGCGAGAGGAATCCAGAGCGGTAATGTCATGGAGATGGTGTTAGAGAGATGATGCCAGAGAGATGATGCCAGAAAGATTATGCTAGAGAGATGATGCCAGGGAGATGATGCCAGGTAGATGATGCCAGAGAGATGATGCCAGGGAGATGATGCCAGGGAGATGATGCCCGAGAGATGATGTCAGGGAGATGGTGCCAGAGAAATTATGTCAGGAAGGTATTGTCAGGGCGATGATGCCATGGAGATGATACCAGAGATATGATGCCAAGGAGATGATGCCATGGACATGATGCCATGGATATGATGCCAGAGCTATGATGCCAGAGAGATGATGCCAGGGAGATGATGCGAGAGAGATGATGCTAGAGAGATGATGCCAGAGTGATGATGCCAGAGAGATGTTGCCAGAGATATGATGCCAGGAAGATGATGCCAGAGAGATTATGCCGTGGGGATGATGGCAGACAGATGATGCCAGGGAGATGATGCAAGGAAGATGACGCCATGGACATGATGCCAGGGAGATGTTGCCAGAGAAATTATGTTAGGGATGTATTGCCAGTGCGATGATGCCAGGGAGATGATACCAGATATATGATGCCAGGGAGATGATGTCAGGGGATGATCCCAGGGAGATGATACCGAGGAGATGATGCCAGAGAGATGATGCGAGGGAGATGATGCCATAGAGATGATGCAAGGAATATGACGCCATGGACATGATGCCAGAGAGATGTTGCCAGAGCCATGATGCCAGAGAGATGATGCCAGGGAGATGATGCCAGGGAGATGATGCCAGAGAGATGATGCCAGGGAGGTGATGTCAGGGTGGTTTTTCCAGGGCGATGATGCCAGGTAGATGATTCCAGAGAGATGATGCCAGAGAGATGATGCCAGGGGGATGATGCCAAGGAGATGATACCAATGAGATGGTGCCAGGGAGATGATGCCAGGCAGATGATGCCAGGGAGATGATGCAAGGAAATGACGCCATGGACATGATTCCAGGGAGATGATGACAGAGAGATGATGCCAGAGAGATAATGCCAGAGAGCTGATGCCAAGGAGATGATGTCAAGAAGTTGATGATAAGAGAGATGATGCCAGAGAGGTGATGCCAGAGAGATGATGCTAGAGAGATGATGCCAGAGAGATTATGCCATGGAGATGATGCCAGTGAGATGATGCCAGAGAGATGATGCGAGGGAGATGATGCCAGTGAGATGATGCCAGTGAGATGATGCCAGTGAGATGATGCCAGACATATGATGCCAGGGAGATGATGCTAGGGAGATGATGCCAGTGAGATGATGGCAAGGAGATGATGTACAGAAGTTGATGATAAGAGAGATGATGCCAGAGAGGTGATGCCAGAGAGATGATGCTAGAGAGATGATGCCAGAGAGATGATGCCAGGGAGATGATGTCAGAGAGATGATGCCAAGGAGTTGATGCCAGAGAGATGATGCCAGGGTGATAATGCCAGAGCGATAGTGCCAGTGAAATGATGCCAGGGAGATGATACCAGAGAGATGATGCCAGAGAGATTATGCCAGGGAGATGATGCCAGAGAGATGATGCCAGTGAGATGATGTCAGGGAGGTATTGCCTGGGAGAAGATGCCAGGGAGATGATGCCAGTGAGATGATGCCAGAGAGATGATACGAGGGAGATGATGCCAGGGAGATGATGCCAGTGAGATGATGCCAGACATATGATGCCAGGGAGATGATGCCAGTGAGATGATGGCAGTGAGATGATGCCAGACATATGATGCCAGGGAGATGATGCCAGGGAGATGATGCCAGTGAGATGATACCAAGGAGATGGTGCGAGGTAGATGATGACAGAGCGATGATGCCAGTGAGATGATGTCAGGTAGAAGAAATGAACGGCTTGGTAGGAAGTGAACAGAAAGGATAGCCAACTGTAAATATAGTGCGTTTGTGAAGTGACATTATCTCTTATGCCAGCAAGTGCGGTACTGGATGATGAAAATGAGCTATATGTCAATTTTAGATGGTGATAATGAGCTATATGTCAATTATAGATGGTGATAATGAGCAATATGTTAATTTTAGATGATGAAAATGAGCTATATGTCAATTTTAGATGATGATAATGAGCTATTTGTTAATTTTAGATGATAATAATGGGCTATATGTTAATTTTAGATGATGATAATGAGCTATATGTCAATTGTAGATGATGATAATGAGCTATATGTTAATTTTAGAGAATGATAATGAGCTATATTTTATTTTAGATGATGATAATGTGCTATATGTCAATTGTAGATGATGATAATGAGCTATATGTCAATTGTAGATGATGATAATGAGCTATTTGTCAATTGTAGATGATGATAATGAGCTATATGTTAATTTTAGATGATGATAATGAGCTATATGCCAATAGTAGATGATGATAATGAACAATATGCAATTGTAGATGATGTTACTGAACTTTATGCCAATTGTAGATGATGATAATGACCTATTTGCCAATTGTAGATGATGATAATGAGCAATATGCCAATTGTAGATGATGAGAATGTAAAATATGCCAATTGCTTATAATGCGCTGAATGACAATTTCATGAAGCCAACCCCGCCACTAGATTGCTAATTGTAATGTTAATAACGTTTTACGGAAGCAATAATATCTTGAATTCAAATAATCTTCTAACAGGCGAGGTAGCTCCCTCAAAAAGTAACAAACCGTCGTGGTGAGACCGGTGAGATGTTTGTTTGGTGACGCTGTCGTTTCAAATTAGACAGTCACACTGTGTCAATGATCTCCCTTCACTCTGCGCGAGGAACAAGCTTGTCGCGTGGTCGACGTCTCTTCCAAAAAGCAATGAATCTTCCATCTTTTTTCTAGGAGACGATGTTCATTTCCGGCTAGGCTCGGGACAAGGTTATAACTTTGTATCGACCAGACAGAACTGGGAGCAAACATTCTGACAGCTTTTATCAAGGGGAAATAAGAAACCAGTTTAGTCAGATCAGGAGTGGTCGTAGAGCTTGCCAAAGGCTACAAACTGTTTCTGCCTACTCCACTGAAGGTAGAAGACATATATTACTTTGTGTCCCTTCTTGATCTGTCAGCCCTTTGTTCAGTCTCATATAATCACATCAATTTATCTCTTCAAGTACACGCGCTGTCTCTCGGGCTTCTCTCATTACCATATGGCCTGTATGTGTGAAAATATGTTTGTGAATCTCGACTCTGTCGGGAATGGTGCCTACACATATGGCTTGTATGTGTGCATATATGTTTATGAATCTCAGCTGTGTCGGGAATGGTGGATACACATATGGCCTGTATGTGTGCATATATATTCGTGAATCTCGGCTCTATCGGGAATGGTGGCTACACATATGGCATGTATCTGTGGATATATGTTCGTGAATCTCAGATGTGTCGGGACTGATGGCTACGTCTTTCGATAACCAAGTTTCGATACTAAGACGAAATGATGGGAAATTGCATGTTTTCCGCTCCACATGCCAACATTGTCATTCCACTGACGTCTCATTTGACGACTCACTGATGAAGGATAAACAAGGACGATCTCAAATAACAAGCAATTCACTGACCCTATACTAATTCTGGTTCTAACGACGCACTGCCATAACCGACACGCTCAAACTAACAGCACACTGAAACTAACTAAACCCTGACATGAGGATTCACAGACATTAACTAGATACTGACATGAGGATATACTGACATTAACTAAACACTGACACGAGGATATACTGACATTAACTAAACACTGACATGAGTATATACTGACATTAACTAAACACTGACACTAGGATATACTGACATTAACTAAACACTGACACGAGCATATACTGACATTAACTAAACACTGACACGAGTATATACTGACATTAACTAAACACTGACACGAGGATATACTGACATTAACTAAACACTGACACGAGTATATACTGACATTAACTAAACACTGACACGAGTATATACTGACATTAACTAAACACTGACACGAGGATATACTGACATTAACTAAACACTGACACGAGGATATACTGACATTAACTAAACACTGACACGAGGATTCACTGACATTAACTAGACACTGACATGAGGATATACTGACATTAATAGACACTGACACGAGGATCCACTGACATTAACTAGACACTGACATGAGGATTCACTGACATTAAATAGACACTGACATGAGGATCCACTGGCATTAACTAGACAGTAACACGAGAATCCACTGACATTAACTAGACACTGAAATGAGGATTCACTGACATTAAATAGACACTGACATGAGGATCCACTGACATTAAACAGACAGTAACATGAGAATCCACTGACATTAACTAGACAATAACAAGAGAATTCACTAACATTAACAATACACTGACATGAGGATTCACTGACATTAAATAGACACTGACATGAGGATCCACAGACATTAACTAGACACTGACATGAGGATTCACTAACATTAACCAGACAGTAACATGAGAATCCACTGACATTAAGTAGACAATAAAAAGAGGATTCACTAACATTAACTATACACTGACATGAGGATTCACTAACATTAACCAGACAGTAACATGAGAATCCACTGACATTAAGTAGATAATAACAAGAGGATTCACTAACATTAATTAGACACTGACATGAGGATTCACTGACATTAAGTAGACAATAACAAGAGGATTCACTAACATTAACCAGAGAGTAACATGAGAATCCACTGACATTAACTAGACAATAACAAGAGGATTCAATAACATTATATAGACACTGACATGAGGATTCACTGACATTAAATAGACACTGAAATGAGGATCCACTGACATTAATTAGAAAATAACAAGAGGATTCACTAACATTAACTAGACACTCACATGAGGATTCACTGACATTAACTAGACAATAACAAGAGAATTCACTAACATTAACTAGACACTGACATGAGGATTCACTGACACTAATTAGACACTGACATGAGGATCCACTGACATTAACCAGACAGTAACATGAGAATCCACTGACATTAACTAGACAATAACAAGAGAATTCACTAACATTAACAATACACTGACATGAGGATTCACTGACATTAAATAGACACTGACATGAGGATCCACTGACATTAACTAGACACTGACATGAGGATTCACTAACATTAACCAGACAGTAACATGAGAATCCACTGACATTAAGTAGACAATAAAAAGAGGATTCACTAACATTAACTATACACTGACATGAGGATTCACTAACATTAACCAGACAGTAACATGAGAATCCACTGACATTAAGTAGATAATAACAAGAGGATTCACTAACATTAATTAGACACTGACATGAGGATTCACTGACATTAAGTAGACAATAACAAGAGGATTCACTAACATTAACCAGAGAGTAACATGAGAATATACTGACATTAAGTAGACAATAACAAGAGGATTCACTAACATTAATTAGACACTGACATGAGGATTCACTAACATTAACTAGACACTGACATGAGGATTCACTAACATTAACTAGACACTGACATGAGGATTCACTAATATTAACTAGACACTGACATGAGGATTCACTAACATTAACTAGACACTGACATGAGGATTCACTAACATTAACTAGACACTGACATGAGGATTCACTAACATTAACTAGACACTGACATGAGGATTCACTAACATTAACTAGACACTGACATGAGGATTCACTAACATTAACTAGACACTGACATGAGGAATCACTAACATTAACTAGACACTGACATGAGGATTCACTAACATTAACTAGACACTGGCATGAGGATTCACTAACATTAACTAGACACTGACATGAGGATTCACTAACATTAACTAGACACTGACATGAGGATTCACTAACATTAACTAGACACTGACATGAGGATTCACTAAAATTAACTATACACTGACATGAGGATTCACTAACATTAACTAGACACTGACATGAGGATTCACTAACATTAACTAGACACTGACATGAGGATTCACTAACATTAACTAGACACTGACATGAGGATTCACTAACATTAACTAGACACTGACATGAGGATTCACTAACATTAACTAGACACTGACATGAGGATTCACTAACATTAACTAGACACTGACATGAGGATTCACTAACATTAACTAGACACTGACATGAGGATTCACTAACATTAACTAGACACTGACACGAGTATCGATTGACATTATCGAGACGCTGACAAGAGGATCCATTGACACTAACGACAAGTTAACAATGGAGAAGTACTCCCCCAAGCAAATAACTAACACTAGAGACGTACTCACACTAGCGACTCACTAACACTGGAAATGAACTTACACTGGCGACTCACTAACATTAGAGACGTACTCACACTAGCGACTCACTAACACTAGAGACGTACTCACACTAGCGACTCACTAACACTGGAAATGAACTTACACTGGCGACTCACTAACACTAGAGACGTACTCACACTAGCGACTCACTAACACTACAGACGTACTCACACTAGCGACTCACTAACACTAGAGACGTACTCACACTAGCGACTCACTAACACTGGGAATGAACTTACACTGGCGACTCACTAACACTGGAAATGAACTTACACTAGCGACTCACTAAAACAGGAAATGAACTTACACTGGCGACTCACTAACACTGGAGATGAACTTACACTAGCGACTCACTAACACTGGGGATGAACTTACACTAGCGACTCACTAACACTAGAGACGTACTCACACTAGCGACTCACTAACACTGGGAATGAACTTACACTGGCGACTCACTAACACTGGAGATGAACTTACACTAGCGACTCACTAATATTGGAGATGAACTTACACTAGAGACTCACTAACACTGGAGATGAACTTACACTAGCGACTCACTAACACTGGAGATGAACTCACACTAGCGACTCACTTACAATGGATATGAACTTACACTAGCGACTCACTAACACTGGAGATGAACTTACAATGGCGACTCACTAAAACTAGAGACGTACTCACACTAGCGACTCACTAACACTAGAGACGTACTCACACTAGCGACTCACTAACGCTAGAGAAGTACTCACACTAGCGACTCACTAACACTGGGAATGAACTTACACTGGCGACTCACTAACACTGGAAATGAACTTACACTAGCGACTCACTAACACTGGAAATGAACTTACACTGGCGACTCACTAGCACTAGAGACGTACTCACACTAGCGACTCACTAACACTAGAGACGTACTCACACTAGCGACTCACTAACACTGGGAATGAACTTACACTGGCGACTCACTAACACTGGAGATGAACTTACACTAGCGACTCACTAATATTGGAGATGAACTTACACTAGAGACTCACTAACACTGGAGATGAACTTACACTAGCGACTCACTAACACTGGAGATGAACTCACACTAGCGACTCACTAACACTGGAGATGAACTTACACTAGCGACTCGCTAACACTAGAGACGTACTCACACTAGCGACTCACTAACATTAGAGACGTACTCACACTAGCGACTCACTAACACTAGAGACGTACTCACACTAGCGACTCACTTACAATGGATATGAACTTACACTAGCGACTCACTAAGAATGGGGATGAACTTACACTAGCGACTCACTAACACTAGAGACGTACTCACACTAGCGACTCACTAACACTGGGGATGAACTTACATTAGCGACTCACTAACAATGGAGATGAACTTACACTAGCGACTCATTAACACTAGAGACGTACTCACACTAGCGACTCACTAACACTAGAGACGTACTCACACTAGCGACTCACTAACACTGGAAATGAACTTACACTGGCGACTCACTAAAACTAGAGACGTACTCACACTAGCGACACACTAACACTAGAGACGTACTCACACTAGCGACTCACTAACGCTAGAGAAGTACTCACACTAGCGACTCACTAACACTGGGAATGAACTTACACTGGCGACTCACTAACACTGGAAATGAACTTACACTAGCGACTCACTAACACTGGAAATGAACTTACACTGGCGACTCACTAAAACTAGAGACGTACTCACACTAGCGACTCACTAACACTAGAGACGTACTCACACTAGCGACTCACTAACACTAGAGACGTACTCACACTAGCGACTCACTAACACTGGGAATGAACTTACACTGGCGACTCACTAACACTGGAGATGAACTTACACTAGCGACTCACTAACACTGGGGATGAACTTACACTAGCGACTCACTAACACTAGAGACGTACTCACACTAGCGACTCTCTAACACTAGAGACGTACTCACACTAGCGACTCACTAACACTAGAGACGTACTCACACTAGCGAGTCACTAACACTAGAGACGTACTCACACTAGCGACTCACTAACACTAGAGACGTACTCACACTAGCGACTCACTAACATTAGAGACGTACTCACACTAGCGACTCACTAACACTAGAGACGTAATCACACTAGCGACTCACTAACACTGGGAATGAACTTACACTGGCGACTCACTAACACTGGAGATGAACTTACACTAGCGACTCACTAATATTGGAGATGAACTTACACTAGCGACTCACTAACACTGGAGATGAACTTACACTAGCGACTCACTAACACTGGAGATGAACTCACACTAGCGACTCACTTACAATGGATATGAACTTACACTAGCGACTCACTAACACTGGAGATGAACTTACAATGGCGACTCACTAAAACTAGAGACGTACTCACACTAGCGACTCACTAACACTAGAGACGTACTCACACTAGCGACTCACTAACGCTAGAGAAGTACTCACACTAGCGACTCACT
Organism: Megaustenia siamemsis; assembly: GCA_032433765.1. NCBI lineage: Eukaryota > Metazoa > Mollusca > Gastropoda > Stylommatophora > Ariophantidae > Megaustenia > Megaustenia siamemsis. The sequence continues at coordinate 44,171,294 of JAVIAB010000106.1, read as the reverse complement.
AACACTGGGAATGAACTTACACTGGCGACTCACTAACACTGGAAATGAACTTACACTAGCGACTCACTAACACTGGAAATGAACTTACACTGGCGACTCACTAGCACTAGAGACGTACTCACACTAGCGACTCACTAACACTAGAGACGTACTCACACTAGCGACTCACTAACACTGGGAATGAACTTACACTGGCGACTCACTAACACTGGAGATGAACTTACACTAGCGACTCACTAATATTGGAGATGAACTTACACTAGAGACTCACTAACACTGGAGATGAACTTACACTAGCGACTCACTAACACTGGAGATGAACTCACACTAGCGACTCACTAACACTGGAGATGAACTTACACTAGCGACTCGCTAACACTAGAGACGTACTCACACTAGCGACTCACTAACATTAGAGACGTACTCAAACTAGCGACTCACTAACACTAGAGACGTACTCACACTAGCGACTCACTTACAATGGATATGAACTTACACTAGCGACTCACTAAGAATGGGGATGAACTTACACTAGCGACTCACTAACACTAGAGACGTACTCACACTAGCGACTCACTAACACTGGGGATGAACTTACATTAGCGACTCACTAACAATGGAGATGAACTTACACTAGCGACTCATTAACACTAGAGACGTACTCACACTAGCGACTCACTAACACTTGAGACGTACTTACACTAGCGACTCACTAACACTAGAGACGTACTCACACTAGCTACTCACTAATACTAGAGACGTACTCACACTAGCGACTCACTAATACTAGAGACGTACTCACACTAGCGACTCACTAACACTAGAGACGTACTCACACTAGCGACTCACTAACACTAGAGACGTACTCACACTAGCGACTCACTAACACTAGAGACGTAATCACACTAGCGACTCACTAACACTGGGAATGAACTTACACTGGCGACTCACTAACATTAGAGACGTACTCACACTAGCGACTCACTAACACTGGAAATGAACTTACACTGGCGACTCACTAACACTAGAGACGTACTCACACTAGCGACTCACTAACACTAGAGACGTACTCACACTAGCGACTCACTAACACTGGAAATGAACTTACACTGGCGACTCACTAAAACTAGAGACGTACTCACACTAGCGACTCACTAACACTAGAGACGTACTCACACTAGCGACTCACTAACGCTAGAGAAGTACTCACACTAGCGACTCACTAACACTGGGAATGAACTTACACTGGCGACTCACTAACACTGGAAATGAACTTACACTAGCGACTCACTAACACTGGAAATGAACTTACACTGGCGACTCACTAGCACTAGAGACGTACTCACACAAGCGACTCACTAACACTAGAGACGTACTCACACTAGCGACTCACTAACACTGGGAATGAACTTACACTGGCGACTCACTAACACTGGAGATGAACTTTCACTAGCGACTCACTAACACTGGGGATGAACTTACACTAGCGACTCACTAACACTAGAGACGTACTCACACTAGCGACTCACTAACACTAGAGACGTACTCACACTAGCGACTCACTAACACTAGAGACGTACTCACACTAGCGACTCACTAACACTAGAGACGTAATCACACTAGCGACTCACTAACACTGGGAATGAACTTACACTGGCGACTCACTAACACTGGAGATGAACTTACACTAGCAACTCACTAACACTGGGGATGAACTTACACTAGCGACTCACTAACACTAGAGACGTACTCACACTAGCGACTCACTAACACTGGGAATGAACTTACACTGGCGACTCACTAACACTGGAGATGAACTTATACTAGCGACTCACTAATATTGGAGATGAACTTACACTAGAGACTCACTAACACTGGAGATGAACTTACACTAGCGACTCACTAACACTGGAGATGAACTCACACTAGCGACTCACTAATACTAGAGATGAACTTACACTAGTGACTCGCTAACACTAGAGACGTACTCACACTAGCGACTCACTAACATTAGAGACGTACTCACACTAGCGACTCACTAACACTAGAGACGTACTCACACTAGCGACTCACTTACAATGGATATGAACTTACACTAGCGACTCACTAACACTGGAGATGAACTTACACTAGCGACTCACTAACACTGGGAATGAACTTACACTAGCGACTCACTAACACTGGAGATGAACTTACACTAGCGACTCACTAACACTAGAGATGTAGTCACACTAGCGACTCACTAACAATGGTGATGAACTTACACTAGCGACTCACTAACACTAGAGACGTACTCACACTAGCGACTCACTAAGAATGGGGATGAACTTACACTAGCGACTCACTAACACTAGAGACGTACTCACACTAGCGACTCACTAACACTGGGGATGAACTTACACTAGCGACTCATTAACACTAGAGACGTACTCACACTAGCGACTCACTAACACTAGAGACGTACTTACACTAGCGACTCACTAACACTAGAGACGTACTCACACTAGCTACTCACTAATACTAGAGACGTACTCACACTGGCGACTCACTAATACTAGAGACGTACTCACGCTAGCGACTCACTAACACTAGAGACGTACTCACACTAGCGACTCACTAACAATGGAGATGAACTTACACTAGCGACTCACTAACACTGGGAATGAACTTACACTGGCGACTCACTAACATTGGAGATGAACTTACATTAGCGACTTACTAACACTAGAGACGTACTTACATTAGCGACTCACTAACACGGGGATGTACTGACATTAGTGACTCACTAACAATAGAGACGTACTTACACTAGCGACTGACTAACAATGGAGACGTATTTACACTAGCGACTGACTAACAATGGAGACGTACTTACACTAGCGACTAACTAACAATGGAGACGTACTTACACTAGCGACACACTAACAGTAGAGACGTACTTACTTAAGCGACTGCCTAACAATGGAGACGTACTTACACTAGCGACTGACTAACAATAGAGACGTACTTACACTAGAGACTGAATAACAATAGACACGTACTTACACTAGCGACTGACTAACAATAGAGACGTACTTACACTAGCGACTGAATAACAATAGAGGCGTACTTACACTAGCGACTGAATAACAATAGAGATGTACTTACACTAGCGGCTGAATAACAATAGAGGCGTACTTACACTAGCGACTGAATAACAATATAGGCGTACTTACAATATCGACTCACTAACAATGGAGACGTACTAACATTAACTAGACACTGACATGAGGATTCAATAACATTAACTAGACACTGACATGATGATTCACTAACATTAACTAGACACTGACATGAGGATTCACTAACATTAACTAGACACTGACATGAGGATTCACTAACATTAACTAGACACTGACATGAGGATTCACTAACATTAACTAGACACTGACATGAGGATTCACTAACATTAACTAGACACTGACATGAGGATTCACTAACATTAACTAGACACTGACATGAGGATTCACTAACATTAACTAGACACTGACATGAGGATTCACTAACATTAACTAGACACTGACATGAGGATTCACTAACATTAACTAGAAACTGACATGAGGATTCACTAACATTAACTAGACACTGACATGAGGATTCACTAACATTAACTAGACACTGACATGAGGATTCACTAACATTAACTAGACACTGACACGAGTATCGATTGACATTATCGAGACGCTGACAAGAGGATCCATTGACACTAACGACAAGTTAACAATGGAGAAGTACTCCCACAAGCAAATAACTAACACTAGAGACGTACTCACACTAGCGACTCACTAAGACTGGAAATGAACTTACACTGGCGACTCACTAACACTAGAGACGTACTCACAGTAGCGACTCACTAACACTGGGAATGAACTTACACTGGCGACTCACTAACACTGGAGATGAACTTACACTAGCGACTCACTAATATTGGAGATGAACTTACACTAGAGACTCACTAACACTGGAGATGAACTTACACTAGCGACTCACTAACACTGGAGATGAACTCACACTAGCGACTCACTAATACTGGAGATGAACTTACACTAGCGACTCGCTAACACTAGAGACGTACTCACACTAGCGACTCACTAACATTAGAGACGTACTCACACTAGCGACTCACTAACACTAGAGACGTACTCACACTAGCGACTCACTTACAATGGATATGAACTTACACTAGCGACTCACTAACACTGGAGATGAACTTACACTAGCGACTCACTAACACTGGGAATGAACTTACACTAGCGACTCACTAACACTGGAGATGAACTTACACTAGCGACTCACTAACACTAGAGATGTAGTCACACTAGCGACTCACTAACAATGGTGATGAACTTACACTAGCGACTCACTAACACTAGAGACGTACTCAACTAGCGACTCACTAAGAATGGGGATGAACTTACACTAGCGACTCACTAACACTAGAGACGTACTCACACTAGCGACTCACTAACACTGGGGATGAACTTACACTAGCGACTCATTAACACTAGAGACGTACTCACACTAGCGACTCACAAACACTAGAGACGTACTCACACTAGCTACTCACTAATACTAGAGACGTACCCACACTAGCGACTCACTAATACTAGAGACGTACTCACACTAGCGACTCACTAACACTAGAGACGTACTCACACTAGCGACTCACTAACACTGGGAATGAACTTACACTAGCGATTCACTAACACTGGGAATGATTTTACACTGGCGACTCACTAACATTGGAGATGAACTTACATTAGCGACTCACTAACACTAGAGACGTACTTACATTAGCGACTCACTAACACGGGGATGTACTGACATTAGTGACTCACTAACAATAGAGACGTACTTACACTAGCGACTGACTAACAATGGAGACGTATTTACACTAGCGACTGACTAACAATGGAGACGTACTTACACTAGCGACTAACTAACAATGGAGACGTACTTACACTAGCGACACACTAACAGTAGAGACGTACTTACACAAGCGACTGCCTAACAATGGAGACGTACTTACACTAGCGACTGACTAACAATAGAGACGTACTTACACTAGAGACTGAATAACAATAGACACGTACTTACACTAGCGACTGACTAACAATAGAGACGTACTTACACTAGCGACTGAATAACAATAGAGGCGTACTTACACTAGCGACTGAATAACAATAGAGATGTACTTACACTAGCGACTGAATAACAATAGAGGCGTACTTACACTAGCGACTGAATAACAATATAGGCGTACTTACAATATCGACTCACTAACAATGGAGACGTACTAACATTAACTAGACACTGACATGAGGATTCACTAACATTAACTAGACACGGACATGAGGATTCACTAACATTAACTAGACACTGACATGAGGATTCACTAACATTAACTAGACACTGACATGAGGATTCACTAACATTAACTAGACACTGACATGAGGATTCACTAACATTAACTAGACACTGACATGAGGATTCACTAACATTAACTAGACACTGACATGATGATTCACTAACATTAACTAGACACTGACATGAGGATTCACTAACATTAACTAGACACTGACATGAGGATTCACTAACATTAACTAGACACTGACATGAGGATTCACTAACATTAACTAGACACTGACATGAGGATTCACTAACATTAACTAGACACTGACATGAGGATTCACTAACATTAACTAGACACTGACATGAGGATTCACTAACATTAACTAGACACTGACATGAGGATTCACTAACATTAACTAGACACTGACATGAGGATTCACTAACATTAACTAGAAACTGACATGAGGATTCACTAACATTAACTAGACACTGACATGAGAATTCACTAACATTAACTAGACACTGACATGAGGATTCACTAACATTAACTAGACACTGACACGAGTATCGATTGACATTATCGAGACGCTGACAAGAGGATCCATTGACACTAACGACAAGTTAACAATGGAGAAGTACTCCCACAAGCAAATAACTAACACTAGAGACGTACTCACACTAGCGACTCACTAAGACTGGAAATGAACTTACACTGGCGACTCACTAACATTAGAGACGTACTCACACTAGCGACTCACTAACACTAGAGACGTACTCACACTAGCGACTCACTAACACTGGAAATGAACTTACACTGGCGACTCACTAACACTAGAGACGTACTCACACTAGCGACTCACTAACACTACAGACGTACTCACACTAGCGACTCACTAACACTAGAGACGTACTCACACTAGCGACTCACTAACACTGGGAATGAACTTACACTGGCGACTCACTAACACTGGAAATGAACTTACACTAGCGACTCACTAAAACAGGAAATGAACTTACACTGGCGACTCACTAACACTAGAGACGTACTCACACTAGCGACTCACTAACACTAGAGACGTAATCACACTAGCGACTCACTAACACTGGGAATGAACTTACACTGGCGACTCACTAACATTAGAGACGTACTCACACTAGCGACTCACTAACACTGGAAATGAACTTACACTGGCGACTCTCTAACACTGGGGATGAACTTACACTAGCGACTCACTAACACTAGAGACGTACTCACACTAGCGACTCTCTAACACTAGAGACGTACTCACACTAGCGACTCACTAACACTAGAGACGTACTCACACTAGCGAGTCACTAACACTAGAGACGTACTCACACTAGCGACTCACTAACACTAGAGACGTACTCACACTAGCGACTCACTAACATTAGAGACGTACTCACACTAGCGACTCACTAACACTAGAGACGTAATCACACTAGCGACTCACTAACACTGGGAATGAACTTACACTGGCGACTCACTAACACTGGAGATGAACTTACACTAGCGACTCACTAACACTGGGGATGAACTTACACTAGCGACTCACTAACACTAGAGACGTACTCACACTAGCGACTCACTAACACTGGGAATGAACTTACACTGGCGACTCACTAACACTGGAGATGAACTTACACTAGCGACTCACTAATATTGGAGATGAACTTACACTAGAGACTCACTAACACTGGAGATGAACTTACACTAGCGACTCACTAACACTGGAGATGAACTCACACTAGCGACTCACTTACAATGGATATGAACTTACACTAGCGACTCACTAACACTGGAGATGAACATACAATGGCGACTCACTAAAACTAGAGACGTACTCACACTAGCGACTCACTAACACTAGAGACGTACTCACACTAGCGACTCACTAACGCTAGAGAAGTACTCACACTAGCGACTCACTAACACTGGGAATGAACTTACACTGGCGACTCACTAACACTGGAAATGAACTTACACTAGCGACTCACTAACACTGGAAATGAACTTACACTGGCGACTCACTAGCACTAGAGACGTACTCACACTAGCGACTCACTAAAACTAGAGACGTACTCACACTAGCGACTCACTAACACTGGGAATGAACTTACACTGGCGACTCACTAACACTGGAGATGAACTTACACTAGCGACTCACTAATATTGGAGATGAACTTACACTAGAGACTCACTAACACTGGAGATGAACTTACACTAGCGACTCACTAACACTGGAGATGAACTCACACTAGCGACTCACTAACACTGGAGATGAACTTACACTAGCGACTCGCTAACACTAGAGACGTACTCACACTAGCGACTCACTAACATTAGAGACGTACTCACACTAGCGACTCACTAACACTAGAGACGTACTCACACTAGCGACTCACTTACAATGGATATGAACTTACACTAGCGACTCACTAAGAATGGGGATGAACTTACACTAGCGACTCACTAACACTAGAGACGTACTCACACTAGCGACTCACTAACACTGGGGATGAACTTACATTAGCGACTCACTAACAATGGAGATGAACTTACACTAGCGACTCATTAACACTAGCGACGTACTCACACTAGCGACTCACTAACACTTGAGACGTACTTACACTAGCGACTCACTAACACTAGAGACGTACTCACACTAGCTACTCACTAATACTAGAGACGTACTCACACTAGCGACTCACTAATACTAGAGACGTACTCACACTAGCGACTCACTAACACTAGAGACGTACTCACACTAGCGACTCACTAACACTAGAGACGTACTCACACTAGCGACTCACTAACACTAGAGACGTAATCACACTAGCGACTCACTAACACTGGGAATGAACTTACACTGGCGACTCACTAACATTAGAGACGTACTCACACTAGCGACTCACTAACACTGGAAATGAACTTACACTGGCGACTCACTAACACTAGAGACGTACTCACACTAGCGACTCACTAACACTAGAGACGTACTCACACTAGCGACTCACTAACACTGGAAATGAACTTACACTGGCGACTCACTAAAACTAGAGACGTACTCACACTAGCGACTCACTAACACTAGAGACGTACTCACACTAGCGACTCACTAACGCTAGAGAAGTACTCACACTAGCGACTCACTAACACTGGGAATGAACTTACACTGGCGACTCACTAACACTGGAAATGAACTTACACTAGCGACTCACTAACACTGGAAATGAACTTACACTGGCGACTCACTAGCACTAGAGACGTACTCACACAAGCGACTCACTAACACTAGAGACGTACTCACACTAGCGACTCACTAACACTGGGAATGAACTTACACTGGCGACTCACTAACACTGGAGATGAACTTTCACTAGCGACTCACTAACACTGGGGATGAACTTACACTAGCGACTCACTAACACTAGAGACGTACTCACACTAGCGACTCACTAACACTAGAGACGTACTCACACTAGCGACTCACTAACACTAGAGACGTACTCACACTAGCGACTCACTAACACTAGAGACGTAATCACACTAGCGACTCACTAACACTGGGAATGAACTTACACTGGCGACTCACTAACACTGGAGATGAACTTACACTAGCAACTCACTAACACTGGGGATGAACTTACACTAGCGACTCACTAACACTAGAGACGTACTCACACTAGCGACTCACTAACACTGGGAATGAACTTACACTGGCGACTCACTAACACTGGAGATGAACTTATACTAGCGACTCACTAATATTGGAGATGAACTTACACTAGAGACTCACTAACACTGGAGATGAACTTACACTAGCGACTCACTAACACTGGAGATGAACTCACACTAGCGACTCACTAATACTAGAGATGAACTTACACTAGTGACTCGCTAACACTAGAGACGTACTTACACTAGCGACTCACTAACATTAGAGACGTACTCACACTAGCAACTCACTAACACTAGAGACGTACTCACACTAGCGACTCACTTACAATGGATATGAACTTACACTAGCGACTCACTAACACTGGAGATGAACTTACACTAGCGACTCACTAACACTGGGAATGAACTTACACTAGCGACTCACTAACACTGGAGATGAACTTACACTAGCGACTCACTAACACTAGAGATGTAGTCACACTAGCGACTCACTAACAATGGTGATGAACTTACACTAGCGACTCACTAACACTAGAGACGTACTCACACTAGCGACTCACTAAGAATGGGGATGAACTTACACTAGCGACTCACTAACACTAGAGACGTACTCACACTAGCGACTCACTAACACTGGGGATGAACTTACACTAGCGACTCATTAACACTAGAGACGTACTCACACTAGCGACTCACTAACACTAGAGACGTACTTACACTAGCGACTCACTAACACTAGAGACGTACTCACACTAGCTACTCACTAATACTAGAGACGTACTCACACTGGCGACTCACTAATACTAGAGACGTACTCACGCTAGCGACTCACTAACACTAGAGACGTACTCACACTAGCGACTCACTAACAATGGAGATGAACTTACACTAGCGACTCACTAACACTGGGAATGAACTTACACTGGCGACTCACTAACATTGAGAGATGAACTTACATTAGCGACTCACTAACACTAGAGACGTACTTACATTAGCGACTCACTAACACGGGATGTACTGACATTAGTGACTCACTAACAATAGAGACGTACTTACACTAGCGACTGACTAACAATGGAGACGTATTTACACTAGCGACTGACTAACAATGGAGACGTACTTACACTAGCGACTGACTAACAATGGAGACGTACTTACACTAGCGACACACTAACAGTAGAGACGTACTTACTTAAGCGACTGCCTAACAATGGAGACGTACTTACACTAGCGACTGACTAACAATAGAGACGTACTTACACTAGAGACTGAATAACAATAGACACGTACTTACACTAGCGACTGACTAACAATAGAGACGTACTTACACTAGCGACTGAATAACAATAGAGGCGTACTTACACTAGCGACTGAATAACAATAGAGATGTACTTACACTAGCGACTGAATAACAATAGAGGCGTACTTACACTAGCGACTGAATAACAATATAGGCGTACTTACAATATCGACTCACTAACAATGGAGACGTACTAACATTAACTAGACACTGACATGAGGATTCAATAACATTAACTAGACACTGACATGAGGATTCACTAACATTAACTAGACACTGACATGAGGATTCACTAACATTAACTAGACACTGACATGAGGATTCACTAACATTAAATAGACACTGACATGAGGATTCACTAACATTAACTAGACACTGACATGAGGATTCACTAACATTAACTAGACACTGACATGATGATTCACTAACATTACTAGACACTGACATGAGGATTCACTAACATTAACTAGACACTGACATGAGGATTCACTAACATTAACTAGACACTGACATGAGGATTCACTAACATTAACTAGACACTGACATGAGGATTCACTAACATTAACTAGACACTGACATGAGGATTCACTAACATTAACTAGACACTGACATGAGGATTCACTAACATTAACTAGACACTGACATGAGGATTCACTAACATTAACTAGACACTGACATGAGGATTCACTAACATTAACTAGAAACTGACATGAGGATTCACTAACATTAACTAGACACTGACATGAGGATTCACTAACATTAACTAGACACTGACATGAGATTCACTAACATTAACTAGACACTGACACGAGTATCGATTGACATTATCGAGACGCTGACAAGAGGATCCATTGACACTAACGACAAGTTAACAATGGAGAAGTACTCCCACAAGCAAATAACTAACACTAGAGACGTACTCACACTAGCGACTCACTAAGACTGGAAATAAACTTACACTGGCGACTCACTAACACTAGAGACGTACTCACAGTAGCGACTCACTAACACTGGGAATGAACTTACACTGGCGACTCACTAACACTGGAGATGAACTTACACTAGCGACTCACTAACATTGGAGATGAACTTACACTAGAGACTCACTAACACTGGAGATGAACTTACACTAGCGACTCACTAACACTGGAGATGAACTCACACTAGCGACTCACTAATACTGGAGATGAACTTACACTAGCGACTCGCTAACACTAGAGACGTACTCACACTAGCGACTCACTAACATTAGAGACGTACTCACACTAGCGACTCACTAACACTAGAGACGTACTCACACTAGCGACTCACTTACAATGGATATGAACTTACACTAGCGACTCACTAACACTGGAGATGAACTTACACTAGCGACTCACTAACACTGGGAATGAACTTACACTAGCGACTCACTAACACTGGAGATGAACTTACACTAGCGACTCACTAACACTAGAGATGTAGTCACACTAGCGACTCACTAACAATGGTGATGACTTACACTAGCGACTCACTAACACTAGAGACGTACTCACACTAGCGACTCACTAAGAATGGGGATGAACTTACACTAGCGACTCACTAACACTAGAGACGTACTCACACTAGCGACTCACTAACACTGGGGATGAACTTACACTAGCGACTCATTAACACTAGAGACGTACTCACACTAGCGACTCACAAACACTAGAGACGTACTCACACTAGCTACTCACTAATACTAGAGACGTACCCACACTAGCGACTCACTAATACTAGAGACGTACTCACACTAGCGACTCACTAACACTAGAGACGTACTCACACTAGCGACTCACTAACAATGGAGATGAACTTACACTAGCGATTCACTAACACTGGGAATGAACTTACACTGACGACTCACTAACATTGGAGATGAACTTACATTAGCGACTCACTAACACTAGAGACGTACTTACATTAGCGACTCACTAACATGGGGATGTACTGACATTAGTGACTCACTAACAATAGAGACGTACTTACACTAGCGACTGACTAACAATGGAGACGTATTTACACTAGCGACTGACTAACAATGGAGACGTACTTACACTAGCGACTAACTAACAATGGAGACGTACTTACACTAGCGACACACTAACAGTAGAGACGTACTTACACAAGCGACTGCCTAACAATGGAGACGTACTTACACTAGCGACTGACTAACAATAGAGACGTACTTACACTAGAGACTGAATAACAATAGACACGTACTTACACTAGCGACTGACTAACAATAGAGACGTACTTACACTAGCGACTGAATAACAATAGAGGCGTACTTACACTAGCGACTGAATAACAATAGAGATGTACTTACACTAGCGACTGAATAACAATAGAGGCGTACTTACACTAGCGACTGAATAACAATATAGGCGTACTTACAATATCGACTCACTAACAATGGAGACGTACTAACATTAACTAGACACTGACATGAGATTCACTAACATTAACTAGACACGGACATGAGGATTCACTAACATTAACTAGACACTGACATGAGGATTCACTAACATTAACTAGACACTGACATGAGGATTCACTAACATTAACTAGACACTGACATGAGGATTCACTAACATTAACTAGACACTGACATGAGGATTCACTAACATTAACTAGACACTGACATGATGATTCACTAACATTAACTAGACACTGACATGAGGATTCACTAACATTAACTAGACACTGACATGAGGATTCACTAACATTAACTAGACACTGACATGAGGATTCACTAACATTAACTAGACACTGACATGAGGATTCACTAACATTAACTAGACACTGACAAGAGGATTCACTAACATTAACTAGACACTGACATGAGGATTCACTAACATTAACTAGACACTGACATGAGGATTCACTAACATTAACTAGACACTGACATGAGGATTCACTAACATTAACTAGAAACTGACATGAGGATTCACTAACATTAACTAGACACTGACATGAGAATTCACTAACATTAACTAGACACTGACATGAGGATTCACTAACATTAACTAGACACTGACACGAGTATCGATTGACATTATCGAGACGCTGACAAGAGGATCCATTGACACTAACGACAAGTTAACAATGGAGAAGTACTCCCACAAGCAAATAACTACACTAGAGACGTACTCACACTAGCGACTCACTAAGACTGGAAATGAACTTACACTGGCGACTCACTAACATTAGAGACGTACTCACACTAGCGACTCACTAACACTAGAGACGTACTCACACTAGCGACTCACTAACACTGGAAATGAACTTACACTGGCGACTCACTAACACTAGAGACGTACTCACACTAGCGACTCACTAACACTACAGACGTACTCACACTAGCGACTCACTAACACTAGAGACGTACTCACACTAGCGACTCACTAACACTGGGAATGAACTTACACTGGCGACTCACTAACACTGGAAATGAACTTACACTAGCGACTCACTAAAACAGGAAATGAACTTACACTGGCGACTCACTAACACTAGAGACGTACTCACACTAGCGACTCACTAACACTAGAGACGTAATCACACTAGCGACTCACTAACACTGGGAATGAACTTACACTGGCGACTCACTAACATTAGAGACGTACTCACACTAGCGACTCACTAACACTGGAAATGAACTTACACTGGCGACTCTCTAACACTAGAGACGTACTCACATTAGCGACTCACTAACACTAGAGACGTACTCACACTAGCGACTCACTAACACTGGAAATGAACTTACACTGGCGACTCACTAAAACTAGAGACGTACTCACACTAGCGACTCACTAACACTAGAGACGTACTCACACTAGCGACTCACTAACACTAGAGAAGTACTCACACTAGCGACTCACTAACACTGGGAATGAACTTACACTGGCGACTCACTAACACTGGAAATGAACTTACACTAGCGACTCACTAACACTGGAAATGAACTTACACTGGCGACTCACTAACACTGGAGATGAACTTACACTAGCGACTCACTAACACTGGGGATGAACTTACACTAGCGACTCACTAACACTAGAGACGCACTTACACTAGCGACTCTCTAACACTAGAGACGTAATCACACTAGCGACTCACTAACACTAGAGACGTACTCAAACTAGCGACTCACTAACACTAGAGACGTACTCACACTAGAGACTCACTAACACTAGAGACGTACTCACACTAGCGACTCACTAATACTAGAGACGTACTCACACTAGCGACTCACTAACACTAGAGACGTAATCACACTAGCGACTCACTAACACTGGGAATGAACTTACACTGGCGACTCACTAACACTGGAGATGAACTTACACTAGCGACTCACTAACACTGGGGATGAACTTACACTAGCGACTCACTAACACTAGAGGCGTACTCACACTAGCGACTCACTAACACTGGGAATGAACTTACACTGGCGACTCACTAACACTGGAGATGAAATTACACTAGCGACTCACTAATATTGGAGATGAACTCACACTAGCGACTCACAAATACTGGAGATGAACTTACACTAGCGACTCGCTAACACTAGAGACGTACTCACACTAGCGACTCAATAACATTAGAGACGTACTCACACTAGCGACTCACTAACACTAGAGACGTACTCACACTAGCGACTCACTAACAATAGAGATGAACTTACACTAGCGACTCACTAACACTGGAGATGAACTTACACTAGCGACTCACTAACACTGAGAATGAACTTACACTAGCGACTCACTAACACTGGAGATGAACTTACACTAGCGACTCACTAATACTAGAGATGTAGTCACACTAGCGACTCACTAACAATGGTGATGAACTTACACTAGCGACTCACTAACACTAGAGACGTACTCACACTAGCTACTCACTAATACTAGAGACGTACTCACACTAGCTACTCACTAATACTAGAGACGTACTCACACTAGCTACTCACTAATACTAGAGACGTACTCACACTAGCGACTCACTAATACTAAGGACGTACTCACACTAGCGACTCACTAACACTAGAGACGTACTC
Source organism: Megaustenia siamemsis (assembly GCA_032433765.1). NCBI lineage: Eukaryota > Metazoa > Mollusca > Gastropoda > Stylommatophora > Ariophantidae > Megaustenia > Megaustenia siamemsis. The sequence goes on along the minus strand of JAVIAB010000106.1, from coordinate 44,155,823 downwards.
ACACTAGCGACTCACTAACACTGGGGATGAACTTACACTAGCGACTCACTAACACTGGAGATGAACTTACACTAGCGACTCACTAACACTGGAGATGAACTTACACTAGCGACTCACTAACACTGGAGATGAACTTACACTAGCGACTCACTAACACTGGAGATGAACTTACACTAGCGACTCACTAACACTGGAGATGAACTTACACTAGCGACTCACTAACACTAGAGACGTACTCACACTAGCGACTCACTAACATTGGGAATGAACTTACACTAGCGACTCACTAACACTGGAGATGAACTTACACTAGCGACTCACTAACACTGGGAATGAACTTACACTGGCGACTCACTAACATTGGAGATGAACTTACATTAGCGACTCACTAACAATAGAGACGTACTTACACTAGCGACTGACTAACAATGGAGACGTATTTACACTAGCGACTGACTAACAATGGAGACGTACTTACACTAGCGACTGACTAACAATGGAGACGTACTTGCACTAGAGACTGAAAAACAATGGAGACGTACTTACACTAGCGACTGACTAACAATGGAGACGTACTTACACTAGCGACTGACTAACAATGGAGACGTACTTACACTAGCGACTGACTAACAATGGAGACGTACTTACACTAACGACTGACTAACAATGGAGACGTATTTACACTAGCGACTGACTAACAATGGAGACGTACTTACACTAGCGACACACTAACAGTAGAGACGTACTTACACAAGCGACTGCCTAACAATGGAGACGTACTTACACTAGCGACTGACTAACAATAGAGACGTACTTACACTAGAGACTGAATAACAATAGAGGCGTACTTACACTAGCGACTGAATAACAATAGAGACGTACTTACACTAGTGACTGACGAACAATGGAGACGTACTTACACTAGCGACTGAATAACAATAGAGACGTACTTACATTAGCGACTCACTAACACTGGGGATGTACTGACATTAGTGACTCACTAACAATAGAGACGTACTTACACTAGCGACTGACTAACAATGGAGACGTATTTACACTAGCGACTGACTAACAATGGAGACGTACTTACACTAGCGACTGACTAACAATGGAGACGTACTTACACTAGCGACACACTAACAGTAGAGACGTACTTACACTAGCGACTGAATAACAATAGAGGCGTACTTACACTAGCGACTGAATAACAATAGAGGCGTACTTACACAAGCTACTGAATAACAATAGTGCCATACTTACACTAGTGACTGACGAACAATGGAGACGTACTTACACTAGCGACTGAATAACAATAGTGCCGTACTTACACTAGTGACTGACGAACAATGGAGACGCACTTACACTAGCGACTGAATAACAATAGAGGCGTACTTACACTAGCGACTGAATAACAATAGAGACGTACTTACACTAGCGACTGAATAACAATAGAGACGTACTTACACTAGCGACTCACTAACAATAGAGACGTACTTACACTAGCGACTGAATAACAATGACACGTACTTACACTAGCGACTGACTAACAATAGAGACGTACTTACACTAGAGACTGAATAACAATAGACACGTACTTACACTAGCGACTGACTAACAATAGAGACGTACTTACACTAGCGACTGAATAACAATAGAGGCGTACTTACACTAGCGACTGAATAACAATAGAGATGTACTTACACTAGCGACTGAATAACAATAGAGGCGTACTTACACTAGCGACTGAATAACAATATAGGCGTACTTACAATATCGACTCACTAACAATGGAGACGTACTAACATTAACTAGACACTGACATGAGGATTCACTAACATTAACTAGACACGGACATGAGGATTCACTAACATTAACTAGACACTGACATGAGGATTCACTAACATTAACTAGACACTGACATGAGGATTCACTAACATTAACTAGACACTGACATGAGGATTCACTAACATTAACTAGACACTGACATGAGGATTCACTAACATTAACTAGACACTGACATGAGGATTCACTAACATTAACTAGAACTGATATGAGGATTCACTAACATTAACTAGACACTGACATGAGATTCACTAACATTAACTAGACACTGACATGAGGATTCACTAACATTAACTAGACACTGACACGAGTATCGATTGACATTATCGAGACGCTGACAAGAGGATCCATTGACACTAACGACAAGTTAACAATGGAGAAGTACTCCCACAAGCAAATAACTAACACTAGAGACGTACTCACACTAGCGACTCACTAAGACTGGAATGAACTTACACTGGCGACTCACTAACATTAGAGACGTACTCACACTAGCGACTCACTAACACTAGAGACGTACTCACACTAGCGACTCACTAACACTGGAAATGAACTTACACTAGCGACTCACTAACACTAGAGACGTACTCACACTAGCGACTCACTAACACTACAGACGTACTCACACTAGCGACTCACTAACACTAGAGACGTACTCACACTAGCGACTCACTAACACTGGGAATGAACTTACACTGGCGACTCACTAACACTGGAAATGAACTTACACTAGCGACTCACTAAAACAGGAAATGAACTTACACTGGCGACTCACTAACACTAGAGACGTACTCACACTAGCGACTCACTAACACTAGAGACGTAATCACACTAGCGACTCACTAACACTGGGAATGAACTTACACTGGCGACTCACTAACATTAGAGACGTACTCACACTAGCGACTCACTAACACTGGAAATGAACTTACACTGGCGACTCTCTAACACTAGAGACGTACTCACATTAGCGACTCACTAACACTAGAGACGTACTCACACTAGCGACTCACTAACACTGGAAATGAACTTACACTGGCGACTCACTAAACTAGAGACGTACTCACACTAGCGACTCACTAACACTAGAGACGTACTCACACTAGCGACTCACTAACACTAGAGAAGTACTCACACTAGCGACTCACTAACACTGGGAATGAACTTACACTGGCGACTCACTAACACTGGAAATGAACTTACACTAGCGACTCACTAACACTGGAAATGAACTTACACTGGCGACTCACTAACACTAGAGACGTACTCACACTAGCGACTCACTAACACTAGAGACGTACTCACACTAGCGACTCACTAACACTAGAGACGTACTCACACTAGCGACTCACTAACACTGGGAATGAACTTACACTGGCGACTCACTAACACTGGAGATGAACTTACACTAGCGACTCACTAACACTGGGATGAACTTACACTAGCGACTCACTAACACTAGAGACGCACTTACACTAGCGACTCTCTAACACTAGAGACGTAATCACACTAGCGACTCACTAACACTAGAGACGTACTCAAACTAGCGACTCACTAACACTAGAGACGTACTCACACTAGAGACTCACTAACACTAGAGACGTACTCACACTAGCGACTCACTAACACTAGAGACGTACTCACACTAGCGACTCACTAACACTAGAGACGTAATCACACTAGCGACTCACTAACACTGGGAATGAACTTACACTGGCGACTCACTAACACTGGAGATGAACTTACACTAGCGACTCACTAACACTGGGATGAACTTACACTAGCGACTCACTAACACTAGAGGCGTACTCACACTAGCGACTCACTAACACTGGGAATGAACTTACACTGGCGACTCACTAACACTGGAGATGAAATTACACTAGCGACTCACTAATATTGGAGATGAACTCACACTAGCGACTCACAAATACTGGAGATGAACTTACACTAGCGACTCGCTAACACTAGAGACGTACTCACACTAGCGACTCAATAACATTAGAGACGTACTCACACTAGCGACTCACTAACACTAGAGACGTACTCACACTAGCGACTCACTAACAATAGAGATGAACTTACACTAGCGACTCACTAACACTGGAGATGAACTTACACTAGCGACTCACTAACACTGAGAATGAACTTACACTAGCGACTCACTAACACTGGAGATGAACTTACACTAGCGACTCACTAACACTAGAGATGTAGTCACACTAGCGACTCACTAACAATGGTGATGAACTTACACTAGCGACTCACTAACACTAGAGACGTACTCACACTAGCTACTCACTAATACTAGAGACGTACTCACACTAGCTACTCACTAATACTAGAGACGTACTCACACTAGCTACTCACTAATACTACTCACACTAGCGACTCACTAATACTAAGGACGTACTCACACTAGCGACTCACTAACACTAGAGACGTACTCACACTAGCGACTCACTAACACTGGGATGAACTTACACTAGCGACTCACTAACACTGGAGATGAACTTACACTAGCGACTCACTAACACTAGAGATGAACTTACACTAGCGACTCACTAACACTGGAGATGTACTTACACTAGCGACTCACTAACACTGGAGATGAACTTACACTAGCGACTCACTAACACTGGAGATGAACTTACACTAGCGACTCACTAACACTAGAGATGTACTCACACTAGCGACTCACTAACAATGGAATGAACTTACACTAGCGACTCACTAACACTGGAGATGAACTTACATTAGCGACTCACTAACACTGGGAATGAACTTACACTGGCGACTCACTAACATTGGAGATGAACTTACATTAGCGACTCACTAAAATGAGACGTACTTACACTAGCGACTGACTAACAATGGAGACGTACTTACACTAGCGACTGACTAACAATGGAGACGTACTTACACTAGCGACTGACTAACAATGGAGACGTACTTGCACTAGAGACTATGGAGACGTACTTACACTAGCGACTCACTAACAATGGAGACGTACTTACACTAGCGACTGACTAACAATGGAGACGTACTTACACTAGCGACTGACTAACAATGGAGACGTACTTACACTAGCGACTGACTAACAATGGAGACGTACTTACACTAGCGACTCACTAACAATGGAGACGTACTTACACTAGCGACTCACTAACACTAGAGACGTACTTACACTAGCGACTGCACTAACAATGGAGACGTACTTACACTAGCGACTGACTAACAATAGAGACGTACTTACACTAGACTGAATAACAATAGAGGCGTACTTACACTAGCGGAATAGAGACGTACTTACACTAGCGACTGACTAACATGGAGACGTACTTACACTAGCGACTCATAACAATAGAGACGTACTTACATTAGCGACTCACTAACACTGGGGATGTACTGACATTATGACTCACTAACAATAGAGACGTACTTACACTAGCGACTGACTAACAATGGAGACGTATTTACACTAGCGACTGACTAACAATGGAGACGTACTTACACTAGCGACTGACTAACAATGGAGACGTACTTACACTAGCGACACACTAACAGTAGAGACGTACTTACACTAGCGACTGAATAACAATAGAGGCGTACTTACACTAGCGACTGAATAACAATAGAGGCGTACTTACACTAGCGACGAATAACTGCCATACTTACACTAGTGACTGACGAACAATGGAGACGTACTTACACTAGCGACTGAATAACAATAGTGCCGTACTTACACTAGTGACTGACGAACAATGGAGACGTACTTACACTAGCGACTGACTAACAATAGAGGCGTACTTACACTAGCGACTGACTAACATAGAGACGTACTTACACTAGCGACTGAATAACAATAGAGACGTACTTACACTAGCGACTCACTAACAATAGAGACGTACTTACACTAGCGACTGAATAACAATAGACACGTACTTACACTAGCGACTGACTAACAATAGAGACGTACTTACACTAGAGACTGAATAACAATAGCGTACTTACACTAGCGACTGACTAACAATAGAGACGTACTTACACTAGCGACTGAATAACAATAGAGGCGTACTTACACTAGCGACTGAATAACAATAGAGATGTACTTACACTAGCGACTGAATAACAATAGAGACGTACTTACACTAGCGACTGAATAACAATATAGGCGTACTTACAATATCGACTCACTAACAATTGAGACGTACTAACATTAACTAGACACTGACATGAGGATTCACTAACATTAACTAGACACTGACATGAGGATTCACTAACATTAACTAGACACTGACATGAGGATTCACTAACATTAACTAGACACTGACATGAGGATTCACTAACATTAACTAGACACTGACATGAGGATTCACTAACATTAACTAGACACTGACATGATGATTCACTAACATTAACTAGACACTGACATGAGGATTCACTAACATTAACTAGACACTGACATGAGGATTCACTAACATTAACTAGACACTGACATGAGGATTCACTAACATTAACTAGACACTGACATGAGGATTCACTAACATTAACTAGACACTGACATGAGGATTCACTAACATTAACTAGACACTGACATGAGGATTCACTAACATTAACTAGACAATGACATAAGGATTCACTAACATTAACTAGACACTGACATGAGGATTCACTAACATTAACTAGACACTGACATGAGGATTCACTAACATTAACTAGACACTGACATGAGGATTCACTAACATTAACTAGACACTGACATGAGGATTCACTAACATTAACTAGACACTGACACGAGTATCGATTGACATTAACGAGACGCTGACAAGAGGATCCATTGACACTAACGACAAGTTAACAATGGAGAAGTACTCCCACAAGCAAATAACTAACACTAGAGACGTACTCACACTAGCGACTCACTAACACTGGAAATGAACTTACACTGGCGACTCACTAACATTAGAGACGTACTCACACTAGCGACTCACTAACACTAGAGACGTACTCACACTAGCGACTCACTAACACTGGAAATGAACTTACACTGGCGACTCACTAACACTAGAGACGTACTCACACTAGCGACTCACTAACACTACAGACGTACTCACACTAGCGACTCACTAACACTAGAGACGTACTCACACTAGCGACTCACAAACACTGGGAATGAACTTACACTGGCGACTCACTAACACTGGAAATGAACTTACACTAGCGACTCACTAAAACAGGAAATGAACTTACACTGGCGACTCACTAACACTAGAGACGTACTCACACTAGCGACTCACTAACACTAGAGACGTAATCACACTAGCGACTCACTAACACTGGGAATGAACTTACACTGGCGACTCACTAACATTAGAGACGTACTCACACTAGCGACTCACTAACACTGGAAATGAACTTACACTGGCGACTCACTAACACTAGAGACGTACTCACACTAGCGACTCACTAACACTAGAGACGTACTCACACTAGCGACTCACTAACACTGGAAATGAACTTACACTGGCGACTCACTAAAACTAGAGACGTGCTCACACTAGCGACTCACTAACACTAGAGACGTACTCACACTAGCGACTCACTAACACTAGAGAAGTACTCACACTAGCGACTCACTAACACTGGGAATGAACTTACACTGGCGACTCACTAACACTGGAAATGAACTTACACTAGCGACTCACTAACACTGGAAATGAACTTACACTGGCGACTCACTAACACTAGAGACGTACTCACACTAGCGACTCACTAACACTAGAGACGTACTCACACTAGCGACTCACTAACACTGGGAATGAACTTACACTGGCGACTCACTAACACTGGAGATGAACTTACAATAGCGACTCACTAACACTGGGGATGAACTTACACTAGCGAATCACTAACACTAGAGACGTACTCACACTAGCGACTCTCTAACACTAGAGACGTACTCACACTAGCGACTCACTAACACTAGAGACGTACTCACACTAGCGACTCACTAACACTAGAGACGTACTCACACTAGCGACTCACTAACACTAGAGACGTACTCACACTAGCGACTCACTAACACTAGAGACGTACTCACACTAGCGACTCACTAACACTAGAGACGTAATCACACTAGCGACTCACTAACACTGGGAATGAACTTACACTGGCGACTCACTAACACTGGAGATGAACTTACACTAGCGACTCACTAACACTAGAGGCGTACTCACACTAGCGACTCACTAACACTGGGAATGAACTTACACTGGCGACTCATTAACACTGGAGATGAACTTACACTAGCGACTCACTAATATTGGAGATGAACTCACACTAGCGACTCACTAATACTGGAGATGAACTTACACTAGCGACTCGCTAACACTAGAGACGTACTCACACTAGCGACACACTAACACTAGAGACGTACTCACACTAGCGACTCACTAACAATGGAGATGAACTTACACTAGCGACTCACTAACACTGGAGATGAACTTACACTAGCGACTCACTAACACTAGAGATGTAGTCACACTAGCGACTCACTAACAATGGTGATGAACTTACACTAGCGACTCGCTAACACTAGAGACGTACTCACACTAGCGACTCACTAAGAATGGGGATGAACTTACACTAGCGACTCACTAACACTAGAGACGTACTCACACTAGCGACTCACTAACACTGGGGATGAACTTACACTAGCGACTCACTAACAATGGAGATGAACTTACACTAGCGACTCATTAACACTAGAGACGTACTCACACTAGCGACTCACTAACACTAGAGACGTACTTACACTAGCGACTCACTAACACTAGAGACGTACTCACACTAGCGACTCACTAACACTGGGAATGACCTTACACTAGCGACTCACTAACACTGGAGATGAACTTACACTAGCGACTCACTAACACTGGAGATGAACTTACACTAGCGACTCACTAACACTAGAGACGTACTCACACTAGCGACTCACTAACATTGGGAATGAACTTACACTAGCGACTCACTAACACTGGAGATGAACTTACACTAGCGAATCACTAACACTGGGAATGAACTTACACTGGCGACTCACTAACATTGGAGATGAACTTACATTAGCGACTCACTAACACTAGAGACGTACTTACATTAGCGACTCATTAACACTGGGGATGTACTGACATTAATGACTCACTAACAATAGAGACGTACTTACACTAGCGACTGACTAACAATGGAGACGTATTTACACTAGCGACTGACTAACAATGGAGACGTACTTACACTAGCGACTGACTAACAATGGAGACGTACTTACACTAGCGACACACTAACAGTAGAGACGTACTTACACTAGCGACTGAATAACAATAGAGGCGTACTTACACTAGCGACTGAATAACAATAGAGGCGTACTTACACTAGCGACTGAATAACAATAGTGCCATACTTACACTAGTGACTGACGAACAATGGAGACGTACTTACACTAGCGACTGAATAACAATAGTGCCGTACTTACACTAGTGACTGACGAACAATGGAGACGCACTTACACTAGCGACTGAATAACAATAGAGGCGTACTTACACTAGCGACTGAATAACAATAGAGACGTACTTACACTAGCGACTCACTAGCAATAGAGACGTACTTACACTAGCGACTGAATAACAATATAGGCGTACTTACAATATCGACTCACTAACAATGGAGACGTACTTACTCTAGCGACAGAATAACAATAGAGATGTACTTACACTAGTGACTGAATAACAATAGAGGCGTACTTACACTAGCGACTGAATAACAATGGAGACGTACTTACACTAGCCACTCACTAACAATAGAGACGTACTTACACTAGCGACTCACTAACAATAGAGACGTACTTACACTAGCGACTCACTAACAATAGAGATATATTTACAGTAGCGACTCACTAACAATAGAGATGTACTTACACTAGCGACTGAATAACAATAGAGATGTACTTACACTAGCGACTGAATAACGATAGAGATGCACTTACACTAGCGACTCATAAACAATGGAGACGTACTTACTCTAGCGACTGAATAACAATAGAGACGACTTACTCTAGCGACTGAATGACAATATAGACGCACTTACACTAGCGACTGACTAACAATAGAGACGTACTTACACTAGCGACTGACTAACAATAGAGACGTACTTACACTAGCGACTGACTAACAATAAAGACGTACTTACACTAGCGACTCGCTAACAATAGAGACGTACTTACACTAGCGACTCACTAACAATAGAGATGTACTTACACTAGCGACTAACTAACAATAGAGACGTACTTACACTAGCGACTCACTAACAATAGAGATGTACTTACACTAGCGACTCACTAACAATAGAGACGTACTTACACTAGCGACTCACTAACAATAGAGATGTACTTACACTAGCGACTCACTAACAATAGAGATGTACTTACACTAGCGACTCACTAACAATAGAGACGTACTTACACTAGCGACTCACTAACAATAGAGATCTACTTACACTAGCGACTCACTAACAATAGAGACGCACTTACACTAGCGACTGAATAACAATGGAGACGCACTTACACTACCCACTGAAAAACAATAGAGACGTACTTACACTAGCGACTGAATAACAAAAGAGACGTACTTACACTAGCGACTGAATAGCAATGGAGACGTACTTACACTAGCGACTCACTAACAATGGAGACGTACTTACACTAGCGACTGAATAACAATAGAGACGTACTTACACTAGCGACTGAATAACAATAGAGACGTACTTACACTAGCGACTGAATAACAATAGAGACGTACTTACACTAGCGACTGAATAACAATAGAGACGTACTTACACTAGCGACTGAATAACAATGGAGACGTACTTACACTAGCGACTGAATAACAATAGAGACGTACTTACACTAGCGACTGAATAACAATAGAGACGTACTTACACTAGCGACTGAATAACAATGGAGACGTACTTACACTAGCGACTGAATAACAATAGAGACGTACTTACACTAGCGACTGAATAACAATAGAGACGTACTTACACTAGCGACTGAATAACAATGGAGACGTACTTACACTAGCGACTGAATAACAATAGAGATGTACTTACACTAGCGACTGAATAACAATAGAGATGTACTTACACTAGCGACTGAATAACAATAGAGACGTACTTACACTAGCGACTGAATAACAATGGAGACGTACTTACACTAGCGACTGAATAACAATAGAGACGTACTTACACTAGCGACTGAATAACAATGGAGACGAACTTACACTAGCGACAGAATAACAATAGAGACGTACTTACACTAGCGACTGAATAACAATAGAGACGTACTTACACTAGCGACTGAATAACAATGGAGACGAACTTACACTAGCGACTCATTAACAATGGAGACGTACTTACACTAGCCACTCACTAACAATGGAGATGTATTTATATAGCAGGGAATGCATAGCTGATTGTATATAATAGTGGGGAATGGTGTAGCCGTGAATTGCACACCAAGAGATGAAGGATGGGGAAGTATAAATTAAGCACAAACATATACAGAAGGAGAAATGACGTAGAGAAAGAGTTCATGACGAAGAGATAGAGACACGGTTGCAAGGGGACAACGAAGAAGGGTCAGTTGGACAGTGAGAGTCATGGAATGGAGTACGAACAGAGTTGGAGATTGAGAGTCATGGAGTACAAACAGAGTTGGAGATTGAGAGTCATGGAGTGATATCGATATAGAACACTTGGAGATAGACATCGATCGAACAGAGCTAGAGATATAGAACAGTTAGAGATTGGAAGCCATGGAGTGCAGACAGAGCTAGAGATATAGAACAGTTAGAGATTGGAAGCCATGGAGTGCAGACAGAGCTAGAGATATAGAACAGTTAGAGATTGGAAGCCATGGAGTGCAGACAGAGCTAGAGATATAGAACAGTTAGAGATTGGAAGCCATGGAGTGCAGACAGAGCTAGAGATATAGAACAGTTAGAGATTGGAAGCCATGGAGTGCAGACAGAGGTTGAGATATAGAACAGTTAGAGATTGGAAGCCATGGAGTGCAGACAGAGGTAGAGATATAGAACAGTTAGAGATTGGAAGCCATGGAGTGCAGACAGAGCTAGAGATATAGAACAGTTAGAGATTGGAAGCCATGGAGTGCAGACAGAGCTAGAGATATAGAACAGTTAAAGATTGGAAGCCATGGAGTGCAGACAGAGCTAGAGATATAGAACAGTTAGAGATTGGAAGCCATGGAGTGCAGACAGAGGTAGAGATATAGAACAGTTAGAGATTGGAAGCCATGGAGTGCAGACAGAGCTAGAGATATAGAACAGTTAGAGATTGGAAGCCATGGAGTGCAGACAGAGCTAGAGATATAGAACAGTTAGAGATAGGAAGCCATGGAGTGCAGACTGAGGTAGAGATATAGAACAGTTAGAGATTGGAAGCCATGGAGTGCAGACAGAGCTAGAGATATAGAACAGTTGAAGATTCGGAGTTATGGAGTGCAGACAGAACTAGAGATATAGAACAGTTGAAGATTGGGAGCCATGGAGTGCAGACAGAGCTAGAGATATAGAACAGTTAGAGATTGGAAGCCATGGAGTGCAGACAGAGGTAGAGATATAGAACAGTTGAAGATTGGGAGTCATGGAGTGCAGACAGAGCTAGAGATATAGAACAGTTAGAGATTGGAAGCCATGGAGTGCAGACAGAGGTAGAGATATAGAACAGTTAGAGATTGGAAGCCATGGAGTGCAGACAGAGCTAGAGATATAGAACAGTTGAAGATTCGGAGTCATGGAGTGCAGACAGAACTAGAGATATAGAACAGTTGAAGATTGGGAGCCATGGAGTGCAGACAGAGCTAGAGATATAGAACAGTTAGAGATTGGAAGCCATGGAGTGCAGACAGAGGTAGAGATATAGAACAGTTGAAGATTGGGAGTCATGGAGTGCAGACAGAGCTAGAGATATAGAACAGTTAGAGATTGGAAGCCATGGAGTGCAGACAGAGCTAGAGATATAGAACAGTTAGAGATTGGAAGCCATGGAGTGCAGACAGAGCTAGAGATATAGAAAAGTTAGAGATTGGGAGTCATGGAGTGCAGACAGAGGTAGAGATATAGAACAGTTAGAGATTGGAAGCCATGGAGTGCAGACAGAGCTAGAGATATAGAACAGTTAGAGATTGGAAGCCATGGAGTGCAGACATATGTAGAGATATAGAAAAGTTAGAGATTGGGAGTCATGGAGTGCAGACAGAGGTAGAGATATAGAACAGTTAGAGATTGGAAGCCATTGAGTGCAGACAGAGGTAGAGATATAGAACAGTTAGAGATTGGAAGCCATGGAGTGCAGACAGAGGTAGAGATTGGAAGCCATGGAGTGCAGACAGAGGTAGAGATATAGAACAGTTAGAGATTGGAAGCCATGGAGTGCAGACAGAGCTAGAGATATAGAACAGTTAGAGATTGGAAGCCATGGAGTGCAGACAGAGGTAGAAATATATAGGGTGTTTATAAAGTCTCACTACACTTGGTATCTAGGTCAATTTGAAAAAAATGTTTATGACGTCATCACAATATGTGCTCAATGGTAAGTTCACTTGTTGCGACAGTTTTCTTAATGACTTGTCTGGACTTTTAAGGATTCTGTCTTGGATATCTAAACATATTTCATCATTCACAGCAGGCCTACCAGATCGTGGAGCATCTTCCACATTTCCAGTAGCAATAAACTTATTCAACAAATTTCATTGACAGTGGGAGCACATATTGTGATGACGTCATAAACATTTTTTTTTCAAATTGACCTAGATACCAAGTGTAGTGAGACTTTATAAACACCTGTTAGAACAGTTAGATATTGGGAGTCATGGAGTGCAGACAGAGGTAGAGATATAGAACAGTTAGAGATTGGAAGCCATGGAGTGCAGACAGAGGTAGAGATATAGAACAGTTAGAGATTGGAAGCCATGGAGTGCAGACAGAGCTAGAGATTGGAAGCCATGGAGTGCAGACAGAGGTAGAGATATAGAACAGTTAGAGATAGGAAGCCATGGAGTGCAGACAGAGGTAGAGATATAGAACAGTTAGAGATTGGAAGTCATGGAGTACGAACAAAGTTGGAGATTCGCAGTCATGATGAGCGGACGTATATTGGAACACAGAGTAGAATATAGGCTGGAGGTTGACATTGATGTAGAACAGTGGAATATTGTGGAGCAATAAGAACACTAAGAAGCCGCTAGAGATTGACAACGACATGGCGCAGTTGAACATTTACAGAGCAGTTGGATCACTATAGAGTAATTAGAGATAGATCACCCAAGAATGAACTGGTAGAAGTAAAAGCCGTTAATGAAAGCCGTTAGTTAGGAATAGGTAGAGTAGAGTAGGCCGGGACGTTCGATGGGAACGGACCGAAGTAGGGTATACGGCAACAAATAAGTAGAATAGATTAGTACAAAAGTGTGCATAGGAGGAGAGAATGAAATAGAAGGTAATAGATATGTGCTGCAATAAAGATAACTTACACTGAGAAGAGATAGAAAGAATATTCGTGTCGATGGATTATTAGTATTGTCGATTATAAAAACAAAACACAACACAACGAGCCTTCAGCAAACGTTGTGAGAACAACAGACCCAAGGGTCGACCACGAAAAAGATGGATCGATGGAATATTAGAAGCACTAGGAAATATAACAGCAGCAGAGGCGAACAGAAGAGCAAAAGGCCGCAAATTATATCTCCCCTCGACGCTGAAAGGCAGATGAGGAAGGAAAGTAGAAGAAGAAGAAGAAGAAGATTATAAAAAAAAGATGGTGTTCATTATAATAAAACACTGAAATAAATAAAAAAGGTTTCAATTGGTGCCGTGACCAGGATTCGAACCTGGTTGTCGCGGCCACAACGCGAAGTACTAACCTAATATGATTAGGCTACACATGGAGGTTAAGATGTGGTAGCGAAGTACTAATCTAGAATGATTGGGCTACACAGGAGATATTGCGGAATGCAATGTAAATTAAGAGTTAGCAGGAATAAGAGGAAATGGAGGAGCGAACCCGGAATGGGTAATCAGAAGTTAGCAAGAGTAAGAGGAAGTGGAGGAGAGATCCCGAAATGGGCATATGATTGAGTAGTAGCGAAGTACTAATCTAGAATGATTGGGCTACTCAGAATAATCAGACAAAAGAGAGTTAACATAAATGTGGAGGAATTGAAAGGTAATAATTTACAAGAGTCATAAGAGGCGAAAGAATATATAGTTAGAGGTAAATAGTCCTTAGTTATGGCAACGACTAACACAGGTTAGGGGCGAATGTATAGCAGGGAATGTATAGTTGATTGTATATAATAGTGGGGAATGGTGTAGCGGGGAATTGCACACCAAGAGATGAAGGATGGGGAAGTATAAATTAAGCACAAACATATACAGAAGGAGAAATGACGTAGAGAAAGAGTTCATGACGAAGAGATAGAGAGACGGTTGCAAGGGGACAAAGAAGAAGGGTCAGTTGGACAGTGAGAGTCATGGAGTACGAACAGAGTTGGAGATTGAGAGTCATGGAGTACTAATAGAGTTGGAGATTGAGAGTCATGGAGTGACATCGATATAGAACACTTGGAGATAGACATCAATCGAACAGAGCTAGAGATATAGAACAGTTAGAGATTGGAAGCCATGGAGTGCAGACAGAGGTAGAGATATAGAACAGTTAGAGATTGGAAGCCATGGAGTGCAGACAGAGGTAGAGATATAGAACAGTTGAAGATTGGAAGCCATGGAGTGCAGACAGAGCTAGAGATATAGAACAGTTGAAGATTGGAAGCCATGGAGTGCAGACAGAGCTAGAGATATAGAACAGTTAGAGATTGGGAGTCATGGAAATTGACATTGATATAGAACAGTGGAACATCTACGGAGCAGTTGGATCACTATAGAGTAATTAGAGATAGATCACCCAAGAATGAACTGGTAGAAGTAAAAGCCGTTAATGAAAGCCGTTAGTTAGGAATAGGTAGAGTAAAGTAGGCCGGTACGTTAAATGGGAACGGACCGAAGTAGGGTATACGGCAACAAATAAGTAGAATAGATTAATACAAAAGTGTGCATAGGAGGAGAGAATGAGATAGCAGGTAATAGATATGTGCTGCAATAAAGATAACTTACACTGAGAAGAGATAGAAAGAATGTTCGTGTCGATGGATTATTAGTATTATCGATTATAAAAAAAGGTGGTGTTCATTATAATAAAACATTGAAATAAATAAAAAAGGGCTTCACTTACATTAACGACTCGCTAACAATGGAGATGTACTTACACTAGCGACTCACTAACAATGGAGATGTACTTACACTAACGACTCGCTAACAATGGAGATGTACTTACATTAACGACTCGCTAACAATGGAGATGTACTTACACTAACGACTCGCTAACAATGGAGATGTACTTACACTAACGACTCGCTAACAATGGAGATGTACTTACACTAACGACTCGCTAACAATGGAGATGTACTTACATTAACGACTCGCTAACAATGGAGATGTACTTACACTAACGACCCGCTAACAATGGAGATACACTAACGACTCGCTAACAATGGAGATGTACTTACACTAACGACTCGCTAACAATGGAGATGTACTTACACTAACGACTCGCTAACAATGGAGATGTACTTACACTAATGACTCGCTAACAATGGAGATGTATTTACACTAACGACTCGCTAACAATGGAGATGTACTTACACTAACGACTCGCTAACAATGGAGATGTACTTACACTAACGACTCGCTAACAATGGAGATGTACTTACACTAACGACTCGCTAACAATGGAGATGTACTTACACTAACGACTCGCTAACAATGGAGATGTACTTACACTAACGACTCGCTAACAATGGAGATGTACTTACACTAACGACTCGCTAACAATGGAGATGTACTTACACTAACGACTCGCTAACAATGGAGATGTACATACACTAGCGACTTGCTAACAATGGAGATGTACTTACAGTAACGACTCGCTAACAATGGAGATGTATTTACAAAAAATATTTCCCACACTCTGGTATAGCAGTGACGTAGTAGCTAAATTTATGTAAAGCGTGTATACTAGAAACTAACACTCACCCAAACACCGAATCAGTAACAATTCCCCAGAGATTGACAAGTTTAGATCTCACCTAAACACTGTATCAGTCACAATTCCCCACACATTGACAAGTCTAGCACTCATGCCAAATACCAGATAAATCATAATTCCCAAATGATTGACTAGTCTAGCACTCACCAAAACACCGGATAAATCACAATTCCCCACATATTGACTAGTCTAGCACTCACCAAAACACCGGATAAATCACAATTCCCCACATATTGACTAGTCTAGCACTCACCCAAACACCGGATAAATCACAATTCCCCACATATTGACTAGTCTAGCACTCACCCAAACACCGGATAAATCACAATTCCCCACATATTGACTAGTCTAGCACTCACCCAAACACCGGATAAATCACAATTCCCCACATATTGACTAGTCTAGCACTCACCCAAACACCGGATAAATCACAATTCCCCACATATTGACAAATCTAGCACTCACCCAAACACCGGATAAATCACAATTCCCCACATATTGACTAGTCTAGCACTCACCCAAACACCGGATAAATCACAATTCCCCACATATTGACAAGTCTAGCACTCACCCAAACACAGGATCAATCACAATTCCCCACATATTGACAAATCTAGCACTCACCCAAACACAGGATCAATCACAATTCCCCACATATTGACTAGTCTAGCACTCACCCAAACACAGGATCAATCACAATTCCCCACATATTGACAAATCTAGCACTCACCCAAACACAGGATCAATCACAATTCCCCACATATTGACAAGTCTAGCACTCACCCAAACACAGGATCAATCACAATTCCCCACATATTGACAAATCTAGCACTCACCCAAACACAGGATCAATCACAATTCCCCACATATTGACAAGTCTAGCACTCACCCAAACACCAGATCAATCACAATTCCCCACATATTGACAAATCTAGCACTCACCCAAACACCGGATCAACCACAATTCCCCAGGGATTGACAAGTCCATCTCCTATCAGTATTCTCCTCCCACTTCCGTTGTAATTGGCTATTTCCAATGTCTTCTTGCCAGCGTCCGTCCAGTAGATGTGCTTGGACACCCAGTCCACGGATAAGCCGTTACAATCCTCCACCCCTGTAGACAGACAAAGCATGTAATTTTAGACAAGTCAAGAAGTTGTTGATCCTAGGTCATTTAAAGCAACAAATACGGTATTAATAATTCATAACAATGTCAATAGCATGTGTCAAATCTGTTCAATTGTCGCGGATTTTCTTGAAATAGTCTAAAAATAGCAGGGAAAATTGTAACGATGGTAATTTGGTGTACAGAAGAGTGCTAAGAACCTGTCGGTAGCTTGCACATGTGATGATAGTGATCTTTCTGACAGGGCTATGCCTCTTTGGGAAGGTTGTGAGAAGGACTTCACAGAACCGGGGAATATTCATGAGAAGGGCATATCACACACGTGTATGTAGGAAGCGTTGAGGTGATCAACACAACACAGAAATATCTGAAATGACGTCAAGAAATATATACGATAGACAATTTACAAGAAAACAATTAAATAGAAAATAACAAGCGGCACTGGATATTCCAGTTCTACGGTTGTCTGAACTGTTCACGCCCTCAGTCTAAGTGGCTAGAATACGACATCTAATCGGATACTTAAATTGCTTTAGACGCTTGATCACTCTTCCGTCATTTTGCTCACACAAGCATTCACTCACTCACTAACTCACACACTCACTCACTCACTCACTCACTCATTCACTCACTCACACACTCACTCACTCACTCATCACTCACTCACTCACTCACTCACTCACTCACTCACACACACACTCACTCACTCATTCACTCACTCACTCACTCACTCATTCATTCACTCACTCACTCATTCACTCACTCACTCACTCATTCACTCACTCACACACACACTCACTCACTCATTCACTCACTCACCCACCCAACCACCCACTTACTTACCAACTCACTCACTCATTCACTCACTCATTCACTCACTCACCCAACCCACTCACCAACCCATCCACTTACTTACCCACTCATTCACTCACTCACTCAAAACCCACCCACCCATCCACCCACTCACTCACTATTTCATGAACACTCATCCACCCTACAGATTTGAACTAAATGACAAGAACATGAGACAATCTATGCTACTGTTTCCGTAGTCTTCCACACACACACGCAAACACATACACATCACACACGCGCACGTACACACGCGTACACACGCACAGTGCTTCCTGCCATTCGCCTAACACTCTTCATCTCGGTAGCGGTTACTTCTCTTATTTTTCTTTAGTCTAGAGTCACGGTTGTAGTACAACGTTGCTCTGAAGATTGTGTTGTAGTACAACGTTGGTATGAAGATTGTGTTGTAGTACAACGTTGGTATGAAGATTGTGTTGTAGTACAACGTTGGTATGAAGATTGTGTTGTAGTACAACGTTGGTCTGAAGATTGTGTTGTAGTACAACGTTGGTATGAAGATTGTGTTGCAGTACAACGTTGTTATAAAGATTGTGTTGTAGTACAACGTTGGTATGAAGATTGTGTTGTAGTACAACGTTGGTATGAAGATTGTGTTGTAGTACAACGTTGGTATGAAGATTGCGTTGTATAGCCCGTTCTGCCTGTAGTATTTTTTTCTTGCTGGACAGCAGTGATAACACCTTCCCGATGATTTGACAAACTTTTGTTGCATCTTTAGTCTATTTCTTCAGCGTGTGACTTGTCGTTTGCCATTAGACTTCCTTGGTATTTACATTCCTCCACTTGTCTTAGTTTTATAGCGTCTATGTTGAAGTTCTATTTATTTCTTGTGATATTCATAACTTCTGTCTCGTTGGAACTGATTTCCATTTTGTTTTCGGTGCTTGTGGTGTTCAGTGTAAGGTTGAGTCTTACTTTCCCGTGTACGTGTAAAGTGCCCGATCGTCTGCGAAAAGAAGCTTGCTCATCTCCTCTGTCTTCGAGGGGCTGGTTCAGGTACATTTGTAGAACACGAAGGTAATAAAGATAGGGGAGATAGTAGGCATCCCCGTCTAATATCTGTTAACATTTCGAAGTGTCTGTGTAGCCTGTTGCTATTCCGAGTGTGCCGGTGCTGTTCTGACATTTTCAGCACACGAATATAGTTTCTAGTAGATTAGGTTGAAGTAATACACATATTTAGATATCTGAGGTAGGACAAATGAGTTAGCATCCATATATTCTGACAAACAAGCATTGGTTAATGGGAAAGTTGTTAAAGAATACAGAACAGCGAGTTATAAAACAGTCAAATATTGAATGATGGTTAGAAATCTTATTCTACGTCGTTTACATTGTGAAAGTAATCAGATCAAGAAGAGGTCTTCTAAAAAAACAGAAAGTGATTGTTGTATTAATGAACAACATTAGACGGGGCCACAACGTAACAATGACTTCTTTTTAGACAAAACAAATAGTAATATGAATAAATATATAAGAAAACAAATAGTAATATGAATAAATATATAAGAAAACAAATAGTAATATGAATAAATATATAAGAAAACAAATAGTAATATGAATAAATATATAAGAAAACAAATGTTATTATAAATAAATATAAGAGAAAAAAAATAAATAACTGTAAGGGAAAAAAACGTAGAAACGAGTGATTATAGGAACGAACAACATAACAGTGAGTGATTATATGAACGAACACCATAACAGTGAGTGTTATCTAATCTAGGAGAGAACATCGAATCAGTGAGTGGCTCTAGTCTAGGAGAGAACATCGCATCAGTGAGTGGCTCTAGTCTAGGAGAGAACATCGCATCAGTGAGTGGCTCTAGTCTAGGAGAGAACATCGCAGCAGTGAGTGACTCTAGTCTATTTGAGAACATAGTATCAGTAAGTGACTCTAGTCTAGGAGAGAACATCGCATCAGTGAGTGACTCTAATCTAAGAGAGAACATCGCATCAGTGAGTGACTCTATTCTAGGAGAGAACATCGCATTAGTGAGTGACTCTAATCTAGGAGAGAACATCGCATCAGTGAGTGGCTCTAGTCTAGGAGAGAACATCGCATCAGTGAGTGGCTCTAGTCTATGAAAGAACATCGCATCAGTGAGTGACTCTAGTCTAGGACAAAACATCGCATTAGTGAGTGACTCTAATCTAGGAAAGAACATCGCATCAGTGAGTGGCTCTAGTCTAGGAGAGAACATCGCATCAGTGAGTGGCTCTAGTCTAGGAGAGAACATCGCATTAGTGAGTGGCTCTAGTCTAGGAGAGAATATCGCATTAGTGAGTGGCTCTAGTCTAGGAGAGAATATCGCATCAGTGAGTAACTCTAGTCTAGGAGAGAACATCGCATCAGTGAGTGGGTCTAGTCTAGGAGAGAACATCGCATCAGTGAGTGATTCTAGTC
The DNA here is from genome assembly GCA_032433765.1 of Megaustenia siamemsis. NCBI lineage: Eukaryota > Metazoa > Mollusca > Gastropoda > Stylommatophora > Ariophantidae > Megaustenia > Megaustenia siamemsis. The sequence continues at coordinate 44,134,335 of JAVIAB010000106.1, read as the reverse complement.
TATGAGAGAACATCGCATCAGTGAGTGACTCTAGTCTAGGAGAAAACATCGCATTAGTGAGTGGCTCTAATCTAGGAGATAACGTCGCATCAGTGAGTGGCTCTAGTCTAGGAGAGAACATCGCATCAGTGAGTGACTCTAGTCTATGAGAGAACATCGCATCAGTGAGTGGCTCTAGTCTAGGAGAGAACATCGCATCAGTGAGTGACTCTAGTCTAAGAGAGAACATCGCATCAGTGAGTGGCTCTAGTCTATGAGAGAACATCGCATCAGTGAGTGGCTCTAGTCTCGGAGAGAACATCGCATCAGTGAGTGGCTCTAGTCTAGGAGAGAACATTGCATCAGTAAGTGGCTCTAGTCTATCAGAGAACATCGCATCAGTGAGTGGCTCTAGTCTTGTAGGGAATATCGCATCAGTGAGTGACTCTAGTCTAGGAGAGAACATCGCATCAGTGAGTGACTCAAGTCTAGGAGAGAACATCGCATCAGTGAGTGACTCTAGTCTAGGAGAGAACATCACATCAGTGAGTGACTATAGTCTAGGAGAGAACATCGCATTAGTGAGTGACTCTAATCTAGGAGAGAACATCGCATCAGTGAGTGGCTCTAGTCTAGGAGAGAACATCGCATCAGTGAGTGGCTCTAATCTAGGAGAGAACATCGCATCAGTGAGTGGCTCTAGTCTAGGAGAGAACATCGCATCAGTGAGTGACTCTAGTCTAGGAGAGAACATCGCATCAGTGAGTGGCTCTAGTCTAGGAGAGAACATCGCATCAGTGAGTGGCTCTATTCTATGAGAGAACATCGCATCAGTGAGTGACTCTAGTCTAGGAGAGAACATCGCATCAGTGAGTGACTCTAGTCTAGGAGAGAACATCGCATTAGTGAGTGGGTCTAGTCTAGGAGAGAACATCACATCAGTGAGTGACTCTAGTCTAGGATAGAACAATGCATCAGTGAGTGGCTCTAGTCTATGAGAGAACATCGCATCAGTGAGTGACTCTAATCTAGGAGAGAAGATCGCATCAGTGAGTGGCTCTAGTATAAGAGAGAACATCGCATCAGTGAGTGGCTCTAGTCTAGGAGAGTACATCGCATCAGTGAGTAGCTCTAGTCTAAGAGAGAACATCGCATCAGTGAGTGGCTCTAGTCTATGAGAGAACATCGCATCAGTGAGTGACTCTAATCTAGGAGAGAACATCTCATCAGTGTGTGACTCTAGTCTATGAGAGAACAATGAGTGACTCTGGAGGGAACAATTTAACGATGTATAAATCTAGTAATTATGTGCGAGAACAATCCTAAATGGGGTTATCTCTGATATGTACGTAAACTTAGGTTGCTATGGAAACAGTGTTGATATTTATGTAAATAGAAGAAATTGAGACGGAAATAAATCACAGTTTCTGGGAAATCAGAAGAGATCTTTGATACATGTTTGTGGTGATAGAACTCATCCTTTGATTGGTGAACATTTTAAAACAGCCAATACATTTGATGGACGCCAATTTCCTTGTTGATAATGTCGCTTTGATTGGCCACATATAACGAATGTCGTGTTCACAAGAGTTTTCTGGAATTTTCTCACCAAAGTCATCTTGCGAGTAATGTATGTACGCCCTGCTGGCGTAGGCGATCATTGATCTCAGCAGCGCTTTGTTTAACAATGTTTATCTGTCCCTTTCTTTTCTGCTAACTTTATTCCGCTCCACGATACTATCTCTCTATCTGTCTTTTAATATTTATTCGTCCACGTCACGATACAATCTCTCTATCTGTCTTCTAGTATATATTCTTGCACGCGAAGATACAATCTCTCTATCTGTCTTCTAGTATACATTCTCGCACGCGAAGATACAATCTCTCTATCTGTCTTCTAGTATATATTCTTGCACGCCACGATACAATCTCTCTATCTGTCTTCTAGTATACATTCTCGCACGCGAAGATACAATCTCTCTATCTGTCTTCTAGTATATATTCTTGCACGCCACGATACTATTTCTCTACTTGTTCTTCTAGTGGACCATCATTCGTGATTGATTAATATCAGGCAATTTGAATATTTTCCAATTTAATTGATGTCAGGCAAGTTGGACATTCTACTGTACTGTTTTGTCAAATCTGTCAGTATTGCTGTATCTATCAGTATTGCTGTATCTATCAGTATTGCTGTATCTGTCAGTATTGCTGAATCTGTCAGTATTGCTGTATCTGTCAGTATTGCTGTATCTGTCAGTATTGCTGTATCTGTCAGTATTGCTGTATCTATCAGTATTGCTGTATCTATCAGTATTGCTGTATCTGTCAGTATTGCTGAATCTGTCAGTATTGCTGTATCTGTCAGTATTGCTGTATCTATCAGTATTGCTGTATCTGTCAGTATTGCTGTATCTGTCAGTATTGCTGTATCTGTCAGTATTGCTGTATCTGTCAGTATTGCTGTATCTATCAGTATTGACATTGAGTTTTTGAGTTATCTGTAGGTCGTCATCACTGCACTCCGATCATGTTCATAGGTGCTGAGATCCCCTGAACAGCAAGTCTCGCAGTGTCCAGCGACTGACCACTCCAGTTCGGCGTTGCTTGACAAGTCTTCTTACACGCCCACTAAGTCTATCTTATTCTCATCTTCTTACACGCCCACTAAGCGCTGTGTCTATCTTAATTCTCATCTTTACACGGACTAAGGCTGTGTCTATCTTAATTCTCATCTTCTTACACGCCCACTAAGTTTCTCCTTTCTCTGTCATTCTTACACGCCCACTAAGCTGGCTGTCTCTATCTTAATTCTCATCTTCTTACACGCCCACTAAGTTTCTCATTTCTGGCTGTGTCTATCTTAATTCTCATCTTCTTACACGCCCACTAAGTTTCTCGTTTCTGGCTGTGTCTATCTTAATTCTCATCTTCTTACACGGCCACTAAGTTTCTCCTTTCTGGCTGTGTCTATCTTAATTCTCATCTTCTTACACGGCCACTAAGTTTCTCCTTTCTGGCTGTGTCTATCTTAATTCTCATCTTCTTACACGGCCACTAAGTTTCTCCTTTCTGGCTGTGTCTATCTTAATTCTCATCTTCTTACACGGCCACTAAGTTTCTCCTTTCTGGCTGTGTCTATCTTAATTCTCATCTTCTTACACGCCACTAAGTTTCTCGTTTCTGTCTGTGTCTATCTTAATTCTCATCTTCTTACACTCCCACTAAGTTTCTCGTTTCTGGGTGTGTCTATCTTAATTCTCATCTTCTTACACGCCAACTAAGTTTCTCGTTTCTGGCTGTGTCTATCTTAATTCTCATCTTCTTCATCCGAAAGAGTGACTTGGACTCATGGTTGTCGAAGTCCTGAGCTCTTCTCACATCTCGGAGGGCACTGATGATGTCCGCCCGATCCATTGGTCACCCGTCTTCAAAGTATAGTCATATTCGTGAATATTGTTATATCTATGAGTATTGTTATATCTGTGAGAATTGTTATATCTGTGAGAATTGTTATATCTGTGAGAATTGTTATATCTGTGAGTATTGTTATATCTGTGAGAATTGTTATATCTGTGAGTATTGTTATATCTGTGAGTATTGTTATATCTGTGAGAATTGTTATATCTGTGAGTATTGTTATATCTCTTTGGCCATGTAATGAGAATAACAACTGGAATATATTGTAACAACTGGACAAATTGAGGAATGAAGAGATAGAGTGAAGCAGAGAGAAAAAAATAACAGACAGCTTAAGAGAATGGCTTGGCAGAAGGTCAACAACAGAAATGATAAATAGCTGCCGAGATCGTAAATTGTGGAGAAACATGATCACCTACGCCAGTAGGCACTGTACTTGATGATGATGATTGTTATATCTGTGAGTATTGTTATACCTGTGAGCTTTGTTATATCAGTGAGAATTGTTATATATGTAAGTATTGTTATATCAGTGAGAATTGTTATATATGTAAGTATTGTTATATCAGTGATGATTGTTATATATGTAAGTATTGTTATATCAGTGATGATTGTTATATATGTAAGTATTGTTATATCAGTGAGAATTGTTATATATGTAAGTATTGTTATATCAGTGAGATTGTTATATATGTAAGTATTGTTATATCAGTGAGAATTGTTATATATGTAAGTATTGTTATATCAGTGATGATTGTTATATATGTAAGTATTGTTATATCAGTGAGAATTGTTATATATGTAAGTATTGTTATATCAGTGAGAATTGTTATATATGTAAGTATTGTTATATCAGTGATGATTGTTATATATGTAAGTATTGTTATATCAGTGAGAATTGTTATATATGTAAGTATTGTTATATCAGTGAGAATTGTTATATATGTAAGTATTGTTATATCAGTGATGATTGTTATATATGTAAGTATTGTTATATCAGTGATGATTGTTATATATGTAAGTATTGTTATATCAGTGAGAATTGTTATATATGTAAGTATTGTTATATCAGTGAGAATTGTTATATATGTAAGTATTGTTATATCAGTGAGAATTGTTATATATGTAAGTATTGTTATATCAGTGAGAATTGTTATATATGTAAGTATTGTTATATCAGTGAGAATTGTTATATATGTAAGTATTGTTATATCAGTGAGAGTTGTTATATATGTAAGTATTGTTATATCAGTGAGAATTGTTATATATGTAAGTATTGTTATATCAGTGAGAATTGTTATATATGTAAGTATTGTTATATCAGTGAGAATTGTTATATATGTAAGTATTGTTATATCAGTGAGAATTGTTATATATGTAAGTATTGTTATATCAGTGAGAATTGTTATATATGTAAGTATTGTTATATCAGTGATGATTGTTATATATGTAAGTATTGTTATATCAGTGAGAATTGTTATATATGTAAGTATTGTTATATCAGTGATGATTGTTATATATGTAAGTATTGTTATATCAGTGATGATTGTTATATATGTAAGTATTGTTATATCAGTGAGAATTGTTATATATGTAAGTATTGTTATATCAGTGAGAATTGTTATATATGTAAGTATTGTTATATCAGTGAGAATTGTTATATATGTAAGTATTGTTATATCAGTGAGAATTGTTATATATGTAAGTATTGTTATATCAGTGAGAATTGTTATATATGTAAGTATTGTTATATCAGTGAGAGTTGTTATATATGTAAGTATTGTTATATCAGTGAGAATTGTTATATATGTAAGTATTGTTATATCAGTGAGAATTGTTATATATGTAAGTATTGTTATATCAGTGAGAATTGTTATATATGTAAGTATTGTTATATCAGTGAGAATTGTTATATATGTAAGTATTGTTATATCAGTGAGAATTGTTATATATGTAAGTATTGTTATATCAGTGAGAATTGTTATATATGTAAGTATTGTTATATCAGTGAGAATTGTTATATATGTAAGTATTGTTATATCAGTGAGAATTGTTATATATGTAAGTATTGTTATATCAGTGAGAATTGTTATATATGTAAGTATTGTTATATCAGTGAGAATTGTTATATATGTAAGTATTGTTAAATCAGTGAGAATTGTTATATATGTAAGTATTGTTATATCAGTGAGAATTGTTATATATGTAAGTATTGTTATATCAGTGAGAGTTGTTATATATGTAAGTATTGTTATATCAGTGAGAATTGTTATATATGTAAGTATTGTTATATCAGTGAGAATTGTTATATATGTAAGTATTGTTATATCAGTGAGAATTGTTATATATGTAAGTATTGTTATATCAGTGAGAATTGTTATATATGTAAGTATTGTTATATCAGTGAGAGTTGTTATATATGTAAGTATTGTTATATCAGTGAGAGTTGTTATATATGTAAGTATTGTTATATCAGTGAGAATTGTTATATATGTGAGTATTGTTATATCAGTGAGAGTTGTTATATATGTAAGTATTGTTATATCAGTGAGAATTGTTATATATGTAAGTTTTGTTATATCAGTGAGAGTTGTTATATATGTAAGTATTGTTATATCAGTGAGAATTGTTATATATGTAAGTATTGTTATATCAGTGAGAGTTGTTATATATGTAAGTATTGTTATATCAGTGAGAGTTGTTATATATGTAAGTATTGTTATATCAGTGAGAATTGTTATATATGTAAGTATTGTTATATCAGTGAGAGTTGTTATATATGTAAGTATTGTTATATCAGTGAGAGTTGTTATATATGTAAGTATTGTTATATCAGTGAGAATTGTTATATATGTAAGTATTGTTATATCAGTGAGAGTTGTTATATATGTAAGTATTGTTATATCAGTGAGAGTTGTTATATATGTAAGTATTGTTATATCATTGAGAATTGTTATATATGTAAGTATTGTTATATCAGTGAGAGTTGTTATATATCTGTGTATTGCTATATCCGTGAGTATTTTAATGCCTGACAATATTGTTTACGATGCACTGTAGATAGAAGATTGTGGAGGGACATGATCGCCTACGCCAACCGGTATGGCTCATGATGATGATGAGTATTGTTATATCTGTGATTATTGCTATATCTTTGAGTTTTCTTATATATGTATGTATTGTTATATATGTGCGTTTTGTTATATCTGTGAGTATTGCTATATCTGTGAGTATTGCTATATCTGTGTGTATTGCTATATCTGTGTGTATTGCTATATCTGTGAGTATTGCTATATCTGTGTGTATTGCTATATCTGTGTGTGTTGCTATATCTGTGTGTATTGTTATCTCTGTGAGCATTGTTATATCTGTGAGTATTGCTATATCTGTGAGTTTTCATATATCTGTATGTATTGTTATATGTGTGCGTTTTGTTATATCTGTGAGTATTGCTATATCTGTGTGTATTGTTATCTCTGTGAGCATTGCTATATCTGTGTGTACTTCTATATTTTTGAGTATTGCAATCATATTGCTATGTATCTATATGTGACACTAACGTATTAATGATAGTTGATGTCAGATTACTTTTAGTCCCACGACACATGGATGGTCAGTGTCAGATTACTTTTAGTCTCACGACACATGGATGGTCAGTGTCAGATTACCTTTAGTCTCACGACACAAGATATTAGTTAGAATCATCGTTAAACTACTTTTAGTCTCACGACACAAGATGTTAGTTAGAATCATCGTTAAACTACTTTTAGTCTCACGACACAAGATGTTAGTTAGAATCATCGTTAAACTACTTTTAGTCTCACGACACAAGATGTTAGTTAGAATCATCGTTAAACTACTTTTAGTTTCACGACACAAGATGTTAGTTAGAATCATCGTTAAACTACTGTTAGTTAGTTTCACGACACAAGATGTTAGTTATAATCATCGTTAAATTACTTTAAGTCTGACGAGAATAGTGTGTTAGTGATCCCCGACATCAGATACACTTCTAGTCACATGGTCCAAAGATATTATTGTGAGTCAATATTAAATGATATACGTTTAGTCACGTGACACAAAGATATTTTAGAAGGTCGATGCTAGATTAAGATGCGTATATTGATCCATTCTGAGATGTGATTACAAGCGTAGAGTGGATGGAGCGCTGCTAGCAAAAGAAATATTGAATATCGATATGAGCAGTTCTTGTGATTGTGCGCTGGGTACATGCCGTGATGGTGCTCGTGATCTAATCATTTCCGAGGATACCGGCATTGTTGAGGGTTAGAAGAAGAAATAAGAACACGTGGATAGAGGGAGGAGAAAAAGGTGATAGGCAAGTATGAATCATTCAAAGAAATGGTTAGGCTCTTGTTTATTTTCGGTTACATCTGTTACACTAGCAGTATTTGCTTACAGGACATCGAGAGTATTACACTAGCAGTATTTGCTTACAGGACATCGAGAGTATTACACTAGCAGTATTTGCTTATAGGACACTGTGAGTATTACACTAGCAGTACTTATAGGACACCGAGAGTATTACACTAGCAGTATTTGCTTATAGGACACTGTGAGTATTACACTAGCAGTATTTGCTTATAGGACACCGAGAGTATTACACTAGCAGTATTTGCTTATAGGACACCGAGAGTATTACACTAGCAGTATTTGCTTATAGGACACCGAGAGTATTACACTAGCAGTATTTGCTTATAGGACACCGTGAGTATTACACTACACTAGCAGTATTTGCTTATAGGACACCGAGAGTATTACACTAGCAGTATTTGCTTATAGGACACCGAGAGTATTACACTAGCAGTATTTACTTATAGGACACCGAGAGTATTACACTAGCAGTATTTGCTTATAGGACACCGTGAGTATTACACTACACTAGCAGTATTTGCTTATAGGACACCGAGAGTATTACACTAGCAGTATTTGCTTATAGGACACCGTGAGTATTACACTACACTCGCAGTATTTGCTTATAGGACACCGAGAGTATTACACTAGCAGTATTTGCTTATAGGACACCGTGAGTATTACACTAGCAGTATTTGCTTATAGGACACCGAGAGTATTACACTAGCAGTATTTGCTCATAGGACACCGAGAGTATTACACTAGCAGTATTTGCTTATAGGACACCGTACCAAACAGCGTGTGTTCGGATCCTGTCCGGGCTGCCTATAATTTTCTATTTTTCTATTTTATTTATGGATCTTGCTCTGGATGTCGTCCAATTGTCTATGTTGCTGAATCAGCCACAAAGCGGCTTGTCGCAAACTAGAGACACAATGTAGCCATAACATCTACTTAAGGACGGACGATGTAAAGAAGCAGTCATCTGGTGAATGTAAAAGAAGAAGAAATCTGAATAGTTAAACAAGAGCAATCGTATAGTTCATGTTAGGTGCTAACAGTCGATCATTTTTTTATAGAAACTGAAGCTTTTAGTCTTAATCTGTTTCTACTCTGGCTCGGTTCCACAGGTCAATGTGTCTATAAGTCATTGGTTGAGGCAGACCAGCTATCTTTCCACAGATTTTTTTTAAAAAACTCGACCCCTTCCCAGCATGCATTGACTGAGTACACACACACAGCTACTCCGTTCGGTGATTAACTGGTAAACGTTGGGTGATTAACTGGTATACTTTGGGTGATTAACTGGTATACGTTGGGTGATTAACTGGTATACGTTGGGTGATTAACTGGTTTACGTTAGGTGATTAACTGGTTTACGTTAGGTTATTAACTGGTTTACGTTAGGTGATTAACTGGTTTACGTTAGGTGATTAACTGGTTTACGTTAGGTTATTAACTGGTATACGTTGGTTGATTAACTGGTATGTTCATTTTCGTTTTCTTTCTTGAAAAAAAAAATGAAAATAGAGAAATCAATGAAGTGAAAGAAAGGGACATTCGGGGAAACATAATGAAGAAAAATGTAGTTTCAGTTCTATCTGCTATAGATAGATATCTCAAATAGCAAAACAACGAAAAGATTGTTAACTTAAATTGACCAATAGAAAAAAGAGATCAAGTTACAGCAACGTATGTAGCACAACTATTGGAAGTAGAGAATACTCTTCCTCCACTGAGACAGGACATTTCATACATTCAGGTCATAAAACGTGAAGATAATGTTTGCTGTATTTATCTGTTGGATGTTGTAGGTTGTAGTGATGGACGAACAGAAGTGACAAACTCAGTTTTGTCGAGTTATGTCTGTCCCTTCACTTGTCGGCAGCAAGACCTGACCGACTGAGGCGTAAAGCTGCTTGGCTTGATCGTTGCAAGTCTTGTCTCTGACAGATCATCAATGATTGGTATGCTGACAAAACGGAGCCCAGCCATCTTGATCTCGCTAACTCTGCTCTCATTTCTGCGTAAAGCTGCTTGACTTGATCGTTGCAAGTCTTGTCTCTGACAGATCATCAATGATTGGTATGCTGACAAAACGGAGCCCAGCCATCTTGATCTCGCTAACTCTGCTCTCATTTCTGCGTAAAGCTGCTCGACTTCCCAGCCACTGTTTCATTAGGTCCAGTTTGCTTCATCTAACTTCATGTAAGCTCACAACACCGATAAGACCTCCCATTTCGCCAACTGTTAATGACGCGTGCTTATATGTTCCTGAGTTAACTAGCTTCCTATTCGTTTACTGTCTACGTAATAGACTGTGCACGGAAGGGTACCGCTTTACGATGATTTATTATGCAACGGAAATTTGCGACTGGCATTATGTGGAGTCAGCTGGAACAATTCTGGAGTAATACAGACAGAAGTAAAGCACTCATTATCAGGAGAAGAGAGGAAACATGGAAAGGAGTTAAAGATGTTATTATTGAGAGCAAACACGTTTATCATCACATAAAACACATACAGCAACAGATTGCAACGATGATTGCTTTCATCAAAATGTTCATCATGAAACAAGCGACAAACTTTCAAAGCGGTGCAACAACTCAATTATGTCACACACACAAAACAGATGATTTAAAATAAACACGAAATAAATGTCAGCCTAGCATAAACACACAAACATGGGACGAACTCGGCAGACACATCAACCAACTCAACAACAGGATTAGACTATCGCGCCGGTAATATCTAGTCTTATATAAAGGCATAACATAGATGCTCAATGTAGAATTACAAAGAAAAGTTAAAGCTTTTACTGGAATGAAGTGTTTCCGTAAAATGTACCATGACTACTTCACAAACGTGAAGGTTAGTAAAGATATCACAAGTAGCATAGACCCAAGAACTCTTAATATGGACCCGAAACAAGAAATGCTGCAGCAGTACGGACAAGTCTAACGGTCGGACAACAAGTATTTCTAAAGTGAAAAGTGAATGGTAGAAGATGGGTAGTGGTCACCAAAAGAGAGAAGTGAAATGTGAAAGTAGAAGTCAACAAAAGAGAGAAATGAAATGTGAAAGTAGAAGTCAACAAATGAGAGAAATTAAATGTGAAAGTAGAAGTCAACAAATGAGAGAAATTAAATGTGAAAGTAGAAGTCAACAAAAGAGAGAAATTAAATGTGAAAGTAGAAGTCAACAAAAGAGAGAAATTAAATGTGAAAGTAGAAGTCAACAAATGAGAGAAGTGAAATATGGAAGATTTGAGGTTAACAAAAACTGAGAAATGAGCTGTAGAAGTAAAGAGGTTAACAAAAGAGAGAAATAAAATGTGGAAGTAAAGAGGTCAATAAAGAGAAAAAAAGATTTACTTTTGTCAAAGATTGGACAGGAAGAAGAGAATAAAAAAAAAACAACAGAAACAAGAAACACAAAACGAAGGAATGGAGAAAGATCATAAACAATTCATCATGTTGGCGCTCCGGAGAGTCCCGTGAGAGCGAGGAGATCAGGAAAAGAAATCCCGGCTCTGCTGCCGTTTGTGTTGAATTATATTCCGTGATAACACTGGAATAACAACACTAGTTCAATAAAACTACATGACAGTGGCAACATTATAACAACACTAGTTCAATAAAACTACATGACAATGGCAACATTATAAAAACACTAGTTCAATAAAACTACATGACAGTGGCAACATTATAACAACACTAGTTCAATAAAACTACATGACAGTGGCAACATTATAACAACACTAGTTCAAATAAAACTACATGTCAATGACAACATTATAACAACACTAGTTCAAATAAAACTACATGTCAATGACAACTTTATAACAACATTAGTTTAATAAAACTACAGGATGAGGTTACGACTAGTTGACACTTGAAGCATGAATTGTCGACATTTCATGAACTAGCTCTATGTTGACTGCACTGTCGACATTTCATGAGCTAGCTCTATGTTGACTGCTCTGTCGACATTTCGTGAGCTAGCCCTATGATGACTCCTCTGTCGACATTTCATGAGCTAGCTCTATGTTGACTGCTCTGTCAACATTTCATGAGCTACCTCTATGTTGACTGCTCTGTCAACATTTCATGAACTAGCTCTATGTTGACTAAACTGTCGACATTTCATGAACTAGCTCTATGTTGACTACTCTGTCGACATTTCATGAACTAGCTCTATGTTGACTGCTCTGTCGACATTTCATGAACTAGCTCTATGTTGACTGCTCTGTCGACATTTCATGAACTAGCTCTATGTTGACCGCTCTGTCGACATTTCATGAGCTAGCTCTATGTTGACTGCTCTGTCGACATTTCATGAGATAGCGCTATGTTGACTGCTCTGTCGACATTTCATGAACTAGCTCTATGTTGACTGCTCTGTCGACATTTCATGAACTAGCTCTATGTTGACTGCTCTGTCGACATTTTATGAACTAGCACTATGTTGACTGCTCTGCCGACATTTCATGAACTAGCTCTATGTTGACTGCTCTGTCGACATTTCATGAACTAGCTCTATGTTGACTGCTCTGTCGACATTTTATGAACTAGCTCTATGTTGACTGCTCTGTCGACAATTTATGAACTAGCTCTATGTTGACCGCTCTGTCGACATTTTATGAACTAGCTCTATGTTGACCGCTCTGTCGACATTTCATGAACTAGCTCTATGTTGACTGCTCTGTCGACATTTCATGAACTAGCTCTATGTTGACTGCTCTGTCGACATTTCATGAACTAGCTCTATGTTGACTACTCTGTCGACATTTCATGAACTAGCTCTATGTTGACTGCTCTGTCGACATTTCATGAACTAGCTCTATGTTGACTGCTCTGTCGACATTTCATGAACTAGCTCTATGTTGACTTCTCTGTCGACATTTTATGAACTAGCTCTATGTTGACTGCTCTGTCGACATTTCATGAACTAGCTCTATGTTGACTGCTCTGTCGACATTTCATGAGCTAGCTCTATGTTGACTGCTCTGTCGACATTTCATGAGCTAGCTCTATATAGACTGCTCTGCCGACATTTCATGAACTAGCTCTATGTTGACCGCTCTGTCGACATTTCATGAACTAGCTCTATGTTGACTGCTCTGTCGACATTTTATGAACTAGCTTTATGTTGACTGCTCTGTCGACAATTTATGAACTAGCTCTATGTTGACCGCTCTGTCGACATTTTATGAACTATCTCTATGTTGACCGCTCTGTCGACATTTCATGAACTAGCTCTATGTTGACTGCTCTGTCGATATTTCATGAGCTAGCTCTATGTTGACCGCTCTGTCGACATTTTATGAGCTAGCTCTATGTTGACTGCTCTGTCGACATTTCATGAGATAGCGCTATGTTGACTGCTCTGTCGACATTTCATGAACTAGCTCTATGTTGACTGCTCTGTCGACATTTCATGAACTAGCTCTATGTTGACTGCTCTGTCGACATTTTATGAACTAGCACTATGTTGACTGCTCTGTCGACATTTCATGAACTAGCTCTATGTTGACTGCTCTGTCGACATTTCATGAACTAGCTCTATGTTGACTGCTCTGTCGACATTTTATGAACTAGCTCTATGTTGACTGCTCTGTCGACAATTTATGAACTAGCTCTATGTTGACCGCTCTGTCGACATTTTATGAACTAGCTCTATGTTGACCGCTCTGTCGACATTTCATGAACTAGCTCTATGTTGACTGCTCTGTCGACATTTCATGAACTAGCTCTATGTTGACTGCTCTGTCGACATTTCATGAACTAGCTCTATGTTGACTGCTCTGTCGACATTTCATGAACTAGCTCTATGTTGACTGCTCTGTCGACATTTCATGAACTAGCTCTATGTTGACTGCTCTGTCGACATTTCATGAACTAGCTCTATGTTGACTGCTCTGTCGACATTTTATGAACTAGCTCTATGTTGACTGCTCTGTCGACATTTCATGAACTAGCTCTATGTTGACTGCTCTGTCGACATTTCATGAGCTAGCTCTATGTTGACTGCTCTGTCGACATTTCATGAGCTAGCTCTATGTTGACTGCTCTGTCGACATTTCATGAACTAGCTCTATGTTGACCGCTCTGTCGACATTTCATGAACTAGCTCTATGTTGACTGCTCTGTCGACATTTTATGAACTAGCTTTATGTTGACTGCTCTGTCGACATTTTATGAACTAGCTCTATGTTGACCGCTCTGTCGACATTTTATGAACTATCTCTATGTTGACCGCTCTGTCGACATTTCATGAACTAGCTCTATGTTGACTGCTCTGTCGATATTTCATGAGCTAGCTCTATGTTGACCGCTCTGTCGACATTTTATGAACTAGCTCTATGTTGACCGCTCTGTCCACATTTCATGAACTAGCTCTATGTTGACCGCTCTGTCGACATTTCATGAACTAGCTCTATGTTGACCGCTCTGTCGACATTTCATGAACTAGCTCTATGTTGACTGCTCTGTCGACATTTCATGAACTAGCTCTATGTTGACTGCTCTGTCGACATTTTATGAACTAGCTCTATGTTGACTGCTATGTCGACATTTCATGAACTAGCTCTATGTTGACTGCTCTTTCGACATTTCATGAACTAGCTCTATGTTGACTGCTCTGTCGACATTTCATGAACTAGCTCTATGTTGACTGATCTGTCGACATTTCATGAACTAGCTCTATGTTGACTGCTCTGTCGACATTTCATGAACTAGCTCTATGTTGACTGCTCTGTCGACATTTCATGAACTAGCTCTATGTTGGCTGCTCTGTCGACATTTCATGAGCTAGCTCTATATTGACTGCTCTGTCGACATTTCATGAGCTAGCTCTATATTGACTGCTCTGTCGACATTTCATGAGCTAGCTCGATATTGACTGCTCTGTCGACATTTCATGAGCTAGCTCTATATTGACTGATCTGTCGACATTTCATGAGCTAGCCCTATATTGACTGCTCTGTCGACATTTCATGAGCTAGCTCTATATTGACTGCTCTGTCGACATTTCATGAACTAGCTCTATATTGACTGCTCTGTCGACATTTCATGAACTAGCTCTATATTGACTACTCTGTCGACATTTCATGAACTAGCTCTATGTTGACTCCTCTGTCGACATTTCATGAACTAGCTCTATATTGACTGCTCTGTCGACATTTCATGAGCTAGCTCTATGTTGACTGCTCTGTCGACATTTCATGAGCTAGCTCTATATTGACTGCTCTTTCGACATTTCATGAGCTAGCTCTATGTTGACTGCTCTGTCGACATTTTATGAACTAGCTCTATGTTGACTGCTCTGTCGACATTTCATGAACTAGCTCTATGTTGACTGCTCTGTCGACATTTTATGAACTAGCACTATGTTGACTGCTCTGTCGACATTTCATGAACTAGCTCTATGTTGACTGCTCTGTCGACATTTCATGAACTAGCTCTATGTTGACTGCTCTTTTCGACATTTTATGAACTAGCTCTATGTTGACTGCTCTGTCGACAATTTATGAACTAGCTCTATGTTGACCGCTCTGTCGACATTTTATGAACTAGCTCTATGTTGACCGCTCTGTCGACATTTCATGAACTAGCTCTATGTTGACTGCTCTGTCGACATTTCATGAACTAGCTCTATGTTGACTGCTCTGTCGACATTTCATGAACTAGCTCTATGTTGACTGCTCTGTCGACATTTCATGAACTAGCTCTATGTTGACTGCTCTGTCGACATTTCATGAACTAGCTCTATGTTGACTGCTCTGTCGACATTTCATGAACTAGCTCTATGTTGACTGCTCTGTCGACATTTTATGAACTAGCTCTATGTTGACTGCTCTGTCGACATTTCATGAACTAGCTCTATGTTGACTGCTCTGTCGACATTTCATGAGCTAGCTCTATGTTGACTGCTCTGTCGACATTTCATGAGCTAGCTCTATGTTGACTGCTCTGTCGACATTTCATGAACTAGCTCTATGTTGACCGCTCTATCGACATTTCATGAACTAGCTCTATGTTGACTGCTCTGTCGACATTTTATGAACTAGCTTTATGTTGACTGCTCTGTCGACAATTTATGAACTAGCTCTATGTTGACCGCTCTGTCGACATTTTATGAACTATCTCTATGTTGACCGCTCTGTCGACATTTCATGAACTAGCTCTATGTTGACTGCTCTGTCGATATTTCATGAGCTAGCTCTATGTTGACCGCTCTGTCGACATTTCATGAACTAGCTCTATGTTGACCGCTCTGTCCACATTTCATGAACTAGCTCTATGTTGACTGCTCTGTCGACATTTCATGAACTAGCTCTATGTTGACTGCTCTGTCGACATTTCATGAACTAGCTCTATGTTGACTGCTCTGTCGACATTTCATGAACTAGCTCTATGTTGACTGCTCTGTCGACATTTCATGAACTAGCTCTATGTTGACTGCTCTGTCGACATTTCATGAACTAGCTCTATGTTGACTGCTCTATCGACATTTTATGAACTAGCTCTATGTTGACTGCTCTGTCGACATTTCATGAACTAGCTCTATGTTGACTGCTCTGTCGACATTTCATGAGCTAGCTCTATGTTGACTGCTCTGTCGACATTTCATGAGCTAGCTCTATGTTGACTGCTCTGTCGACATTTCATGAACTAGCTCTATGTTGACCGCTCTGTCGACATTTCATGAACTAGCTCTATGTTGACTGCTCTGTCGACATTTTATGAACAAGCTCTATGTTGACCGCTCTGTCGACAATTTATGAACTAGCTCTATGTTGACCGCTCTGTCGACATTTTATGAACTATCTCTATGTTGACCGCTCTGTCGACATTTCATGAACTAGCTCTATGTTGACTGCTCTGTCGATATTTCATGAGCTAGCTCTATGTTGACCGCTCTGTCGACATTTCATGAACTAGCTCTATGTTGACCGCTCTGTCGACATTTCATGAACTAGCTCTATGTTGACCGCTCTGTCGACATTTCATGAACTAGCTCTATGTTGACCGCTCTGTCGACATTTCATGAACTAGCTCTATGTTGACTGCTCTGTCGACATTTCATGAACTAGCTCTATGTTGACTGCTCTGTCGACATTTTATGAACTAGCTCTATGTTGACTGCTATGTCGACATTCCATGAACTAGCTCTATGTTGACTGCTCTGTCGAAATTTCATGAACTAGCTCTATGTTGACTGCTCTGTCGACATTTCATGAACTAGCTCTATGTTGACTGATCTGTCGACATTTCATGAACTAGCTCTATGTTGACTGCTCTGTCGACATTTCATGAACTAGCTCTATGTTGACTGCTCTGTCGACATTTCATGAACTAGCTCTATGTTGACTGCTCTGTCGACATTTCATGAGCTAGCTCTATATTGACTGCTCTGTCGACATTTCATGAGCTAGCTCTTTATTGACTGCTCTGTCGACATTTCATGAGCTAGCTCGATATTGACTGCTCTGTCGACATTTCATGAGCTAGCTCTATATTGACTGATCTGTCGGCATTTCATGAGCTAGCTCTATATTGACTGCTCTGTCGACATTTCATGAGCAAGCTCTATATTGACTGCTCTGTCGACATTTCATGAACTAGCACTATATTGACTGCTCTGTCGACATTTCATGAGCTAGCTCTATATTGACTACTCTGTCGACATTTCATGAACTAGCTCTATGTTGATTGCTCTGTCGACATTTCATGAACTAGCTCTATATTGACTGCTCTGTCGACATTTCATGAGCTAGCTCTATGTTGACTGCTCTGTCGACATTTCATGAGCTAGCTCTATATTGACTGCTCTTTCGACATTTCATGAGCTAGCTCTATGTTGACTGCTCTGTCGACATTTCATGAACTAGCTCTATGTTGACTGCTCTGTCGACATTTTATGAACTAGCTCTATGTTGACTGCTCTGTCGACATTTCATGAACTAGCTCTATGTTGACGGCTCTGTCGACATTTTATGAACTAGCTCTATTTTGACTGCTCTGTCGACATTTTATGAACTAGCTCTATGTTGACTGCTCTGTCGACATTTTATGAGCTAGCTCTATGTTGACTGCTCTGTCGACATTTCATGAACTAGCTCTATATTGACTGCTCTGTCGACATTTCATGAGCTAGCTCTATGTTGACTGCTCTGTCGACATTTCATGAACTAGCTCTATATTGACTGCTCTGTCGACATTTCATGAGCTAGCTCTATGTTGACTGCTCTGTCGACATTTCATGAACTAGCTCTATATTGACTGCTCTGTCGACATTTCATGAACTAGCTCTATGTTGACTGCTCTGTCGACATTTCATGAACTAGCTCTATGTTGGCTGCTCTGTCGACATTTCATGAACTAGCTCTATGTTGACTGCTCTGTCGACATTTCATGAGCTAGCTCTATGTTGACTGCTCTGTCGACATTTCATGAACTAGCTCTATGTTGACCGCTCTGTCGACATTTCATGAACTGGCTCTATGTTGACTGCTCTGTAGACATTTCATGAGCTAGCTCTATGTTGACTGCACTGTCGACATTTCATGAACTAGCTCTATGTTGACTGCTCTGTCGACATTTTATGAACTAGCTCTATGTTGACTGCTCTGTCGACATTTTATGAACTAGCTCTATGTTGACTGCTCTGTCGACATTTCATGAACTAGCTCTATGTTGACTGCTCTGTCGACATTTTATGAACTAGCTCTATGTTGACTGCTCTGTCGACATTTTATGAGCTAGCTCTATGTTGACTGCTCTGTCGACATTTTATGAGCTAGCTCTATGTCGACTGCTCTGTCGACATTTCATGAACTTGCTCTATATTGACTGCTCTGTCGACATTTCAGGAGCTAGCTCTATGTTGACTGCTCTGTCGACATTTCATGAGCTAGCTCTATATAGACTGCTCTGTCGACATTTCATGAGCTAGCTCTATGTTGACTGCTCTTTTCGACATTTCATGAACTAGCTCTATGTTGACTGCTCTGTCGACATTTTATGAACTAGCTCTATGTTGACTGCTCTGTAGACATTTTATGAACTAGCTCTATGTTGACCGCTCTGTCGACATTTCATGAACTAGCTCTATGTTGACCGCTCTGTCGACATTTCATGAACTAGCTCTATGTTGACTGCTCTGTCGACATTTCATGAACTAGCTCTATGTTGACCGCTCTGTCGACATTTCATGAACTAGCTCTATGTTGACTGCTCTGTTGTTCGTTATCCGTGTCGGAATCAGAGACTGAAACCAAGATGAAGACTAAACGAGAATTGAATGGTAATCAGTTACAAGTTTCCAAATAACGTTGTTACAAGATAGCCAAAGACTTGACACAAGAAAACAGTATTAGCGATGGTAGACGTCACGTTAATTATTCAACAGACGAGCTCTCTCGACCAGTGCCAAGCCTAGTTTCAAAACCCAGTAGTGTGTCTAATGTCGCTTATCGAAAGCCCTGTCAAATCAGAGGTATTTATTGTCTTCATTACTGGTAAGGAAAATCTTAAGCTTAAGTGTCGTCATCACCCTCTATCTGCTGTCTCGGGCAGTCACATGTCCTGGACGGTAGGATCAAATCTGTCTGTCCCGTAGCTACCGTTCATGGTCGTGTTTTTGAAGACTAGCAGTATAAACGCACCACGGTTTAATGTTTAGTGTTGCCTTACCTTTATGGGAGAGGGGGAAGGTTAAGGTTATGGTTATGGAAGGCACCAGTATCACTGCAAACGAATTAAAATCCATAATGGGAAGGGGGGAGGTATTTATGTGTGAATTTAATAAATAATAAATCGTAAATAAAGATAAACCGGGAAGATACATTTATTGAGGATAAACTGTCCTACATGTTATTTATTGTTCAGTCACATAGCACCACCATCATCACTACCACTACCCAACCACAGTATATAAATCACACAGCACCACCATCATCACTACCACTGCCCAACCACAGTATATAAATCACAGCACCACAATCATCACTACCACTACCCAACCACAGTATATAAATCACAGCACCACCATCATCACTACCACTACCCAACCACAGTATATAAATCACAGCACCACCATCATCACTACCACTGCCCAACCACAGTATATAAATCACAGCACCACCATCATCATTACCACTGCCCAACCACAGTATATAAATCACACAGCACCACCATCATCACTACCACTACTCAACCACAGTATAGAAATCACACAGCACCACCATCATCACTACCACTGCCCAACCACAGTATATAAATCACACAACACCACCATCATCACTACCACTACCCAACCACAGTATATAAATCACACAGCACCACCATCACCACTACCACTACCCAACCACAGTATATAAATCACACAGCACCACCATCACCACTACCACTGCCCAACCACAGTATATAAATCACACAGCACCACCATCATCACTACCACTACCCAACCACAGTATATAAATCACAGCACCACCATCACCACTACCACTACTCAACCACAGTATATAAGTCACAGCACCACCATCATCACTACCACTGCTCAACCACAGTATATAAATCACACAGCACCACCATCATCACTACCACTACCCAACCACAGTATATAAATCACAGCACCACTACCACTACCCAACCACAGTATATAAATCACACAGCACCACCATCATCACTACCACTACCCAACCACAGCATATAAATCACAGCACCACCATCATCACTACCACTACCCAACCACAGTATATAAATCACACAGCACCACCATCACCACTACCACTACCCAACCACAGTATATAAATCACAGCACCACCATCATCACTACCACTACCCAACCACAGTATATAAATCACAGCACCACCATCATCACTACCACTGCCCAACCACAGTATATAAATCACAGCACCACCATCATCACTACCACTACCCAACCACAGTATATAAATCACAGCACCACCATCATCACTACCACTACCCAACCACAGTATATAAATCACAGCACCACCATCATCACTACCACTGCCCAACCACAGTATATAAATCACAGCTCCACCATCATCACTACCACTACCCAACCACAGTATATAAATCACACAGCACCACCATCATCACTACCACTACCCAACCACAGTATATAAATCACAGCACCACCATCACCACTACCACTACCCAACCACAGTATATAAATCACACAGCACCACCATCATCACTACCACTACCCAACCACAGTATATAAATCACAGCACCACCATCATCACTACCACTACCCAACCACAGTATATAAATCACACAGCACCACCATCATCACTACCACTGCCCGTGCTGAAGTCGGATGTGCTGGGCCGAAAGGCGCAAATATAACACTTATACTGCAAACCACAACACAATGCAGACACGTCCACTTAACGTCCTTTTAAGAGCGGATAACGAACAGGACATTCTAGTCTACGAATACTTTAGTCATCGGGCGAAAGTAAACAAACACTACCACTGCCCAACCACAGTATATAAATCACAGCACCACCATCACCACTACCACTGCCCAACCACAGTATATAAATCAAGACCTTAGCCCAGTACGCTAAATCCGTGGAACCCGCCTGGAACTATTATTTTTCTTAGGAATGTTTCTTGTTTAACATTTTGCCCGTTATTCATGAAGCAAGGTTTTGCTCTGTACATGTTCAGCCTGCTATGTTCTCATGGGATCCTCAGTGTGAACACAGTTCGATCCACTCAGTCGATCTCGTTACTTTGAGGTCAAGGGTTTCTTGAACCAATTCCTCTTCTTTTTCTTTCCTTCCACATTTGCCTTACAGCGTTGAGGAAAGATATAGTTTAATGTCTTTCGCTCCTTTGTTGCTTTCTCCTGCTGTTGTTTTGCAGTATTTCTAATATTCCATCAGTCCGTCATCAGCCCTTTAGTCTGGTGTTCTCGCAACATTTGGTGAAGACTCTTTATATTGTGTTTTTATCTTTCTTTTTTATCACGTGGCCAAACCATTTTATCTGTTGTTTCTTTACGTATTCAATGGCGGAAATTACTCCTAGTTTTTTTTCTCAGCTCCTCATTTCGGATCTGATCTCTCTGGCCATTTCCTGTCATGCTTCTAACATATTTCATTTCGGTAGTGCAGCCGCGGATTTCCAGAGGAGTCAATGGAGACCACGACTTCTGTCATGTTTGATCAGACAACACATAACACACTGACAATCCAGCTCAATGAGTCACAACCAAACACCATACCCAGTGTGCCGTGACATGGCTAAAGTAATTCGTCTCATTACTTATATGTTGCCTTCAATGTCAATGGAGATCAAACCTTTCTACAATATATGTCGACCTATGTATGAGAACTATATATGAGCTGCATATGTATGAGAACTACTGTAGTAAAACAACGCTTTTTTCAGACCTTATAATGCAAATAACAAAGATATTATAATGTACTTATGATAATTAGCAAAATAAAAAAGAAAGCAAAAATAAAGGACTCAGCCTTAATAGCAAAAAGACTGAGGTAATGGTAACAACAAAGAAAAAGACATCACCTCAGTGCAAAATAAAGACAAGTGGAACAATATTAAAACAGGTAAATGAATTTAAATATTTGGGAACTTTGTTAACCTCAGACGGAAGATGTACGAAAGAGGTGAGATGCAGAATGGTTCAGGCAAAAGCAGCTTTCCAAAAAATGAGGAAGATACTATGCAATCCATTTTTGACAATAGAAACAAGAAAAAGAGTTCTTAAATGTTATGTAGAGCCAGTCTTAACATATGGATGCGAATCATGGACAATAGGACAACAGACAAGAAAATCACTGGAGTCTGTAGAAATGTGGTTTTACAAAAGAATGTTGAGAATACCATGGACAGCTAAGAAGAGTAATGAAGATGTTCTGAGAGAGGTCAAAGCAAAAAGAGAGCTAATTTCCAATATTAGGAAGAAACAATCATCATTTTTGGCCATGTAATGAGAAGAGAACAGCTGGAATATATTGTAACAACTGGAAAAATTGAGGAATGAAGAGATAGAGGGAGACAAAGAGAAAAAAATAACAGACGGCTTAAGAGAATGGCTTGGCAGAAGGTCAACAGCAGAAATGATAAATAGCTGAGTGAATCAATTCAGAGGAAGAGGTATGTTTACAGCACTCGGAAAAATGACAAATAATCAACAACAGAAAAAAATAAATGATAAATATGTCCATGATAAATAGCTGCCGAGATCGAAAGTTGTGGAGAGACATGATCACCTACGCCAGTAGCGCCGGTACTTGAGGATGATGATGATAATTTATGACAACAAATTGAAGGGACTATTTGACTGTGTACATTGCTGTAATCTTGATGTCGTCAATGATTAGATGAAAGGTCAGCTAAAAGTTCGGTCTCGCGTCCTGACCTCTAGTGTTGAACCCACCGTTCGCAGCTGCAGGAGTGCCTATTTTCTTATTGTTCTCGCGTCCTGACCTCTAGTGTTGAACCCACCGTTCGCAGCTGCAGGAGTGCCTATTTTCTTATTGTTCTTGCGTCTACGGTCCAGGTCTGGCATTGGTAGCACAACTTTGGCATAAAGACTGCGCTTCAAGTGTTATTTCCTTGTTAGACAGCAGTGGTAATAAATTGTCCAATATTTTGACAAGATTGCTAGCATCTGGAGTCTATTTCCTTGTTAGACAGCAGTGGTAATAAATTGTCCAATATTTTGACAAGATTGCTAGCATCTGGAGTCTATTTCCTTGTTAGACAGCAGTGGTAATAAATTGTCCAATATTTTGACAAGATTGCTAGCATCTGGAGTCTATTTCCTTGTTAGACAGCAGTGGTAATAAATTGTCCAATATTTTGACAAGATTGCTAGCATCTGGAGTCTATTTCCTTGTTAGACAGCAGTGGTAATAAATTGTCCAATATTTTGACAAGATTGCTAGCATCTGGAGTCTTTTTTCTTGTTAGACAGCAGTGGTAATAAATTGTCCAATATTTTGACAAGATTGCTAGCATCTGGAGTCTATTTCCTTGTTAGACAGCAGTGGTAATAAATTGTCCAATATTTTGACAAGATTGCTAGCATCTGGAGTCTATTTCCTTGTTAGACAGCAGTGGTAATAAATTGTCCAATATTTTGACAAGATTGCTAGTATCTGGAGTCTATTTCCTGTTTGTCAATTGTCGTTTGTTACTAGATGACCTAGGTTTTAAATTCCTCTACTTGTTTTAGTTCTCAGCCTCTAACGTTATGTTGATATTCTGTTTTCCTTTGGCGATATTCATGATTTCTGTCTTGCTGTTGTTGATTTTCATGTTGTATTGAGTGATGGTATTAAGTCTGCTGATGTGTTTTTGTTGGTCTTCTATTAACCTATATATTAATGCCTGATCGTCTGCGAATAGAACACATTAATATTCCCTCGATTGGGTTGGCTAACTTAGATATATAATATACGTAGGTAATAAACAACAGGAGAGATAGTACGCGTGCCTGTCTAACTCTGTTATAACTATTTGTGTAGCCTGCTGCTGTTCAAACCGTGCAGCTGCTTTTGAATTAGAGACTTTTACATGGGATGGTTAGATGTTGGCTTACTCAGTTTTTGTTATTATCTTATGTAACTGTTCTCTGTTTTTTTCTGTCGAATGCTTTTTCTTGGTCTATGAATGCTATGTAAACATTTTTTATTCTGTTCTGTTGTCTTTTCTGCCGGCTGTTTCAGTGATATTGGTGCATCAATACACCCTCTATTTTTCCGTAAGCCTATTTGGTAGTCGCTGATCTGTAGGTCTATAATTGTTCTGAGCTTTTTCTCTATAATTTTGGCGTTTAACTTTCTGCATGGCTCAGTAGGTAGATAGTAGACCTTTCTTTTTCCATATTGGTACAATGATGGTCTGTCGCAAGTCTTCTATGACTTTCTGCTGTTGCCATGCTGCGTTGAATATTCTGTGCAGTCATAATAACGCCAGTTTCTCCTGCTGCTGCTATTATTTATATTGGTTGTTGTCTATTCCCGGTGCTTTATTTCTTGGCGCATGTTTTTTTACTTCTAGATTTCTTCTTTTATAATGTCAGCTCTCTGCATGCTGACGTGGTTTTTGTTGTGCTATTGGTAGTTGCTGCCATGTTCATTAGGTCTTCGAAATATTCTCTCCATCATTCAAACCAACTCGACTGGTCTAAAGTCAGAAGTTACTGGAACCAGCTCGACTGGTCTAAAGTCAGAAGTTACTGGAACCAACTCGAATGATCTAAAGTCAGGATTTACTGGAACCAACTTTCATAAAAGGACTCGCTTGCATCTGCAAGTAATGGGCACTTCGTTTATTACAACCAGGAAGCAGAGCACAAACGAAGCTTGTGTGTTAGAGCATTTGAAGTGCAATGCGCAGGTTTGCCCCCACTTACCGGCACTATCCCTCAATTGTATCGGAAGTTGCAATCAACGTGCTTTACTACCGGTTGTTTTAACAATAACATAAATGACGTACACGGATGGTGGGCCGCTTTGGTTACACAGGTTCTATATATCTTTTCATGTTAGAGTCCATCGCCTTGTGTAATGTCATAGAAAAAAATAGGAAATAGTTAAACGAAAGAATCGACGACTGACGAAAGTTTTGTTCTGATGGCCAGACTCCCTGGAGAGCAGTTGATGATCAGCAATGTCAGAAATGATATGCATCGACCAATATGTCTATCGCTATCTAGGCGGTGTAGTTCCTGCATTCAGGCTGCGGCAACAGCAGCATTCAATGACACCGTTGTCTGAGGAGCGTCCAACAGCAGCATTCAATGACACCGTTGTCTGAGGAGCGTCCAACAGCAGCATTCAATGACACCGTTGTCTGAGGAGCGTCCAACAGCAGCATTCAATGACACCGTTGTCTGAGGAGCGTCCAACAGCAGCATTCAATGACACCGTTGTCTGAGGAGCGTCCAACAGCAGCATTCAATGACACCGTTGTCTGAGGAGCGTCCAACAGCAGCATTCAATGACACCGTTGTCTGAGGAGCGTCCAACAGCAGCATTCAATGACACCGTTGTCTGAGGAGCGTCCAACAGCAGCATTCAATGACACCGTTGTCTGAGGAGCGTCCAACAGCAGCATTCAATGACACCGTTGTCTGAGGAGCGTCCACAGCAGCATTCAATGACACCGTTGTCTGAGGAGCGTCCAACAGCACCATTCAATGACACCGTTGTCTGAGGAGCGTCCAACAGCAGCATTCAATGACACCGTTGTCTGAGGAGCGTCCAACAGCAGCATTCAATGACACCGTTGTCTGAGGAGCGTCCAACAGCAGCATTCAATGACACCGTTGTCTGAGGAGCGTCCAACAGCAGCATTCAATGACACCGTTGTCTGAGGAGCGTCCAACAGCAGCGTTCAAAGACACCGTTGTCTGAGGAGCGTCCAACAGCAGCATTCAATGACACCGTTGTCTGAGGAGCGTCCAACAGCGTCATATGTTTGTGCCGACTTCACTTTGTGAGAGCTCATACAACAGATTTAAGGGGGGGGGGGGTATTTTTGGTTTTAGAATAAGAGGTTCAGACTAGCTTATCTTTACATTGTAAAGTAAGAGGTTCATACTATTACATTGTAAAGTAAGAGGTTCATACTAGGTGATCTTTACATTGTAAAGTAAGAGGTTCATACTAGGTGATCTTTACATTGTAAAGTAAGAGGTTCATACTAGGTGATCTTTACATTGTAAAGTAAGAGGTTCATACTAGGTGATCTTTACACTATAAAGTAAGAGGTTCATACTAGAGATTGATAATCTCTGAGCACAAATGTGAGATTGGTAGTCTCTGTTGTACATATGTGAGGCTGGTAGTCTCTGTTGTACATATGTTAGGCTGGTAGTTTCTGTTGTACATATGTTAGGCTGGTAGTTTCTGTTGTACATATGTGAGGTTGGTAGTCTCTGTTGTTTTGGTCTGACATTTTGTGAAACTTGAAACGAGACCATGAGAGCGGTCGACAATTGAACCGAACTAAATACGAAGTAGAGGAAATTAGATTGATTGTTTTGTTATACTGAAACTATCATGGTGTGAAGCAACGATAGCGAAGTGGTTAGTGTGATTGACTCCTGACTAGGTGGGAGAACTGTGGCAAGTTTTTTGTTTGGGAAAATGGGGCGGCTTGGAGTAATGCAGACCACACCATTGATAAATATCATCATCATCATCATCATCAAGTACCGGGCCTGCTGGCGCAGCTGATCATGTTTCTCCACAACTTTCGATCTCGGCAGCTATTTATCATTTCTGTTGTTGACCTTCTTCCAAGCCTTTCTCTTAAGCTGTCTGTTATTTTTTCTCTTTGCCTCCCTCTATCTCTTCGTCCCTCAACTTTTCCAGTTGTTACAATATATTCCAATTGTTCTCTTCTCATTACGTGGCCAAATAATGATGATTATTGATAAATATGCTTATGGTAAATGTAACAATATAGTCATTAACACCATATACCACAAAGCGTGACCTAGCTGCGATCATTATGTATTTATCACAGAAAACACAGCGAGAAAGCACTTTTTCGGAATCCTGTATCGCGCAGCTTCATATCTAGCACACCGGCACTACTCGCTGTCATTTAGTCACACTGTCTGCAAAGTGGGCATTTCTTTTGATAAACGCGGACATTACAAAGATTATAATTGGGTGGTAGACTAGAAGAGACTGCACTCGAGTTCTGGCAGGTCATGGTTTGATCTTCTTGACGTACATAGCAAAGAGTCAGTGAGCTTGAGTGTAGGGTGCGAAGTGACATTGTGCCCACGATGAGTGTCTTATAGGATCTGCATATTTTGAGAAGTGAATGGGTTCAGATTTAAAGAAAGAAGTGAGTGAGCTACGATTTAAAGAAAAAAGTGAATGAGTTAAAATAGAAAGTAGGAGAAAGAAGTGAGTTAGTTAAGATGTTAAGAAAGAAGTGAGTTAGTTAAGATGTTAAGAAAGAAGTGAGTTAGTTAAGATGTTAAGAAAGAAGTGAGTGGGTTAAGCTGTAATGAAAGAAGCGAGTTAAGATGTAAGCAAGAAGTGAGTTAGTTAAGATGCAAAGAAAGAAGTGAGTTAAGATCTAAATCAAGAAGTGAGTGAGTTAAGATGTAAGGAAAGAAGTGAGTGAGTTAAGATGTAAGGAAAGAAGTGAGTGAGTTAAGATGTAAGGAACGAAGTTAGCGAAATAAAATGTGAAAGAAATGTAGAGCGAAAGATGGACGAATAACAAAAATGACAAATTCACTAGCATGCGGTGACATGACGAGAAAGTGTGCTAGAAGTTATTTTCTATTCCTTTCTGTTTGACTTTAATTTTCCATTTCTTCCTTTTCTGTGAGAATGCCTCATCAGTTCTTGAAGTCTGGGATCTGTTTAAGTTTGATACCACTGACGTGGATGTTAAGTGGACCTGTTGATACCACTGACGTGGATGTTAAGTGGACCTGTTGATGTGGATACTTAGTGAAGAAAGAGCCTTACTTATCTTCATTTCTGTCTTGTTTGTGCTAATTTTCATGCGGTAAATCTTTCATAAACGTAATGACGTTCAATGTGTTCTGCTTTTATTTATTAAACTTGCTCATATACAACTCACTATGTTTATTATTCTGAGGGTTCTCCGCTCTTTAGATGTTGTTTGCTTCTTCTACTTTGTGCAATCACTCTAAAATCTAGGTGGTCGAGTAGTTAGTTCTCAAGCTACTGACCAGAAGAGTCCGGGTTCAATGCACAAAGAAGGAATTTTTTTGTTTATTGAGGGAGTGGGTGGTGTCTGCTGTGGCGGGAGTTGCAACACTTGCTGGTCTCAGAGGAAAGTTCAACTTAAATGGTTTTTGATAACTGTCACTTCTAACGAAATTTAGAAATCACGTATTTTCTTGCATGACAAATATCCCATGCCTTCAGCATTAGTCGCCATCGAGAATATAAAGAGTTTCGTCGTCAACACTTGCAGCTGATCTCACAAACGTTTGTTTTTGTCATCCACTTCAGTTCTGATTCTTCAGCGAACAAGTCTCACCTGATCTTGGATACAATGAACAAGTCTCACCTGATCTTGGATACAATGAACAAGTCTCACCTGAACTTGGATACAATGAACAAGTCTCACCTGAACTTGGATACAATGAACAAGTCTCACCTGAACTTGGATACAATGAACAAGTCTCACCTGAACTTGGATACAATGAACAAGTCTCACCTGAACTTGGATACAACGAGCAAGTCTCACCTGAACTTGGATACAACGAACAAGTCTCACCTGAACTTGGATACAACGAACAAGTCTCACCTGAACTTGGATACAACGAACAAGTCTCACCTGAACTTGGATACAATGAACACGTCTCACCTAATCTTGGATACAATGAACACGTCTCACCTAATCTTGGATACAATGAACAAGTCTCACCTAATCTTGGATACAATAAACACGTCTCACCTAATCTTGGATACAATGAACAAGTCTCACCTAATCTTGGATACAATGAACACGTCTCACCTAATCTTGGATACAACGAACAAGTCTCACCTAATCTTGGATACAACGAACAAGTCTCACCTAATCTTGGATACAACGAACAAGTCTCACCTAATCTTGGATACAACGAACAAGTCTCACCTAATCTTGGATACAATGAACACGTCTCACCTAATCTTGGATACAACGAACAAGTCTCACCTAATCTTGGATACAATGAACAAGTCTCACCTGAACTTGGATACAATGAACAAGTCTCACCTAATCTTGGATACAATGAACAAGTCTCACCTGAACTTGGATACAATGAACAAGCCTCACCTAATCTTGGATACAATGAACACGTCTCACCTAAACTTGGATACAACGAATAAGTCTCACCTGAATTTGGATACAACGAATAAGCCTCACCTGAACTCGGATGCAACGAATAAGCCTCACCTGATCTTGGATACAACGAATAAGCCTCACCTGAACTTGGATACAACGAATAAGCCTCACCTGAACTTGGATACAACGAATAAGTCTCACCTAATCTTGGATACAATGAACACGTCTCACCTAAACTTGGATACAAAGGCAACAAGGTTTGCCGACTAGGGATAAGACCGGTGTTTAGATTAGCAAGAAAGTTGGTCGGTGCTATAAAGGTTTTCTGCTGAGATTTCCTGTGTGATCACGTGAGATTTCCTGTGTGATCACGTGAGATTTCTTGTGTGATCACGATGTTTTTTAACTACAATGTTGTGTATTTGTGTGTGTGTGTATTTGTGTGTGTGTATTCTCTATCCTCCCTTACCTTTTAGCGTCGAGGGAAAATTGAGTGTTCTTGCCATTTTTTTTTATCCCATCACACTTGGAGGAGCGTTGAATGATGACATATATTGTGTCGATCTTTTTAGATGTAGTAATGTATATATACATGGACAAAAGCAGAATTATATAATTTATATATTGTTTACTGCTTTTCTTGATTTGATTATTGCATCAGTCGACCATGATAAACTGAGTGGCTAAATGCTGTGTCTTCATCAAACTCATCTACCTAGAAACTTGAAACTAAATAATATCATGATATGGCCTTTGGCGTCTTGTCGGTTGGTAGCAAACAATAATCATATGGCCTTTGGCGTCTTGTCGATTGGTAGCAAACAATCATGATATGGCCTTTGGCGTCTTGTCGGTTGGTAGCAAACAATAATCATATGGCCTTTGGCGTCTTGTCGGTTGGTAGCAAACAATCATGATATTAAAAGTATATATGTCAAATATTAGTGTCTTATGCTGGTGCTGCTTTGCTGAACAGTTTCTCTTGTGGGTGAATCTGCCAATATTGGACAGACAATTCATCCACAGAACGAACAAGATGTATTAGTAATGTCTGGCTCGTCTCCTTTCTCCTGCGCCATTTGTCTTCTGAATTTGGTGTCAGCACTGCCTAGAAAGTTGCTGTGCCATTCTCCTCCATGTGCTAAGATCTGCAGCCAGATTTGTTGAGTTTCTTTCACTGATAGAGAAACAAAAGCATAAACTGCCGACTAGTGATTTCATGTATGGACAATGACAACAGGGGCGTGCGCCCAGCCTTGAATAAATATTTACTTTTTCTGGAAGAGTAGGGCGGCCCCTGTGTAGTACTGACCACACTACCCATAGAGTAGAATACGGACATTAGCGCCATATTCCCTATACGAGATCTGCTTAGACTTGCCATTGACAATGATTGCTGCTATTGTTGAGACCAGTAAAGTTTAGCTTGTTAGAGTTGTCCTAAACAACGGAGTCACAGGCAAAGAGGACATAAAAAGGGAGGTGTGTGTGGGGGGGGGGGTGCTAGAATCATGTATTTTAAGGTCTATAGATAAGAATCGATGAGGAAAATGTAACATGAAGGTTCCCTTGTGACCGCTCTAGTGTTGTGCGCATGCGTCTAAGAGGTGGTGATATAGCCAACATAGGTCACTCCCCTCAAACCAAGAAGTAAATCGAGTTACTGATTCCTGCGTGCAACTAACAGTAATCTCGTTAGTGCTGACTGCTGCTAGCTGGCAGCGTACAGCGACGGTCAATCTTATTTGCAGATACATTTATTTATTTTAAAATATCCAGTGAATTGTGCGTTGGTAGAAAAGTTATGAAAAATGAAGATGCGTCAATCCAATGAAATGAATATCTGTAGTAAACAATTCTTGTAACAAGAGTCACACCTTCACATCTAATATTGACTGTAGTAAACAATTCTTGTAACAAGAGTCACACCTTCACATCTAATATTGACTGTAGTAAACAATTCTTGTAATAAGAGTCCTACCTTCACATCTAAGAATTAAGAGACAAACGGCGAGATTTAAGTATCAGAAGATAAGAGACCAACTAATCTAGAAGTGAGTTAGCTAGATGCGGTCTATAGAAATAGTAGAGATATTTCTAGTGATTAATGTTGCAGCATCAATCTAGATCAGAGAATTAAATATGTGAATTATTGGTGACTGTTAGTCTACAGGTGTTGCAGAGATAGTAGCAAACAATAGCTAGAGTAGCACTGTGCGATCTATGAAGGGTGTAATATCTCCACAAGACGGTAGTCTATGTCACATCCCAACACGGCAAAGTAGTTTACATGTTAATTATTATTCATTTCAAGAATTGAGAGGAACAAGTTCATTAGAGTAAGTTGAACATTTGATTCATTAATTACCATCAACCAGCTTCAATCAAGAAATAACCCATTAATTGTGATCATCATGAGTCCCAGTAATTTGGTGAATAAACTAACCCATTAATTGAGATCATCATGAGGCCAAGTGATTTGATGAATAGACCAACCCATTAAATGTGATCATCATGAGACCCAGTAATTTGGTAAATAAACTAACCCATTAATTGTGATCATCATGAGGCCAAGTGATTTGGTGAATAAACCAACCCATTACTTGTGCATCATGAGACCCAGTGATTTGGTGAATAAACTAACACATTACTTGTGATCATCATGGGACACAGTGATTTGGTGAATAAATTAACCCATTAATTGTGATCATCATGAGGCCAAGTGATTTGGTGAATAAACTAACCCATTACTTGTGATCATCATGAGACCCAGTGATTTGGTGAATAAACTAACCCATTAATTGTGATCATCATGAGACCCAGTGATTTGGTGAATAAACTAACGCATTACTTGTGATCATCATGAGACCCAGTGATTTGGTGAATAAACTAACCCATTACTTGTGATCATCATGAGACCCAGTGATTTGGTGAATAAATTAACCCATTAATTGTGATCATCATGAGGCCAAGTGATTTGGTGAATAAACTAACCCATTAATTGTGATCATCATGAGGCCAAGTGATTTGGTGAATAAACTAACCCATTAATTGTGATCATCATGAGGCCAAGTGATTTGGTGAATAAACTAACCCATTAATTGTGATCATCATGAGGCCAAGTGATTTGGTGAATAAACCAACCTATTAATTGTGACCATCATGAGGCTAAGTGATCTGGTGAATAAACCTTGATTGAATTATATGATCTAGGTGGTCACGTCTTGAAAAGATGATCTCCTCTCAATTACTTCACGATTCCTTTATTTACGACACAAGATTGATTGTAGTAAACAATTGTTATAATAGTAGGCACACTTAGACATCTAAGATTGATTGTAGTAAACAATTGTTAAAATATTAGGCGCACTTAGACATGTAAGATTGATTGTAGTAAACAATTCTTGTAATACCAGACACACTTACACTTTGCTTACAATGGGATTTTCAAAGGTGACGACTACCTGTGTTAATGTTGTTTATAAAATTGCTTCAATACAATGTCTTCCTAACCAGTCTGTCTAACAAATGACAATCATTTTCATTTCTTGAGAATATCTGATAATAGATGGAAAATAAGACATAGAAGACAAGGATTTAGTGATAAAGAAGAAACCCTAAATGAGCAGCGAGCAAGAGACACATTATACAACATTGACATGAGCACTTGATAAACATTATACAACATTGACATGGACACTAGAGACACATTATACAACATTGACATGGACACTAGAGACACATTATACAACATTGACATGGACACTAGAGACACATTATACAACATTGACATGGACACTAGAGACACATTATACAACATTGACATGGACACTAGAGACACATTATACAACATTGACATGGACACTAGAGACACATTATACAACATTGACATGGACACTAGAGACACATTATACAACATTGACATGAACACTAGAGACACATTATACAACATTGACATGAACACTAGAGACACATTATACAACATTGACATGGACACTAGAGACACATTATACAACATTGACATGGACACTAGAGACACATTATACAACATTGACATGAGCACTTGATAAACATTATTTAACATTGACATGAGCACTTGATAAACATTATACAACATTGACATGGACACTAGAGACACATTATACAACATTGACATGAGCACTTGATAAACATTATTTAACATTGACATGAGCACTTGATAAACATTATACAACATTGACATGTAAAGTAAAATAAGTAAAGTACCCCCGTCACGCCAAGTGGCGTATAGGAAAATATGGTGTTAGTGACCCTATATTTTACAGACCTTCAGCACATGATTTTTGGGGTAATGTGGTCGGTATTACGCCCGTGCTGGTTTACTTTCCCAGAAAAAAATCCGGTACCCATTTAAGGCTGGGTGAATCCGGAAGCCGTCGGTTAGGATCGAACCCTACCCCTTGTCCTTTGTAGTCCAGTTCACTAACCACTGAGCTATCGCGGCTTCCTACAACATTGACATGAGCACTTGATAAACATTATACAACATTGACATGACCACTTGATAAACATTATACAACATTGACATGACCACTTGATAAACATTATACAACATTGACATGACCACTAGAGACACATACAACATTGACATGACCACTAGAGACACATTATACAACATTGACATGAACACTAGAGACACATTATACAACATTGACATGGACACTAGAGACACATTATACAACATTGACATGAACACTAGAGACACATTATACAACATTGACATGAACACTAGAGACACATTATACAACATTGACATGACCACTTGATAAACATTATACAACATTGGCATGGACACTAGAGACACATTATACAACATTGGCATGGACACTAGAGACACATTATACAACATTGACATGGACACTAGAGACACATTATACAACATTGACATGGACACTAGAGACACATTATACAACATTGACATGGACACTAGAGACACATTATACAACATTGACATGACCACTTGATAAACATTATACAACATTCACATGAGCACTTGATAAACATTATACAACATTGACATGGACACTAGAGACACATTATACAACATTGACATGGACACTAGAGACACATTATACAACATTGACATGGACACTAGAGACACATTATACAACATTGACATGGACACTAGAGACACATTATACAACATTGACATGGACACTAGAGACACATTATACAACATTGACATGAACACTAGAGACACATTATACAACATTGACATGGACACTAGAGACACATTATACAACATTGACATGAACACTAGAGACACATTATACAACATTGACATGAACACTAGAGACACATTATACAACATTGACATGAACACTAGAGACACATTATACAACATTGACATGAACACTAGAGACACATTATACAACATTGACATGAACACTAGAGACACATTATACAACATTGACATGAACACTAGAGACACATTATACAACATTGACATGACCACTTGATAAACATTATACAACATTTGCATGGACACTAGAGACACATTATACAACATTGGCATGGACACTAGAGACACATTATACAACATTGACATGGACACTAGAGACACATTATACAACATTGAAATGAGCACTAGAGAAACATTATACAACATTGACATGAGCACTAGAGAGACATCATGCAACATTGACATGAACACTTGATAAACATTATACACAATTTGACTCGAATACTCTAGTCACATAAAGAACATTTGACACGAACATTCAAGCCACATGTAGAACATTACCTCCAACACTCTAGTCACATAAAGAACATTGACTTGAACACTCTAGTCACCTAAAGAACATTCACACGATCACTCAAGCCACATAAAGAACATTGACTCGAATACTCTAACAATATAAAGATCATTGAGTCGAAGATTCGAGTCACAAATTTGCAAC
Source organism: Megaustenia siamemsis (assembly GCA_032433765.1). Taxonomy (NCBI): domain Eukaryota; kingdom Metazoa; phylum Mollusca; class Gastropoda; order Stylommatophora; family Ariophantidae; genus Megaustenia; species Megaustenia siamemsis. The sequence goes on along the minus strand of JAVIAB010000106.1, from coordinate 44,098,778 downwards.
ACAGACTCGAACACTCGACTAAAAATATAGAGAGCATTTACTCGAACACTCTAGTCATATAAAGACATTTACTCAAACACTTTAGTCATATAAGGAACATTTACTCGAACACTCTAGTCATATAAAGACATTTACTCAAACACTATAGTCATATAAAGAACATTTACTCAAACACTATAGTCATATAAAGAACATTTACTCGAGCACTATAGTCATTTAAAGAACATTTACTCAAACACTATAGTCATATAAAGAACATTTACTCAAACACTCTAGTCATATAAAGAACATTTACTCGAGCACTATAGTCATATAAAGAACATTTACTCAAACACTATAGTCATATAAAGAACATTTACTCCAACACTCTAGTCCAGGGGTGGCCAAATGGCGGCCCGCCAGCCTAGTTTTCTTGGCCCGCGAAGCTCCACGGACTTACTTCATTTTTTACCCCTAATAGCGGATTTCTCCTGGTTTTAATCCGTGTCGGAGTTAACTCTTCTATCGTTCAAGAATACACAATTTGAAAATCTCTGTCAATTTCTCGCAACAGCTAGATTGGCAACATAATTTCAAATAACTAACTAACTAACTAACACACGCACGCACGCACGCACGCACGCACGCACGCACGCACACACACACACACACACACACACACACACACACATATATATAGAATGTGAGAAGAGACCAATCTATTGTAGATGATGATGTAAAATGTTTTGATTGTCAGAAGAGATTAATCTATTGTAGATGATGATGTAAAATGTTTAGATTGTCAGAAGAGACCAATCTATTGTAGATGATGATGTAAAATGTTTAGATTAAATGGTTAGACATGAACACTAGAGACACATTATACAACATTGACATGAGCACTTGATAAACAATACACAATATTGACATGACCACTTGATAAACGTTATACAACATTGACATCAGCACTTGATAAACATTATACAACATTGACATGGACAATAGAGACACATTATACAACATTGACATGAACACTAGAGACACATTATACAACATTGACATGGACACTAGAGACACATTATACAACATTGACATGAACACTAGAGACACATTATACAACATTGACATGGACACTAGAGACACATTATACAACATTGACATGACCACTTGATAAACATTATACAACATTGACATGACCACTTGATAAACATTATACAACATTGACATGTACACTAGAGACACATTATACAACATTGACATCAGCACTTGATAAACATTATACAACATTGACATGGACAATAGAGACACATTATACAACATTGACATGAACACTAGAGACACATTATACAACATTGACATGACCACTTGATAAACATTATACAACATTGGCATGGACACTAGAGACACATTATACAACATTGACATGGACACTAGAGACACATTATACAACATTGACATGAACACTAGAGACACATTATACAACATTGACATGGACACTAGAGACACATTATACAACATTGACATGAACACTAGAGACACATTATACAACACTGACATGAGCTCTTGATAAACATTATACAACACTGACATGAGCTCTTGATAAACATTATACAGCAATGACATGAGCACTTGATAAACATTATACAACATTGACATGCGCACTTGATAAACATTATACAACACTGACATGAGCACTTGAAAACATTATACAACATTGACATTAGCACTTGATAAACATTATACAACATTGACATGAGCACTTGATAAACATTATACAACATTGACATGAACACTAGAGACACATTATACAACATTGACATGAGCACTTGATAAACATTATACAACATTGACATGAACACTAGAGACACATTATACAACATTGACATGAGCACTTGATAAACATTATACAACATTGACATGAACACTAGAGACACATTATACAACATTGAAATGAACACTAGAGACACATTATACAACATTGACACGAACACTAGAGATACATTATACAACATTGACATGAACACTAGAGACACATTATACAACATTGACATGAACACTAGAGACACATTATACAACATTGACATGTACACTAGAGACACTTTATACAACAATGACATGAGCACTTGATAAACATTATACAACATTGACATGAGCACTTGATAAACATTATACAACATTGACATGAGCACTAGAGAGACATTATACAACATTGAAATGAGCACTAGAGAAACATTATACAACATTGAAATGAGCACTAGAGAAACATTATACAACATTGAAATGAGCACTAGAGAAACATTATACAACATTGACATGAGCACTAGAGAGACATCATGCAACATTGACATGAACACTTGATAAACATTATACACAATTTGACTCGAATACTCTAGTCACATAAAGAACATTTGACACGAACATTCAAGCCACATGTAGAACATTACCTCCAACACTCTAGTCACATAAAGAACATTGACTTGAACACTCTAGTCACCTAAAGAACATTCACACGATCACTCAAGCCACATAAAGAACATTGACTCGAATACTCTAACAATATAAAGATCATTGAGTCGAAGATTCGAGTCACAAATTTGCAACACAGACTCGAACACTCGACTAAAAATATAGAGAGCATTTACTCGAACACTCTAGTCATATAAAGACATTTACTCAAACACTTTAGTCATATAAGGAACATTTACTCGAACACTCTAGTCATATAAAGACATTTACTCAAACACTATAGTCATATAAAGAACATTTACTCAAACACTATAGTCATATAAAGAACATTTACTCGAGCACTATAGTCATTTAAAGAACATTTACTCAAACACTATAGTCATATAAAGAACATTTACTCAAACACTATAGTCATATAAAGAACATTTACTCGAGCACTATAGTCATATAAAGAACATTTACTCAAACACTATAGTCATATAAAGAACATTTACTCCAACACTCTAGTCCAGGGGTGGCCAAATGGCGGCCCGCCAGCCTAGTTTTCTTGGCCCGCGAAGCTCCACGGACTTACTTCATTTTTTACCCCTAATAGCGGATTTCTCCTGGTTTTAATCCGTGTCGGAGTTAACTCTTCTATCGTTCAAGAATACACAATTTGAAAATCTCTGTCAATTTCTCGCAACAGCTAGATTGGCAACATAATTTCAAATAACTAACTAACTAACTAACACACGCACGCACGCACGCACGCACGCACGCACGCACGCACGCACGCACGCACGCACGCACGCACGCACGCACGCACACACACACACACACACACACACACATATATAGAATGTGAGAAGAGACCAATCTATTGTAGATGATGATGTAAAATGTTTTGATTGTCAGAAGAGATTAATCTATTGTAGATGATGATGTAAAATGTTTAGATTGTCAGAAGAGACCAATCTATTGTAGATGATGATGTAAAATGTTTAGATTGTGAGAAGAGATTAATCTATTGTAGTAGATGATGATGTAAAATGTTTAGATTGTGAGAAGAGACCAATCTATTGTAGATGATGATGTAAAATGTTTAGATTGTGAGAAGAGAAGAATCTATTGTAGATGATGATGTAAAATGTTTAGATTGTGAGATGAGACCAATCTATTGTAGATGATGATGTAAAATGTTTAGATTGTCAGAAGAGATTAATCTATTGTAGATGATGATGTAAAATGTTTAGATTGTGAAAAGAGATTAATCTATTGTAGATGAAGATGTAAAATGTTTAGAATGTGAGAAAAGATTAATCTATTGTAGATGATGATGTAAAATATTTAGATTGTGCGAAGAGACCAATCTATTGTAGATGATGATGTAAATGTTTAGATTGTGAGAAAAAATATGTTCTGTCAATGGAATCACTGCAGTCGAGAATTTCCCATATTCGCTCCACCGTCACAGCTTCCGCTAGAGCGCAGTGGAAAATCTGTTGAATCTGTCGACTACTGTGCAGCCCTAATCTCAACGGATAGGCGATGATTCTGAACGACTTCCATCGAACAGATGCTACCATTTTGATGTTACAATGTCGATTGGTGGCCGTTATCAAGATCGAAATACAGAGCGAGCCAAGTCGGCTGCATGGACGACAATTTCAAACAACATTACCAAAAAGAGAGTGACCTCAGTCACTTCCAACTCTGTTTCACTCGAATAAATCGAAACAACACACAGAAACCAATCAAAACTGATTTAGGTGGGGGGCGGCAATGGCCGCCATCTTCCCGGAAGCGAGAGAAAGATCAATCTATTTGTAGACGATGATGTAGAAAGTTTACATTGAGAGGAAAGACCAATTTATTGTAGATAATGATATAAAAAGTTTAGATTGTGAGAAGAGACCAATCTATTGTAGATTGTGATGTAAAAAGTTTAGATTGAGAGGAAAGACCAATCTATTGTAGATTGTGATGTAAAAAGTTTAGATTGAGAGGAAGACCATTACGTCGCCGCGTTTATTGAAGCTTTAGAATGTGAGACCAATCCATCGTGGCTGAGATATAATGGTTGGATTGTAAGGAAAGATGAATCTGTCGTGGCTGAGATATAATGGTTGGATTGTGAGGAAAGATGAATCTGTCGTGGCTGAGATATAATGGTTGGATTGTAAGAAAAGATGAATCTGTCGTGGCTGAGATATAATGGTTGGATTGTGAGGAAAGATGAATCTGTCGTGGCTGAGATATAATGGTTGGATGTAAGGAAAGATGAATCTGTCGTGGCTGAGATATAATGGTTGGATTGTAAGGAAAGATGAATCTGTCGTGGCTGAGATATAATGGTTGGATTGTAAGAAAAGATGAATCTGTCGTGGCTGAGATATAATGGTTGGATTGTGAGGAAAGATGAATCTGTCGTGGCTGAGATATAATGGTTGGATTGTAAGGAAAGATGAATCTGTCGTGGCTGAGATATAATGGTTGGATTGTAAGAAAGATGAATCTGTCGTGGCTGAGATATAATGGTTGGATTGTAAGGAAAGATGAATCTGTTGTGGCTGAGACATAATGGTTGGATTGTGAGGAAAGATGAATCTGTCGTGGCTGAGATATAATGGTTGGATTGTGAGGAAAGATGAATCTGTCGTGGCTGAGATATAATGGTTGGATTTTGAGGAAGGTGAATCTGTCGTGGCTGAGATATAATGGTTGGATTGTAAGAAAAGACCCACCTATCGTGGCTGAAATAAAATATGTAGAGTTTGATATAGTTCTTTTGTACAAAGTTAAGAACCTGCTGATTATGTATATTTAGGTTACAGAGATGCGTATCGAACAATAACACCACACGTTGTCACAAATATACGAACACCATGTTACGGCTACACTCGGCATGCGGTCCTCATTCTCCAAACATAGAGTGTCTCGTGCAGACACCCGGAAATGGGTTAACGCAGTAAAGTTATTTCTTTTGGTCACATGATCTAGTCTAGTCGTATACAAGTCATCCTCACTGCACATCAAACAAGTATCTAGTCTAGTCTAGTCTACAAGTCTTCCTCACTGCACTTCAAACAAGTATCTAGTCTAGTCTAATCTACAAGTCATCCTCACTGCACATCACACAAGCATCTAGTCTACAAGTCTTCCTCACTGCACATCAAACAAGTATCTAGTCTAGTCTAGTCTATAAGTCATCATCACTGCACATCAAACAAGTATCTAGTCTAGTCTAGTCTACAAGTCATCCTCACTGCACATCAAACAAGTATCTAGTCTACAAGTCATCCTCACTGCACATCACACAAGTATCTAGTCTACAAGTCATCCTCACTGCACATCAAACAAGCATCAAGTCTAGTCTAGTCTACAAGTCATCCTCACTGCACATCACACAAGCATCTAGTCTAGACTAGTATAAAGTCATCCTCACTGCACATCAAACAAGTATCTAGTCTAGTCTAGTCTACAAGTCATCCTCACTGCACATCAAACAAGTATCTAGTCTACAAGTCATCCTAATTTCACATCAAACAAGCATCTAGTCTAGTCTAGTCTACAAGTCATCCTCACTGCACATCAAACAAGTATCTAGTCTAGTCTAGTCTACAAGTCATCCTCACTGCACATCAAACAATTATCTAGTCTACAAGTCATCCTCATTGCACATCAAACAATTATCTAGTCTACAAGTCATCCTCACTGCACATCAAACAAGTATCTAGTCTACAAGTCATCCTCACTGCACATCAAACAAGTATCTAGTCTACAAGTCATCCTCACTGCACATCAAACAAGTATCTAGTCTACAAGTCATCCTCACTGCACATAAAACAAGTATCTAGTCTACAAGTCATCCTCACTGCACATCAAACAAGTATCTAGCCTAGTCTAGTCTACAAGTCATACTCATTGCACATCAAACAAGCATCTAGTCTACAAGTCATCCTCACTGCACATCAAACAAGTATCTAGTCTACAAGTCATCCTCATTGCACATCAAACAAGCATCTAGTCTACAAGTCATCCTCATTGCACATCAAACAAGCATCTAGTCTACAAGTCATCCTCACTGCACATCAAACAAGTATCTAGTCTACAAGTCATCCTCATTGCACATCAAACAAGCATCTAGTCTACAAGTCATCCTCACTGCAAATCAAACAAGCAGACACATGACCTCGTTAATGTTTCCTACACCTGGTAACTATGACTTAACAAGATCATCTCTGCTGCCAATACCAACAAGATGGCTGCTGCACAATTAACGAGTGTCAATCAAGGGCAGTAATTTCACACGGTTAAAGGTTGACACATTGGAAATGTTTTTGTTCCTGATTTATCTCTCCTGACACCAAAACCTTTAAAGTACAAGTCACAAAATCTCATAGAAGTCGTACCAGAACGAAACAATAATTGGGCGTGGAATCTAGAAGGCAAAGTTCACATATACCCTGGGGTAGGATAACCACGTAACCGGCAACTTTTATTTGTCACAAATTAATTAAATGGGAGGGTCAGACCTGGTAGGATATGGCATCAATGCTGATGTCAGTGGCCTCTTTTTCAACAAAATATGCCAACATTGGGCGGTCACAACTCGGCTGTCAACAAGTTGGTTTGGAAAGGTAACAACTGCAAGGAGAGCTCCATCTTTTCTAGAAATAACTTCTCCACACTTTTAGATTAGAACAGTTTGTGCCGTTGTTTTCTACCTGCCACAGTTCAGTCATGAGGAAAGCAAAATCTGGCATTAAGCTATTTATATCAGCAGAGATGTTTTAAATGGGGAACAAAACCCTTCACCTTACATAACACTACCCACAGGAAAGGATAAACAATGTCAGTCGCAGAGATAATCATCAACAACTAGTCCATGAATACAACAAAACAACTAGTCTATGAATACAACAAAACAACTAGTCCATGAATACAACAAAACAACTAGTCTATGAATACAACAAAACAACAAGTCCATGAATACAACAAAACAACTAGTCTATGAATACAACAAAACAACAAGTCCATGAATACAACAAAACAACTAGTCCATGAATACAACAAAACAACTAGTCTATGAATACAACAAAACAACTAGTCTATGAATACAACAAAACAACTAGTCTATGAATACAACAAAACAACTAGTCCATGAATACAACAAAACAACTAGTCCATGAATACAACAAAACAACTAGTCTATGAATACAACAAAACAACAAGTCCATGAATACAACAAAACAACTAGTCTATGAATACAACAAAACAACTAGTCTATGAATACAACAAAACAACTAGTCTATGAATACAACAAAACAACTAGTCTATGAATACAACAAAACAACTAGTCCATGAATACAACAAAACAACTAGTCCATGAATACAACAAAACAACTAGTCTATGAATACAACAAAACAACTAGTCTATGAATACAACAAAACAACTAGTCTATGAATACAACAAAACAACTAGTCTATGAATACAACAAAACAACTAGTCTATGAATACAACAAAACAACTAGTCTATGAATACAACAAAACAACTAGTCCATGAATACAACAAAACAACTAGTCCATGAATACAACAAAACAACTAGTCTATGAATACAACAAAACAACTAGTCTATGAATACAACAAAACAACTAGTCTATGAATACAACAAAACAACTAGTCCATGAATACAACAAAACAACTAGTCTATGAATACAACAAAACAACTAGTCCATGAATACAACAAAACAACTAGTCTATGAATACAACAAAACAACTAGTCTATGAATACAACAAAACAACTAGTCTATGAATACAACAAAACAACTAGTCTATGAATACAACAAAACAACTAGTCTATGAATACAACAAAACAACTAGTCTATGAATACAACAAAACAACTAGTCTATGAATACAACAAAACAACTAGTCTATGAATACAACAAAACAACTAGTCTATGAATACAACAAAACAACTAGTCTATGAATACAACAAAACAACTAGTCTATGAATACAACAAAACAACTAGTCCATGAATACAACAAAACAACTAGTCTATGAATACAACAAAACAACTAGTCTATGAATACAACAAAACAACTAGTCTATGAATACAACAAAACAACTAGTCCATGAATACAACAAAACAACTAGTCCATGAATACAACAAAACAACTAGTCCATGAATACAACAAAACAACTAGTCCATGAATACAACAAAACAACTAGTCTATGAATACAACAAAACACTAGTCCATGAATACAACAAAACAACTAGTCTATGAATACAACAAAACAACTAGTCTATGAATACAACAAAACAACTAGTCCATGAATACAACAAAACAACTAGTCTATGAATACAACAAAGCAACGTGTCTATGAATATAACAAAACAACGAGTCTATGAATACAACAAAGCAACGTGTCTATGAATACAACAAAACAATTAGTATATGAATACAACAAAGCAACGAATCTATGAATACAACAAAGCAACGTGTCTATGAATACAACAAAACAACTAGTATATGAATACAACAAAACAACGAGTCTATGAATACAACAAAGCAACGTGTCTATGAATACAACAAAGCAACTAGTATATGAATACAACAAAACAACGAGTCTATGGATACAACAAAACAACGAGTCTATGGATACAACAAAACAACGAGTCTATGGATACAACAAAACAACGAGTCTATGAATACAACAAAATAACTATGAATACAACAAAACAATGAGTCTATGAATACAACAAAACAACGAGTCTATGAATACCGCATAACAACGAGCACATGAATGCATCAAAACTACGAGTCCATGAATACAACAAAAGTGTATGAATAAAACAAAACCACGAGACCATGAATACAACAAAACAATGAGTCTATGAATACAACAAAACAACTAGTCTATGAATACAACAAAACAATGAGTCTATGCCGCATAACAACGAGTACATGAATGCAACAAAACTATGCCATGTCAGACAACATCAAATAATTCATTAGTTTTGAGCAAGTTAATGACGTCTTATTCTTGGAATGCAAACATTTGCCACATTTGGAATATTGTTCTTCTTCTTTTTTCCTTCCTCATTTGCCTTTCAGCGTCGAGGGTGATATAATGTGCGGTCTTTTGCTCTTCTGTTCGCCTCTGCTGCTGTTATGTTTCCTACTGCTTCTAATATTCCGTCAATCCATCTTTTTCGTGATCGTTCTTTGGGTCTGGTGTTCTCGCAACGCTTATAGAAAGCTCGTTGTTTTGTGTTTTGATCTTTCTACCTATTCACGAGGCCAAACCATTTTATCTGTTGTTTCTTTATATATTCTATGACGGGGGTTATTCCTTGTTTTTTTCTCAGTTCCTCATATCTGATCTTGTCTTTCAGGCTGTTTCCTATCATTCTTCGGATGATGAAAATGGGAGTTAAGATGGACACAGCCAGAAATGAGAAACTTTGGGGCCGTGTAAAAAGACTTATCAACAAACATAGAACTGGAGTCGTCAGTCGCTGGACACTGCGGGACTTGCTGAGGAGGAGATCTGAGCACCTATGGACATGTTGGGAGTGCAATGATGATGACCCGCAAATAACTCAATAACTCCTGTCATTCGTCTATCCCATTTCATCTCAGTAGTTATTTGTCTTGCAACAAGATTCCAGGAGTGGCATTGGTAGCACAACGTTGGAATGAAGATTGTATTATAGAGTGCCCGTTTTGCCTCCAGAGTTATATCCTTGTTGGACAATAGCGGTGATAGCTGTCCAATGATTTGACAAGCTTTGTTGCATCTTGAGTCTGTCTCTGCTGTTTGTGAATTATTGTTTGTCACTAGACTCCCTAGGTATTTAAATTCCACTACTTCTTTTAGTTGTCTGCCGTCTAGTTATGTTGATGATAGTTTCTCTATAGCAACATTCATGACTTCTGTTATGTTGATGTTCAGTTTCTCTATAGCAACATTCATGACTTCTGTTATGTTGATGTTCAGTTTCTCTATAGCAACATTCATGACTTCTGTTATGTTGATGTTCAGTTTCTCTATAGCAACATTCATGACTTCTGTTATGTTGATGTTCAGTTTCTCTATAGCAACATTCATGACTTCTGTTTTGTTGATGTTGATTTCCATGTTGAATTGAAGTGTTCGTGTAGGTCTTCTATTTGTCCATGTATTAGTTCCTGAGCGTCTACACATAAAAGCTGGTGGATCTTCTCTGTCTCTGATGGGTTGGCTAACTTGCATATATAGTCCATGTATGTAATAAACAGTAGGGGGGATAGTACGCACCCCTGTCTTACGACTGAATAGACTCACCTAATTCATTCACATAAACACACTCACCTAATTCATTCGCATAAACACACTCACCTAATTCATTCACATAAACACACTCACCTAATTCATTCACCACAAACACACTCACCTAATTCATTCACCACAAACACGCTCACCTAATTCATTCACCACAAACACGCTCACCTAATTCATTCAACACAAACACACTCACCTAATTCATTCACACAAACACACTCACCTAATTAATTCACCACAGACACGCTCACCTAATTCATTCACCACAAACACATTCACCTAATTCATTCACATAAACACACTCACCTAATTCATTCACATAAACACACTCACCTAATTCATTCACCACAAACACGCTCACCTGATTCATTCAACACAAACACACTCATCAAAATTCATTCACCACAAACACACTCACCTAATTCATTCAACACAAACACACTCACCTAATTCATTCAACACAAACATACTCATCTAATTCATTCATCACAAACACGCTCACCTAATTCATTCAACACAAACACACTCACCTAATTCATTCACCACAAACACACTCGCCTAATTTATTCAACACAAACACATTCACCTAATTCATTCAACACAAACACATTCACCTAATTCATTCACCACAAACACATTCACCTAATTCATTCAACACTAACACACTTACCTAATTCATTCAATACAAACACACTCACCAAATTCATTCAACACAAACACATTCACCAAATTCATTCACACAAACACATTCACCTAATTCATTCAACACAAACACATTCACCTAATTCATTCACACAAACACACTCACCTAATTCATTCACCACAGACACGCTCACCTAATTCATTCACCACAAACACATTCACCTAATTCATTCACATAAACACACTCACCTAATTCATTCACATAAACACATTCACCTAATTCATTAACCACAAACACGCTCACCTGATTCATTCAACACAAACACACTCATCTAATTCATTCACCACAAACACACTCACCTAATTCATTCAACACAAACACACTCACCTAATTCATTCAACACAAACATACTCATCTAATTCATTCATCACAAACACGCTCACCTAATTCACTCAACACAAACACACTCACCTAATTCATTCACCACAAACACACTCGCCGAATTTATTCAACACAAACACATTCACCTAATTCATTCACCACAAACACATTCACCTAATTCATTCACCACAAACACATTCACCTAATTCATTCACCACAAACACACTCACCTAATTCATTCAACACAAACACATTCACCTAATTCATTCACCACAAACACACTCACCTAATTCATTCAACACAAACACATTCACCTAATTCATTCAACACAAACACATTCACCTAATTCATTCACCACAAACACATTCACCTAATTCATTCAACACTAACACACTTACCTAATTCATTCAATACAAACACACTCACCAAATTCATTCAACACAAACACATTCACCAAATTCATTCAACACAAACACATTCACCTAATTCATTCAACACAAACACATTCACCTAATTCATTCAATACAAACACATTCACCTAATTCATTCAATACAAATACACTCACCAAATTCATTCAACACAACACATTCACCAAATTCATTCACCACAAACACATTCACCTAATTCATTCAACACAAACACACTTACCTAATTCATTCAATACAAACACATTCACCTAATTTCTTCAACACAAACACACTCATCTCAAATACACGTGCCTAATACATTCACATAATATATTCACCACAAAAACATTCACCTATTACATTCACAGCAAATGCACTCATATAATACATTCACCACAAATACAGTCATATAATACATTCACCACAAATACACTCATCTCAAATACATTTAACTAATACATTCACCTAATACATTTACCTAATACATTCATCTATTACATTCACCTAATACATTCACCTATTACATTCATATAATACATTCACCTATTACATTCACCTAATACATTCACCTAATACATTTACCTAATTCATTCATCTATTACATTCACCTATTACATTCACCTAATATATTCACCTATTACATTCATCTAATACATTCACCTAATACATTCACCTAATACATTCATCTAATACATTCACCTAATACATTCACCTACTATATTCATATAATACATTCACCTAATACATTCATCTAATACATACATCTAATACATTCACCTAATACATTCACCTAATACATTCATCTAATACATTCACCTAATACATTCACCTACTATATTCATATAATACATTCACCTAATACATTCATCTAATACATTCACCTAATACATTCACCTAATACATTCACCTATTACATTCATCTAATACATTCACCTAATACATTCATCTAATACATTCACCTAGAACATTCATCTAATACATTCATCTAATACATTCACCTAATACATTCACCTATTACATTCACCTAATACATTCACCTAATACATTCACCTAATACATTCACCTACTATATTAATATAATACATTCACCACATTTGGAATTATAGCACATTTCAGAAAGAGCTCATTCTTTGGTGTAAAGCCTTCATTTGGTTACAGATTTCAGCAGAAAACGATGTCCTGGCCATCAGTGGCCGTAGTCTGGAGATGGCCAGGGAAGAGTGTACATCTTAGGTTCTAGACTCCAGACACACTTTCTAGGTGGTCAGACTCCTTGTTCATATCGCTGTAGACACGTTGAGATATAAGAATTGCTACTTGTCTCGATAACTTGGCCATAATAACAGGCGTTAACACTCGCCTAATGTTGGTAACTTCACTAATCATATTCTAGAAGATCATCCCTTCCTTGACCTTGCATGTAAATATGTATTTACATAAGATATTGCACTAAGGCTGCAAAGCGTGGACTATGGCTATCAATAAAACATGACTGCTGTTATGCATGTAGATGGTATGCAACCAAATAATGTCTATTTATGTGTCTGCTGTTACTACATTGAGAAGCGCGTGGTCGTGCGGCGAAATTCACTATTTCGTTGGCTGAATAGCCGGCGTACGGTGTGTTCTAATCTCGAGGTAGACAGTCATATTTTGTTCTGGGGGGGGGGGGGGGGGGGGAAATAAAATCCTGAGTCTCACACGTCGTGGTGATTGCTTGACTAGGCAAATCTCTCTGGTCCTGTCGTGAGCCCGATCCCCGACATACACCAGCAGTGGCAATATGTGTCGTAATGATAGTTTTGTTTTGTTGTTGTTTATCTATCTATTGACCTTTCGAGCCGTAGCCGGCCCATAGGGCGTAGACCAAGATACTCCTTCTCTTATCTGAATTTTTTGTTCTAGCAGTTTTAAATTCTTTTAAAGATATTTGATCAAATCTCGCCATTTGTCTTTGTTCTGTGCAAGCAGCTCTATCTCATTACATTGTTGTTGTATTTCTGCATTAAAGCTGCCTCATTATTTGTCTTCTATTACCGGTCATGTCAAACAAAATCACAAATATTTGCGGTCGTTGTTGTTCATGTTTTTGCCATAGAACAAATACCTCCTAATGCAACATTTGTAGTTTGTTCTCACTTGTCAAACATGCGCGCGCGTACACATTCCGGACGCAGTTTTTTTTTTTATTATTGTTACTCTACACGCTGATGTCATGACACTTCGTCCGGAAGGTATCAAGTGGGGTATGTGTCGTCTGCAAGTCTGTATACTTCAGCACACGTAAGTGGGCAATACTTCATGAGGATAATTATGTCTGTGTCGGAAGCGGAGCAGGAAACGTATCAGTGAGATAACGCTTGCTATACGTCTACAATAAACGGTTGCTATACGTCTATACTAACTTTGCTATACGTCTATACTAACTTTGCTATACGTCTATACTAACTTTGCTATACGTCTATACTAACTTTGCTATACGTCTATACTAACTTTGCTATACGTCTATACTAACTTTGCTATACGTCTATACTAACTTTGCTATACGTATATACTAACTTTGCTGTAAGACTATACTAACGCTTGCTATATGTCTATACTAACGCTTGCTATACGTCTATACTAACTTTGCTATACGCCTATACTAACTTTGCTATACGTATATACTAACTTTGCTATACGTCTATACTAACTTTGCTGTAAGACTATACTAACGCTTGCTATACGTCTATACTAACTTTGCTATACGTCTATACTAACGCTTGCTATACGTCTATACTAACTTTGCTATACGTCTATACTAACGCTTGCTATACGTCTATACTAACTTTGCTATACGTCTATACTAACTTTGCTGTAAGACTATACTAACGCTTGCTATACGTCTTAAATAATGTTTGCTGTACGTCTATACTAACTTTGCTATACGCCTATACTAACTTTGCTATACGCCTATACTAACTTTGCTGTACGTCTATACTAACTTTGCTATACGTCTATACTAACTTTGCTGTACGTCTATACTAACTTTGCTATACGTCTATACTAACTTTGCTATACGTCTATACTAACTTTGCTATACGTCTATACTAACTTTGCTATACGTCTATACTAACTTTGCTGTAAGACTATACTAACGCTTGCTATACGTCTTAAATAATGTTTGCTGTACGTCTATACTAACTTTGCTGTACGTCTATACTAACTTTGCTATACGTATATACTAACTTTGCTGTAAGACTATACTAACGCTTGCTAAATGTCTATACTAACGCTTGCTATACGTCTATACTAACTTTGCTATACGCCTATACTAACTTTGCTATACGTCTATACTAACTTTGCTATACGTCTATACTAACTTTGCTGTAAGACTATACTAACGCTTGCTATACGTCTATACTAACTTTGCTATACGTCTATACTAACTTTGCTGTAAGACTATACTAACGCTTGCTATACGTCTTAAATAATGTTTGCTGTACGTCTATACTAACTTTGCTATACGCCTATACTAACTTTGCTATACGCCTATACTAACTTTGCTGTACGTCTATACTAACTTTGCTATACGTCTATACTAACTTTGCTGTACGTCTATACTAACTTTGCTATACGTCTATACTAACTTTGCTATACGTCTATACTAACTTTGCTATACGTCTATACTAACTTTGCTATACGTCTATACTAACTTTGCTGTAAGACTATACTAACGCTTGCTATACGTCTTAAATAATGTTTGCTGTACGTCTATACTAACTTTGCTGTACGTCTATACTAACTTTGCTATACGTCTATACTAACTTTGCTGTACGTCTATACTAACGCTTGCTGGGGACTTCCGTTGTAAAGATGGTGGATCTAGGTCACGTTCTCTCGATCACTGCAGAAAGTGCATTCGGGATCTGAATAATTTCGGTTCTCCATTGCACTTTTCTGCGTTAAAGTCAAAATGATGATCTACTTATTACATCTGCGCCGCTAAAGCGAAGTCGTACGCCGGCAACAGTCCATTTTTGACAAATCAAGTGTTTGTGAATGAGACCTTCCAACGTCTAGACTTGATCTACGCTTTACGTCACATTGGTGCTGTTCATGACCGTTGTTGGAATTCCTTGACGCAAGTTATTTCCATGTTACTCATTAATGTAAACTACTTCGTCAGCCGCAGTTTTATCTCTTTAGGGAATTTGTACCGTGTTTTGTTCGTCGTAGGCTGCTTTCACTAGAGTAATCAGGAATCTAAAGGGAGCGAAATTGTGTGTACGACATTGTTGTGTACTACGTCATCGTAATGGCTCATCGTACATCCCTAGACCGGCCGTACGCTGATCTTATGGTCTGTCGTTTGATGTACGACGGAGATAATATGACGACTAACTGTGTGTTTATATGTTCGGAATTGGAGTCAACAACGATGGCCTAACATCATCAAGCGCTATATA
The DNA here is from genome assembly GCA_032433765.1 of Megaustenia siamemsis. Classification (NCBI taxonomy): domain Eukaryota; kingdom Metazoa; phylum Mollusca; class Gastropoda; order Stylommatophora; family Ariophantidae; genus Megaustenia; species Megaustenia siamemsis. Next base: position 44,082,139 of record JAVIAB010000106.1, on the reverse strand, counting down.
TTTTTGAAAAAAATACGACGATCATCATTTTCAAGAGTACGTGAACTTCCGGTACATGGCAGATAGGCGGCGGGAACCATTGAAGGCTATGCATGAAAAGTGTTCATTGTTGCATATTTCAAGTCCGGCTTGTTGCAGGAGCTACTGAGTTAAGTGCTCTGTGCACACCGTGAGTTGCGTGTCTCATCCGTTTTGATTATGTTTCGATATTCCAATCGTTTACGATGAATGATGATATCGTATGACAGGGAACAGTTGGCTGTGTTCACTTTCTGCGCAGTTTCGCCTTATGTCTTTTGGCGTGAGCTGAGACTGCTACGATGCAGTTACCTTTCTTTGTTTGGGAGAAGAGATATTAATTCGGATGATTACGCTGGCACAAGCGGTTGAGCAATTATGGATTTTAATTTGTTTGCAGTGATACCGGGGCCTTCCATAACCAATAACCAAATAACGTTTGTTGCACGTCTATAATGACGTGTTCTATACGTATTAAATAATGTTTGCTATACGTCTACAATAACGTTTGCTATACGTCTACAATAACGTTTGCTATACGTCTAAATGATCACAGAAATATGCAATGACATATACCGCACAGGATACATACCAAATGAACTAAAAACATCAACTTTTTATAGTATTGCCTAAAAAGAATGGTGCAGTTGAATGCAGCGATTTTAGAACGATAAGCCTAATGAGCCAGGTAACCAAAATTTTACTAAAAGTTATACAAGGAAGAATTAAGAATAAAATTAACAATGAACTAGATGAGCAGCAATTCAGATTCAGGAAAAACAGTGGGACAAAAGAAGCCATATTCAGCATGAGGACATTGTTTGAAAAGTACATAGAAGTAAACAAACCAATATGTGCCTGCTTCATAGACTACACCAAAGCATTTGATAGAATACACATGAGCAACTTATAGACTGCCTAAAAGATATAAATCTAGACGACACAGACATACGACTATTATGTAATATGTACTGGGAGCAAATAGCAATAATAAAATATAACAAGGAGAACTCTACACCCATTGATATAAAAAGAGGAGTAAGACAAGGATGCATCCTATCACCAAACTTGTTCAATTTATACACTGAGCAAATCTTTAAAAACGTCATAGAGATGCCAGGCCTTAACATTAATGGGAAGATAATCAATAACATAAGATATGCTGATGATACTGTTCTACTAGCAGAACATCCTAAAGATCTACAACAATTACTTAATGTAATAAACATGACAAGCAAAAAATATGGACTAGATATGAATATAAAAAAGACTAAAACTATGATCATAAACAAAGAAAATTCTCAAGACCTACAATTAAATATCACAGTTGAAGGAACACATCTAGAGACAGTCCAGAGTTACAACTACCTGGGGCATACTATAACCAATGATGGAAAATGTACAACTGAAATAAATAAAAGAATAGGTATGGCAAAAAGTAATTTCAATGCCATGAAAAATATACTAACATCAAAACAAATAACACCAGGGCTGAAACTAAGAATAGCTAAATGTTACATATTCTCAATATTCCTGTATGGTGCAGAAACATGGACATTAGACCAGAAAACAGAACAGAAAATTGAAGCCTTTGAAATATGGATTTATAGAAGAATAGGTAGAATTGGATGGAAAGAAAAGAAAACAAACGAAGAAGTTTTAAAACACTTACAAATGAAAAAAGAACTACTAAACACAATTAGAGCAAGACAAATGAAATTTTTTGGTCATGTTAAAAGACACAACAGTCTAATAAAAGTAATATTAGAAGGGAAAATACAAGGTAAAAGAGGCAGAGGCAGACCAAGACTAACATGGACGAGTAACATCAAAAGATGGACAAGTCAGCCTATGGCAATTTGAACCATCAAAGCAAGAGACAGAGTGTAATGGCGCTCCATGGTAGCCAACCTTCGATGCGGAGAGGGCACTCGATGATGATGACGATACGTCTACAATAACGTTTGCTATACGTCTACAATAACGTTTGTTATACGTCTATAATGACATCTGCTATACGTCTACAATAACGTTTGTTATACGTCTATAATGACATCTGCTATACGTCTATAATAATGTTTGTTATACGTCTATAATGACGTTTGCTATACGTCTTAAATAATGTTTGCTATACGTCTATAATAATGTTTGCTATACGTCTATAATGACATCTGCTATACGTCTACAATAACGTTTGTTATACGTCTATAATGACATCTGCTATACGTCTATAATAATGTTTGCTATACGTCTATAATGACGTTTGCTATACGTCTTAAATAATGTTTGCTATACCTCTACAATAACGCTTGCTATACATCTATAACAACGATATTAGTATCAGTGACCACATGTATCAGGAGTTGCATTTTTTTTTAAAGCCGCGGCTTTGATGTAGTAGAAGCAGAGACGTGAATAGAGAAGATTTGGTTGTAGCGATGTTATCAACAGTAGACAAGTGTAACGTGCCAATCAATTTGATTGCTGATGTTATTTTGTTGACATCATCGAGACAAGTACCTTTTCTAGTATCTCACTTGTGTGAAAACGAAGAAAGAGTCTTTGAGTCATGATTCTAGAGATCGAGAAAGTGACTGGTGAGAGAGAGAAAAGTGTGCCACTGTCACTGGTAGATAATGTACACACACAAAAGTGTGCCACTGTCACTGGTAGATAATGTACACACACAAAAGTGTGCCACTGTCACAGGTAGATAATGTACACACACAAAAGTGTGCCACTGTCACTGGTAGATAATGTACACACACAAAAGTGTGCTACTGTCACAGGTAGATAATGTGCAAACACAAAAGTGTGCCACTGTCACAGGTAGATAATGTACACACACAAAAGTGTGCTACTGTCACAGGTAGATAATGTGCAAACACAAAAGTGTGCCACTGTCACAGGTAGATAATGTACACACACAAAAGTGTGCCACTGTCACTGGTAGATAATGTACAAACACAAAGTGTGCTACTGTCACTGGTAGATAATGTGCAAACACAAAAGTGTGCCACTGTCACTGGTAGATAATGTACACACACAAAAGTGTGCCACTGTCACTGGTAGATAATGTACACACACAAAAGTGTGCCACTGTCACTGGTAGATAATGTACACACACAAAAGTGTGCCACTGTCACTGGTAGATAATGTACACACACAAAAGTGTGCTACTGTCACTGGTAGATAATGTGCAAACACAAAAGCGTGCCACTGTCACTGGTAGATAATGTACACACACAAAAGTGTGCCACTGTCACTGGTAGATTATGTGCAAACACAAAAGCGTGCCACTGTCACTGGTAGATAATGTACACACACAAAAGTGTGCCACTGTCACTGGTAGATAATGTACACACACAAAAGTGTGCCACTGTCACTGGTAGATAATGTACACACACAAAAGTGTGCCACTGTCACTGGTAGATAATGTACACACACAAAAGTGTGCCACTGGTAGATAATGTACACACACAAAAGTGTGTCACTGGTAGATAATGTACACACACAAAAGATTGCCAGTGGTAGATAATGTACACACACAAAAGTGTGCCACTGGTAGATAATGTACACACACAAAAGTGTGTCACTGGTAGATAATGTACACACACAAAAGTGTGTCACTGGTAGATAATGTACACACACAAAAGATTGCCACTGGTAGATAATGTACACACACAAAAGATTGCCACTGGTAGATAATGTGTACACATACAAAAGTGTGCCACTGGTAGATAATGTACACACACAAAAGATTGCCACTGGTAGATAATGTACGCACACAAAAGATTGCCACTGGTAGATAATGTACACACACAAAAGTGTGCCACTGGTAGATAATGTACACACTCAAAAGTGTGTCACTGGTAGATAATGTACACACACACAAGTGTGCCACTGGTAGATAATGTACACACACAAAAGATTGCCACTGGTAGATAATGTACACACACAAAAGATTGCCACTGGTAGATAATGTACACACACAAAAGTGTGCCACTGGTAGATAATGTACACACACAAAAGATTGCCACTGGTAGATAATGTACACACACAGAAGTGTGCCACTGGTAGATAATGTACACACACACAAAGATTGCCACTGGTAGATAATGTACACACACAGAAGTGTGCCACTGGTAGATAATGTACACACACAAAAGATTGCCACTGGTAGATAATGTACACACACAAAAGATTGCCACTGGAATATAATGTACACACACAGAAGTGTGCCACTGGTAGATAATGTACACACACAAAAGATTGCCACTGGTAGATAATGTACACACACAAAAGATTGCCACTGGTAGATAATGTACACACACAGAAGTGTGCCACTGGTAGATAATGTACACACACAAAAGATTGCCACTGGTAGATAATGTACACACAAAAAAGATTGCCACTAGTAGATAATGTACACACACAAAAGATTGCCACTGGTAGATAATGTACACACACAAAAGATTGCCACTGGTAGATAATGTACACACACAAAAGTGTGCCACTGTCACTGGTAGATAATGTACACACACAGAAGTGTGCCACTGGTAGATAATGTACACACACAAAAGATTGCCACTGGTAGATAATGTACACACACAAAAGATTGCCACAGGTAGATAATGTACACACACAAAAGATTGCCACTGGTAGATAATGTACACACACAAAAGATTGCCACTGGTAGATAATGTACACACACAAAAGATTGCCACTGGTAGATAATGTACACACACAAAAGTGTGCCACTGTCACTGGTAGATAATGTACACACACAAAAGTGTGCCACTGTCACTGGTAGATAATGTACACACACAAAAGATTGCCACTGGTAGATAATGTACACACACAAATGTGTGCCACTGTCACTGGTAGATAATGTACACACACAAAAGTGTGCCACTGTCACTGGTAGATAATGTACACACACAAAAGTGTGCCACTGTCACTGGTAGATAATGTACACACACAAAAGATTGCCACTGGTAGATAATGTACACACACAAAAGATTGCCACTGGTAGATAATGTACACACACAAAAGATTGCCACTGGTAGATAATGTACACACACAAAGATTGCCACTGGTAGATAATGTACACACACAAAAGATTGCCACTGGTAGATAATGTACACACACAGAAGTGTGCCACTGGTAGATAATGTACACACACAAAAGATTGCCACTGGTAGATATGTACACACACAAAAGATTGCCACTGGTAGATAATGTACACACACAAAAGATTGCCACTGGTAGATAATGTACACACACAGAAGTGTGCCACTGGTAGATAATGTACACACACAGAAGTGTGCCACTGGTAGATAATGTACACACACAGAAGTGTGCCACTGGTAAATAATGTACACACACAGAAGTGTGCCACTGGTAGATAATGTACACACACAGAAGTGTGCCACTGGTAGATAATGTACACACACAGAAGTGTGCCACTGGTAGATAATGTACACACACAAAAGATTGTCACTGGTAGATAATGTACACACACAAAAGATTGCCACTGGTAGATAATGTACACACACAGAAGTGTGCCACTGTCACTTTTAGATAATGTACACACACAGAAGTGTGCCACTGGTAGATAATGTACACACACAAAAGTTTGTCACTGGTAGATAATGCACACACACAGAAGTGTGCCACTGGTAGATAATGTACACACACAGAAGTGTGCCACTGGTAGATAATGTACACACACAAAAGATTGTCACTGGTAGATAATGTACACACCAGAAGTGTGCCACTGGTAGATAATGTACACACACAAAAGATTGTCACTGGTAGATAATGTACACACACAGAAGTGTGCCACTGGTAGATAATGTACACACGCAGAAGTGTGCCACTGGTAGATAATGTACACTCACAAAAGTGTGCCACTGGTAGATAATGTACACACACAAAAGTGTGCCACTGGTAGATAATGTACACACACAAAAGTGTGCCACTGTCACTGGTAGATAATGTACACACACAAAAGTGTGCCACTGGTAGATAATGTACACACACAAAAGTGTGCCACTGGTAGATAATGTACACACATAAAAGTGTGCCACTGGTAGATAATGTACACACACACACAAGTGTGCCACTGGTAGATAATGTACACACACAAAAGTGTGCCACTGTCACTGGTTGATTATGTACACACACAAAAGTGTGCCACTGGTAGATAAAGTACACACACAAAAGTGTGCCACTGGTAGATAATGTACACACACAAAAGTGTGCCACTGGTAGATAATGTACACACACAAAAGTGTGCCACTGGTAGATAATGTACACACAACCGTATCTTCGCTTCCGTTGAGGGAGAAGGGGGCGGGTCTCACTAGAGCCATCAGATGTGGCGATTTGTCCTTGTATACTCCCAGAGTTCTGCAACAAGACCTGGATAAGTAAGGAAGTTTGTGGGATGCAGGGAGAGAACATTGATCGATGGAATCTTAGACTTGGCACAATATTGGCCGTCTCCTACATTGAAAGCATGGACCGATACTTGTAAGACGTTCGGTTACTGGATTAAATATTTGTTAAGTGCCCGCCTACGCTGGCACGAACTGTGTACGTCCCTGGAACGTTTCAGAAAGAGCGCCCTCTCTAAGGTGTAAGTTAGTCTCCCTTTGGTTATTGCTTCCAACGAAACGAGTTTCGACCATCAGTGATCGTAGTCTGAAGGTGGCCTGCAACGGTAGGTCACTCTTAGAGTCCAGACACACTTAGGGCGTGGAGTGAGTCCTGCTAGAAGAGACAGTGACTCCAACTAGGCTATCTAGATGAGGAAGTGGAATGATTTAATTGTTTATAGAGATGTGGGTGTGCCAAAAGGAACTGTGTTTGTGTTAGTAGAGAGTGTGCTAATGGAACGATTTCTATGAGTGTATATGTTTTTGTAAAGAAACGGTATGCAACTAGGAGGGAATTGTGTGTGTGTGTTTGTGTGTTTTGTCGATGTATTTATTCCTTCTAATGTTTGGTTGGGCGCCTGTGTATAAGGAGTACATGCAATTATATTTTATGTCGGTATGTGTTTGTTTATCTGTAGAAATGTGGTTTTACAGAAGAATGTTAAGAATACCATGGGCAGCTAAGAAGAGTAATGAAAACGTTCTGAAAGAGACCAAAGCAAAAAGAGAGCTAATATCCAATATTAGGAAGACAAAATCATCATTTTTTGACCATGTAATGAGAAGAGAACAAATGGAATATATTGTGACAACTGGGAAAATTGAAGGACAAAGCCATAGAGAGATGCAAAGAGAAAAGATACCAGACAGTTTAAGAGAATGGCTTGGCAGAAGGTCAACAATAGAAATGATAAATAACTGTCGAGATCAAAAGTTGTGGAGAGACATGATCACCTATCTCACCAGGCATGGTACTTGATGTACACTTTTGTTGATGTTAATGATGATGATGATGATATGTTTGTTATATTATGAGAGGTGTATTTGTGACATGAGTGGGTAAGAACAGTGGAAAATGAGACAGGGATGTACACTGAAAGATTGTAATGACAACAAAAAATACATAAATAAACAGACATCTAAACTTATATTGTTTGAAAAACAGAACATCACAGTTGGCATGCAACACAAAAAAGTGGCTACAATAGTGGCAACGTACTCCTTCAAAGTTGATGGTAGATCTAGTAGATATTGATTTCCTTGGCCCAGACCAGTTTCTCCCCGGCAAACGTTGCTTATATCTTACACACCATCTACATCCTTTGGGAAGTGGCCAAGTTATGGGAGAGAAGCCTGTAGTTCCTGGGAGAGTTGCGAGTAAGGGGAACAACTTTTGCTATAAACTTCACAGAGTAGATCTTGCACGGCGCCATCTTGTTTCTCCGTGTATGGGACAGTCAATTTTGAAAGCGAAACATTGTTATATTATTATTTTTAAAATAAGAACTTAATTCTTTGTTTAATGATATCACCAGCGCCGGATTAACGTTCTTATAACGAACCTCTATCCGCAGACGATCAGGCGCAAAGAAATGAACTAATAGAAGACTAATACAAGAACGCTAACATTAATAGACTTATTATTAGAGGTACCCGATACAGCGTGAAAATCAACTTCAAGAAGACAGAAGTTTAAAAAACATCATCATCATCATGGTGTGCCGTTTTAGCATCGAAAGTTGGCTACCATGTAACGCCATTCGCTCTGTCTCTTGCTTTGATGGTGCAGGTTGTCATAGACTGTCTTGTCCATCTTTTAATGTTACTCGGCCATGTTAGTCTTGGTCTGCCTGTGCCTCTGTTACCCTGTATTTTCCCATCCAATATTACTTTTAGTAGGCTATTGTGTCTTTTAACATGTCCCAACAATGTTATTTATAAACATCACAAACGAGAAACAGAACATTAAAATAACAATTGACGGCAGACAATTAGAACAAGTGGAGAAATGTTTCTAGGAAGTCTAGTGACAAACGACAATTAGAACAAGTGGAGAAATGTTTCTAGGAAGTCTAGTGACAAACGACAATTAGAACAAGTGGAGAAATGTTTCTAGGAAGTCTAGTGACAAACGACAATTAGAACAAGTGGAGAAATGTTTCTAGGAAGTCTAGTGACAAACGACAATTAGAGCAAGTGGAGAAATGTTTATAGGAAGTCTAGTGACAAACGACATTTAGAACAAGTGGAGAAATGTTTCTAGGAAGTCTAGTGACAAACGACAATTAGAGCAAGTGGAGAAATGTTTATAGGAAGTCTAGTGACAAACGACAATTCACAAACAACAGAAATAGACTCAAGATGCACCAAAGTTTGTCAAATCATAGGACACATGTCACCACTGCTGTTCAACAATGAAATAACACTAAAGGCAAACGCGCACTCTACAACGCAACATTCATTGCAAAACTTATGCTATCAATGCCAGATATGGACTGTAGATTTAATTACAATAACAAACATAACCAAATCCGAGATTAAACGTATTAGACAAAATGGCAGGAAACTGAGAGATAAGATCAGAAATGATGAACAGGGAGAAAAGCTAGGAATAATCCTGCCTTAGAGAACAGAGAAAATAGTTTGGCCATGTGCAAAGACAAAAAAGATAAAAACACAACAAATCGAGCCTTCAATAATCGCTTCGAGAACATCATACCCAAGGGTCGAGCATGAAAAAGATGGATTGATGGAATATTAGAAACACTAAGAATCATATCAGCATCAGAGCCAAACAGTAGAGCAAAAGATGGATTGATGGAATATTAGAAACACTAAGAATCATATCAGCATCAGAGCCAAACAGTAGAGCAAAAGATGGATTGATGGAATATTAGAAACACTAGGAATCATAACAGCATCAGAGCCAAACAGTAGAGCAAAAGATGGATTGATGGAATATTAGAAACACTAAGAATCATATCAGCATCAGAGCCAAACAGTAGAGCAAAAGATGGATTGATGGAATATTAGAAACACTAGGAATCATAACAGCATCAGAGCCAAACAGTAGAGCAAAAGATGGATTGATGGAATATTAGAAACACTAAGAATCATATCAGCATCAGAGCCAAACAGTAGAGCAAAGATGGATTGATGGAATATTAGAAACACTAGGAATCATAACAGCATCAGAGCCAACATTAGAGCAAAAGATGGCAAACTATATCTTCTATCGACGTTAAAAGACAAAGAAATAAGTAAAGAAAGAAAGAATAGTGATCAATTCTGTGACTTGATCGAGGTTTGCCAAGTTGTAATCAATTAGCCGCTGCTACATAAACTTTAAGCTTTGTGTATTGCGTTGTTGTGGTCCCGCCCCTGTTGTGTATTGCGTTGTTGTGGTCCCGCCCCTGTTGTGTATTGCGTTGTTGTGGTCCCGCTCCTGTTGTGTTTTACGTTATTGTGGCCCCGCCCCTGTTGTGTTTTACGTTTTTGTGGTCCCGTCCCTGTTGTGTACTGCATTGTTGTGATCCCGCATTTTCCCGCCCCTGTTGTGTATTGCGTTGTTGCGGTCCCTCCCCTGTTGTGTATTGCGTTGTTGTGGTCCCGCCCCTGTTGTGTATTGCGTTGTTGTGGTCCCGCCTCTGTTGTGTATTGCGTTGTTGTGATCCCTCATTTTCCCGCCTCTGTTGTGTATTGCTTTGTTGTGATCCCTCATTTTCCCGCCGCTGTTGTGTATTGCGTTGTTGTGGTCCCGCCCCTGTTGTGTATTGCGTTGTGTGGTCCCGCCTCTGTTGTGTATTGCGTTGTTGTGGTGCCGCCCCTGTTGTGTTTTACGTTGTTATGATTCCGCTTTTTCCCTGCCCCTATTGTGTATTGCGTTGTTGTGATCCCATCTTTTCCCGCCCCTGTTGTGTATTGCGTTGTTATGATCCCGCCTTTTCCCTGCCCCTATTGTGTATTGCGTTGTTGTGATCCCATCTTTTCCCGCCCTGTTTTTCTTTCTTTCTTATAGAATCAAAGACACACTCCTCAATTCGGATAGAAGAGGAAAAGATGGTCAATAAAAATGGATGCATATCTGATTTCTAATGTTTTCATTTATAAGTTCTTCTCACTTTGATGATCTCGGCATTCACTGCTGCTACTTTAGTGTTATCCGGTCACTGCAGTACAAGAAGCTTCGGTAGCGAGCTGGTCTGGTGGGTCTGGGCTCAGTTCTCTAATGAGGACATTTATGTGACCTGACCCACATGACCTTGGGGTTCACCAAATATCTAAAGACAACAAGTACCTCTGTATGTTGTTCTGGTACTGCTTTATAAGTGCCTCTGTAAGTTGATCTGACCTTGAAGTTCAAATAATGACCTCAGTACGTGTTAGGACGCTGTTGTTCTACAAGTACCTCTGTATGTTGTTCTGACATTAACGTTCAATAATGACCTCAGCAAGTTGTTGTTCTGGCGCTGTTGTTCTACAAGTACGTCTGTATGTTGTTCTGACATTATTGTTCTAAAAGAACTTCTGTATGTTATGCTGGCTATGTTGTCTTAAATAAACCTTGTATGTTGTTATGGCACTATCGTTACTCAACGATCTCTGTATGTTTTACTGGATCTGTTGTTCTACATTAACGATCTATATGTTTCATTTCCACAACTGTTCTGTAATCATCTCTATATTTTGAATTGGCACTGTTGTTTTACAAAAACTTATGTATGTTCTGGCACTGCTGACCTTTGTAATTTCTGTGACATTTGTTCTGCAATGACCTCTGTACGTTGTTCTATCACATGTGTTCTACAATTACCTGTCTGTTGTGCTGGCACTGTATTAGTGCAATAACTTCTGTAGCTGAATGTTGTTCTAGCACTATTGTTCTACAATGGCCACCGTATGCTTTACTGGCACTGTTGCTCTATAATAACCTCTATATGTTGTATTTCCACTGTTCTTTTGCACCAATCTCTGTATGTTACTGTAGCAGTTGTTCTGTAACAACCTCCATATATTTTTTTAAAGCTGACACTGTTGCTCTAACGAGAATGCTGCTGGACTGAAAGTGGTGTTCTATATTGACATTTGTATGCTGCACTGACACCGTAACTTTACAATAACCCTGCTATATTTTACTTATTGTAACTTTACAATCATCATCGAGTGCCGTCTCCGCAACGAAGGTTGGTTACCATGGAGCGACATTCTGATCTGTCTCTTGCTTTGATGGTGCAGGTTGTCATAGGCTGATTTTACTTTACAATAATCTTGCTATGTTGTACCGATACTGTAACTTTATAATAACCTTGCAATGGTGTACCGACACTGTAACTTTACACATTCTTTTTACTGGCGCTTTTCTTCTACAATGCTATTTGTTACGCTTCACTTACACTGTTACTCTACAATACCATTTGTTACGCCTCACTTACACCGTTACTCTACAACACAATTTGTTACGCCTCACTTACACTGTTACTCTACAACACCATTTGTTACGCCTCACTTACACTGTTACTCTACAACACCATTTGTTACGCTTCACTTACACTGTTACTCTACAACACCATTTGTTAAGCTTCACTTACACTGTTACTCTACAACACCATTTGTTACGCTTCACTTACACCGTTACTCTACAACACAATTTGTTACGCTTCACTTACACTGTTACTCTACAACACCATTTGTTACGCCTCACTTACACTGTTACTCTACAACACCATTTGTTACGCACTTACACTGTTACTCTACAACACCTGTTACGCCTCACTTACACACTCTACACCAATTTGTTACGCCTCACTTACACTGTTACTCTACAACACAATTTGTTACGCCTCACTTTACCAAATGTTACTACACTGTTACTCTACACACCATTTGTTACGCCTCACTTACACTGTTACTCTACAACACCATTTGTTACGCCTCACTTACACTGTTACTCTACAACACCATTTGTTACGCCTCACTTACACTGTTACTCTACAACACCATTTGTTACGCTTCACTTACACCGTTACTCTACAACACAATTTGTTACGCCTCACTTACACTGTTACTCTACAACACCATTTGTTACTCTTCACTTACACTGTTACTCTACAACACCATTTGTTATGTCTCATTTACACTGTTACTATACATGCATTTGTTGTGTCTCAATGACACTGTTACTCTACAGCAATCTCATGACACTGTTACTCTACAGCAATCTCATGACACTGTACTGGCACTGTTACTCTACAGCAATCTCATGACACTGTTACTCTACAGCAATCTCATGACACAGTTACTCTACAGCAATCTCATGACACTGTTACTGGCACTGTTACTCTACAGCAATCTCATGACACTGTTACTCTACAGCAATCTCCTGACACTGTACTGACACTGTTACTCTACAGCAATCTCATGACACTGTACTGACACTGTTACTCTACAGCAATCTCATGACACTGTACTGACACTGTTACTCTACAGCAATCTCATGACACTGTTACTCTACAGCAATCTCATGACACTGTACTGGCACTGTACTGTACAGCAATCTCATGACACTGTTACTCTACAGCAATCTCATGACACTGTGTACTGGCACTGTTATTCTAATGCAATCTCATGACACTGTTACTCTACAGCAATCTCCTGACACTGTTACTGACACTGTTACTCTACAGCAATTTCATGACACTGTACTGACACTGTTACTCTACAGCAATCTCATGACACTGTACTGGCACTTTTACTCTACAGCATCTCATGACACTGTTACGCTACAGCAATCTCATGACACTGTTACTCTACAGCAATCTCATGACACTGTTACTTTACAGCAATCTCATGACACTGTTGCTCTACATCAATCTCATGACACTGTTACTCTACAGCAAACTCATGACACTGTTGCTCTACATCAATCTCATGACACTTTTACTCTACAGCAATCTCATGACACTGTACTGCACTGTTACTCTACAGCAATCTCATGACACTGTTACTCTACATCAATCTCATGACACTGTTACTCTACACAATCTCATGACACTGTTACTGACAATGTTACTCTACAGCAATCTCATGACACTGTTACTCTACAGCAATCTCATGACACTGTACTGGCACTGTTATTCTACGCCAATCTCATGACACTGTTACTCTACAGCAATCTCCTGACACTGTACTGACACTGTTTACTCTACAGCAATTTCATGACACTGTTACTGACACTGTTTACTCTACAGCAATCTCATCAGGAACTGTACTGGCACTTTTACTCTACAGCAATCTCATGACACTGTTACTCTACAGCAATCTCATGACACTGTTACTCTACAGCAATCTCATGACACTGTTACTTTACAGCTTAATTTTGTATCTCACGATACTCTCCATGACACTGTTGCTCTACATCAATCTCATGACACTGTTACTCTACAGCAAACTCATGACACTGTTTCTCTACATCAATCTCATGACACTTTTACTCTACAGCAATCTCATGACACTGTACTGGCACTGTTACTCTACAGCAATCTCATGACACTGTTACTCTACATCAATCTCATGACACTGTTACTCTACAGCAATTCATGACACTTTACTGACACTGTTACTCTACAGCAATCTCATGACACTGTTACTCTACAGCAATTTCATGACACTGTACTGGCACTTTTACTCTGCAGCAATCTCATGACACTGTTACTCTACAGCAATCTCATGACACTGTTACTCTACAGCAATCTCATGACACTGTTACTCTACAGCAATCTCATGACACTTTTATCTACATCAATCTCATGACACTGTTACTCTACAGCAATCTCATAACACTGTTACTCTACATCAATCTCATGACACTGTTACTCTACAGCAATCTCATGACACTGCTACTCTACAGCAATCTCATGACACTGTACTGACACTGTTACTCTACATCAATCTCATGACACTGTACTGACCTTATTACTCTACAGCAATCTCATGACACTGTTACTCTACAGCAATCTCATGACACTGTACTGGCACTTTTACTCAGCAGCAATCTCATGCCACTGTTACTCTGCAGCAAGCTCATGACACTGTTGCTCTACATCAATCTCATGACACTGTTACTCTACACCAAACTCATGACACTGTTACTCTACATCAATCTCATGACACTGTTACTCTACAGCAATCTCATGACACTGTTACTCTACATCAATCTCATGGCACTGTTACTCTACAGCAATCTCATGACACTGTACTGACACTGTTACTCTACATCAATCTCATGACACTGTACTGACACTGTTACTCTACATCAATCTCATGACACTGTTACTCTACATCAATCTCATGACACTGTACTGGCACTGTTACTCTACAGCAATCTCATGACACTGTTACTCTACAGTAATCTCATGACACTGTTACTCTACAGCAATCTCATGACACTGTTACTCTACAGCAATCTCATGACACTGTACTGACACTGTTACTTTACAGCAATCTCATGACACTGTTACTCTACATCAATCTCATGACACTGTACTGGCACTGTTACTCTACAGCAATGTCATGACACTGTTACTCTACAGCAATCTCATGACACTGTTACTCTACATCAATCTCATGACACTGTTACTCTACAGCATATCATGACACTGTTACTCTACATCAATCTCATGACACTGTACTGGCACTGTTGCTCTACAGCAATCTCATGACACTGTACTGGCACTGTTGCTCTACAGCAATCTCATGACACTGTTACTCTACAGCAATCTCAAGACACTGTTATTCTACAGCAATCTCATGACACTGTTACTGTACAGCAATCTCATAACACTGTACTGACACTGTTACTCTAAAGCAATCTCATGACACTGTTACTCTACAGCAATCTCAGGACACTGTTATTCTACAGCAATCTCATGACACTGTTACTGTACAGCAATCTCATGACACTGTACTGGCACTGTTACTCTACAGCAATCTCATGACACTGTTACTCTACATCAATCTCAGGACACTGTTACTCTACAGCAATCTCATGACACTGTACTGGCACTGTTACTCTACAGCAATCTCATGACACTGTTACTCTACATCAATCTCATGACACTGTACTGGCACTGTTACTCTATAGCAATCTCATGACACTGTTACTCTACAGCAATCTCATGACACTGTACTGGCACTTTTACTCTACAGCAATCTCATGACACTGTACTGTCACTGTTACTCTACAGCAATCTCATGACACTGTACTGGCACTGTTACCCTACAGCAATCTCATGACACTTTTACTCTACAGCAATCTCATGACACTGTACTGGCACTGTTACTCTACATCAATCTCATGACACTGTTACTCTACAGCAATCTCATGACACTGTACTGGCACTGTTACTCTACAGCAATCTCATGACACTGTTACTCTACATCAATCTCATGACACTGTACTGGCACTGTTACTCTACAGCAATCTCATGACACTGTTACTCTACAGCAATCTCATGACACTGTACTGGCACTTTTACTCTACAGCAATCTCATGACACTGTACTGTCACTGTTACTCTACAGCAATCTCATGACACTGTACTGGCACTGTTACCCTACAGCAATCTCATGACACTGTTACTCTACAGCAATCTCATGACACTGTACTGGCACTGTTACTCTACAGCAATCTCATGACACTGTTACTCTACATCAATCTCATGACACTGTACTGGCACTGTTACTCTACAGCAATCTCATGACACTGTACTGACACTGTTACTCTACAGCAATCTCATGACACTGTACTGGCACTGTTACTCTACAGCAATCTCATGACACTGTACTGGCACTTTTACTCTACAGCAATCTCATGACACTGTACTGACACTGTTACTCTACAGCAATCTCATAACACTGTACTGACACTGTTACTCTACAGCAATCTCATGACACTGTACTGGCACTGTTACTCTACAGCAATCTCATGACACTGTACTAGCACTTTTACTCTACAGCAATCTCATGACACTGTACTGGCACTTTTACTCCACAGCAATCTCATGACACTGTACTGACACTGTTACTCTACAGCAATCTCATAACACTGTACTGACACTGTTACTCTACAGCAATCTCATGACACTGTACTGGCACTGTTATTTGTTGTTGTTTTCTCTGATGAAATTAGTGCATAAAACAGGGCAAAAATAGAAGGTAGATATGGCTGTTGATGATAGTTTCTAGTGATCAAACAAAACATAAAGAAATGCTTCTACATCGCAGATACATTCTATTGCATCACAGCTATAAATAGCTGTATTTTGTAAGCTCTCCTGGCTAGGATCGAAGGGACCTACCGACCTCTGGGATTCTCGACGTGACCTGTCCTACTGGGCAAGAATTAGGTCTTTCGTCTTTATTTGTTAAGAAATGTTGGCCTGATGACAATACGCTAAAGGAACTTGGCATAAATGCCAACTTATTGGTGTCGGAGAATGAGCATTGCAAACATTAGCTATTAAATCCTGGAGACCAGCCTGGAGCCTCGCTTTTATATTGATTAAATACAATCTTGTTTGTGTTTTTCCTCATCTGAACTGCTATAATCCAGCTTGCCGTGCTCCTCATCTGGACTGCTATAATCAAGCTTGCCGTGCTCCTCATCTGGACTGCTATAATCCAGCTTGCTGTGATCCTCTTCTGGACTGCTATAATCCAGCTTGCTGTGCTCCTCTTCTGGACTGCTATAATCCAGCTTGCTGTGATCCTCTTCTGGACTGCTGTAATCCAGCTTGCTGTGATCCTCTTCTGGACTGCTATAATCCAGCTTGCTGTGATCCTCATCTGGACTGCTATAATCCAGCTTGCTGTGATCCTCTTCTGGACTGCTATAATCCAGCTTGCTGTGATCCTCTTCTGGACTGCTGTAATCCAGCTTGCTGTGATCCTCTTCTGGACTGCTATAATCCAGCTTGCTGTGCTCCTCATCTGGACTGCTATAATCCAGCTAGCTGTGCTCCTCATCTGGACTGTTATAATCCAGCTTGCTGTGCTCCTCATCTGAACTGCTATAATCCAGCTAGCTGTGCTCCTCATCTGAACTGCTATAATCCAGCTTGCTGTGCTCCTCATCTGAACTGCTATAATCCAGCTTGCTGTGCTCCTCATCTGAACTGCTATAATCCAGCTTGCTGTGCTCCTCATCTGGACTACTGTTATCGTCCTTGATTTGTTGTTCGTCCCTGCATTACACCTCATCCTTGTATTGTTCCTCATCCTTGTATTGTTCCTCATCCTTGTATTGTTCCTCATCCTTGTATTGTTCCTCATCCTTGTATTGTTCCTCATCCTTGTATTGTTCCTCATCCTTGTATTGTTCCTCATCCTTGTATTGTTCCTCATCCTTGTATTGTTCCTTATCCTTGTATTGTTCCTCATCCTTGTATTGTTCCTCATCCTTGTATTGTTCCTCTTCCTTGTATTGTTCCTCATCCTTGTATTGTTCCTCATCCTTGTATTGTTCCTCATCCTTGTATTGTTCCTTATCCTTGTATTGTTCCTCATCCTTGTATTGTTCTTCATGATTGTATTGTTCCTCATGATTGTATTGTTCCTCATCCTTGTATTGTTCCTTATCCATGTATTGTCCCTCATCCTTGTATTGTTCTTTATCCTTATATTGTTCCTCATCCTTGTATTGTTCCTCATCCTTGTATTGTTCCTCATCCTTGTATTGTTCCTCATCCTTGTATTGTTCCTTATCCTTGTATTGTTCCTTATCCTTATATTGTTCCTCATCCTTGTATTGTTCCTCATCCTTGTATTGTTCCTTATCCTTGTATTGTTCCTCATCCTTGTATTGTTCCTCATCCTTGTATTGTTCATCATCCTTGTATTGTTCCTTATCCTTGTATTGTTCCTCATCCTTGTATTGTCCATCATCCTTGTATTGTTCCTTATCCTTGTATTGTCCATCATCCTTGTATTGTTCCTCATCCTTGTATTGTTCCTCATCCTTGTATTGTCCATCATCCTTGTATTGTTCCTCATCCTTGTATTGTTCCTCATCCTTGTATTGTTCCTCATCCTTGTATTGTTCCTCATCCTTGTATTGTTCCTCATCCTTGTATTGTCCATCATCCTTGTATTGTTCCTCATCCTTGTATTGTCCATCATCCTTGTATTGTTATTTATCCTTGTATTGTTCCTCATCCTTGTATTGTCCATCATCCTTGTATTGTTCCTCATCCTTGTATTGTCCATCATCCTTGTATTGTTCCTCATCCTTGTATTGTCCATCATCCTTGTATTGTTCCTCATCCTTGTATTGTTCCTCATCCTTGTATTGTCCATCATCCTTGTATTGTTCCTTATCCTTGTATTGTTCCTCATCCTTGTATTGTTCCTCATCATTCTTTTGCTCCTTATCTTTGTATTACTCCTAACTTTGATATTCCTCCTTATCTTACTATTGTTTCTAGCTCTTATATTGCTTATCCTTGTATTACTTCTTGATTTGGTATTGCTCCTAGCCCTTGTATTGCTCCTAGTCCTGGTATTGCTCCTCATTCCTGTATTGGTACTGCCCTTGTATTGCTACTCACCCTTGTATTGCTACTTATCCTTGTATTACTACTCACCCTTGTATTGCTTCTCAAATTTGTATTACTCTTCACCCTTGTATTGATCTTCACACTTGTATTGCTCCTCACCCTTGTATTGCTGCTCACTCTTGTATTACTACTCACCCTTGTATTGCTCCTCACCCTTGTATTGCAACTCACCCTTGTATTGCTACTCACTCTTATATTGCTCCTCACCCTTGTATTGCTGCTCACTCTTGTATTGCTACTCACCCTTGTATTGCTACTCACTCTTATATTGCTCCTCAACCTTGTATTGCTCCTCACTCTTGTATTGCTACTCACCCTTGTATTGCTCCTTACCCTTGTATTTCTACTCACCCTTGTATTGCTCCTCACCCTTGTATTGCTACTCACCCTTGTATTACTACTCACCATTGTATTGCTCCTCACCCTTGTATTGCAACTCACCCTTGTATTGCTATTCACCCTTGTATTGCTACTCACCCTTGTATTGCTACTCACCCTTGTATTGCCCCTCACACTTGTGTTGCTACTCACCCTTGTATTGCTCCTCAGCCTTGTATTGCTCTCTTCTATGTATTTCTCCGTGTCTTTACATGTCCACTTCGTGTGGTAGAGATTGGAACATACACACTCACATTATGTAAATGTCCACTTTATGTGGTAGAGATTGGAACATACACACTCACATTATGTAAATGTCCACTTCGTGTGGTAGAGATTGAAACATACACACTCACATTATGTAAATGACCACTTTATGTGGTAGAGATTGGAACATAAAACACTCACATTATGTAAATATCCATTTTATGTGGTAGAGATTGGAACATAAAACACTCACATTATGTAAATATCCACTTTATGTGGCAGAGATTGGAATATAAAACACTCACATTATGTAAATATCCACTTTATGTGGTAGAGATTGGAATATAAACACTCACATTATGTAAATATCCACTTTATGTGGTAGAGATTGGAATATAAACACTCACATTATGTAAATATCCACTTTATGTGGTAGAGATTGAAACATACACACTCACATTATGTAAATATCCACTTTATGTGGTAGAGATTGAAACATACACACTCACATTATGTAAATATCCACTTTATGTGGTAGAGATTGAAACATACACACTCACATTATGTAAATATCCACTTTATGTGGTAGAGATTGTAACTTCACTAGACTTCGCTGCTAGAACTAGCGAACAAGTCCTGATAAGCAAAAGAACATCGGATAGGAAAGACTGGGACACTACGATATGCTGTAACCCCGTCCCCCATGCCAGCCCCGCGGTACACACAGTTTACACTCTTATCATCAACAAAAGATCCACCTAAATCTTCTTTATCTCTTCTTTAAAAGATATTTAAAAAAAAAAAAAAGAACATTTCTGCCTCTCCTGGTAGGAAGATAAATCTTTCAGTTTGTTTCTTCCACTAACGACCAAGGATTCATTGTTGCTTTTTGGAAAGACATTCGGCAAACTGACAATGAGTTCGACAGATTAATACAAATAAAGCGGGATAAATAGACAATGAGTTCGACAGACTAATACAAATAAAGCGGGATAAATGGACAATGAGTTCGACAGACTAATACAAATAAAGCGGGATAAATGGACAATGAGTTCGACAGATTAATACACATAAAGCGGGATAAATGGACAATGAGTTCGACAGATTAATACAAATAAAGCGGGATAAATGGACAATGAGTTCGACAGATTAATACAAATAAAACGGGATAAATGGACAATGAGTTTGACAGACTAATACAAATAAAGCAGGATAAATGGACAATGAGTACGACAGACTAATACAAATAAAGCGGGATAAATGGACATTGAGTTCGACAGACTAATACAAATAAAGCGGGAAAAATGGACAATGAGTTCGACAGATTAATACAAATAAAGCGGGATAAATGGACAATGAGTTCGACAGATTAATACAAATAAAGCGGGATAAATGGACAATGAGTTCGACAGACTAATACAAATAAAGCAGGATAAATGGACAATGAGTACGACAGACTAATACAAATAAAGCGGGATAAATGGACATTGAGTTCGACAGACTAATACAAATAAAGCGGGAAAAATGGACAATGAGTTCGACAGATTAATACAAATAAAGCGGGATAAATGGACATTGAGTTCGACAGACTAATTCAAATAAAGCGGGAAAAATGGACAATGATTTCCACAGACTAATACAAATAAAGCGGGATAAACGGACAATGAGTTTGACATTCTAATACAAATAAAGCGGGATAAACGGACAATGAGTTCGACAGACAAATACAAATAAAGCGGGATAAATGGACAATGAGTACGACAGACTAATACAAATAAAGCGGGATAAATGAGTCTTTCTTATAACATTTGAAGACAACTTATCAATAATAGTGCGGTGGACGCAACTAAATCTGGGAAAAGGGTGACTCACTTAGCATAACTGAGCATTACCGTGTGTGACTTCTATGTAAGGTAACTGAGCATTACCGTGTGTGACTTCTATGTAAGGTAACTGAGCATTACCGTGTGTGACTTCTATGTAAGCTAACTGAGCATTACCGTGTGTGATTTCTATATAAGGTAACTGAGCATTACCGTGTGTGACTTCTATGTAAGCTAACTGAGCATTACCGTGTGTGACTTCTATGTAAGGTAACTGAGCATTACCGTGTGTGACTTCTATGTAAGGTAACTGAGCATTACGTATGTGACTTCTATGTAACGTAACTGAGCATTACCGTGTGTGACTTCTATGTAACGTAACTGAGCATTATCGTATATAACTTCTATGTAACGTAACTGAGCATTATCGTATGTAACTTCTATGTAACGTAACTGAGCATTATCGTACGTAACTTCTATATAACATAAACGAGCACTATCATACCAGTAATACACTACCATATTACCCAACAATATGCCCATAGCACATGAACATGGGCACTAACACGACATTCCCTGGAGACCGCCTGGCTTGACGGAGTTCTTGATTTCCTTTCATCAATGGTGATAAGCTGACCAAACGCGATTATAAACTTCCAAAGTAGGATTAGTTCATACATCATGTTTGACATTAAACTGTGACATTTCATGACATGCGTGACATTTGCCTGTGGTAGATAAGGTATAGTGCATTGCTGATGCTCTGTGACAAATATTGGTGTCACGTGACATGCATTATTGCTATACTGTGGCAGTGTATATTTGAGTTTGGTAACAAATATTGGTGTCATGTGACATGCATTATTGCTATACTGTGGCAGTGTATATTTGAGTTAGGTAACAAATATTGGTGTCACGTGACAAGCATTATTGCTATGCTGTGGCAGTGTATATTTGAGTTTGGTAACAAATATTGCTGGTGTAAAACGCTTATCATTATCAGTATGGCGGGGCGTGCACAGCTGGTATGACCACTTATGTATCATTGATATAAAGGGGAATACGTCATGGGTATAACAAGGAATTTGTCATTTGTTATATAGGGCATGTGTCATTTGTATGACGAGGCATGTAACATTGTACAAATACAATAATAATGGTCCACTGAAGAAGCACACAAATAATGGTAGTCCACAGCAGGAGCACCATAATAATGGGTCACTGTAGGAGCACAATAATAATGGGCCACTGTAGGAGCACAATAATAATGGACCACTGTATGAGCACAATAATAATGTGCAACTGTAAGAGCACAATAATAATGGACCACTGTATGAGCACAATAATAATGTACCACTGTAAGAGCACAATCATAATGGGCCACTGTAGGAGCACAATAATAATGGACCACTGTATGAGCACAATAATAATGTGCAACTGTAAGAGCACAATAATAATGGACCACTGTATGAGCACAATAATAATGGACCACTGTAAGAGCACAATAATAATGGACCACTGTAAGAGCCCAATAATAAAGGACAACTGTTTGAGCACAATAATAATTGGCCACTGTATGAGAACATTGATGTACAATGGGAAATGCTAAAAGGATCAATGCAACAAACATCAAAAGAGTTATCATTGGTTATTGGTTATGGAATGCCTCGGCATCACAGCAAACGAATTAAAATCCATAATTGCTCAACCGCCCGTGCCAGTGGAATCATCCGAATTACCAACTCATCTCCCAAACAAAGAAAGGTAACTGTAGTCCCCATCGTAGCAGTCTCAGCACACGCCAAAAGACATAAGGCGAAACCGCGCAGAAAGTGAACACAGCCAACTGTTCCCTGTCATACGATATCATCATTCATCGTAAACAAGCGGGATATCGAAGCAGGATCAAAACGGATGAGACACACAGCTCATGGTGTGCACAGAGCACTTAACTCAGTAGCTCCTGCAACAAGCCGGACTTGGAATATGAGGAAACTGCAAGAAGGAACACTTTTCAGACATAGCCTTCAATGGTTCCTGCCGCCTATCCACCATATACCATGGGAGTTCACGTCCTCCCGAAAATGATGATCGTCATAGCACTTGATGATGTTAGGCCGTCATTGATGACTCCAATTCCAAACACATAGACACACAGTGGTGGTAATTTGTCATTTCCAAACCAACAGAAGCCACATGACCTGTAGTTAGTAAAACCACAGAGAGAATATGATTTTGTGACCTTCACTGATTCACTCTTAGATGTGAATGTGTAGTTTACACAAGAGGAGAAGTTTTCAACTACAGTGATTCCATTTAAGGCAATTCTGGGATAGCAAGGCAAGTCTCGTTTATAGCAGCAGAACTTGATGTTCTCCGCTCCCTTCTTGTAGCTGCTGCCACACGATTCTGATGTCTCATTAACTTGGACATCATTCAAGAACAATGTCAGATTCACATTCCATAGATATGGCTCTGCTGATGAAGTGCTTGGTGCAACAGTTGTATCAGTCATACTGGAGGCTCCTGGTCTGTGGTCATTAATATCACAGACGGCACATGGTGTTGTTATATTCAGTATTTCTTTCTGGGGTGTAAATATGTGGCACACACATGGAGAGTGGTTTGTGGTCACAGTAATCCCATTAAAGGCAATTCTAGGGTAGCATGGCATAGCTGTTTCAGAACAGCACACTCCTGTGATGTTTTCTGTGTTCGCTATAAAGCTGCTGCTGCTACACAATCCTGACCAATTATAGGTGTGGACATTATTCACTTGCAATGACAAAACTGCTTTGTTTACATCATAAACATCAAAAGAGTACATACCACCAGTGAGGACAAATTCAAGAAAGAAATGGATGACAGACGGCATTTTGCAGCTAATGGATACAAGAAGAAGAAATAAAGAAAATAAAGATGAGTACAAGAAATTAAATAAAGAAATTGTAGTAAAATGCATTGAAGCAAAAGAAGCTTGGCTAAAAGAAAGATGCAAAGAGATTGAAATGCAACAAAAAGGAGATGCTTAAGCTATATACAAACAAATTGAGGAATTAACAGGAAGAAAAACGCAATCAGAAAATGAATGTCTAAGATCAAAGGAAGGAGAACTGATGATTGATCAAGAAAACATAAGGGAGCGATGGACAGAATACATTAAAGATCTTTATAATGATGAACGAACGGAAGTAAATATTAAGGATAATGGAGAAGGACCAGAAATACTCAGAGAAGAAGTGGAAGATGCCTTGCGCAATATGAAAGCAGGCAAAGCTCCTGGACCAGATAATATAACTAAAGAAGAGATTGAAGCCATGGGTGATTTTGGAATAGAAATAATAACAAAGATATTGAATGATATCTACAACAGTGGATATATACCAGACGACATGCTCAAATCAATATTCATAGCCCTACCAAAGAAATCTGGTGCGATTGAATGCGATGATCATAGCACAATAAGTCTTATGAGTCATATGACTAAGATATTACTAAGAATCATCATGCGAAGAGTGCGAAACAAAATCAGTCCAGAAATTAGCGATGAACAGTGTGGTTTTGATAGAGATAAAGGAACAAGCAATGCCATTTATATCATAAGATCTTTAGTAGAAAGAGCCATAGAGGTGAAAACAGATCTATACCTATGTTTATAGATTACACCACGGCATTTGAAAAAGTAAAGCACCAAGAAATAATCAAAATTTTAGAAAGCAAAGACGTAGACAGCAAAGATCTAAGAATAATAAAGAACATGTACTGGCAACAAACAGCGGCCATAAGAACTGGAAACCAATTGGGAATGTTTCAACAAATAAAACAGGGTGTTAGACAAGGTTGTGTGCTGTCACCAGATTTGTTTAATATTTATAGTGAGATTATTTTAAGATCCATAAGGGACATACCTGGAATAACAACTGGAGGTCATAATATAAATAATCTAAGGTATGCTGATGATACAGTCTTAATTGCTAAGAGTGAAAATGAGGTACAGGAAATGTTGGACATTATAGTGAAAGAAAGCAAAAATAAAGGACTCAGCCTTAATAGCAAAAAGACAGAGATAATGGTAACAACAAAGAAAAAGACATCACCTCAGCGCAAACTAAAGACAAGTGGAACAATATTAAAACAGGTAAATTAATTTAAATATTTGGGAACTTTGTTAACCTCAGACGGAAGATGTACAAAAGAGGTGAGATGTAGAATGGTTCAGGCAAAAGCAGCTTTCCAAAAAATGAGGAAGATAATATGCAATCCATTTTTGACAATGGAAACAAGAAAAAGAGTTCTTAAATGTTATGTAGAGCCAGTCTTAACATATGGATGTGAATCATGGACAATAGGACAACAGACAAGAAAATCACTGGAGTCTGTAGAAATGTGGTTTTACAGAAGAATGTTGAGAGTACCATGGACAGCTAAGAAGTGTTATGAAGATGTTCTGAGAGAGGTCAAAGAAAAAAGAGAGCTAATTTCCAATATTAGGAAGAAACAATCATCATTTTTTAGCCATGTAATGAGAAGAGAACAGCTGGAATATATTGCAACAACTGGAAAAATTGAGGGACGAAGAGATAGAGGGAAGCAAAGAGAAAAAAATAACAGACAGCTTAAGAGAATGGCTTGGCAGAAGGTCAACAACAGAAATGATAAATAGCTGCCGAGATCGCAAGTTGTGGAGAGACATGATCACCTACGCCACTAGGCCAGGTACTTGATGATGATGATAGGAGCACAATAATAATGGTGGTCCACTGTAGGAGCAAAATAATAATGGGCCACTGTAGGAGCACAAAAATAATGGGTCACTGTAGGAGTACAATAATAATGGTGGCCCACTGTAGGAGTACAATAATAATGGAGGTCCACTGTAGGAGTACAATAATAATGGAGGTCCACTGTAGGAGTACAATAATAATGGTGGTCCACTGTAGGAGTACAATAATAATGGTGGTCCACTGTAGGAGTACAATAATAATGGAGGTCCACTGTAGGAGTACAATAATAATGGAGGTCCACTGTAGGAGTACAATAATAATGGTGGTCCACTGTAGGAGTACAATAATAATGGTGGCCCACTGTAGGAGTACAATAATAATGGAGGTCCACTGTAGGAGTACAATAATAATGGTGGCCCACTGTAGGAGTACAATAATAATGGAGGTCCACTGTAGGAGTACAATAATAATGGTGGCCCACTGTAGGAGTACAATAATAATGGAGGTCCACTGTAGGAGTACAATAATAATGGTGGCCCACTGTAGGAGCACAATAATAATGGAGGTCCACTGTAGGAGCACAATAATAATGGAGGTCCACTGTAGGAGCACAATAATAATGGTGGTACACTGTAGGAGCACATAATAATGGTGGTCCACTGTAGGAGTACAATAATAATGGAGGTCCACTGTAGGAGCACAATAATAATGGAGGTCCACTGTAGGAGCACAATAATAATGGTGGTACACTGTAGGAGCACAATAATAATGGTGGTACACTGTAGGAGCACATAATAATGGTGGTCCACTGTAGGAGCACAATAATAATGGTGGTACACTGTAGGAGCACATAATAATGGAGGTCCACTGTAGGAGTACAATAATAATGGTGGTCCACTGTAGGAGTACATAATAATGGTGGTCCACTGTAGGAGTACATAATAATGGAGGTCCACTGTAGGAGTACAATAATAATGGAGGTCCACTGTAGGAGTACAATAATAATGGAGGTCCACTGTAGGAGTACAATAATAATGGAGGTCCACTGTAGGAGTACAATAATAATGGAGGTCCACTGTAGGAGTACATAATAATGGTGGTCCACTGTAGTAGTACATAATAATGGTGGTCCACTGTAGGAGCACATAATAATGGTGGTCCACTGTAGGAGTACATAATAATGGTGGCCCACTGTAGGAGCACATAATAATGGTGGTCCACTGTAGGAGCACAATAATAATGGAGGTCCACTGTAGGAGTACATAATAATGGTGGTCCACTGTAGGAGTACATAATAATGGTGGTCCACTGTAGGAGCACAATAATAATGGAGGTCCACTGTAGGAGTACAATAATAATGGAGGTCCACTGTAGGAGCACAATAATAATGGTGGTCCACTGTAGGAGTACATAATAATGGTGGTCCACTGTAGGAGCACAATAATAATGGAGGTCCACTGTAGGAGCACAATAATAATGGTGGTCCACTGTAGGAGCACAATAATAATGGAGGTCCACTGTAGGAGCACAATAATAATGGAGGTCCACTGTAGGAGCACAATAATAATGGTGGTCCACTGTAGGAGCACAATAATAATGGAGGTCCACTGTAGGAGCACAATAATAACAGGCCACGGAGGCGAAGGCGCCCGTCACAGCACCAGAGCTGGAAGTTGTCAACGGTCCACAGCTGATGGTTTGCGCCAGGATCAGTGAACCAGAACCATTCAGACACTGCTCCACCTCTCTGTGGTGCCTCTAGTAACAGATTAACCTGTCTAGTCTGGCCTAGCGAGTATGGATCGAAGAGGGAAGACAATCCAAAATGCCGTGCTGAAGTCGGATGCGTTGCGCCGAAAGGCGCGAATATCACAGTTATACTGCAAATCACAACACAACGCAGACACTCCCACTTATCGTCCTTTTAAGGGCGTATGACGAAGAGGTGTACTCATTTAGTCAGCGGGCGAACGCAAACAAGCGAGCATAACAGGTCACTGTAGGAACACAATAATGATGGTCCACTATAGGAGCATAATAAAGGTAAGGTAAAGTACGAGACGTGAACCGACGTCTTAGCACGCGAGTATCCACCCATATGTGCCCAGGAGCATAATAATGATGGTTCAAAGTTGAAGCACATTAATGATGGTCCACTATAGAAGCACAATAATAATGGTCCACTGTTGAAGCACAATATTGGTGGTCTACCATAAAAGCACTATAATGATGGTCCACTGTAGAAGCACTATAATGATGGTCCACTGTAGAAGCACAATAATGATGGTTCACTGTAGGAGCACAATAATGATGGTTCACTGTAGAAGCACAATATTGGTGGTCTACCATAAAAGCACTATAATGATGGTTCTGTAGGAGCGGAGGGATGGAGAGAGTAGAGGAGGAAACAAAGACCAGAGAACAATTCATAAGTGAGAGGGCAGATAGACGAGACGAGAGAATGAGGTCAAGGAGGAAAAAGTAAAAACACATTAAAACGAGGTCATGAGAAAAATAAGTAGAGGATGGGTCAAATTCACGTTCAAGACGTGGAAGGCCATCTCCAGAAGTGAGTGGGCAGACAGACGCGTAGGTGTAGAAGGGGGAGGAATGGAGAGAATAGAGGAATAAACAGACGAGAGAACAAGGTCAAGGAAAAAAACATTAAGACAAAGTCAGGAGAAAAATGAGACTATAGGTCGAAATTCATGTGCAAAATATGGACGGTCATCTCCAGAAGTGAGTGGGCGGACAGACACGTGGGAAGTCAATTTTGATTGGCTGACATGATTCAAATTTAAGAGGTAAACACAAAAGATTGAGAAGACTTGGGAGAAGCACTCGAGACCAGACACTTGGAGAAATGTAGTCGGCAGGAGCACACGCGCTCGTTAGGAGCAGGGCGACCATGTGGTCGGCTCATAGGGAGGCTACCTTAGCCTAATAGAATTAGACGCAATGTAAATTAGTACGTGAGTTGGAATAATAGTGGAGCACTTGGAAGGGGCACTTGAGACTTGGATACCGAACACTTGGAGAGACTGAGTTGGCAGGGAGTGACGATCTAGAGTAATAACACCAAGCAAGTGTAATATAATTACAACCAGTACGAACACGCGATAGTTAGGAGATGCAGAGACTAGTGAAGAACATCTAGGCGGACAAATTAGTAAGTAGCACTATTAAGAGACATTTAGCAACAGTTGCCAAGAGGCAGCCAGGCCGGTAGGAGCTAGATAGGCTAGGGGGGCCATTCGATGGGAATGGTCCACATATAGTGTAGATGCGAGTATGAATGCGTTAGAGCCCAGAGATAAGTGTTAGGGCGATAGACTGAAGAAATTGCAAAAGTGCACTGTAAGTTTGTGACCTGCCATATCCATTGTGGAACGAGAGTCCGAAGTGAGAGGAATAAAAGTCGGAACAAATAATTATATCCAGATGTCATTATGTGTTACAAAGTTACATTTATCTAGCCTTGCGTCAGCCCTCGGGGACGAATCATAACAGCAGTAAAGTTGTTGCGGAAACACAACGTGAAACGGTCATCATAACAAACCAGAAGTACGAGAGTGACCAGACAAGGTCAGAGCACGAAGGCGTGTTGGCCCGATTGTAAACAGCTAGATCATCATATTCCAGCGGAGGTCAAGTACGCACGAGACTGACCGGTCGGGGAAGGCCGCCAGTAAAGTAACGATTTATATATGGACACAGCGTGCGAGTAGAACACGCATCATCATCAGCTGACAGTGACGCTACGATCGGACGTCAAGCATGCCCTGCACGCCCAAAACGCGATTACGACATAATCGCAATGATAACGCACAAGTAAATAAATAACCTATTCCCGGATACAGTTCACTGTAGAAGCACAATAATGATGGTTCACTGTAGAAGCACAATAATGATGGTTCACTGTAGAAGCACAATAATGATGGTCCACTGTATAAGCACAATAATGATGGTTCACTGTAGAAGCACAATAATGATGGTTCACTGTATAAGCACAATAATGATGGTTCACTGTAGAAGCACAATAATGATGGTTCATTGTAGAAGCACAATAATGATGGTTCACTGTAGAAGCACAATAATGATGGTTCACTGTAGAAGCACAATAATGATGGTTCACTGTAGAAGCACAATAATGATGGTCCACTGTATAAGCACAATAATGATGGTTCACTGTAGAAGCACAATAATGATGGTTCACTGTATAAGCACAATAATGATGGTTCACTGTAGAAGCACAATAATGATGGTTCATTGTAGAAGCACAATAATGATGGTTCACTGTAGAAGCACAATAATGATGGTTCACTGTAGAAGCACAATAATGATGGTTCACTGTAGAAGCACAATAATGATGGTTCACTGTAGAAGCACAATAATGATGGTTCACTGTAGAAGCACAATAATGATGGTTCACTGTAGAAGCACAATAATGATGGTTCACTGTAGAAGCACAATAATGATGGTTCACTGTAGAAGCACAATAATGATGGTTCACAATGATCACACGCACACACACACACACACACTCACGCACACACACACGCACACAAAGAGAGAGACACACACACACAGAGAGAGACGCACACACACACGCACAGACAGAGAGAGACGCACACACACACGCACAGACAGAGAGAGACGCACACACACACGCACAGAGAGAGACACACACACACACACAGAGTATAAGCCTACTCTGTCTACAGTAACTTCAACTTTATTGTTGTCAGGACACAGCAGATAAGATCACCGACATGGCGCAACACGTACGTCTCCCTACACTTTGTCTTTCAGGGATTGGAAATGGGATTACGAACAGTTTACTAGTACCAATTTACAGGGCCTACAGTTTGTGATTGGAAATGGGATTACGAACAGTTTACTAGTACCAATTTACAGGGCCTACAGTTTGTGATTGGAAATGGGATTACGAACAGTTTACTAGTACCAATTTACAGGGCCTACAGTTTGCAAATTATTGAATTATTTGACCTTTCTTGACCGTTCATTAAACTAACATGGGTGACAACTTCAAACTGATTTATTTCATGGCGTGGTGTGGTCGTGTGCTGGCTGGTGAGACAGTCTTGGGTTGTTGTATAGACCAGTCAAGTGAGTTCATGTTTTAAGTAAAAAACTGTTGTGAACCAACAGAACATTCCTTGCTGTTGGAGTCAGGCCGGCCTGGGATCAAGTTGCACTTCTAACTTCTTTATATCCCAGTCCGTTGTAGGTTTTCCGACGTGACCTTTGAGACCAACCTTCTCAGTAAGTAATCGATAACAGAGAATCGTCTTACTTTTGCGTGATCGAGTTGATGTTCGTGGCGCTACGTGCTTGATATCGCTAACTAGCAACTCGTTTCATGGATCGATACTTGTACATGACTTTCTATCGGCAATAATGTAACCAACATATTTTATGTTTAACCCATGGTGACCCACCAGAACGCAAACTAGAAATAGCCAGAATCTGTACACACTGAGACACATCTGATTTGTTATCGCTAACGTTCCAAAGCTGTGAAAGCAGATAACAATGGCACTGTCGTCCTTAAGTGTCAGAGCAGCATAAAGAAGACTGAAATCACAATCTTGTTAAAGTTATCCGATGATAAATCACTGCAAGGTGGCAACGAAATGTAGAACAGAGAAAAAATAGAAGCTAGAACATGGCCTACATGGAATGGATCTAAATCTGGAAAGCTCAACAGAACTGCTGTGTGATAGGACTGCGTTTTCAAGGGGACCAGTTAGCCTTTGTCTAATTGTCTTTTAAATGAGTAGAAACTAAATGTTACTGCAAGACTGACGGGAAATCTAGAAAACCAGGTGAGTTTCTAATATTCACGAGATCTTCCATGAGACGTATGTGATACGTGATTATGTTTGGAACATTTTCATTCCTGAGATTGTCGATGCACATTTTCCCACTTGAATATCTCATTTCTTTAACTTGTAGTTTCTCTTTTGTAAGCTTTATTTGGAAGATATATAATGTAGCAAGTTGATAGTTTTTCTGTTTCTTCTGTGTAGCGAGACCAGTATTTCACGAGATCAAAGAAAGTGTTCGTCAGCTCAAGGCTGCTGATAATCTCTAGACATGTTGTCACGGTCCCAGCGATGACCACTAGATCCTTTTCTCTTCATCAAATGTAGGATCTGATCGTAGAAGATCTTCACCGGTCGTTTTTAACTTGACACTTCATATTAGCGTTCTTGAAACTCACTATTTTCTCACTACAACTAACTATTTTCTCACTACAACTGACTATTTTCTCACTACAACTGACTATTTTCTCATTACAACTGACTATTTTCTCACTACAACTGACTATTTTCTCACTACAACTGACTATTTTCCCAGTCTTGAATGTAGTCCATCACGTGACACAACACATGTCATACAACGTAAAACCTCCACGTGTTATTTAGACAAAATAATCTGACGATCAGAACCCACAGAATGAAACCTCAAGGAGGTAACTCTCCCAGAAGTCGGTATGCCACTAGAGTGTTCTCTCCTTGGCGCGGCATTGGCGTGAGTCATAAATAAAAATGCCAGAAAGGTGGTATTTCTTTATATTTTTTTGTATGCCCAGCACGTCAGGTGAAAATGTACGGAACAGACAAGTTGTTTGGGAAACGTTCGGGGGGTCTAGAGAGTTGCACTGTTGTTCTCATTGCTATAAGTGTGTCACGTCTTGACTTGTACTCTACAGGTTGTGTGAGATCCCTTAGAGGTTCATTCTCACATTAGGCGGGTAGGCAGAGGCATTAACGATTGTCACGTCAGATAAGTAGGCAGAGGCATTAACGATTGTCACGTCAGACAAGTAGGCAGAGGCATGAACGATTGTCACGGGTAGGCAGGGGTATGCACGATTGTCACGTCAGACAAGTAGGCAGAGGCATGCTCGATTATCACGGGGAGGCAGGTAGGCAGGGGTATGCACGATTGTCACGTCAGACAAGTAGGCAGAGGCATGCACGATTATCACGGGGAGGCAGGTAGGCAGGGGTATGCACGTGTGTCACGGGGAAGCAGGGGTATGCACGATTGTCACGTCAAACAAGTAGGCAGAGGCATGCACGATTGTCACGGGGAGACAGGTAGGCAGGGGTATGCACGATTGTCACGGGGGCAGGTAGGCAGAGGCATGCACGATTGTCACGGGGAGGCAGGTAGGCAGAGGCATGCACGACTGTGACGGGGAGGCAGGTAGGCAGAGGCATGCACGATTGTCACGGGGAGGCAGTTAGGCAGGAGTATACACAATTGTCACAGGGAGGCAGGGGTAAGCACGATTGTCACGGGGAGACAGGTAGGCAGGGGTATACACGATTGTCACGGGGGCAGGTAGGCAGAGGCATGCACGACTGTCACGGGGAGGCAGGTAGGCAGAGGCATGCACGACTGTCACGGGGAGGAAGTTAGGCAGGATTATACACAATTGTCACAGGGAGGCAGGGGTAAGCACGATTGTCACGGGGAGGCAGGTAGGCAGGGGTATACACGATTGTCACGTCAGACAACTAGGCAGGGGAATACACGATTGTCACGTCAGACAACTAGGCAGGGGTATACACGATTGTCACGTCAGACAACTAGGCAGGGGTATACACGATTGTCATGTCAGACAACTAGACAGGGGTATGCACGATTGTCACGTCAGACAACTAGGCAGGGGAATACACGATTGTCACGTCAGACAACTAGGCAGGGGTATACACGATTGTCACGTCAGACAACTAGGCAGGGGAATACACGATTGTCACGTCAGACAACTAGGCAGGGGAATACATGATTGTCACGTCAGACAACTAGGCAGGGGTATACACGATTGTCTCGTCAGACAACTAGGCAGGGGTTTACACGATTGTCACGTCAGACAACTAGGCAGGGGTATACACGATTGTCACGTCAGACAACTAGGCAGGGGTATACACGATTGTCACGTCAGACAACTAGGCTGGGGTTTACACGATTGTCACGTCAGACAACTAGGCAGGGGTATACACGATTGTCACGTCAGACAACTAGGCAGGGGTATACACGATTGTCACGTCAGACAACTAGGCAGGGGTATACACGATTGTCACGTCAGACAACTAGGCAGGGGAATACACGATTGTCACGTCAGACAACTAGGCAGGGGTATACACGATTGTCACGTCAGACAACTAGGCAGGGGTTTACACGATTGTCACGTCAGACAACTAGGCAGGGGAATACACGATTGTCACGTCAGACAAATAGGCAGGGGTATACACGATTGTCTCGTCAGACAACTAGGCAGGGGTATACACGATTGTCACGTCAGACAACTAGGCAGGGGTATACACGATTGTCACGTCAGACAACTAGGCAGGGGTATACACGATTGTCACGTCAGACAACTAGGCAGGGGTTTACACGATTGTCACGTCAGACAACTAGGCAGGGGTATACACGATTGTCACGTCAGACAACTAGGCAGGGTATACACGATTGTCACGTCAGACAACTAGGCAGGGGTATACACGATTGTCACGTCAGACAACTAGGCAGGGGTATACACGATTGTCACGTCAGACAACTAGGCAGGGGTATACACGATTGTCACGTCAGACAACTAGGCACGGGTATACACGATTGTCTCGTCAGACAACTAGGCAGGGTATACACGATTGTCACGTCAGGTGTCACATCTGGGTCAATGTGAGAAGGTGGAGTTAGAAGCCGATCGCTTTGTGTTCACCCACAAACTGTCAGCTTTGTGTTGCTGCGGTTGTCAGCCTATGAGCTCGCATGAGACATGTTAGTGGTGCTGATGTTGTGATAACATCGTGACCGGTGTGCGGATGTTGTGACAGATGAGGTGACGGATGTCGTGACAGATGAGGTGACGAATACCGTACTTGGTATTGCAATAGGCATAGCTACATCTGTGGTATGGGAGCCGCGATAGCTCAGTGGTTAGTGAACTGGACTACCACGGACAAGGGGTAGGGTTCGATCCCAACCGACGGCTTCCGGGTTCACCCAGCCTTAAATGGGTACCGGATTTTTTCTGGGAAAGTAAAGCAGCACGGGCGTAATACCGACCACATTACCCCAAAAATCATGTGCTGAAGGTCTGTAAAATATAGGGTCACTAACACCATATTTCCCTATACGCCACTTGGCGTGACGGGGGTGCTTTACTTACTTTACTTACATCTGTGGTGACACAGATTAACATCAATGATATAAGGCAATAGTCAAGTTCAGAATCTAGATACGGTATAGTTCCAAGAAATGATCTTCCTTGTTTGTGCAAGGGTGTGTGTTATAGTGGCACTAATAGAATTGATGTACCAGAGTTAACACAATTCGTGCATAATTTTGCCCTCGTCAGGTCACAGATCTCTTCTGTCATTTTATAGAGTCAAGCTACAATTAACCATCTGTAACAGTGTCTTCATAAATGATGTCTTCCCGCTCAGATCCTTCACTGTCTTACCACTCAGCGCCTTCACTGTCTTCCCACTCAGTTCCTTCACTGTCCCCCCCACTCAGCTCCATCACTGTCCCGCCCCCCAGCTCCGTCACTGTCCCCCCACTCAGCTCCTTCACTGTCCCCCCACTCAGCTCCTTCACTGTCCCCCCACTCAGCTCCTTCACTGTCCCCCCACACAGCTCCTTCACTGTCTCC
Organism: Megaustenia siamemsis; assembly: GCA_032433765.1. Taxonomy (NCBI): domain Eukaryota; kingdom Metazoa; phylum Mollusca; class Gastropoda; order Stylommatophora; family Ariophantidae; genus Megaustenia; species Megaustenia siamemsis. The sequence goes on along the minus strand of JAVIAB010000106.1, from coordinate 44,046,242 downwards.
ACACTCAGCTCCTTCACTGTCCCCCCACTCAGCTCCGTCACTGTCTCCCCACTCAGCTCCTTCATTGCCCCCCCCACAGCTCCTTCACTGTCCCCCCACTCAGTTCCTTCACTGTCCCCCCCACTCAGCTCCGTCACTGTCTCCCCACTCAGCTCCGTCACTGTCCCCCCACTCAGCTCCGTCACTGTCCCCCCACTCAGCTCCTTCACTGTCCCCCCACTCAGCTCCTTCACTGTCCCCCCACCCAGCTCCTTCACTGTCCCCACACTCAGCTCCGTCACTGTCTCCCCACTCAGCTCCTTCACTGTCCCCCCACACAGCTCCTTCACTGTCTCCACACTCAGCTCCTTCACTGTCCCCCCACTCAGTTCCTTCACTGTCCCCCCCACTCAGCTCCGTCACTGTCTCCCCACTCAGCTCCGTCACTGTCCCCCCACTCAGCTCCGTCACTGTCCCCCCACTCAGCTCCTTCACTGTCCCCCCACTCAGCTCCTTCACTGTCCCCCCACCCAGCTCCTTCACTGTCCCCCCACCCAGCTCCTTCACTGTCCCCACACTCAGCTCCGTCACTGTCTCCCCACTCAGCTCCTTCACTGTCACCCCACACAGCTCCTTCACTGTCTCCACACTCAGCTCCTTCACTGTCCCCCCACTCAGCTCCGTCACTGTCTCCCCACTCAGCTCCGTCACTGTCTCCCCACTCAGCTCCTTCACTGTCCCCCCCACAGCTCCTTCACTGTCCCCCCACTCAGTTCCTTCACTGTCCCCCCACTCAGCTCCGTCACTGTCCCCCCACTCAGCTCCGTCACTGTCTCCCCACTCAGTTCCTTCACTGTTCCCCCACTCAGCTCCGTCACTGTCTCCCCACTCAGCTCCGTCACTGTCTCCCCACTCAGCTCCGTCACTGTCTCCCCACTCAGCTCCTCACTGTCCCCCCACTCAGCTCCTTCACTGTCCCCCCACTCAGCTCCGTCACTGTCTCCCCACTCAGCTCCATCACTGTCCCCCCACACAGCTCCTTCACTGTCCCCCCACTCAGCTCCGTCACTGTCTCCCCACTCAGCTCCTTCACTGTCCCCCCACACAGCTCCTTCACTGTCCCCCACTCAGCTCCGTCACTGTCTCCTCACTCAGCTCCGTCACTGTCCCCCACTCAGCTCCGTCACTGTCTCCCCACTCAGCTCCGTCACTGTCCCCCACTCAGCTCCTTCACTGTCCCCCCACTCAGCTCCGTCACTGTCTCCCCACTCAGCTCCGTCACTGTCTCACCACTCATCTCCTTCATGTCCCCCCACTCAGTTCCGTCACTGTCTCACCACTCATCTCCTTCACTGTCCCCCACTCAGCTCCGTCACTGTCTCACCACTCATCTCCTTCACTGTCCCACCACTCAGCTCCGTCACTGTCTCACCACTCATCTCCTTCACTGTCCCCCCACTCAGCTCCATCACTGTCTCACCACTCATCTCCTTCACTGTCCCACCACTCAGCTCCGTCACTGTCTCACCACTCATCTCCTTCACTGTCCCCCCACTCAGCTCCATCACTGTCTCTCCACTCATCTCCTTCACTGTCCCCCCACTCAGCTCCGTCACTGTCCCCCCACTCAGCTCCTTCACTGTCCCCCCACTCAGCTCCATCACTGTCTCACCACTCATCTCCTTCACTGTCCCCCCACTCAGCTCCGTCACTGTCTCACCACTCATCTCCTTCACTGTCCCCCCACTCAGCTCTGTCACTGTCTCACCACTCATCTCCTTCTATAATAGAATACTTTTGTGAACCAACAGAACATTCCTTGCTATTGGAGTCAGGCCGGCCTGGGATCAAGCTGCACTTCTAACTTCTTTATATCCCAGTCCGTTGTAGGTTTTCCGACGTGACCTTTGAGACCAACCTTCTCAGTAAGTAATCGATAACAGAGAATCGTCTTACTTTTGCGTGATCGAGTTGATGTTCGTGGCGCTACGTGCTTGATATCGCTAACTAGCAACTCGTTTCATGGATCGATACTTGTACATGACTTTCTATCGGCAATAATGTAACCAACATAGTTTATGTTTAACCTATGGTGACCCACCAGAACACAAACTAGAAATAGCCAGAATCTGTACACACTGAGACACATTTGACTTGTTATCGCTAACGTTCCAAAGCTGTGAAAGCAGATAACAATGGCACTGTCGTCCTTAAGTGTCATAGCAGCATAAAGAAGACTGAAATCACAATCTTGTTAAAGTTATCCGATGATAAATCACTGCAAGGTGGCAACGAAATGTAGAACAGAGAAAAAATAGAAGCTAGAACATGGCCTACATGGAATGGATCTAAATCTGGAAAGCTCAACAGAACTGCTGTGTGATAGGACTGCGTTTTCAAGGGGACCAGTTAGCCTTTGTCTAATTGTCTTTTAAATGAGTAGAAACTAAATGTTACTGCAAGACTGACGGGAAATCTAGAAAACCAGGTGAGTTTCTAATATTCACGAGATCTTCCATGAGACGTATGTGATACGTGATTATGTTTGGAACATTTTCATTCCTGAGATTGTCGATGCACATTTTCCCACTTGAATATCTCATTTCTTTAACTTGTAGTTTCTCTTTTGTAAGCTTTATTTGGAAGATATTTAATGTAGCAAGTTGATAGTTTTTCTGTTTCTTCTGTGTAGCGAGGCCAGTATTTCACGAGATCAAAGAAAGTGTTTGTCAGCTCCAGGCTGCTGATAATCTCTAGACATGATGTCACGGTCCCAGCGATGACCACTACATCCTTTTCTCTTCATCAAATGTAGGATCTGATCGTACAATTAACCATCTGTAACAGTGTCTTCATAAATGATGTCTTCTCGCTCAGCTCCTTCACTGTCCCCCCACTCAGCTCCTTCACTGTCTTCCCACTCAGCTCCTTCACTGTCTTCCCACTCAGCTCCTTCACTGTCCCCCCACTCAGCTCCTTCACTGTCCCCCCACTCAACTCCTTCACTGTCTTCCCACTCAGCTCCTTCACTGTCCCCCCACTCAGCTCCTTCGCTGTCTTCCCACTCAGCTCCTTCACTGTCCCCCCACTCATCTCCTTCACTGTCCCCCCACTCAGCTCCTTCACTGTCCCCCCACTCAGCTCCTTCACTGTCCCCCCACTCAGCTCCTTCACTGTCCCCCCCACTCAGCTCTTTCACTGTCCCCCCACTCAGCTCTTTCACTGTCCCCCCACTCAGCTCTTTCACTGTCCCCCCACTCAACTCCTTCACTGTCCCCCCACTTAGTTCCTTCACTGTCCCCCCACTCAGCTCCTTCACTGTCCCACGACTCAGCTCCTTCACTGTCCCCCCACTCAGCTCCTTCACTGTCCCCCCACTCATCTCCTTCACTGTCCCCCCACTCAGCTCCTTCACTGCCCCCCACTCAGCTCCTTCACTGTCCCCTCACTCAAGCTCCTTCACTGTCTCTCCCCCACTCAGTTCCTTCACTGTCCCCCCACTTTGTTCCTTCACTGTCCCCCCACTCAGCTCCTTCACTGTCCCCCCACTTAGTTCCTTCACTGTCCCCCCACTCAGCTCCTTCACTGTCCCCCCACTCAGCTCCTTCACTGTCCCCCCACTCAGCTCCTTCACTGTCCCCCCACTCAGCTCCTTCACTGTCCCCCCCCCACTTAGCTCCTTCACTGTCCCCCCCACTCAGCTCCTTCACTGTCCCCCCACTCAGCTCCTTCACTGTCTCCCCACTCAGCTCCTTCACTGTCTCCCCACTCAGCTCCTTCACTGTCTCCCCACTCAGCTCCTTCACTGTCTCCCCACTCAGCTCCTTCACTGTCCCCCCACTCAGCTCCTTCACTGTCTCCCCATTCAGCTCCTTCACTGTCTCCCCACTCAGCTCCTTCACTGTCCCCCCACTCAGCTCCTTCACTGTCTCCCCACTCAGCTCCTTTATTGAACTCCGGACCCGCCAGTCTGTACCTACCAATAATCAGTTTTCTCAATACAATCATTCTTTGTTCTCGTCAAACGTTGTGATCAGTCTGTATCCAGCCAATCGTAGTTCAACTGTCTTGTTATTGCTTAAGGATCTCGTGTTTGTTTATATCATCTGAAATACTTACTTGTGTCTGTAATGTTCTTTCTTTCTTTCTTTCTTTCTTTCTTTCTTCTTCCTTCCATCATTTCTTATTTCCTCATTTGCCGTTCGACTTTGAGGGAGATATGGGTCGCGACTAGCTTGCTCTTCTATTGGCCTCTACTGCTGTTATACCTTCCAATATTTCTGGTATGCCGTTTATTCAAACCTTTGCTTGGTTGGCATCTTGGTGTTCTCCTATCGTTTGTTGTTGACTCGCGTTAGATTTTGTTATTTGTGTCTCATCCCATGCCCGAACCACTTGATCTGTTGTTGTCGCTGCATGTATTCAATAGCCAGTTCCCTTTCTAGTCTTTTTTCATAACTTCATTTCTGATCTTATCTTTCACGCTGTTTCTTGTCATGCGTCTGACACACTTCATTTCTATAGTGGTTATTTTTCTAATAGTTCTTGAGCCTAAGGTCAGTGTCTGCACTGCTAACATGACGTTTGGACAAATATAGTTTTATAAATGGCTCGCTAAGCGTTCGAAAGTATATCTTTCTTCGGCAGTAGTGTTGAGATCTGCCCGACAACTTGACACTCTTTTTTCTACAATAGTGTCTTTTTAAAATAATATTTTTACACATTTTGGCCCTTCTCTATTGTAAACTCTTGTTATTTCCATTCTACTTTCACTAAACTCTTATTGTTTCCCTTCCACCATCGCTTAACTCTTGTTGTTTTCCTTCTACCTTCACTAAACTCTTGTTGTTTTCCTTCTACCTTCACTAAACTCTTGTTGTTTTCCTTCCACTTAACTAAACTCTTGTTGCTTCCTTTTACTTTCACTAAACTCTTGTTGTTTCCCTTATACCTTCACTAAACTCTTGTTGTTTCCCTTCTACCTTCACTAAGCTCTTGTTGTTTCCCTTATACCTTCACTAAACTCTTGTTGTTTTCCTTCCACTTAACTAAACTCTTGTTGCTTCCTTTTACTTTCACTAAACTCTTGTTGTTTTCCCTTCTACCTTCACTAAACTCTTGTTGGTTCCCTTATACCTGCACTAAACTCTTGTTTTTTTCCTTCTACCTGCACTAAACTCTTGTTGTTTCCCTTCTACCTTCACTAAACTCTTGTTGTTTTCCTTCTACCTTCACTAAACTCTTGTTGGTTCCCTTATACCTGCACTAATCTCTTGTTTTTTTCCTTCTACCTGCACTAAACTCTTGTTGTTTCCCTTCTACCTTCACTAAGCTCTTGTTGTTTCCCTTATACCTTCACTAAACTCTTGTTGCTTCCTTTTACTTTCACTAAACTCTTGTTGCTTCCTTTTACTTTCACTAAACTCTTGTTGTTTCCCTTATACCTTCACTAAACTCTTGTTGTTTCCCTTATACCTTCACTAAACTCTTGTTGTTTCCCTTATACCTTCACTAAACTCTTGTTGTTTCCCTTATACCTTCACTAAACTCTTGTTGTTTCCCTTATACCTTCACTAAGCTTTTGTTGTTTCCCTTATACCTTCACTAAACTCTTGTTGTTTTCCTTCCACTTAACTAAACTCTTGTTGCTTCCTTTTACTTTCACTAAACTCGTGTAGCTTCCCTTCTACCTTCACTAAACTCTTGTTGGTTCCTTATACCTTTACTAAACTCTGGTTGCTTCCCTTCAACCTTCACTAAACTCTTGTAGTTTCCCTTCTACCTTCACTAAACTGATATTGTTTCCTTCTACCATCACTAAACTCTTGTTGCTTCCCTTCTATCTTCACTAAACTCTTGTAGCTTCCATTCTACTTTCACTAAACTCTTGTTGTTTCCCTTATACCTTCACTAAACTCTTGTTGGTTCCCTTCTATATCACTAAACTCTTGTTGTTTCCTTATACCTTCACTAAACTCTTGTTGCTTCCCTTCTACCTTCACTAAACTCTTGTTGTTTCCCTTCTACCTTCACTAAACTCTTATTGTTTCCCTTCTACCTTCACTAAACTCTTGTAGCTTTCCTTCTACCTTCACTAAACTCTTGTTGTTTCCCGTATACCTTCACTAAACTCTTGATGCTTTCCTTCTACCTTCATTAAACTCTAGTTACTTACCTTCTACCTTCACTAAACTCTTTTTGTTTTCCTTCTACCTTCACTAAACTCTTGTAGCTTTCCTTCTACCTTCACTAAACTCTTGTTGTTTCCCGTATACCTTCACTAAACTATTGTTGCTTCCCTTCTACCTTCACTAAACTATTGTTGTTTCCCTTCTACCTTCACTAAACTCTTATTGTTTCCCTTCTACCTTCACTAAACTATTGTTGTTTCCCTTCCACCTCCACTAAACTCTTGTTGCTTCCCTTCTACATTCACTAAACTCTTGTTGTTTTCCTTATACCTTCACTAAACTCTTGTTGCTTCCCATCTACCTTCACTAAACTCTTGTTGCTTCCCTCTACCTTCACTAAACTCTTGTTGCTTCCCTTCTACCTTCACTAAACTCTTGTTGCTTCCCTTCTACCTTCACTAAACTCTTGTTGCTTCCCATCTACATTCACTAAACTCTTGTTGCTTCCCTCTACCTTCACTAAATTCTTGTTGCTTCCCTTCTACCTTCACTAAACTCTTGTTGCTTCCCTTCTACCTTCACTAAACTCTTGTTGCTTCCCTTCTACCTTCACTAAACTCTTGTTGTTTTCCTTCTACCTTCACTAAACTCTTGTTGTTTCCCTTCTACCTTCACTAAACTCTTGTTGTTTTCCTTCTACCTTCACTAAACTCTTGTTGTTTTCCTTATACCTTCACTAAATTCTTGTTGCTTCACTTCTACCTTCACTAAACTCTTGTTGCTTCCCTTCTACCTTCACTAAACTCTTGTTGCTTTCCTTCTACCTTCACTAAACTCTTGTTGCTTCCCTTCTACCGTCACTAAACTCTTGTTGCTTTCCTTCTACCTTCACTAAACACTTGTTGCTTTCCTTCTACCTTCACTAAACTCTTGTTGCTTTCCTTCTACCTTCACTAAACTCTTGTAGCTTTCCTTCTACCTTCACTAAACTCTTGTTGCTTTCCTTCTACCTTCACTAAACTCTTGTTGCTTCCTTCTACCTTCACTAAACTCTTGTTGCTTTCCTTCTACCTTCACTAAACTCGTGTTGCTTCCCTTCTACCTTCACTAAACTCTTGTTGCTTTCCTTCTACCTTCACTAAACTCTTGTTGCTTTCCTTCTACCTTCACTAAACTCTTGTTACTTCCCTTCTACATTCACTAAACCCTTATTGTTTTTCCCTTCTACCTCCACTAAACTCTTGTTGTTTCCCTTCTACCTGCACTAAACTCTTGTAGCTTCCCTTCTACCTTCACTAAACTCTTGTTACTTTCCTTCTACCATCACTAAACTCTTGTTACTTCCCTTCTACCTTCACTAAACTCTTTTTGTTTTCCTTCTACCTTCACTAAACTAATGTTGTTTCCCTTCCAACTCCACTAAACTCTTGTTGTTTCCCTTCTACCTTCACTAAACTCTTGTTGTTTCCTTATACCTTCACTAAACTCTTGTTGCTTCCCTTCTACCTTCACTAAACTCTTGTTGCTTCTCTTCTATCTTCACTAAACTCTTGTTGCTTCCCTTCTACCTTCACTAAACTCTTGTTGCTTTCCTTCTACCTTCACTAAACTCTTGTTACTTCCCTTCTACCTTCACTAAACCCTTATTGTTTTTTCCCTTCTACCTTCACAAAACTCTTGTTGCTTCCCTTCTACTTTCACTAAACTCTTGTAGCTTCCCTTCTACCTTCACTAAACTCTTGTTGTTTCCCTTCTACCTTCACTAAACTCTTATTGTTTCCCTTCCACCTTCACTAAACTCTTTCCCTTCTACCTTCACTAAACTCTTGTTGTTTCCCTTCTACCTTCACTAAACTCTTATTGTTTCCATTCTACTTTCTCTAAACTCTTGTAGCTTCCCTTCTACCTTCACTAAACTCTTGTTGTTTCCCTTCTACTTTCACTAAACTCTTTCCCTTCTACCTTCACTAAACTCTTGTTGTTTCCCTTCTACCTTCACTAAACTCTTATTGTTTCCATTCTACTTTCTCTAAACTCTTGTAGCTTCCCTTCTACCTTCACTAAACTCTTGTTGTTTCCCTTCTACCTTCACTAAACTCTTTCCCTTCTACCTTCACTAAACTCTTGTTGTTTCCCTTCTACCTTCACTAAACTCTTGTTGTTTCCCTTCTACCTTCACTAAACTCTTATTGTTTCCCTTCTACCTTCACTAAACCCTTATTGTTTTTTCCCTTCTACCTTCACTAAACTCTTATTGTTTCCCTTCTACCTTCACTAAACCCTTATTGTTTTTTCCCTTCTACCTTCACTAAACTCTTGTTGTTTCCCTTCTACCTTCACTAAACTCTTGTTGTTTCCCTTCTACCTTCACTAAACTCTTGTTGTTTCCCTTCTACCTTCACTAAACTCTTGTTGTTTCCCTTCTACCTTCACTAAACTCTTATTGTTTCCATTCTACCTTCACTAAACTTTAAAACTTCACTAACAATTTTCCTCACCCTGTAGCATGTTTAAGTGTATATAAAACCGCGCGCGCGCGCGTGTGTGCGTGCGTGTGTGTGTCTGTGTGTGTGTGTGAATGCTGTTAGCTATAATGTGAGAACATCCAACGAAATACCTGAAGCTTTGGGGATGGGGCTTAACAGTCACCAGGGACTGAAAACCAAGACTGGCCAGGCCTTCCTACACCCGTGCAAGACCACAGTCTGCTCTAGCAATTTTAAGTGCTGAAGTCGGAGGCAACCAGCCAAAAGGCGCACTACAAAAATCAGGATGCCACGCACTCACGCCAATGGGAAGCATGCCTATAACTGCAAATCGATATGGCACTCGCCCTGTGATGGACACTCAGGCAGGTGCAGCGCCGGGCCCTCAGCCTCGAAAGGGCCCAACCTATATTACTGGATGTCCTTCTCAATCGCTCTGTGGAGTCAGGGGGCGAGAGAATAGAGTTACTGGCCAACCCAAAATAAGACCACTCAAAATAATGCACTGGAATGCTGAAGGCATCAACAGCAAAAGAGATGGGTACAGTAAAAAGATAGAATTAGAAAATATCCTGCATGAAGAACAAGTAAGCATATGCTGTTTGCAGGAAACCCATCTAAACAACGACATAGCCTTGAAGATTAGGGGATACCAGTGCTACCGATCTGACAGGAAAAACAGACAAAAGGGCGGAATACTGACTCTTGTAAGGAACAACATTAATGCATGTCAGATTGAAGTGTATATGGATGGGGCGGAATATCAAATACTGCACCTCAGGACAGGAAATACAGACTTCCATCTACTAAACTACTACTGTCCGAGTGACCGCCCACTAGCACTAGACACAATTACATTAAAAGAAAGAATAATTGTATGTGGAGACTTTAACAGCCATTCACAGAGCTGGGGCTATGAAGATATGGACAAGAGAGGTGAAGAACTTGAAAATTGGCAGGATGACAATGGGCTTATACTATTAAACCAGGCAACAGATCCACCAACATTCTATTCCAGATCATGGCATACCACATCTACACCAGACCTTGCTTTCCATTCACCAGACCTGGATTGGAATATCACACGTATTGTTGGGAAACAACTTGGAGGCAGCGACCACCGACCTGTCTTTTTAGTGGTGCAAAATGAGGCCGTCAGGGAGAGCAGCACTCTCTCCAGATGGAATTACAAAAAGGCAGACTGGAAAATGTATCAACATTACACCAGTGTACTGACTAAAGATCTAAATACAGACAGAGACATCAACAAGATAGTTGATGAATTCAGTAGACTAATAATACAAGCTGCCAGTGAAACAATACCCAGAGGGGCACGGAAACACTACAAACCATACTGGAATAGTGAACTAGAGCAACTGCACAATGACATGGAAACATCTCGAAAACAAGCAGAAAATAACCCCTGCCAGGAACACCACAATAACTATCAGCATGCTAAAGCCAAATTTCAATGGGCTAAACTACAAGCCAGACGGAGAAGTTGGAAAGAGAAAACAGAGTACATGAATCTAGAACGAGACACAAGAAAAGTGTGGAAGCTTGTAAAACAGCTGAATGATGAGGGTACAGAAGGGAACACAAAAATTACCCTGAAGAAGGATGGAAACATTCTAACAGGTAAACATGCAGCAAATCACTTTGCAGACTCCTTTGCAAATGACAACAATATTGAAATTAGCCTAGAGAAACGTCAAGAGACCCGTCTAAAACAACAAAATGCAAGACAAGAAGAGACTGCACATGAAGTCATGGAAATACCCATTACACAAAGAGAGCTAGAGCTGGCAATATCCAAATTAAAAATGAAAAAGTCACCAGGTAGTGATGGAGTGTCTAATGAAATGATTAAGAACTTGGGAACTGCAGCTAAAGCAAAACTACTGCAGATCTACAACATTTGCTGGATCACAGGTAAAGTGCCACAGGCATGGAGAGAAGCAATTATGATACCATTACTAAAGCCAGGAAAAGATGGTTCAATGACATCCAGCTATAGACCAATCAGCCTTACAAGCTGTTTGTGTAAAACAATGGAACGTATAATCAATCTCAGACTGCAGTGGTACCTGGAAAGTGAAAATCTCCTTGTCCCACAACAAGCAGGCTTTAGACAGTGTTACTCTACCGAAGATCAGGCAACCTATCTTTCCCAGGAAATTGAGGATGCGTTTCAAGAAAAGAAACTGGTACTAGCAGCATGGATAGACCTAAAGAAAGCATTTGATAAGGTATGGAAGGAAGGGCTTTTGAAGAAACTGAGAAATTATGGAGTAAATGGCAGGATGTACAAATGGGTCAAAGCATACCTGCATAACAGGAGAGCCAGAGTGCAACTGGATGGTCTTAAGAGTAAGAAGGTCTTACTGCGCCAGGGCGTTCCACAGGGAGGGGTACTATCTCCAACACTTTTTCTGATCTACATCAATGACCTAGTTACTGAACTACCACATGGTATCAAAGTGGCAATGTATGCAGATGACTTGGTAATGTGGTGCACAGAGGAGTATGCAACAGTGGCCTCCAAATTGTTACAAAGAGCTATGAATGCACTGAATTCATGGACAAATAGATGGTGTATCAGCATCAATACAGACAAATGCAGTACTACACTTTTCACTCTTTCCCCAAAACAAAAAGCAGGAGCCATCTATATAAACAATGAGCCTGTGAAAGAAGACATACAGGCTACGTATCTCGGAGTTACATTTGATAACAAACTATCTTGGAAACAGCAGATAAATAAGGCAACCCAAAAAGCAAGGAGAAAATTGGCTATTCTAAGAAAGCTGTGTGGAACTACGTGGGGTGCGAGTGGGAAAATACTCAGTAAAGTTTACCAACAGAGTATACGCCCACATTTAGAATATGGATCATCTGCATGGTGTTCAGCATCAAACACCACACTTCAAGAACTGGATAAAGTACAAAACCAGGCACTTAGGATCATCACAGGAGCAATGAAATCAACACCAATATTAGAGATGGAGAAATTGTGGAGGATACCAGCACTGAGAGAACGGAGGGACACAAAGGTGCTGATACAGGCAGAAAAATTTGCTTGCATGCCGAGACATCCAATGAAGGACCGATTCCAAAATCTTGCATTGGGACGACTTAAGAGAAGCAGTTTTATCCACCAAGCCAAGCGTATTAGTAGACAAACACCAGACATGCCAAGAGCTGTTAACCCCCTACTGCCCATACCAGAACAGACTCCCTGGACAGAGGAATCTGGATTATCAGTTCAAATACGGACAGAAGTGAAAGGAATAGTTGATAAAGAGGAACAGAATAGTCTACAGCGAAAAACAATAACTCTCAGTTTCCTGGATGAAGAATACCCACAAGACCTATGGATTCGTGTGTATACAGATGGATCAGCACAGAATGCAGTAAAAAATGGGGGAGCAGGTGCATATATAGAATACCCAAATAACACTAGGGATATGAATAAAATAGCAACAGGGAAATATTGTCACAATTATGATGCAGAAATACAAGCAATAAAGTTAGCAATAGAAAAACTGCTGAACATTAATCTTAGCCCGCAGCCTGTAGTGTTTTTGACAGATGCAAGATCAGTACTCCAGGCACTACAATCCAGAAAATTACCACATCTGCAGACCTTATTGACTGAACTCTGCAAGCACCACAGGGTTGCCCTGCAGTGGATCCCATCTCACTGTGGAATACCAGGAAATGAGAAAGCAGATCAGTTGGCAAAGGAAGGTTCAACAGGCACACAACTAGATACACCTGTTACATACCATCATAAGAAACAGATAATCAAATCAATCAGAGGACCACAAGCCCCAAATCAGGATGCCTTTTATAATATGAATAGATATGAACAAGTTATCATTATACGTCTCAGAACAGGACACAATCGACTCCATAGTCACATGTATACAAAATTCAAGATCGGCACCTCAACTACTTGTACATGTGGACAGGCGCCCCAGACTGCTGAACACATACTTCAAGACTGCACTGAATATAGTAGACTGAGGAAAATCCATTGGCCCATAGATACAACACTACAGACAAAACTATATGGGCCACTGCAAGAATTACAAAAGACAGTAACATTTATACAGGAAACGACATTGCAGATATAGACAATGCTTCAGGCGAACGAAAGATAGATAGATAGATAGACCTGAAGCTTTGGCTTTACAATAATATGGAGGGGTTCAGTTCAGTTTAGCACCGTCCAATCGAGCCAACTGCGCACAAGAATTGATGTCCGGTTCACTGAGTTGAGGATAGCATTAACAGCGAGATAAGCACATCCAAGAGCTGTGGAGCAGTCCCGTATCTTTCCCTCGCCTACCTTTTATAACAGGATATCGATCACACTTTCAGACTATTTAAGAGATCCAAATGCGTTTATGTTTCTCACTGATTATTCATGATTTAAATGATTGCTTGAAGAGGAACTTTGGGTTATTTTGTTAGCATTCTGTGAAGCATAGATTTGTTGTGTAAATGATCTCACATTCGTTGTAAAACATCAACGCAACGTCACGATAATGATGGAACGAAGACATGAATGAACACAGATCGTAGACGCGCTGTTGTTGGCAACGGAAAGTCAACAAATATTGAACCAAAATGTTTGGAAAAATACACACAAACTGGTGATGGAATGTTGCAGCAGACGTGGGCGTTTAGCGCCCATCACACGGGAGACTAAGAGTAAATGGTTATCTCCATGAACATCACAGACAGTCTAGGGACTAACATCACAGATAACGACAGTCTAAGGACTAACATCACAGATAGGGACATTCTAGGGACTAGCATCACAGATAGGGATAGTCTAGGGACTAACATCACAGATAGGGACAGTCTAGGGACTAACATCACAGATAGGGACATTCTAGGGACTAACATCACAGATAGAGACATTCTAGGGACTAGCATCACAGATAGGGACAGTCTAGGGACTAACATCACAGAAAGGGACAGTCTGGGGACTAGCATCACAGATAGGGACAGTCTAGGGACTAACATCACAGAAAGGGACAGTCTGGGGACTAGCATCACAGATAGGGACAGTCTGGGGACTAGCATCACAGACAGTCTAGGGACTAACATCACAGATAGCGACAGTTAAGGACTAACATCACAGATAGGGACAGTCTAAGGCCTAACATCACAGATAGGGATATTCTAGGGACTAGCATCACAGAGAGGGACAGTCTGGGGACTAGCATCACAGATAGGGACAGTCTAGGGACTAACATCACAGAGAGGGACAGCCTAAGGACTAGCATCACAGATAGAGACAGTCTAGGGACTAACATCACAGAGAGGGACAGCCTAAGGACTAGCATCACAGATAGGGAAAATGTAGGGACTGGCATCACAGATAGGGACAGTCTAGGGACTAGCATCACAGATAGGGACAGTCTAGGGACTAACATCACAGATAGGAACAGCCTAAGGACTAGCATCACAGATAGGGAAAATGTAGGGATTAGCATCACAGATAGGAACAACCTAAGGACTAGCATCACAGATAGGGAAAATGTAGGGACTAGCATCACAGATAGGAACAACCTAAGGACTAGCATCACAGATAGGGAAAATGTAGGGACTAGCATCACAGATAGCTACAGTCTAGGGACTAACATCACAGATAGGGAAAATGTAGGGATTAGCATCACAGATAGGGACAGTCTAGGGACTAGCATCACAGATAGGAACAGCCTAAGGACTAGCATCACAGATAGGGACAATGTAGGGATTAGCATCACAGAGAGGGACAGTCTAGGGACTAACATCACAGATAGGGAAAATGTAGGGATTAGCATCACAGATAGGGACAGTCTAGGGACTAGCATCACAGATAGGAACAGCCTAAGGACTAGCATCACAGATAGGGACAATGTAGGGATTAGCATCACAGAGAGGGACAGTCTAGGGACTAACATCACAGATAGGGAAAATGTAGGGATTAGCATCACAGATAGGGACAGTCTAGGGACTAGCATCACAGATAGGAACAGCCTAAGGACTAGCATCACAGATAGGGAAAATGTAGGGACTAGCATCACAGAGAGGGACAGTCTAGGGACTAACATCACAGATAGGGAAAATGTAGGGATTAGCATCACAGATAGGGACAGTCTAGGGACTAGCATCACAGATAGGAACAGCCTAAGGACTAGCATCACAGATAGGGAAAATGTAGGGATTAGCATCACAGATAGGGACAGTCTAGGGACTAGCATCACAGATAGGAACAGCCTAAGGACTAGCATCACAGATAGGGAAAATGTAGGGACTAGCATCACAGATAGCTACAGTCTAGGGACGAGCATCTCAGATTGTGACAGTCTAGGCAATGTTTCCCACGTACATTTTTTATCTTAAAGCTGACGAGGGATCTATATAGATAATACAGATAAGGTGATAAGGTAGTGGTCTGAGATAGGTGACGAAATATAATTAGAAATGTATATAAATATAAATGAACCTCTCATATTGAAAATGGAGAAGAGTAACGGAACCTTACATTAACGGTAATGTACTGCAATAAATTCATGACAAAATCGCGAAAATGTACAGAAACATGAATCTGAAATTAATGAATATGTATAGAAATAAAAAGATTAACGAAAATGTGTAGGAATATATGAATTTAAGATTAATGAAAATGTATAGGAATAAACGAAATTAAAACAGGTCAATTCATTCAAATACCTAGGGACGATATTAACATCAGATGGTAGATGTATAACTAAAGTGGGGCAAGGTGAAGCGAAATGAGGCGAAGTTGCATTCAAAAGAGATAAATATTATACAACCTATTTTTGTGAATGAAAATAAGAAAGAGGAATCTACAATGTTATTTGGGACCAGTCTTGATGTCTGGATGTGGCTCGTAGACAAGCGGACATCAGACACGAACTTCTTTGAGGACAGAGAAATATGGATTTATAGAAATAAATATTAAGATTACCTTGGATAACTAAAACAAGTTATGAGTTCAGGATTGCTGTCAGCTGACATCTTATGGTCGTTGACAACGACAACATGTGTGCTAGAAGACGAGACCTTGAAGTGCCTGCTACATCACGATCTTATTGCTTTATGGGATATCACGAGTTCCGGTTACAGTTTTTTTTTTTTTTTTTAGAAAACCAAAATCACTGACCAGCCAGAATGTGTTTATTATCTAGTCACACATTTGAGATCCAACCACCAAGGACATTACGGGCTCTACACAATGTTACTGGCAAGAAAAGGCCATCTTGGCAACTACCTGCCAGCCCTCACAGCACAGCCACGCTATCGCGTCCCTGACATTTGCCAACTGTCACCTTTCAACCTGGAAGGCAATTGTTCACTTGAAGATAAGAGCAACACATGCTATTTACACAAACGTTGTGGAATTTGTTAGCCTTAGTTATCAGATGACCTGGTGTTGCACTCGCCACAAAAATAGAACACAGGTACATGTCAGGTTGTTCTGCTCGTGGATATCACGGAGATGAGCACAGGCTTCACATATTTCACATACAGGGTCAACCTACCACATAGACCAGTACGTGACATCATAACAATACCGGGACAATCTACCACATACAACTGAACGTGACACCGTGACGATACAGGGACAACCTACCACATACAACCAAACGTGACACCATGACGATACAGGGACAACCTACCACATACAACTGAACGTGACACCATGACGATACAGGGACAATCTACCACATACAACCAAACGTGACACCATGACGATACAGGGACAATCTACCACATACAACCAAACGTGACACCATGACGATACAGGGACAACCTACCACATACAACTGAACGTGACACCATGACGATACAGGGACAATCTACCACATACAACCAAACGTGACACCATGACGATACAGGGACAATCTACCACATACAACCAAACGTGACACCATAACGATACAGGGACAACCTACCACATACAACTGTATGTGACACCATGGCAATACAGGAACAACACAGTGAGATTGAAGTCACCACAGACAAAGGTAACTGTTTCAACCAGAAGTGCTAATATGGACTACAGTTGACGTGTTTAAAGGAAGGCAATCCAAGACCCAATCAAATATTGAACACTTCTGCTGACCCTGGTTTATGCGCTCAAGTTGATAATTCACTTGTGGACCGAAATATGGCCAGTGGGGGTGGGTGGGGGTGGAGTTTGCTGGCGATGGTAGAGAGGCAGGTCTTTAATGTTTGCCAAGACAACAACAACAACAACAACAATAACAACAATAACAACAACAACAATAACAACAATAACAACAACAGCTGTTGAGCTCTGTAGCACACACACACACACATCCAAGAGATGCTGATGTATGTGTAGGGAAGAGTTTGAGAAATTAGAGCGGCCTTATTTAAAGTGGTGGTGATGTGTCGGCGTGTTTCAAAGTGAGTGCATGTGAGTCTAGACCATCCACGGCATCAACGTTCAGCGACCACATTCTGACGACAGTAAGTGGCCGTGTAAGAAGACTTATCAACCAACACAGAACTGGAGTCGTCAGTCGCTGGACACTGTGAGACTTGCTGAGGAGGGGATCTGAGCACATATGGACATGTTCGGAGTGTAATGATAATGACCCGCTAATAACTCAATAACTGAGGAGGGGATCTGAGCACATATGGACATGTTCGGAGTGTAATGATAATGACCCGCTAATAACGCAATTCAAAGTGTTACCAATATAATGAATGTCAATATAAGGTACATGTCTTTGAAGTCTGCGACCTCACATATTTTATGTTGTATTTTGGTTAATTCATTCAAGTACATCAAGTAGACAGTCTTCATATTCTCTCTGTGGCTTGTCTGTTCCGGTGTTGTCAAAACAGGTGTGAGAAGCTCAGCGCCCGTTGTTCCCCAGTTTTGCGATACGACTGAACCAGCAATTCTGCCCTTTCATATATTCATGAGTGTCCCTTGCTGCCCTATTATCTAAGTGCTGAGGGCCAGTGCTGAGGGCCAGTGCTGACTACAGGTCGCGGGTTCACAACTTCTTACTCACGTAAACCAAACATCGACTAACGTTGACTGTGGCCCTCTGGTCTGCATGGGCCCTTTCATCGGGCGTCTGTCGGGCTCAAGCCACGTCATCACATGCCGTTCTAAACAACACGAGTTGCGTTGTTATTTATTCATTTATTCATGTTTGGTGATGACGTATGTTTATGAAGGGCTTCTAAGTATTTACGCATGAGCAGAGACAAGTGCCTGGTTTTTCCATTGGCGTCATTCCTCGTGTCTTCTACTTGTTGGCAGTTCCCCTTTCTTAATGGTATAGTGTCGTGATAGTTCACTGTGTCGTTGTATGGTCGCTGCATCACGACTTGATGTTGTTTATCACGCTTTGTAGACTCTCTAGTTCTCTTACTTCTTCTTTGACTGGGTTGCTTCTGGGGCATTCTTGTGATCATCCATGTTGCCATTGAGTAACTATGTATGGCCAGAACATAATATGAATAGAACAACTCAATGCTTGAGGATCTTAAGAGGGTCCTCCAATCCATACAAAGTTATTGTCTGTACGCATCACTTACAGTTAGTGCTAAAACACAGGAGTTATATGAACATGGTTATCTCAAGATCTATATTCATCCTGCTTCTAATTCTAGACTTTTATGTCTTTGCTTCGTCTCTAACTACTCCTGACGATATTTAACAATTTATCTTGAGATCTATCTTTTCTAATCTAATTGTAATCACATAACACTCGAAGGTCCGTGGGTACAAAGAGTCAGCAATGTCCACTACATTATGTGGTTCTATCTCCTGAATAAATCTGATGATCTCTCACCGGTAGTTCTATCTCCTCAATAACTCTGATGTTCTCTCACCAGTGGTTCTATCTCCTGAATAAATCTGATGATCTCTCACCGGCAGTTCTATCTTCTCAATAAATCTGATGATCTCTCACCGGCAGTTCTATCTCCTCAATAACTCTGATGTTCTCTCACCAGTGGTTCTATCTCCTCAATAACTCTGATGTTCTCTCACCAGTGGTTCTATCTCCTCAATAACTCTGATGTTCTCTCACCGGCGGTTCTATCTCCTCAATAACTCTGATGTTCTCTCACCAGTGGTTCCATCTTCTGAATAACTCTGATGTTCTCTCACCGGCGGTTCTATCTCCTCAATAACTCTGATGTTCTCTCACCGGCGGTTCTATCTCCTCAATAACTCTGATGTTCTCTCACCAGTGGTTCTATCTCCTGAATAACGCTGATGTCTCTCACCAGTGGTTCTGTCTCCTCAATAACTCTGATGTTCTCTCTCCGGCGGTTCTCTCTCCGGTGGTTCTCTCTCCGGTGGTTCTCTCACCGGTGGTTCTATCTCCTGAATAACTCTGATGTTCTCTCTCCGGTGGTTCTCTCACCGGTGGTTCTCTCTCCGGTGGTTCTCTCACCGGTGGTTCTCTCGCCGGTGGTTCTCTCGCCGGTGGTTCTCTCTCCGGTGGTTCTCTCACCGGTGATTCTTTCTCCGGTGGTTCTCTCACCGGTGGTTCTCTCTCCGGTGGTTCTCTCTCCGGTGGTTCTCTCTCCGGTGGTTCTCGAGTAACTCTAAACATGTTCGCTCTCTCCCTCCTCGTATCCGAGAGGGCTCTATTACCTCATTGGTTAGTTCAAGGACAGGCGCGTACATGTCTCCACACGGGTTCCACCAAAGTCTCGCAGATAATTTGTTATGCTGTCTCCTTGTTTTCCTGAACTACCCAGGTTTCAACAGCCATGACCCATTTCTCTCTGTCAAATCTCTACCTTAAAGTCTGTACAAGACAGTGCATTCCCGTTCCCCTTTGCCATGTAATCTAGACTCTATACTCTTACGCCACTACATCATGTAATCTAGACTCTATACTCTTACGCCACTACATCATGTAATCTAGTTCGTATCTATGTCCCTATTCAATTATCACTGAACTAAGGACTAGAAGTCTGGGTCGATCCGGACTGACGGCTTCCAGGTTCACCCAGCCTTAAATTGGTACAGGAACGGATTTTTTTTTTTTTTTAGATAAAAAGACGACACGTCAGCTCCAGCTGCTCAAATGAGCTGAAAGTCTATGGTCAGCTAACACCATGCTCCCTACACGCCGCCATGATAGGGCTCTTTCTGCCTTATGCTGTGGTTTTATTTTAATGACAGTCATCGGGTCAGGAGTCCCTGACCTGCTAGTACGCGTCACTGAATGCACTCATTAACATTTACACTAATATGATTTCTGTGAGACACGACATGACGTCGGCATAATTGCTGAAGTGAAGATTTGACATCTATGGTGTTCCATACATCTATTTATGCTTATATCACGTGAACACATCATTCTTCTCTGATAGTCCTTGCCAACCTACTCATGGCCTAGAAATATTTATTACCTTTACAACTGACACTACAGCAGTTTACAGCAACAATTAGGGGGCCTCGGTAGCCTAGTTGGGAAACCGCCCGACTGGGCTACCGGCGTTCTGACAACCACCCGACTGGACTACCGACGTTAGGACAACCACCCGACTGGACCACCGACGTTCGGACACCACCCGACTGGACCACCGACGTTCGGACAACCACCCGACTGGACCACCGACGTTCGGACAACCCGTGTTCAATTCCCGCTGGGAGCAGTGTGAGTTGTACTCGTGGTTGGAAGAAAAAAAATACCCCCGCGGTCGACCCAGCCGTTGGCAGAAATGGGTACCAGGGTATTACCCCGGGAAGGTGAGGAATGTTGCCTCGCATATGAGTTTAGATACTTGAGGCGACACTATACAGAAATCTCCGAACATTTCTGGATAGGCGGCTGAGCACATATGGGTGTAAACTCGCGTGCTAAGACGCCGGTTCAAGTCTCGTACTTTACCTTACCTTTACAGCAACAATGTTTCCAATCTACATCACAACCTACATCTGTTTCCCATGTTTCCAATTTACATCACAACCTACATCTGTTTCCCATGTTTTCATTTTAAACGAGACCACAAAAAACACAGAGAGGATGTTATCATCACACAAGAGGACACGAAGTTATCATACTCCATCTCCGAACAGCCACATCAGAATGCGTCACCAGACTCCAAAATCAGGATAGGTATCACTTATCTGGGAACCCAAGCAGCCATGACAGCTAAACACATTCTACACAACTACACCCTCCACCCACCTTTTCCCCATAGACACAGACCTGAGGATTAGTTTACTCAGCGACTAACGAATAGTTATGGTTAGTTAGTTATAGTTTGTTATGATTATGGTTAGTTATAGTCAGTGGCAACATTTCATCGAATATCCAAACAAAGAAAGGCAGCTACAGTCCCCATCGTAGTAAACACAGCACACGTCAAAATATATAAGGCGTATGATAGCACCTACAGTGAGCGCAACTGAACTGTCCCTCGTCATTCAATATCATCATTCATCGTAAGCAATCTGAATATAGAAACACCATCCGATGGCAGAAACAGCTCAAGGTATTCACAGAGCACTAATCTCAGTAGCTCCTGCAGCAAGCCGGGCTTGCAATTTGAGGAAACTGCAACAAATTAAGCTTTCCAGACAGTGCCTGAACGGTTCATTGCCACTTATCTGCCATATTGACCGGAAATGCGACCAACGAATGTTCACAATGATTAAAACTTATTTGACGACCAATAAACACACTCATTAACATCATTAGGAATGTCTCATTTCTGCCGAAGTCGCCGAGTGAAAAACAACCAAAGGAAGTCCTATAATTGATGTGTTTAGGGGAAAATGGATTTTTCCACGTGAATCTCTAGAGAGGGATGGCTTATCCGTCAGTTAATGCGTCGTCTGATCACCCTTGTCGACAGCCAATAATCGAGACAAAGAAAATTAGCGAACGGAAATGGTTACCTGGAAGGGAGGGGCAGTGTCTTCATCCCGGACTTGAAAAGAAAGGAAACATTTGACGAGTTACGGGCCCTTAGTGTTCGGAAAAACAAGATGACGGGGAATAAATGCATTTCATAGATCACATGTTTCAAGGGAAGCTATAAATATATGTTAACGGAAGCTATAAATATATGTTAAGGGAAGCTATAAATATATGTTAAGGGAAGCTATAAATATATGTTAACGGAAGCTATAAATATATGTTAAGGGAAGCTATAAATATATGTTAAGGGAAGCTATAAATCTGTTAAGGGAAGCTATAAATATATGTTAAGGGAAGCTATAAATATATGTTAACGGAAGCTATAAATATATGTTAAGGGAAGCTATAAATCTGTTAAGGGAAGCTATAAATATATGTTAAGGGAAGCTATAAATATATGTTAACGGAAGCTATAAATATATGTTAAGGAAAGCTATAAATATAGTATATAGTTAACCGTTATCTTGTTGCAGTGTCACCACACGTAAGGTCAGACTTCTTGTTAATGAATGATCAACAAGATTTATTTACAACATTTCAAAGTTTATTCATACCTTCTTGTACTTGTTCACACCGCTGGACTGACCCAGGAGAGCCTAACGGCTACTTCTGACTACACCTACTGACTGAATCTACTCTACTAAACGTTGTGTGTTCTTCTGCTCAGATTATGATATTCTCCCTTGACCGTTGAGGCTCTCCCAGGCTTATATATCCCCTTATTTTCTATCCCATGGTTCCTCCTTCAACCAATCCAATTCTGCCAGGCTAACTTTCCGTTGTCTCCTAGTTACTACATATTACGTCATCTCTTTCACCCTTCTAGAAATGCCCAGACCGCACCATCTTGAACTTACGCACCTATGTTATATTTCCGTGTTTGCACACTTTCTACTATATTCTTGTACACTACTACTTTACTATTACATCTCCTATCGTTGTGTGTGCATGTCTGTGTTAGTCACATCTCACATCTTTGTGTGTGCATGTCTGTGTTAGTCACATCTCACATCTTTGTGTGTGCATGTCTGTGTTAGTCACATCTCACATCTTTGTGTGTGCATGTCTGTGTTAGTCACATCTCACATCTTTGTGTGTGCATGTCTGTGTTAGTCACATCTCACATCTTTGTGTGTGCATGTCTGTGTTAGTCACATCTCACATCTTTGTGTGTGCATGTCTGTGTTAGTCACATCTCACATCTTTGTGTGTGCATGTCTGTGTTAGTCATCTCTAGTGACTAGGGCAGATGGTGCTCGTAAACCTGGGAGAGCCGACCATCTGAGGGCAGAATTCCCAGACAGAAAAGATCATCTGCTGCCTTGCAGGAAGATTGGGGACAATCAAAGGCTAAGGAATGCAAACCTGAATAAAATGCTGGCTGAAATCAGATGCACTGGGCCACTGGCGCAGAACACAGTGCAACGTTTTAACGGGTGTTCAATCGGAGTGGATGTGGCAGACTCTAATTGTGATGTTCTGTCTGTGGGGGGGGGGGGGGGGGGCGATCAACACACTTAACCTGACAGCTGACTTCATGTGAGAGTCTGGAATCCTGCTCTGATTGAGTCCTGATCGCAGAGAGAGAGAGAGAGAGAGAGAGAGAGAGAGAGAGAGAGAGAGAGAGTTTAATAATGGTTTAGAAGCAGAGCATGCAAGAAGCAAGACTGAGACACTATTTTGAAGAGCAGACAGAGAAAAGTGGAAACGTAACTGAATGTGTTCGCTGGTTAGTGCCCTGATCAGCCGTCAGAACGATTAAGCAGGACCGAAGTGGGCACCAAACAGAGTTAACGAGCTGTGACGTGGGTGAGCTCAGAACGCCCTTCAACAATAATATGTACAAGGTATCATAACGACTGTAGTCGATTTTGCCAGCTGGGCTTTAGACAGCCAAGTATTGATGACAGTAGAAGTTGTATCACAATGGATGTACTGTCGTTTACCGACAGCAAAGATTTATGAACAATAAAGAACATGTACTGGCACCAAACAGCATCCATAAGAATTGGAAATCAATTGGGAATGTTTCAACAAATGAAACATGGTGTTATGAAAGGTTGTGCGCTGTCATGTATGGTGAGATTATTTTAAGATCAATAAGGGCCGTGCCTGGAATAACAATCGGAGGTCATAATATAAATAATCTAAGGTGTGCTGATGATACAGTCTTAATCGCTAAGAGTGAAAATGAGTTACAAGAAATGTTAGACATTATAGTGAAGGAAAGCAAACATAAATTACTCAGCCTCAATTGCAAAAAGACAGAAGTAATGGTCACAACAAAGAAAAAGGCATCACCGCAGTGCACATCAAAGGCAAGTGGAACAATATTAAAACTGGTAAATTAATTGTAAAATCTGGGAACAATGTTAACCTCAGATGATAGATGTACAACAGAGGTGAGATGCAGAATGGCTCAGGCAAAAGCAGCTTTCTAAAAAATAAGGAAGTTACTATGCAATCCATTTTTTACAATCATCATCATCATCAAGTACCGTGCTCGCTGGCGTAGGTGATCATGTTTCTCCACAACTTTCAATCTCGACAGTTATTTATCATTTCTGTTGTTGACCTTCTGCCAAGCCATTCTATTAAGCTGTCTGGTATCTTTTCTCTTTGCTTCCCTCAATCTCTTCGTCCCTCGATTTTTCCAGTTGTTACAATACAATCCAGCTGTTCTCTTCTCATTACATGGCCAAAAAATGATGAATGTTTCTTCCAAATATTGGAAATTAGCTCTCTCTTTGCTTTTGCTTTTGCCTCTTTCAAAAAGTTTTCATTACTCTTTTTTTAGCTGCCCATGGTATTCTCCGCAATCTTTTGTAAAACTACATTTCTACAAACTCCAATGATTTTCTTGTCTGTTGTCCTATTGTCCATGATTCACATGCTCGTGTTACGATTGGCTCTATATAACATTTAAGAACTCTTTTTCTTGTTTCTATTGTCAAATATGGATTGCATAGTATCTTCCTCATTTTTTGGAAAGCTGCTTTTGCCTGAGCCATTCTGCATCTCACCTCTGTTGTACATCTACCATCTGAGGTTAACATTGTTCTCAATATTTAAATGTAATTACCTGTCTTGGTATTGTTCCACTTGTCTTTATTGTGCACTGCAGTGATGACTTTTTCTTTGTTGTTACCCTTACTTCTGTTTTTTTTTTCTTTTTTTGCTATTAAAGCTGAGTCCTTTATTTTTGCTTTCTTTCACTATAATGTCTAACATTTCTTGTAACTCATTTTTACTCTTAGCGATTAAAACTATAGCCGGCAAATCAGAGACAGAGGAGATCAACGAGCTTTTATTTGCAGACGATCAGGCACTAATACATGAAACAATAGAAGACCTACAAGAACACTTAAACAAACTCAACAGCACAGGCACAAAATACAACATGAAAATCAACATCAACAAAACAGAAGTCAAGAATGTCGCCAAAAATAAACAGAACATCAACATAACTATAGAAGGCATACAACTAAAACAAGTAGAGGAATTCAAATACCTAGGAAGTTTAGTGACAAACAATAATTCACAAATAGTAAAGATAGAATCAATATGCAACAAAGCTTGTCAGATCATTGGACAGTTATCACCACTATTGTCCAACAAGGAAATAACTCTAGAGGCAAAACGAGCACTATTCAATACAATCTTCACCCCGACGTTGTACTACCAATGCCAGACCTGGACCCTAGATGCAAGAACAATAAGAAAAATAAAATCTACTGATATGAAATGTGTCAGACGAATCACAGGAAACAGTCTGAGAGATAATATAAAAAATGGAGAACTGAGAAAAAAACTAGGAATAGCCCCGCCATGGTATATATAAAGAAACAACAAATAAAATGGTTTGGCCACGTGACAAAGCAGAAGGATAAAAACACAACACAACGAGCCTTCAACAAACGTTGGGTGAGAATACCAGACACAATGGTCGACCACGAAAAAGATAGATGGATGGAATAGTAGAAGCACTAGGAAAAAATAACAGCAGCCGAGGCGAACAGAAGAGCACAAGACCACAAATTATATCTCCCCTCGACGCTGAAAGGCAACTGAGGAAGGAAAGAAAAAGAAGAAGATTGTTATTCCAGGCATGCCCCTTATGGATCATAAAATAATCTTACTATACATATGAAACGAATCTGGTGACAACACACAACCTTGCCTAACACCCTGTTTTATTTGTTGAAACATTCCAAACTGATTTCCAGTTCTTATGGCCGCTGTTTGTTGCCAGTACATGTTCTTTATTATTCTTAGATCTTTGCTGTCTACGTTTATGCTTTCTAAAATTTTGATTATTTCTTGGTGCTTTACTTTGTCAAATGCTTTAGTATAATCTGAGAAACAGGTACAGATTTGTTTTCACATCTATGGCTCTTTCTACTAAAGATCTTTTGATGTATATGGCATTGCTCGTTCCTTTACCTCTAACAAAACCACACTGTTCATCACTAATTTTTGTACTGATTTTATTTCGCACTCTTCGCATGATGATTATTAGTAACATTTTAGTCACGTGACTCATAAGACTTAATGTTTGATGATCATCGCATTCCACCCCACCAGATATCTTTCGTAGGGCTATGAATATTGATTTTATCTGGTCTTC
Organism: Megaustenia siamemsis; assembly: GCA_032433765.1. NCBI lineage: Eukaryota > Metazoa > Mollusca > Gastropoda > Stylommatophora > Ariophantidae > Megaustenia > Megaustenia siamemsis. Next base: position 44,020,060 of record JAVIAB010000106.1, on the reverse strand, counting down.
TGGTGTATATCCACTGTTGTAGATATCGTTCAATATTTTTTTTATCATCGCTATTCCAAAATCACGAATGTCTTCAATCTCTTCTTTAGTTATATTATCTGGTCCAGGAGCTTTTCCTGCTTTTATATTGCGGAAGGCGTCTTTCACTTCTTCTTTGAGTATTTCTGGTCCTTCCTCATTATCCTTAATCTTTACTTCTGTTTGTTCATCAATATAAAGATCTTTAATGTATTCTGTCCATCGTTCCCTTATGCTTTCTTGTTCAATCAACAGTTTTCCTTCCTTTGATTTTAAACATTCATGTTTTGATTGCTTGTTTCTTCCTGTTAATTCTTCAATTTGTTTGTATATAGTTTTGACATCACCATTTTGTTGCGTTTCTCCTTGCATCTCTGTTTTAGGCAGACTTATTTTCCTTCATTGCATTTTATTACAGTTTCTTTATTTAATCTCTTATGCTCATCGTTGTTATCCTTATTTCTTCTTCTTGTATCCATTAAATATAAAATGTCATCTGTCATCCATTTCTTGTTTGAATTTGTCCTCACTGGTGGTATGAACTCTTTTGATGTTTGTTGCATTGATTCTTTTAGCATTTCCCACTATTCATCAATGCTTTGTATCTGCTCTATTGCATTGCACCGGTTATGAATTGTGATCTTATATTTGTCTTGCAGCTTCTTGTCTGATTTGAGTAAATCTAAATGTAACTTGATGTTAACTGAGGCTCGTTTTGCTGCTTTTAATTTTACTCTAAGCTTTCCCACAACTGGTACCTGAGCACTAATGCAATGGTATTTTTGACAATAGAAACAAGAAAAAGAGTTCTTAAATGTTATGTAGAGTCAGTCTTAACATATGGATATGAGTCATGGGAATAGGCCCACAGACAAACAAATCATTGGAGGCTGTATAAATGTGGTTTTGAAGAATGTTGAGAATACCATGGGCAGCTAAGAAGAGTAAAGAAAACGTTCTGAAAAAGGCCAAAGCAAAGAGAGAACTAGTTTCCAATATTAGGAAGAGACAATCAATATGTTCTGGTCATGTAATGAGAAGAGAACAGCTGGAATATATTGTAACAACTGGGAAAATTGAGGGACGAAGAGATAGAGGGAGGCAAAGAGAAAAAATGACAGACAGCTTAGAGAATGGCTTGGCAGAAGGTCAACAACAGAAATGATAAATAACTGTCGAGATCGAAAGTTGTTGAGAGACATGATCACCTACGCCAGCAGGCCCGGTACTTGATGACGTCAACCTGTGAGAAGACTTTATTAGCAGGTGTGATAGTTTAGCAGTGATTAATGATGGACGCTTCGTTAACCTGTTGTTGAAGTCTTGATTGACGTGATTGTTTAGCAGTGACTAATCATGGACGCTTCGTTAACCTGTTGTTGAAGTCTTGATTGACGTGATTGTTTAGCAGTGATTAATGATGGACGCTTCGTTAACCTGTTGTTGAAGTCTAGATTGACGTGATTGTTTAGCAGTGATTAATGATGGACGCTTCGTTAACCTGTTGTTGAAGTCTAGATTGACGTGATTGTTTAGCAGTGATTAATGATGGACGCTTCGTTAACCTGTTGTTGAAGTCTAGATTGACGTGATTGTTTAGCAGTGATTAATGATGGACGCTTCGTTAACCTGTTGTTGAAGTCTTGATTGACGTGATTGTTTAGCAGTGATTAATGATGGACGCTTCGTTAACCTGTTGTTGAAGTCTTGATTGACGTGATTGTTTAGCAGTGATTAATGATGGACGCTTCGTTAACCTGTTGTTGAAGTCTTGATTGACGTGATTGACGTCTGTCACTTGTCCATGCTCGTTTGTCAGTCACACCACAAGCAAGCAAAAGTTACCTGTCAACGAAGTTGGTGTGTAACCCGCTCTCCCAACCTGTCAACGAAGCTGGTGTGTAACCCGCTCTCCCAACCTGTCAACGAAGCTGGTGTGTAACCCGCTCTCCCAACCTGTCAACGAAGCTGGTGTGTAACCCGCTCTCCCAACCTGTCAACGAAGCTGGTGTGTAACCCGCTCTCCCAACCTGTCAACGAAGCTGGTGTGTAACCCGCTCTCCCAACCTGTCAACGAAGCTGGTGTGTAACCCGCTCTCCCAACCTGTCAACGAAGCTGGTGTGTAACCCGCTCTCCCAACCTGTCAACGAAGCTGGTGTGTAACCCGCTCTCCCAACCTGTCAACGAAGTTGGTGTGTAACCCGCTCTCCCAACCTGTCCTCTATCGGTGAAACACGAATAGCAAACTTCGATAATCTACAAGTGCTGTTTGCTAAACTGCCAATTGTTAAACTGTATTGCTAATAGTAAACCTTTCTCGGGAATTTCAGAAGCCCCTTTTAGTGTCTAAATTAAATTAGACTTGATAGCAAGAGTTAGTGAGGAAGTTTCATTAATGGGCGTTTGTAGCAAGCGAGTGTAGTTAGTGTTAAAAGGTTATGTTATCTATAGATAGGATGCGATGAGAGAAAGTGTGTCGAGGTTAGAGCACACAAGATACGAGAGTGAAGCTAAATATCAATGTCAAGGCCGGATTTAGGCCTAGGCGAAACAAGCTACAGCTAACATAGAACATCATAGTCAACTCAGGACCTTGCCAAGTCTAAATCATGCCTTGTTACGAGTGATACAACTTGATACCAACAGTCGAGGGAGTGAAGATAAATATCAGAACTGTCATGGTTCCTATAGAACAAAGCGAGGCTGAGAAATGTACAGAGGTATATCACTACTAAGTCATACAGGGAAGATGTACATGAAACTTAAATTACAGGGTATGACACATAATTGAACCCCCAGATAAGCAATACCAGTTCTGTAGAAACGAAAGCTACACTGACGTATATTTATAATGCAGCAATTAAGCGAGAAGACAGTCGAGTATCATATAAACATGAATATCATCATGTTCATAGATCAGGAGAAATCGTTTTATCGAGCCAGCAGAATCAGATTCTAGACAATAATAGAAGAATACGGTGAGAGAGGACAACTACTAGAGAACATAATATCGATGGCAATTCTTACTGTCAGTACGACTCAAATTGATAGGCTGGAGAAAATACAAAACGAAGCCATGCGCATTATCTTGGGATGTACAAGGGACACTCCCTGTGTAACAATGAGGTATCTCCTTGACTTTCCAACCATGGATGACAGAATCAAGATCTGGAGAGCACGAGCATACCTGAAGATTAGTACAGATACAGAGCATCCATTGCACCACGTGCTCAACACAGAGAAAGGTGCCAGGCTAAAAAGAGGCAAATCATGGGTGGGCCGAGCAGAAGATGTCATCAAACAGGTCTGTGGGCTTACCAATATCAGCGTTGGTGAGGAGTGGATACCGGTGCCTACGTCGTTCAAAGGGACTTTCTCATGTATTGTCACACTCGACAGGAAAAGTAGGGAACAGAACCCGGTCGTGGTTAATGCTGAGGCCAACGGTCTCATCTGCGATAACACCGATGAGAAAGATGCAGTCATCTATACAGACAGATGTGTAAAACTACACCAAAGAAATGCATGGGCATTTACAGCACGCTCGGCAGGCAGAATAGTCAAGGAAGACAGTGGTGCATACGCCATGACCACGAGTAGCATGACAATGGAGGTGATGACAGTGACCAAGGCATTCAAATGGTTAGAGTCACAAGACTACACCCACGCATGTATACTGAGTGATTCGATGAGCATGATAAAAAAAGTGGAGGCGAGCTCTGTACGCATGCAATGGGTAGAGTCGTTGCAGAAATCCAAAATACGTACGGTCACCTTTGTCTATGTCCCTGGACATGCGGGAGTACAGGGAAATGAAAGGGCGGACAGGTTGGCTTGCTGCGCTGTCGTTGAGGACGGGCAACCAATGGATCGGGCGGACATCATCAATGCCCTCCGAGATGTGGGAAGAGCACAGGACTTCGACAAACACAGATCCACGTCACTTCTTCGGTTGATGGAAATGGGAGTTAAGGTGGGCACAGCCAGAAATGAGAAACTTAGTGGCCGTGTAAGAAGACTTATCAACCAACATAGAACTGGAGTCGTCAGTCGCTGGACACTGCGGGAATTGCTGAGGAGGGGATCTGAGCACCTATGGACATGTTCGGAGTGCAATGATGATGACCTGCAAATAACTCAATAATATCGATGTACAAGAATGGTCAAAGTGCAGTTAGAACATCAGAGGGAATGTCACATTGGTTCTGGGGTAAGGCGTGTCAGTTCTTCCTTGCTATTTATAAGCTACATGGATGAGATCACTACAGAGACACAAAAACCCACGACGAAAATCTAATGAACATCACTGAATTACTTTTTGTTGACAATTAATGTTTAATGTATGAAAAGTTGACAAGAGCATGCAATAGCCGTGAATAATGTCTGCACAAGAAATAATTGGTATGAACATTGATATTTGAAACCTGACATTTGTATGAACATAGATATTTGAAACCTGACATTTGTATGAACATTGATATTTGAAACCTGACATTTGTATGAACATTGATATTTGAAACCTGACATTTGTATGAACATTGATATTTGAAACCTGACATTTGTATGAACATTGATATTTGAAACCTGACATTTGTATGAACATTGATATTTGAAACCTGACATTTGTATGAACAATGATATTTGAAACCTGACATTTGTATGAACATTGATATTTGAAACCTGACATTTGTATGAACATTGATATTTGAAACCTGACATTTGTATGAACATTGATATTTGAAACCTGACATTTGTATGAACATTGATATTTGAAACCTGACATTTGTTTTTTTTCTTCGTTCGCCAGCTTTTACCTCTGACGAAGTCCCTAGAGACTAGGATCTGAATTTTGCGTGTTAATCCTTTTTCCCTGGCATCCGTGTGCACAGGGGTTCCTCGCCACACAGACAGATAACTCCGACATCGGAGGTACTCATATTTTTCCGTCGATGACGTATCAAGCCGGGCCTCGCTGCTGAGACCAGGGGTCGTTGCCGCAGAGAGAAATCATTAATAAAAATCCCAACTGGAATAGTCGGGATTTGAACCCACAACCTCTCTGTCTCGTGGCAAGACGCCTGCCAACCAGTCCCCCAATATAAATATGAACGCAATCGAAACTTAATAATGAAAATGTAACACACAAAAAAGATAAACTTAAAAGTGAAAACAAAGAAAACTGGAATTATACAAGTCGGAGTATTCAAACAATTGGTCAGACTGAAGATGGAAGCATACACAGAGAAAGACCAGCGTAGACAGCAAGGTTTACAAGCTAACAACTGGTTCCTCTTTTGAAACATTCAAACATTTCATGAACAAAAAGCAAGAAGCAAACGATAAAAAGCATCTTCACGTCAACCTTATGCAGGGCTGGATGTAAGGCTGTGCTAAATAAGCTTTAGCTTAGGGCTTCACAATCAAACCTTATGCATGGCTGGATGTAAGGCTGTGCTAAATAAGCTTTAGCTTAGGGCTTCACAATCAAACCTTATGCAGGGCTGGATGTAAGGCTATGCTAAATAAGCTTTAGCTTAGGGCTTCATAATCAAACCTTATGCAGGGCTGGATGTAAGGCTATGCTAAATAAGCTTTAGCTTAGGGCTTCACAATCCAAGGGGACCTCAAATTGGTAATATTGTAATCTATCAAACCATCCATCTGGTGTTAGTTTTTTTACAAGAAGCCTCACAGTTTCATTTAGCTTAGCCAGGTTAGGGCTTCAAATTTCTCATTTAGCTTAGCCAGGTTAGGGCTTCGAATTTCTCATTTAGCTTAGCCAGGTTAGGGCTTCGAATTTCTCATTTAGCTTAGCCAGGTTAGGGCTTCGAATTTCTCATTTAGCTTAGCCAGGTTAGGGCTTCGAATTTCTCATTTAGCTTAGCCAGGTTAGGGCTTCGAATTTCTCATTTAGCTTAGCCAGGTTAGGGCTTCGAATTTCTCATTTAGCTTAGCCAGGTTAGGGCTTCAAATTTCTCATTTAGCTTAGCCAGGTTAGGGCTTCGAATTTCTCATTTAGCTTAGCCAGGTTAGGGCTTCGAATATCTCATTTAGCTTAGCCAGGTTAGGGCTTCGAATTTCGCATTTAGCTTAGCCAGGTTAGGGCTTCAAATTTCTCATTTAGCTTAGCCAGGTTAGGGCTTCGAATTTCTCATTTAGCTTAGCCAGGTTATGGCTTCGAATTTCTCATTTAGCTTAGCCAGGTTAGGGCCTCAAAGTTTTCATTTAGCTTAGCCAGGTTAGGGCCTCAAAGTTCTCATTTAGCTTGGCCAGGTTAGGGCTTCAAATTTTTCATTTAACTTAGCAAGGTTAGGGCTTCAAATTTCTCATTTAGCTTAGTCAGGTTAGGGCTTCGAATTTCACATTTAGCTTAGCCAGGTTAGGGCTTCGAATTTCTCAATTATCTTAGCCAGGTTAGGGCTTCAAAGTTCTCATTTAGCTTAGCCAGGTTAGGGTCTCAAAGTTTTCATTTAGCTTAGCCAGGTTAGGGCCTCGATGTTCTCATTTAGCTTAGCCAGGTTAGGGCTTCAAAGTTCTCATTTAGCTTAGCCAGGTTAGGGCTTCAAAGTTTTCATTTAGCTTAGCCAGGTTAGAGTCTCAAAGTTCTCATTTAGCTTAGCCAGGTTAGGGCCTCAAAATTATAATTTAGCTTAGCCAGGTTAGGACCTCAAAATTATAATTTAGCTTAGCCAGGTTAGGTCCTCAAAATTCGTATTTAGCTTAGCCAGGTTAGGGCCTCAAAATTATCATTTAGCTTAGCCAGGTTAGGGCCTCAAAATTATCATTTAGCCTAGCCATGTTATGTTATCAATGTTTCATTTAGCTTAGGCTGTTTAGGGCCTTAAAGTTTCATTTAGCTTAGCCAAGTTAGGGCCTCAAAATTCTCATTTAGCTTAGCCAGGTTAGGGCCTCAAAATTCTCATTTAGCTTAGCCAAGTTAGGGCCTCAAAATTCTCATTTAGCTTAGCCAAGTTAGGGTCTCAAAATTCTCATTTAGCTTAGCCATGTTATGTTCTCAATGTTTCATTTAGCTTAGGCAGTTTAGGGCCTTAAAGTTTCATTTAGCTTAGCCAGGTTAGGGCCTCAAAATTCTCATTTAGCTTAGCCAGGTTAGGGCCTCAAAATTCTCATTTAGCTTAGCCAAGTTAGGGCCTCAAAATTCTCATTTAGCTTAGCCAGGTTAGGGCCTCAAAATTCTCATTTAGCTTAGCCAGGTTAGGGCCTCAAAATTCTCATTTAGCTTAGGCAGGTTAGGGCCTCAAAATTCTCATTTAGCTTAGCCAGGTTAGAGCCTGAAAGTTCTCATTTGGCTTAACCAGGTTAGGGCCTGAAAGTTTCATTTAGCTTAGCCAGGTTAGGGCCTGAAAGTGCTCATTTGGCTTAGCCAGGTTAGGGCCTGAAAGTTCTCATTTGGCTTAGCCAGGTTAGGGCCTATGTCAAAAGAAGTGAGAAAGAGAGTTCATCAGTGCTATATAGCACCCATTCTGACCTATGGAAGCGAATCATGGACAATAGATAAACAAATGAAAAGACGGTTAAAGGCCACAGACATGGGATTTCTCAAAAGAATGTTGAAAGTTCCCTGGACTAAAAAGACCAATGAGGAATTTCTCAAAGAGGTCAGTCAACACAAAAAGGGAGCTCCTAAAAAACATCAGAAAAAAAGACATCAGAATAAAGCAATCGACATTTTTCGGGCACATCATGAGAAGAAGAAAGTTAGAATACTTGGTTACAACTGGCAAAATAAAAGGAAAGAATGATTTGAGCATGAACGGTAGCGCACAAAGACTCTTCACTGTTAAGTGGCATTCAAGTCTTCAATCCCAGCGACATACAACACATTGAGTCATTAAAGGGACTCCTTGACGCTACATGAGAACTTAAAGGAGAACGAATATCTAGATTGTTAGCAGGACAGACATCATTGCATTCCAGGCAGCCTCAAGGGTATTCAGTATCTTTCATGAGAAGGGGAAACGGTTAGATGTAAATAGTCCCAGTAGCTCGCTGGTTAAATATACGCTTCACTGGCTTCCCCCCCCCTCCCCTTTTTCCAAAGACCCCTTCTTACTTCATGAACTTGATTTCCTCAGCATGAAAGTAACAATTCTTGTACCCTGCTCACAATTATGACTCTGATCACAAAATACATCCCAGTAAAAGAGCTCATTGTAGTCTCATGGTTGTACTTGTAGTCTCATGGCTGTACTTGTAGTCTCATTGCTGTACTTGTAGTCTCATGGCTGTACTTGTGGTCTCATGGCTGTACTTGTGGTCTCATGGCTGTACTTGTAGTCTCGTGGCTGTACTTGTAGTCTCATGGCTGTACTTGTAGTCTCATGGCTGTACTTGTAGTCTCATGGCTGTACTTGTAGTCTCATGGCTGTACTTGTAGTCTCATGGCTGTACTTGTGGTCTCATGGCTGTACTTGTGGTCTCATGGCTGTACTTGTAGTCTCATTGCTGTACTTGTAGTCTCATTGATGTACTTGTAGTCTCATGGCTGTACATGTGGTCTCATGGCTGTACTTGTAGTCTCGTGGCTGTACTTGTAGTCTCATGGCTGTACCTGTAGTCTCATGGCTGTACTTGTAGTCTAATGGCTGTACTTGTGGTCTCATGGCTGTACTTGTGGTCTCATGGCTGTACTTATAGTCTCATGACTGTACTTGTAGTCTCATGACTGTACTTGTGGTCTCATGGCTGTACTTGTAGTCTCATGGCTGTATTTGTGGGCTCATGGCTGTACTTTTGGTCTCATGGCTGTACTTGTGGTCTCATGGCTGTACTTGTGGTCTCATGGCTGTACTTGTGGTCTCATGGCTGTACTTGTAGTCTCATGGCTATAACTGCAGTCTTGTGCCTGTACTTGTAGTCTCATGGCTGTACTTGTAGTCCCATGGCTGTACTTGTAGTCTTATGGCTGTACTTGTAGTCTCATAATTGTACTTGTGGTCTCATGGCTGTACTTGTGGTCTCATGGCTATATTTGTAGTCCCATGGCTATAACTGTAGTCTTATGCCTGTAGTTGTAGTCTCATGGCTGTACTTGCAGTCTCATGGTTGTACTTGTAGTCTCATGGCTGTACGTGTAGTCTCATGGCTGTACTTGCAGTCTCATGGTTGTACTTGTAGTCTCATGGCTGTACCTGTAATCTCATGCCTGTACTTGTAGTCTCATGGTTGTACTTGTAGTCTCATGGCTGTACTTGTAGTCTCATGCCTGTACTTGTAGTCTCATGCCTGTACTTGTAGTCTCATGGCTGTACTTGTAGTCTCATGCCTGTACTTGTAGTCTCATGGTTGTACTTGTAGTCTCATGGCTGTACCTGTAGTCTCATGGCTGTACTTGTAGTCTCATGGCTGTACTTGTAGTCTCATGGCTGTACTTGTAGTCTCATGGCTGTACTTGTAGTCTCATGCCTGTACTTGTAGTCTCATGGTTGTACTTGTAGTCTCATGCCTGTACTTGTAGTCTCATGGTTGTACTTGTAGTCTCATGCCTGTACTTGTAGTCTCATGGTTGTACTTGTAGTCTCATGGCTGTACCTGTAGTCTCATGCCTGTACTTGTAGTCTCGTGGTTGTACTTGTGGTCTCATGGCTGTGCCTGTAGTCTCATGGTTGTATACGCACTCAACTTTATACCATGAACACAAGCTGGCAGCACTACATACCGACATTTGCGAATGCAGTTTCACTGTTTCTTTTTTACTTCAAGCATGATGAACAAAGAACGGTGAATTATATGCCCTTTGAAATATGTTAATTTTTTCAACACAATGATCACCATGACAACCATCAAATGACAATACATACTACCCTTGTATTTACTGTCTAGATATCTGAGCCACGCTAGTAGACTGGACACGTGATATCTGAGCCACGCTAGTAGACTGGACACGTGATATCTGAGCCACGCTAGTAGACTGGACACGTGATGTCTGAGCCACGCTAGTAGGCTGGACACGTGATATCTGAGCCACGCTAGTAGACTGGGCACGTGATATCTGAGCCACGCTAGTAGGCTGGACACGTGATATCTTAGCCACGCTAGTAGACTGGACACGTGATATCTGAGCCACGCTATTAGACTGGACACGTGATATCTGATACTGGACACGTGTTATCTGTGTCACGCTAGTAGACTTGACACGTGATATCTGAGCCACGCTAGTAGACTGTACACGTGATATCTGAGCCACGCTAGTAGGCTGGACACGTGATATCTGAGCCACGCTAGTAGACTGGACACGTGATATCTGAACCACGCTAGTAGACTGGACACGTGATATCTGAGCCACGCTAGTAGACTGGACACGTGATATCTGAGCCACGCTAGTAGACTGGACACGTGATATCTGAGCCACGCTAGTAGACCGGACACGTGATATCTGAGCCACGCTAGTAGGCAGGACACGTGATATCTGAGCCACGCTAGTAGACTGGACATGTGATATCTGAGCCACGCTAGTAGGCTGGACACGTGATATCTTAGCCACGCTAGTAGACTGGACACGTGATATCTGAGCCACGCTATTAGACTGGACACGTGATATCTGATACTGGACACGTGTTATCTGTGTCATGCTAGTAGACTTGACACGTGATATCTGAGCCACGCTAGTAGACTGGACACGTGATATCTGAGCCACGCTAGTAGACTGGACACGTGATATCTGAGCCACGCTAGTAGACTGGACACGTGATATCTGAACCAAGCTAGTAGACTGGACACGTGATATCTGAGCCACGCTAGTAGACTGGACACGTGATATCTGAGCCACGCTAGTAGACTTGACACGTGATATCTGAGCCACGCTAGTAGACTGGACACGTGATATCTGAACCACGCTAGTAGACTGGACACGTGATATCTGAGCCACGCTAGTAGACTGGATACGTGATATCTGAGCCACGCTAGTAGACTTGACACGTGATATCTGAGCCACGCTAGTAGACTGGATACGTGATGTCTGAGCCACGCTAGTAGACTTGACACGTGATCTCTGAGCCACGCTAGTAGACTTGACACGTGATGTCTGAGCCACGCTAGTAGACTTGACACGTGATATGTGAGCTCATCTATTAGGTAAGCTCATCAGCACACATGATATAGGTTTGCAGAAAACTAATATACTCGGTTAGGACGTCGATGCAGCATCTGCCATCTTTATTGACAACTACCAACTTGTTGTCGTGCAGTAGTTTAGCTACCTGTGGTCCATCATCAACGAGAAACTATCTTTAGATACAGAAATGGACACCCACATTTGTACAGCTACTTCCACCTTCGCCCGCTCTTCTGGGCGCGTTAGGCAAAACAGCAAACTAACAATTAAAACAAAGGCCGCAATTTACAAGGCCTGCATCATCAGTACCCTTTTATATGGCAGAGAATCATGGACAGTAAGTAATGGAAAGTAATAGAAAAGGCTAAGTGCATTGTTTATGTGATGCCAGTACCGTATTCTTCCGTATTATTAGTAACGTAAGTGACGCTGGCTTGGCCACTTACACCGTATGAAAGATGGACGCATACTAAATGATATAGTTCATGGACAACTTGAAGATGACAACAGAAGTGGGTGTCCGGTTAGCGCAATCGATAGGCGGTTGGCTTACCACGGCAACAGCCGGGGTTCGTACCCTGGCGAGGACACCTGGGTTTTACTAATTCCCTAAAAATTAGTACCTCTGAAGTCGGAGTAAATCTGCCTACATGGCGAGGGGCATCCTGTATTGGGATAAAACAGACTTTACACGCAAAATTCAGTCCCACAAAATTGAGTGGGTGGGACTTCGTCAGAGGTCAAAGCTGACGAAAGCGAACGAACGAACGAACAACAACAGAAGTAGGGGGCACCAACAACTTCGATTTATAGACGTATGTGAACGTGACATGAAAACTGTGAACATAAACTCTGCAGACTGGAAAGAAATAGCTACAGATCGCAATCTTTGGAAACACTCTAAAACTCCAATTCGAACAAGAAGCAGACAGTTTCATAGAAAAAGAGAATACACGGAGAAAGAACAGAAAAAAAATAAAAATTCCTTGGGCGCTGCAAAATCCATAGCCAACTTTGACTCACTTGACCTACAGATGATATATTAGCTGTACTGTTGTCCCGTATACAAGTTATAGTGTTAGTACTGGTGATCAGTAAAAAATGATATATTAGCTTATCTCGTGGAGAATAAATAGAATATATTAGCTTGATTCGTTGTTCATAAATAAGGTACATTAGCTTAAATCGTGATGTATAAATAAGGTACATTAGCTTAAATCGTGATGTATAAATAAGGTGCATTAGCTTGATTCGTTGTTCATAAATAAGGTACATTAGCTTAAATCGTGGTCTACAAATAAGGTACATTAGCTTGACTCGTGGTCTACAAATAAGGTACATTAGCTTGACTCGTGGTCTATAAATAAGGTACATTAGCTTGACTCGTGGTCAACAAATAAGGAACATTAACTTGACTCCTGGTCTACAAATAAGGTACATTAGCTTGACTCGTGGTCTACAAATAAGGTACATTAGCTTGACTCGTGGTCTACAAATAAGGTACATTTGCTTGTCTCGTGGTCTATAAATAAGGTTCATTAGCTTGACTCGTGGTCTACAAATAAGGTACATTAGCTTGACTCGTGGTCTACAAATAAGGTACATTAGCTTGACTCGTGGTCTACAAATAAGGTACATTTGCTTGTCTTGTGGTCTATAAATAAGGTTCATTAGCTTGACTCGTGATCTGCATATAGGAAATATTAGCTTGATACTGGGCTATAAATAACGTGTATTTGCTTCACTCGTTGTCTATAAATAATATATATTAGCTTTATTCGTGTCTATAAATAAGGTTATTTAGCTTGACTGGTGGTCTATACATAGGATATATTAGTTTCACTCGTGGTCAATTTGACTACTTGGATTAATTTGACTTACATTTTCTATCAATAAAATGACATTTCTTCCGTCTTTTTCAAGTGAATAATATTTTAAAACTAATTAAAACATCTAACAATATAGGCTTACGAAACGTTATCAGGAGTTTATAAAAATAAACATTAGTGATACTCACTGAAATGGAAGGTGAAGCAGAGTTGCTGTACTATTCTGATCAGTATTTCAGTTTCAGTATACACGATTTATAACTTGTAGCGCATTTTACTGTTATTGTTTCGCCAAATTAGCAGCCTGTTCAACTTTTTAAACATTTTCTACACAACAACGGAATAATGTATATTAGAACAAAGAAGTATGTGTTAGCACTCGGAAAAAATGACAGACAAACAACAATAGAAAAAAACAGAGAACAATATATGGTCCGAAGCAGGATTCGAACCCATACTCCATGGCACCGCGCCTTGCCACGAAAAGCCGAACGCTTGGTACACTGCCACGCAGCCAACTAAAAAATTAGCTATTGTGAGGAGTGTCTTACACGAAGGCGTTCCCATGACTATAGCATAGGGTTACGATCACAGATCGGAAATAACTTGTATTTCTGTTATTAATGCAAGTATCCGAGACGTTTACCATATTGGCAAAATTAGTAAACGTTTGTGTCCCTAATGTATTTTAACAAATCCGGGACAAAAGCTAAAAAATTGGCCAAAATCGGGACAAATTCGGGACAGTAACAAATCCGGGACAAAGGTTGAAAAAAATAGGTAAGAAATCAGGACTGTCCCGGAAAAATCGGGATGTCTGGTCACCTTAGCCATATTAGCTTGAATTGTAGTCTATAAATGAGAAATATTTGCGTGAATCGTGGTCTATAAATGGGAAATATTAGCGTGAATCGTAGCCTATAAATGGGATATATTAGCTTGAATCGTAGCCTGTAAATGGGATATATTAGCTTGAATCATAGTCTATAAATGGGATATATTAGCTTGAATCATAGCCTATAAATGGGATATATTAGCTTGACTGGTAGTCTGTAAAGGAAATATCTGTTTTGTGTTTTTATCTTCAGTCTATTCCCTTAAGTGTAGGCCCTCTTTATTCTCCCCCACACACACACCCTCCCCCCACCCATCCTTATGACGACTTTCGGTATAAATATTTGTATTCTACTTTACAGCCGCTGGCTGAGTGACCTACGCCTTTCGGCCCAACATATCCGCTTTAACATGATGTTTTTGGGTACGGGATTCCCTTGTCAACCCAGCCCAACATATCCGCTTTAACATGATGTTTTTGGGTACGGGATTCCCTTGTCAACCCAGCTCGTTTGAACTAACTGGTCTGTCTCTAGACCGCGAAGAGCTGGAAGAGGATCTGGATTTGTTGCTGTACGAACAGTCACCATGTCTCGCTGTCAACTTTCTGTCCCTGACAACAGTCACCATGACTCGCTGTCAACTTTCTGTCCCTGACAACAGTCACCATGACTCGCTGTCAACTTTCTGTCCCTGACAACAGTCACCATGACTCGCTGTCAACTTTCTGTCCCTGACAACAGTCACCATGACTCGCTGTCAACTTTCTGTCCCTGACAACAGTCACCATGACTCGCTGTCAACTTTCTGTCCCTGACAACAGTCACCATGACTCGCTGTCAACTTTCTGTCCCTGACAACAGTCACCATGACTCGCTGTCAACTTTCTGTCCCTGACAACAGTCACCATGACTCGCTGTCAACTTTCTGTCCCTGACAACAGTCACCATGACTCGCTGTCAACTTTCTGTCCCTGACAACAGTCACCATGACTCGCTGTCAACTTTCTGTCCCTGACAACAGTCACCATGACTCGCTGTCAACTTTCTGTCCCTGACAACAGTCACCATGACTCGCTGTCAACTTTCTGTCCCTGACAACAGTCACCATGACTCGCTGTCAACTTTCTGTCCCTGACAACAGTCACCATGACTCGCTGTCAACTTTCTGTCCCTGACAACAGTCACCATGACTCGCAGTCAACTTTCTGTCCCTGACAACAGTCACCATGACTCGCAGTCAACTTTCTGTCCCTGACAACAGTCACCATGTCTCGCTGTCAACTTTCTGTCCCTGACAACAGTCACCATGTCTCGCTGTCAACTTTCTGTCCCTGACAACAGTCACCATGACTCGCTGTCAACTTTCTGTCCCTGACAACAGTCACCATGACTCGCTGTCAACTTTCTGTCCCTGACAACAGTCACCATGACTCGCTGTCAACTTTCTGTCCCTGACAACAGTCACCATGACTCGCTGTCAACTTTCTGTCCCTGCCAACAGTCACCATGACTCGCTGTCAACTTTATGTCCCTGACAACAGTCACCATGTCTCGCTGTCAACTTTCTGTCCCTGACAACAGTCACCATGTCTCGCTGTCAACTTTCTGTCCCTGACAACAGTCACCATGTCTCGCTGTCAACTTTCTGTCCCTGACAACAGTCACCATGTCTCGCTGTCAACTTTCTGTCCCTGACAACAGTCACCATGTCTCGCTGTCAACTTTCTGTCCCTGACAACAGTCACCATGTCTCGCTGTCAACTTTCTGTCCCTGACAACAGTCACCATGTCTCGCTGTCAACTTTCTGTCCCTGGCAACAGTCACCATGTCTCGCTGTCAACTTTCTGTCCCTGGCAACAGTCACCATGTCTCGCTGTCAACTTTCTGTCCCTGGCAACAGTCACCATGTCTCGCTGTCAACTTTCTGTCCCTGGCAACAGTCACCATGTCTCGCTGTCAACTTTCTGTCCCTGGCAACAGTCACCATGTCTCGCTGTCAACTTTCTGTCCCTGGCAACAGTCACCATGTCTCGCTGTCAACTTTCTGTCCCTGGCAACAGTCACCATGTCTCGCTGTCAACTTTCTGTCCCTGGCAACAGTCACCATGACTCGCTGTCAACTTTCTGTCCCTGGCAACAGTCACCATGTCTCGCTGTCAACTTTCTGTCCCTGGCAACAGTCACCATGTCTCGCTGTCAACTTTCTGTCCCTGGCAACAGTCACCATGTCTCGCTGTCAACTTTCTGTCCCTGACAACAGTCACCATGTCTCGCTGTCAACTTTCTGTCCCTGACAACAGTCACCATGTCTCGCTGTCAACTTTCTGTCCCTGACAACAGTCACCATGTCTCGCTGTCAACTTTCTGTCCCTGACAACAGTCACCATGTCTCGCTGTCAACTTTCTGTCCCTGACAACAGTCACCATGTCTCGCTGTCAACTTTCTGTCCCTGACAACAGTCACCATGTCTCGCTGTCAACTTTCTGTCCCTGACAACAGTCACCATGTCTCGCTGTCAACTTTCTGTCCCTGACAACAGTCACCATGTCTCGCTGTCAACTTTCTGTCCCTGACAACAGTCACCATGTCTCGCTGTCAACTTTCTGTCCCTGACAACAGTCACCATGTCTCGCTGTCAACTTTCTGTCCCTGACAACAGTCACCATGTCTCGCTGTCAACTTTCTGTCCCTGACAACAGTCACCATGTCTCGCTGTCAACTTTCTGTCCCTGACAACAGTCACCATGTCTCGCTGTCAACTTTCTGTCCCTGACAACAGTCACCATGTCTCGCTGTCAACTTTCTGTCCCTGACAACAGTCACCATGTCTCGCTGTCAACTTTCTGTCCCTGACAACAGTCACCATGTCTCGCTGTCAACTTTCTGTCCCTGACAACAGTCACCATGACTCGCTGTCAACTTTCTGTCCCTGACAACAGTCACCATGTCTCGCTGTCAACTTTCTGTCCCTGACAACAGTCACCATGTCTCGCTGTCAACTTTCTGTCCCTGACAACAGT
This sequence comes from Megaustenia siamemsis, assembly GCA_032433765.1. NCBI lineage: Eukaryota > Metazoa > Mollusca > Gastropoda > Stylommatophora > Ariophantidae > Megaustenia > Megaustenia siamemsis. Next base: position 44,003,280 of record JAVIAB010000106.1, on the reverse strand, counting down.
CACCATGTCTCGCTGTCAACTTTCTGTCCCTGGCAACAGTCACCATGTCTCGCTGTCAACTTTCTGTCCCTGGCAACAGTCACCATGTCTCGCTGTCAACTTTCTGTCCCTGGCAACAGTCACCATGTCTCGCTGTCAACTTTCTGTCCCTGGCAACAGTCACCATGTCTCGCTGTCAACTTTCTGTCCCTGGCAACAGTCACCATGTCTCGCTGTCAACTTTCTGTCCCTGGCAACAGTCACCATGTCTCGCTGTCAACTTTCTGTCCCTGGCAACAGTCACCATGACTCGCTGTCAACTTTCTGTCCCTGACAACAGTCACCATGACTCGCTGTCAACTTTCTGTCCCTGACAACAGTCACCATGACTCGCTGTCAACTTTCTGTCCCTGACAACAGTCACCATGTCTCGCTGTCAACTTTCTGTCCCTGACAACAGTCACCATGTCTCGCTGTCAACTTTCTGTCCCTGACAACAGTCACCATGTCTCGCTGTCAACTTTCTGTCCCTGACAACAGTCACCATGTCTCGCTGTCAACTTTCTGTCCCTGACAACAGTCACCATGTCTCGCTGTCAACTTTCTGTCCCTGACAACAGTCACCATGACTCGCTGTCAACTTTCTGTCCCTGACAACAGTCACCATGTCTCGCTGTCAACTTTCTGTCCCTGACAACAGTCACCATGTCTCGCTGTCAACTTTCTGTCCCTGACAACAGTCACCATGTCTCGCTGTCAACTTTCTGTCCCTGACAACAGTCACCATGTCTCGCTGTCAACTTTCTGTCCCTGACAACAGTCACCATGTCTCGCTGTCAACTTTCTGTCCCTGACAACAGTCACCATGTCTCGCTGTCAACTTTCTGTCCCTGACAACAGTCACCATGTCTCGCTGTCAACTTTCTGTCCCTGACAACAGTCACCATGTCTCGCTGTCAACTTTCTGTCCCTGACAACAGTGCTCTCGACCAAGACACTTCAAACATAGGCTGTACAGCTTGTATGTACACATATGTGAAATGTATTGCTGGGTTGTACACGGGATATGATAACGCATGTGAATAACCAACAAACTGCTGACACTCGTATTGACTTACATGCAAGATGTACGTGCTTACACTTTGTCCGGCTCTAATATTGTCAATTATTGCTCACCTGTAAGTGGTTCTCCTACCTGAGCAGCATTTTCTAGAACACGTTTTCGTTTTTTTTTTATGCATTACGCGCTCGTGTGTGTGTGTGTGTGTGTGTGTGTGTGTGTGTGTGTGTGTGTGTGTGTGTGTGTGTGTGTGTGTGTGTGTGTGTGTGTGTGTGTGTGTGTGTGTGTGTGTGTGTGTGTGTGTGTGTGTGTGTGTGTGTGTGTGTGTGTGTGTGTGTGTGGGTGTGTGCGTGGCTAATGAAAGTGCCAGATTTCTGTTTAAAAGAAAGGAGATCTTGTGGTGGTGGGTTGGTGGGGATAAACTGAACAGGCCATGCCTTGTAGAACCGTTAGTAGAGTGGAAGTTTTGTTGGTCACGGTTGCAATCTTGGATTTCTGCTGTTCAACCACAAGTACCTCGGCTGTCGAGATAAAATCCTAGTTTGTATGAACTGTTGGTGGTTGTTTGTATGTACGTGCGCACACGTATAGATAGATGGACGGACAGGTATAGGTAGATAGGAAGGAAGGTGTGTGGATGGATGGATGGATGGATGGATGGATGGAGAGAATGTATGTTCGATAATTTTTGATTGATTGTACATTGGTTTTTATTCTCTTCTAGTCTTCCACTCTCACCATCATCCAACATCCCATGTTTTTATTCTCTTCTAGTCTTCCACTCTCACCATCATTCAACATCCCATGTTTTTATTCTCTTCTAGTCTTCCACTCTCACCATCATTCAACATCCCATGTTTTTATTCTCTTCTAGTCTTCCACTCTCACCATCATCCAACATCCCATGTTTTTATTCTCTTCTAGTCTTCCACTCTCGTCATCCTCCAATATCCCATGTTTTTATTCTCTTCTAGTCTTCCACTCTCACCATCCTCCAATATCCCATGTTTTTATTCTCTTCTAGTCTTCCACTCTCACCATCATCCAACATCCCATGTTTTTATTCTCTTCTAGTCTTCCACTCTCACCATCATCCAACATCCCATGTTTTTATTCTCTTCTAGTCTTCCACTCTCACCATCATCCAACATCCCATGTTTTTATTCTCTTCTAGTCTTCCACTCTCACCATCATCCAACATCCCATGTTTTTATTCTCTTCTAGTCTTCCACTCTCACCATCATCCAATATCCCATGTTTTTATTCTCTTCTAGTCTTCCACTCTCACCATCATCCAACATCCCATGTTTTTATTCTCTTCTAGTCTTCCACTCTCACCATCATCCAACATCCCATGTTTTTATTCTCTTCTAGTCTTCCACTCTCACCATCATCCAATATCCCATGTTTTTATTCTCTTCTAGTCTTCCACTCTCACCATCATCCAACATCCCATGTTTTTATTCTCTTCTAGTCTTCTACTCTCACCATCATCCAATATCCCATGTTTTTATTCTCTTCTAGACTTCCACTCTCACCATCATCCAACATCCCATGTTTTTATTCTCTTCTAGTCTTCCACTCTCACCATCATCCAACATCCCATGTTTTCCTACGTTCTAAATGTTTGTTTTTCTCTCCACCACGCCTCCAAAAATCCGTGTCACTCTTCCCAACGTGACCTCCATGCAACTTGTCACAGGCAGCCCTGAAGCCTCGTTTAGCCTCGCATCATTTCCGACATCCTCACTAACATCAACCCAAACTATAACGAGCTACCACGCGACACAAAGCTCATAACGAGACCATTCCATTCTACAAAGGGGGCGTTATTTAGGAGCGAGATAGAGACCTGAAGAATGAAGCTTGACTTGTAGTTTGTACTTGTTGGTGGCGGAATACTAATTGAGGGCCATTAAGTGGTGGTTGTTGGAAGAGGACTTGGGGGATGGAGTCAATCAGGGACTGCACTTTGGAAGAAAACATGACCATTGATGACAATACGCTTCAGGCATTTTGGAATAAGTCGTGGTACGAGTAATATAGGATTATATGAAGTGTGTGAAAGAAGTACGTTTCACCTGTAAGATACAGCATCAACAAACAAATACTGAGATTGGTTAAGTCGTTGGGCTGCCTTGGGTGCATGTTTTGTTTACGTTCATTTCCTCTGCATTTGTGTGTGTGCGTGTCTGTGTGTGTGGGCGTATGTATGTGTGTGTATAAAAGGGAGATGATAGGACGTCATCTTAGTGATGAGACTATGAAACTGAAGACATTCGGAGACAAAACTAAAGGGCTAACAACGCTGCGCTTTATAAATCACAGCCAGTGGGAAGCTCTCTCTACATGGGGCCTGCAGTAGAAGATGAGGCAGGAACGCCTCTAAACATCCCTTCAACAAGACCAAATAACATTTGCTCTCAACGTGAATTCAGCACAGGATATAATAGCCTTTGCTCTCAACGTGAATTCAGCACAGGTCCAAACAACCCTTGCTCTCAACGTGAATTCAGCACAGGACCAAACAACCCTTGCTCTCAACGTGAATTCAGCACAGGACCAAACAACCCTTGCTCTCAACGTGAATTCAGCACAGGACTAAACAACCCTTGCTCTCAACGTGAATTCAGCACAAGACCAAACAACCCTTGCTCTCAACGTGAATTCAGCACAGGACCAAACAACCCTTACTCTCAACGTGAATTCAGCACAGGATCAAACAACCCTTGCTCTCAACGTGAATTCAGCACAGGACCAAACAACCCTTGCTCTCAACGTGAATTCAGCACAGGACCAAACAACCCTTGCTCTCAACGTGAATTCAGCACAGGACCAAACAACCCTTGCTGTCAACGTGAATTCAGCACAGGACCAAACAACCCTTGCTCTCAACGTGAATTCGGCACATAAATAAACATACACCGAAGGCAGTGGAGAAAGTGAAAGGAAAGTTCTGAACCGAAATGTTGAGTTCGATAAATGGACAAATTCTAAATGGAGGAAAATTTGGTCTAAAATTGGCTTTTGGAAGGAAATGTTCTAGAAGCTGATCCAGCTCGAGTGACATGTGGACACATTCAAGCATGAGAACTTTGATCTGTCCACTTTAGTCTTGGTCTGCATCTGCCTCATCTACCTTGGACTTTCCCTTCCTTGGTGATTGTTAGAAAAGTATTACGTCTGTTCATATGTCCAAAAGATGTGTTGTCTTCTTCGAATTGTGTTAAGTCGTTCTTTTTTATTTCATTTTCGGCTGATTCAGAACTGTCTTGTTTGTTTTCTTTTCCTTCACCCAATTCTCCGCATCTTTCTATAGATCCACATTTCAAAGACTTCAGCTGTTTTCTGATTTAATGTCCATGTTTCTGCACCGTAAAGGAAGGTTGAGTGAACATAATATTCTGCAATTCATAGTTTTAGTTCTGATCATTTTTGATTTTATGTGAGTATAGTTTTCATGTTAAAATTGCGCTATACCATTTCTATTCTTTTGTTTATTTCTGTCTTATATTTGTCATCATTTGTTATATTATGGCCATGATTGATATATTCTTGAACTATTTCTAGGCTCTTACCAACTACTTGAATATTTCCTTTTATATTTTGTATCTTTCTCTGTTAATAGACATTGTTTTAACCTTGGTGTATTGGCCAATGTTCTATGACTGCTTTCTATTATCAATTCTTTTATACCTAATATGGCTTTAGTTATCTATTTTTGTTTCCTGATCGTTTCTTTTCAGGTAAGATGTTGACTTGTTGCATGGTTTTCTTTACTCATTGCCATTTGGTTGTAACTTTTTCATCAGAATTTTCCCTCATGTATTTTCCATTTCCTCTTCCAGCAATTTTTGGTATGTATATTTTTTACTTGTATTGTATATATATATATATATATGTTGGATTTCTGCTTTGATATATAAGAGATACTACATGAGATATAATAAGTAAATAATAAAACAATCATTGCCAAAGGGCTTACACTATCATGACACAATCATTGCCAAAGGGCTTACATTATCATGACACAATCATTGCCAAAGGGCTTACATTATCATGACACAATCATAGCCCAAGGGCTTACATTTTCATGATACAATCATTGCCAAAGGGCTTACATTATCATGACACAATCATCGCCAAAGGGCTTACATTATCATGACACAATCATTGCCAACGAGTACACTTCTACAAGTCCATGAGAACTTCAGAACTCTGTCAATATTCTCGCTTTATGTCCTGGGTGGTTTTTTTTATTATTACGAATGAATAAACAAAAGAATAGGCATGGCAAAAAGTAATTGTAATGGCGTGAAAAATATACTAACAACAAAACAAATAACAGCAGGGCTAAAACTAAGAATAGCAAAATATTACATCTTTTAAATATTCATGTATGTTGCAGAAACATGGACATTAGACAAGAAAACAGAACAGAAAATTGAAGCCTTTGAAATGTGGATTCACACAAGAATAAGTAGAATTGGATGGAAAGAAAAGAAAACAAACGATGAGGTTTTAAAACAACTAAAAATAAAAAGAGAACTACTAAATACAATTAAGACAAAACAAATGAAATTTTTGGGACACGTTAAAAGACACAACAGCCTACTAAAAGTAATATTGGAAGGAAAAATACAAGGTAAAAGAGGCAGAGGCAGACCAAGACTAGCATGGACGAGTAACATCAAAAGATGGACAAGTCAATCTATGACAACCTACACCATCAAAGCAAGAAACAGATTGGAATGGCGACCCATGGTAGCCAACCTTCGTTGCGGAGACGACACTCAATGATGATGATGATTACGAATGAGATATATGAATCATTAAACCGTGGATGGTCATCACAGTCAATGAAATGTGCACATTTGGGACTTCCTTGAGTCCGTGTACAAGCTCTGTTAACAAACATACACAACACTAATCAAGGCGAACATTTTACTCATCAAATAAAATACTTCATTTCTATTTGGAAGTATGACCTTCCATTTTTTTTAAAATACCAGAAATCATTTATTTAAACAAACGCTGTCAATGTCAGTCCCTGCTCGCTGATATCAAATACATAATATAACAGCGGCAAATGTCTGTAGACACAGCATGTGTTCTCCTACTATCGAGCTTGACCAAATATTTACTACACGTGCCACGCAGTTCCTGGAGCAAGTCAGGAAAGTTCACGAAACGAGACAAGAATCGTTGCTGAAGCTCAGACAGCATCAGCCTAGGTAGGGTTCACGGGGAACAGATAACAACAGGGAGCCAACTGTCTGTTGCTTACGGGCACTCAAGGATAGACAGAAGAGAATTGTTATGCGATACATCGAGAATAAGCAGAATATATTGTGACCACATTTCCATATTGTAATTGTTACAGTGTTGAGTTGGGACAGCTACAACGATCGTGCCAGCGAAATAATTGCATACTATAGGGACATTATGATGATAACCTCCTTCTATCCACTACATTAATAGAGAGGACTTGTACTGAGCTTAGGAAACTAAACGCTGAAAAGGAAGAGGAGGAGGAAGAAGAAGAAGAGGAGGAAGACAGTCATTGACGACATGAGGAAAATAATAACACTCTGATCATCTCAGTGGGGGGAGGTACCACGATTTGAAGAGACAGCAAAAATGCATAATGGAGGACACTGGCCAAGTCTAGGGCAGACAGATGAACGAAGTGTTCAGTGGATTGTTGGTGGGGAGGTGGATGTCGGTGGGGAGGTGGATTGTTGGTGGGGAGGTGGATGTCGGTGGGGAGGTGGATTGTTGGTGGGGAGGTGGATGTCGGTGGGGAGGTGGATTGTTGGTGGGGAGGTGGATGTCGGTGGGGAGGTGGATTGTTGGTGGGGAGGTGGATGTCGGTGGGGAGATGGATTGTTGGTGGGGAGGTGGATGTGGGTGGGGAGGTGGATTGTTGGTGGGGAGGTGGATGTCGGTGGAAGAGTGGGACTGACATGTCTGACATAACCATGTGTCATATGACATTTGTTAACTAAACCAGATTAGAAAGACAAACCGTGTCATGTGAATGTATTTAACTGTACCACAGAACAGTATTTAACTGTACTACAGGATAGTGTTTAACTGTACCGCAAGAGTGTTTAGCAATACCACAAGAAAGAATTTCACTGTACCACAAGACAGCAGTTAACCGGAGGCCTCGGTAGCTTAGTTGGGAAAACCACCCGACTGGGCTACCGACGTTCGGACAACCCATGTTCGATTCTCGCTGGAAACAGTGTCAGTTGTACTCATGGTTGAAAAACATACCCCGCGGTCGACCCAGCCGCTGACAGAGATGGGTACCAGGGTAGTTCTCTGGGAAGGTGAGGAATGCCGCCTCGCACCGTGAGTTTCTATGTTTGAAGCGACACTATCCAGTAGGCTAAAAACACTTCTGGATAGGCGGGCGAACACATATGGGTGAACAATAGCGTGCTAAGACGCCGGTTCAATTCTCGTACTTGACGTTTACCTTTACAATAGGTGAACTGTACCGCAAGAAAATAATTATCTGTGCCACGAAAAATGTTTAACTGTACCACAAGAATATATTTAATTGTACCAACGAATAGTGTTTAACTGTACCACAAGAATATATTTAATTGTACCAACGAATAGTGTTTAACTGTAACACAAGAATATATTTAATTGTACCAACGAATAGTGTTTAACTGTAACACAAGAATATATTTAATTGTACCAACGAATAGTGTTTAACTGTACTACAAGAATATATTTAATTGTACCAACGAATAGTGTTTAACTGTACCACAAGAATATATTTAATTGTACCAACGAATAGTGTTTAACTGTAACACAAGAATATATTTAATTGTACCAACGAATAGTGTTTAACTGTACCACAAGAATATATTTAATTGTACCAACGAATAGTGTTTAACTGTAACACAAGAATATATTTAATTGTACCAACGAATAGTGTTTAACTGTAACACAAGAATATATTTAATTGTACCAACGAATAGTGTTTAACTGTAACACAAGAATATATTTAATTGTACCAACGAATAGTGTTTAACTGTACCACAAGAATATATTTACTTGTACCAACGAATAGTGTTTAACTGTAACACAAGAATATATTTAATTGTACCAACGAATAGTGTTTAACTGTAACACAAGAATATATTTAATTGTACCAACGAATAGTGTTTAACTGTAACACAAGAATATATTTAATTGTACCAACGAATAGTGTTTAACTGTAACACAAGAATATATTTAATTGTACCAACGAATAGTGTTTAACTGTACCACAAGAATATATTTAATTGTACCAACGAATAGTGTTTAACTGTAACACAAGAATATATTTAATTGTACCAACGAATAGTGTTTAACTGTAACACAAGAATATATTTAATTGTACCAACGAATAGTGTTTAACTGTACCACAAGAATATATTTAATTGTACCAACGAATAGTGTTTAACTGTACCACAAGAAAGTGTTTAAATGAAAAACAAGGTTTTTAACTGAACCACAAGATAGTGTTTAGTTTTATCACATGATAGTGTTTAACTATACTACAAGATAGTGTTTAACTATACCACAAGATAATGTTAGATAAGGTGTAGTTCTAGCACTGTATATGATGACTGTTATAGTTCTAGCAATGTATGTGATGACTGTTATAGTTCTAGAAATGTATGTGATGACTGTTATAGTTCTAGAAATGTATGTGATGTCTGTTATAGTTCTAGCAATGTATGTGATGACTGTTATAGTTCTAGAAATGTATGTGATGACTGTTATAGTTCTAGCAATGTATATGATGTCTGTTATAGTTCTAGCACTGTATGTCATGTCTGTTATAGTTCTAGCACTGTATATGATGTCTGTTATAGTTCTAGCACTGTATATGATGTCTGTTATAGTTCTAGCAATGTATATGATGTCTGTTATAGTTCTAGCAATGTATATGATGTCTGTTATAGTTCTAGCACTGTATATGATGTCTGTTATAGTTCTAGCAATGTATGTGATGAGTGTTATAATTCTAGCAATGTATGATGATGTTGGTTGTAGTGCTAGCACTGTGTAATTATATCGGGTGTAGTTCTAGCAATGTATGATGATGTTGGTTGTAGTGATAGCTCTGTGTAATTATATCGGGTGTAGTTCAAGCATTGTATGATGATTTTGATTGTAGTGCTAGCACTGTGTAATTATATCGGGTGTAATTCTAGCAATGTATGATGATGTTGGTTGTAATGCTAGCTCTGTGTAATTATATCGGGTGTAATTCTAGCAATGTATGATGATGTTGGTTATAGTGCTAGCACTGTGTAATTATATCGGGTGTAATTCTAGCAATGTATGATGATGTTGGTTGTAGTGCTAGCACTGTTTAATTATATCGGGTGTAATTCTAGCAATGTATGATGATGTTGGTTGTAGTGTTGCAGCACCATTATTGTACCGCCATTGTTGCAGCACCATTATTGTACCGCCATTGTTGCAGCACAATTATTGTACCATGATTGTTGCAGTACAATTATTGTACCATCATTGTTGTATCACAATTATTGTACCACCATTATTGCAGCACCATTATTGTACCGCCATTGTTGCAGCACCATTATTGTACCGCCATTGTTGCAGCATAATTATTGTACCGCCATTGTTGCAGCACAATTATTGTACCACTATTTTAGTACCACCACTATTGTACCACACATGTCGTACCACCATTAATGTACCACTATTGTCTTACCACCATTATTGTATCACCTTTCTTGTACCACCATAATTGTATCACCATTTCATTTTTTACCACCATAATTGTATCACCATTGTTGTACCACCATTATTGTATCACCATTCTGGCAACACCATTATTGTACCACAATTTGTGTACCACCACTATTGTACTATCTATCTATCTATTGACCTTTCGAGCCGTAACCGGCCCATAGGGCGTAGACCAAGATACACCTTCTCCTATATGAATTTTTGTTCTAGCAGTTTTCTTTTAAAGATATTTTATCAAATCTCGCCATCTGTCTCTGTTCTGTGCAAGCAGTTCTATCTCATTGAGGGAGCCGATTCCTGCTGCTCTTGCCTCTCTCATCAATGTTCTTCTCAGTGTCTCCCTGGGTCTTCCTCTTTTTCTTTTACCTGTTGTTTCCCATATGAGGGCTTGCTTTGCTATTCGATTATTATCTCTTCTCATCACATGTCCAACGTATGACCATCGTCTTTTCTTTATTATTGAAGATATTAGTGGTTGATTGGCGATTTCTCTAATTTCCTCGTTTGTTTTGAATTCGTTCCATTCTATACCAAGTATTTTCCTTAGACATTTATTTTCGAATGCGTTCAACTTTGTTTCTATATCTCTTGTTGTTTTCCAGCTTTCACACGCATACGTAAGGGTTGATAGTACATTTGATTTGAATAGCCTAAGTTTTGTGTTTGTGCTAATGAGTTTTGATTTCCACAACTTTTCAAGGCTTCTGAAAGACATTGCTGCTTTAGCCAGTCTGATTCTAATTTCTTTGCTCGTATCCCCTTCTCGATCAATGTGACTTCCAAGATAGATGAAGTGATCCATCTCTTCTACTGGTTTGTTTTCCATGTATATTTTGTCACTTGTTGGAATTAAACTTTTCATGACTTTAGTCTTTTCATGATTGACCTCAAGCCCAATTTTGCTGGCTATTGATGATAGTTCATTTGTGTTTTCCTGCATCGTTTTTATCTGATTGCTGATGAGAACTATGTCATCAGCAAAGTCCAGGTCCTCCAAATGGTCTCCTTGTATCCATTCGATGCCTTTATTACCAGTGCAGCATTTCTTCATTATGAAGTCCATAACAATTCCAAATAACAAGGGCGATAAAATACATCCTTGTTTAACCCCAGTTTCTATTGGGAAACATTCGCTCAGTCCTTCCTCTGTTCGAACTGCACATGTGTAACCATCATACATGTCTTTGATAATATTTATGATTTTTGATGGTAAGCCATATTGCTTCAGAATTTTCCACAAAGAATCTCTATGAATACTATCAAATGCTTTTTTGAAGTCGATGAAGTTAAGTACAAAAGGTTTTTGCTTTTCAATGTGTTCCTCCAATATAAGTCGTAGAGTGAAAATGTGGTCAAGACAGCTTCTCCCTTTTCTAAACCCAGCCTGTTCTTCACGCATTACTGTATTTATCACTATTGTACTACCATTGTTGTATCTCCATTATCGTACCACATTTGTTGTACAACCATCATTCTAACACAAATGTTGTACCACCATCATTCTAACACAAATGTTGTACCACCATCATCCTAACACAAATGTTGTACCACCATCATTCTAACACAAATGTTGTACCACCATCATTCTAACACAAATGTTGTACCACCATCATTCTAACACAAATGTTGTACCACTATCATTCTAACACAGAGGTTGTACCACCATCATCCTAACACAAATGTTGTACCACCATCATTCTAACACAAATATTGTACCACCATCATTCTAACACAGATGTTGTACCACCATCATTCTAACACAAATATTGTACCACCATCATCCTAACACAAATGTTGTACCACCATCATTCTAACACAAATGTTGTACCACCATCATCCTAACACAAATGTTGTACCACCATCATTCTAACACAAATTTTGTACCACCATCATCCTAACACAGATGTTGTACCACCATCATTCTAACACAAATATTGTACCACCATCATTCTAACACAAATGTTGTACCACCATCATCCTAACACAGATGTTGTACCACCATCATCCTAACACAAATGTTGTACCACCATCATCCTAACACAAATGTTGTACCACTATCATTCTAACACAGAGGTTGTACCACCATCATCCTAACACAAATGTTGTACCACCATCATTCTAACACAAATATTGTACCACCATCATTCTAACACAGATGTTGTACCACCATCATTCTAACACAAATATTGTACCACCATCATTCTAACACAAATGGTATACCACCATCATTCTAATACAAATGTTGTACTACCACTAATTTCAATTTGTCTACGATCTTTGATGTCCCGTGTTGTAATGTCAACAGTTGTTGGATATACAAAAAACATCAAATTTGGATAAACAGATAACATTACATCAACAGTGGATATACATAAAACATCAAATTTGGATGAAGAGATCACATTGCATCAACGGTGAATATACATAAAACATCAAATTTGGATAAACAGATCACATTACATCAACGGTGGATATACATAAAACATCAAATTTGGATAAACAGATCACATTACATCAACGGTGGATAAACATAAAACATCAAATTTGGATAAACAGATCACATTACACCAACGGTGGATATACATAAAACATCAAATTTGGATAAACAGATCACATTACATCAACCGTGGATAAACAAGTGACGCTAAAGTTGAACATAACTTTCTTCTTGACATTTGACAACCTCTTCGTGTGGGATCAACATTTGGACAAGAAGACATGCATGGCTTACCAGGAACAATGATGTTCACGTCACTGCCGTCCAGTCTAGAGCTGAAAATGGCTCTGCTGTTTGACCCAGTGTCTGACCAGAAGAGAAACTCAGAGTCTATGTCAGTGGCCAGTCCCACGATCTTGGCATCACGCTGGAAACAGAAGGACATTTACTGACTTAATGCAGAAAGAAAGAAAGAAAGATGAAAAAGAAAGAAAGAAGGAAAGAAAGAAAGAAAGATGAAAAAAAAGAAAGAAACAAATGAAAGAAAGATAAGAAAGAAAGATAGAAAGAAAGATAAGAAAGAAAGATCGAGAAAGAAAAAATGAAAGAAAGATAAAAATGTGTTTTTGGTGTCAGTTTAAGGCCTGGTAAACCAAGAAGCTGTCGATCCGGATCAGACCTGAACTGTTGTTCTCAACAGACAAGTCCAGTGTTCTCAGCAGACAAGTCCAGTGTTCTCAGCAGACAAGTCCAGTGTTCTCAACAGACAAGTCCAGTGTTCTCAACAGACAAGTCCAGTTTTCTCAGCAGACAAGTCCAGTGTTCTCAGCAGACAAGTCCAGTGTTCTCAGCAGACAAGTCCAGTGACCATCCATCCAGCGAGGCTCCACTAAGACAATGAACACACTGACCGACGATCTTGACAGAAACACTCCATTTGTCCATCTGTTGTGTGAGGGTGAAGTAGTTTGTAAGAGAACAACATAAATGTATGTGTCACCTTTTTTCTGCACTTTTCTAATTTGTTATTTGTTTATGATGAATCAGAATATTTCTTAACAAATGTTTGTATTTAGTCGGTGAGTTGCGGAGCAGCATTCTCATATAATCCATGCTTTGTTCAATCTGACTTGGGTGGTTTGCAAGGTGTGAAGATCGTTTTGGCAGCTCTCAGTTAGAGACTAATTGATTTATTTTGTTTCTTTTTGTAAATTGTCCCTGTGTACATGCAGTGTAAGCACTTCAACATATTTGATGATTGTTCCTGTGGAAAATCACATAGAAAGAGCTTCATGACATTTGTCGATTTGATTCTGTGACAAAGCAGAGAAAGTACTTCATGACACGTGTTGATTGTTCCTGTGACAACACAGAGAAAGTACTTCATGACATGTGTTGATTGTTCCTGTGACAACGCAGAGAAAGTACTTCATGTCATGTGTTGATTGTTCCAGTGACAACGCAGAGAAAGTACTTCATGACATGTGTTGATTGTTCCAGTGACAACACAGAGAAAGTACTTCATGACATGTGTTGATTGTTCCTGTGACAACGCAGAAAAAGTACTTCATGTCATGTGTTGATTGTTCCTGTGACAACGCAGAGAAAGTACTTCATGTCATGTGTTGATTGTTCCTGTGACAACGCAGAGAAAGTACTTCATGACATATGTTCTTGTGACAACGTTGAGACCACTTGATTTATTTACCCTACTGTGGTCACAGTGAGAGAACATTTCCAAATATTTCTTGACTGCCCCTGTGTCCAAGCAGACAAAATACTGCATCCTGACAGCCTTCAGTGACAACATCGCCAACCATGTCTCTAATTCTGGACAACACAGTTCTGATACTATTTCAACCACATTGTGTAGCCCATTCACATTGTGTAGCCCATTCACATTGTGTAGCCCATTCACATTGTGTAGCCCATTCACATTGTGTAGCCCATTCACATTGTGTAGCCCATTCACATTTTGTTCACAATTTTGTGCTATTGAACTTTTACATTTATTTCTTCCCTCGATCTTTTTTTCTCATTTACTACATCTTTTTTCTCATTTACTACATCTTTTTTTCTCATTTACTACATCTTTTTTTCTCATTTACTACATCTTTTTTTCTCATTTACTACATCTTTTTTTCTCATTTACTACATCTTTTTTCTCATTTTCTACATCTTTTTTTCTCATTTACTACATCTTTTTTTCTCATTTACTACATCTTTTTTTCTCATTTACTACATCTTTTCTTCTCATTTACTACATCTTTTTTCTCATTTACTACATCTTTTTTTCTCATTTACTACATCTTTTTCTCATTTACTACATCTTTTTTCTCATTTACTACATCTTTTTTCTCATTTACTACATCTTTTTTTCTCATTTACTACATCTTTTTTCTCATTTACTACATCTTTTTTTCTCATTTACTACATCTTTTTTTCTCATTTACTACATCTTTTTTCTCATTTACTACATCTTTTTTCTCATTTACTACATCTTTTTTTCTCATTTACTACATCTTTTTTCTCATTTACTACATCTTTTTTCTCATTTACTACATCTTTTTTCTCATTTACTACATCTTTTTTTCTCATTTACTACATCTTTTTTCTCATTTACTACATCTTTTTTTCTCATTTACTACATCTTTTTTTCTCATTTACTACATCTTTTTTCTCATTTACTACATCTTTTTTCTCATTTACTACATCTTTTTTCTCATTTACTACATCTTTTTTCTCATTTACTACATCTTCTTTCTCATTTACTACATCTTTTTTTCTCATTTACTACATCTTTTTTCTCATTTACTACATCTTTTTTTCTCATTTACTACATCTTTTTTCTCATTTACTACATCTTTTTTCTCATTTACTACATCTTTTTTCTCATTTACTACATCTTTTTTCTCATTTACTACATCTTTTTTTCTCATTTACTACATCTTTTTTCTCATTTACTACATCTTTTTTCCCATTTACTACATCTTTTTTCTCATTTACTACATCTTTTTTTCTCATTTACTACATCTTTTTTTCTCATTTACTACATCTTATTTCTCATTTACTACATCTTTTTTTTCTCATTTCTATCTATCTATCTATTGACCTTTCGAGCCGTAACCGGCCCATAGGGCGTAGACCAAGATACACCTTCTCCTATATGAATTTTTGTTCTAGCAGTTTTCTTTTAAAGATATTTTATCAAATCTCGCCATCTGTCTCTGTTCTGTGCAAGCAGTTCTATCTCATTGAGGGAGCCGATTCCTGCTGCTCTTGCCTCTCTCATCAATGTTCTTCTCAGTGTCTCCCTGGGTCTTCCTCTTTTTCTTTTACCTGTTGTTTCCCATATGAGGGCTTGCTTTGCTATTCGATTATTATCTCTTCTCATCACATGTCCAACGTATGACCATCGTCTTTTCTTTATTATTGAAGATATTAGTGGTTGATTGGCGATTTCTCTAATTTCCTCGTTTGTTTTGAATTCGTTCCATTCTATACCAAGTATTTTCCTTAGACATTTATTTTCGAATGCGTTCAACTTTGTTTCTATATCTCTTGTTGTTTTTTTTCTCATTTACTACATCTTTTTTTCTCATTTACTACATCTTTTTTCTCATTTACTACATCCTTTTTCTCATTTACTACATCTTTTTTCTCATTTACTACATCTTTTTTTCTCATTTACTACATCTTTTTTCTCATTTACTACATCTTTTTTCTCATTTACTACATCTTTTTTTCTCATTTACTACATCTTATTTCTCATTTACTACATCTTTTTTCTCATTTACTACATCTTTTTTTCTCATTTACTGCATCTTTTTGTCTCATTTACTACATCTTTTTTTCTCATTTACTACATCTTTTTTTCTCATTTACTATATCTTTATTTCTCATTTACTACATCTTTTTTTCTCATTTACTGCATCTTTTTGTCTCATTTACTATATCTTTTTTTCTCATTTACTGCATCTTTTTGTCTCATTTACTATATCTTTATTTCTCATTTACTGCATCTTTTTGTCTCATTTACTATATCTTTTTTTCTCATTTACTGCATCTTTTTGTCTCATTTACTATATCTTTATTTCTCATTTACTACATCTTTTTTTCTCATTTACTACATCTTTTTTCTCATTTACTACATCTTTTTCTCATTTACTACATCTTTTTTTCTTATTTACTACATCTTTTTTTCTCATTTACTACATCTTTTTTTCTCATTTATTACATCTTTTTTCTCATTTACTACATCTTTTTTCTCATTTATTACATCTTTTTTCTCATTTACTACATCTTTTTTCTCATTTACTACATCTTTTTTTCTTATTTACTACATCTTTTTTTCTCATTTATTACATCTTTTTTCTCATTTACTACATCTTTTTTCTCATTTACTACATCTTTTTTTCTCATTTACTACATCTTTTTTTCTTATTTACTACATCTTTTTTTCTCATTTATTACATCTTTTTTTATCATTTACTACATCTTTTTTTTCAACGTTGAACTGACAAACTTTTACTGGTATCAGTCGTGTAAGTGAATGTGTGTTCGTCTCATGTGTGTGTGTGTTGTGTGTGTATTGTTGTCCCTCTAAATGTCTTTCTGTGCTCAAATAACCCAGCTGTTATTATCTTATAAACAAGACATTTTGCTACGTGACTGGCTGTTCCCAGACGCGGCACATCTGATGTTTTTGCTAGCTTCATTACAACGTCTTTTTTTTATTGGCAATCTGATTAAAAATAATGCAAAATTAAAATAATTGCGACGATGAGAAAATAAATCGCTTTCTTGTCAGGAACTTTATTTTAAATTGTCACGACCAATTCCGGTAATATTTGCGGCCTAACTTTCCCGTTAATCATCGTCTTCAGCAAGAACTTCCATCGACTCCGCCTTCTGTTGTTGCAAGAACAACGCACACATAACATTGACACTACTGTGTCCTATGAATGTAGTTTATAAATTCAAAGTCACAGATTGTTAACGCCAAAAGCCACCTTCCGCTTTCATAAAACAGGAATCAGTTTGTAATCTCCTGCTGTCCGCCCAGTTTGATAAACTATTATGATAACAGTCTGACTCCTTCTTTGAAGGCGCAATTCTGCACTGTGTGTTGTGGAGTGTTTCAGCCACGGCCCACCAAGAATAGTTTTGTTTTCAATGTGGGCGCCCGCTAGCTCTGCCCTGAAACGTGTGTGCTCTTGACCTTCTTCTCTCCGCCGCTATAAATTAGCAGCAGATGTTCGTGACGTATATGATGTTGGTTACTTCTGGGTGTGAGCTATTGTAACTAATGAATGAGGAGCCAACAAATGGTTGGATGCATCACTTTCACGTGGTCCAGTAGCAGGCAAGCAGGGATGATGAAGACACTTCCAGTCTCCTAGAACCTGTGTTCATATTTCAAATTAGTGCATTCTCTAACGGGTTATCAAGTTCGGCTAATAAGGGTTGTCAAGGGAGGGGAGCTACATCATCATCATGTTCATTCATCACCTACAACATCTGGAAGAAAGGTGCACAAACTCTATAACAAACTGTGCTACAATAAACAATCTCTTGAAAGGAGATGGGAAAATAGGGTGGAGGCGGAGTGTGAGAGAGGAAACAAGAAGTATAGTTTGTCTCCCTCTGCTCGCGCGTGATGATGATTTGGGTGGAGGAGAAGGGGTGGGCTTGTCTTCTATTCTGGAAACATGAACCTCAAACCGGGTAATCTGATTCAGGAGAGGAATAACTTGCGTCCGTCTCT
The DNA here is from genome assembly GCA_032433765.1 of Megaustenia siamemsis. Lineage (NCBI taxonomy): Eukaryota > Metazoa > Mollusca > Gastropoda > Stylommatophora > Ariophantidae > Megaustenia > Megaustenia siamemsis. The sequence continues at coordinate 43,985,247 of JAVIAB010000106.1, read as the reverse complement.
CCATCTGCCGAGATTACTCTGTCAGGACCCGAATCAATTGCTCCAGCTTGATGGGAGGAGTGAGTTTAATAAACATAAATATATTTGATGTGTTCAACGATTGGGAGTTATTTCCATACATAGCTCTTCTATTGCTGAAAATATAATTTACAGACAATAACGCAATGTGTAAAACAATAACTCACAAGTAAATTAAAAAGATTTCACTATTTACGTATTGAGACGAAACAATACAAATGCTTTACGTTCAAATTTTTTGCTGATTGTCATAGGGATATATATTTGAGCAATATAATAAATAATATTTATTAGTGGTAACGCTGAAGTGAGAGATGCAAAGGACTTAGAAACATATGAATGATAACAGCTCTCGGATAAACTCGCAAACAACAACTGAAACATAACAATAGTAATAAGTCATTTGAGACAAGAATCGAGAGCGAAGGATAATAGTTCCGGACCAGTAGAGGTATGAGATAACTTTACAAAATGAATAATAACTTGGAAAAGGAAATACATATTTACAAACATTGACAGTTGAATGAGACACATGTTCATGGAAACGGAAATATGCCAAAATTGATCAATTTTGAACCTCTACACATATTGGATGTTCTGGTCTCTTAACACAAGTGGAGCATCTGGTACTAGCAACAGTACTGGGACATGGGGTCTCATCAGCAGGGGAGCATACGGTACTCGGCAACAGTACTGGGACATGGGGGTCTCATCAGCAGGGGAGCATACGGTACTCGGCAACTGTACTGGGACATGGGGGTCTCATCAGCAGTGACGTCACAAATGGGTGCCATGAATATAAATGTGTTTTCCTGAACTTCTGCCGCGGGGTACAACAAACATTGATAGTAGATTCATTGAGGCTGACCAATAGGAAGCCAGGATAGGGCGGATAATGACAGCATGCAATTACTCTAGATCTACTATCTCTGATACTGTGTCGCCGTGGCTGGGAATCTCTGCTCTATCTGCATTGCCACATTCATTAACATTTGCTATTGAGAGAAGAGGTGGGTAGGGCATCAAAAGTTAACTGTGAGCGCCAACAACTATTAGTGGCGCCAACAACTATTAGGGGCGCCAGCAACTATTAGTGGCGCCAACAACTATTAGGGGCGCCAGCAACTATTAGTGGCGCCAACAACTATTAGGGGCGCCAGCAACTAACTAATAGCAGGGTACGCGCGCCAGCAACTTGCAATGTGACGGCTATAACTCAGAAAATAAATATTTGATGGAATGTGGTAGTTGAATAATGATATTCCCACGAGATACATGGCTAAATACAAACTATCAATCATGATTGAAAAAAAGAACGAAAAAAGACATATGGTGAAACTCATATGCAGCGCACTGAGGACAACATCACCCCGCCCCCTTTTTTTTTTAACCAATGGGTTATTCGATTTCCTTCAGTAACATTATTATTGTGAACATGAAACCTTGACCTCGACCATGGACTCGGTAATTTAGAACCGTCTAGCAACGTTATCTCCTCCACAACTTCATTCAATGACTTCATTTTTCTGGGTATTTTTTGGTCCGTAACTGAAATTTAAAATTTAAAAAAAAATGTGCTTTCAGTTTCCCAACTTCAAAGATCTGGATGGCAGTCACGACAAAAGAACTCGTTGATGTGCTGCTGTTGCTGTTGCAATAATTCAAGGTAATCCCCTATCTGGTCCGGTCAAATCATTCACATCTGTCATCGTCCATCGCTCTCTCACCAAATCATTCACATCTGTCATCGTCCATCGCTCTCTCACCAAATCATTCACATCTGTCATCGTCCATCGCTCTCTCACCAAATCATTCACATCTGTCATCGTCCATCGCTCTCTCACCAAATCATTCACATCTGTCATCGTTCATCGCTCTCTCACCAAATCATTCACATCTGTCATTGTCCATCGCTCTCTCACCAAATCATTCACATCTGTCATCGTCCATCGCTCTCTCACCAAATCATTCACATCTGTCATCGCTAAAAATACTTCTAGACTATTTTTGTTTCAAGCGAGGGAGCCATTCATTTACTTCAATTTTCATCAAAATCAACAACACATTTGTGGGGACGTTATGAAAAAAAAGAAAACAACAAATAAAAGTCAATGTAAAACCATTTAAAATAGTTTGTTCGTGTATAGTAGTAAAGTAAAGAATCCCGTCACACCAAGTGGCGTATAGGGAACATGGTGTTTGTGACCATCATTTGTATTAACCTTCGGCACATAATTTTTGGCAGCACGGGCGTAATACCGACCACATTACCCCAAAAATCATGTGCTGAAGGTCTGTAAAATATAGGGTCACTAACACCATATTTCCCTACACGCTACTTGGCGTGACGGGGGCTCTTTACTTTTTTTTACTTACATCTTTTTTGGGGGTAATGTGGTCGGTATTACGCCCGTGTTGCTTTACTTTCCCAGAAAAAAATCTGGTACCAATTTAAGGATGGGTGAACCCGGAAGTTGTAGATCAGGATTGAACCCGACCTCTTGTCCTTTGTAGTCTAGTTCTCTAACCAGTGAGCTATCGCGGCTCCCGGTTTGTTCGTGTAGGTTTTTACATTTGGAAACTATCTAGATAACTACAGTTGTAACTTGACGACAATGTTACACTTACAGCCGGATTGTTACATGTGAGAGTTATGTTTATTTGCTTTATATTCAATAGACATTTCGTCCAACAGAGAACGCTCTCTCATTGAATCAAGTCTACGAGCACACAATCTGTCAGTGGTGGTTACACTCCAGCATATGACCTGATTGTCCAGACGTCATCATTCTTACCATTGACATCAAATCAAAGAGAAAAAGTGAACGTGATATCATTGCTGTGCAGAAAAGCTGACGAATGGGAGAACCGACATATACATACGTCATACATATAAAGCAGTATCGTCGCCGGTTCGCTTTTGAGAACCGACTTATTGGCTTCCGTGAGGCACCGTCTTGTATCAATATTTATAGCAGCGCTGCATGCTTTATTACGAAAGCAGGCACCTATACACAGATAAATTTCATTTACACGCACGCATACACCGCTCCCGTTGTTCAAACCGGCACTGCGTGACTACGCTAATCCTCTCCTGCACTACGCATCAGATGTGACGTGACATCATGTACATTTTGTGACGTTTGCTGTCCTGGATCTCACTGTTCCTGTACTGTAGGTTTGACTCCAAGAGTCAATGAGTTAATTTGAACATTTTATTACCATTTTGTGACGTTTGCTGTCCTGGATCTCACTGTTCCTGTACTGTAGGTTTGACTCCAAGAGTCAATGAGTTAATTTGAACATTTTATTTTAAATAATAAGCACTATCCACCGTAGTGCTTGGACAGCAACACGTCGGTCGGGTTGTGCACTTCTCTCATGCCCTCAACAATTTTCTCCGCTCTTTTTTCTCCGAACATTTTTCACGTAACCAGTTCAGGAAATATGGCAACTTTGCTCAAAGGTTTTCTCAATCCATCATCACTATTTAACGTTGACAATGTACAACCAGCACTATTTAACGTTTTTATTGACAATGTACAACCAGCACTATTTAACGTTTTTATTGACAATGTACAACCAGCACTATTTAACGTTTTTATTGACAATGTACAACCAGCACTATTTAACGTTTTTATTGACAATGTACAACCAGCACTATTTAACGTTTTTATTGACAATGTACAACCAGCACTATTTAACGTTTTTATTGACAATGTACAACCAGCACTATTTAACGTTTTTATTGATAATGTACAACCAGCACTATTTAACGTTTTTATTGACAATGTACAACCAGCACTATTTAACGTTTTTATTGACAATGTACAACCAGCACTATTTAACGTTTTTATTGACAATGTACAACCAGCACTATTTAACGTTTTTATTGACAATGTACAACCAGCACTATTTAACGTTTTTATTGACATTGTTAGTTCTTGTTATCTCTCACAGTAAAACAAATGGCAGATCTTATTTGCCCGAAGCACTCCTTTACTTTTCCTTTCAAAAACCGTCTCTTTCCCTTCGAATGGCCTCCCTTTGTCCCACAAATCTCTGGATGACGACAAGTATATCCCCTTGACGTTCCCTCCTCTCCCTCATCTAATTCTAACTCATCTCCCAGCATGCCCGTCGTAAGTGTGCACATCTATCACCATCATTTCCATTCTACTCCTCTTTGATTCATTCCTTTTTCTTGACTTGTGTAATCCCCTCTGTGGCTCTAGGATGATCGTTTTTTTTTTGTTTCGATCAATGAAAGGGTAGACTTTTGCATTTTTCATTCCGCTTTCATCTGACGAAAGTTGTCTGTCTTTTCTTCTCTCATTTCTCTGCCCCCCCCCCCCTCTCAAGAAAAAAAGTCTGTTAAATAAATTTTTAAAAAGCATAAACAAGTAATGAGTTTCCTCCCCGCCTTCAGTACATGAATCTAGCGCCCATATTCTCAATGACCAACGACATATTCTATAGGTTATGTGGTCGGTATAACTCCAGGCCGCCCTACTTTCTAAGGAAAATTGACAGTGCCCTTTTCAAAGGTCGTGCTATGAGGTCATTGGCTTACAGTGGTAGAGCGATCAACCATTCATTGGGTCTAGGTTTGTTGCGTCAGTAGTATACAATGTTCCATTTGGGCCGTATTTAGGCGTAAATTAACAAAGCTATATAGTAGGTGCGCGGCGCACCTAATGTACACGAGAGACAAGGGGAGTTAATCGTGATCTTTCGTGTCGGTGACCCTGGATGTGACCTGTTTATGTTTGGTGTGTCCTGACTTTGGAGGTCTTGGTGTACTTGCTCGATAGCGATAGGTTAGTAGATTATACAACATCAATGAAAAACGATCAATATAAAACAGAAAACAAAAGATATATTTTATTCTTTTATTATCTCAATAGGTGTATAACATACAGTGGATATTATATAACATTACAAAAATATATAGTTCAAGGATAACATTTATTTATAGCTATGTAGTTGGGTGTCTGCTTAGCGTTGTACCATAAATGAAGCATAAGGGTGAAACAGTTAGAGATCGATGGTCAGTCTAAGCTGGTAGTGTAAAGAGTTAAATATCTAAAGGCGTAGTCGAGACGTTATCATCAGCTACCTTTCTTTTTATATAGAAATAGGAAAGTGCATTTCTTGTTTGACTGTAGGAAAATATAGAATTATTTAAGCCTTTGAAACCTACATTTTTCCCACCCTTGGCCTTTTGCGTGGCGAGAACCTCTAAAAACATATCTTTATCTAATTTGTTGTGTTGCTTACTTAGCCCTTTACAACTGATTTTATCGTAATCCCCACTGCAATGGTACGTCTTACTACATAAGCTAACAAGGGCTGTCCCTTCGTACTCTAGTTTAAAAAGCCCAGGTGTTCGTTTGGTGTATGCTTTAACACCCTTACAGTTTATACAGTCTGTCTTGCTAGTATGCTCATCGCAAAACTCAGCAGGAAACCAGTCTTTATATACGCTATTAAACTCATCCCGCAGACCTGACTTAACTATATCCTCCAACTTAGGTGCGCTTAAGGCTAAGTATAAACTATCAGTATCTGTTTCACATAACTGAAAGTTGGACCTATCTACAAACTTATCTAAGAACTCGAAATAATAATCTAACATACGAAGTTTTGCATATTGATATACGAAGAAACCGATTTGTAGGCGTAGTCCCAAACAGTTTTCTTTTTCGCCATCTCAATTTCAAAAAGATCCTCCCAAATTTCAGTCATTTTCTTAAACCGGGAATTATTTATCATTTTCGATATCTCATCCCCCTGAACGTACGAGACAGCGCTATGATTGGCCTTATTGGTTAGAGTCTTCCCGTAGGCTGAGTTTCCTAAGAGCTTCATCGTATCGCTTACTATAGATTGATTTTCGTCTAGATCACCAGCCCTCCTAGCATCAGAAACCATTTCGCCAAACTTTTTAAAACAACTAGACGGTTGATATTCTATCACTTGATAAATTTTTGTTACCTCCAATCCGTGGTCTAAATACCATTTTAACAGTGGTGTTGCCAACAAAATTTTTTCCCCGACATAACTACCGATTAGGTTGCGACGAGGGGTTGACAACAAGTTATGTTTGAGGGCATATTCACCCATAAACGGTCCAATATCATCACGTGTGACGTCAATATTTTTGAAAATTGGAGTCATCTCACTGAAATGTTCCTTCAGTCGGTCGGGAACGTGTAGATCACATTCCACTAAACCAAAACACGTCCCATCTGAAACAGAAGTCAGGATCTGTTTATCACTGAGAGGGAGCCCTTCTTTAGAGTAAGAGGGTCTAGCTCGAGGGATGGCTTTAGAAAGGAAAGCCCTAACGGTTGGGTCAGACTTTTTCAGAGCCTGCCACTCACATTCCCACATAACTTCTACTGGGACTTTGACCTCCTCGGTTAGGTAGGTATGTATCTCACATGTTTTTTCAAACAGCTCGAACAAGGGTTTATTATTAACAGGGTTTCTATCTTTATCTTTGGTGAGGGGACAGTCTTTGTGACCATGGTACAGACAACCATGAAAATTATAGCCTCTTCTATTGGATTTATCCCACCCATCCACAGGGATGTTTCTATCACCTAACCGAAACTCCCTCCCGTTAAACTGAGTTTTCAACTCCACCCCTTTTTGGTGGGCGACCCACGTTAGCCACTCTCTACTTTGTTGGATATAATAGTTATCTTTTTCGACCCTAAACCCGGTCTCCATTCTTCTAATAATCGGGTAATCTGTTGGCATTGGGTTCATCAGAGCCCAAAGATACAAAGCGTTGGCATCGTAACCTTGGATGGATTTGACTACCTTTCCGCCCCTAATAAGCGTTTTGCCTACCTCGTGATACCTATGGAAAATTATAGAGGGACCCCCGACGATATTATCTCTAATCATTGTGTGTAGACTCGCCTGTTTGCTCGAACATAAACTAAACATTACACCCCTATCAACGGTCTTAAAAAGATACTTTAAACAAACACCAGGAACCGAAATGGCGTCTTTAAAACAGTCCACACCCCGCTCCCCATAAAAGTGAACCTGCTGCTCCAAGGCTTCTAAGAATGGGACTACATCTTTGTTATTATACCACACCAAAAAGTCCCTAAGGGTGGTCATGTTATTGTCCTTCCAGACCTTTTTACACAGAGCGTACTCCTCCTTGGAAATGTTGGCATTTTTTAACGACGAATGAAATGCTTCGTGTGGGGGTAACTCCGTCTCATTCAGCTTGTTTAAATCCGTTATGTACTCGTAACAGAAAACACCCTTGGTCTCCTCTACTTTATAAGCTGCCAAGTACTTGCTATAACTAAAACCTGGCGCTAGATAATTTATAATATCTAGGAACTTTAGATTCTGTGTTGCAATACACATAAAGTTATTGTTTCTTTTAACTATAAACTTGAACGGTTTTGATACTTTGTAGTCTCCTTCAATTTTATCTTCCTCGTCTTCGGTAACATCAGCTTCTTCCTCCATACTATCTTCTTCTTCGCCCACTTGGACAGTGGCATCCATGAAGTGCTTTATTAAATAAGGTTTAATGACGTTGATGTCATATTTCCCCGAGTTAAAACCTATAACTGGAAGCTCTTTTAAATACTCATCAAACTTAGCTATTAGCTTGTCTTTATTCAGATCGTGGAGTTGAGTAAAAATACTTTCAAACCGATCTCGTAACAACGAATATGCCTTACCAGCGATACCAGTGAGGTAATCAACCATCTGACTAACTAAAACCTGTGGGTCACCCTTCGTTATGAAGCATATTGGTCCCTCCCACCCGGGGACATTTGACGCTATAGAGCAGGAGAGGGGGACGTGTTTAGCTACAAAGGTAGTCGAGTGCGTCTCTTTGGGAACATTCCTACTATCAAAGTAACATTCATAATCGAATGTCGCCCTGAATGGGTAAATAAAAGACTCTGGAGTACTTATCCCTTCAGCGCTGATCGCGTCCCATACACTTTCAGGTGAAGAGTAAACACCACCTTTATATGTCTCGACAGCCATATCCCCATTGCAAGTTTTTTCGTGCCTGTCCATACCCCCAAACTTTTTCCACAATTTCCCACATTTTCCACAAGAAAAGCTTTTACTAGCCCTAGAAAGATCGTTTATATAAAAGAAGTGGTTTTTGTAAAGTAAAAGACGGAGAGTTTCACTATAACTACTGCCGCTTCTCAGGACAATACGCAAGGCTTGCTCAGAATCAAACTCAAAAATATCTATATTTATTGCAAAGCAATTTTCTAAGAGAGGCATTTCAGCAAGAGTTACACCGGGAAAGTTACTTAACATTAGAGATGGGTTAAACTGTTTGAAAAGTAGGCTCGAAACCTTCCTAACATCTTTAACAGAGGTACCTCTATGGATAGCTAGACAACGGAAGAAGCAGAGATTATCATTGTAAACTTTGGAATTAGAGTCGGTTTGAAGGATATTAATACCGTGGTTCGAAACAATGTAGGGTGGGATATCTATCAGACACCCTATAGGATAATCTTGAAGTTTATAAATGTAAACACTCGTACTGACTAATGCTTCTAAGGTATATTTGGTTGTCTCCCTGTTTTTATTTGCATACCCTAATATATCACTTTCATTTAATCTATCAACAAATGTTTCAAAGTCATTTCTGTTGTTAACTAACAAGGGTTTGTCTAACCCTGTCGCGTTATTTGAGCTTGCGTGAAAGTAACGCAGCCCCTGTGTCTCTCTATGTCTTAAAACTAGATGATGACTATAATTCACCTTGAAACGCTTTTTTTCTGGCCTTGGAAGATTGGGGTAACAAGAGTCTTCCAATCTATAGGAGTATCAGGCTGATGAAATATAGTGTACGTGTCCATGTATTTGTTCCTACGTTCATGTGTTCTAATTGCTAACCAGTTGTTCTTATATATCTTCCTAATATCTTGAGGTAACTTATTTAAAGAGTCGGCTTCATTAATAAGTCTTGGTCTCTTTGAGGGCTCTTGAGTCGAACTCTTTTCTGCCCGCTTGCGTGAGGTTGTCGATACTTGTGGACGTGCTGGTGATGCAGGAACTACTGATACAAAAGATGCAGGATGCTCTGTCTTGATATGTTTGGCAAGATTGTCAGCTCTATTATAAACTCGTTCACAAACATCACATTTGTATTCCTGACACCCATGTACACTAGCAACGTGTCGTTTTACGATCCGGCTCCGGGTGAAAGTTTTGGAGCAGAGATGACAAGTGTTAGACATCTGTAGAAAAGAAATTGAAACATTACAACTAAAGAGTAAAGAACAGTAAACATTACAAGAAAAGAAAACAAGAAAAGTAAACAATGAGAACTATCGAAATTAATATTAAAGAACTAAGATCACACTTACTTTTTATGTGTCTGAAGGCACGAAACACATCCATCGTCAAGAACTGTAAGCGAAAGTCTGATTACAAGCTTCACAGATATATACACTTGAAACACCGGAAGTGTTACTAAAAATAGAACTGACCTGTGAGGCAATACCGGATGTGTTACTAAAAATAGTTTTTGACCGCTGACGCAATGCCCGTGGAGTTTCTAAAAAATAGATTTTGACGTATGATGACAATTTTATGATTTTACCTCCTGACCTTTTTTTTGGTGACTACGCCCTGAATTCGACGAAAAGCGTAAATTTTCACGCTAGGCTTACCTAAAACTTTATTTTAGACATCCCCACACTAAAAATTTACTTAAAAATCACTTTTGAGATTGTTACCCCCTTACCATTTTTGAGGGTTACGCCCATGGAATCGATAAAAATCGTAAATATAGCACATAGGCTTACCTAAAACTTTATTTTAGACATCCCCATTGCAAAAATTTACATTAAAAACCACTTTTAGGATTTTACCCCCTTATCATTTTTTTGAGGGTTACGCCCATAGAATTGATAAAAATCGTAAATTTAACACGTAGGCTTACCTAAAACTTTATTTTAGACATCCCCACACCAAAAATTTACTTAAAAAGCACTTTTGAAATTGTAACCCCCTTACCATTTTTGAGGGTTACGCCCCTGAAATCGATAAAAATCGTTAATTTAGCACGTAGGCTTACCTAAAACTTTATTTTAGACATCCCCACACCAAAAATTTACTTAAAAATCACTTTTGAAATTGTTACCCCCCTTAAAATTTTTTAGGGTTACGCCCCTGAAAGCGATAAAAAATTGAAATATAACCTCAAGGCATACCTCCCACATAATTTTTGACACCCCTACATATCAAATTCCAACAAAAAAACAACAAAAAGCTAGTAGTATAGGTTTCGGTGCCAAAACATGCACGAGAAGTAGTATGTTAGGGTTCACAGCCACCTATACTACTAGCTTTTTGTTGTTTTTTTTGTTGGAATTTGATATGTAGGGGTGTCAAAAATTATGTGGGAGGTATGCCTTGAGGTTATATTTCAATTTTTTATCGCTTTCAGGGGCGTAACCCTAAAAAATTTTAAGGGGGGTAACAATTTCAAAAGTGATTTTTAAGTAAATTTTTGGTGTGGGGATGTCTAAAATAAAGTTTTAGGTAAGCCTACGTGCTAAATTAACGATTTTTATCGATTTCAGGGGCGTAACCCTCAAAAATGGTAAGGGGGGTTACAATTTCAAAAGTGCTTTTTAAGTAAATTTTTGGTGTGGGGATGTCTAAAATAAAGTTTTAGGTAAGCCTACGTGTTAAATTTACGATTTTTATCAATTCTATGGGCGTAACACTCAAAAAAATTATAAGGGGGTAAAATCCTAAAAGTGGTTTTTAATGTAAATTTTTGCAATGGGGATGTCTAAAATAAAGTTTTAGGTAAGCCTATGTGCTATATTTACGATTTTTATCGATTCCATGGGCGTAACCCTCAAAAATGGTAAGGGGGTAACAATCTCAAAAGTGATTTTTAAGTAAATTTTTAGTGTGGGGATGTCTAAAATAAAGTTTTAGGTAAGCCTAGCGTGAAAATTTACGCTTTTCGTCGAATTCAGGGGCGTAGTCACCAAAAAAAAAGGTCAGGAGGTAAAATCATAAAATTGTCATCATACGTCAAAATCTATTTTTTAGAAACTCCACGGGCATTGCGTCAGCGGTCAAAAACTATTTTTAGTAACACATCCGGTATTGCCTCACAGGTCAGTTCTATTTTTAGTAACACTTCCGGTGTTTCAAGTGTATATATCTGTGAAGCTTGTAATCAGACTTTCGCTTACAGTTCTTGACGATGGATGTGTTTCGTGCCTTCAGACACATAAAAAGTAAGTGTGATCTTAGTTCTTTAATATTAATTTCGATAGTTCTCATTGTTTACTTTTCTTGTTTTCTTTTCTTGTAATGTTTACTGTTCTTTACTCTTTAGTTGTAATGTTTCAATTTCTTTTCTACAGATGTCTAACACTTGTCATCTCTGCTCCAAAACTTTCACCCGGAGCCGGATCGTAAAACGACACGTTGCTAGTGTACATGGGTGTCAGGAATACAAATGTGATGTTTGTGAACGAGTTTATAATAGAGCTGACAATCTTGCCAAACATATCAAGACAGAGCATCCTGCATCTTTTGTATCAGTAGTTCCTGCATCACCAGCACGTCCACAAGTATCGACAACCTCACGCAAGCGGCAGAAAAGAGTTCGACTCAAGAGCCCTCAAAGAGACCAAGACTTATTAATGAAGCCGACTCTTTAAATAAGTTACCTCAAGATATTAGGAAGATATATAAGAACAACTGGTTAGCAATTAGAACACATGAACGTAGGAACAAATACATGGACACGTACACTATATTTCATCAGCCTGATACTCCTATAGATTGGAAGACTCTTGTTACCCCAATCTTCCAAGGCCAGAAAAAGCGTTTCAAGGTGAATTATAGTCATCATCTAGTTTTAAGACATAGAGAGACACAGGGGCTGCGTTACTTTCACGCAAGCTCAAATAACGCGACAGGGTTAGACAAACCCTTGTTAGTTAACAACAGAAATGACTTTGAAACATTTGTTGATAGATTAAATGAAAGTGATATATTAGGGTATGCAAATAAAAACAGGGAGACAACCAAATATACCTTAGAAGCATTAGTCAGTACGAGTGTTTACATTTATAAACTTCAAGATTATCCTATAGGGTGTCTGATAGATATCCCACCCTACATTGTTTCGAACCACGGTATTAATATCCTTCAAACCGACTCTAATTCCAAAGTTTACAATGATAATCTCTGCTTCTTCCGTTGTCTAGCTATCCATAGAGGTACCTCTGTTAAAGATGTTAGGAAGGTTTCGAGCCTACTTTTCAAACAGTTTAACCCATCTCTAATGTTAAGTAACTTTCCCGGTGTAACTCTTGCTGAAATGCCTCTCTTAGAAAATTGCTTTGCAATAAATATAGATATTTTTGAGTTTGATTCTGAGCAAGCCTTGCGTATTGTCCTGAGAAGCGGCAGTAGTTATAGTGAAACTCTCCGTCTTTTACTTTACAAAAACCACTTCTTTTATATAAACGATCTTTCTAGGGCTAGTAAAAGCTTTTCTTGTGGAAAATGTGGGAAATTGTGGAAAAAGTTTGGGGGTATGGACAGGCACGAAAAAACTTGCAATGGGGATATGGCTGTCGAGACATATAAAGGTGGTGTTTACTCTTCACCTGAAAGTGTATGGGACGCGATCAGCGCTGAAGGGATAAGTACTCCAGAGTCTTTTATTTACCCATTCAGGGCGATATTCGATTATGAATGTTACTTTGATAGTAGGAATGTTCCCAAAGAGACGCACTCGACTACCTTTGTAGCTAAACACGTCCCCCTCTCCTGCTCTATAGCGTCAAATGTCCCCGGGTGGGAGGGACCAATATGCTTCATAACGAAGGGTGACCCACAGGTTTTAGTTAGTCAGATGGTTGATTACCTCACTGGTATCGCTGGTAAGGCATATTCGTTGTTACGAGATCGGTTTGAAAGTATTTTTACTCAACTCCACGATCTGAATAAAGACAAGCTAATAGCTAAGTTTGATGAGTATTTAAAAGAGCTTCCAGTTATAGGTTTTAACTCGGGGAAATATGACATCAACGTCATTAAACCTTATTTAATAAAGCACTTCATGGATGCCACTGTCCAAGTGGGCGAAGAAGAAGATAGTATGGAGGAAGACGAAGCTGATGTTACCGAAGACGAGGAAGATAAAATTGAAGGAGACTACAAAGTATCAAAACCGTTCAAGTTTATAGTTAAAAGAAACAATAACTTTATGTGTATTGCAACACAGAATCTAAAGTTCCTAGATATTATAAATTATCTAGCGCCAGGTTTTAGTTATAGCAAGTACTTGGCAGCTTATAAAGTAGAGGAGACCAAGGGTGTTTTCTGTTACGAGTACATAACGGATTTAAACAAGCTGAATGAGACGGAGTTACCCCCACACGAAGCATTTCATTCGTCGTTAAAAATGCCAACATTTCCAAGGAGGAGTACGCTCTGTGTAAAAAGGTCTGGAAGGACAATAACATGACCACCCTTAGGGACTTTTTGGTGTGGTATAATAACAAAGATGTAGTCCCATTCTTAGAAGCCTTGGAGCAGCAGGTTCACTTTTATGGGGAGCGGGGTGTGGACTGTTTTAAAGACGCCATTTCGGTTCCTGGTGTTTGTTTAAAGTATCTTTTTAAGACCGTTGATAGGGGTGTAATGTTTAGTTTATGTTCGAGCAAACAGGCGAGTCTACACACAATGATTAGAGATAATATCGTCGGGGGTCCCTCTATAATTTTCCATAGGTATCACGAGGTAGGCAAAACGCTTATTAGGGGCGGAAAGGTAGTCAAATCCATCCAAGGTTACGATGCCAACGCTTTGTATCTTTGGGCTCTGATGAACCCAATGCCAACAGATTACCCAATTATTAGAAGAATGGAGACCGGGTTTAGGGTCGAAAAAGATAACTATTATATCCAACAAAGTAGAGAGTGGCTAACGTGGGTCGCCCACCAAAAAGGGGTGGAGTTGAAAACTCAGTTTAACGGGAGGGAGTTTCGGTTAGGTGATAGAAACATCCCTGTGGATGGGTGGGATAAATCCAATAGAAGAGGCTATAATTTTCATGGTTGTCTGTACCATGGTCACAAAGACTGTCCCCTCACCAAAGATAAAGATAGAAACCCTGTTAATAATAAACCCTTGTTCGAGCTGTTTGAAAAAACATGTGAGATACATACCTACCTAACCGAGGAGGTCAAAGTCCCAGTAGAAGTTATGTGGGAATGTGAGTGGCAGGCTCTGAAAAAGTCTGACCCAACCGTTAGGGCTTTCCTTTCTAAAGCCATCCCTCGAGCTAGACCCTCTTACTCTAAAGAAGGGCTCCCTCTCAGTGATAAACAGATCCTGACTTCTGTTTCAGATGGGACGTGTTTTGGTTTAGTGGAATGTGATCTACACGTTCCCGACCGACTGAAGGAACATTTCAGTGAGATGACTCCAATTTTCAAAAATATTGACGTCACACGTGATGATATTGGACCGTTTATGGGTGAATATGCCCTCAAACATAACTTGTTGTCAACCCCTCGTCGCAACCTAATCGGTAGTTATGTCGGGGAAAAAATTTTGTTGGCAACACCACTGTTAAAATGGTATTTAGACCACGGATTGGAGGTAACAAAAATTTATCAAGTGATAGAATATCAACCGTCTAGTTGTTTTAAAAAGTTTGGCGAAATGGTTTCTGATGCTAGGAGGGCTGGTGATCTAGACGAAAATCAATCTATAGTAAGCGATACGATGAAGCTCTTAGGAAACTCAGCCTACGGGAAGACTCTAACCAATAAGGCCAATCATAGCGCTGTCTCGTACGTTCAGGGGGATGAGATATCGAAAATGATAAATAATTCCCGGTTTAAGAAAATGACTGAAATTTGGGAGGATCTTTTTGAAATTGAGATGGCGAAAAAGAAAACTGTTTGGGACTTACCCCTACAAATCGGTTTCTTCGTATATCAATATGCAAAACTTCGTATGTTAGATTTTTATTTCGAGTTCTTAGATAAGTTTGTAGATAGGTCCAACTTTCAGTTATGTGAAACAGATACTGATAGTTTATACTTAGCCTTAAGCGCACCTAAGTTGGAGGATATAGTTAAGTCAGGTCTGCGGGATGAGTTTAATAGCGTATATAAAGACTGGTTTCCTGCTGAGTTTTGCGATGAGCATACTAGCAAGACAGACTGTATAAACTGTAAGGGTGTTAAAGCATACACCAAACGAACACCTGGGCTTTTTAAACTAGAGTACGAAGGGACAGCCCTTGTTAGCTTATGTAGTAAGACGTACCATTGCAGTGGGGATTACGATAAAATCAGTTGTAAAGGGCTAAGTAAGCAACACAACAAATTAGATAAAGATATGTTTTTAGAGGTTCTCGCCACGCAAAAGGCCAAGGGTGGGAAAAATGTAGGTTTCAAAGGCTTAAATAATTCTATATTTTCCTACAGTCAAACAAGAAATGCACTTTCCTATTTCTATATAAAAAGAAAGGTAGCTGATGATAACGTCTCGACTACGCCTTTAGATATTTAACTCTTTACACTACCAGCTTAGACTGACCAACGATCTCTAACTGTTTCACCCTTATGCTTCATTTATGGTACAACGCTAAGCAGACACCCAACTACATAGCTATAAATAAATGTTATCCTTGAACTATATATTTTTGTAATGTTATATAATATCCACTGTATGTTATACACCTATTGAGATAATAAAAGAATAAAATATATCTTTTGTTTTCTGTTTTATATTGATCGTTTTTCATTGATGTTGTATAATCTACTAACCTATCGCTATCGAGCAAGTACACCAAGACCTCCAAAGTCAGGACACACCAAACATAAACAGGTCACATCCAGGGTCACCGACACGAAAGATCACGATTAACTCCCCTTGTCTCTCGTGTACATTAGGTGCGCCGCGCACCTACTATATAGCTTTGTTAATTTACGCCTAAATACGGCCCAAATGGAACATTGTATACTACTTGCGTCGTTAGTTCACGGCAAAGCTGCCATATTTGTCCCTTTTGCCCGACGCATCCGTCTTTCCCATGAGTAGATTTTGTTTAACCATTTTCTCCGTACAGCGGATAAGTTTATTTCTCTTTTCGGTATTTAACTGCAAAAAGCTCTGTAATGTGTCGGATGTACACGGGGCCTCCTGTTTTGCGCCGTTTATTCGGGAGGACCAGACATCCGATCTCACTTACCCAGAGAGGACCAGACATCGGATCTCACTTACCCAGAGAGGACCAGACATCGGATCTCACTTACACAGAGAGGACCAGACATTGGATCTCACTTACCCAGAGAGGACCAGACATCGGATCTCACTTACCCAGAGAGGACCAGACATCGGATCTCACTTACCCAGAGAGGACCAGACATCGGATCTCACTTACACAGAGAGGACCAGACATTGGATCTCACTTACCCAGAGAGGACCAGACATCGGATCTCACTTACCCAGAGAGGACCAGACATCGGATCTCACTTACCCAGAGAGGACCAGACATCGGATCTCACTTACCCAGAGAGGACCAGACATTGGATCTCACTTACACAGAGAGGACCAGACATCGGATCTCACTTACCCAGAGAGGACCAGACATCGGATCTCACTTACCCAGAGAGGACCAGACATCGGATCTCACTTACCCAGAGAGGACCAGACATTGGATCTCACTCACTAAGAGAAGAGGGGAGAGTAAAGCCATGAAGAGTTCACGGACTCACTCCCACCGCCTATGGCGAACCTTGAACCTTCTTGTCCAAAGGTCGACGTACCCTAGACCCCCCAGTATAACGAGGAAGATACTAAAGTCAGATACATAGAACTTGAGGAAGATAACTAAAGTCAGATACATAGAACTTGAGGAAGATAACTAAAAATCAGATAACTAAAGTCAGAACACTTGAGGAAGATAGAACTAAAGTCAGATACAGAGAACATAAACTTGAGGAAGATAGAACTAACTAAAGTCAGATACATAGAACTTGAGGAAGATAACTAAAAAGATACAGATACAGAGAACATGAGGAATATATAACTAAAGTGAGGAATATAACTAAAATCAGATACATAGAACTTGAGGAAGATAACTAAAGTCAGATACAGAGAATATGAGGGGATAACTAAAATCAGATACATAGAACTTGAAAGATAACTAAAGTCAGATACATAGAACTTGAGGAAGATAACTAAAATCAGATACATAGAACTTGAGGAAGATAACTAAAGTCAGATACATAGAACTTGAGGAAGATAACTAAAATCAGATACAGAGAACATGAGGAATATAACTAAAGTCAGATACAGAGAAAACGAGGGAGATAACTAAAGTCAGATACAGAGAATATGAGGGAGATAACTAAAATCAGATACATAGAACACTGAGATACAGAGAAATATAACTAAAGTCAGATACATAGAACATGAGGAAGATAACTAAAGTCAGATACAGAGAACATGAGGGAGATAACTAAAGTCAGATACATAGAACATAAGGAAGATAACTAAAGTCAGATACAGAGAAGATAACTAAAGTCAGATACATAGAACATGAGGAAGATAACTAAACAGATACAGAACATGAGAGAACATGAGGAAGATAACTAAAGTCAGATACAGAGAACATGAGGAAGATAACTAAGAAATCAGATAGAGAGAACATGAGGAATAACTAAAGTCAGAGAACAGAGAAACGAGGGAGATAACTAAAGTCAGATACAGAGAATATGAGGGAGATGAGGAAGATACTAAAGTCAGATACATCAGAACATAAGGAAGATAACTAAAGTCAGATACAGAGAACATGAGGAAGATACTAAAATCAGAAACATAGAACATGAGGAAGATACTAAAGTCAGATACAGAGAACATGAGGATACTTAAGTCAGAAACATAGAACATGAAAGTCAGATACATAGAACATAAGAAGATACAGAGAACTAAAGTCAGATACAGAGAACATGAGGAGATAACTAAAGTCAGATAGAACATAGGAACATAAGGAAGATAACTAAAGTCAGATACAGAGAACATGAGAGGAGATAACTAAAGTCAGATACATAGAACATGAGGAAGATAACTAAAGTCAGATACAGAGAACATGAGGAAGATAACTAAATTCAGATACATAGAACATGAGGAAGATAACTAAAGTCAGATACAGAGAACATGAGGAAGATAACTACTAAAGTCAGATACAGAGAACATGAGGAAGATAACTAAATTCAGATACATAGAACATGAGGAAGATAACTAAATTCAGATACATAGAACATGAGGAAGATAACTAAAGTCAGATACAGAGAACATGAGGAACAGAATGCGCAGAGCTCCATAATCAAATCACATTCCACCAGCTTTGCATCACGTGTGTGTGTGTGCGTGCGCGCGTGTGGTGTGCGTGTGTATGTGTTTGAAAAAGTCTCTCAAAGTATACATTGAGTTATTGAAGTATATCTACAACAAACTAACTCTACCGAATATTTCTGGAGTCTACATTGGGTACTTATAGCACCAAAGGAACAAAAGCCGCTTGATCAGTACTGTAGTGCGATATTTTCCGGTCTGAGTTTTTATTTCCCCGCAGATAGAGAAAAAAATAAAAGATTGGCACAACCTGGATTCGAACTCGCATTCTCCCATTTGGTTTGGACCCGGACAAGTATGAAAATTGAAGATTGTGTAGACAGACTGTTGATCCCAAACTAGATTGTGTAGACAGAATGTTGGTCCAGAACTAGATTGTGCAGACAGAATGTTGGTCTTGAACTAAGCCGTGTAGACAGAATGTTGGTCTAGAACTAGACTGTGTAGACAGGAATATTAGTCGAGAACTAGACTGTTTAGTGAGAATATTGGTCCAGAACTAGATTGTGTAGACAGAATGTTGGTCTAGAATTAGATTGTGTAGACAGAATGTTGCTCCAGAACTTTAAACAGAATGTTGGTCCAGAACTAGATTGTGTAGACAGAATGTTGCTCCAGAACTTTAAACATAATGTTGGTCCAGAACTAGATTGTGCAGACAGAATGTTGGTCTTGAACTAAACCGTGTAGACAGAATGTTGGTCTAGAACTAGACTGTGTAGACAGGAATATTAGTCGAGAACTAGACTGTTTAGTGAGAATATTGGTCCAGAACTAGATTGTGTAGACAGAATGTTGGTCTAGAATTAGATTGTTTAAACAGAATGTTGGTCTAGAACTAGACTGTGTAGACAGAATGTTGGTCTTGAACTAAACTGTGTAGACAGAATGTTGGTCTAGAACTAGACTGTGTAGACAGAAATATTAGTCGAGAACTAGACTGTTTAGTGAGAATGTTGGTCCAGAACTAGATTGTGTAGACAGAATGTTGGTCTAGAATTAGATTGTGTAAACAGAATGTTGATCTAGAACTAGACTGTGTAGACAGAATGTTGGTCTTGAACTAAACTGTGTAGACAGAATGTTGGTCTAGAACTAGATTGTGTAGACAGAAATATTAGTCGAGAACTAGACTGTTTAGTGAGAATGTTGGTCCAGAACTGGACTGTGTAAACAGAATGTTGGTCTAGAATTAGATTGTTTAAACAGAATGTTGGTCCAGAACTAGATTGTGTAGACAGAATGTTGGTCTTGAACTAAACTGTGTAGACAGAATGTTGGTCTTGAACTAAACTGTGTAGACAGAATGTTGGTCTAGAACTAGACTTTATAGACAGAATGTTGGTCCAGAACTAGATTGTGTAGACAGAATGTTGGTCTAGAACTAGACTGTTTAAACAGAATGTTGGTCCAGAACTAGAATGTGTAAACAGAATGTTGGTCCAGAACTAGATTGTGTAGACAGAATGTTGGTCTAGAACTAGACTGTTTAAACAGAATGTTGGTTTAGAACAAGATTGTGTAGACAGAATGTTGGTCTAGAACTAGAATGTGTAAACAGAATGTTGGTCCAGAACTAGAATGTGTAAACAGAATGTTGGTCCATAACTAGACTGCGTAAACAGAATGTTGGTCTAGAACTAAGCTGTGTTGACAGATTGTTGGTCTAGTACTAGACTGTGTAGACAGAAATATTAGTCCAGAACTAGACTGTTTAGTGAGAATATTGGTCCAGAACTAGATTATGTATACAAAATGTTGGTTCAAAACTACACTGTTTAGACAGAATGTTGGTTCTGGGCTTGGTGATTCTAATATCTTTTATAACTTTGTCAAATCGGTTTTATGGCGCTAGCCATGACGGTATTTCTTAATCCCATAAAAGTGACTGAAAATAGCTGTTATAACAACCATGCACTGTACAAGATAAAGAGCACAGGAAGGAAGGAGAAATGGAGAAGTAGAGAGTCTGATGGATTAGCGAGAGTAGTATAGCAGGGTCCATTTGACCCGTATTTGGACCGTAAATTAACAAAGACATATAGTGTGGTGCGCAGCGCACCACATGTACATGAGAGACAGGGGGAGTTAACCGTGACATTTCGTGTCGAGGTATTGACCTCTAAGCCCGATGACCCGGAAGTGACGTGTTTATGTCTGGTGTGTGCTGACTTTGGAGTTCTTTATGTACTTGATCGTTAGTGATAGGTTAGTAGATTATACAACATCATTGAAAAACATTAAATATAAAACAAAAGACAAAGATATATTTTATTCGTTTATTATCTCAATAGGTGTATAACATACATTGATATTATATAACATTACAAAAATATTCAGTACATTGAGTCAATATATAGTACATGGATAACATTTATTTATAGATAGGTAGTTGGATGTCTGCTTAGCGCTATGTCATAAATGAATCATAAGGGGTGAAACTATTAGAGATTGCTGGGTAGTCTAAGCTGGTAGTGTAAAGAGTTAAATATCTAGAGGAGTTGTCGAGACGTTATCATCAGCTACCTTTCTTTTTATATAGAAATAGGAAAGAGCATTTCTTGTTTGACTGTAGGAAAATATGGAATTATTTAAGACTTTGAAACCTACATTTTTCCCACCCTTAGCCTTTTGCGTAGCGAGAACCTCTAAAAACATATCTTTATCTAATTTGTTGTGTTGCTTGCTTAGCCCTTTACAACTGATTTTATCGTAATCCCCACTACAATGGTACGTCTTACTACATAAGCTAACAAGAGCTGTCCCTTCGTACTCTAGTTTAAAAAGCCCGGGCGTTCGTTTGGTGTACGCTTTAATTCCCTTACAGTTTATACAGTCTGTCTTGCTAGTATGTTCATCGCAGCGATGGGTGTATGGAGGTCGCCTAGTGTGTAATAAGGGCTGTATAGGGGTCGTCTAGTGTGCCGTGATGGGTCAATGGAGGTCGGCTAGTATGTCGTGATGGGTGTACGGAGGTCGTCTAGTGTGTCATATTGGGTGTATAGAGGGCGTTTAGTGTGTCATGATGGTTGTATAGGGGTCGTCTAGTGTGTCATGATGGTTGTATAGGGGTCGTCTAGTGTGCCGTGATGGGTGTACGGAGGTCGTCTAGTGTGTCATATTGGGTGTATAGAGGGCGTTTAATGTGTCATGATGGTTTTATAGGGGTCGTCTAGTGTGTCAGGATGGTTGTATAGGGGTCGTCTAGTGTGCCGTGATGGGTCAATGGAGGTCGTCTAGTGTGTCATATTGGGTGTATAGAGGGCGTTTAGTGTGTCATGATGGTTGTATAGGGGTCGTCTAGTGTGTCATGATGGTTGTATAGGGGTCGTCTAGTGTGCCATGATAGGTGCATGGAGGTCGGCTAGTATGTCGTGATGGGTGTACGGAGGTCGTCTAGTGGGGTATGATGGTTGTATGGAGGTCGTTTAGTGTGTCATATTGGGTGTATAGAGGGCGTCTAGTGTGTCATGATGGGTGTATGTAGGTCGTTTAGTGTATCGTGAGGGGTGTATGGAGGTCGTCTACTGTGTCGTGAGGGGTGTATGGAGGTCATCTGGTGTGGTATGTGGGGTGTATGGAGGTCATCTAGTGTGATATAAGGCTGTATGCCGGGCGTCTAGTGTGACATAAGGGCTGTATACCGGTCGCCTAGTGTGGCATGAGGGCTGTATGGCGGTTGTCTGGTATATCATACTTTAATCAACCAATAAGAAAAATGAAGGAACATTACATTCAACATTACTTATCTTAACTACTTTACATCAATACAGTTGAATAACGTGTTATCGTTAAGTCTTACCATACTTTAAGAGAAAACATTCAAACTTACAGTATAAAATATAGTCTCAATCATCTACACTGAATATAACCTATTATCGATAACCCTTAACATACTTTAAGAGAAAACAAGCCAACTTACGGTGCAAAACTCCGCTAGACTGAAGTGTAGTATGACCTTCCTTGAATCAACCAAACTTATAACACCGTCTAGTTTAAATATAGCCTGGTAAGAAATGAATAAATTAGCCAATCAGCGAGTGACTATGCCAACATCGACTGATACCTGGATCAACCAATCAGAGAAGAGTATTAGTATAGGAGGCGGAGCAAAGAAATGACTGACAGGTGGATTAACCAATCAGAGAAGTGCGTTAGCCCAAGCGTAGGTAGTGGCTGTCGGGTCAGCAGTGGGGGAAAATGTTGGGTGGTGGATTACTTGAACTCGTTTTGACCCCTGAGGCAATTCCAGAAGAGTTCTATGACCTCATTTTGACCACTGAAGGCTTTAATACCAATGTTTTCCACTTCAACGAACGACATACATCATTAAAGGTGATTACTTCAGCTCTTAGACTTTGGAGTTCCATATCTTTATCACTTGATTGAATGACAGACAACAGTAAAGATGATCATTTCAGGTAAGAAAACTTAGTTCCAAACCCTAAAATTTCTACTCATAGTCACAAACTTTGATGCAAAACCCTAACAATTTAGTCCCAAAGTGATACTAGTTCGACACGACAGTCGTAAATGTTATATGCAAAGTCCAAAAGTTTGTCAAAAAGATAACCTAAACTCAAAATAGTTAGACACAAAGCCCAACAATTTATATGCAAAGTCTAAAAAGTTACTCCAAAAGACAACTAATGTAACACTTAACCCCAAAATTTCGTCGCATAACCAAACAGTTGAACTCAAAAGCCTAAAAATTTAGTCCCAAAGTGATACTAGTTCGACACAAAAGTCGTAAATGTTATATGCAAAGTCCAAAAGTTTGTCAAAAAGACAACCTTAACTCAAAATAGTTAGACACAAAGCCCAACAATTTATATGCAAAGTCTAAAAAGTTATTCCAAAAGACAACTAATGTAACACTTAACCCCAAAATTTCGTCGCATAACCAAACAGTTGAACTCGAAAGCCTAAAAATTTAGTCCCAAAGTGATACTAGTTCGACACAAAAGTCGTAAATGTTTATGCAAAGACCAAAAGTTTGTCAAAAAGACAACCCAAACTCAAAATAGTTAGACACAAAGCCCAACAATTTATATGCAAAGTCCAAAAAGTTACGCCAAAAGACAACTAATGTAACACTTAACCCCAAAATTTCGTCGCATAACCAAACAGTTGAACTCAAAAGCCTAAAAATTTAGTCCCAAAGTCGTAATTGTTCGACACGAAAGTCGTAAATGTTATATGCAAAGTCCAAAAGTTTGTCAAAAAGACAACCTAAACTCAAAATAGTTAGACACGAAAGGTCAAAAAAGTATATGCAAAGGCCAAAATGTTACGTCAAAAGACAACTAATATAACAACAAGCCCTAAAATTTCGTCGCGTAACCAAAAAGTTGAACTCAAAACCCTACAAAATTTAAACCCAAAGGCAAAATAGTTAGACACGAAAGACCAAATAGTTATATTCAAAGTCCAAAAGTTTGTCAAAAAGACAACCCAAACTCAAAAGTTTGTCAAAAAGACAACCCAAACTCAAAATAGTTAGACATGAAAGGTCAAAAAGGTATACTCAAAGTCCAAAATGTTACTTCAAAAGACAACTAATATAACAACAAGCCCCAAAACTTCGTCTCATAACCAAAAAGTTGAACTCAAAACCCTAAAAAGTGTCCACTTATCAACCAAAGTCTTTAATACAGCTGAGAAAATCCTAATAAATAATTACAATTTACTAAAAAGGTTGCCCTTGATGATAGTTGCGACTGTGTCTAAATCATTATTGAAAATATTCATAGAACTCTAGTAAAAACCAAACACACTAAAACACCACATTGAAAGAATGAACTTAAAGTTCACGCCCCTGTCACAACTCTGCTAAGAAAAGTACTGCAAAGCATGAAAGTTATGTCCCCTGCTATAACTCTACTAAACGAAAGTATTACCAAACACGTAGGTTACACTCCTACCATAACCCACTAAGAAAAACAAGATTTTGCTTAAAATACCACATTTATGATTGTTACGCCCCTTGTCCCTTTATGAGGGGACGCCCATGAAACTGTTAGAAATAGTAAATTTAACCTAGTGGCATACCCCAGATGTTATATTAGACACCCCCATAGCAAAAATTTACTTAAAACTCACTTTTATGGTGGTTACCCCCATAACCATTTTTGGCGGTTACGCCCATGAAACTGTTAAAAATAGTAAATTTAACATCTAGACATACCCCAAACTTTATATTAAGCATCCCCGTATCAAGAATTTACATAAAAACAACTTTTGAAATTACTACCCCTGTACCCATTTTTGGCAGTTACGCCCATGAAACTGTTAAAAATAGTAAATTTAACATCTAGACATACCCCAAACTTTATATTAAGCATCCCCGTATCAAGAATTTACATAAAAATCACTTTTGAAATTACTACCCCTGTACCCATTTTTGGCGATTACGCCCATGAAACTGTTAAAAATAGTCAATTTAACATCTAGACATACCCCAAACTTTATATTAAGCATCCCCGTATCAAGAATTTACATAAAAACAACTTTTGAAATTACTACCCCTGTACCCATTTTTGGCGGTTACGCCCATGAAACTGTTAAAAATAGTCAATTTAACATCTAGACATACCCCAAACTTTATATTAACCATCCCCGTATCAAGAATTTACATAAAAACAACTTTTGAAATTACTACCCCTGTACCCATTTTTGGCGGTTACGCCCATGAAACTGTTAAAGATAGTAAATTTAACATCTAGACATAGCCCAAACTTTATATTAAGCATCCCCGTATCAAGAATTTACATAAAAACAACTTTTGAAATTACTACCCCTGTACCCATTTTTGGCGGTTACGCCCATGAAACTGTTAAAAATAGTCAATTTAACATCTAGACATACCCCAAACTTTATATTAAGCATCCCCGTATCAAGAATTTACATAAAAACAACTTTTGAAATTACTACCCCTGTACCCATTTTTGGCGGTTACACCCATGAAACTGTTAAAGATAGTAAATTTAACATCTAGACATACCCCAAACTTTATATTAAGCATCCCCGTATCAAGAATTTACATAAAAACAACTTTTGAAATTACTACCCCTGTACCCATTTTTGGCAGTTACGCCCATGAAACTGTTAAAAATAGTAAATTTAACATCTAGACATACCCCAAACTTTATATTAAGCATCCCCGTATCAAGAATTTACATAAAAACAACTTTTGAAATTACTACCCCTGTACCCATTTTTGGCGGTTACGCCCATGAATTCGATAAAAAATTGAAATTTAACCTATTGGTATACCTCAAACATAATATTTGACACGCCCATGTATCAAATTTACCTGAAAAATCAACCAAAAATTAGTAGTATATATCTAAGAAAAAATGAAGACTCTCATATAAGGAAAAAAATGTGCTTCCATCTGCAGCCAAATCGCTGCAGCCGGGTTGTTTTTTCTTATATAAATAGTCTACCTGCAGATGGAAGCACATTTTTTCCTTATATTAGAGTCTTCATTTTTTCTTATATGAGAGTCTACCCGGCCAACGGTCCTATCACTAGATATATACTACTAATTTTTGGTTGATTTTTCAGGTAAATTTGATACATGGGCGTGTCAAATATTATGTTTGAGGTATACCAATAGGTTAAATTTCAATTTTTTATCGAATTCATGGGCGTAACCGCCAAAAATGGGTACAGGGGTAGTAATTTCAAAAGTTGTTTTTATGTAAATTCTTGATACGGGGATGCTTAATATAAAGTTTGGGCTATGTCTAGATGTTAAATTTACTATCTTTAACAGTTTCATGGGCGTAACCGCCAAAAATGGGTACAGGGGTAGTAATTTCAAAAGTTGTTTTTATGTAAATTCTTGATACGGGGATGGTTAATATAAAGTTTGGGGTATGTCTAGATGTTAAATTGACTATTTTTAACAGTTTCATGGGCGTAACCGCCAAAAATGAGTACAGGGGTAGTAATTTCAAAAGTTGTTTTTATGTAAATTCTTGATACGGGGATGCTTAATATAAAGTTTGGGGTATGTCTAGATGTTAAATTGACTATTTTTAACAGTTTCATGGGCGTAACCGCCAAAAATGGGTACAGGGGTAGTAATTTCAAAAGTGATTTTTATGTAAATTCTTGATACGGGGATGCTTAATATAAAGTTTGGGGTATGTCTAGATGTTAAATTTACTATTTTTAACAGTTTCATGGGCGTAACTGCCAAAAATGGGTACAGGGGTAGTAATTTCAAAAGTTGTTTTTATGTAAATTCTTGATACGGGGATGCTTAATATAAAGTTTGGGGTATGTCTAGATGTTAAATTTACTATTTTTAACAGTTTCATGGGCGTAACCGCCAAAAATGGGTATGGGGGTAACCACCATAAAAGTGAGTTTTAAGTAAATTTTTGCTATGGGGGTGTCTAATATAACATCTGGGGTATGCCACTAGGTTAAATTTACTATTTCTAACAGTTTCATGGGCGTCCCCTCATAAAGGGACAAGGGGCGTAACAATCATAAATGTGGTATTTTAAGCAAAATCTTGTTTTTCTTAGTGGGTTATGGTAGGAGTGTAACCTACGTGTTTGGTAATACTTTCGTTAGTAGAGTTATAGCAGGGGACATAACTTTCATGCTTTGCAGTACTTTTCTTAGCAGAGTTGTGACAGGGGCGTGAACTTTAAGTTCATTCTTTCAATGTGGTGTTTTAGTGTGTTTGGTTTTTACTAGAGTTCTATGAATATTTTCAATAATGATTTAGACACAGTCGCAACTATCATCAAGGGCAACCTTTTTAGTAAATTGTAATTATTTATTAGGATTTTCTCAGCTGTATTAAAGACTTTGGTTGATAAGTGGACACTTTTTAGGGTTTTGAGTTCAACTTTTTGGTTATGAGACGAAGTTTTGGGGCTTGTTGTTATATTAGTTGTCTTTTGAAGTAACATTTTGGACTTTGAGTATACCTTTTTGACCTTTCATGTCTAACTATTTTGAGTTTGGGTTGTCTTTTTGACAAACTTTTGAGTTTGGGTTGTCTTTTTGACAAACTTTTGGACTTTGAATATAACTATTTGGTCTTTCGTGTCTAACTATTTTGCCTTTGGGTTTAAATTTTGTAGGGTTTTGAGTTCAACTTTTTGGTTACGCGACGAAATTTTAGGGCTTGTTGTTATATTAGTTGTCTTTTGACGTAACATTTTGGCCTTTGCATATACTTTTTTGACCTTTCGTGTCTAACTATTTTGAGTTTAGGTTGTCTTTTTGACAAACTTTTGGACTTTGCATATAACATTTACGACTTTCATGTCGAACAATTACGACTTTGGGACTAAATTTTTAGGCTTTTGAGTTCAACTGTTTGGTTATGCGACGAAATTTTGGGGTTAAGTGTTACATTAGTTGTCTTTTGGCGTAACTTTTTGGACTTTGCATATAAATTGTTGGGCTTTGTGTCTAACTATTTTGAGTTTGGGTTGTCTTTTTGACAAACTTTTCGTCTTTGCATAAACATTTACGACTTTTGTGTCGAACTAGTATCACTTTGGGACTAAATTTTTAGGCTTTCGAGTTCAACTGTTTGGTTATGCGACGAAATTTTGGGGTTAAGTGTTACATTAGTTGTCTTTTGGAATAACTTTTTAGACTTTGCATATAAATTGTTGGGCTTTGTGTCTAACTATTTTGAGTTAAGGTTGTCTTTTTGACAAACTTTTGGACTTTGCATATAACATTTACGACTTTTGTGTCGAACTAGTATCACTTTGGGACTAAATTTTTAGGCTTTTGAGTTCAACTGTTTGGTTATGCGACGAAATTTTGGGGTTAAGTGTTACATTAGTTGTCTTTTGGAGTAACTTTTTAGACTTTGCATATAAATTGTTGGGCTTTGTGTCTAACTATTTTGAGTTTAGGTTATCTTTTTGACAAACTTTTGGACTTTGCATATAACATTTACGACTGTCGTGTCGAACTAGTATCACTTTGGGACTAAATTGTTAGGGTTTTGCATCAAAGTTTGTGACTATGAGTAGAAATTTTAGGGTTTGGAACTAAGTTTTCTTACCTGAAATGATCATCTTTACTGTTGTCTGTCATTCAATCAAGTGATAAAGATATGGAACTCCAAAGTCTAAGAGCTGAAGTAATCACCTTTAATGATGTATGTCGTTCGTTGAAGTGGAAAACATTGGTATTAAAGCCTTCAGCGGTCAAAATGAGGTCATAGAACTCTTCTGGAATTGCCTCAGGGGTCAAAACGAGTTCAAGTAATCCACCACCCAACATTTTCCCCCACTGCTGACCCGACAGCCACTACCTACGCTTGGGCTAACGCACTTCTCTGATTGGTTAATCCACCTGTCAGTCATTTCTTTGCTCCGCCTCCTATACTAATACTCTTCTCTGATTGGTTGATCCAGGTATCAGTCGATGTTGGCATAGTCACTCGCTGATTGGCTAATTTATTCATTTCTTACCAGGCTATATTTAAACTAGACGGTGTTATAAGTTTGGTTGATTCAAGGAAGGTCATACTACACTTCAGTCTAGCGGAGTTTTGCACCGTAAGTTGGCTTGTTTTCTCTTAAAGTATGTTAAGGGTTATCGATAATAGGTTATATTCAGTGTAGATGATTGAGACTATATTTTATACTGTAAGTTTGAATGTTTTCTCTTAAAGTATGGTAAGACTTAACGATAACACGTTATTCAACTGTATTGATGTAAAGTAGTTAAGATAAGTAATGTTGAATGTAATGTTCCTTCATTTTTCTTATTGGTTGATTAAAGTATGATATACCAGACAACCGCCATACAGCCCTCATGCCACACTAGGCGACCGGTATACAGCCCTTATGTCACACTAGACGCCCGGCATACAGCCTTATATCACACTAGATGACCTCCATACACCCCACATACCACACCAGATGACCTCCATACACCCCTCACGACACAGTAGACGACCTCCATACACCCCTCACGATACACTAAACGACCTACATACACCCATCATGACACACTAGACGCCCTCTATACACCCAATATGACACACTAAACGACCTCCATACAACCATCATACCCCACTAGACGACCTCCGTACACCCATCACGACATACTAGCCGACCTCCATGCACCTATCATGGCACACTAGACGACCCCTATACAACCATCATGACACACTAGACGACACCTATACAACCATCATGACACACTAAACGCCCTCTATACACCCAATATGACACACTAGACGACCTCCATTGACCCATCACGGCACACTAGACGACCCCTATACAACCATCCTGACACACTAGACGACCCCTATAAAACCATCATGACACATTAAACGCCCTCTATACACCCAATATGACACACTAGACGACCTCCGTACACCCATCACGGCACACTAGACGACCCCTATACAACCATCATGACACACTAGACGACCCCTATACAACCATCATGACACACTAAACGCCCTCTATACACCCAATATGACACACTAGACGACCTCCGTACACCCATCACGACATACTAGCCGACCTCCATTGACCCATCACGGCACACTAGACGACCCCTATACAGCCCTTATTACACACTAGGCGACCCCCATACACCCATCGCTGCGATGAACATACTAGCAAGACAGACTGTATAAACTGTAAGGGAATTAAAGCGTACACCAAACGAACGCCCGGGCTTTTTAAACTAGAGTACGAAGGGACAGCTCTTGTTAGCTTATGTAGTAAGACGTACCATTGTAGTGGGGATTACGATAAAATCAGTTGTAAAGGGCTAAGCAAGCAACACAACAAATTAGATAAAGATATGTTTTTAGAGGTTCTCGCTACGCAAAAGGCTAAGGGTGGGAAAAATGTAGGTTTCAAAGTCTTAAATAATTCCATATTTTCCTACAGTCAAACAAGAAATGCTCTTTCCTATTTCTATATAAAAAGAAAGGTAGCTGATGATAACGTCTCGACAACTCCTCTAGATATTTAACTCTTTACACTACCAGCTTAGACTACCCAGCAATCTCTAATAGTTTCACCCCTTATGATTCATTTATGACATAGCGCTAAGCAGACATCCAACTACCTATCTATAAATAAATGTTATCCATGTACTATATATTGACTCAATGTACTGAATATTTTTGTAATGTTATATAATATCAATGTATGTTATACACCTATTGAGATAATAAACGAATAAAATATATCTTTGTCTTTTGTTTTATATTTAATGTTTTTCAATGATGTTGTATAATCTACTAACCTATCACTAACGATCAAGTACATAAAGAACTCCAAAGTCAGCACACACCAGACATAAACACGTCACTTCCGGGTCATCGGGCTTAGAGGTCAATACCTCGACACGAAATGTCACGGTTAACTCCCCCTGTCTCTCATGTACATGTGGTGCGCTGCGCACCACACTATATGTCTTTGTTAATTTACGGTCCAAATACGGGTCAAATGGACCCTGCTATACTACTAGCGAGATATAGGGGACACGTAATTATTGGCGACATTCCAGTCTTATGTAATGAAGTATTGGTTTGGCCGACTTTGTTTAGTGAAGGTGTCGGTTTTCATAACAAAGATAGATGTGTTTATGGCTAATGAGCCAACTAGTTTAATGTGATTATGTCAAATTAATTTGTGCGTATGTGTGTGTGTATATATTTCTACAACAGAGAGAGAGAGAGAGAGAGAGAGAGAGAGAGAGAGAGAGAGAGAGAGCTACCATTATAATTAATGCATTAGCCAGCTAAGTAAATGTGATTATGTTATTTCCATTTTGATGGACTACCATATCAATCATACAAGCGAGTTACAATATTGTGTGTGTGTGTGAGAGTGTGTGTGTGTGCTGGGATATTTTACTGTGGAAGAATTACCTCAGTCTGTGATGGGTATCTCAGTGTGAGAGAATTGCCGTCGTGTGTGTGGGGTACCTCAGTATGAGAGAATGGCCGTCGTGTGTGTGGGGTACCTCAGTATGAGAGAATGGCCGTCATGTGTGTGGGGTACCTCAGTATGAGAGAATTACCGCCATGTACGTAGGGTATCTCAGTATTCGAGAATGGCCGTCATGTGTGTAGGGTATCTCAGTATGAGAGAATGGCCGTCATGTGTGTATGGTATCTCAGTATGAAAGAATGGCCGTCATGTGTGTAGGGTATCTCAGTATGAAAGAATGGCTGTCATGTGTGTTGGGTATCTCAGTGTGAGAGAATTACCGTCGTGTGTTTGGGGTACCTCAGTATGAGAGAATTACCGCCATGTATGTAGGGTATCTCAGTATGAAAGAATGGCCGTCATGTCTGTAGGGTATCTCAGTGTGAGAGAATGGCCGTCATGTGTGTAGGGTATCTCAGTATGAGAGAATGGCCGTCATGTCTGTAGGGTATCTCAGTGTGAGAGAATGGCCGTCATGTGTGTAGGGTATCTCAGTATGAGAGAATGGCCGTCATGTGTGTAGGGTATCTCAGTATGAGAGAATGGCCGTCATGTGTGTAGGGTATTTCAGTATGAGAGAATGGCCGTCATGTGTGTAGGGTATTTCAGTATGAGAGAATGGCCGTCATGTGTGTAGGGTATCTCAGTATGAGAGAATGACCATCATGTGTGTAGGGTATCTCAGTATGAGAGAATGGCCGTCATGTGTGTAGGGTATTTCAGTATGAGAGAATGGCCGTCATGTGTGTAGGGTATCTCAGTATGAGAGAATGGCCGTCATGTGTGTAGGGTATCTCAGTATGAGAGAATGGCCGTCATGTGTGTAGGGTATCTCAGTATGAGAGCATGGCCGTCATGCGTGTACGGTAACTCAGTGTGAGAGAATTACCATCATGTGTGTAGGGTATCTCAGTATGAGAGAATTACCGTCATGTGTGTAGGGTATCTCAGTATGAGAGAATGGCCGTCATGTGTGTAGGGTATCTCAGTATGAGAGAATTACCGTCATGTGTGTGGAGTATCTCATCATGAGAGACGTCATGTGTGTAGGGTATCTCAGTATGAGAGAATTACCGTCATCTGTGTGGAGTATCTCATCATGAGAGACGTCATGTTTGTAGGGTATCTCAGTGTGAGAGAATGGCCGTCATGTGTGTAGGGTATCTCAGTATGAGAGAATGGCCGTCATGTGTGTAGGGTATCTCAGTATGAGAGCATGGCCGTCATGTGTGTAGGGTATCTCAGTATGAGAGAATGGCCGTCATGTGTGTGGAGTATCTCATCATGAGAGACGTCATGTGTGTAGGGTATCTCAGTATGAGAGACGTCATGTGTGTGAGCTATCTCAAATAAGATCCGATAATCTTAACAGTGACAGTGACATACCTCCTGAATCCTGGAAAAAAAACCCACGAACAGCTAAAATAATTTGTTTCCTTCTTCTTTGTTTTTATTAGCGGACAACATGTCCCTGTGGTTTCTTTTTTGTTTTTATTAGCGGACAACATGTCCCTGTGGTTTCTTCTTTGTTTTTATTAGCGGACAACATGTCCCTGTGGTTTCTTCTTTGTTTTTATTAGCGGACAACGTGTCCCTGTGGTTTCTTCTTTGTTTTTATTAGCGGACAGCGTGTCCCTGTGGTTTCTTCTTTGTTTTTATTAGCGGTCAGCTTGTCCCTGTGGTTTCTTCATTGTTTTTTTAGTGGACAGCGTGTCCCTATGGTTTCTTCTTTGTTTTTATTAGCAGACAACGTGTCCCTGTGGTTTCTTCTTTGTTTTTATTAGCGGACAGCGTGTCCCTGTGGTTTCGTCTTTGTTTTTATTAGCAGACAACGTGTCCCTGTGGTTTCTTCTTTGTTTTTATTAGCGGACAGCGTGCCACCGCGGTTTCGTCTTTGTTTTTATTAGCAGACAACGTGTCCCTGTGGTTTCTTCTTTGTTTTTATTAGCGGACAGCGTGTCCCTATGGTTTCTTCTTTGTTTTTATTAGCGCACAGCGTGTCCCTGTGGTTTCTTCTTTGTTTTTGTTAGCGGACAGCGTGCCCCTGCGGTTTCTTCTTTGTTTTTATTAGCGGTCAGCTTGTTCCTGTGGTTTCTTCTTTGTTTTTATTAGCGGACAGCGTGTCCCTGTGGTTTCTTCTGTGCTTTTATTAGCGGTCAGCTTGTCCCTGTGGTTTCTTCTTTGTTTTTATTAGCGCACAGCGTGCCCCTGTGGTTTCTTCTTCTTCAGTCATGACTCACTCGGACGTGGATTCCGATGTCTGCACTACAATTTCTTCGGTCATGACTCACTCAGACGTGGATTCCGATGTCTGCACTACAATTTCTTCGGTCATGACTCACTCAGACGTGGATTCCGATGTCTGCACTACAATTTCTTCAGTCATGACTCACTCAGACGTGGATTCCGATGTCTGCACTACAATTTCTTCAGTCATGACTCACTTAGACGTGGATTCCGATGTCTGCACTACGATTTCTTCAGACATGACTCACTCAGACGTGGATTCTGATGTCTGCACTACGATTTCTTCAGTCATGACTCACTTAGACGTGGATTCCGATGTCTGCACTACAATTTCTTCGGTCATGACTCACTCAGACGTGGATTCCGATGTCTGCACTACAATTTCTTCGGTCATGACTCACTCAGACGTGGATTCCGATGTCTGCACTACAATTTCTTCGGTCATGACTCACTCAGACGTGGATTCCGATGTCTGCACTACAATTTCTTCGGTCATGACTCACTCAGACGTGGATTCCGATGTCTGCACTACAATTTCTTCGGTCATGACTCACTCAGACGTGGATTCCGATGTCTGCACTACAATTTCTTCGGTCATGACTCACTCAGACGTGGATTCCGATGTCTGCACTACAATTTCTTCGGTCATGACTCACTCAGACGTGGATTCCGATGTCTGCACTACAATTTCTTCGGTCATGACTCACTCAGACGTGGATTCCGATGTCTGCACTACAATTTCTTCAGTCATGACTCACTCAGACTGACATTTTGATGTTTATATTATGATTTCTTCTTCTTCCTCTATCATCACTCAGACAGCTGTCCTGATTTCGGGCTGCAATTGTTCGGGACAGCTTATAGTCTCTTAACCCCCATGGCCTTACTGCAAGACAACACTTGTATTTTTTCTGAGTTGTGTCTCACAGGACTAACGAGTCTTTCTACTCTCGTTTATATCTATCATGTTTGCGTTCTCTGTGGATTGTGTCTCACAGACTAATATGCTCCAACTGGTTTGATTTGTGTGCTACATTTACTCCTCTACATTGCGTTAGCAGCTTGTGTTTCCTGGGCATGTGAAGCCTTCAAGGTTACTTGTGTTCCTGTGGCATTTGTGTCTGTCTCTTTTGTAATGTTTTCCTCTAATATCATGTGTGTATTTATTTATTACATCAAAGAAAGAAGAGAAGCGAAGAGAGCCATGACTAATGTAAAGTCAGATCTTGGAAAGGTTCTGGCAAAAGCAACATACAAAGAATTAGACAACAAAGTGAAAAGTTCAGCAAGAAGAGATACTAGAGCTTATATAGACAATTTGGCAGAGAAAGCAGAGACAGCTGCAATTACAGGAGACAGCAGAACTCTTTATACTGTTAAAAGATGCTGACAAACACCTCCATCCAGTGGAACACAAATTCTAGACAAATCTGAATTAATGCTAACATCAAGCGCAGACATAAAAGCCCGTTGGGCGGAACACTTCAAAGAAATTCTTAACCGTCCACTACCCCACAGTTTAATAGATTTTGAAGCTGAAACACCAGCAGCAGAATTAGATGTAAATTTAGATGACTTCACCTTGAGTGAAATAGAAACCACCTTAAAGCTTATGACCAATAACAAGGCTGCTGGAGAGAATAAGTTAACAGCTGAGATCCTCAAGGCAATTGATAACCATAATCTAATACATCTCCTAAAAATGTTCAACATCATTTGGAAAACAGAGAAGGCGCCTCATTAATGGAAAATAGGAATCATTGTTAAGATCACAAAAAAGGGCAATCTTAGAGATTGTAACAACTGGAGAGGCGTGACACTTTTGTCAGTTGCCTCAAAGTTATTCTGCAAAATCATCATGAATAGAATAAAGGATTCAATAGATACAGTAATGCGTGAAGAACAGTCTGGGTTTAGAAAAGGGAGAAGCTGTCTTG
This sequence comes from Megaustenia siamemsis, assembly GCA_032433765.1. Lineage (NCBI taxonomy): Eukaryota > Metazoa > Mollusca > Gastropoda > Stylommatophora > Ariophantidae > Megaustenia > Megaustenia siamemsis. The sequence goes on along the minus strand of JAVIAB010000106.1, from coordinate 43,949,648 downwards.
ACCACATTTTCACTCTACGACGTATATTGAAGGAACACATTGAGAAGCAAAAACCTTTTGTACTTAACTTCATCGACATCAAAAAAGCATTTGATAGTATTCATAGAGATTCTTTGTGGAAAATTCTGAAGCAATATGGCTTGCCATAAAAAATCATAAATATTATCAAAGACATGTATGATGGCTACACATGTGCAGTTCGAACAGAGGAAGGACTGAGCGAATGTTTCCCAATAGAAACTGGGGTTAAACAAGGATGTATTTTTTTATCGCCCTTGTTATTTGGAATTGTTATGGACCTCATAATGAAGAAATGCTGCACTGGTAAGAAAGGCATCGAATGGATACAAGGAGACCATTTCGAGGACCTCGACTTTGCTGATGACATAGTTCTCATCAGCAGCCAGATAAAAACCATGAAGGAAAACACAAATGAACTATCATCAATAGCCAGAAAAATTGGGCTTGAGATCAATCATGAAAAGACTAAAGTCATGAAAAGCTTAATTCTAACAGATGACAAAATATACATGGAAAACAAACCGGTGGAAGAGATCGATCACTTTATCTATCTTGGAAGTCACATTGATCGAGAAGGGGATACAAGTAAAGAAATTAGAATCAGAATGGCTAAAGCAGGAATGTCTTTCAGAAGCCTTGAAAAGTTGTGGAAATCAAAACTAATCAGCACAAAAACAAAACTTAGGCTGTTCAAATCAAATGTACTATCAACTCGTACGTATGCGTGTGAAAGCTGGAAAACAACAAGAGATATAGAAACAAAGTTGAACGCATTCGAAAATAAATGTCTAAGGAAAATACTTGGTATAGCGTGGAACGAATTCAAAACAAACGAGGAAATTAGAGAAATCGCCAATCAACCACTAATATCTTCAGTAATAAAGAAAAGACGATGGTCATATGTTGGACATGTGATGAGAAGAGATAATAACCGAATAGCAAAGCACGCCCTTATGTGGGAAACAACAGGTAAGAGAAAAAGAGGAAGACCCAGGGAGACACTGAGAAGAACATTGATGAGAGAGGCAAGAGCAGCAGGATTCGGCTCCCTCAATGAGATAGAGCTGCTTGCACAGAACAGAGGTAGATGGCGAGATTTGATAAACTATCTTTAAAAGAAAACTGCTAGAACAAAAATTCAGATAGGAGAAGGTGTATCTTGGTCTACGCCCTATGGGCCGGCTACAGCTCGAAAGGTCAATAGATAGATTTATTTATTGTTACAGCACTGAGTGTGTGTGTATCTTTACGTTAATGGCCTGCGACGTGCAGGTTTATCTTGATCATTTGTCCCTGGACATAGCTGGACCTGAATATGTTTACGTTAATGGCCTGCGACGTGCATGTTTATCTTGATCATTTGTCCCTGGACATAGCTGGACCTGAATATGTTTACGTTAATGGCCTGCGACGTGCAGGTTTATCTTGATCATTTGTCCCTGGACATAGCTGGACCTGAATATGTTTACGTTAATGGCCTGCGACGTGCAGGTTTATCTTGATCATTTGTCCCTGGACATAGCTAGACCTGAATATGTTTATTTCAAGTTACCGTTTTGGTTACACGAGCAGTAAAGAAACCAGATACATGTTTCATACTGGGTGCTACTATTTACTATTCTTCGGAATTCACAAACAGCAAATCAGTAATAATGTCAAAGGTCGTTATCCAGAACAAACATCTCATGCCGTCCGTGGGTTGAATGTCCAAGGTTGAGAGAATGTTGTTAGTGACAGCTTGCAGCATGAACTGATCAACCTTGGTTGGGAAGTCAAAGGTCAGGATTTGGAATTTAGTTTGAAAAATATGTGTTGGGTAATCCTAATGTGAGGTGGTGGGAAGACTAGAAGGACGATTCTATCTATCTGTGATAAACAAGCATTAACTGAGGTAAGGAGCAGAGAGTATGTCACGTTGCTTGGGTCGTTTCAGAAAACGATAAAAGAGTGAATAAGGGGTGAAGAAAGGGTGTTACCAGGAATGCAATAACAATGAAACAAGAACATAAGCTAGACAACATGTACAGAACAATGTTCATAATAGACATGACACAACAGTAATAAGATAGAGGTGATACATGTAGTTACTTGTGTCTCGGTAGTGACACGGTAGGTTTAATGTTTGGTCTGTTTGTGATTCTCTCTCATGTGTCAATAGGCATTATCGTGGGTTTCGTGAGTATTAGGTAGGTTGGTAGGTACGGAGGTAGGTAGGTTGGTTGGTAGGTAGGTAGGTTGGTTGGTAAGTACGGAGGTAGGTAGGTAGGTAGGTACGGAGGTAGGTAGGTTGGTTGGTAGGTAGGTTGGTTGGTAAGTACGGAGGTAGGTAGGTTGGTAGATAGGTAGGTAGGTTGGTAGATAGGTAGGTGGGTAGGTAGGTAGGTAGGTAGGTAGGTAGGTAGGTAGTCAGGCAGGCAGGCAGGTAGGTAGGTAGGTAGTTAGGTTGGTAGGTAGGCAGGTAGGTAAAAAGATAGACTTGTGATGAATGTGAGAGTGAAGTAATTAAAGTTTTAATAAAAACAGAAAAGGACGAGCCATATCCATCAAAAGCAATTCATTTCACCTTGTACTCCTCTTCAAGTTCTGTGTTTGCTGGCGCCGGTAGCCGTGTCTCTACACATATTCATTCTGTGTATATTTATATATGTATACTATGTATACATTTGTTTATCTGCTTCGCTTTGAATATTGTTAATGGTGTAAAATGAGCATAATTTGTGTCGTGTCGCAAGAAATAACAAGCAGAGGTTTAGCGTCTTTCGGTCCCAGGAACTCAACTCAGCCGAACATTTTTGTGCACAGAGTTGCTGTCCTTTCGATTTCTAATCTTTGGGCCAGACCATTTAATGTATCTCCATGACTATCGTAAGGTGGTTTAACAGGATCTTTATCAACTCTAGTTCACTAGCAGTCAGCTGCAAGCCGATGGTCGATTTCGATTCATTCACTGTTCGGCTTTTAAGACTCCTTTGTTTATCATTTCGTCTGCCACTCCGACATTCGGTTAGGCTATCGATATTGTTTCTCTCAGTTTTCTCTCCACCTCCTCTTTCCTTTCTGTTTCTTTAACCTCACCGTATATCTCATTACATGGCAAACTATGCTGGTGCAACCCTCTCATCTTGCTAGCAAGCTTTCATGCTGCCATGGCCCATTTTATTGACTATCTGAGCTAATATAACAGAATAGCGTCACGGCAGACAACGAGCTGTCGGTTGTAGGTCGTCAACTACAAGAAGTTGGCTGTAGCTCAACATAAAGAAATCTGTTGTCCTTCTTCCAGCTCAAGAACTCTGTTTTAGTTCTTCAACTCAAGAAATATGTTGTAGTTCTTCAACTCAAGAAATCTGTTGTCCTTCTTCCAACTCAAGAAATCTGTTGTAGTTCTTCAACTGAAGAAATCTTTTGTAGTTCTTCAATTCAAGAAATCTCTTGTAGTTCTTTAACAAAAAGAAATCGGTTGTAGAACTTCAACTACAAGAACGCGGTTGAGATCTGTTCATGGGCTCGGCATTCATAATTAAAGTAACGGATAAGAAGAAACGTAATTAAAACAGTGGATCTCAACTCTCTGTCTCTCCCCCCCCCCCTTTTTTTTTCTATGTGCGGGTGTGTGCGTGAGTGTAAAACGTTTCATAATTTATTCAGACGGACAGCGACGACCTCCGCCGATGCTTATATTGAGATGGATGTGCTGACACTTAAGCAGACTCTGGATTATGTCGAGATATCAAAGTAACGGGTTCTAGCAGACTCTGGATTATGTCGAGATATCAAAGTAACGGGTTCTAGCAGACTCTGGATTATGTCGAGATATCAAAGTAACGGGTTCTAGCAGACTCTGGATTATGTCGAGATATCAAAGTAACGGGTTCTAGCAGACTCTGGATTATGTCGAGATATCAAAGTGACGGGTTCTAGCAGACTCTGGATTATGTCGAGATATCAAAGTGACGGGTTCTAGCAGACTCTGGATTATGTCGAGATATCAAAGTGACGGGTTCTAGCAGACTCTGGATTATGTCGAGATATCAAAGTGACGGGTTCTAGCAGACTCGCATCTACACGGTCGAACTGTGTCAAATAAAATGAACATCTTCACATCGTACAAGCAACAAGACCTAACCCACAAGCCAGAAATGTTTGGCGTTCCCTCCCTCGCTATTTAATTGTCTATTTGCTTGGATAGCCCATGGCGGGCAATATTGTGTAAGACAGGAACGCTTGTTTGAAACGGTCAGAGAACGCGGGCTCCGATGTGCCGAGGGCAACAGAAGTAATCAGTCGATTAATCAACAAGGGCAGATAATCCAATTGTGAGGACACGTCGTTAGAAGGCTAATTAGAAGAGCTTATAGAAAATGGCCAACAAACAGGAAAAACACTTGGATAAGATAACGAGGAATGAGAGAACGAGTGAGACCCTCACACACACAAACAGGAAAAACACTTGGATAAGATAACGAGGAATGAGAGAACGAGTGAGACCCTCACACACACAAACAGGAAAAACACTTGGATAAGATAACGAGGAATGAGAGAACGAGTGAGACCCTCACACACACAAATATTTGCAGATGTTCAAGAGAGTTTTGTGTATGCGTGTGAGTATGTGTATGTGTTATTGACATTGTTTGTCCTATTCAACAACGAATGGCATTTCAGCAACTAAAGAGAATTGTTTGTCCCTGCTCAGGCCAACAGTCTAAGTAAAACGTCCACCATCATGGAAGTTATACAGCAATGAAAAGAAAAAAAGAAAAACTCTTACTAAGTATAGTCGGTTCATAAATTCATGAGCAAGTTGGCTTTCGATTTGCGTGAAAACTCCATGTTAGATCAAAGTGATTTTTTCCCATGCAGCCTCAGAATATCCATGATTTTACTAAAATATTTATTGCTCTAGTTTGCCAGATTTTTTCTTTATCCTATATTAAAATAAAAAATTAAAAGCATAAGGGAACGATGGAAGAAGGCATTAAAGATCTTTATAATGATGAACGAACAGAAGTAAATATAAAGGATAATGGAGAAAGACCAGAAATACTCAAAGAAGTGGAAGACGCCTTGCGCAATATAAAAGCAGGAAAAGCTCCTGGATCAGACAATATAACTAAAGAAGAGATTGAAGCCATGTGTGATTTTGGAATAGGAATAGTAACAAAAATATTGAATGATATTTACAACAGCGGATATATAGCAGACGACATGTTCAAATCAATATTCATAGCCCTACCAAAGAAATCGGGTGCGATTGAATGCGATGATCATCGCACAATAAGCCTTATGAGTCACATGACTAAGATATTACTAAGAATCATCATGCGAAGAGTGCGAAACAAAATCAGTAGAGAAATTAGCGATGAACAGTGTGGTTTTGTTGGAGGTAAAGGAACGAGCAATGCCATATACCATAAGATCTTTAGTAGAAAGAGCCATAGAGGTGAAAACAGATCTATACCTATGTTTTATAGATAATACTAAAGCACTTGATAAAGTAAAGCGCCAAGAAACAATCAAAATTTTGGAAAGCATAAACGTAGACAGCAAAGATCTAAGAATAATAAAGAACATGTACTGGCAACAAACAGCGGCCATAAGAACTGGAAACCAATTGGGAATGTTTCAACAAATAAAACAGGGTGTTAGACAAGGTTGTGTGCTGTCACCAGATTTGTTTAACATTTATAGTGAGATTATTTTAAGATCCATAAGGGGCCATCCTGGAATAACAATTGGAGGTCATAATATAAATAATCTAAGGTATGCTGATGATACAGTATTAAAGGACATTATAGTGAAAGAAAGTAAAAATAAAGGACTCAGCCTTAAGAGCAAACAGACAGAAGTAATGGTAACAACAACGAAAAAGACATCACCATAATGCACAATAAAGACAAGTGGAACACTATTAAAACAGTAAATGAATTTAAATATTTGGGAACAATGTTAACCTCAGATGGAAGATGTACAACAGAGGTGAGATGCATAATGACTCAGGCAAAAGCAGCTTTCCAGAAAATGAGGAAAATATTATGCAATCCATTTTTGACAATAGAAACAAGAAAAAGAGTTCTTAAATGTTATGTAGAGCAAGTCTTAACATATGGATGTGAATCATAGACAATAGGACAACAGACAAGAAAATCACTGGAGTCTGTAGAAATGTGGTTTTACAGAAGAATGTTGAGAATACCATGGACAGCTAAGAGGAGTAATGAAAATGTTCTGAAGGAGGTCAAAGCAAAAAGAGAGCTAATTTCCAATATTAGGAAGAAACAATCATCATTTTTTGGTCATGTAATGAGAAGAGAACAACTAGAATATATTGTAACAACTGGAAAAATTGAGGGACGAAGAGATAGAGAGAAGCAAATAGAGAAAATACCAGACATCTTACGAGAATGGCTTGGCAGAAGGTCAACAACAGAAATAATAAAGAACTGTCGAGATCGAAAGTTGTTGAGAGACATAATCACCTACGCCAGTAGGCCCGGTACTTGATGATGATGATATTAAAATCAGTCAAGGAAATGGACATCATTTTAGCAGTTTCACCGTGCACAGCTATGTTGTTCTAAAACAGTTTTGTTTTCTCATTGAAGCAGGCTGACAAAATAATCATTCTTGATTTTCCCGAGCACGAATTCGATTTTCAGTTGAAACTGGTAAAGAATTAACGTTATAATGTTACGCAGTGTTCATGTTAAAGGTGTTTTCAGTTGTTATGTGAAGTTATTGTGATATATGTCACCATCTTATCGGAGTGGGGTGTTTAAGTGTTCCAATGATCCTCAGAACTATGTCGGTGGTAGCATAGCTACCAGCTGGGTCTCTACCAAGCCGGAGAAGTCAAAGGTTGGGAACCAGACAAAGAGAGACACGCTGGTTCTTCAGGTTGTGGTTTGTGGCGTTGGGCCAGCGACCCACACAAAGAAAAATGACAAATTGCAGCAGAAACACAAACAAGAGAACCTGTCAATCACGTCTTGGAGGAAAGAGCAGGGACTCAGGCAGAAACACAAACAAGAGAACCTGTCAATCACGTCTTGTGGGAAGGAGCGGGGACTCAGGCAGAAACACAAACATGAGAACCTGTCAATAACGTCTTGGGGAAGGAGGGGGACTCAGGCAGAAACACAAACATGAGAACCTGTCAATAACGTCTTGGGGGAAGGAGGGGGGACTCAGGCAGAAACACAAACATGAGAACCTGTCAATAACGTCTTGGGGAAGGAGGGGGGACTCAGGCAGAAACACAAACAAGACAACCTGTCAATCTCGTCTTGGAGGAGGCCGCGGGGACTCAGGCAGAATCACAAACATGACAACCTGTCAATCTCGTCTTGGGGAAGGAGGGGGACTCAGGCAGAAACACAAACATGAGAACCTGTCAATAACGTCTTGGGGGAAGGAGGGGGGACTCAGGCAGAAACACAAACATGAGAACCTGTCAATCTCGTCTTGTGGGAAGGAGCGGGGACTCAGGCAGAAACACAAACAAGAGAACCTGTCAATCACGTCTTGGGGAAGGAGGGGGGACTCAGGCAGAAACACAAACAAGAGAACCTGTCAATCACGTCTTGTGGGAAGGAGCGGGGACTCAGGCAGAAACACAAAGAAGGGAACCAACCAATCTCGTCTTGGAGGAAACAGCGGGGACTCAGGCAGAAACACAAAGAAGGGAACCAACCAATCTCGTCTTGGAGGAAAGAGCGGGGACTCAGGCAGAAACACAAACAAGAGAACCTGTCAATCTCGTCTTGAAGGAGGCCGCGGGGACTCAGGCAGAAACACAAACAAGAGAACCTGTCAATAACGTCTTGAAGGAGGCCGCGGGGACTCAGGCAGAAACACAAACATGAGAACCTGTCAATCTCGTCTTGTGGGAAGGAGCGGGGACTCAGGCAGAAACACAAACAAGAGAACCTGTCAATAACGTCTTGAAGGAGGCCGCGGGGACTCAGGCAGAAACACAAACATGAGAACCTGTCAATCTCGTCTTGTGGGAAGGAGCGGGGACTCAGGCAGAAACACAAACAAGAGAACCTGACAATCTCGTCTTGGAGGAGGCCGCGGGGACTCAGGCAGAAACACAAACAAGAGAACCTGTCAATCTCGTCTTGTGGGAAGGAGCGGGGACTCAGGCAGAATCACAAACATGAGAACCTGTCAATCTCGTCTTGTGGGAAGGAGCGGGGACTCAGGCAGAAACACAAACATGAGAACCTGTCAATCTCGTCTTGTGGGAAGGAGCGGGGACTCAGGCAGAATCACAAACATGAGAACCTGTCAATCTCGTCTTGTGGGAAGGAGCGGGGACTCAGGCAGAAACACAAACAAGAGAACCTGACAATCTCGTCTTGGAGGAGGCCGCGGGGACTCAGGCAGAAACACAAACAAGAGAACCTGTCAATAACGTCTTGGAGGAAGGAGCGGGGACTCAGGCAGAATCACAAACAAGAGAACCTGTCAATAACGTCTTGGGGGAAGGAGCGGGGACTCAGGCAGAAACACAAACAAGAGAACCTGTCAATAACGTCTTGGGGGAAGGAGGGGGGACTCAGGCAGAAACACAAACAAGAGAACCTGTCAATAACGTCTTGGGGAAGGAGCGGGGACTCAGGCAGAAACACAAACAAGAGAACCTGTCAATAACGTCTTGGGGAAGGAGGGGGACTCAGGCAGAAACACAAACAAGAGAACCTGTCAATAACGTCTTGGGGGAAGGAGCGGGGACTCAGGCAGAAACACAAACAAGAGAACCTGTCAATAACGTCTTGGGGGAAGGAGGGGGGACTCAGGCAGAAACACAAACAAGAGAACCTGTCAATAACGTCTTGGGGGAAGGAGCGGGGACTCAGGCAGAAACACAAACAAGAGAACCTGTCAATAACGTCTTGGGGAAGGAGGGGGGACTCAGGCAGAAACACAAACAAGAGAACCTGTCAATAACGTCTTGGGGAAGGAGCGGGGACTCAGGCAGAAACACAAACAAGATAACCTGTCAATAACGTCTTGGAGGAAGGAGCGGGGACTCAGGCAGAAACACAAACAAGAGAACCTGTCAATAACGTCTTGGAGGAAGGAGCGGGGACTCAGGCAGAAACACAAACAAGAGAACCTGTCAATAACGTCTTGGAGGAAGGAGCGGGGACTCAGGCAGAAATGCCGTCCATGACGGACAGAGATGAAAGCCAAATGGAAGTCCCTGTCCCGAGGAAGTCACTGTCCCGAGGAAGTCCTTGATCACCCCAGGCATTAGGCATCCCAACCTAGCATTAACGTGGACACCACCTGGCAAACGAAGAAGAGGCAGACCATTGCTGACATGGCGACGAACCATAAATGATGAAATGAAGGAGGCTGGCTGATCCTGCCGAGAGTTGTCCATGGTTGCTCCAGACCGGATTGTGTGGAATTCTCTTGTGAGTGCCCTTTGCTCCGACCGAAGTTCAGAGGATTAAGAAGATTAAGAATTGTGTTGAATGTTGGCTTCTACAAAGTGAAGATATATTTTTTTCAACATCATCATGAGCTTGAAATACACATTTATAACTATGCAGAAGGTTACAATTTTACTATACCAGCATTTCTGCAGGGGAATCGAAAGTTGGTCATATATAAGGCGAAATTCATGACCAGAGAGACGGACACAGCTGGCGTTTGGTCTGGATAGATCATCTTGGATTAAACAAGACTCACAATGCACTCATGTCAAGCAAGGGAGGAAAAGTTGACGAGTTTGACGTAGATGTCATCAGACGGGAGATATTTAAAATATTGGCTACAAATGTAGTTGTTACTTTCAGGAAATTAATATTACAGACTGCAGTAAAGACATTTCTAAAAGTTCTCTATGGAAAATTGTAGGAGTCGCAGGCTTCACTTTCAGGAAAACTGTAGGCGGTAGGAATATTATTTGTGAAAAACAACTTGTGATAGTTGCCTAAAGCAAATACCTGAGGCAGCTCGGTGAGAGGCGGAGTCAAGGCTATGGTGTTTATTTGGACGAATCCTGGGTCAATGCTGACCACACATCGGCTAATGAATGGCAATTAGCAGACGGTGAAGAGAAAAGAACAATTCCCAAAAGGCCAGAACATCATTATAACGTATGCTGGAGGTGAACACAGCCTTGTCCATGACGTTGGTTATTTTCCGCTCAAAAAGTACCGGCGCTAGGGACAAGCACAGAAATGAGTGGACACATTTTCAGTCACTGCCTGAAGAATGATCCTGAATAGACCTCCATGTCTAGTAATAGATAATGCATGTTATCACAATGCTGGGTCAGAGGAAGGCAAAGTACAAGTTGCATCAATACAAAAGATCAAATCAGGACATGGCTTGTTAAGGAAAATGTCAAATTCGACGACACATATTTAAAACCCAAGTTGTTGCAGCTTGTTTGACATTCAAATAAGAAAAAAGGTGCCTCATATTGACAGAATCATTGAGGAATACGGCAACAAATCTCTGCCACTTCCTGCACATCATGCGCACCTCAATCCGATCGAACTTGTGTGGGCTAAAGTCAAAGGACAAGTTGCAGAACAGAACAGGATGTTTCAAATGTGTGATGTTGAAGTTCTGACACGTGAGTTCCTATCAAGAACATACACTAAATTCTGGAAGAAGTGTGTAGCACATGTGCTTCTGGTGGGAGACGAGCACTGGCAACGATGACATTGTGTCCAGCCATTATCATCCTCATGGAATCGTCAGACTCGGAATGATGAAAACTATATTTTGTTGACAGACTGAACAACAGCCTGGGATGATTAAAAATATATTGAGGAAAAGGTTAAGTGCATGGACAATGACAACAAATATATTTCTATATAAAAATGCGTCTACTATCATTCAATTTGGGGTGCAGTTTGGACATTCAGGTTCACCCGGTCCTAAATGGGTACCAGATTTTTATGGGAATGTAAACTTATTTACAATGGTCCTAAAAGATCAAAGGAATTCGCCGATGTGCAAAATCTGTTCTACCTGTGGAATAAAGAACATCAATATTTTTGCGTCATGGATATTCTAAGGCTGCATGCAAAAAAATCACTGCGACCTAGCAGATAGTTTTCACACAAATTGAAAGCAAACGTGTTCATGAATTAATTAACAGAATATACAGCAATTACAACTTGAAATGTATCAAACTTGAAACTGTTGACATCAATTTGACAAGTCAATAAAATAATTTCCTCTTTGACAGCCAGTAAGAGTCGGGGTGGGGTGAGAGGGTGGTGTCGCAAAGATAAGGAAATATTTATCCCGGATTATCGGTCAGAAAGACAAACAGCGAGCACAGATATATATGAATGATCTGAAAGACACATTAATGGAAATCGATCATAAGCGCAACAAAATAATAGTGCAGCTGTTTTAAGCTCATTACAGTTCATTTGTTTCTTCTCCCTCTTCTTCTTCCTTTTAATTCACTGTTGAGTCTTCAATAAACATTTTCTAAGCCGTCTCGTAATGTGCCATTTTCTGAAGGTCACTGCGTGTCTTAAAATCTGATTCATCTGGTTCCATATATTCTCCAAGTATATGTTGGTCAACCTCTTTACCTTATCCCTTGTGTATTACAAAAAAAGGCTTAAAGAGAACAAGAAGATTAGCAAATGAGAAATTAGGAATGGTAAAGTTAGAACAAAGTAATACATGATGACATCAAACCTAAATATAGCAGTATAAGGGAAAAAATAAACACTCAGAAGCTAACGAAATAAATTCTTACTTTCTACCTCCAAGTATAATTCCCACTCTTCTACCTCCCAGTACAGTTCTCACTTCCTATCTACCAGTACAAAAAATGATTCCCTACCTCCCAGTACAGTTCTCACTTCCTATCTACAGTACAAAAAATAATTCCCTACCTCCCTGTATAATTCTTATCTTTTATCACAAGGAAAAGAAATAACTAAAGTGATTGTGAACTGATCGGTCACTGTAGAAAACAGTAAATGACAAGAGTAGAACACAGTAAATGACAAGAGTAGAACACGGTAAATGACAAGAGTAGAACACAGTAAACGACAAGAGTAGAACACGGTAAATGACATGAGTAGAACACAGTAAATGATATGAGTAGAACACAGTAAATGACATGAGTAGAACACAGTAAATGATATGAGTAGAACACAGTAAACGACAAGAGTAGAACACGGTAAATGACATGAGTAGAACACAGTAAATGATATGAGTAGAACACAGTAAATGATATGAGTAGAACACAGTAAACGACAAGAGTAGAACACAGTAAATGATATGAGTAGAACACAGTAAATGACATGAGTAGAACACAGTAAATGATATGAGTAGAACACAGTAAATGATATGAGTAGAACACAGTAAACGACAAGAGTAGAACACAGTAAATGATATGAGTAGAACACAGTAAATGACATGAGTAGGACACAGTAAATGATATGAGTAGAACACAGTAAATGACATGAGTAGAACACAGTAAATGATATGAGTAGAACACAGTAAACGACAAGAGTAGAACACAGTAAATGACATGAGTAGAACACAGTAAATGATATGAGTAGAACACAGTAAACGACAAGAGTAGAACACGGTAAATGACAAGAGTAGAACACAGTAAACGACAAGAGTAGAACACAGTAAATGACAAGAGTAGAACACAGTAAACGACAAGAGTAGAACACAGTAAATGACAAGAGTAGAACACAGTAAATGACAAGAGTAGAACACAGTAAACGACAAGAGTAGAACACGGTAAACGACAAGAGTAGAACACAGTAAAACGACAAGAGTAGAACACAGTAAACGACAAGAGTAGAACACAGTAAACGACAAGTGTAGAACACAGTAAATGACATGAGTAGAACACAGTAAACGACAAGAGTAGAACACCGTAAACGACAAGAGTAGAACACAGTAAACGACAAGAGTAGAACACAGTAAACGACAAGTGTAGAACACAGTAAACGACAAGTGTAGAACACAGTAAACGACAAGAGTAGAACACAGTAAACGATAAGAGTAGAACACAGTAAACGACAATAGTAGAACACAGTAAACGACAAGAGTGGAACACAGTAAAACGACAAGAGTAGAATACCGTAAACGACAAGAGCAGAACACAGTAAATGACATGAGTAGACCACAGTAAACGACATGAGTAGAACACAGTAAAACGACAAGTGTAGAACACAGTAAATGACATGAGTAGAACACATTAAAAGACAATAGTAGAACACAGTAAACGACATGAGTAGAACACAGTGAATGACAAGAGTAGAACACAGCAAACGACAAGAGTAGAACACAGTAAACGACAAGAGTAGAACACATTAAAACGACATGAGTAGAACACAGTAAACGACATGAGTAGAACACAGTAAACGACAAGAGTAGAACACAGTAAATGACATGAGTAGAACACAGTAAATGACATGAGTAGAACACAGTAAAACGACAAGTGTAGAACACAGTAAACGACAAGAGTAGAACACAGTAAAACGACAAGAGTAGAACACATTAAACGACAAGAGTAGAACACAGTAAATGACATGAGTAGAACACATTAAACGACATGAGTAGAACACAGTAAATGACAAGAGTAGAACACATTGAACGACAAGAGTAGAACACATTAAACGACATGAGTAGAACACAGTAAATGACATGAGTAGAACACATTAAACGACATGAGTAGAACACAGTAAATGACATGAGTAGAACACATTAAACGACATGAGTAGAACACAGTAAACGACAAGAGTAGAACACATTAAACGACAAGAGTAGAACACAGTAAATGACATGAGTAGAACACATTAAACGACATGAGTAGAACACAGTAAAACGACAAGTGTAGAACACAGTAAATGACATGAGTAGAACACAGTAAAACGACAAGTGTAGAACACAGTAAATGACATGAGTAGAACACAGTAAACGACAAGAGTAGAACACAGTAAATGACATGAGTAGAACACATTAAACGACAATAGTAGAACACAGTAAACGACATGAGTAGAACACAGTAAACAACAAGAGTAGAACACAGTAAACGACAAGAGCAGAACACAGTAAACAACAAGAGTAGAACACATTAAACGACATGAGTAGAACACAGTAAACGACATGAGTAGAACACAGTAAACGACATGAGTAGAACACAGTAAAACGACATGAGTAGAACACAGTAAAACGACATGAGTAGAACACAAGTAAACGACATGAGTAGAACACAGTAAAACGACATGAGTAGAACACAGTAAACGACAAGAGCAGAATACAGTAAACAACAAGAGTAGAACACAGTAAACGACATGAGTAGAACACAGTAAAACGACAAGAGAAGAACACAGTAAACAACAAGAGTAGAACACAGTAAACAACAAGAGTAGAACACAGTAAACGACATGAGTAGAACACAGTAAAACGACAAGAGAAGAACACCGTAAACGACAAGAGTAGAACACAGTAAACGACAAGAGTAGAATACAGTAAAACGACAAGAGTAGAACACAGTAAAACGACAAGAGTAGAACACAGTAAAACGACAAGAGAAGAACATGTCTTCCCGGTTCAACGAAAAGAGCAAACTGGTAGCGCGTCTTCCTAGGCACCTCTGCATGGCTGCAGGGGTGACTTGAAGTAGACAGCCAGTTTTATGAGAGGTAGGTGTTGATTTTACTAGACAATTGTCAATGTTTTGAGAGAGGCTGGTGTGGTTTATAGGAGAGAGAATTGTCAATGTTTTGAGAGAGGCTGGTGTGGTTTATAGGAGAGAGAATTGTCAATGTTTTGAGAGAGTCTGGTGTGGTTTATAGGAGAGAATTGTCAATGTTTTGAGAGAGGCTGGTGTTGTTTATAGGAGAGAATTGTTATTGTTTTGAGAGAGGCTGGTGTGGTTTATAGGAGAGAGAATTGTCAATGTTTTGAGAGAGTCTGGTGTGGTTTATATGAGAGAATTGTCAATGTTTTGAGAGAAGCTGGTGTGGTTTATAGGAGAGAATTGTCAATGTTTTGAGAGAGACTGGTGTGGTTTATAGGAGAGAATTGTGAATGTTTTGAGAGAGGCTGGTGTGGTTTATAGGAGAGAATTGTCAATGTTTTGAGAGAGTCTGGTGTGGTTTATAGGAGAGAATTGTCAAAGTTATGAGAGAGGCTGGTGTGGTTTATAGGAGAGAATTGTCAATATTTTGAGAGAGGCTGGTGTGGTTTATAGGAGAGAATAGTCAATGTTTTGTGAGAGGCTGGTGTGGGTTCTTTACGAGAAGAGTATTCAATGTTATCACAGAGGCTTTCGTGGTCTTTACGAGAGTGTTGTCAATGTTATGAGAGATATTGGTGGGGATTTTTGGAGATTATTGTCAGAGTTATGAGGGGTGCTTCTGTGATTTTTACGAGAGAATTGTCAATGTTATGGGAGAGACTGATGTGGTTTTGGGGAGAAAGTTGTCAATGTTATGAGAGAGGTTGGTGTGGTTTTGGGGAGAGAGTTGTCAATGTTATGAGAATAATTTTGTTTCGGTAAATGTGAGAGAAGTGTGGGACAAGCACGAGATTTATGAGAGATGTGGTTTGATGAGAGAATCGTGGATCTGTACATGAACACATGGCTCATATAAAAGGCAAGGCATTAGACATATTTGTTTACCTGCAATGTGAACAAAATGTTTTTAAAAGCCCCGGTAAACACTCGGACAGCTTGCTACCTGCGCTGTGGGGAAGGAGGGCAAATGGAAGTTATTTATAGCAAGGGATTCTGGGATGTGAGCTGAAGCTGAATTAGCCTGTGGAGGTGCTTGCATGTATCTCAAAGAACTTCTGTCGACGAGAGTATATCTCATAAGGGAGGAGGGGATGACACAAACGGGGAGCAGTGCGGTAGTTACAATTAAAATAGGATATTTAGTGGATCTGTAAAAATAACCGACATTTTGGAAGGACGATGAAAGGCTGTAGAAGTCAGGAATATACTTCTGAAAGGACGATGAAAGGCTGTAGAAGTCAGGGATTTACTTCTGAAATGGCGATGAAAGGGTGTAGAAGTCAGGGATTTACTTCTGAAAGGACGATGAAAGCGTGTTGAAGTCAGGGATATACTTCTGAAAGGACGATGAAAGGGTGTAGAATTCAGGGATTTACTTCCGAAAGGACGATGAAAGGGTGTAGAAGTCAGGAATATACTTCTGAAAGGACGATAAAGGGTATAGAAGTCAGGGATTTACTTATGAAAGGGATTGACTTGACTCAGGGATTTATTTCTGAAAGGACGATGAAAGGGTGTTGAAGTCAGGGAGTTACTTCTGAAAGGACGATGAAAGGGTGTAGAAGTCAGGGATTTACTTATGAAAGGGATTGACTTGACTAAGGGATTTATTTCTGAAAGGACGATGAAAGGGTGTAGAAGTCAGGGATTTACTTTTTCGAAGGATGATGACAAGGTACTGAAGTTAGAGACTTATTTTTTTAAGGACGATGAAAGGGTGTTGGAGTCAGGGATTTATTTTTGGAAGGACGATGACAGGGTACGGAAGTCAAGGATTCACTGAATTCGTTACCAGAATGTTGGTGTATCTCTTTGTATATAAATATACTTTGCTGCCTCCCAGTATTATTCTTTTACTCTACCTCCCGCTATCACTATTTCTATTCTGCCTTCTACTATCATTCTCTCTATTCTACCTCCCAATATGATGTCATATTCTGTTGTATTGACGACTACTTCACTGAAAATACAGTACCTAGTATAGATTCACTACTCCAGTGCACTGAAGTCGAACAAAAATCCCACACCAAAACCTGAAAAGAAAAAAACAAAAACAAACGAAAAACAGAGTTGGTGACTGAACTCTCTAATGACCTGGCGATTATGGAGGCCATTTTCACGGATACGTTTGTGTGAAATGTGAGGGTAAAGTCTTAACCTATTATTCCGGTAATGTTTTGTAAAGCCCGACTGTAAAATTGTAGTGTATTATTCCGGTAATGTTTTGTAAAGCCCGACTGTAAAATTGTAGTGTATTATTCCGGTAATGTTTTGTAAAGCCCGACTGTAAAATTGTAGTGTATTATTCCGGTAATGTTTTGTAAAGCCCGACTGTAAAATGTAGTGTATTATTCCGGTAATGTTTTGTAAAGCCCGACTGTAAAATTGTAGTGTATTATTCCGGTAATGTTTTGTAAAGCCCGACTCTAAAATTGTAGTGTATTATTCCGGTAATGTTTTTGTAAAACTGTTAACTGTAAGAAACTTAGTGGCCGTGTAAGAAAACTTATCAACCAACACAGACCTGGAGTCCTCAGTCGCTGGACACTGCGAGACTTGCTGAGGAGGGGATCTGAGCACCTATGGACATGTTGGGAGTGCAATGATGATGACCCTCAAATAACTCAATAATGATAATTCAGTCTCTAGTGACTTCACCAGAGGTAAAAGCTGGCGAAAGGAACAACAACAAAAATAATAATAACCTCTCAGTTGTTTTGCAATCATCTGTTTACTTTCTACCAAACCATACTCTTAAACTATCAGGTCTCTTTTCTCTTTTTCCCTATATCTCTCCTCCCCGTTTCCCTCTATCTCTTCTTCCTCATATTTTCTCAGTTGTCACAATATATTCCAGCCATTTCTTCTCAATACATGGTAACCTCCTCCCCCCCCCCCCCCAAAAAAAAAAAATATGTATATATTGATAATAAGCTTTTCTCTTATGTTCATCTCGTTTATAACAGCGTTACTACTCTCTTTTAGCAGCCCATGCTATCCTCGACAGGTAACCTAACATCTGTTCCTGCATCGATTATCTTGCCATCTTCCTCTTTCCTTCCTCTTATATACTTTGTGGTCTTTGGCTCTTCTGTTCGCCTCTTCTGCTGTAATGTTTCCTAGTGTTTCTAATACTCCATCAATCCATCTTTGTCGTGGCGGCCTATGGTCCGGTGTTCTCGCAGCGTTTATTGGAGGCTCGCTGTCTTGTGTTGTCGTGGCGGCCTATGGTCCGGTGTTCTCGCAGCGTTTATTGGAGGCTCGCTGTCTTGTGTTGTCGTGGCGGCCTATGGTCCGGTGTTCTCGCAGCGTTTATTGAAGGCTCGCTGTGTTGTGTTGTCGTGGCGGCCTATGGTCCGGTGTTCTCGCAGCGTTTATTGAAGGCTCGCTGTCTTGTGTTGTCGTGGCGGCCTATGGTCCGGTGTTCTCGCAGCGTTTATTGAAGGCTCGCTGTGTTGTGTTGTCGTGGCGGCCTATGGTCCGGTGTTCTCGCAGCGTTTATTGAAGGCTCGCTGTGTTGTGTTGTCGTGGCGGCCTATGGTCCGGTGTTCTCGCAGCGTTTATTGAAGGGCTCGCTGTCTTGTGTTGTCGTGGCGGCCTATGGTCCGGTGTTCTCGCAGCGTTTATTGAAGGCTCGCTGTCTTGTGTTGTCGTGGCGGCCTATGGTCCGGTGTTCTCGCAGCGTTTATTGAAGGGCTCGCTGTCTTGTGTTGTCGTGGCGGCCTATGGTCCGGTGTTCTCGCAGCGTTTATTGAAGGGCTCGCTGTCTTGTGTTGTCGTGGCGGCCTATGGTCCGGTGTTCTCGCAGCGTTTATTGAAGGCTCGCTGTCTTGTGTTTCGTCCAAACGTTCATTTACCCAGGATTGACTTCCAGGCTGAGACTGGCTCTACATAAAAGTAACAGGTTGTTTCCTTTCATCTCCATTGTCGAAGATGAGATCCTACTACCGTTGACTATTTCCTGCACTTCACTAGTGTTGTACCTCCACCATCCAAGCTAACTTCGTCTCTACCTACTCGTTGACGTAATTTGTGACCATGAACTTTCAATGACGTGAAATAACAGAATCAGTAACAGTAGAAAAAAAAAGAAAAGAAAAGAAGTAGTAGAGCAATAAGAATAAAAGCAAAGAGAAAGCAGACCAAGAAAGATACCAACAAAGGAAGAACTGGAAGAATTATTTAAAGAAGCATTACCTATTACAGCTCAGTGGTTAGTGAACTGGACTACAAAGGACAAGGGGTAGGGTTCGATCCCAACCGACGGCTTCCGGGTTCACCCAGCCTTAATGGGTACCGGATTTTTCCTGGAAAGTAAAGCAGCACGGGCGTAATACCGACCACATTACCCCAAAAATCATGTGCTGAAGGTCTGTAAAATATAGGGTCACTAACACCATATTTCCCTATACGCCACTTGGCGTGACGGGGTACTTTACTTTTTTTTTCTTTTATTATCTATTACATAATTTACAAGCCTAATATTTGATAAACGTGTCTCATTCAATCATAACTTATACTAGTCACTTCTGTGCTGGCACGATTCCCTTGACAAGAGAACATAACCGATTCTGATTCCAAGAACTGTTTGTCCCTATGTAAAATATAACCAACGAGACTATTATAAGACACACGTTCGGAGTATGCGGTTTTGGTTGCCTACCACCCACTGCCCTTTAGGTGTCGCTTCTGCTTCAAAGTTGTTTTGCGAAATCAGAGATATAAAATGTAAAGTATCCAGGACGACTGAGAAAGGAAGAAACCTGTCACTCCAGAGAGATGAAGTAGCGAGGAGCGCCCCTGCTCACGGAGATAAGTAATCTGTAACCAGTGCTAAAAATAGCCCTCTCACGCCTCTCTGAACGTGAGTTTTCGATGTGTTTCAAGAGGCGGCGACGATGAGTGAAGATGTTTGTGAAGTTTCACATTTGATCTAAGTGCCGTGTCGACATGTGCAGGCGGCCGCCTGATGCGGGTACGATGGGACTTTGAACTAAAACTGTGACGCACACAAGTGTAAAGGGACTATGTTTGTTAAATATTAGTCCAAATATGTAAATATGAGTGTAATGTCAGTAAAATACCAGGGTAAAGTTTTTAATTGTAAATTGTGCATTCATGTAAAACACTGTTTCATAGCTAGCGCACAAAAATAAATAAATAAAGAATATAGATGTAGAGTCAAATTAAATTCGAAGATTAAGATGCAAGTGCAGTGTGAAAGACGACATGCTGAAATCAATATTCATAGCCCTACCAAAGAAACCTGGTGCGATTGAATGCGATGATCATCGCATAATAAGCCTTATGAGTCATATGACTAAGATATTACTAAGAATCATCATGCGAAGAGTGCGAAACAAAATCAGTCCATAAATTAACGATGAACAGTGGGGTTTTGTTAGAGATAAAGGAACAAGCAATGCCATTTATATCATAAGATCTTTAGTAGAAAGAGCCATAAAGGTGAAAACAGATCTATACCTATGTTTCATAGATTACACCAAGGCATTTGACAAAGTAAAGCACCAAGAAATAATCAAAATTTTGGAAAGCATAAACGCAGACAGCAAAGATCTAAGAATAATAAAGAACATGTACTGGCAACAAACAGCGGCCATAAGAACTGGAAACCAATTGGGAATGTTTCAACAAATAAACAGGGTGTTAGACAAGGTTGTATGCTGTCACCAGATTTGTTTAATATTTATAGTGAGATTATTTTAAGATCCATAAGGGACATGCCTGGAATAACAATTGGAGGTCATAATATAAATAATCTAAGGTATGCTGATGATACAGTCTTAATCGCTAAGAGTGAAAATAAGTTACAAGAAATTTTGGACATTATAGTGAAGGAAAGCAAAAATAAAGAGCCCAGCCTTAATAGCAAAAAGACAAAGGTAATGGTAACAACAAAGAAAAAGACATCACCTCTGTGCAAAATAAAGACAAGTGGAACAATATTAAAACAGGTAAATGAATTTAAATATTTGGGAACTTTGTTAACCTCAGACGGAAGATGTACAAAAGAGGTGAGATGCAGAGTGGCTCAGGCAAAAACAGTTTTCCAAAAATGAGGAAGATACTATGCAATCCATTTTTGACAATAGAAACAAGAAAAAGAGTTCTTAAATGTTATATAGAGCCAGTCTTAACATATGGATGCGAATCATAGACAATAGGACAACAGAAGAAAATCATTGGAGTCTGTAGAAATGTGGTTTTACAGAAGAATGCTGAGAGTACCATGGACATCTAAGAAGAGTAATGAAAATGTTATGAGAGAGGTCAAAGCAAAAAGAGAACTAATTTCCAATATTAGGAAGAGACAATCATCATTTTTTGGCCATATAATGAGAAGAGAACAACTGGAATATATTGTAACAACTGGAAAAATTGAGGGACGAAGAGATAGAGGGAAGCAGAGAGAAAAAATACCAGACAGCCTAAGAGAATGGCTTGGCAGAAGGTCAACAACAGAAATGATAAATAGCTGCCGAGATCGAAAATTGTGGAGAGACATGATCACCTACGCCAGTAGGCCCGGTAATTGATGATGATGATGATGATGATGATGTAGTGTGAAATGTGAGTTGAAGTTAAAGTGCAACAAATTACAAAGTAAAGTGTGTATAAAATATGTGAGTAATGTCAGAATGTGTGAGTAATGTCAGAATGTGTGAGTAATATCAGAATGTGTGAATAATGTTAAAATGTGTGACTAATGTCAAAATTTGTGAGTAATGTCAAAATGTGTGAGCAATGTCAGAATGTGTGAGTAATGTCAAAATGTGTGAGTAATGTCAAAATGTGTGAGTAATGTCAGAATGTGTGAGTAATGTCAGAATGTGTGAGCAATATCAAAATGTGTAAGTAATGCCAGAATGTGTGAGCGATGTCAGAATGTGTGAGTAATGTCAGAATGTGTGAGTAATGTCAGAATGTGTGAGTAATGTCAGAATGTGTGAGTAATGTCAGAATGTGTGAGTAATGTCAATGTGTAAAATGCGAATGCAGCATATATAATCAACAATTAAGGTTATAGTTATTCGAAGGCTCCGGAATCACTGCAATCGAGTGAACATCCATAACTGCTCAACCGCCCGTGCCAGTGGAATGATATTAATTAACATCTCATCGAATATCCAAACAGAGAAAGACAGCTGCAGTTACCATAATAGCAAACACAGTATATGTCAAAAGACACAAGGCGCATCAGCACCGAAAGTGAACGCAGCTGAACTGTCCTTCGTCATACGATGTCACCATTCATCGTAAGCAATCAGAATATAGAAACACCATTCGGATGAAAAGCTCAGCTCACGGTGTGTACAGCGCACTAAACTCCGTAGCTCCGACCACAAGCCGGACTTGGAATATGTGGAAACTGCAACAAAGAACACTTTTCACACAGTATCTCAACGGTTCCTGCCGCCATATTGACCGCAATTAACAACATCAGTGTAAAACTATAGTACTTGCTCTTGTTAATGTATTGTACGACATGAGTGTAGTGCTGTAGTACATTATTCTGGTAATGTATTATTATAAGACATGAGTGTAAAGCTGTAGTAAATTATTCTGGTAATGTATTATGTATAAGACATGAGTGTAAAGCTGTAGTACATTATTCTGGTAATGTATTATAAGACATGAGTGTAAAGCTGTGGTACATTATTCTGGTAATGTATTATAAGACATGAGTGTAAAGCTGTAGTAAATTATTCTGTTAATGTATTATCAGACATGGGTGTAACGATATAGTACATTATTCTGGTAATGTATTATAAGACATGAGTGTAAAGCTGTGGTACATTATTCTGGTATTATATTATAAGACATGAGTGTAAAGCTGTAGTTAATTATTCTGGTAATGTATTATAAGACACGAGTGTAAAGCTGTAGTACATTTTTCTGGTAATGTATTATAAGACATGAGTGTAAAGCTGTAGTACATTATTATGGTAATGTATTATAAGACATGAGTGTAAAGCTGTAGTACATTATTATGGTAATGTATTATAAGACATGAGTGTAAAGCTGTTGTACATTATTCTGGTAATGTATTATAAGACATGAGTGTAAAGCTGTAGTACATTTTTTGGTAATGTATTATAAGACATGAGTGTAAAGCTGTAGTACATTATTATGGTAATGTATTATAAGACATGAGTGTAACGATGTAGTACATTATTCTGATAATGTATTATAAGACATGAGTGTAACGATGTAGTACATTATTCTGATAATGTATTATAAGACATGAGTGTAAAGCTGTAGTACATTATTCTGGTAATGTATTAAAAGACATGAGTGTAAAGCTGTAGTACATTATTCTGGCAATGTATTGTAAACATGAGTGTAAAGTTGTAATAGATTATTCTCGTAATGTATTATAAGACATGAGTGTAAGTTGTAATAGATTATTCTCGTAATGTATTATAATACACGAGTGTAAGTTGTAATAGATTATTCTCGTAATGTATTATAATACACGAGTGTAAGTTGTAATAGATTATTCTCGTAATGTATTATAAGACATGAGTGTAAAGCTGTACTACATTATTCTGGTAATGTACTGTAAAACATGCGTTTCACGTTTTATTGTAGAGCTGAGCGGAAAATGTAAGTAAAGAATGAATGTAAATATAAGTTGTTGTAGGATCGATTTAGAATAAAGCAAAATGTGTGTGTCAAGATGGGAGCTAGTTTTTGTAAGACAAGATATGCTGGAAACAGATAAGCCGCTGAACTCCATCTTCTTGTGTTTCGTTCTCACACAAGGATTGTGTGGGCTGTGAGAGATGGATGTCTACACGAATGGATTTGATATTAGGAGACAAGAGTCAAATAGACGGAAGACAAATTGACTGGACACACCCATGGTATGAGCAATAACAACAATAGGAAGGGTCTATTCCTCTCTGGTTGTAGTCACCGAAAAGGCCGAATTAAGGACTCGATCCCACAGCTAAAACATGGCTAACATGACAGGCACATTTTCTCAGCGTGCAGTAGAAGATTATGAAGTCATACGATTTAGGAAGTCACGGCTTTCTTTACGCCATGCTAGGCGCATGGGGAATGACGTGTTAGTGACCACATTTTTCTATGACCACGGCACATTTTTTGAGGGATGTGGTCGGTACCACGCCAGGCCGCTTTTGCTCTCCAGAAAAATATCTTGTACCCATTTTTAGAGGCTGGATAAACCCGGAGCCTTGTTGGTCCGAAAAAATCGCAACCACAGCCATCTATAGTAGTAAGGCCAGCGGACACAGGGAAATGCCAGAAATCCCCCTTCCCCACAGTTGTGACATCTTCTGTTATCTGGGCTGCAGTCGGCTAACGCAATTCTTCCCACAACAGCCCCAGCACGCTATTCTGAAAACGTCACACAAATTGGGGTAATTTCTTCCTGTCTGCTGGCCTTACTATTATAGATGCTGTGAGACATTACCAAGACGCACTAAGCGTGACAACCAATGACTGAATGAAACTAGACGGAAGTGACGTCAAACAATCGACTGGAGTTGACGAGCTGCCCTAACAGCGCCGAAGGAATCGGAAGGAAAAAACGCGTTGCATTACGACATTTAGGGAAAACAACGAGTAGCATTACGACATTTAGGGGAAACAACGAGTAGCATTACAACATTTAGGGGAAACAACGAGTAGCATTACAACATTTAGGGGAAACAACGCGTTGAATTACAACATTTAGGGGAAACAACGAGTAGCATTACAACATTTAGGGGAAACAACGAGTAGCATTACAACATTTAGGGAAAACAACGAGTAGCATTACAACATTTAGGGGAAACAACGAGTAGCATTACGACATTTAGGGGAAACAACGAGTAGCATTACAACATTTAGGGAAAACAACGAGTAGCATTACAACATTTAGGGGAAACAACGCGTTGAATTACAACATTTAGGGGAAACAACGAGTTGCATTACAACATTTAGGGAAAACAACGAGTAGCATTACAACATTTAGGGGAAACAACGAGTAGCATTACAACATTTAGGGAAAACAACGAGTAGCATTACAACATTTAGGGAAAACAACGAGTAGCATTACAACATTTAGGGGAAACAACGAGTTGCATTACAACATTTAGGGAAAACAACGAGTAGCATTACAACATTTAGGGGAAACAACGAGTAGCATTACAACATTTAGGGGAAACAACGAGTAGCATTACGACATTTAGGGGAAACAACGAGTAGAATTACGACATTTAGGGGAAACAACGAGTAGCATTACAACATTTAGGGGAAACAACGCGTTGCATTACAACATTTAGGGAAACAACGCGTTGCATTACAACATTTAGGGAAAACAACGAGTAGCATTACAACATTTAGGGAAAACAACGAGTAGCATTACGACATTTAGAGGAAACAACGCGTTGCATTACGACATTTAGGGAAACAACGAGTAGCATTACAACATTTAGGGAAAACAACGAGTAGCATTACAACATTTAGGGAAAACAACGAGTAGCATTACAACATTTAGGGAAAACAACGAGTAGCATTACAACATTTAGGGAAAACAACGAGTAGCATTACGACATTTAGGGAAAACAACGAGTAGCATTACGACATTTAGGGGAAACAACGAGTAGCATTACGACATTTAGGGGAAACAACGAGTAGCATTACGACATTTAGGGGAAACAACGCGTTGCATTACGACATTTAGGGGAAACAACACTTTGCATTACAACATTTAGGGAAAACAACCAGTAGTATTACGACATTTAGGGGAAACAACGCGTTGCATTACAACATTTAGGGGAAACACCGAGTAGCATTACGACATTTAGGGGAAACAACACGTTGCATTACAACATTTAGGGGAAACAACGCTTTGCATTACAACATTTAGGGAAAACAACGAGTAGCATTACGACATTTAGGGAAACAACGCGTTGCATTACAACATTTAGAGAAAACAACGAGTAGCATTACAACATTTAGGGGAAACAACGCGTTGCATTACAACATTTAGGGGAAACAACGCGTTGCATTACAACATTTAGGGGAACAAAGATATAGTGTAGAGGCCCTGGACAGAGCTGGAAGCTTCACTCCCGACAGTCTGCCTTGCTTCTACACATATTGTCATTCTAATTTAGAAATGTGTGTTCATGTGATTTCGAAGTAGATTATTTCCTGTTCTTGATGATTTATTCTGTATTATCAAGTAGCTGGTGATGCTTCAGTTCGTGTCTCTGCTCCTCATTATCACACTGACATTTCTCTGGTATGTGATTGCTGTTCCATTTAGTTACCATTCTTGGCCAGTGTGCCAGCTTTCTCAATTCCTGCTAAACAACTGTGTAATGGGATGCACTATGTGATGGGATCCACTGCATGATGGGATCCATTGTGTTATGGGATCCACTGTGTGTGGGATCCACTGTGTGATGGGATCCACTGTATGATGGGATCCATTGTGTTATGGGATCCACTGTGTGTGGGATCCACTGTGTGATGGGATCCACTGTATGATGGGATCCATTGTGTTATGGGATCCACTGTGTGATAGGATCTACTGTATGATGGGATCCATTGTGTAATGGGATCTACTGTGTGATGGGATCTATTGTGTGATGGGATCCACTGTGTGATGGGATCCACTGTGTGTGGGATCCACTGTGTGATGGGATCCACTGTAACGCATCTCTTTGGCTACATACATTTTCAAACATTGTTATTAGTTCTTGCAGTTCATGTTTTAATGCTGGAGTGCTTTAAATAGAGATCTTTGCGTCAGCAGAACTGCCTATGGTACAAGGTTGTAGTTGTGCAGTTCCTCTGTGGCTTTAGTTCCAAAGTTGAGGTTGTTCGATATTCACCTGTTAGAATACAGATAGGGACCCTAGTGTTGCCAGAATGTTCTATGAATATCACTTCTGTACATAGTCAGCCACGTATCTTCCCATGTATTGAGAAGAGGACAGATGGAATGTATCGTAACAACTAGGAAAATTGAGGAACGAAGAGATAGCGGGAAGCAACGAGAAAAAATACCAGACAGCTAAATAAATGGCTTAGCAGAAGGTCAACAGCGGAAATGATAAATAACTGTCGTGATCGAAAGTTGTGGAGAGACATGATCAGGCCAGCAGGCCCTGTACTTGATGATGATGATGCTGACATAGACAGCACTGTTTATGTTGGTTGTATCTAATGTCAGTGAACGGTGTTTTGATTCTCTGCCTACACTACTGGCACCCACTTCCAACAACCAAACCACATTTTGTCCGGTTCTTTCCATCCACTCTGAAGCATTGGTAGCGTCTGATTTTGAAGGCCACGTCTTTCTTTTCGTTCATTTCTGGTTTACAGGCAGATGTTGACTTGCTCCACCGATAACACGTTCTCTCCTTTCTTGTTGCTAACTCCTTCAATATTCCAGTTCCTTATTTTGCACTTACCTTGGTCTGCGTCATGTGGATGGCCGGTCGTTCTACTCCCGAATCTACAGGTTTCATAACAATGTTGGTGAGGATCCTCGGTGGTTAAGGGCAGCCATTTCGAGACAATGAGCCCAGCACTGCACCTGCACGAGCAACATACTTAGATTTTACAGATATAGGCATTCCATTCTGCGATGTTCTGGTTGCGTTTGTGCGCCTTTTGAACATATGTCTTCAAACAGATATCTTCAGGTGTCAGTGTCTTCAAACAGATATCTTCAGATGTCAGTGTCATCAAACAGATATCTTCAGGTGTCAGTGTCATCAAACAGATATCTTCAGGTGTCAGTGTCTTCAAACAGATATCTTCAGATGTCAGTGTCTTCAAACAGATATCTTCAGGTGTCAGTGTCATCAAACAGATATCTTCAGGTGTCAGTGTCTTCAAACAGATATCTTCAGATGTCAGTGTCATCAAACAGATATCTTCAGGTGTCAGTGCCATCAAACAGATATCTTCAGGTGTCAGTGTCTTCAAACAGATATCTTCAGGTGTCAGTGTCTTCAAACAGATATCTTCAGATGTCAGTGTCATCAAACAGATATCTTCAGGTGTCAGTGTCTTCAAACAGATATCTTCAGATGTCAGTGTCATCAAACAGATATCTTCAGATGTCAGTGTCTTCAAACAGATATCTTCAGATGTCAGTGTCTTCAAATAGATATCTTCAGATGTCAGTGTCATCAAACAGATATCTTCAGATGTCAGTGTCATCAAACAGATATCTTCAGGTGTCAGTGTCATCAAACAGATATCTTCAGATGTCAGTGTCATCAAATAGATATCTTCAGGTGTCAGTGTCATCAAACAGATATCTTCAGGTGTCAGTGTCATCAAACAGATATCTTCAGATGTCAGTGTCATCAAACAGATATCTTCAGATGTCAGTGTCATCAAACAGATATCTTCAGGTGTCAGTGTCATCAAACAGATATCTTCAGATGTCAGTGTCATCAAATAGATATCTTCAGGTGTCAGTGTCATCAAACAGATATCTTCAGGTGTCAGTGTCATCAAACAGATATCTTCAGATGTCAGTGTCATCAAACAGATATCTTCAGATGTCAGTGTCATCAAACAGATATCTTCAGGTGTCAGTGTCATCAAACAGATATCTTCAGGTGTCAGTGTCATCAAACAGATATCTTCAGATGTCAGTGTCATCAAACAGATATCTTCAGGTGTCAGTGTCATCAAACAGATATCTTCAGATGTCAGTGTCATCAAACAGATATCTTCAGATGTCAGTGTCATCAAACAGATATCTTCAGGTGTCAGTGTCATCAAACAGATATCTTCAGGTGTCAGTGTCATCAAACAGATATCTTCAGATGTCAGTATCTTCAACACTTTCTCTTGCTTGGGAAGACTATGCTCAAGCTCGACGGCAGTTACATGTCTCTGTCATGTCAGCGATGTGACCTCTCCATGGACGTCAGTAACATGTATCTGTCATAGACGTCAGCCATGTGCCCCTTCCATGGACGTCAGTCACGTGCCTTTTCCATGGACGTCAGCCATATGCCCCTTCCATGGACGTCAGCCATGTGCCCCTTTCATGGACGTCAGCCACGTGCCCCTTCCATGGGCGTCAGCCACGTGCCCCTTCCATGGACGTCAGCCATGTGCCCCTTCCATAGACGTCAGCCATGTGCGCCTTCCATGGACGTCAGCCACGTGCCCCTTCCATGGACGTCAGCCATGTGCCCCTTCCATGGACGTCAGCCATGTTCCCCTTCCATGGACGTCAGCCATATGCCCATTCCATGGACGTCAGCCATGTTCCCCTTCCATTGACGTCAGCCATGTGCCCCTTCCATGGACGTCAGCCATGTGCCCCTTCCATGGACGTCAGCCATATGCCCCTTCCATGGACGTCACCCATGTTCCCCTTCCATGGACGTTAGCCATATGCCCCTTCCATGGACGTCAGCCATATGCCCCTTCCATGGACGTCACCCATGTTCCCCTTCCATGGACGTCAGCCATATGCCCCTTCCATGGACGTCAGCCATGTGCCCCTTCCATGGACGCCATCCACGTGCCCCTTCCATGGATGTCAGCCACGTGCCCCTTCCATGGACGTCAGCCATGTGCCCCTTCTATGGACGTCAGTCATGTGTCCCTTCCATGGACGTCAGTCACGTGTCTCTGTTATGGACGTCAGTCACGTGTCTCTGTCATGGACGTCAGCCACGTGCACCTTCCATGGACGTCAGTCACTTATCTCTATTGTGGACGTCAGTCACGTTTCTCTGTCATTGACATCAGCCACGTGTCTTTGTCATTGACGTTATGTTTCTGTATTGGTCGTCAGTCACGTCTCTGCTATGGACGTCAGCCACAGATTTCAGTCATAAACGTCAGCCACGTGTCTCTGCTATGTATGTGTCACGTGTCAACTTTACCGTTTTCTCCCTGTCTCTACACAGGTTTGTGTCTCATTCCTAGCCTGCGTTCTTGTTTGTTCAGACGCAATGTAGTACAGATACGCTACCATTCAGATCTCAACTGTAGACTAACATCATTTATTGAGTTATACTGTTGCATGACGTCAGCTCTGGTATGCCAGGGGACAGACTGTTAAAGCTTATTCATGCCAACAATGCTTTTTGCTTTATGTTTTCTCAATGTCTTTTTTTTAATGCTGAGGTGGAGGTTATCGCCCTTGAATTCAGTGAACAAAACTAGAGCAACGTTCTACGTTATGTACATGCTCATAGTGCTCATGTTCATGGCTCTGTGAACCCACTCCTTTGCATTGAACCCAGCAACGCGATGCTCATGTTCATGGCTCTGTGACCCAAACCCAGCAACGTAATGCTCATGTTTTTGGCTCTGTGAGCCCAAACCCAGCAACGTAATGCTCATGTTCATGGCTCTGTGAGCCCAAACCCAGCAACGTAATGCTCATATTCATGGCTCTGTGAGCGCTATATTTTAGCACCAGCATGCCCACCAGTGTTTGGGTACTAAATAACCCTGACACTAGACAGACGGTGACACAAATATCGCTTCTTCCCCAAATTGTTTGAATAAAATGGCGACAAGGTCATATCCCCAGGGAACACTTACATTCTCAAGGCCATAAAAGCGGAACCTGAATCAAAAGTGGTTTTTTTTTTCTTTAAAACGTCAGGAAGTTTGGACGGTTTTTTATAAAGCAGCTGCCATTAAAATGTGAAGTTCCACAGTGTTAGGTTGGATCTGCTGTTCCACAGTGTTGGGTTGGGTCTGCTGTTCCACAGTGTTGGGTTGGGTCTGCTGTTCCACTGTGTTGGGTTGGGTCTGCTGTTCCACTGTGTTGGGTTGGGTCTGCTGTTCCACGGTGTTGGGTTGGGTCTGCTGTTCCACAGTGTTGGGTTGGGTCTACTGTTCCACAGTGTTGGGTTGGGTCTGCTGTTCCACAGTGTTGGGTTGGGTCTGCTGTTCCACAGTGTTGGGTTGGGTCTGCTGTTCCACAGTGTTGGGTTGGGTCTGCTGTTCCACAGTGTTGGGTTAGGTCTACTGTTCCACAGCGTTGGGTCTACTGTTCCACAGTGCTGGGTCTACTGTTCCACAGTGTTGGGTTAGGTCTACTGTTCCACAGCGTTGGGTCTACTGTTCCACAGTGTTGGGTCTACCGTTCCACAGTGTTGGGTCTACTTTTCCACAGTGTTGGGTCTACTGTTCCACAGAGTTGGGTCTACTGTTCCACAGTGTTGGGTTGGGTCTACTGTTCCACGGTGTTGGGTTGGGTCTACTGTTCCACAGTGTTGGGTTGGGTCTACTGTTCCACAGTGTTGGGTCTACTGTTCCACAGAGTTGGGTCTACTGTTCCACAGTGTTGGGTTGGGTCTATTATTCCAAAGTGTTGGGTCTACTGTTCCACAGTGTTGGGTTGGTTCTCCTGTTCCACAGTGTCGGGTTGGGTCTACTATTCCACAGTGTTGGGTCTACTCAGATTAATCTCACAGAAAACTCTTCATACACAGCGTTCCACTACATTAAAAAGTAGAGTACTAGACAAAGAAACGAACTTTTTAGAGTTTCAGAAAACAAAACATATGTTGTGCTATCGATAATAATAGAAAATTCCCACTATGTTGCTATTTTTGTATATATATATATATATATATATATATATATATATATATATATATATATATACTTTAGTCAAAACGAGAGATTATCTTTCAACAAACTTGGAAAAGGTTGCATATATTTGCGTTTCTCAATTCTGATATAAATTGTGTGTCTACGTGAGTGTTTGTTAATTTTGCTTCCCTCATGTTGTTAAAATATACGTCACATTTGATTTGATGAAGATTTGCTCAAATCAGAAATGTTTGTTTATATCGATAAGATTGTTGCGAATATTAAATAGTGGTTATCTACAGAATATTTATACTCAGTGGTAGATTGTACAGCCTGGTTACGGCTCGGTAATGTTAATATACATGAAGTGATGATATACCAAATCTTCATTCCAACTTTGTGCTACCAATGTTAGTTGTGGACCATAGATGCAAGAACAATAAGAAAAATAACTTCTACTGAGATGAAATGTGTTAGACGAATGACAGGAAACAGCCCGAGAGACAAGATCAGAAATGAAGAACTGAGAAAAAAGCTACGAATAATCCCCGCCATAGAATATATAAAGAATGAATAAAGAACAATAGGTCAGGCGACAAAAGAGAGTGATCAAAACACAACACAACGAGCCCTCAATAAACGTTGCGAGAACATCATGCCCATGGGACTAACACGAAAAAGATGGAGTGACGGAATATTAGAAACACTAGAAAAAAATAGCAGCAGCACAGGCAGGTAAAAGAGCAAAAGACCACAAATTATATCTCCCCTCGACGCTGAAAGGCAAATGAGGAAAGAAAGAAATAAAGAAAAAACAAACAAACAAAGAAAAGAAGGAAAGAAAGAAAGAAAGAAGGAAAAAAAGAACCAGGACAGACAATGGGATAATGATGCTTAAACCAAGACAGACAATGGAATAATGATGTTCAAACCAAAACAGACAATGTGATAATGATGATCAAACCAGGACAATGTGATAATGATGTCCAAACCAAGACAGATAGTGTGATAACGATACTCAAACAATGACAGACAATGTGATATGACAGAAAATGTGATAATGGTGCTTTAACCAAGACAGACAATGTAATAATGATATTCAAACCATGACAGACAATGTGATAATGATGTTCAGACCAAGACAGACAATGTGATAATGATGTTCAAACCAAGGCAGACAATGTGATAATGACGTCCAAACCATGACAATGGGATAATGATGTCCAAACCAAGACAGACAAGGTGATAACGATACTCAAACAATGACAGACAATGTGATAATGATGCTCAAACCATGACAGACAATGTGATAATGATGCTCAAACCATGACAGACAATGTGATATTGATGCTCAAACCAAGACAGACAATGTGATAATGATGTTAAAACCATGACAATGTGATAATGACGCTCAGACCATGACGGACAATGTGATGAGTATGTTCAAACCAACATAGACAATGTGAAACCGATGCTCAAACCATGACAGACAATGTGATAATGATGTTCAAACCATGACAAACAATGTGATAATGATGTTCAAACCAAGACAGACAATGTGATAATGATGCTTAAAACATGACAGACAATGTGATAATGATGTTCAAACCAAGACAGACAATGTGATAATGATGCTTAAAACATGACAGACATTGTGATAATGATGTTCAAACCAGAACAGACAATGTGATAATGATGTTCAAACCAAGACAGACAATGTCATAATGATGCTCAAACGATGACAGACATTGTGATAATGATGCTCAAACCATGAAAGACAATGTGATAATGATGCTCAAACCAAGACAGACAATGTGATAATGATGCTCAAACCTAGACAGACAATGTGATAATGACGCTCAAACCAAAACAGATAATGTGAAAACGATGTTCAAACCAAGACAGACAATGTGATAATGATGTTAAAACCAAAACAGACAATGTGATAATAATGCTCAGACCATGACGGACAATGTGATGATAATGTTCAAACCAACATAGACAATGTGATAACGATGCTCAAACCATGACAGACAATGTGATAATGATGTTCAAACCATGACAATGTGATAATGATGTTCAAACCAAGACAGACAATGTGATAATGATGCTTAAAACATGACAGAAATTGTGATAATGATGTTCAAACCAGAACAGACAATGTGATAATGATGTTCAAACCAAGACAGACAATGTCATAATGATGCTCAAACCAAGACAGACAATGTTATAATGATGCTCAAACCATGAAAGACAATGTGATAATGATGTTCAAACCAAGACAGACAATGTGATAATGATGCTTAAATCATGACAGACATCGTGATAATGATGTTCAAACCAGAACGGACAATGTGATAATGATGTTCAAACCAAGACAGACAATGTCATAATGATGCTCAAACCATGACAGACATTGTGATAATGATGCTCAAACCATGAAAGACAATGTGATAATGATGCTCAAACCAAGACAGACAATGTGATAATAACGCTCAAACCATGACAGACAATGTGATAATGATGTTCAAACCAAGACAGACAATGTGTTAATGATGCTCAAACCAGGACAGACAATGTGATAATGATGCTCAAACAAACTAAAAGCTGCTAGTTACAGGATTTAATGTCACCGTCACTTTGACTGAGTGTGTGAGAAAAAAGGCAAAGGCACAAAACGCCATTTAGTGTTAACTATTTGCTTACATTGTGTGTGTGGAGGGTTGGGGGGGGGGGGGAGAAAGGGAGACCAAATTGGCCCGGTTATTTACTCACACTTGCTTGGTTAGGTCATGTTACAGCAATAGATCTTCACTAGATTTTCCATTATTTTCTGTCTACTTATATCACGTGTCCATTATTTTCTGTCTACTTATATCACGTGTCCATTATTTTCTGTCTACTTATATCACGTGTCCATTATTTTCTGTCTACTTATATCACGTGTCCATTATTTTCTGTATTTCTGTAGGGAGCACGAAGATTCCGGCTGCACCAACATTTATTGTTTTGGGAGCACGAGGCGGCTGCACCAACATTTATCGTTTTGGGAGCACAAGGTGGCTGCACCAACATTTATCGTTTTGGGAGCACGAGGCGGCCGCACCAACATTTATCGTTTTGGGAGCACAAGGTGTCTGCACCAACATTTATCGTTTTGGGAGCACAAGGCGGCCGCACCAACATTTATCGTTTTGGAAGCACAAGGTGGCCGCACCAACATTTATCGTTTTGGGAGCACAAGGCGGCCGCACCAACATTTATCGTTTTGGGAGCACAAGGCGGCTGCACCAACATTTATCGTTTTGGGAGCACAAGGCGGCCGCACCAACATTTATCGTTTTGGGAGCACAAGGCGGCCGCACCAACATTTATCGTTTTGGGAGCACAAGGCGGCCGCACCAACATTTATCGTTTTGGGAGCACAAGGCGGCTGCACCAACATTTATCGTTTTGGGAGCACGAGGCGGCCGCACCAACATTTATTGTTTTAACAAAATCATTTTTGGAAGCAATTTTCTTGTCTTAACGCTTTATTTGTGTATGGGTCTTCTACTGTCCTGGGATAGAGAGGTCATAATGTCAAAGGTCACCTGTGTGGTCAGTGTCTTCGCTCTTATTTATTGTGCTTAAAGAGAAACTAGTCAACTTCGAGAGAATGTTCAATACGATCATACGACAGGCATATCTTCATCTAGTGTGTTCAATTTTTGTTGAATGCTAGTCTAAATGTACCGGAAATCTTCCCTCATCAGCTCCTAATCAATCAGCCCGCATTTTTTTTCTTTTCTTTTTTTTTTTGCGTTCGCCAGCTTTCTTTCAGACGAAGTCCTTAGAGACTACAAACTGAATTTTGCTAGTTAATCCATTTTTCCCTGGCAGCCGTGTGCACAGGGGCCCTTCGCCGCACATGCAGATAACTCCGACTTCGGAGGTACTCATATTTTTTTCCGTCGGGCCTCGATGCTAAGACCAGGGGTCGTTGCGGCAGAGAGAAATCATAAATTACAATCCCAACCAATGTAGCCAGGATTTGAACCCACAACCTCTCTATCTCGAGGCCGGCGTCTTGCCTCGAGACCATCCAGTCCCCAGCCCGCATCTGATCGTTGGTAAAGTCACAACAAATATTGCTTAGCTTGCCACCGTTAAACTTGGCTCCTCTGTCAGGTTTCTTTGTGCTGCACGAGATGTCAAGATTCTGCAGCTATTAATCTCAGTCTCAGTCTGTGATATCTTGCTCACCCCCTCCTCTCTATAGATCTTCCTTCTCGCTCTCTCTCGTTTACCTGCAACTATGCCCTCCATATTTATCTTCTCTATACCATTATCTCGTTTTACAGGACCAACATATTTTATTTTACAAAAAAATATTTTCCTCATTATCATTATATTAAGTCCTCATCAAGGCCAGCTCCTTGTCGTGGGGATGGGGCTTAACAGTCACCAGGGACTGAAAACTAAGACTGGCCAGGCCTTCCTACACCCGAGCAAGACCACAGTCTGCTCTAGCAAGTTCGAGTGCTGAAGTCGGAGGCAACCAGCCAAAAGGCGCACAACAATCAGGATGCCACGCACTCAACGCATATGGAAGTATGTCTATAACTGCAAATCGATATGGCACTCGCCCTGTGATGGGCACTCAGGCAGGTGCAGCGCCGGGCCCTCAGCCTCGAAAGGGCCCAACCTCTATTACTGGATGTCCTTCTCAACCGCCCTGTGGAGTCAGGGGGCGAGAGAATAGAGCTACTGGCCAATCCAAAATAAGACCACTAAAAATAATGCAATGGAATGCTGAAGGCATCAACAGCAAAAGAGATGGGTACAGTAAAAAGATAGAATTAGAAAATATCCTGCATGAAGAACAAATAAGCATATGCTGTTTGCAGGAAACCCATCTAAACAACGACATAGCCTTGAAGATTAGGGGATACCAGTGCTACCGATCTGACAGAATAAATAGACAAAAGGGTGGAATACTGACTCTTGTAAGGAACAACATTAATGCATGTCAGATTGAAGTGTATATGGATGGGGCGGAATATCAAATACTGCACCTCAGGACAGGAAATACAGACTTCCATCTACTTAACTACTACTGTCCGAGTGACCGCCCACTAGCACTAGACACAATTACATTAAAAGAAAGAATAATTGTATGTGGAGACTTTAACAGCCACTCACAGAGCTGGGGCTATGAACATATGGACAAGAGAGGTGAAGAGCTTGAAAATTGGCAGGATGACAATGGGCTTATACTATTAAACCAGGCAACAGATCCACCAACATTCTACTCCAGATCATGGCATACCACATCTACACCAGACCTTGCTTTCCATTCACCAGACCTGGATTGGAATATCACACGAATTGTTGGGAAACAACTTGGAGGCAGCGACCACCGACCAGTCTTTTTAGTGGTGCAAAATGAGGCCATCAGGGAGAGCAGCACTCTCTCCAGATGGAATTACAAAAAGGCAGACTGGAAAATGTATCAACACTACACCAGTGTACTGACTAAAGATATAAATACAGATAGAGACATCAACAAAATAGTTGATGAATTCAGTAGACTAATAATACAAGCTGCCAGTGAAACAATACCTAGAGGGGCACGGAAACACTACAAACCATACTGGAGTAGTGAACTAGAGGAACTGCACAATGACATGGAAACATCTCGAAAGCAAGCAGAAAATAACCCTTGCCAAGAAAACCACAACAACTACCAGCATGCTAAAGCCAAATTTCAACGGGCTAAACTACAAGCCAGACGGAGAAGCTGGAAAGAGAAAACAGAGTCCTTGAATCTTGAACGAGACACAAGAAAAGTGTGGAAGCTTGTAAAACAGCTGAATGATGAGGGTACAGAAAGGAACACCAAAATTACACTGAAGAAGGATGGAAACATTCTAACAGGTAAACATGCAGCAAATTACTTTGCAGACTCCTTTGCAAATGACAATAATATTGAAATTAGCCTAGAAAAACGACAAGAGACCCGTCTAAAACAACAAAATGCAAGACAAGAAGAGACCACACATGAAGTCATGGAAACACCCATTACACAAAGAGAGCTAGAGCTGGCAATATCCAAATTAAAAATGAAAAAGTCACCAGGCAATGATGGAGTGTCCAATGAAATGATTAAGAACTTGGGAACTGCAGCTAAAGCAAAACTACTGCAGATCTACAACATTTGCTTGATCACAGGTAGAGTGCCACAGGCATGGAGAGAAGCAATTATGATACCATTACTAAAGCCAGGAAAAGATAGTTCAATGACATCCAGCTATAGACCAATCAGCCTTACAAGCTGTTTGTGTAAAACAATGGAACGTATAATCAATCTCAGACTGCAGTGGTACCTGGAAAGTGAAAATCTCCTTGTCCCACAACAAGCAGGCTTTAGACAGTGTTACTCTACCGAAGATCAAGCAACCTATCTTTCCCAGGAAATTGAAGATGCGTTTCAAGAAAAGAAACTGGTACTAGCAGCATGGATAGACCTAAAGAAAGCATTTGATAAGGTATGGAAGGAAGGGCTTTTGAAGAAACTGAGAAATTATGGAGTAAATGGCAGGATGTACAAATGGGTCAAAGCATACCTGCATAACAGGAGAGCCAGAGTGCAACTGGATGGTCTTAAGAGTAAGAAGGTCTTATTGCGACAGGGCGTTCCACAAGGAGGGGTACTATCTCCAACACTTTTTCTGATCTACATCAATGACCTAGTTACTGAACTACCACATGGCATCAAAGTGGCAATGTATGCAGATGACTTGGTAATGTGGTGCACAGAGGAGTATGCAACAGTGGCCTCCAAATTGCTACAAAGAGCTATGAATGCACTGAATTCATGGACAAATAGATGGTGTATCAGCATCAATACAGACAAATGCAGTACTACACTTTTCACACTCTCCCCAAAACAAAAAGCAGGAGCCATCTACATAAACAATGAGCCTGTGAAAGAAGACATACAAGCTACATATCTCGGAGTTACATTTGATAACAAACTATCTTGGAAACAGCAGATAAATAAGGCAACCCAAAAAGCAAGGAGAAAATTGGCTATTCTAAGAAAGTTGTGTGGAACCACATGGGGTGCGAGTGGGAAAATACTCAGTAAAGTTTACCAACAGAGTATACGCCCACATTTAGAATATGGATCATCCGCATGGTGCTCAGCATCAAACACCACATTGCAAGAACTGGATAAAGTACAAAACCAGGCACTTAGGGTCATCACAGGAGCAATGAAATCAACACCAATATTGGAGATGGAGAAATTGTGGAGGATACCAGCACTGAGAGAACGGAGAGACACAAAGGTGCTGATACAGGCAGAAAAATTTGTATGCATGCCGAGACATCCAATGAAGGACAGATTCCAAAATCTTGCATTGGGACGACTTAAGAGAAGCAGCTTTATCCACCAAGCCAAGCGTATTAGTAGACAAACACCAGACATGCCAAGAGTTGTTAAACCCCTTCTGCCCATACCAGAACAGACTCC
Source organism: Megaustenia siamemsis (assembly GCA_032433765.1). NCBI lineage: Eukaryota > Metazoa > Mollusca > Gastropoda > Stylommatophora > Ariophantidae > Megaustenia > Megaustenia siamemsis. The sequence continues at coordinate 43,910,766 of JAVIAB010000106.1, read as the reverse complement.
CTGGACAGATGAATCAGGATTATCAGTTCAAATACGGACAGAAGTGAAAGGAATAGTTGACAAAGAGGAACAAAATAGTCTACAGCGAAAAACAATAGCTCTCAGTTTCCTGGATGAAGAATACCCACAAGACCTATGGATTCGTGTGTACACAGATGGATCAGCACAGAATGCAGTAAAGAATGGGGGAGCAGGTGCATATATAGAGTACCCAAATAACACTAGGGATATGGATAAAATAGCAACAGGGAAATATTGTCACAATTATGATGCAGAAATACAAGCAATAAAGTTGGCAATAGAAAAACTGCTGAACAGTAATCTTAGCCCACAGCCTGTAGTGTTTTTGACAGATGCAAGATCAGTACTCCAGGCACTACAATCCAGAAAATTACCACATCTGCAGACCTTATTGACTGAACTCTGCAAGCACCACAGGGTTGCCCTGCAGTGGATCCCGTCTCACTGTGGAATACCAGGAAATGAGAAAGCAGATCAGTTGGCAAAGGAAGGTTCAACAGGCACACAACTAGATACACCAGTTACATACCATCATAAGAAACAGATAATCAAATCAATCAGAGGACCACAAGCCCCAAATCAGGATGCCTTTCATAATATGAATAGATATGAACAAGTTATCATTATACGCCTAAGAACAGGACACAATCGACTCCATAGTCACATGTATACAAAATTCAAGATCGGCACATCAACTACTTGTACATGTGGACAGGCACCCCAGACTGCTGAACACATACTTCAAGACTGCACTGAATATAGTAGACTGAGGAAAATCCATTGGCCCATAGATACAACACTACAGACAAAACTATATGGGCCACTGCAAGAATTACAAAAGACAGTAAAATTTATACAGGAAACGACATTGCAGATATAGACAATACTTCAGGCGAACGAAAGATAGATAGATAGATTATATTAAGTTATTGTTGCTTTTTCTTATATGTTCTAGTCTACACTGTGTCTATTCCTTCGACGTTCAAGGATCGGCTTAATTTATCCCGTCATATCATTTGTGCTTCACGTAAATACACAATCCAGGAGAGATTTACAACAAAAAACTGCCGTTAAGCGAAAAAAAACGTGCATTCTTCTAATGTGCTACAATTCTGCGATATATCTGTTCTATGTTCTGATCTATTAGCAAAAAGAAAGAGGTAATGGTAACAACAAAGAAAAAGACATCACCTCAGTGCAAAATAAAGACAAGTGGAACAATATTAAAACAGGTAAATGAATATAAATATTTGGGAACTTTGTTAACCTCATACGGAAGATGTACAAAAGAGGTGAGGTGCAGAATTGCTCAGGTAAAAGCAGCTTTCCAGAAAATGAGGAAGATACTATGCAATCCATTTTTGACAATAGAAACAAAAAAAGAGTAAATGTGTTTGTACCAACAGGTACATGCGGTTGTACCAGCAAGTACAAGTGTTTGTACCAGCAAGTAAATGTATTTGTACCAGCAAGTAAATGTGTTTGTGCCAGCAGGTAAATGTGTTTGTACCAGCAGGTAAATGTGTTTGTACCAGCAGGTAAATGTGCTTGTACCAGCAGGTAAATGTGTTTGCACCCGCAGGTAAATGTGTTTGTACCAGCATGTAAATGTGTTTGTACCAGTGAGTAAATATGTTTGTACTAGCAAGTAAATGTGTTTGATGCACGAATTGTCCAGCACAACAATTACTAGATTTACAACAATCCACTGACGCGGCATAACCAATGTTGATGAAGCTGCACAAACGATTTGCCAACAGGCCGCCATATTCGGACACGTGATGACTCGCTATTGCTCTCCCATTACCGTCAATTGATTTACAAAAGTGCCCCACGATGCTAATATTGTGTTATTATGTGGGCGTGATTATATAATTGTTTATGTATTAATCAGTGATCAAATATACCTGATAAGAGTATAGCTTATAACAGAGCTACAGAATAAAATACAAGCTGCGGAGACGCAAAGTTATCGAAAGGTTTTGATACCAAGGGATCGTATCTTTAACGAAATAAGAATGTGATGAAACACACAATGAAATAAGAATGTGATGAAACACACAATGAAATAAGAATGTGATGAAACACACAATGAAATAAGAATGTGATGAAACACACAATGAAATAATAATGTAATGAAACCCACAATGAAATGGTTTAGCCACGTCTCTCGATCGTGTGACTTGACAAAGACTAGCCAACAAGGAACTGTGAACGTAGAGAGGAGAGGTAGGCAGAGAAAGAGATGGATAAGTAACTTCAAATAATGGACAGGCCTCAGCTTCGCATTTTCGAAACGTAACAATAGATAGAGATCAATGTAGAAGGTTGATGAAGTATGTGGGCCTCTATGGGATGAGGGAAACACGTTGTGTCGGACCTTATCGGTTCAAATCACGTGGGTGCACTGCAGTTAATTTAATTTAGTAAACACAAGTTATGTACCGTCAGTTGATGTTTTTTTTTTTATATTTTCTTTAACTTTCTTTTAAATAATGAGTATTTTTTACTGCCGTTAACATGAAGACTGTGATGACTGCACATGCCCAACGGCTTTTCAAATGTTTCTTTCCATTTCTAGGGAAATGTTATGGCATCGAGTGGCGTAGTCTAAGTTATCAGTGCCAGGGGCAGGCCAAGTTTATGAGTTACCAACACCTAGAGTACGGGACGTATTGCGCTCCCATACATAATTGTTATTGATTTGTTTTGAACATGTGCACCACAAATAATGTTGGGTTCAGATACATAATTGTTATTGATTTGTTTTGAACATGTGCACCACAAATAATGTTGGGTTCAGATACATAATTGTTATTGATTTGTTTTGAACATGTGCACCACAAATAATGTTGGGTTCAAATACATAATTGTTATTGATTTGTTTTGAACATGTGCACCACAAATAATGTTGGGTTCAGATACAAAATTGTTATTGATTTGTTTTGAACATGTGCACCACAAATAATGTTGGGTTCAGATACATAATTGTTATTGATTTGTTTTGAACATGTGCACCACAAATAATGTTGGGTTCAGATACATAATTGTTATTGATTTGTTTTGAACATGTGCACCACAAATAATGTTGGGTTCAGATACATAATTGTTATTGATTTGTTTTGAACATGTGCACCACAAATAATGTTGGGTTCAGATACATAATTGTTATTGATTTGTTTTGAACATGTGCACCACAAATAATGTTGGGTTCAAATACATAATTGTTATTGATTTGTTTTGAACATGTGCACCACAAATAATGTTGGGTTCAGATACAAAATTGTTATTGATTTGTTTTGAACATGTGCACCACAAATAATGTTGGGTTCAGATACATAATTGTTATTGATTTGTTTTGAACATGTGCACCACAAATAATGTTGGGTTCAGATACATAATTGTTATTGATTTGTTTTGAACATGTGCACCACATAATAATGTTGGGTTCAGATACATAATTGTTATTGATTTGTTTTGAACATGTGCACCACAAATAATGTTGGGTTCAGATACATAATTGTTATTGATTTGTTTTGAACATGTGCACCACAAATAATGTTGGGTTCAGATACATAATTGTTATTGATTTGTTTTGAACATGTGCACCACAAATAATGTTGGGTTCAGATACATAATTGTTATTGATTTGTTTTGAACATGTGCACCACAAATAATGTTGGGTTCAGATACATAATTGTTATTGATTTGTTTTGAACATGTGCACCACAAATAATGTTGGGTTCAAATACATAATTGTTATTGATTTGTTTTGAACATGTGCACCACAAATAATGTTGGGTTCAGATACATAATTGTTATTGATTTGTTTTGAACATGTGCACCACAAATAATGTTGGGTTCAGATACATAATTGTTATTGATTTGTTTTGAACATGTGCACCACAAATAATGTTGGGTTCAGATACATAATTGTTATTGATTTGTTTTGAACATGTGCACCACAAATAATGTTGGGTTCAGATACATAATTGTTATTGATTTGTTTTGAACATGTGCACCACAAATAATGTTGGGTTCAGATACATAATTGTTATTGATTTGTTTTGAACATGTGCACCACAAATAATGTTGGGTTCAGATACATAATTGTTATTGATTTGTTTTGAACATGTGCACCACAAATAATGTTGGGTTCAGATGCATAATTGTTATTGATTTGTTTTGAACATGTGCACCACAAATAATGTTGGGTTCAGATACATAATTGTTATTGATTTGTTTTGAACATGTGCACCACAAATAATGTTGGGTTCAGATACATAATTGTTATTGATTTGTTTTGAACATGTGCACCACAAATAATGTTGGGTTCAGATACACAATTGTTATTGATTTGTTTTGAACATGTGCACCACAAATAACGTTGGGTTCAGATACATAATTGTTATTGATTTGGTTTGAACATGTGCACCACAAATAACGTTGGGTTCAGATACATAATTGTTATTGATTTGTTTTGAACATGTGCACCACAAATAACGTTGGGTTCAGATACATAATTGTTATTGATTTGTTTTGAACATGTGCACCACTAATAACGTTGGGTTCAGATACATAATTGTTATTGATTTGTTTTGAACATGTGCACCACTAATATCGTTGGGTTCAGATACATAATTGTTATTGATTTGTTTTGAACATGTGCACCACAAATAATGTTGGGTTCAGATACATAATTGTTATTGATTTGTTTTGAACATGTGCACCACAAATAATGTTGGGTTCAGATACATAATTGTTATTGATTTGTTTTGAACATGTGCACCACAAATAATGTTGGGTTCAGATACATAATTGTTATTGATTTGTTTTGAACATGTGCACCACAAATAATGTTGGGTTCAGATACATAATTGTTATTGATTTGTTTTGAACATGTGCACCACAAATAATGTTGGGTTCAGATACATAATTGTTATTGATTTGTTTTGAACATGTGCACCACAAATAATGTTGGGTTCAGATACATAATTGTTATTGATTTGTTTTGAACATGTGCATCCCAAATAATGCTGCGTAGCTGCTCCTCAGCACATTGCCTCCTCCATCATACATCACTGATGGGATCAATATTTAATAACCTTCGTATCAAAATACTGATATCTAAAGAAAACTGAATGATCTATGTTACACAGTCATGGGTGCCGTGTCATGATTTGAGACAATCGATTTTTTTCTGGTCGTCATTTTCATATTCGTGCTGCTAAAACATAAGAAGAATTCGTCTACATAAAAAAAACTATGGAATTCTCGACAAATCTAACCTCTCAATCTACTTCAAGAACACAATAGACATATGTTAGGTCACAGAAAAATATCGCAGGAAAATTTCATTGCAGGTAAAGTTCATAACCGGGAAAATTCATAGAAGTATTTTGTATGCAACAGGGCAATGATGTAAATAGAAGAAATTAGAATATTTGTGATACAATGGTAGCAAGAGTCAGGGGGCTATAATGGTGCCAGCGAACTCGTCTGAACCAAGAACGTCAATATTATGATTCGCATAATAACAAGTCACAAAGCGAAGTAATCGTAAATGTACGAAGTCAGCACAGTGTGTTCATCAAATGAAGTACAACTAAAGGAACTAGAATTACAAGCACAGAATGGTTAGATGGGAAGATAAATAATAAACTGTAGATATCAAGAACACATGAGTACCTGCTGATTTGAGTGCTGACTACTGCGATCACGTGATTTCGCTGATTCAAAGGGACAACTGGAAAACATGCTGTTTAGATTTTGCACAGTCTAGGTTTAAGCTAAGTGGAATTTTATATATGGATAATAAACAATGCGAAATACAATATTATGTTATTTGTTTACATTGGAAAACTAGCAGTTATAAAACAGTCATAAATATCAAGCAACAAAACAACAATCAACAAATGGACAACATCAGCATGAACATAAATATATTCATCTTTTAATACTGAGTAAAAGCTTTAATCAAATTTACAAAAACCAACAACATAAAAATTTGATTTTTATTTCTCAGATTCAAGCAATAGTACAAAATGTGTGTAACATATTCTAATACTGAAAATGGGGTATTATATGTGGAAGTACTTTTACATGAATTCATGTCCTCTCAACTCTCTGAGCTGTCGGCGCCAGTCCTACAGACATCTGGACTATAACCGTTACAAAGGAACAGTTCAGTAATGAGCTACAGATAAGCTGCAAATGTTTGAATTGTCTGCTGACGTACTACACACGTTCTATTCTATTCGCCACTCCCACTTTTTTCAACATCTATATCTTTATTGTACTTTTTTATTCGCCATTTGCCGTGTCAGTAACTTTGTGAAGTTTTATTTCCGGTTTAGTCAGGGTCTTCAAATTCCCATTATCTGTGAATCCTGCCATGAATTTTCCGGAGATGAATTTTCCCGCCATTAATTTTCTTACGATGAAATCTCCCCGCTATGTTTTTCAGAGATGCTTTTCACCGACATTTTTTTTTGGGATGTTTTTGCAATGTTGTTCTGTGATGTTTTTTTGCAATGTTTTTCTGTGATGTTTTTCTGCGATGTTTTTTGCAATGTTTTTCGGTGATGTTTTTTGCAATGTTTTTCTGTGATGTTTTTTGCAATGTTTTTCGGTGATGTTTTTTGCAATGTTTGTCTGTGATGTTTTTGCAATGTTTTTCTGTGATGTTTCTTGCAATGTTTTTCTGTGATGTTTTTTTGCAATGTTTTTCTGTGATGTTTTTTTCCTGATCCGCTTCATTCCCTACGTAAACTGTGTGGCTTACAGCAGAGACACGCCAGTAGTAGTGGTGGCTGTAAACCCACTCTAAAAGTGCAGGTGCATGCACCGAAAGACAATAGAATTGCACCGATACTGTACGAAACATGCACAAAATCCGTGCAAAAAAAAAAAAAAAAAAAAAAAAAATTTTCGAATTCGCTATTTTTTCGAAATTGACTATTTTTTGGGGGAAAATTTTTTTTTGGTTCGTCAGTTTGTCGAAACGGTCCACTGCGTCTGACAGATTAACTCAGGTAAATTGAAAAGAGGCTCGGCTTATTATCTCGGTGGTCGTGATGTGTGTTGGTACGTGACGGTGATCCCCTCTCGCGGTGTGCGTGAAAGAGTATTTTAAAAGAGTATATTTGTGAAAGTAAAAATTCAGAATTATTAAAAAAAATATGTATTTGTGAAAGTAAAAAACTCAGAATTATTAAAAATAAAAAATTAAAAAAATAGTCTCCCATCAGGATTCGAACACGGGACTGCGTGACAGGCCAGGCACTTACCACACGGTCCACTTCGTCACTTTGTCGAACGGTCTCCTGTGTCTGAGAGATTAACTCAGGTAAATTCAAAAGAGACTCGGTGGTAATCGGCTTATCTCGGTGGTCGTGATATGCTCTCGCGGTGTGTTAGATGAAAATATTTGTGAAAGAGTATTTTAAAAGAGTATATTTGTGAAAGTAAAAATTCAGAATTATTTTAAAAAATATGTATTTGTGAAAGTAAAAAAAAAACTCAGAATTATTAAAAATAAAAAAAAATAAATAAAAAAATAAAAATAAAAAAAAGTCTCCCATCAGGATTCGAACACGGGGTCTACTACGTGACAGGAGGCGACATGTAAAAAAAATGCTGACAAGCAATGACGTTGAAGGTTAGTTTGTCGAAACGGTCTACTGTATCTGAGAGATTAACTCAGATAAATTCAAAAGATCGCGGCGTCAAACAGTCCGGCTCAGGATATTTCCGTTAACCAACTCAGGTAAAACCCCGATTGAAAAGAAAACGGACTTATGTTAAAAATAATAAAATATAATGATGAAAAATCAATATTTTAAAAAACGTAAAATGAAGGGAAATTTAAAATTATAGGCGATCTCGTAACTGATTGGGTCGCGGATCTCGCACTACATTTTTTTGTGTGCCACCCTCAACACCAGCATCAACCCTTCATGTCCTATCATCATCATCATGCCACACAAAGTTTCAAACCGATTATTATTCGACAGCGGTCGGCATGTGAGAAGGGCGGATATTAGGCGACAGGAGGCGACATGTAAAAGAAAAATGCTGACAAGCAATGACGTTGAAGGGGTATTGTTACGAAAAGGAAAATACGACTAGCTCGCGGGCGGGAACAGGTTGGTTGACACAGGTGTGTTATTGTAGTATCGCTAACATCATGTGCCAGGATAGCGGTTCTTGGGGAAAGATTATTGGTCGTGTGTGTTATCGCTACCAACATCATCATGTGTCGTGTAGTAAGGTGTGCTAATATTAAATAGTGACGCTCGCTCTCTCTCATTCATGGTAAAGCAAAACAAAATTCTATATTTCACAACTTTATTAATACATCATATATATATATATATATTACTGTCCGGTTGCTGATAATTTTAACCGTCTGGGTTTCCTACACAACCGCCCTCCATTTTGACAAAACCTTGATCAAAGCTGGAATAGGTAATCGGTGACTTTGCTGAAACATCCTGGGCATCCATACTGGCTGCCGGAGCTGTCGTCTGATTAACAAGAGTGAGGTCCCCTTGGTTAACAAAAAAGGGCGTGTAGTTGATCTGGTTAACAACAGGCGGCGTGTAGTTGAGGTTAGCATAAGCGTTTTCGAGACTGCCTTAACGCCATCTTTAGACAATGGAACTACCCCCTCTGCCTTCATGTCCTATCATCATCATGTGCCACCCTCAACAACAGCATCATCCCTTCATGGCCTATCATCATCACGTGCCACCCTCAACACCATCATCCCTTCATGTCCTATCATCATCATGTGCCACCCTCAACACCATCATCAGCCCTTCAGGTCCTATCATCAAGCCACACAAAGTATCAACCAGCGAAATTCTCTCTCTCTCTCTCTCTGTCTCTCTCACATTCATGGTAAACCAAAACAAAATAGGCTCATGCTCAAAAAGTCGACCTAAAAATCCCAAAAGCTACTCACATAGTCATACTAGTTAGACACAACGAGCAGGAAGTTATATTCAAGGTCCAAAATGTTGGACCAAATCACTAAGATTTTACCACCATAACACACAAATTTAGGGTCATATTAAAAAAAGTCGACCTTAAAACCATACAAATCTACTCCCATACTCATAAAAGTTAGACACATCAAACAGATAATTACTTCCAAACTCCAAAAAGTTAGACCAAATCACGCCTCGATCGTTCTCTAACATTACCTCGAGCGTTCTCTAACATTGCCACGATCGTTCTTTAACATTGCCTCCAGCGTTCTCTAACATTCCCTTGCTCGTTCTTTAACATTGCCTCCAGCGTTCTTCGATCGTTCTCTAACATTACCTCGAGCGTTCTCTAACATTGCCTCGATCGTTCTCTAACATTACCTCGAGCGTTCTCTAAAATTACCTCGAGCGTTCTCTAACATTACCTCGAGCGTTCCCTAACATTGCCTCGATCGTTCTCTAACATTACCTCGAGCGTTCTCTAACATTGCCTCGATCGTTCTCTAACATTACCTCGAGCGTTCTCTAAAATTACCTCGAGCGTTCTCTAACATTACCTCGAGCGTTCTCTAACATTGCCTCGATCGTTCTCTAACATTACCTCGAGCGTTCTCTAACATTGCCACGATCGTTCTTTAACATTGCCTCCAGCGTTCTCTAACATTCCCTTGCTCGTTCTTTAACATTGCCTCCAGCGTTCTTCGATCGTTCTCTAACATTACCTCGATCGTTCTCTAACATTACCTCGAGCGTTCTCTAAAATTACCTCGAGCGTTCTCTAACATTACCTCGAGCGTTCTCTAACATTACCTCGAGCGTTCTCTAACATTGCCTCGATCGTTCTCTAACATTGCCTCCAGCGTTCTCTAACATTGCCACGATCGTTCTTTAACATTGCCTCCAGCGTTCTCTAACATTCCCTTGCTCGTTCTTTAACATTGCCTCCAGCGCTCTTCGATCGCTCTCTAACATTACCTCGAGCGTTCTCTAACATTCCCTTGCTCGTTCTCTAACATTTTCATTAGTTGGAGTCTTTGTGTTGCCTTCTTAGTGAGATTCTCTACGTGTTTCTTCAGGCTCAATTGTCAGTCTAGCTGTATTCCTAAAAATCTACTTCCATACTGATACTAGTTAGACACATCGATCAGATAGTTACATCCAAAGTCCCGCCAAATCGCAAACATTTTACCCCAGAACACAAAAATTTAGGGTCATACTCAAAAAGTCGACCTAAAAATCCCAAAAAGCTACTGACATAGTCGTAATAGTTAGACACAACGAATAGGAAGTTATATTCTGGGTCCAAAATGTTAGACCAAATCACAACGAACCACGAACCACGAACCACAACCCCACGAACACTGGACTTAACGAACCACGAACCACGAACCACAACCCCACGAACCCTGGACTTAACGAACCACGAACCACAACCCCACGAACCCTGGATTTAACGAACCATCAACTCACGAACCACGAACCACAACCCCACGAACTCTGGACTTAACGAACCATCAACTCACGAACCACGAACCACAACCCCACGAACCATGGACTTAACGAACCATCAACTCACGAACCACGAACCACAACCCCACGAACCATGGACTTAACGAACCATCAACTCACGAACCACGACCCCACGAACTCACGAACCACAGACTTAACGAACCACGAACCACAACCCCACGAACCCTGGACTTAACAAAGACAGCGTCGAGGAGAGATATAATTTGCGGTCTCTTGCTCTTCTGTTCGCCTCTGCTGCTGGTATGTTTCCTAGCGCTTCTAATTGTACATCGACCCATCCTTTTTCGTGGTCGACAGTTGGGTCTGGTGTTCTCACAACATTTTGTTGAAGGCTCGTTGTGTTTTTGATCTGTCTGCCCTGTCACCTAGCCAAACTATTTTATCTGTTGTTTCCTTATATATTCTATGATGGGGGCTATTCCTAACTTTCTTCTCAGTTCTTCATTTCTGAGCTTATCTCTCAGACTGTTTCCTGTCATTCGTCTAACACATTTCATCTCTGAGATCACAAAAATTTAGGCACATACTCAAAAAGTCGACCTCAAAACCATAAAAAGCTACTCCCACATTCATCTAAAAGTTACACCAAAACCGCACCAGATTTGCAACGTGCAAAAACAAGCACAAGTTTGACACGCGAACCAGTTTGGCACAATGCACCTTCGTAAGGGGCGTAACAATCAGCCTTCGTAAGGGGCGTATCAATCATAAAAGTGATTTTTAAGTAAATTTTTGGTATGGGGATGTCTATTGGTGCATTGTGCCAAACTGGTTCGCGTGTCAAACTTGTGCATGTTTTTGCACGTTGCAAATCTGGTGCTGTTTTGGTGTAACTTTTAGATGAATGTGGGAGTAGCTTTTTATGGTTTTGAGGTCGACTTTTTGAGTATGTGCCTAAATTTTTGTGATCTCAGAGATGAAATGTGTTAGACGAATGACAGGAAACAGTCTGAGAGATAAGCTCAGAAATGAAGAACTGAGAAGAAAGTTAGGAATAGCCCCCATCATAGAATATATAAGGAAACAACAGATAAAATAGTTTGGCTAGGTGACACGGCAGACAGATCAAAAACACAACGAGCCTTCAGCAAAATGTTGTGAGAACACCAGACCCAACTGTCGACCACGAAAAAGGATGGGTCGATGTACAATTAGAAGCGCTAGGAAACATACCAGCAGCAGAGGCGAACAGAAGAGCAAGAGACCGCAAATTATATCTCTCCTCGACGCTGTCTTTGTTAAGTCCAGGGTTCGTGGGGTTGTGGTTCGTGGTTCGTTAAGTCTGTGGTTCGTGAGTTCGTGGGGTCGTGGTTCGTGAGTTGATGGTTCGTTAAGTCCATGGTTCGTGGGGTTGTGGTTCGTGGTTCGTGAGTTGATGGTTCGTTAAGTCCATGGTTCGTGGGGTTGTGGTTCGTGGTTCGTGAGTTGATGGTTCGTTAAGTCCATGGTTCGTGGGGTTGTGGTTCGTGGTTCGTGAGTTGATGGTTCGTTAAGTCCAGAGTTCGTGGGGTTGTGGTTCGTGGTTCGTTAAGTCCAGGGTTCGTGGGGTTGTGGTTCGTGGTTAGTGGTTCGTTGTGATTTGGTCTAACATTTTGGACCTAGAATATAACTTCCTATTCGTTGTGTCTAACTATTACGACTATGTCAGTAGCTTTTTGGGATTTTTAGGTCGACTTTTTGAGTATGACCCTAAATTTGTGTGTTCTGGGGGTAAAATGTTTGCGATTTGGCGGGACTTTGGATGTAACTATCTGATCGATGTGTCTAACTAGTAACAGTATGGAAGTAGATTTTTAGGAATACAACTAGACTGACAATTGAGCCTGAAGAAACACGTAGAGAATCTCACTAAGAAGGCAACACAAAGACTCCAACTAATGAAAATGTTAGAGAACGAGCAAGGGAATGTTAGAGAACGATCGAAGAACGCTGGAGGCAATGTTAAAGAGCGAGCAAGGGAATAATAGAGAACGCTGGAGGCAATGTTAAAGAACGATCGTGGCAATGTTAGAGAACGCTGGAGGCAATGTTAGAGAACGATCGAGGCAATGTTAGAGAACGCTCGAGGTAATGTTAGAGAACGCTCGAGGTAATGTTAGAGAACGCTCGAGGTAATTTTAGAGAACGCTCGAGGTAATGTTAGAGAACGATCGAGGCAATGTTAGAGAACGCTCGAGGTAATGTTAGAGAACGATCGAAGAACGCTGGAGGCAATGTTAAAGAACGAGCAAGGGAATGTTAGAGAACGCTGGAGGCAATTTTAAAGAACGATCGTGGCAATGTTAGAGAACGCTCGAGGTAATGTTAGAGAACGATCGAGGCAATGTTAGAGAACGCTCGAGGTAATGTTAGAGAACGCTCGAGGTAATTTTAGAGAACGCTCGAGGTAATGTTAGAGAACGATCGTGGCAATGTTAGAGAACGCTCGAGGTAATGTTAGAGAACGATCGAGGCGTGATTTGGTCTAACTTTTTGGAGTTTGGAAGTAATTATCTGTTTGATGTGTCTAACTTGTATGAGTATGGGAGTAGATTTGTATGGTTTTAAGGTCGACTTTTTTTAATATGACCCTAAATTTGTGTGTTATGGTGGTAAAATCTTAGTGATTTGGTCCAACATTTTGGACCTTGACTATAACTTCCTGCTCGTTGTGTCTAACTAGTATGACTATGTGAGTAGCTTTTGGGATTTTTAGGTCGACTTTTTGAGTATGAGCCTATTTTGTTTTGGTTTACCATGAATGTGAGAGAGACAGAGAGAGAGAGAGAAAGAGAATTTCGCTGGTTGATACTTTGTGTGGCTTGATGATAGGACCTGAAGGGCTGATGATGGTGTTGAGGGTGGCACATGATGATGATAGGACATGAAGGGATGATGGTGTTGAGGGTGGCACATGATGATGATAGGCCATGAAGGGATGATGCTGTTGTTGAGGGTGGCACATGATGATGATAGAACATGAAGGCAGAGGGGGTAGTTCCATTGTCTAAAGATGGCGTTAAGGCAGTCTCGATAACGCTTATGCTAACCTCAACTACACGCCGCCTGTTGTTAACCAGATCAACTACACGCCCTTTTTTGTTAACCAAGGGGACCTCACTCTTGTTAATCAGACGACAGCTCCGGCAGCCAGTATGGATGCCCAGGATGTTTCAGCAAAGTCACCGATTACCTATTCCAGCTTTGATCAAGGTTTTGTCAAAATGGAGGGCGGTTGTGTAGGAAACCCAGACGGTTAAAATTATCAGCAACCGGACAGTAATATATATATATATATATATATATATATATATATATATATATATATATATATATATATATGATGTATTAATAAAGTTGTGAAATATAGAATTTTGTTTTGCTTTACCATGAATGAGAGAGAGCGAGCGTCACTATTTAATATTAGCACACCTTACTACACGACACATGATGATGTTCGTAGCGATAACACACACGACCAATAATCTTTCCCCAAGAACCGCTATCCTGGCACATGATGTTAGCGATACTACAATAACACACCTGTGTCAACCAACCTGTTCCCGCCCGCGAGCTAGTCGTATTTTCCTTTTTCGTAACAATACCCCTTCAACGTCATTGCTTGTCAGCATTTTTTTTTTTACATGTCGCCTCCTGTCGCCTAATATCCGCCCTTCTCACATGCCGACCGCTGTCGAATAATAATCGGTTTGAAACTTTGTGTGGCATGATGATGATGATAGGACATGAAGGGTTGATGCTGATGTTGAGGGTGGCACACAAAAAAATGTAGTGCGAGATCCGCGACCCAATCAGTTACGAGATCGCCTATAATTTTAAATTTCCCTTCATTTTACGTTTTTTAAAATATTGATTTTTCATCATTATATTTTATTATTTTTAACATAAGTCCGTTTTCTTTTCAATCGGGGTTTTACCTGAGTTGGTTAACTGAAATATCCTGAGCCGGACTGTTTGACGCTGCGATCTTTTGAATTTATCTGAGTTAATCTCTCAGATACAGTAGACCGTTTCGACAAACTAACCTTCAACGTCATTGCTTGTCAGCATTTTTTTTACATGTCGCCTCCTGTCACGTAGTAGACCCCGTGTTCGAATCCTGATGGGAGACTTTTTTTTATTTTTATTTTTTTATTTATTTTTTTTTATTTTTAATAATTCTGAGTTTTTTTTTTTACTTTCACAAATACATATTTTTTAAAATAATTCTGAATTTTTACTTTCACAAATATACTCTTTTAAAATACTCTTTCACAAATATTTTCCTCTAACACACCGCGAGAGCATATCACGACCACCGAGATAAGCCGATTAGCACACGATCTTTTGAATTTACCTGAGTTAATCTCTCAGACACAGTAGACCGTTTCGACAAAGTGACGAAGTGGACCGTGTGGTAAGTGCCTGGCCTGTCACGCAGTCCCGTGTTCGAATCCTGATGGGAGACTATTTTTTTATTTTTTATTTTTAATAATTCTGAGTTTTTTACTTTCACAAATACATATTTTTAAAATAATTCTGAATTTTTACTTTCACAAATATACTCTTTTAAAATACTCTTTCACGCACATTACGAGCGACGCGCCGTCACGTACCAACACACACCACGACCACCGAGATAATAAGCCGAGCCTCTTTTCAATTTACCTGAGTTAATCTGTCAGACGCAGTGGACCGTTTCGACAAACTGACGAACCAAAAAAAATTTTCCCCCCAAAAAAATAGTCAATTTCGAAAAAATAGCGAATTCGAAAAAATTTTTTTTTTTTTTCTTTTTTTTTGCACGGATTTTGGTGCATGTTTCGTACAGTATCGGTGCAATTCTATTGTCTTTCGGTGCATGCACCTGCACTTTCAGAGTTGGTTTACAGCCACCACTACTACTCACGCCTGTAAAGTTTGGCCTGGCAGTACATCACTGTCAAGGTAAACCAGACTCCACAAACTGTCAATCCTGACCATGCTTTATGGCTGACACGAAATGAAGTTTGAGAGCTACAACAAGAGCTGCTTTATGTCTGACAAGAAATGAAGTTTGAGAGCTACGACAAGAGCTGCTTTATGTCTGACAAGAAATGAAGTTTGAGAGCTACGACAAGAGCTGCTTTATGTCTGACAAGAAATGAAGTTTGAGAGCTATGACAAGAGCTGCTTTATGTCTGACAAGAAATGAAGTTTGAGAGCTATGACAAGAGCTGCTTTATATAGGATGAAGTTTGGAGTTTTTTGTTGCAGTATTTTGTATTTTTCTCTTCGATGAGCACTATTTTGATATTTTAACAACTTGCAAATATCTACTCCAGCGATACACATTATAAATGTTCTTAACTGTTATAAATGCAACGTATTACTCGTATGTGTAGAACCGTCCAGTGGCCCCCATATGATTCGGCCACCATGTGATTTATTTGCGCAACTTTGTCCCATCCATGAAAAGGCTAAAATTTGACCAAAAATACGGCTATGTTTTAATTATTTATTATATTCAAGGTCAAACTATAAATTGTCTTCTACTGTCAGGCTCTGTGGGGAATGCTAGAGCTGAACCGATGTCTCAAGTTCGTCTCAAGTAAAGTCATTCATAAAGCACGAGTTGTTCTTGTTTCCTTTACCTTCAAGAACATCATCAGTTTTGTCGAAAACAAAGTCTTACATCAAGAACATACACAACAAACACACTAGAGGTGAAGTGGTCTCAAATCAAGAACATACACAACAAACACACTAGTGGTGAAGTGGTCTCAAATCAAGAACATACACAACAAACACACTAGTGGTGAAGTGGTCTTACATCAAGACCTTACACAACAAACACACTAGTGGTGAAGTGGTCTCAAATCAAGACTTTACACAACAAACACACTAGTGGTGAAGTGGTCTTACATCAAGACTTTACACAGCAAACACAATAGTGGTGAAGTGGTCTTACATCAAGACTTTATACAACAAACACACTAGTGGTGAAGTGGTCTTACATCAAGACTTTACACAACAAACACACTAGTGGTGAAGTGGTCTTACATCAAGACTTTATACAACAAACACACTAGTGGTGAAGTGGTCTTACATCAAGACTTTACACAACAAACACACTAGTGGTGAAGTGGTCTTACATCAAGACTTTACACAACAAACATACTAGTGGTGAATTGGTCTTACATCAAGACTTTACACAACAAACACACTAGTGGTGAATTGGTCTCAAATCAAGACCTTACACAACAAACACACTAGTGGTGAAGTGGTCTCAAATCAAGACTTTACACAACAAACACACTAGTGGTGAAGTGGACTTACATCAAGACTTTACACAACAAACACACTAGTGGTGAAGTGGTCTTACATCAAGACTTTACACAACAAACACACTAGTGGTGAAGTGGTCTCAAATCAAGACTTTACACAACAAACACACTAGTGGTGAAGTGGTCTTACATCAAGACCTTACACAACAAACACACTAGTGGTGAAGTGGTCTTACATCAAGACTTTACACAACAAACACACTAGTGGTGAAGTGGTCTTACATCAAGACTTTACACAACAAACACACTAGTGTTGAAGTGGTCTTACATCAAGACTATACACAACAAACACACTAGTGGTGAAGTGGTCTTACATCAAGACTTTACACAACAAACACACTAGTGGTGAATTGGTCTTACATCAAGACTTTACACAACAAACACACTAGTGGTGAAGTGGTCTTAAATCAAGACCTTACACAACAAACACACTAGTGGTGAAGTGGTCTCAAATCAATACCTTACACAACAAACACACTAGTGGTGAAATGGTCTCAAATCAAGACCTTACACAACAAACACACTAGTGGTGAAGTGGTCTCAAATCAAAACCTTACACAACAAACACACTAGTTGTGAAGTGGTCTCAAATCAAAACCTTACACAACAAACACACTAGTGGTGAAGTGGTCTCAAATCAAAACCTTACACAACAAACACACTAGTGGTGAAGTGGTCTTACATCAAGACCTTACACAACAAGGACACCGGTGTGCAAAGACCGGATTAAGAAAGTGCATGAACATGGATTATAACAGCCTTAGCAGACAAATCCAAGACAAGAAAATGAAATCTTGACACAAACCAAGCCAGGACGACACACTAGAAAAGACAATTCCGACCGCAGACAAATGCTGATTTCTAGACTGAGGAAGCAATTCCAAACAAATGGTGTTATAACTGATACACTGAACTGACGTTGTAACTGATACACTGAGCTGGTGTTGTAACTGATACCCTGAACTGGTGTTATAACTGATACACTGAACTGGTGTTATAACTGATACACTGAACTGGTGTTATAACTGATACACTGAACTGGTGTTATAACTGATACACTGAACTGACGTTGTAACTGATACACTGAACTGACGTTGTAACTGATACACTGAACTGACGTTGTAACTGATACACTGAACTGACGTTGTAACTGATACACTGAACTGACGTTGTAACTGATACACTGAACTGACGTTGTAACTGATACACTGAACTGGTGTTATAACTGATACACTGAACTGACGATGTAACTGATACACTGAACTGGTGTTGTAACTGATACACTGAACTGGTGTTGTAACTGATACACTGAACTGACGTTGTAACTGATACACTGAACTGGTGTTATAACTGATACACTGAACTGACGTTGTAACTGATACACTGAACTGGTGTTATAACTGATACACTGAACTGGTGTTATAACTGATACACTGAACTGACGTTGTAACTGATACACTGAACTGGTGTTATAACTGATACACTGAACTGGTGTTATAACTGATACACTGAACTGACGTTGTAACTGATACACTGAACTGGTGTTATAACTGATACACTGAACTGGTGTTATAACTGATACACTGAACTGACGTTGTAACTGATACACTGAACTGACGTTGTAACTGATACACTGAACTGACGTTGTAACTGATACACTGAACTGGTATTATAACTGATACACTGAACTGGTGTTATAACTGATACACTGAACTGGTGTTATAACTGATACACTGAACTGGTGTTATAACTGATACACTGAACTGACGTTGTAACTGATACACTGAACTGACGTTGTAACTGATACACTGAACTGACGTTGTAACTGATACACTGAACTGGTGTTATAACTGATACACTGAACTGACGTTGTAACAGATACACTGAACTGGTGTTATAACTGATACACTGAACTAGTAACTGATACACAGAACTGGTGTTATAACTGATACACTGAAATCGTGTTATAACTGATACACTGAACTGACGTTATAACTGATACACTGAACTGGTGTTATAACTGATACACTGAACTGGTGTTATAACTGATACACTGAACTGGTGTTATAACTGATACACTGAACTGGTGTAATAACTGATACACTGAACTGGTGTTATAACTGATACACTGAACTGACGTTGTAACTGATACACTGAACTGACGTTGTAACTGATACACTGAACTGGTGTTATAACTGATACACTGAACTGACGATGTAACTGATACACTGAACTGACATTATAACTGATACACTGAACTGGTGTTATAACTGATACACTGAACTGGTGTTATAACTGATACACTGAACTGGTGTTATAACTGATACACTGAACACTTTATTGTTCTCCCAGCGGAAGAAGAAAAGAGGTCCTTAACTTTACCTTAGCCCCTATTTATCCTTAAAAAAAAGAAAAGAGTTCCTTAACTTTACCTTAGCCCCTATTTATCCAACAAAAAAGAAAGAGTTCCTTAACTTTACCGTAGCCGTTACTTATCCACACAAAAAAAGAAAAGATGTCCTTAACTTTACCTTAGCCCCTATTTATCCACACACAAAAAATAAAAGAGTTCCTTAACTTTACCTTAGCCCCTATTTATCCACACAAAAAAGAAAAGAGTTCCTTAACTTTACCTTAGCCCCTATTTATCCACACAAAAAAGAAAAGAGTTCCTTAACTTTACCTTAGCCCCTATTTTTCCACACAAAAAAAGAAAAGAGTTCCTTAACTTTACCTTAGCCTTATTTATCCAACAACAAAACAATAGATGTTCTTAAATTTACCTCAGCCCCTATTTATCCAACAACAAAAGAAAAGAGGTCCTTAACTTTACCTTAGCCTTATTTACCCAACAACAAAACAATAGATGTTCTTAACTTCACCTCAGCTCCTATTTATCCAACAACAAAAGAAAAGAGGTCATTAACTTTACCTCAGCTCCTATTTATCCAACAACAAAAGAAAAGAGGTCATTAACTTTACCTTAGCCTTATTTATCCAACAACAAAACAATAGATGTTCTTAACTTTACCTCAGCTCCTATTTATCCAACAACAAAAGAAAAGAGGTCCTTAACTTTACCTTAGCCCCTATTTATCCACACAAAAAAGAAAAGAGTTCCTTAACTTTACCTTAGCCCCTATTTTTCCACACAAAAAAGAAAAGAGTTCCTTAACTTTACTTTAGCCTTATTTATCCAACAACAAAACAATAGATGTTCTTAACTTTACCTTAGCCCCTATTTATCCACACACAAAAAGAAAAGAGGTCCTTAACTTTACCTTAGCCCCTATTTATCCACGCAAAAAAGAAAAGAGGTCCTTAACTTTACCTTAGCCCCTATTTATCCAACAACAAAAGAAAAGAGTTCCTTAACTTTACCTTAGCTCCTATTTATCCAACAAAAAAAGAAAAGAGGTTCTTAACTTTACCTTAGCTCCTATTTATCCAACAAAAAAAGAAAAGAGATTATTAACTTTACCTTAGCCCCTATTTATCCAAAAACAAAAGAAAAGAGTTCCTTAACTTTACCTTAGTCCCTATTTATCCAACAACAAAAGAAAAGAGTTCCTTAACCTTACCTTAGCCCCTATTTATCCACACACAAAAAGAAAAGAGTTCCTTAACTTTACCTTAGTCCCTATTTATCCAACAACAAAAGAAAAGAGGTCCTTAACTTTACCTTAGCCCCTATTTATCCAACAACAAAAGAAAAGAGTTCCTTAACTTTACCTTAGCTCCTATTTATCCAACAAAAAAAGAAAAGAGGTTCTTAACTTTACCTTAGCTCCTATTTATCCAACAACAAAAGAAAAGAGGTTTTTAACTTTACCTTAGCCCCTATTTATCCAACAACAAAAGAAAAGAGTTCCTTAACTTTACCTTAGTCCCTATTTATCCAACAACAAAAGAAAAGAGTTCCTTAACTTTACCTTAGCCCCTATTTATCCAACAAAAAAAGAAAAGAGGTTCTTAACTTTACCTTAGCTCCTATTTATCCAACAAAAAAAGAAAAGAGGTTTTTAACTTTACCTTAGCCCCTATTTATCCAACAACAAAAGAAAAGAGTTCCTTAACTTTACCTTAGTCCCTATTTATCCAACAAAAAAAAGAAAAGAGGTTCTTAACTTTACCTTAGCTCCTATTTATCCAACAAAAAAAGAAAAGAGGTTTTTAACTTTACCTTAGCCCCTATTTATCCAACAACAAAAGAAAAGAGTTCCTTAACTTTACCTTAGCCCCTATTTATCCAACAAAAAACAAAAGAGGTTCTTAACTTTACCTTAGCCCCTATTTATCCAACAAAAAACAAAAGAGGTTCTTAACTTTACCTTCATCACCATCATCATTATCGAGTGACTCCTCCGCAACGAAGATTGGCTTTCATGGATCGCCATTCTACTCATAGATTGACTTTTCCATCTTTTGATGTTACTCGTCAATGTTAGTCTTGGTCTGCCTCTGCCTCTTTTACCTTGTATTTTCCCTTCCAATATTACTTTTAGTAGGTTGTTGTGTCTTTTAACATGCCCCAAAAATTTCATTTGTCTTGTCTTAATTGTATTAGTAGTTCTCTTTTTATTTTCAGTTGTTTTAAAACTTCATCGTTTGTTTGAAGTTTGTTTTATTTTCTTTCCATCTAATTCTACCTATTCTTCTATAAATCCACATTTGAAAGGCTTCTATTTTCTGTTCTGTTTTCTTGTCTAATGTCCATGTTTCTGCACAATACAGGAAAATTGAGATGTAGCATTTTGCCATTCTTAGTTTCAGCCCTGCTGATATTTGTTTTCTTGCTAGTATATTTTTCATGTCATTAAAATTACTTTTTGCCATACCTATTCTTTTGTTTATTTCAATTTTACATTTTCCATCGTTGGTTATAGTATGTCCCAGCTAGTTGTAGCCCTGGACTGTCTCCAGATGTATTCACTCAACTGATATTTAATTGTAGGTCTTGAGAGTTTACTTTGTTTATGATCATAGTTTTAAGTCTTTTTGATATTCATTTCTAGTCCATATTTTTTGCTTGTTATTTTTATCACATTAAGCAATTGTTGTAGGTCTTTAGGATTTTATGCTAGTAGAACAGTATCATCAGCATATCTTAGGTTATTGATTATCTTTCCATTAATGTTTAGGCCTGGCATCTCTGAGATGTTTTTAAAGACTTGCTCAGTGTATAGATTGAATAACTTTTTATGTCCATGGGTGTAGAGTTCTCCTTGTTATATTTTATTATTGCTGTTTGCTCCCAGTACAAATTACATATTAGTCGTATGTCTGTGTCGTCTAGATTTATATCCTTTAGGCAGTCTATAAGTTGGTTATGGTGTATTCTATTGAAAGCTTTGGTGTAGTCTATGAAGCAGGCATATATTGGTTTGTTTACTTCTATGTACTTTTCAATCAATGTTCTCATGCTAAATATGGCTTCTTTTGTCCCACTGTTTTTCCTGAATCCAAATTGTTGCTCATCTAATTCAGTATTGATTTTATTCTGAATCCTTCCCTGTATAACGTTTAGTAATTTTTGTTACCTGGCTCATTAGGTTTATTGTTCTGAAATCACTGCATTCAACTGCACCATTCCTTGTATGCAATGCAATGACAGTTGATGTTTTTAGTTCGTTTGGTATGTATCCTGTGTGGTATATGTCATTGCATTTGTCTGTGATCACTTCGATGCCAAAATCTTCTAGAGCCTGTATTATCTCTATCTGTATATTGTCAGGTCCTGCTGCCTTTCCCTTTTTCATTGTTTTTATAGCTTTTCTACTTCAGATTTCAGGATTTTATAGTTGTATGTACATTTTATGTCTGGCTTTTTGTCCCTTTCGTCATGAAATAATTATGTTATATATTCTTGCCATCTACTTATTATATCTTTGTTGTCTGTTAGCATTCTTCCCTCTTTGTTTGCAATATATCCGTTTCCTGCAGCTTTTTTGTCTTTATTAGTCATTCTCTTTATTTCTGTGTGCATCTCTCTTAAGTTTTGTTTACTTTCCATAGTTTCGACTTCTAGACATCTTTGGTTGAGCCAGACTTCTTTTGCCTTTTTGCACATTCTCCGTATTTCATTGTCTATATCCTTGTATCTGGCAATGTTTTTCGCTTGTCTTCTTTCTTCCATTTTTTCTAAGATTTTGTCAAATATCCATTTTTGTTTTTTGTTACTTTCCTTTTTGGGCAAGGTGTTGCAGGATACTTGCATGCTGTTTTTTATGCATTGCCATTTTGTTGTGACTTTTTCCTCAGGATCTTCTCTACTGTACTGCTCAATCCCCTCTTCTAGCAGCCTCTGATATGTGTTCTTTACTTGTACAGTATAAGTTTCTTTTACATCTTTCTGGTTTAATGCTGTTATATCTATTGGTGTTGCTGAATTAGTTTTTTGTTTGTTTCTCTTTAATTTGATTTTCATTTTAATCATTACAGGATTGTGATCTGAATTTATATCTGCTCATGTGTAGATTTTGGCTTTCTTGACGCTGTTCCGGAATCTGTCTTTTATCATTATATAATCTATTTGATTCCTCTTGCTGTCTCCAGGGCTTTTCCATGTGTATAATTTCCTTTTCTCTTGCTCAAAGAAGGTGTTGCATATTATCAGTCTGTTTTCTTCACAAAATTGTATTAATCTTTCTCCTATGTTATTCCTTTATCCTAAACCATGATTTCCTATAATGTTCTTATATTTACCTTTTCCTACTTTAGTGTTATGTCACCCAACTTTACCATAGTCCCTATTTATCCACACACACAAAAAATAGTTCCTTAACTTTACCATAGCCCCTATTTATCCACACACACACACACACACACACAAATAGTTCCTTAACTTTACCGTAGCTCCTATTTATCCACACACACACACATACAAATAGTTCCTTAACTTTACCGTAGTCCCTATTTATCCACACACACACACACACACAAATAGTTCCTTAACTTTACCGTAGTCCCTATTTATCCACACACACACACACACAAATAGTTCCTTAACTTTACCGTAGCTCCTATTTATCCACACACACACACAAATAGTTCCTTAACTTTACCGTAGCTCCTATTTATCCACACACACACAAAAATAGTTCCTTAACTTTACCGTAGCTCCTATTTATCCACACAAACACAAAAATAGTTCCTTAACTTTACCGTAGCTCCTATTTATCCACACACACACACAAATAGTTCCTTAACTTTACCGTAGTCCCTATTTATCCACACACACACACACACACACACAAATAGTTCCTTAACTTTACCGTAGCTCCTATTTATCCACACACACACAAAAATAGTTCCTTAACTTTACCGTAGCTCCTATTTATCCACACACACACACAAATAGTTCCTTAACTTTACCGTAGCTCCTATTTATTCACACAAACACAAAAATAGTTCCTTAACTTTACCGTAGCTCCTATTTATCCACACACACACACAAAAATAGTTCCTTAACTTTACCGTAGCTCCTATTTATCCACACAAAAAAAGAAAAGAGTTCCTTAACTTTACCGTAGCTCCTATTTATCCACACAAAAAAAAGGAAAATCCTCACTACCCTTTCACAATAGTTTGGGTTTGATGTGAAAGCACAGAAGCATCCAGCAGAAGACACTAAATAGTTTCACCAAATTACTGACTTGCAATCATGATTGCTTGCTACCAACACTCTGTTAAGACGCAAAAGGCCATATTATTATGATATTTTGGGGGGGATTTTCAGTGAATAGAACAATTGCCATACAAAATACATTCCCCATATTGGAGCTAAGTATTTGACTTCTCTTGTTTCTTGATTTATTTTGGAGCGTGTGGAAAAACAAAATTAATATGAGAAGACAATTAGACACCGTGTAAAAATTGAGATATAAAATTCAGAGGACATTTGTGTGTGTGTTTGCGGGCCGGGGGATGCAAATAAAGTGTATCTTCATGTATGATGAGAAGAATGAAGCTCGGCTTATCATTTGTCAATGTAAGGGGAGAACCGATGAGCCCCATCCTAGCTAGACGACATTCGCTTTCATGCCGGCGATGTAATTAATGGCTGCCTCAATCCCACTAGCTTGATCCCGTTGTCGAAATAATCTCACACGCCAGTTCGTTTCATCCGCTCACCCATACAGGAGACATTGACAGTGGTTACAGCAATCTCATACAGGAGACATTGACAGCGGTTACAGCAATCTCATACAGGAGACATTGACAGCGGTTGCAGCAATCTCAAACAGGAGACATTGACAGCGGTTGCAGCAATCTCAAACAGGAGACATTGACAGTGGTTACAGCAATCTCATACAGGAGACATTGACAGCGGTTGCAGCAATCTCAAACAGGAGACATTGACAGCGGTTGCAGCAATCTCATACAGGAGACATTGACAGCGGTTGCAGCAATCTCAAACAGAAGACATTGACAGTGGTTACAGCAATCTCATACAGGAGACATTGACAGTGGTTACAGCAATCTCATACAGGAGTTCTACCGGCAGTGGTTACATCAATCTCACACATGAATTCCATTGACAGTGGTTACAGCAATCTCATACAGGAGTTCTACCGGCAGTGGTTACATCAATCTCACACATGAATTCCATTGACAGTGGTTACAGCAATCTCATACAAGAATTCCATTGACAGTGGTTACAGCAATCTCATACAAGAATTCCATTGACTGGTTACAGCAATCTCATACAAGAATTCCATTGACAGTGGTTACAGCAATCTCCAACAAGAATTCCCAAATTTTAGTGCCTTCTTCATTTTCAGCATAAAAGACATTAAATAATGGCTGCCTGTATCATAGATGGAAGTCTGAGCGACGTCACAACGTCTGCGGCTCTTTTTGTCAAATGTCATGTCAATGAAGATCTTCAACTTCCTAATACTTTTATTTTTAATTATCGATTTTCTGACAATGATATCATCCACACCTTACTTATCTATCTAATCTATTTTTCCACTACTATGCACTGCAGCTATTAATTCTACCTTCTGTACTTTACATTATCGTTCATTTCTAGCACTTTTCACTTATTCTTTGCGCCAGCTCTTAAAGTGCACTGAATTAATGTTAACTTCATACACAATAGTTGCTACTTGAAGTCTCTTTGTTAACAACAAAATATGTTTGGTCAACAAAGAGAGAAAGTAAGAGCGAGTAGTAAACGTATGTCGACGCTATAATAATAGAGCTCCCTGGACATTTTTGGAATGGAAGGCTGGTAAGAGGTTATTTACCATCACCATCAAGCTAATGGAACCATCAACATCAATTCTTGTTGACATCTCTCAAGAGGGACTAAACATGTTCGGTGATACGACAAACGCAATGAGAAAGCTTGTGGTCAATAATGAGATGATCGTTATTATTGCAATCCGTCTATTGATGTCCACACGATCATCTCCTTGTGGCAACCAATGAGGTCAATCCAGGAAAGCCCCAGCTGTTGTGAGATAAATCAACTAAATGGTGGATTGGATGAGGACAGTCAATTAACAGAATGATCATTTAGGGAGGACAGTCGACTCAGAATGGATTTAGTGATTACATCAGACTAAACCATCGGGTGAGCAACGCCGACGTGAAACAATCTGTCTAGTTATCGAACTCATTGAACAATTATTTCAGAGAGATATTGAAATAAAAAGTCAAGCGCGTCAGTGAGTTTGATGAAGTAAGCAAGTAACTATTTGTTCTGGGGACAATCTGACAAAACAATTGTTCAACACTATGTTTAATGTTGACAGCTATCTTCTTCTTGTTCACCGATCATGTCTTGTGATCTTGTCAAATTCATTCTTTGTCCTGTTGCATGATTGAGGGGTAAGAACTTCATCATGACACGTGATGAGCTGATCACATGATCGGCACTCGTACAAGCGTGTGTCCTGATTTTTCCCTTAAACCTGGGCTGTGGCTGCCACACTCGGTCTTCGGCAGGCTGGTCCGTGACTGCCACACTCGGTCTTCGGCAGGCTGGTCCGTGACTGCCACACTCGGTCTTCGGCAGGCTGGTCCGTGACTGCCACACTCGGTCTTCGGCAGGCTGGTCCGTGACTGCCACACTCGGTCTTGGACAAGCTGGTCCGTGACTGCCACACTCGGTCTTGGACAAGCTGGTCCTTGACTGCCACACTCGGTCTTGGACAAGCTGGTCCGTGACTGCCACACTCGGTCTTCAGCAGGCTGGTCCTTGACTATCACACTCGGTCTTGGACAAGCTGAATTTAAATTTGACGTAGGAGTTTTTCTTCTCGTTGGGTGGAGGCCGGCCAGGACTGTTGGACTAACTCTGCCTGTAGTTTCTGCCTGGCTTATCTCTCATAGCTTTGCTTTCCCCGAAACTAACTACTAGGCAGCACCAGTTTGTTTTCCGGAGTGTCCTTCCCAGTGTAGCTTTGAATGTAGCTTTGAATGTAGCTTTGAATGTAGCTTTGAATGTGGCTCTGACTCGCATGGCTTCTTCTATTATTATACTCCCATGACAACTAGCACCAGAAGAGGAAAATGAAAGATCAAGTAAAGAGAAACAGTAAGAAAAACATACAAAATAATAATTTGCAAATTTCTTTCTGATTGAAACATCAAAACAATGCTTGACTTTCCAAAATAATAAAATAAATCAATAAATCTGACGCTTGCAAGACAAGCAGTAAGATCACGTATCATGATATATGTTCTTTGTGTAAACTATAGATTGCGTATTATGTATGAACGTCAACAAGGTCAGAATGTCTTGAGTAACATTTGTAAAGAGGTTCTTTCCTGGTCCCGGTCTCAAAGACACAAACACACACACACACACACACACACACACACAAATCGTTTGCAGTTAAAATGGAATCGATGAATGAGATTGAGAGACGAAATAACAAAAATTGGCAATGTGTAGAGTCACTGCAGAAGTAAAAAATACATAGTCACCTTTGTCTACGTCACTGGACATGCGGGAGTACGTGAAAATAAAAGAGCGGACGGGTTGGCTAGCTGCACCGTTGTTCAAGACGGTCAACTAATGGATCGGGCGGATGTCATCAATGTTCTCCGAGAAGATGGGAAGGGCACTGGACTTTGACAACCATGAGTCCACGTCAATTCTTCGGATGAAAGAGATGGGAGTTAAGATGGGCACAGCCAAGAACGAGAAACTTAGTGGCCGTATAAGAAGACTTATCAACCAACACAGAACTGGAGTCGTCAGTCGCTGGACGCCTGTGGGACTTGCTGAGGAGGGGATCTGAGCACTTATGGACATGTTCGAAGTGCAATGATGATGACCCGCGAATAACACAATAACAACAGCAACAAGAAACAGGAATCAGACATATGTTCTTACCTGGAAGTAGACAATCTCGTAGTGATCTCCGTGTCTGTTCATTCTCAGGATGTGGGTGCCATTACTAACGTACAGGTGACCGCCGCCTGGAATACATCAACAATTGAGTTTGTGTGGTAGATGATGTAGACAGGCGTGTGTGGTAGATGATGTAGACAGATGTGAGTGGTAGATGATGTAGACAGGTGTGTGTGCTAGAAGATGTAGACAGATGTGAGTGGTAGATGATGTATACAGGTGTGTGTGCTAGATGATGTAGACAGATGTGAGTGGTAGATGATGTAGACAGATGTGAGTGATAGATGAAGTAGACAGATGTGAGTGGTAGATGATGTAGACATGTGTGTGTGCTAGATGATGTAGACAGATGTGAGTGGTAGATGATGTAGACAGGTGCGTGTGCTAGATGATGTAGACAGATGTGAGTGGTAGATGATGCAGACAGGTGTGTGTGCTAGATGATGTAGACAGATGTGAGTGGTAGATGATGTAGACAGGTGTGTGTGGTACATGATGTAGACATGTGTGTGTGCTAGATGATGTAGACAGATGTGAGTGGTAGATGATGTAGACAGATGTGAGTGGTAGATGATGTAGACAGGTGTTTGTGCTAGATGATGTAGACAGATGTGTGTGGTAGATGATGTAGACAGATGTGAGTGGTAGATGATGTAGACAGATGTGAGTGGTAGATGATGTAGACAGATGTGTGTGTGGTAGATGATGTAGACAGATGTGAATGGTAGATGATGTAGACAGATGTGAGTGGTAGATGATGTAGACAGATGTGAGTGGTAGATGCTGTAGACAGATGTGAGTGGTAGATGATGTAGACAGATGTGAGTGGTAGATGATGTAGACAGGTGTATGTGGTAGATGATGTAGACAGGTGTGTGTGGTAGATGATGTAGACAGATGTGAGTGGTAGATGATGTAGACAGATGTGAGTGGTAGATGATGTAGACAGATGTGAGTGGTAGATGATGTAGACAGGTGTGTGTGCTAGATGATGTAGAGAGATGTGAGTGGTAGATGATGTAGACAGATGTGAGTGGTAGATGATGTAGACAGATGTGAGTGGTAGTTGACGTAGACAGATGTGTGTGGTAGATGATGTAGAGAGATGTGAGTGGTAGATGATGTAGACAGATGTGAGTGGTAGATGATGTAGACAGGTGTGTGTGCTAGATGATGTAAACAGGTGTGTGTGGTAGTTGACGTAGACAGATGTGTGTGCTAGATGATGTAGACAGATGTGAGTGGTAGATGATGTAGACAGATGTGAGTGGTAGATGATGTAGACAGGTGTGTGTGCTAGATGCTGTAAACAGGTGTGTGTGGTAGATGATGTAGACATGTGTGTGGTAGTTGACGTAGACAGGTATGTGTGGTAGATGATCTAGACATGTGCGTGTGGTAGATGATGTAAACATGTGTGTGTGGTAGATGACGTAGACAGATGTGTGTGGTAGATGATGTAGACAGGTGTGTGTGCTAGATGATGTAGACAGATGTGAGTGGTAGCTGATGTAGACAGATGTGTGTGTGGTAGATGATGTAGACAGATGTGAATGGTGGTAGATGATGTAGACATGTGTGTGTGATAGATGACGTAGACAGATGTGTGTGGTAGATGATGTAGACAGGTGTGTTCCATTTTAACAGGAAACAGTGCTATTGTTGTAATCTGTGTTTTCATTGTCTGTTGCTTCGGTCGTGGTATAATATGAGCAATAAACGTCAATTAAATGAAAAAATAAGATTTTTTCATGAGAAATGGGAACATTATTTTGTATTTATCAACAATAAGGATAGCAAAACGCAGTGCCTTGTGTGTTTGCAAGTGCTGTCTGTAAATAAAGAGTATAATCTTAAACGGCATTACACACAGCACCACGCCGCTAAATACAAGGACTACATTGGTACAATACGTTCTACACTTGTGTGCGATTTGAAGAAAAAGGTTAGTGTTCAGAAATCTGTTTTTACTACATTAACAACAATACAAACAAGTTCCTTAATGGCATCGTTTGTTGTAAGCGCAGAGATAGCGAAATAAAAAAAAATCATTATGTGACGGTGACTCCATTGCCCAGCATTACACTGCATTATACACCAGGAGGTGCTGTGTGGCAAGATTCTAGACGTGGAGGATGTTATGAAAACTGTAATAAAGTGTGTGAATTTAATAAAAGGCGGGAATCGGTATTTGACACACCGACAGTTTATAAATTGTCTATCAGAAGTTGAGGCGGAATATGGCGATTTGGTGCTCTACACACAAGTACGGCTAAGCAGAGAGAATTGTTTGAGGCGGTTTTTTGCTTTGAGAAACGAGATAAAGCAGTTTTTAGAGAAACATGATACCAACAAAGAACTGATCAGAAAAATGTCTGATCCACATTTTAACAGCGTATTGGCCTTTTTAACTGATATCACCCAGCACATGAATGAACTCAACGTGAAGCTACAGGGACGTTCCCAAACAGTCTCAGATTTGGTAGGACACCTAGATGGATTTATAAGTCAACTAAAAGTTTTTAGATTTACCCTGGCCAAAGAAAACTTCATTCATTTTCCTTCGTGCAAAGAATTGATTGAGGAGCGCAATGACACTGATTTCAAATTTCCTGTATTAATGTTAGACAAACTATTGGAGCATTTCAATGAACGATTTTCTGACTTCAGTGGTATACGACCAGAACTGGCATTGTTTAACAACCCTATGAAGTGTGACATTTTCCAACAACATGACACTTTTCAGTTGGAGTTATGTAACCTCCAAAGTGACCCCTTTATCCAATCAAGGATGGAGATAGGAGTTGACTTTTGGAAACTTGTGCCACAGGAAAAATATCCCGCATTGAGTGATTTCAGTTTGAAAATTACTTCTATGTTCGGAAGTACATATATATGTGTGTGCGCTTTTTCAACAATGAAGGAGATTAAATCGTCACAAAGAAACCGACTCACTGATGGCCACCTTCAGGATTTATTACGTATATCATCATCATCTTTACACATTGACTTTGATGAACTTGTTGCTGCACATGAACGTCCACATTGTTCTCATTAAGGTTTGTTACATGTCAACTTTAAAATGACCTAACTAAAACATGTTTGTTAAACAATATAAATAGCAAATTTTATTCATTTTTATAAATCAACTAGGCATTTTTAACTCTGTTGCAATAAAATGATTTATGTAAACAAATAATGCCGATAAATAACAAAAATATTACCTTAAAACAAATGTCAAGTTTATTTGTATTGATGTTGTTATGTGTGTGGCCCGCCACACAAAAAATAATTTAAAAAGTGGCCCGCCATTTGAAAGAAATTGGCCATCCCTAATGTAGACAGATGTGTGTGGTAGATGATGTAGACAGGTGTGTGTGTGATAGATGATGTAGACAGGTGTGTGTTGGTAGATGATGTAGACAAGGTGTGTGTGGTAGATGATGTAGACAAGGTGTGTGTGGTAGATGATGTAGACAGATATGTGTGGTAGATGATGTAGACAGATATGTGTGGTAGATGTTGTAGACAGATGTGTGTGGTAGATGATGTAGACAGGTGTGTGTGGTAGATGATGTAGACAGATGTGTGTGGTAGATGATGTAGACAGGTGTGTGTGGTAGATGATGTAGACAGGTGTGTGTGATAGATGATGTAGACAGGTGTGTGTGGTAGATGATGTAGACAGATGTGAGTGGTAGATGATGTAGACAGGTGTGTGTGGTAGATGATGTAGACAGATGTGTGTGGTAGATGATGTAGACAGATGTGAGTGGTAGATGATGTAGACAGGTGTGTGTGGTAGATGATGTAGACAGGTGTGTGTGGTAGATGATGTAGACAGATGTGTGTGGTAGATAATGTAGACAGGTGTGTGTGATAGATGATGTAGACAGGTGTGTGTGGTAGATGATGTAGACAGGTGTGTGTTGTAGACAGATGTGTGTGGTAGATGATGTATACAGATGTGTGTGATAGTGAGTGTAAATAGATGCATGTGGTAGTTGGTGTAGATAGATGTATGTGGTAGTGAGTGTAGACAGATGTATGTAGTAGTGAGTATAGACAGATGTATGTGGTAGTGAGTGTAGACAGATGTATGTGGTAGTGAGTGTAGATAGATGTATGTGGTAGTGAGTGTAGACAGATGTATGTGGTAGTGAGTGTAGACAGATATATGTGGTAGTGGATGTAGACAGATATATGTGGTAGTGAGTGTAGACAGATGTAAGTGGCAGTGAGTGTAGACAGATATATGTGGTAGTGAATGTAGACAGATGTATGTGGTAGTGAGTGTAGACAGATGTATGTGGTAGTGAGTGTAGACAGATTTATGTGGTAGTGGGTGTAGAGAGATGTATGTGGTAGTGAGTGTAGACAGATGTATGTGGTAGTGAGTGTAGACAGATGTAAGTGGTAGTGAGTGTAGACAGATATATGTGGTAGTGAGTGTAGACAGATATATGTGGTAGTGAGTGTAGACAGATGTATGTGGTAGTGGGTGTAGACAGATGTAAGTGGTAGTGAGTGTAGACAGATGTAAGTGGTAGTGAGTGTAGACAGATGTAAGTGGTAGTGAGTGTATACAGATGTATGTGGTAGTGAGTGTAGACAGATGTATGTGGTAGTGGGTGTAGACAGATGTATGTGGTAGTGGGTGTAGACAGATGCATGTGGTTGTGAGTGTAGACAGATGTATGTGGTAGTGAGTGTAGACAGATGTATGTGGTAGTGAGTGTAGACAGATATATGTGGTAGTGAATGTAGACATATGTATGTGGTAGTGAATCTAGACAGATGTATGTGGTAGTGAATGTAGACAGATGTATGTGGTAGTGAGTGTAGACAGATGTATGTGGTAGTGAGTGTAGACAGATGTATGTGGTAGTGAGTGTAGACAGATATATGTGGTAGTGGGTGTAGGGAGATGTATGTGGTAGTGAGTGTAGACAGATGTAAGTGGTAGTGAGTGTAGACAGATATATGTGGTAGTGGGTGTAGACAGATATATGTGGTAGTGAGTGTAGACAGATGTAAGTGGTAGTGAGTGTAGACAGATGTATGTGGTAGTGGGTGTAGACAGATGTATGTGGTAGTGGG
This sequence comes from Megaustenia siamemsis, assembly GCA_032433765.1. NCBI lineage: Eukaryota > Metazoa > Mollusca > Gastropoda > Stylommatophora > Ariophantidae > Megaustenia > Megaustenia siamemsis. Next base: position 43,877,446 of record JAVIAB010000106.1, on the reverse strand, counting down.
TGTAGACAGATGTATGTGGTAGTGAGTGTAGACAGATGTAAGTGGTAGTGGGTGTAGACAGATGTAAGTGGTAGTGGGTGTAGACAGATGTATGTGGTAGTGGGTGTAGACAGATGTATGTGGTAGTGGGTGTAGACAGATGTATGTGGTAGTGGGTGTAGACAGATGTATGTGGTAGTGGGTGTAGACAGATGTAAGTGGTAGTGGGTGTAGACAGATGTAAGTGGTAGTGGGTGTAGACAGATGTATGTGGTAGTGAGTGTAGACAGATGTATGTGGTAGTGGGTGTAGACAGATGTATGTGGTAGTGAGTGTAGACAGATGTGTGTGGTAGTGGGTGTAGACAGATGTATGTGGTAGTGGGTGTAGACAGATGTATGTGGTAGTGGGTGTAGACAGATGTATGTGGTAGTGAGTGTAGACTGATGTGTGTGGTAGTGGGTGTAGAATGTAGTTTCTTTCTTTCCGCGCTTAGAAAACCCGAACTCATATCTTTAAGCTCGCGATCACTCACAAAAAACTGACAACTTTTTGTTTCTATTTCCCATCTGTGTACATTATTGTTTCTATTTCCCATCTGTGTACATTATTGTTTCTATTTCCCATCTGTGTACATTATTGTTTATATTTCCCATCTGTGTACATTATTGTTTCTATTTCCCATCTGTGTACATTATTGTTTCTATTTCCCATCTGTGTACATTATTGTTTCTATTTCCCATCTGTGTACATTATTGTTTCTATTTCCCATCTGTGTACATTATTGTTTCTATTTCCCATCTGTGTACATTATTGTTTCTATTTCCCATCTGTGTACATTATTGTTTCTGTTTCCCATCTGTGTACATTATTGTTTCTATTTCCCATCTGTGTACATTATTGTTTCTATTTCCCATCTGTGTACATTATTGTTTCTATTTTCCATCTGTGTACATTATTGTTTCTATTTCCCATCTGTGTACATTATTGTCTCAATTTTGTGATTTAAAAAAGTAAAGTACCCCCGTCACGCCAAGTGGCGTATAGGGAAATATGGTGTTAGTGACCCTATATTTTACAGTCCTTCAGCACATGATTTTTGGGGTAATGTGGTCGGTTTTACGCCCGTGCTGCTTTTACTTTCCCAGAAAAAAATCCGGTACCCATTTAAGACTGGGTGAACCTGGAAGCCGTCGGTTGGGATCGAACCCTACCTCTTGTCCTTTGTAGTCCAGTTCACTAACCACTGAGCTATCGCGGCTCCCCAATTTTGTGATAACAGCTTGCTATATGTGAACATTTATTGTGTGTGCAGAGCTTTTGATTTCAGTACAACTGGGAGCTCAACTACTATTAACGTTGGATATCCCTGAAATCATTCACGCAAGACTGTATGGATGACGTCAGCAACAGATAACCAAAATGACTATTGATGTTGTAGACAACTGTCCTCTCTGTTTACCTGCACTGAATCGTCTAGTCATTACACAAACAGACACGTCACTTCTGGGGGCCAACCATTTATCTATCTTAACATGGAGGTTGTCATCCAAGTCTAGACAAATAGAATATCAGCTTTTAAAAGAATGGATACATGGAACGGAGCAAAATAAAAGACTACGTGGTATAGGCAAGATACTACAAAAAGAGCATGCATGAGGAGCAGTCTAGAAGGCGCCTAAACAGAATAGACCCACCCACTCACACGTATCTGAGTTTGTCGCCCTCGTGTCAGTCTCGAGAGACGCAACATTTGTGAAGATCTCGTCAGTATATCTGCGGCTTCCTTCCTGTACACTTGGAGTCGACAGCCTGTGGCTGGGTTCTCCTACTTTACTACTTTAGGATCAGCAATTATTTCCATTCTGTAGCTAAATGTGTCTCAGGCCCTTCCTATTCGTGTATGTAGCCACTATAATTACTGAAGTGGGTGGCGCTGTCCGAGTACAGAGAACACTAGCACATGTCTAGGGATAACAGACAACTCATTTACGAAGACATGTTGAGTTGTTGCTGGAACTGTTTCCATTTTTTTATTGCCAATGACTATGAGTGTTCCGTCTAGTAATTATCATCTCCCGATCTCACAGTTTAGACGTTTAATGAGACTCTTGGATGTTCAACATTGTGACTTGTTCTCTATATTTACTCTACATCTTCTTTTGCTTTCTTATTTAGGGTTCTTATTTACGTTTCAAATGTCTTCTATGAACTCCATACGCGTCACATAATCTGTCTTATGTGTTTGACTTGATACAGACCTTGCAAAGTTTTTTCTTTCTATATTTTACTTGGATTGTTTGCTCCATTATTCCGCCACATCATTCCATTCTTGCTAACCTTGTTTTAATTTATTTCCCTAATATCTTGCATTCATCGGCTTGGAAACTCTTCTAAAAATATATTTTTTTCTTAATTGACTTTATCTATTTCTATCTCCCACGTGACAAGATGTCTGTTATTTTATGAGATATCTTATTTTGAATATTATCACTAGCAAGCTTTTACAGATAGAATATAACATTAACGGTCGCCATGACAACAGTTTCGTTTGCTACTTGATTGCGTGATTCTTGTGTGTGTGGAGGTGAGTGTCAAGGTCAGACTAAAATAGTCTCCTGCCACGTATGGGATACGTGCAATCAGGATTGGTCGTGATTGCTTTAGCCATCCACCAGGATTGGTCGTGATTGCTCTAGCCATTCACCAGGACTGATCGTGATTGCTCTAGCCGTCGACCAGGATTGGTTGTGCTTGCTCTAGCCGTCACCTGGATTGGTTGTGCTTGCTGTAGCCGTCACCTGGATTGGTCGTGACTGCGCTAATCGTACACTTTGATTGTCAGAACCTCTGACGTCACTTCACTTAGACTCATCTATTTGAATGTGTAAAACTGTATCTTCAGCTTGATTTAAGTGGCGCTAGAGTTGCGCTCTTTGTCATCCTTACTCTTCTGTCCTGATCTACTTCAATCAGTGACAAGACAGAATCAAGAAGCTTGAGGATTGTTCTGAAAGCAATGGATGGGAGGTGCTTTCACAGTGACTCACGGCCAACTAATACACACCTCTCTGCTGGGTTGACATTCCGGTACCACCTTCGTCCGCGCCAAGACAAGCCACAATGTCACAATAATGCAAGTGTCGTGTCATTTTGGAGGCCCATCTTGGAGCTGGACACGCACCCAGGCATGACGCAACAAATAATCAAAGAGTGCAGTGTTTGTGTGCGTGCGCGCCGACCTCACAATCTAAACATCGTTAGTTCATTCCGCGATGAACAAACAATATGTAGTTGTAAAATGTGTCTGACTCGCATGATTGAGGATACCAAAAGGGGAACAGAGCATTGGTCTCTTTACTTTTAATATGCGTGACTTAGAATAATAGAACCGTATGGGTCTACCTTTACTTTTAATATGCGTGACTTAGAATAATAGAACCGTATAGGTCTACCTTTACTTTTAATATGCGTGACTTAGAATAATAGAACATTATAGGTCTACCTTTACTTTTAATATGCGTGACTTAGAATAATAGAACCTTATAGGTCTACCTTTACTTTTAATATGCGTGACTTAGAATAATAGAACCTTATAGGTCTACCTTTACTTTTAATATGCGTGACTTAGAATAATAGAACCGTATAGGTCTACCTTTACTTTTAATATGCGTGACTTTGAATAATAGAACCTTATAGGTCTACCTTTACTTTTAATATGCGTGACTTTGAATAATAGAACCTTATAGGTCTACCTTTACTTTTAATATGCGTGACTTAGAATAATAGAACCTTATAGGTCTACCTTTACTGTTAGTGGCATCATTCCACTAGCCCCTGACAACATCCGGACAGTAGTGACCAATAACTGCAACCCCAACGGGCTGCCATGACCAATCAATGGCAACTGACGAGCCGGGTAATCGTTCACAAGTAGGTCAAGACAAACCGTGCAGTTCATTATTGCCTGCCCTTAGTTCTCAACTCGGTGTGTGTGTGTTTGTGTGTGGCCTGATTGTCTTTTAATTACGTGGTTTGATTAAGCTGCGGAAGGAGTGCGAATGTGCAAGTGTGTGTGTCTCTCTCTCTCGCTATGTGTGTGTGTGGTGTTTAGACACGTGGTGTGCAAATAGAAGGGGGAATTGGGTGAGAGGTTGGGAAGGGGCCGGGTATGCAAGATCCACACTTCAGGCTGTTATCCTGTTATTCTGTTATCGTGTTATCGTGTTATCCTGTTCAATGTTTTCTGGTTGAGCGTTGCCCGCCATTGAGCCAGTGTGCATGAACGGTCAGATCGACATCAAAGGAGGTATTTGATTAAACGCATATCAAAACACAGAAACTGCAAATAAAATAAACGGCATGTTTTGCTACAGACTGTTTGCTAGATCGTGCTAGATCTCAACGCCTGTTGTAAACATCTTTTAGACACCACAGAAGCATGTTGACGTTTTCACCTCCAAAATATAAGTACTAAAGGGAGGTCAAAAAGTAATGCACACCAATTTTTTTCTCGGCTAATAATAAAGATAGGAATATGAAATTTTGCACACTTGGAATATGACATGTTCCAATTATGTGCACCAAATTGCACAGCATTCGGATAAATATTACGCAATCTATGAACCGTTAAAATGGAGCTTGTCAACAATGTCCGTTACAAACAGCGAATTGTCATAGAATTTCTGGTTGCGGAAAAAGAAACTGTGGCAAACATTCATAAACGACTGTGTGCAGTGTACAAATGTTCTGCAGTCGATAGGAGCAGTTAGTCGCTGGGTTCAGAGAATTAAAGCTGCAGAAAGTGTACGAGTGGAGCTGCATGATTTACCGCGTTCTGGACGTGTTGCCTCGGCTACCAGCACAGACATGTTAAACCGGGCTGATGCCATTATTCGTAAGGATAGGCGTATCACTAGTCAGCAATTGGCATTGCAGCTTACAGTCAGCAAGGGAAGTGCAATCGCAATTTTTAAAACTCTCGGATATTCAAAGATTTGCGCTCGATGGGTTCCTCGGTGCCTAACAAATGATCACAGAGTTCAAAGGAAAACATTCTGTTCTGAATTGTTGGAGCGTTTCGGTGTTGAAGGAGAAATGTTTTTGTCAAAAATTGTTACCGGTGACGAAACGTGGGCACATTATTATGAGCCTGAAACAAAAATGCAGTCAATGGAATGGCATCATCCGCAGTCACCAAAAAGAAAAAAATTCAAAACATCTCCATCAGCCGGAAAGGTGATGATCACTGTCTTCTGGGACATTGATGGTGTGATTCTTTTTGATGTAATGACAAGAGGTGAGACAATCAACTCGACAGCTTACATCAATACACTGGCAAAACTCAAAAATCGGTTCCACAGAGTTCGGCCTAATAAGCCATCTGCAGATTTGTTGCTTCGCCATGACAATGCACGCCCTCACACAAGTCTGGTAACACGGGAAGCAATCAACAAATTTGGTTGGACTGTACTGCCCCATCCTCCTTACAGCCCTGATCTGGCTCCCTCAGATTTCCATCTGTTTGGACCACTCAAAAAATTCCTGCGTGGGACACACTTTGACAATGATGAGGATGTGATCCGTGCAGTTAAAAAATGGCTACGCGAGCAGGACAAAACTTGGTACAAACGAGGCATTCATGACCTAGTTTCGCGTTGGCGTAAGGCAATACGCTTGGACGGAGATTATGTTGAAAAATAGGTAGTGTCAAGGGGATGTTCAGCTACAATCTGTGAAAATTTCACACATTTTGCCCGAATAGTTTCCGAGAAAAAAATTGGTGTGCATTACTTTTTGACCTCCCTACGTAGAACCGTGTTGAGAACAGCTGACATAAATTTACATTTAGAAACGGCTTTGGTAGTTGACACATTGATAGCTTACGACAGCATATAGTATTCTCAATGAGATTGTAACAAATTCGTTAACTAAATTCACATGCAGCGACAAGCCCAACGTGCAAACGTCTGAAGTCAAACCAGGAGTGCTAGAAATATTTCCAGCATTCCTATGATGACATTTACGAAATGTGTGATGAGAGAGACTGTATAAGATATGGAACAACATTGGCAATGTTCTCAGGTCTACTAGACTGACGATGTGTTCATGTTAGCAGAGGTCGAGGTCTAGATCTGTCAGGAATGTCGGCAGATGCTGAAATCTAGATCTGTCAGGAATGTCGGCAGATGCTGAAAAACATTTCACACCAGGAATTGTCACAGCAGTCATCCTATGACATGTTTCAGTAATTGTCACATTTTCAGGAATTATCACATTAGCCATTATATGAAATGCTTCACACGCTGGGAATTGTCACATTAGCCATTATATGAAATGGTTCACAGCCTGGGAATTGTCACATTAGCCATTATATGAAATGCTTCACACGCTGGGAATTGTCACATTAGCCATTATATGAAATGGTTCACAGCCTGGGAATTGTCACATTAGCCATTATATGAAATGGTTCACAGCCTGGGAATTGTCACATTAGCCATTATATGAAATGGTTCACACGCTGGGAATTGTCACATTAGCCATTATATGAAATGGTTCACAGCCTGGGAATTGTCACATTAGCCATTATATGAAATGGTTCACAGCCTGGGAATTGTCACATTAGCCATTATATGAAATGGTTCACACGCTGGGAATTGTCACATTAGCCATTATATGAAATGGTTCACACGCTGGGAATTGTCACATTAGCCATTATATGAAATGCTTCCTATCAAGAACATAAATAGACTAAATCGTGTTAATTTGACAATTAATGAAATTAACCGAAATGTAATGTGTCAGAAGAATGACAGGAAACAGCTTAAGGGACAGAGTAAGATACATCGACCTGAGGAAGAAACTCGAAATTGAACCTACCATCGAATACATAAAGAAACAACAGATACATTGGTTCGACCACATAACAAGACAAAAAGAACTAACAATGACTCAAAGAGCCATACACAAACGCTACGAAAACGCCAGATTAAGAGGAAGACCGAGAAAGAGATGGATAAAGGGAATACTAGAGTCACTAGTAGGAATAACATCAGAAGAGGCCAACAGAAGAGCAAAGAATCGCAGATTGTTTCTCCCCTCGACGCCAACGGCAATGGAGGAAGGATAGAAGAAGAAGAATGAAATTAGCATTTGTGATTTCACTGATTGGAACGACTCGCACAAAAATTCAGTTCTAAAAATGAGAGGACTATAATTGACTATCTGCACAACTGGACGATGAATAATACGCTAGAACACTGTCACTAAAATAATTGTGTGAGGTTATAATAAACAGCTGTGAACACAACTTGCTCAGACTTCGGGGGCGGCAAGCACGTAAGAGATCGCCGGTCACAGTAACCTATAATAGATTGTAGAATTAATCCAAGAAGATACTAATAATAGAACATGTAGCTGTGGGTTACGTTGATTTTATTTCCGTCCACATTTATGATTAACAATTATGGTACACATCTTGACAGTAGTTTTTGATTTGATACATTTGGGCACCCGCTTTAGGAATTGGAAACATTAGCTCAGTAGTTAGTGAACTGAACTACAAAGAATAAGAGGTCGGGTTCAATCCTGATCAGAGACCACTAGGTTCACTCACCCTTTAATGAGTTCTTGGTTTTATGGGAGTGAAAGAAGACACAGGAGTAATCTCAATCCCATTACACAATGTGCCAAAGGTCTATCAAATATATGTCCACTAGCGCCACATTCTCTACCATCGCCACCACTTGGCGTGACGAGGTTCTTTCTTTCTATTGGGATTATCTTTACATTAACTGTGGGCGGTATAACTTTAGTTTACGGACCGGCATGCCCACGTAGAGACCGGCATGCCCACGTAGAGACCGGCACTGCCCCCCCCCCCCCTAACTAAACTTACTTCTTGATATGGTCCATTGACTATGAAATGTGACCGTGAAAAGCGTGTATCGGATATTAAATAACCACTGAGCTATTGTCCGCGCAACATTTGTGTACAATAAACGGATATCGGCAACGACGCCTGAAATATGAGCACAAACAACACAAATAATGATTTTATTGACCCAGATCGGGAACTAGGAGAACATTGCAGAGGCAGATACTGGCAAAACGCAGACTACGGGGGAAACATGCTGAATACACGCAAACACATGGAACTACGTTTATGGTTGTGGAAATGAATGAACAAGCCCACAGCGAATTAGCGAAGAGAAAATAGGCGAACATGAGAAACGCTCGTTAATGCGTCATTGCATAATTTTATAGAGTTATGAAGGCATTCGGACATGAGTGTTTATGTTTTTCTGAAATCGATAAATGGTTTAGACATAACACGGCAGAGGGATTACATTGCATAATGTTGTTTGATCACTCGAACTTCCTGTTGAGAAATTATGGAACTAGCTCCGAGTTAGAGGAAGTAATTAATGGAGAAGGGGAACACACTTACACTGTGTGGTGGTGTTGTTGTTCAGTACAATGTGGTTAAAGCACTGGTAAGCTCGCATTAAAAGACGGACAAGTCAGCCTATGTCAAACTGCACCATCAAAGCAACAGACAGAGCGGAATGACGCTTTATGGTCGCCAAACTTCGATCCAGAGACGGCTCTCAGTGATAGTGATGAAGCTCGCCTAGAAATGTAGCGGTAGTATAGGTCGAATGTAGTGGTAGTATATGTGAATGTAGCGGTAGTATAGGTCGAATGTAGCGGTAGTATATGTGAATGTAGCGGTTGTATAGGTCGAATGTAGCGGTAGTATAGGTCGAATGTAGCGGTAGTATATGTGAATGTAGCGGTAGTATAGGTCGAATGTAGCGGTAGTATAGGTCGAATGTAGCGGTAGTATAGGTCGAATGTAGCGGTAGTATAGGTGAATGTAGCGGTAGTATAGGTCGAATGTAGCGGTAGTATAGGTCGAATGTGGCGGTAGTATAGGTCGAATGTAGCGGTAGTATAGGTCGAATGTAGCGGTAGTATATGTGAATGTAGCGGTAGTATAGGTCGAATGTAGCGGTAGTATAGGTCGAATGTAGCGGTAGTATATGTGAATGTAGCGGTAGTATAGGTCGAATATAGCGGTAGTATAGGTCGAATGTAGCGGTAGTATAGGCGAATGTAGCGGTAGTATAGGTCGAATGTAGCGGTAGTATAGGTCGAATGTGGCAGTAGTATAGGTCGAATGTAGCGGTAGTATTGGTCGAATGTAGCGGTAGTATATGTGAATGTAGCGGTAGTATAGGTCGAATGTGGCGGTAGTATAGGTCGAATGTAGCGGTAGTATATGTGAATGTAGCGGTAGTATAGGTCGAATGTAGCGGTAGTATATGTGAATGTAGCGGTAGTATAGGTCGAATGTGGCGGTAGTATAGGTCGAATGTAGCGGTAGTATAGGTCGAATGTAGCGGTAGTATAGGTCGAATGTAGCGGTAGTATAGGTCGAATGTAGCGTGCATTTACTTTGTAACTTAACATAATTGGTTCCATCTACATCTAACATCATCTACGCAGATATCTCCATCTCTTACCATCTACACAATGACTTCTCTATTACCATCTACACAATGACATCTCTATTACCATCTACACAATGACATCTCTATTACCATCTACACAATGACATCTCTATTAGCATCTACACAATGACATCTCTATTAACATCTATACAATGACATCTCTATTACCATCTACACAATGACATCTCTATTACCATCTACACAATGACATCTCTATTGCCATCTACACAATGACCTCTCTATTGCCATCTACACAATGACATCTCTATTACCATCTACACAATGACATCTCTATTGCCATCTACACAATGGCATCTCTATTAGCATCTACACAATGACATCTCTATTACCATCTACACAATGGCATCTCTATTAGCATCTACACAATGACATCTCTATTACCATCTACACAATGACATCTCTATTGCCATCTACACAATGACATCTCTATTAGCATCTACACAATGACATCTCTATTACCATCTACACAATGACATCTCTATTAGCATCTACACAATGACATCTCTATTACCATCTACACGATGACATCTCCTTTACCATCTACACAATGACATCTCTATTACCATCTACACAATGGCATCTCTATTAGCATCTACACAATGACATCTCTATTACCATCTGCACAATGACATCTCTATTGCCATCTACACGATAACATCTCTATTAGCATCTACACAATGACTTCTCTATTACCATCTACACAATGACATCTCTATTAGCATCTACACAATGACATCTCTATTACCATCTACACGATGACATCTCCTTTACCATCTACACAATGACATCTCTATTACCATCTACACGATGACATCTCCTTTACCATCTACACAATGGCCTCTTTATTGCCATCTACACAATGACCTCTTTATTGCTATCTTCACAATGATCTATCTATTGCCATCTGCACAATGACCTCTCTATTGTCATCTGCACAATGACCTCTCTATTGACACCATCTGCACAATGACCTCTCTATTGTCATCTGCACAATGACCTCTCTATTGCCATCTGCACAATGACCTCTCTATTGCCATCTGCACAATGACCTCTCTATTGCCATCTGCACAATGACCGCTCTATTGTCATCTGCACAATGACCTCTCTATTGACATCTGCACAATGACCTCTCTATTGCCATCTGCACAATGACCTCTCTATTGCCATCTACACAATTACTTCTCTACTGCCATCGGCACAATGACTTCTCTATTGCCATCTGCACAATGACCTCTCTATTGCCATCTACACAATGACCTCTCTATTGCCATCTGCACAATGACCTCTCTATTGCCATCTACACAATGACCTCTCTATTGCCATCTACACAATGACTTCTCTATTGCCATCTGCACAATGACCTCTCTATTGCCATCTACACAATGACTTCTCTATTGCCATCTGCACAATGACCTCTCTATTGCCATCTACACAATGACCTCTCTATTGCCATCTGCACAATGACCTCTCTATTGCCATCTACACAATGACCTCTCTATTGCCATCTGCACAATGACCTCTCTATTGCCATCTACACAATGACCGCTCTATTGACATCTGCACAATGACCGCTCTATTGCCATCTACACAATGACCTCTCTATTGCCATCTACACAATGACTTCTCTATTGCCATCTGCACAATGACCTCTCTATTGCCATCTACACAATGACTTCTCTATTGCCATCTGCACAATGACCTCTCTATTGCCATCTACACAATGACCTCTCTATTGCCATCTGCACAATGACCTCTCTATTGCCATCTACACAATGACCTCTCTATTGCCATCTGCACAATGACCTCTCTATTGCCATCTACACAATGACCGCTCTATTGACATCTGCACAATGACCTCTCTATTGCCATCTGCACAATGACTTCTCTATCGCCATCTGCACAATGACCGCTCTATTGACATCTGCACAATGACCTCTCTATTGCCATTTGCACAAGGACCTCTCTATTGCCATCTCCACAATGACCTCTCTATTGCCATCTGCACAATGACCTCTCTATTGCCATCCGCACAATGACTTCTTTACTGCAATCTTCACAAGGATTTCCCCATTATCATTTGCTCAAAACCTCTAATACCGTCTGCACACTGACCTCCTATTGCCATGTGTACAATATACTCCATGTAGCGCCGTCTGCACAATGACCTTATTGCCTTATGCACAATGACCTCTCTATTGCCATCTGCACAATGACCTTATTACCATCTACACAATGACCTCTCTACTGCTATCTTCACAATGACCTTTCTATTGCGATCTTCACAATGACCTCTCTATTGCCATCTGCACAATGACCTCTCTATTGCCATCTGCACAATGACCTCTCTATTGCCATCTACACAATGACATCTCTATTGCCATCTACACAATGACCTCACTATTGCCATCTGCACAATGACCTCTCTATTGCCATCTGCACAATGACCTCTCTATTGCCATCTGCACAATGAACTCTCTATTGACATCTGCACTATGGTCTCTCTCTTGCCATCTGCATTATCGCCTCTCTATTGCCATCTGCATTATGGCCTCTCTATTGCCATCTGCTTTATGGCCTCTCTATTGCCACCTGCATTATGGCCTCTCTATTGCCATCTACATTATGGCCCCTCTATTGCCATCTGCATTATGGCCTCTCTATTGCCACCTGCATTATGGCCTCTCTATTGCCACCTGCATTATGGCCTCTCTATTGCCATCTGCATTATTGCCTCTCTATTGCTACCTGCATTATGGCCTCTCTATTGCCACCTGCATTATGGCTTCTCTATTGCCACCTGCATTATGGCCTCTCTATTGCCACCTACATTATGGCCTCTCTATTGCCATCTGCACAATGACCTCTCTATTGCCATTTGGACAATGACCTTTCTATTGCCATCTGCACAATGACTTCTCTATTGCCATCTGCATTATGACCTCTCTATTGCCATCTGCACAATGACTTCTCTATTGCCATCTGCATTATGACCTCTCTATTGCCATCTGCACAATGACTTCTCTATTGCCATCTGCATTATGACCTCTCTATTGCCATCTACACAATGACTTCTCTATTGCCATCTGCATTATGACCTCTCTATTGCCATCTGCACAATGACCTCTCCATTGCCATCTACACAATGACTTCTCTATTGCCATCTGCATTATGACCTCTCTATTGACATCTGCACAATGACTTCTCTATTGCCATCTGCATTATGACCTCTCTATTGCCATCTACACAATGACTTCTCTATTGCCATCTGCATTATGACCTCTCTATTGCCATCTGCACAATGACTTCTCTATTGCATTCTGCATTATGACCTCTCTATTGCCATCTACACAATGACTTCTCTATTGCCATTTGGACAATGACCTTTCTATTGCCATCTACACAATGACTTCTCTATTGCCATCTGCATTATGACCTCTCTATTATTGCCATCTACACAATGACATCTCTATTGCCATCTACACAATGACTTCTCTATTGCCATCTGCATTATGACCTCCCTATTGCCATCTACACAATGACCTCTCTATTGCCATCTACACAATGACCTTTCTATTGCCATCTGCACAATGACTTCTCTATTGCCATCTGCATTATGACCTCTCTATTGCCATCTACACAATGACTTCTCTATTGCCATTTGGACAATGACCTTTCTATTGCCATCTACACAATGACTTCTCTATTGCCATCTACATTATGGCCTCTCTATTGCCATCTGCATTATGGCCTCTCTATTGCCACCTGCATTATGGCCTCTCTATTGCCACCTGCATTATGGCCTCTCTATTGCCATCTGCATTATTGCCTCTCTATTGCTACCTGCATTATGGCCTCTCTATTGCCACCTGCATTATGGCTTCTCTATTGCCACCTGCATTATGGCCTCTCTATTGCCACCTGCATTATGGCCTCTCTATTGCCATCTGCACAATGACCTCTCTATTGCCATTTGGACAATGACCTTTCTATTGCCATCTGCACAATGACTTCTCTATTGCCATCTGCATTATGACCTCTCTATTGCCATCTACACAATGACTTTTCTATTGCCATCTGCATTATGACCTCTCTATTGCCATCTGCACAATGACTTCTCTATTGCCATCTGCATTATGACCTCTCTATTGCCATCTGCACAATGACTTCTCTATTGCCATCTGCATTATGACCTCTCTTTTGCCATCTACATAATGACTTCTCTATTGCCATTTGGACAATGACCTTTCTATTGCCATCTACACAATGACTTCCCTATTGCCATCTGCATTATGACCTCTCTATTGCCATCTACACAATGACATCTCTATTGCCATCTACACAATGACTTCTCTATTGCCATCTGCATTATGACCTCCCTATTGCCATCTACACAATGACCTCTCTATTGCCATCTACACAATGACCTTTCTATTGCCATCTGCACAATGACTTCTCTATTGCCATCTGCATTATGACCTCTCTATTGCCATCTACACAAAGACTTCTCTATTGCCATTTGGACAATGACCTTTCTATTGCCATCTACACAATGACTTCTCTATTGCCATCTGCATTATGACCTCCCTATTGCCATCTACACAATGACCTCTCTATTGCCATCTACACAATGACCTTTCTATTGCCATCTGCACAATGACTTCTCTATTGCCATCTGCATTATGACCTCTCTATTGCCTTCTACACAATGACTTCTCTATTGCCATTTGGACAATGACCTTTCTATTGCCATCTACACAATGACTTCTCTATTTCCATCTGCATTATGACCTCTCTATTGCCATCTACACAATGACCTCTCTATTGCCATCTACACAATGACTTCTCTATTGCCATCTGCATTATGACCTCTCTATTGCCATCTACACAATGACCTCTCTATTGCCATCTACACAATGACCTCTCTATTGCCATCTACACAATGACCTCTCTATTGCCATCTACACAATGACCTCTCTATTGCCATCTGCACAATGACTTCTCTATTGCCATTTGGACAATGATCTTTCTATTGCCATCTGCACAATGACCTCTCTATTGCCATCTACACAATGACCTCTCTATTGCCATCTGCACAATGACCTCTCTATTGCCATCTGCACAATGACTTCTCTATTGCCATCTGCACAATGACTTCTCTATTGCCATCTGCACAATGACTTCTCTATTGCCATCTGCACAATGACTTCTCTATTGCCATCTGCACAATGACTTCTCTATTGCCATCTGCACAATGACTTCTCTATTGCCATCTGCACAATGACCTTTCTATTGCCATCTGCACAATGACCTCTCTATTGCCATCTACACAATGACCTCTATATTGCCATCTGCACAATGACCGCTCTATTGTCATCTGCACAATGACCTCTCTATTGACATCTGCACAATGACCTCTCTATTGCCATCTGCACAATGACCTCTCTATTGCCATCTACACAATTACTTCTCTACTGCCATCCGCACAATGACTTCTCTATTGCCATCTGCACAATGACCTCTCTATTGCCATCTACACAATGACCTCTCTATTGCCATCTGCACAATGACCTCTCTATTGCCATCTACACAATGACCTCTCTATTGCCATCTACACAATGACTTCTCTATTGCCATCTGCACAATGACCGCTCTATTGACATCTGCACAATGACCGCTCTATTGCCATCTACACAATGACCTCTCTATTGCCATCTGCACAATGACCTCTCTATTGCCATCTGCACAATGACTTCTCTATTGCCATCTGCACAATGACTTCTCTATTGCCATCTACACAATGACCTCTCTATTGCCATCTACACAATGACCTCTCTATTGCCATCTGCACAATGACCTCTCTATTGCCATCTACACAATGACCTCTCTATTGCCATCTACACAATGACTTCTCTATTGCCATCTGCACAATGACCGCTCTATTGACATCTGCACAATGACCGCTCTATTACATCTGCACAATGACTTCTCTATTGCCATCTACACAATGACTTCTCTATTGCCATCTGCACAATGACCTCTCTATTACCATCTGCACAATGACTTCTCTATTGCCATCTACACAATGACCTCTCTATTGCCATCTGCACAATGACCTCTCTATTGCCATCTGCACAATGACCGCTCTATTGCCATCTGCATTATGACCTCTCTATTGCCATCTGCACAATGACCTCTCTATTGCCATCCGCACAATGACTTCTTTACTGCAATCTTCACAAGGATTTCCCCATTATCATTTGCTCAAAACCTCTAATACCGTCTGCACACTGACCTCCTATTGCCATGTGTACAATATACTCCATGTAGCGCCGTCTGCACAATGCCCTTATTGCCATATGCACAATGACCTCTCTATTGCCATCTGCACAATGACCTTATTACCATCTACACAATGACCTCTCTACTGCTATCTTCACAATGACCTTTCTATTGCGATCTTCACAATGACCTCTCTATTGCCATCTTCACAATGACCTCTCTATTGCCATCTGCACAATGACCTCTCTATTGCCATCTGCACAATAACCTCTCTATTGCCATCTGCACAATGACCTCACTATTGCCATCTGCACAATGACCTCTCTATTGCCATCTGCACAATGACCTCTCTATTGCCATCTGCACAATGACCTCTCTATTGACATCTGCACTATGGTCTCTCTCTTGCCATCTGCATTATCGCCTCTCTATTGCCATCTGCATTATGGCCTCTCTATTGCCTTCTGCTTTATGGCCACTCTATTGCCACCTGCATTATGGCCTCTCTATTGCCATCTACATTATGGCCTCTCTATTGCCATCTGCATTATGGCCTCTCTATTGCCACCTGCATTATGGCCTCTCTATTGCCACCTGCATTATGGCCTCTCTATTGCCATCTGCATTATTGCCTCTCTATTGCTACCTGCATTATGGCCTCTCTATTGCCACCTGCATTATGGCTTCTCTATTGCCACCTGCATTATGGCCTCTCTATTGCCACCTGCATTATGGCCTCTCTATTGCCATCTGCACAATGACCTCTCTATTGCCATCTGCACAATGACCTTTCTATTGCCATCTGCACAATGACTTCTCTATTGCCATCTGCATTATGACCTCTCTATTGCCATCTGCACAATGACTTCTCTATTGCCATCTGCATTATGACCTCTCTATTGCCATCTACACAATGAATTCTCTATTGCCATCTGCATTATGACCTCTCTATTGCCATCTGCACAATGACTTCTCTATTGCCATCTGCATTATGACCTCTCTATTGCCATCTACACAATGACTTCTCTATTTCCATTTGGACAATGACCTTTCTATTGCCATTTACACAATGACTTCTCTATTGCCATCTGCATTATGACCTCTCTATTGCCATCTACACAATGACCTCTCTATTGCCATCTACACAATGACTTCTCTATTGCCATCTGCATTATGACCTCCTTATTGCCATCTACACAATGACCTCTCTATTGCCATCTACACAATGACCTTTCTATTGCCATCTGCACAATGACTTCTCTATTGCCATCTGCCTTATGACCTCTCTATTGCCATCTACACAATGACTTCTTTATTGCCATTTGGACAATGACCTTTCTATTGCCATCTACACAATGACTTCTCTATTGCCATCTGCATTATGACCTCTCTATTGCCATCTACACAATGACCTCTCTATTGCCATCTACACAATGACTTCTCTATTGCCATCTGCATTATGACCTCTCTATTGCCATCTACACAATGACCTCTCTATTGCCATCTACACAATGACCTCTCTATTGCCATCTACACAATGACCTCTCTATTGCCATCTGCACAATGACCTCTCTATTGCCATCTACACAATGACCTCTCTATTGCCATCTGCACAATGACTTCTCTATTGCCATTTGGACAATGATCTTTCTATTGCCATCTGCACAATGACCTCTCTATTGCCATCTACACAATGACCTCTCTATTGCCATCTGCACAATGACCTTTCTATTGCCATCTGCACAATGCCTTCTCTATTGCCATCTGCACAATGACTTCTCTATTGCCATCTGCACAATGACTTCTCTATTGCCATCTGCACAATGACTTCTCTATTGCCATCTGCACAATGACTTCTCTATTGCCATCTGCACAATGACTTCTCTATTGCCATCTGCACAATGACCTTTCTATTGCCATCTGCACAATGACTTCTCTATTGCCATCTGCACAATGACTTCTCTATTGCCATCTGTACAATGACTTCTCTATTGCCATCTGCACAATGACTTCTCTATTGCCATCTGCACAATTACCTCTCTATTGCCATTTGGACAAGGACCTCTCTATTGCCATCTACACAATGACCTCTCTATTGCCATCTACACAATGACCTCACTTTTGCCATCTACACAATGACCTCTCTATTGCCATCTTCACAAGGACCTCTCTATTGCCATCTACACAATGACCTCACTATTGCCATCTACACAAAGACCTCTCTATTGCCATCTACACAATGACCTCTCTATTGCCATCTACACAATGACCTCTCTATTGCCATCTACACAATGACCTCTCTATTGCCATCTACACAATGACCTCTCTATTGCCATCTGCACAATGACCTCTCTATTGCCATCTGCACAATGACTTCTTTACTGCCATCTTCACAAGGACCTCTCTATTGCCATCTTGACAAGGACCTCTCTATTGCCATCTTCACAAGGACCTCTCTATTGCCATCTTCACAATGACCTCTCTATTGCCATCTTCACAAGGACCCCTCTATTGCCATCTTCACAAGGACCTCTCTATTGCCATCTTCACAAGGACCTCTCTATTGCCATCTTCACAAGGACCTCTCTATTGCCATCTGCACAATGACCTCTCTATTGCCATCTTCACAAGGACCTCTCTATTGCCATCTTCACAAGGACCTCTCTATTGCCATCTTCACAAGGACCTCTCTATTGCCATCTTCACAAGGACCTCTCTATTGCCATCTTCACAAGGACCTCTCTATTGCCATCTACACAATGACCTCTCTATTGCCATCTACACAATGACCTCTCTATTGTCATCTGCACAATGACTTCTCTATTGCCATCTACACAATGACTTCTCTATTGCCATCTGCACAATGACTTCTCTATTGCCATCTTCACAAGGACCTCTCTATTGCCATCTACACAATGACCTCTCTATTGCCATCTACACAATGACCTCTCTATTGCCATCTACACAATGACCTCTCTATTGCCATCTACACAATGACCTCACTATTGCCATCTACACAATGACCTCTCTATTGCCATCTTCACAAGGACCTCTCTATTGCCATCTACACAATGACCTCACTATTGCCATCTACACAATGACCTCTCTATTGCCATCTACACAATGACCTCTCTATTGCCATCTACACAATGACCTCTCTATTGCCATCTACACAAACCTCTCTATTGCCATCTACACAATGACCTCACTATTGCCATCTACACAATGACCTCTCTATTGCCATCTACACAATGACCTCTCTATTGCCATCTACACAATGACCTCACTATTGCCATCTACACAATGACCTCTCTATTGCCATCTACACAATGACCTCTCTATTGCCATCTACACAATGACCTCTCTATTGCCATCTACACAATGACCTCTCTATTGCCATCTGCACAATGACTTCTTTACTGCCATCTTCACAAGGATTTCCCCATTATCATTTGCTCAAAACCTCTAATACCGTCTGCACACAGACCTCCTGTCGCCATGTTTACAATGACGTCAATGTAGCGCCGTCAGCACTAGGACCTCTCAATTATTATTTGCACAATGACCTAATGCACAATTTGCACATTTATCTTTGTAATTTGCACAGTAACATAATGTATGTTACGATCTGTACAATGTGTCAATTAAACCTATTTATCATTTGAAACTGTCAGATTTAATCATAAAATATATTTTAAAAATGAATTCCGTCCTTTCTCTTCTCATACAAGTTAAATGACATGTTTATCTGTTTAGCATAAAAAGTGACACACAACAGGAATCATGTTTATTTGTGTGAGAGTAACAAGTTGTAAACAACGTAATGCGAATCCATACAAAGACAAATATTTGATCCGAGGCGCTATTTTCATTAAACATTAGCAGTTAAATAAAGTGCTTGAAAGCACATCATCGTTTTCTAGAAACAAGCAAACAAACACGGATAATTTTTGGCTAATAATAACATGCATTTAATCATGGGAATGTAAACTAAAACATAAGAAACGAAAGATGAAGTATGATTACAGGAAGAGATGTTTTTAACAATATATTTGTATTCTTCTGCCATTATAAATTATGACTGAAGTGAACTAGAAAGCAAGAAATGAATAGTAATCGCTAAAACAGAAATATACCAACAAGAAAATTAAACAATAATATAAATTCTGGGGGGAATGTTGTTGAAACGAATCTCCACATAATTGAAATATAAAAATATGTCTTGTGTATGTTGTGTATGTCAGGTCGGGTAATTTTACCTGCTACTGTATGCAGTAAACAGTGTAACCTGTGGCTGCCCTGCTGCTTTGCAGGTGAGCTCGGGAGAGTAAAAGGCTAAGGGAGGGTACCCCAAAGTAAAACAACCCCACTGCCTTGTGGGTGAGACTTTTTAGTCAAAGGCTAGCGGAGCCAACCGTAAACAAACCGACGGAAGGCAACAGAAAACCACCGTCGTAACTTCTTTGTACAATCATGAATCGCCACAATAATAGAAAGACATCACCTCAGTGCAAAATAAAGACAAGTGGAACAAAATTAACACAGGTAAATTAATTTAAATAATTGGGAACTTCGTTAACCTCAGACAGAAGATGTACAACAGAGGTGAGATGCAGAATTGCTCAGGCAAAAGCAGCTTTCCAAAAAATGAAGAAGATACTATGAAATCCATTTTCGACAATCGAAACAAGAAAATGAGTTCTTAAATGTTATGTAGAGCCAGTCTTAACATATGGATGTGAATCACGGACAATAGGACAACAAAGAAGAAAATCACTGGAGTCTGTAGAAATGTGCTTTTACAGAAGAATGTTGAGAATACCATGGACAGCTAAGAAGAGTAATGAAACGTTCTGAAAGAGGTCAAAGCAAAAAGAGAGCTAATTTCCAATATTAGGAAGAAACAATCATCATTTGTTGGCCATGTAATGAGAAGAGAACAACTGAAATATATTGTAACAACTGGGAAAACTGAGGAACGAAGAGATAGAGAAAGGCAAAGAGAAAAAATACCAGACAGCTTAAGAGAATGGCTTGGCAGAAGGTCAACAACAGAAATGATAAATAACTGTCGAGATCGAAAATTGTTGAGAGACATGATCACCTACGCCAGCAGGCCCGGTACTTGATGATGATGATGCGGTGTGTGGATTTAACGACATAATTACAATAAAACATGTTGGAAATATTAAACTTCGGTATTGTGAATTAAACAAAGTGAATGGCAAGAATTTCATGCAAACAAAAGTCTACAAATAAAAGAGATGTTCTTGTTGTCACTGCTGCTGTTCATAAACAACAATTATTCTGCAACTGCTAAAGTGAGTTTGTCTTCAAAGTTTATCTACAAGCAAGAATCCTGGACCAAGTGTGCCAACCTGTCATCGCCATTCTTAAAGTTGATCTACAAGCAAGAATCCTGGACCAAGTGTGCCAACCTGTCATCGCCATTCTTAAAGTTTATCTACAAGCAAGAATCCTGGACCAAGTGTGCCAACCTGTCATCGCCATTCTTAAAGTTTATCTACAAGCAAGAATCCTGGACCAAGTGTGCCAACCTGTCATCGCCATTCTTAAAGTTTATCTACAAGCAAGAATCCTGGACCAAGTATGCCAACCTGTCATCGCCATTCTTAAAGTTTATCTACAAGCAAGAATCCTGGACCAAGTGTGCCAACCTGTCATCGCCATTCTTAAAGTTTATCTACAAGCAAGAATCCTGGACCAAGTGTGCCAACCTGTCATCGCCATTCTTAAAGTTGATCTACAAGCAAGAATCCTGGACCAAGTGTGCCAACCTGTCATCGCCATTCTTAAAGTTTATCTACAAGCAAGAATCGTGGACCAAGTGTGCCAACCTGTCATCGCCATTCTTAAAGTTTATCTACAAGCAAGAATCGTGGACCAAGTGTGCCAACCTGTCATCGCCATTCTTAAAGTTTATCTACAAGCAAGAATCGTGGACCAAGTGTGCCAACCTGTCATCGCCATTCTTAAAGTTGATCTACAAGCAAGAATCCTGGACCAAGTGTGCCAACCTGTCATCGCCATTCTTAAAGTTGATCTACAAGCAAGAATCGTGGACCAAGTGTGCCAACCTGTCATCGCCATTCTTAAAGTTGATCTACAAGCAAGAATCCTGGACCAAGTATGCCAACCTGTCATCGCCATTCTTAAAGTTTATCTACAAGCAAGAATCCTGGACCAAGTGTGCCAACCTGTCATCGCCATTCTTAAAGTTGATCTACAAGCAAGAATCCTGGACCAAGTGTGCCAACCTGTCATCGCCATTCTTAAAGTTGATCTACAAGCAAGAATCCTGGACCAAGTGTGCCAACCTGTCATCGCCGTTCTTAAAGTTGATCTACAAGCAAGAATCGTGGACCAAGTGTGCCAACCTGTTATCGCCGTTCTTAAAGTTGATCTACAAGCAAGAATCCTGGACCAAGTGTGCCAACCTGTCATCGCCATTCTTAAAGTTGATCTACAAGCAAGAATCCTGGACCAAGTGTGCCAACCTGTCATCGCCATTCTTAAAGTTTATCTACAAGCAAGAATCCTGGACCAAGTGTGCCAACCTGTCATCGCCATTCTTAAAGTTTATCTACAAGCAAGAATCCTGGACCAAGTGTGCCAACCTGTCATCGCCGTTCTTAAAGTTTATCTACAAGCAAGAATCGTGGACCAAGTGTGCCAACCTGTCATCGCCGTTCTTAAAGTTGATCTACAAGCAATAATCCATGACCAAGTGTGCCAACCTGTCATTGCCATTCTTAAAGTTGATCTACAAGCAAGAATCGTGGACCAAGTGTGCCAACCTGTCATCGCCATTTTTAAAGTTGATCTACAAGCAAGAATCGTGGACCAAGTGTGCCAACCTGTCATCGCCATTTTTAAAGTTGATCTACAAGCAAGAATCCTGGACCAAGTGTGCCAACCTGTCATCGCCATTCTTAAAGTTGATCTACAAGCAAGAATCCTGGACCAAGTGTGCCAACCTGTCATCGCCATTCTTAAAGTTGATCTACAAGCAAGAATCGTGGACCAAGTGTGCCAACCTGTCATCGACATTCTTAAAGTTTATCTACAAGCAAGAATCCTGGACCAAGTGTGCCAACCTGTCATCGCCATTCTTAAAGTTTATCTACAAGCAAGAATCCTGGACCAAGTGTGCCAACCTGTCATCGCCATTCTTAAAGTTTATCTACAAGCAAGAATCCTGGACCAAGTGTGCCAACCTGTCATCGCCATTCTTAAAGTTTATCTACAAGCAAGAATCCTGGACCAAGTGTGCCAACCTGTCATCGCCATTCTTAAAGTTTATCTACAAGCAAAAATCCTGGACCAAGTGTGCCAACCTGTCATCGCCATTCTTAAAGTTGATCTACAAGCAAGAATCCTGGACCAAGTGTGCCAACCTGTCATCGCCATTCTTAAAATTTATCTACAAGCAAGAATCGTGGACCAAGTGTGCCAACCTGTCATCGCCATTCTTAAAGTTTATCTACAAGCAAGAATCGTGGACCAAGTGTGCCAACCTGTCATCGCCATTCTTAAAGTTTATCTACAAGCAAGAATCGTGGACCAAGTGTGCCAACCTGTCATCGCCATTCTTAAAGTTGATCTACAAGCAAGAATCCTGGACCAAGTGTGCCAACCTGTCATCGCCATTCTTAAAGTTTATCTACAAGCAAGAATCCTGGACCAAGTGTGCCAACCTGTCATCGCCATTCTTAAAGTTGATCTACAAGCAAGAATCCTGGACCAAGTGTGCCAACCTGTCATCGCCATTCTTAAAGTTTATCTACAAGCAAGAATCCTGGACCAAGTGTGCCAACCTGTCATCGCCATTCTTAAAGTTGATCTACAAGCAAGAATCCTGGACCAAGTGTGCCAACCTGTCATCGCCATTCTTAAAGTTTATCTACAAGCAAGAATCCTGGACCAAGTGTGCCAACCTGTTATCGCCGTTCTTAAAGTTGATCTACAAGCAAGAATCCTGGACCAAGTGTGCCAACCTGTTATCGCCGTTCTTAAAGTTGATCTACAAGCAATAATCCTGGCCCAAGTGTGCCAACCTGTCATCGCCATTCTTAAAGTTGATCTACAAGCAAGAATCCTGGACCAAGTGTGCCAACCTGTCATCGCCATTCTTAAAGTTTATCTACAAGCAAGAATCCTGGACCGAGTGTGCCAACCTGTCATCGCCATTCTTAAAGTTTATCTACAAGCAAGAATCCTGGACCAAGTGTGCCAACCTGTCATCGCCGTTCTTAAAGTTTATCTACAAGCAAGAATCCTGGACCAAGTGTGCCAACCTTTCATCGCCGTTCTTAAAGTTGATCTACAAGCAATAATCCTGGACCAAGTGTGCCAACCTGTTATCGCCGTTCTTAAAGTTGATCTACAAGCAAGAATCGTGGACCAAGTGTGCCAACCTGTCATCGCCATTTTTAAAGTTGATCTACAAGCAAGAATCGTGGACCAAGTGTGCCAACCTGTCATCGCCATTTTTAAAGTTGATCTACAAGCAAGAATCCTGGACCAAGTGTGCCAACCTGTCATCGCCATTCTTAAAGTTGATCTACAAGCAAGAATCCTGGACCAAGTGTGCCAACCTGTCATCGCCATTCTTAAAGTTGATCTACAAGCAAGAATCCTGGACCAAGTGTGCCAACCTGTCATCGCCATTCTTAAAGTTGATCTACAAGCAAGAATCCTGGACCAAGTGTGCCAACCTGTCATCGCCATTCTCAAAGCGTTCACTACTCTAAAGTTCCTTCTGGAGGTATTACAAATTGACCTGACCATAAAGAGATCAGCTGAAGTCAGCAGGGCAAGTCACACAGAAACAGAACAGCTGAAGTCAGCAGGGCAAGTCACACAGAAACAGAACAGCTGAAGTCAGCAGGGGAAGTCACATAGAAACAGAACAGCTGAAGTCAGCAGGGGCAGTCACACAGAAACAGAACAGCTGAAGTCAGCAGGGCAAGTCACACAGAAACAGAACAGCTGAAGTCAGCAGGGGAAGTCACACAGAAACAGAACAGCTGAAGTCAGCAGGGCAAGTCACACATAAACAGAACAGCAGAAGTTAGCAGAGGAAGTCACACAGAAACAGAACAGCTGAAGTCAGCAGAGGAAGTCACACAGAAAGAGAACAGCTGAAGTCAGCAGAGGAAGTCACACAGAAAGAGAACAGCTGAAGTCAGCAGGGGAAGTCACACAGAAAGAGAACAGCTGAAGTCAGCAGGGGAAGTCACACAGAAACAGAACAGCTGAAGTCAGCAGAGGAAGTCACACAGAAAGAGAACAGCTGAAGTCAGCAGGGCAAGTCACACAGAAAGAGAACAGCTGAAGTCAGCAGAGGAAGTCACACAGAAAGAGAACAGCTGAAGTCAGCAGGGGAAGTCACACAGAAAGAGAACAGCTGAAGTCAGCAGAGGAAGTCACACAGAAACAGAACAGCAGAAGTTAGCAGAGGAAGTCACACAGAAAGAGAACACGAGACTTTCAACAAGCGTTCGATGCCTCAGTTAGTAAATGGCACAGCAACAAGTAGCGTAGTGAGCAGTCTGTCTGGTTAACACCAAACACAAACTTAGACTTTTAATATGGGGTCTAATATAAGCTAGAACACGTAGTCTGGGTTTCAATGGATCGTACCTCGCCAAGAAGGAAAACAAGCTCAAGACCAGTGAGTTATCGCATCAGAATGTTTACATGAGGTCACGGTGACATCTATGTAAAATATCACTAACGCTGATATTCACAATTGTCTATACTTCTTATGTACATTGTGTTATTGCGTTTAATAGGTCCGGAAAACTTTGTATAGATAAACTCAAAACATTTGCCATATTTTATGTTTAGTTAATACTTGCTGTGAGCCAGGCGTCTCAGCTCCACGACCACTGTGTTTAATTCAACGAAAACTGTTTTCAGAAAATACCTTCGACGAAATGAGCTCAGCTCCAATGCCCTACAGCTTCCTAAGGCCGATTAAAGGTCAATCAATACAGATTGTTTGTTACTTGACCTACCAGTTCCGGTAGTTGATTTTAAAAGTTATTTTCTAATAAGTGTTCTACAGATCATAGAGATGACAGCAAGTGTTCTACAGATCATAGAGATTACAGCAAATGTTGTACGGATCATAGAGATGACAGCTTCGTTAAGATGACGGATATAATAACAGTAGCCACCAGGAAACAAGATGAGAGGCGGTCGAGAGAAAGGAACAGACATACAGAATATTAGATAAATAAAACGAAAACTAAATAAAGAAATTAAATCTGTTGTCATAAATTGAATTTTGACAAAGTATCTATCATCTAGGATTCGCCGCGGGTGCTGCAGGGTGCGTGTACTGTGCCTCGATTTCACTGTGTGATCCAGTGAGCATATTGACGTGTTTATGAACACAGTTTGAGTACAATGGTAATGACGGTCCTATAAGTGAGGCCACGTTGTTACCAATATAATAACTGTTCTCACTTGAGATGGGACCCCAACAAAATAGATCACAGGTAGACACACCCAGCAATCAAGAACAGAAGAACGTATCTGTCACTTGTGTTCAAAGAACATTTTCATGCTGGAACAAGTCCAATGTAAGCTCCGGCTATTTCAAAGAAACAAATATTTGTGTAGAGATTCTTCTTGAATAATATTCACTGGACGCCAAATTAGTTGTCATGTTCACTTGTCAACGTCTCTTGTTAGATCGTTAATCAACACACAAGTAACAAACATTGTTATCAGCTTTATAGTGACACTCATTAGAAGTTCTAACCTTCAGCCTCTATAAAGGTGGTGCTCTGATGACCTAGAGGAATTCATTTATTATTCCACGTCCATTTTGTTGATCAGGCAGTCAACTCTTCTATTTCTGCTATCCCTGGTTTGAGGGTTTCCGTTTGTTTGTGCGCGAGCTCCTGGTAAATGTTTAGCATTTCTGCAACTACCTGAGCTGTTCACAATTCTTGACAACTTTGCCTAACTCTCCATTGTTACAGAAATTGCTGTGAAATCACAGCCATTATATTACATCATGTTTGCGTCGCTGACATTTGCAGATATGTTGTTGGTTTGGGTCACTCAAGTCTGCATGTCTATGACTCCTAGTCTCGCTGCTGTAGCAGAGCATCTTTGACTATGTTCATTCTTTGGTGCATGCCTTTCAGGCTACTTCTCTTCCGGTTCTCTAGAGTTCATTATTTCACTCCTGCTTACCGGTATCATTGACTCTACCACCTCTAGAGTTCATTATTTCACTCCTGCTTACCGGTATCATTGACTCTACCACCTCTAGAGTTCATTATTTCATTCCTGCTTACCGGTATCATTGACTCTACCACCTCTAGAGTTCATTATTTCACTCCTGCTTACCGGTATCATTGACTCTACCACCTCTAGAGTTCATTATTTCACTCCTGCTTACCGGTATCATTGACTCTACCACCTCTAGAGTTCATTATTTCACTCCTGCTTACCGGTATCATTGACTCTACCACCTCTAGAGTTCATTATTTCACTTCTGCTTACCGGTATCATTGACTCTACCACCTCTAGAGTTCATTATTTCACTCCTGCTTACCGGTATCATTGACTCTACCACCTCTACAGTTCATTATTTCACTCCTGCTTACCGGTATCATTGACTCTACCACCTCTAGAGTTCATTATTTCACTCCTGCTTACCGGTATCATTGACTATAGCACATCTTAAATGCTCAAGTTGTAGATATAATAGTCTGTAAACAACAACACAGAGCCATAACGTCTATTTAACTCTTGTTTAAGGGTTGACAATGAAGAAGAGTAATCATATGCCGAACTTGGAAGTAGGGAGTCTCTGAGCATCAGATGTGTTAATCCGGCGTTAGAGTCGTCATATTTCTCTCTTTATTTGAATCTCCGTGCTCTTCTGTAATGCTCACTCAAGTTGAGTTCTAAAAAACAAACAACCAAACATTTGGTCAGTTTAAGAAATGCTCTTCTCTCCATGTGCTGAATTGTTGGATGTGCTTTCTCATGTGGCGCTAAAGGGATCAACTAATTGTGCTTGACTATATACCAAGATAATCAGCTATCTTCCTTTCCAATACTATAAATAGAGAGAGAGAGAGAGAGAGAGAGAAAGAAAGAAAGAAAGAAAGAAAGAAAGAAAGAAAGAAAGAAAGAAAGAAAGAAAGGTATATATTGAGACAGACAGTGCGAGAGAAAGATAAATTTTAATGCCTCTTATGTCTTCTGTATTATTTTTAAATAAATGTAAGATAAATTCTGTTTTACATTAGCCCAAAAATCATGTGCCGAAGGTCTGTAAAATGTATGGTCACTAACACCATATTCCCCATACACCACTTGAGGTGACGGGGGGGTACTTTACTTTTTTTTTTTTTAATTCTGTTTTCTCAGCTTCTAATGATAAGTGTTCATCTACTTTCTACAACTCTTTTTCTCCTCCATTCATTTTTGGAGTGCTGATGTTGACTTTACTGCTATTGCTCTTGCAATCTTTATCTGATCTCACTGGACACTTGCACTCCCCTCTCCTCCAAACAAACAAAAACTCTGTGCATGTTTTCTCTGGCACACCATCAGCTATTTAACCTACTGGACTGGCAACTCTTGTATGATCTACATTAAACATTAATCAAGGGTAATCACTCTGTCGAGTCATCGATTTCCAATAATAAACGATTCATATCTGTCGTAAATCAAGGATAACAAATGGAAGTAAGCAAGGATTATAAACAAGATCCTGAAGCCGGAACACACTGAAGTGAACCGAGGCGTGCGCTGTCAAGCATTGATACTGTCAGGTCAATAAACAACATCTGGAGCACCCCGACAGCTATTTATGTTGTTGTCACGTTCTCCGTCACTGGAGAACACATGTCAGGGTTCATCGATTCTAACTACGACCTGGATACTGGCTAATTGATTACAAGAATCGATCCCACCACATTCCAGGCCGGCGCATAATTTTCAGCGGATGAATGATGGGATATTTACAAACGAGCATATCAATGGTTTACTCACGCTCGTTTATTCTATTTACACCTCTCCTCTTTACATGCCTCTTGTCATTCCCTAGACCTGATTAATTATTATCATCAATGTCATTATTATCATCAATGTCATTATTACAATCAATGTCATTATTATCATCAATGCCATTACTACAATCAATGTCATTATTATCATCAATGTCATTATTACAATCAATGTCATTATTATCATCAATGTCATTATTATCATCAATGTCATTATTATCGTCAATGTCATTATTACAATCAATGCCATTATTATCATCAATGTCATTATTATCATCAATGTCATTATTACAATCAATGTCATTATTATCATCAATGTCATTATTACAATCAATGTCATTATTATCATCAATGTCATTATTATCATCAATGCCATTATTACAATCAATGTCATTATTGTGCGCTCTGTTCCCCCCCCCACCGTTTATTAGGACTATATTGATTATCATGGACTATATATGTAAGTTAGCCAACCCATCAGAGACAGAGGAGATCAACAAGCTTTTATTTACAGACAATCAGGCACTAGTACATGGAAAAATAGAAGACCTACAAGAACACTTAAATAAACTCAACAGCACAGGCACAAAATACAACATGAAAATCAACATCAACAAAACAAAAGTCATGAATATCGCAAAAGAGAAACAGAACATCAACATAACTATAGAAGGCAGGCAATTAAAACAAGTAAGGGAATTTAAATACCTAGGAAGTCTAACGACAAACGATAATTCACAAACAGCAGAAACAGACTCAACATGCAACAAAGCTTGTCAAATCATTGGATAGCTATCACCACTATTGTCCAACAAGGAAATAACTCTAGAGGCAAAACTGGCACTCTGCAATACAATCTTCATCCCAATGTTGTGCTACCAATGCCAGTCCTGGACCCTACAATACAATCTTCATCCCAACGTTGTGCTACCAATGCCAGTCCTGGACCCTACAATACAATCTTCATCCCAACGTTGTGCTACCAATGCCAGTCCTGGACCCTAGTTATATCCTCATACCTTATATTTTGCCAGACAAATTTTGTGACAGCGCGAGAAATGGAAGAGATAGAGAGAAGGAGAGGGGGAAAATAAGGTTTAAGAGATAGATTCGGTTGGGAGACAAGGAGAGAAATGATCAACAGCTGGAGAGAGAGAAAGTTATGGATAGACAGATCACCGACGCCGCTACTTGCTGATGGTGGCCATGATGAAGCTGATAGCTTACAACTGTGCTTGAGGAGTTATATAGCATAGTTTCATAACATAAGAGTATCTGCTGGCTAGTTGGGCTCACACCGACATATGAAGAGTTATATAGCATAGTTTCATAACATAAGAGTATCTGCTGGCTAGTTGGGCTCACACCGACAGATGAAGAGTTATATAGCATAGTTTCATAATATAAGAGTGTCTGCTGGCTAGTTGGGCTCACACCGACAGATGAAGAGTTATATAGCATAGTTTCATAATATAAGAGTGTCTGCTGGCTAGTTGGGCTCACGCCGACAGATGAAGAGTTATATAGCATAGTTTCATAATATAAGAGTATCTGCTGGCTAGTTGGGCTCACGCCGACAGATGAAGAGTTATATAGCATAGTTTCATAATATAAGAGTATCTGCTGGCTAGTTGGGCTCACGCCGACAGATGAAGAGTTATATAACATAGTTTCATAACATAAGAGTATCTGCTGGCTAGTTGGGCTCACGCCGACAGATGAAGAGTTATATAACATAGTTTCATAACATAAGAGTATTTGCTGGCTACTTGGGCTCACGCCGACAGATGAAGAGTTATATAACATAGTTTCATAACATTAGAGTATCTGCTGGCTAGTTGGGCTCACGCCGACAGATGAAGAGTTATATAACATAGTTTCATAACATTAGAGTATCTGCTGGCTAGTTGGGCTCACGCCGACAGATGAAGAGTTATATAACATAGTTTCATAACATTAGAGTATCTGCTGGCTAGTTGGGCTCACGCCGACAGATGAAGAGTTATATAACATAGTTTCATAACATTAGAGTATCTGCTGGCTAGTTGGGCTCACGCCGACAGATCTGCTTATTTTTATGTTTTTAATTTATGTTGAGGTTTAGAAACAAAAGGTTGGGTGGGTTACGTGTTCACACATCAATCTCTCTTCTTGTCTGTGTATTTGTGCACAAGTTAGCACCTACCTCAGTGATACATGAGTAGAGGCGAGTGGTGAAGATAACAACTGGCCCGATAGAAATGGATTCAAAACTGCAGGACAATGCAAAGTAAGGGAGACTATCGGTGGACGGCAAGAGATGCCTCAACGTTGACCTCTGTAGATGGTACTTTCATAGTGGAGTTACATAAAATATGAAAGTATCGATCACAAAAGTAAAATGAATTTCATTAAATGCATATAGAACAACAGACCAAGAGCAAGATGGCGATGATCACGGGAGATAGGACATGTCGGAGAGGTTTTGTAACAATGCCAACAATAGATGTGGGGCAACGAGACTATGAAGGACAACAATAGATGTGGGGCAACGAGACCATGAAGGACAACATTAGATGTGGGGCAACGAGACCATGAAGGACAACAATAGATGTGGGGCAACGAGACCATGAAGGACAACAATAGATGTGGGGCAACGAGACCATGAAGGACAACAATAGATGTGGGGCAACGAGACCATGAAAGACAACATTAGATGTGGGGCAACGAGACCATGAAGGACAACATTAGATGTGGGGCAACGAGACCATGAAGGACAACATTAGATGTGGGGCAACGAGACCATAAAGGACAACATTAGATGTAGCACAAACGAGGCCATGAACGACAACATTAGATGTGGGGCAACGAGACCATGAAGGACAACAATAGATGTGGGGCAACGAGACCATGAAGGACAACAATAGATGTGGGGCAACGAGACCATGAAGGACAACAATAGATGTGGGGCAACGAGACCACGAAGGACAACATTACATGTGGGGCAACGAGACCATGAAGGACAACATTAGATGTGGGGCAACGAGATCATGAAAGACAACATTAGATGTGGGGCAACGAGACCATGAAAGACAACATTAGATGTAGGGCATCGAGACCATGAAGGACAACATTAGATGTGGGGCAACGAGAACATGAAGGACAATATTAGATGGGCAACGAGAACATGAAGGACAATATTAGATGGGCAACGAGACCATGAAGGACTCAATTTACAGTTACATTAAAAGGTTAAGTAATTATTTGTTACTCCCTTGCCAGGTGAAGTAATTATTTGTTACTCCCTTGCCAGGTGAAGTCATTATTTGTTACTCCCTTGCCAGGTGAAGTCATTATTTGTTACTCCCTTGCCAGGTGAAGTCATTATTTGTTACTCCCTTGCCAGGTGAAGTCATTATTTGTTACTCACTTGCCAGGTGAAGTCATTATTTGTTACTCCCTTGCCAGATGAAGTCATTATTTGTTACTCACTTGCCAGATGAAGTCATTATTTGTTACTCACTTGCCAGATGAAGTCATTATTTGTTACTCACTTTCCAGATGAAGTCATTCTTTGTTACTCACTTGCCAGGTGAAGTCATTATTTGTTACTCCCTTGCCAGGTGAAGTCATTATTTGTTACTCCCTTGCCAGGTGAAGTCATTATTTGTTACTCCCTTGCCAGGTGAAGTAATTATTTGTTACTCCCTTGCCAGGTGAAGTCATTATTTGTTACTCCCTTGCCAGGTGAAGTCATTATTTGTTACTCCCTTGCCAGGTGAAGTCATTATTTGTTACTCCCTTGCCAGGTGAAGTAATTATTTGTTACTCCCTTGCCAGGTGAAGTAATTATTTGTTACTCCCTTGCCAGGTGAAGTAATTATTTGTTACTCCCTTGCCAGGTGAAGTTATTATTTGTTACTCCCATGCCAGGTGAAGTCATTATTTGTTACTCCCTTGCCAGGTGAAGTAATTATTTGTTACTCCCTTGCCAGGTGAAGTCATTATTTGTTACTCCCTTGCCAGGTGAAGTCATTATTTGTTACTCCCTTGCCAGATAGATAATTGTTTTGTTACTTCCTACTCATCATCATCAAGTACCGGACCTGCTGGCGTAGGTGATCATATCTCTCCACAACTTTCG
Source organism: Megaustenia siamemsis (assembly GCA_032433765.1). Classification (NCBI taxonomy): domain Eukaryota; kingdom Metazoa; phylum Mollusca; class Gastropoda; order Stylommatophora; family Ariophantidae; genus Megaustenia; species Megaustenia siamemsis. The sequence continues at coordinate 43,844,465 of JAVIAB010000106.1, read as the reverse complement.
ATCTCGACAGTTATTTATCATTTCTGTTGTTGACCTTCTGCCAAGCCGTTCTCTTAAGCTGTCTGGCATCTTTTTCTCTGTGCTTCCCTCTAACTCTTCGTCCCTCATTTTCCCCAGTTGTCACAATATATTCCAGCTGTTCTCTTCTCATTACATGGCCAAAAAATTATGATTGTTTCTTCCTAATATTGGAAATTAGCTCTCTTCTTGCTTTCGCCTATTTTATAACGTTTTAATTACTCTTCTTAGCTGCCCATGGTATTCTTAACATTGTTGAGAATACTTCCTTCTATGTAAAGTAATTATTTGTCACTTGCCAGGTGAAGTATTTTGTTACTACCTTGCCAGGTGAAGTATTTTGTTACTACCTTGCCAGGTGAAGTATTTTGTTACTACCTTGCCAGGTGAAGTATTTTGTTACCACCTTGCCAGGCGAAGTATTTTGTTACTACCTTACCAGGTGAAGTATTTTGTTACTACCTTGCCAGGTGAAGTATTTTGTTACTACCTTACCAGATGGAGTAATTTTTTCAGTTACTGTCTTGCCACATAGTGTAATTTTGTATTTAGTTTTAAAACTCCCTTGCGAGATTAAATAATGATTGTAACTCCCTTGTGAGGTTAAATAATGATTGTTATTGCCTTGTGAGGTTAAATAATGATTGTTATTGCCTTGTGAGGTTAAATAATGATTGTTATTGCCTTGTGGGGTTAAATAATGATTGTTACTTCCTTGGAGGTTAAATAATAATTGTTACTCCCTTGTGAAGTTAAATAATGATTGTTACTCCCTTGCAAGGTTAAATAATGATTGTTACTCCCTTGCGAGGTTAAATAATGATTGTTACTCCCTTGAGAGATTAAATAATGATTGTTACTACCTTGCAAGGTTAAATAATGATTGTTACTTCCTTGCAAGGTTAAATAATGATTGTTACTATCTTGCAAGGTTAAATAATGATTGTTACTACCTTGCAAGGTTAAATAACAATTGTTACTATCTTGCAAGGTTAAATAATGATTGTTACTACCTTGCAGGACGCCACCTACTCACTGATTGGTCTCTTGTTCTGGGGCTAAGGCCAAGATAGAAGATGTTGACAACAAATGGGATTGGTGCGTTTATCAAGTAACAAAGGAGAAGATGTCGATACTACTGTAGCACCGAGACAGGGAGAGAGACAATTAATTGTTGGACCAACTTAGTTATTTATCAATTTGAATATGATTACAGTAAATATGTCCTAAGGTAATATATAACCAGGAATAGGGTGAGTGCAAGACGTCATAAACGAGCTGGGATTGACTGCTGCAACACTGGACTTGTCGTGGAAGACAAATATAACGTCCTTATTTAGTGTCTGTTGTGAGAGCCAAGTTTCAAGAGGGATAATCTAGATGATAATGATGATGATAATAATAATGATGATGATGATACTGAGAATGATGATGATGATGATGATGATAATAATAATGATGATGATGATAATAATAATATGATGATGATGATGATGATGATGATGATGACGATGTGTGAACGTAAGAACAAGGAATCAAATTGAGTGCGAGCTCCACTGAATGTTCAAGTTCGACTCATTTCTCATATTTGCTTATACCTTTGAATACTGACTGCTCTATCAACGTACACGGTATCACTATAGCGTACTTTACTGCACCATCAACGTACACTGTATCACTATAGCGTACTTTACTGCACCATCAACGTACACGGTACCAATATAGCGTACTTGACTGCTCTGTTCACGTACATGGTATCACTATAGCGTACTTTACTGCACCATCAACGTACACTGTATCACTATAGCGTACCATACTGCACCATCAACGTACACGGTATCACCATAGCGTACCATACTGCACCATCAACGTACATGGTATCACCATAGCGTACCATACTGCACCATCAACGTACATGGCATCACTATAGCGTACTTAACTGTTCTATCAATGTACACGGTATCACTATAGCGCACTTGACTGCTATATCAGGGTCCACGGTATCAATATAGCGCACTTGACTGCTATATCAGGGTACACAGTATCAATATAGCGCACTTGACTGCTATATCAGGGTACACAGTATCAATATAGCGCACTTGACTGCTATATCAGGGTACACAGTATCAATATAGCGCACTTGACTGTTCCATCAGCGTACACGATAGAACTTTAGCGTGCTCTGTCAGTGGGAACAATCATAATCCACGTAGACAAGAACTAACAAATAAACAAATAACAGTCGTGGAACAGCTGTTAATATTGTGTCTTTAACCAGCTGTGTCTTTCTTTGTGTATCACATATAAAGCTTGACCTGAATGACATGTCGGGCTTTGATCGATTTGATTCTCAGTCCCATCATTATTTGTTAATGAACAAAATGTTACATGGAAGATGTAGACAGTTTCTAAAGTGTACAAAATTTTAGTAGGCCACTCAGTTAAGTGCTCATTTTTCTAATCAGATTAAAAGTTAATTGGTCAACTGGTAGAGAAATGATGTGAAGTAGATGTGCTGTAAAGTACTACCTGTCAATGTAGATGTCTAGCAAAGTAGATGTTCTAGCAACATATATGTATGATTAATAGATAGATAGATGGTCAGTGGATACCTGTCAATGTTGATGTCTAGCAAAGTAGATGTTCTAGCAACATATATGTATGATTAATAGATAGATGACCAGTGGATATCTATCAATGTAGATGTCTAGCAAAGTAGATGCATAGTTAGTAGATGAGTGTTTGGTAGATGTTTGATTAAATAGTGTGCATCACTACGTAGATGTTTGATTAAATAGTGTGCATCACTACGTAGATGTTTGATTAAATAGTGTGCATCACTACGTAGATGTTTGATTAAATAGTGTGCATCACTACGTAGATGTTTGATTAAATAGTGTGCTATCACTACGTAGATGTTTGATTAAATAGTGTGCTATCACTACGTAGATGTTTCATTAAATAGTGTGCTATCACTACGTAGATGTTTGATTAAATAGTGTGCATCACTACGTAGATGTTTGATTAAATAGTGTGCTATCACTACGTAGATGTTTGATTAAATAGTGTGCTATCACTACGTAGATGTTTGATTAAATAGTGTGCTATCACTACGAAGATGTTTGATTAAATAGTGTGCTATCACTACGTAGATGTTTGATTAAATAGTGTGCTATCACTACGTAGATGTTTGATTAAATAGTGTGCTATCACTACGTAGATGTTTGATTAAATAGTGTGCTATCACTACATAGATGTTTGATTAAATAGTGTGCTATCACTACGTAGATGTTTGATTAAATAGTGTGCATCACTACGTAGATGTTTGATTAAATAGTGTGCATCACTACGTAGATGTTTGATTAAATAGCGTGAATCACTACGTAGATGTTTGATTAAATAGTGTGCTATCACTACGTTTTCTCCGGCTTGGTATAGAACCGTTGATCAGAGGTTTAACAAGCCGCTATCGTAAAAACGATGTTGTTAATGAAACGTAGACCTGATACAGAATGTGTAAATTAGCAGTAGATAGTAGTGATAGTTTTTTCGGCCCTAAAACAACAACAAAAATAGGATTCTGGAATGTGCGAACAATGGCCGCTCCGACGAAACATGCACAGGTCGCGAGCGAGATGGACAGATACGATCTAGATATTTTAGGATTAAGCGAAATGCGCTGGCCTGGAACAGGTAGGAGATCTATTGATAATAAAATAGTAGTTTTTTCTGGAAGGGAAGATGGAAAACACCGTGAAGGAGTAGGCATAATGATGACAGACAAAGCTGCAAGAAGTTTATTAGAATGGGAACCGGTAAATAGCCGTCTGATACGAACACGATACAAAACAAAACATGGAAGACTTTCAATTATTCAATGTTATGCGCCTACTAACGAAGCTGATGATGAAGTTAAGGATGATTTTTATAACCAACTGCAACAACTTATAAACAAAATACCAAAACACGATCTTTTAATTGTAATGGGAGACTTCAACGCCAAAGTAGGACAAGATAACGCAGGAGTGGAACATGTGATGGGGAGAGAAGGCTGTAATACAACAAGTCAGAATGGAGAAAGATTAATAGAATTATGTTTAATAGAAAATTTAGTTATAGGTGGGACATTATTTCCACACAAAAATATCCACAAAACAACATGGATATCTCCTGATGATAGAACATCAAATCAAATTGACCACCTATGTATTAAACAACAATTCAGATCATCATTATTAGATGTAAGAGCATACAGAGGTGCTGATGTTAATAGTGACCACAACCTGTGCATTGGGAAAATAAGATTAAAATTTAGAAACCAACAGAAGAGGTCAATTACACATAAAATTGATAGTCATAAACTGAAAGATGAAGCCATAAAGGAAAAGTTTAACATAGAGCTAAGTAATTGTTATCCAGCACTTGGTGAAATAGACTTAGATATCAATGAAATGTGGGACTCACAGAGCAAAATACTAATGACAGCAGCAGAAGCAAGTGCTGGACTGAAGAAAATGGAAAAACGAGCTTGGATCTCAGACACCACATGGAAATACATCAAAGAAAGAAGAGAAGCGAAGAGAGCCATGACTAATGTAAAGACAGATCTTGGAAAGGTTCTGGCAAAAGCAACATACAAAGAATTAGACAACAAAGTGAAAAGTTCGGCAAGAAGAGATACAAGAGCTTATATAGACAACTTGGCAGAGAAAGCAGAGACAGCTGCAATTACAGGAGACAGCAGAACTCTTTATACTGTACAAAAGATGCTGACAAACACCTATACATCCAGTGGAACACCAATTCTAGACAAATCTGGATTAATGCTAACAACAAGCGCAGACATAAAAGCCCGTTGGGCAGAACACTTCAAAGAAATTCTTAACCGTCCACTACCTCACAGTTTAATAGATTTTGAAGCTGAAACACCAGCAGCAGAATTAGATGTAAATTTAGATGACTTCACCTTGAGTGAAATAGAAACCAACTTAAAGCTAATGACCAATAACAAGGCTGCTGGAGAGGATAAGTTAACAGCTGAGATCCTCAAGGCAATTGATAGCCATAATTTAATACATCTCCAAAAAATGTTCAACATCATTTGGAAAACAGAGAAGACGCCTCATAAATGGAAAAAAGGAATCATTGTTAAGATCCCAAAAAAGGGCAATCTTAGAGATTGTAACAACTGGAGAGGCGTGACACTTTTGTCAGTTGCCTCAAAGTTATTCTGTAAAATCATCCTAAATAGAATAAAGGATTCAATAGATACAGTAATGCGTGAAGAACAGGCTGGGTTTAGAAAAGGGAGAAGCTGTCTTGACCACATTTTCACTCTACGACTTATATTGGAGGAACACATTGAAAAGCAAAAACCTTTTGTACTTAACTTCATCGACTTCAAAAAAGCATTTGATAGTATTCATAGAGATTCTTTGTGGAAAATTCTGAAGCAATATGGCTTACCATCAAAAATCATAAATATTATCAAAGACATGTATGATGGTTACACATGTGCAGTTCGAACAGAGGAAGGACTGAGCGAATGTTTCCCAATAGAAACTGGGGTTAAACAAGGATGTATTTTATCGCCCTTGTTATTTGGAATTGTTATGGACTTCATAATGAAGAAATGCTGCACTGGTAATAAAGGCATCGAATGGATACAAGGAGACCATTTGGAGGACCTCGACTTTGCTGATGACATAGTTCTCATCAGCAGTCAGATAAAAACGATGCAGGAAAACACAAATGAACTATCATCAATAGCCAGCAAAATTGGGCTTGAGGTCAATCATGAAAAGACTAAAGTCATGAAAAGTTTAATTCCAACAAGTGACAAAATATACATGGAAAACAAACCAGTAGAAGAGATCGATCACTTTATCTATCTTGGAAGTCACATTGATCGAGAAGGGGATACGAGCAAAGAAATTAGAATCAGACTGGCTAAAGCAGCAATGTCTTTCAGAAGCCTTGAAAAGTTGTGGAAATCAAAACTCATTAGCACAAACACAAAACTTAGGCTATTCAAATCAAATGTACTATCAACCCTTACGTATGCGTGTTAAAGCTGGAAAACAACAAGAGATATAGAAACAAAGTTGAACGCATTCGAAAATAAATGTCTAAGGAAAATACTTGGTATAGAATGGAACGAATTCAAAACAAACGAGGAAATTAGAGAAATCGCCAATCAACCACTAATATCTTCAGTAATAAAGAAAAGACGATGGTCATACGTTGGACATGTGATGAGAAGAGATAATAATCGAATAGCAAAGCAAGCCCTCATATGGGAAACAACAGGTAAAAGAAAAAGAGGAAGACCCAGGGAGACACTGAGAAGAACATTGATGAGAGAGGCAAGAGCAGCAGGAATCGGCTCCATCAATGAGATAGAACTGCTTGCACAGAACAGAGACAGATGGCGAGATTTGATAAAATATCTTTAAAAGAAAACTGCTAGAACAAAAATTCATATAGGAGAAGGTGTATCTTGGTCTACGCCCTATGGGCCGGTTACGGCTCGAAAGGTCAATAGATAGAGATAGATAGATATCACTACGTAGATGTTTGATTAAATAGTGTGCATCACTACGTAGATGTTTGATTAAATAGTGTGCTATCACTACGTAGATGTTTGATTAAATAGTGTGCATCACTACGTGGATGTTTGATTAAATAGTGTGCTATCACTACGTAGATGTTTGATTAAATAGTGTGCATCACTACGTAGATGTTTGATTAAATAGCGTGAATCACTACGTAGATGTTTGATTAAATAGTGTGCTATCACTACGTAGATGATTGATTAAATAGTGTGCATCACTACGTAGATGTTTACTAAAAAGTTGACTGACTAAGTTGATATCTGGCTTAGAGGATTGACGATCAGCAGATATTTGATGACTTGACTGAGTACATGTGCATATCTTAAACAATGTATGGAAAAATGAATGTTTGGCCAGTGAATACATATAGGTGATAGTTGCATGACTAGTGAATATATATTGATGGCAGATCACTGGTTAGTGAATATAAATTGATGGTAGATTCATCATCATCATCATCAAGTACCGGGCCTGCTGGCGTAGGTGTCATGTCTCTCCACAACTTTCGATCTCGACAGTTATTTATCATTTCTGTTGTTGACCTTCTGCCAAGTCATTCTCTTAAGCTGTCTGGTATTTTTTTCTTTTGCTTCCCTCTATCTCTTCGTCCCTCGATTTGTCCAGTTGTTACAATATATTCCAGCTGTTCCCTTCTCATTACATGGCCAAAAAATGATAATCGTTTCCTCCTAATAATGGATATTAGCTCTTTTTGCCTTGACCTCTTTCAGAACATTTTTATTACTCTTCTTAGCTGTCCATGGTATTCTCAACATTCTTCTGTAAAAGCACATTTCTACAGACTCCAGTGATTTTCTTGTCTGTTGTCCTATTGTCCATGATTCACATCCATATGTTAAGACTGGCTCTACATAACATTTAAGAACTCTTTTTCTTGTTTCTATCGTCAAAAATGGATTGCTTAGTATCTTCCTCATTTTTTGGAAAGTTGCTTTTGCCTGAGCCATTCTGCATCTCACCTCTTTTGTACATCTACCATCTGAGGTTAACAAAGTTGCCAAATATTTGAATATACATTGATGGTAGATGCAATGGCTATTAAATGTCTGGTTAAACTGATATCGTATTAGGTAAATATCAACGTCATAGTAAATAAATGAGGCACCGGGTGAAGATATCTGAACGTGTTGGGCAGGTTTATTGGGCACATTAAAGGCCGAGGTTTACAAAGAGGAACATTCCTTCTATAGAACAGATAGATTTGAAAATACAAGCAGCTGACTCCAAACATTACTACTCTTTCTCTTTTGTTGGTTTGTATTGCCTGGCGCTCATTTGGATAAATTGTGCGTGCTCATTCAAGCTCACTAGGATTCGGCACGTTCTCTTTTGTGATTGCATGTAACTAAATGCGGAGGGATCTTTACCTCTGACCTCCAGGGCTGATGCCTTAAAAAATAGTCCCGGCTGACTCACCAAAACCCATAACCTACAATTAAGAGCCGTGCTCAAACTCCGCCCAATGTTCTGACCGATCGATCCAACGGACGGAGCATTGTAATTGAACTAAGCACAAGCTAATGCCGGTTATTTCTTCTTCACTGCTGCTAACCTCTTGTCGACCCCGCTGCTCAGTGCGGGTAGCTTAAGTGGATACAGTTCTAGAGTTTCCTACGTCTCTTAGCTGCGGGCTACAAGCCTCACAAGACTCGCGTAAATGGGGCTCAGGCAGCAGACAATCTAGACACGGACATCATACATACTCTGCACTCTACATTTATTTACTTTTTGTCCTTATTTAGTTATGAAGACCACTAATTTCAACCCGCCTCTCTCTCTCTCTCTCTCTCTCTCTCTCTCTCTCTCTCTCTCTCTATCATCCTCTATGTAAATGTGTGAACATGACTGTTAATCTTGACACAGGCTCTACATAATCTAGTGCCATAGAGAAGGAACGGCAAAGGTTCCCTCCACGACGTACTATGCCTATGGAGGGGATGTGTGATCATATTTATTCCCATGACCAGCGGCACATTTCCTGGGGTTTGAAGTTGGTATTACGCCATTACTTCACACAAATATTTATGCTACCCATTTTTGGAGGCTGGGTGAACCCAGATCCTTCTCGGTTGAAAAAAAAATCCGTCACTTCCAGGAATTGAGCCCAGACTCGTCTGACTCAGCCACAAAGTACAGACTTGTAATAGTTGTGTTAATGGCGGGTCAGCTTCACAAACCCTGGTCTATCGTCCTAGTTCGGCTTCTAGACTGTCGAATGTCTTACAAGTTCTAGACTGTCGAATGTCTTACAAGTTCTAGACTGTCGAATGTCTTACAAGTTCTAGACTGTCGAATGTCTTACAAGTTCTAGACTGTCGAATGTCTTACAAGTTCTAGACTGTCGAATGTCTTACAAGTTCTAGACTGTCGAATGTCTTACAAGTTCTAGACTGTCGAATGTCTTACAAGTTCTAGACTGTCGGATGTCTTACAAGTTCTAGACTGTCGAATGTCTTACAAGTTCTAGACTGTCGGATGTCTTACAGGCTGTAGCAACACGCAGATGAGAATCGCGTCACGTAATTTTGTGCCACATCTCACCGTGTGTCAGGTTCATGGCTGGAAGGTCAAGGCTGCACACTCAATGTGCTTTTGTCCATTTCGTAAGTGTTTACCTTTCTGCAGCTTTAAACATGAACGTATGTTTGACAATAGGTAGTCGGATTATTTGGCTATCCCAGCGGGCATGTGCGTGCGTCACAATAGTATAGTATACTCATAAGTAAATATATTTGACATACACACAAACACACACACACACACATGCACACAAACATACAGATTTCTTTCCTTGGTCTGTACACACGGTGGCTATTGTAGAGCAGCAATAAATCCCTCCATAATGTCCGGTCCATTACTTTCCTACGTCTCATCCACCATTATTCCACCGTTTGTGTCATTTTCTGCCTAGTCCGCCACTTTCTTCACGTTTCTGCTGGAGTCATCTCCTTGTTAGTTCTTGTCATTATTTGTCGATCTCTTCTCAGAACGTGACCTATCTAGCTCTAGTGCCTGCCTGCTGTTATTGTAGACGACTTTTTCAGTTGCTAGTTTTCTTTGATAGAAATACTCAGGAAATGTCCATTAGCTATTCAGTCCAATTTTCCTTCACGTTATGTTTGTGTATTCATGTCTGTGGCTTGTTGTTTTTTGTATATTACGAGTGCGGTGCACGCTCAAGTACTCAACTTATTTCTGATAGCATATTTTTAGTTCAGTGTTTCACATGTTTATTAATGAAAAGCTTCATAATTTTGTAGTTTTTGTGGGGGGAGGGGGTGTTAAATGTTAAATACAGCAAAAGCAATATTGTCCAGGAGCAATTGTTGATGTTTCACTGTTGGTATAAGCAAGAGTTACAAGCCTTCTCTCGAGTGCCTTCCTGTTTTACTGTTAACAAAGCCTGACTTACATCCTTTTTTTATATTGGCGTGCTGTATTAATTCTATCACCAAGTGATTCTATGATTAGACTTCAGATGGAATTAGGCTCTTGCTTAATTTAGAATAGCGTATGGGACTGCGTGTGCGATAACGGGTAGCACACAGCCCTTGAAAGGAAGCGTACATGGATTCACATATTACTATTATCTATTGTAGGCAGGGTCGATTAGTATATATATTATAGGAAATAGTATTTTTTTTTTCATGCAGGTTTAAGTTAAATATCTTCTTTTGATGAAATTATGGTAGCATACAATTATAATGTATTGGAAAATCTGAGAAACAAATAAATGTTGACAACTACAAAGAAACTTTTCCGGATGAACTGAAATGTAAATAAAGATTGACTTATGGAACCACATTTGATCACATCCGTCTTAAAAGTGAACTAACAGATCTTAAAAGTAAACTAACAGGACTTAAAAGTGAACTAACAGGTCTTAAAAGTGAACTAACAGGACTTAAACGTGAACTAACAGGTCTTAAAAGTGAACTAACAGGACTTAAACGTGAACTAACAGGTCTTAAAAGTGAACTAACAGGACTTACACGTGAACTAACAGGACTTAAAAGTAAACTAACAGGTCTTAAAAGTGAAATAACAGATCTTAAAAGTAAACTAACAGGTCTTAAAAGTGAACTAACAGGACTTAAAAGTAAACTAACAGGACTTAAAAGTGAACTAACAGGACTTAAAAGTGAACTAACAGGACTTAAAAGTAAACTAACAGGACTTAAAAGTGAACTAACAGGACTTAAAAGTGAACTAACAGGACTTAAAAGTGAACTAACAGGACTTAAAAGTAAACTAACAGGACTTAAAAGTGAACAAATTGTAATCACGAAAGGCCTGAGTTTCCAATGTTGTCTATTTTTGAACTTGTCAAGTTCAGATAATCATTGAGGTTCTGAACTGAAAGAAACCTATGAGTTAAGTGAACATATTTGGACAATTCCTTCTCTGAGTAAATCTCTCATTTCCTGCTTTGAAGTGGATACAAAGTTATTGTAGGGACAATCTTAGTCATGATCGCTTGTCGTTTCAATCTTATTTTTATAGGAAAGGAAAAATTAACAAGACTTAAGATTGAAAGATTCATTCTTTTAAAATCAGTTTATCGTTTATGATTGTATTATGTAAATGTTTCTGAGTAAAGATGAAACAGGGGATAGGAGAGGAGAATGAATGAAACAGAGCATAAATAATAGTGTAGCTGAAACAGGCTATAGAAGGGGGAGATAAGTGGAGATAAAGAGAAGGGACCAAATAAGCATGATTTGGGGTGAACTGTTTTCAGGGAAGTGGGAAAATGATAAACAGAAGGCGAGTTTTAAGTCAGTTGCATCTGTGCTGTGGTCCTATGCGGGCGGCTGAAGAAATTCAATCGAGACCGTGGACTTAGAGAGAATGAGTTGACTAGATGGAAGTTAGGTTATTCTTAGGGCAGTGGCCAATAGTTAGTTGTAAGAATTCGAGGATTTTTGTGTTTGTAAATTAGTAAATGTTCTGTGTTAGATGTTAAAATAAGATATATGTTAAGAGCAACGAATGAAGCTAGGGTTGCTTTATCTGAAATAACCTGATTATGAATCAGGGCAGTCAACGCAATGAATCTGATGGAGATGTGGAATTTCTCCAACAGTAGACGGCTTTGAGGAAGTCGTGGCAGAAAACCTGAGAAGCTGTGTTTAGCTTCTACCGTGTAAAAGTGACTGTTTTTGTGATCATGTTTGATTGCACATACGTGGGAATCCATATAGAGATTTCAGAGAGACTTGTTACGCTATGAATTAGCTTGTACCATGAACAATTGACGTTAGTGATCAGGTATGATCGCATACACCATAAGGAACGTCGAGAAAGACTTCCATAGAGACTTGCCAAGTTATGAACAGCGTTGCTATGAAATTGATTTTCGGTGGTCAGGTTGATTACTCCCTTAGTCGGGAACCTCAAGGAAGAGTTCTACAAAAACCATGAAGTTCGTACATATTCTTGATGTTAACGTATGTTTTGTCAAACTGTAAATGTTCTGTATGCTCCGGACATGCGCTTGTAATTAAAGATGTTTTGTGTTCAATTGAACTGTTGTTAAGTCGTTCAAGCAGTTTAATTATGCAATGATCCAGCGAGTGAACGAGCGGGGATAAGTCGCGGAGAAGTAACACAACACAACGTGAAGTACAAAATTACAGATCATGACGGCTTGAAGAGAACGGCGGTAACAGGGCGAGCACACAAGTCCGAGGTTACAAAGAAAAGAGCCTGGAATGAATAAACTCATGAAAAAGACAGTGCTAAGATTTGGAAATATAGCAACATTAAATGTTATAGACTTGTGTTGTTTAAGATCGATGTGTTTTTCCTTATTATAACCCGTTTTTATTTAAAATGAAACAAATATCAAGAGAAAATGTATAATAGTTATTAGTGATGCGCATTCACTGAAATAACATCACGACATTAATATGCACATTCACTGTAAAAACATCACAACATTAAAATGCACATTCACTGTAAAAACATCACTACATTAAAATACATATTCACTGTAAAAACATCACTACATTAAAATACACATTAACTGTAAAAACATCACTACATTAAAATACACAATCACTGTAAAAATATCACTACATTAAAATACACATTCACTGTAAAAACATCACTACATTAAAGTGCACATTTACTGTAAAAACATCACTACATTAAAATGCACATTCGCTTTAAAAAACATCACAACATTAAAATGCACATTCACTGTAAAAACATCACTACATTAAAATGTACATTCACTGTAAAAACATCACTACATTAAAATGTACATTCACTGTAAAAACATCACTACATTAAAATGTTCATTCGGTGCCTCAAAGTCATTGTGGATTTAGAATAGTAAACTCGCACACTACCGCACAGGAGCATGTGGTGGGGCGTAACGTATACAGGAGCATGTGGTGGGGCGTAATGTATACAGGAGTGTGTGGTGGGGCGTAACGTACACAGGAGCATGTGGTGGGGCGTAATGTATACAGGAGCGTGTGGTGGGGCGTAACGTATACAGGAGCATGTGGTGGGGCGTAATGTATACAGGAGCATGTGGTGGGGGGTAACGTATACAGGAGCATGTGGTAGGGCGTAATGTATACAGGAGCGTGTGGTGGGGCGTAATGTATACAGGAGCGTGTGGTGGGGCGTAACGTACACAAGAGCGTGTGGTGGGGCGTAACGTATACAGGAGCGTGTGGTGGGGAGTAACGTACACAGGAGCGTGTGGCGGGGAGTAACGTACACAGGAGCGTGTGGTGGGGAGTAACGTACACAGGAGCGTGTGGTGGGGAGTAACGTACACAGGAGCGTGTGGTGGGGAGTAACGTACACAGGAGCGTGTGGTGGGGCGTAACGTACACAGGAGCGTGTGGTGGGGCGTAATGTATACAGGAGCGTATGGTGGGGCGTAATGTATACAGGAGCATGTGGTGGGGCGTAATGTATACAGGAGCGTGTGGTGGGGCGTAACGTACACAGGAGCGTGTGGTTGGGCGTAATGTATACAGGAGCATGTGGTGGGGCGTAATGTATACAGGAGCGTGTGGTGGGGCGTAATGTATACAGGAGCATGTGGTGGGGTGTAATGTATACAGGAGCGTGTGGTGGGGCGTAATGTATACAGGAGCGTGTGGTGGGGCGTAATGTATACAGGAGCGTGTGGTGGGGCGTAATGTATACAGGAGCGTGTGGTGGGGCGTAATGTATACAGGAGCGTGTGGTGGGGCGTAATGTATACAGGAGCGTGTAGTGGGGCGTAATGTATACAGGAGCGTGTGGTGGGGAGTAACGTACACAGGAGCGTGTGGTGGGGCGTAACGTACACAGGAGCGTGTGGTGGGGCGTAACGTACACAGGAGCGTGTGGTGGGGAGTAACGTACACAGGAGCGTGTGGTGGGGAGTAACGTACACAGGAGCGTGTGGTGGGGAGTAACGTACACAGGAGCATGTGGTGGGGCGTAATGTATACAGGAGCGTGTGGTGGGGCGTAATGTATACAGGAGCGTGTGGTGGGGCGTAATGTATACAGGAACGTGTGGTGGGGCGTAATGTATACAGGAGCGTGTGGTGGGGCGTAATGTATACAGGAGCGTGTGGTGGGGAGTAACGTACACAGGAGCGTGTGGTGGGGAGTAACGTACACAGGAGCGTGTGGTGGGGAGTAACGTACACAGGAGCGTGTGGTGGGGAGTAACGTACACAGGAGCGTGTGGTGGGGAGTAACATACACAGGAGCGTGTGGTGGGGAGTAACGTACACAGGAGCGTGTGGTGGGGCGTAACGTACACAGGAGCGTGTGGTGGGGAGTAACGTACACAGGAGCGTGTGGTGGGGAGTAATGTACAGAGGAGCGTGTGGTGGGGAGTAACGTACACAGGAGCGTGTGGTGGGGAGTAATGTACAGAGGAGCGTGTGGTGGGGCGTAACGTATACAGGAGCATGTGGTGGGGCTTAATGTACAAAGGAGCGTGTGGTGGGGAGTAACGTATAAGGAGCGTGTGGTGGGGAGTAACGTATAAGGAGCGTGTGGTGGGGAGTAACGTATAAGGAGCGTGTGGTGGGGAGTAACGTATAAGGAGCGTGTGGTGGGGCATAACGTACAGAGGAGCGTGTGGTGGGGAATAACGTATAAGGAGCGTGTGGTGGGGAGTAACGTATAAGGAGCGTGTGGTGGGGCGTAATGTACAGAGGAGCGTGTGTTGGGGAGTAACGTATAAGGTAGCGTGTGGTGGGGAGTAACGTATAAGGAGCGTGTGGTGGTGCGTAACGTACAGAGGAGCGTGTGGTGGGGAGTAACGTATAAGGAGCGTGTGGTGGGTAGTAACGTATAAGGAGCGTGTGGTGGGGCGTAATGTACAGAGGAGCGTGTGGTGGGGAGTAACGTATAAGGAGCGTGTGGTGGGGAGTAACGTATAAGGAGCGTGTGGTGGAGCGTAATGTATACAGGAGCGTGTAGTGGGGCGTAATGTATACAGGAGCGTGTGGTGGGGCGTAATGTACACAGGAGCGTGTGGTGGGGCTTAACGTACACAGGAGCGTGTGGTGGGGCGTAATGTATACAGGAGCGTGTGGTGGGGCGTAATGTATATAGGAGCGTGTGGTGGGGCGTAATGTATACAGGAGCGTGTGGTGGGGCGTAATGTATACAGGAGCGTGTGGTGGGGCGTAATGTATACAGGAGCGTGTGGTGGGGCGTAAAGTATACAGGAGCATGTGGTGGGGCGTAATGTATACAGGAGCGTGTGGTGGGGCGTAATGTATACATGAGCGTGTGGTGGGGCGTAATGTATACAGGAGCGTGTGGTGGTGCGTAATGTATACAGGAGCGTGTGGTGGGGCGTAATGTATACAGGAGCGTGTGGTGGGGCGTAATATATACAGGAGCGTGTGGTGGGGCGTAATGTATAAAGGTGCATGTGGTGGGGCGTAATGTATACAGGAGCGTCTGGTGGGGAGTAACGTATACAGGAGCGTGTGGTGGGGAGTAACGTATACAGGAGCGTCTGGTGGGGCGTAACGTACACAGGAGCGTGTGGTGGGGCGTAACGTATACAGGAGCGTGTGGTGGGGAGTAACGTACACAGGAGCGTGTGGTGGGGAGTAACGTACACAGGAGCGTGTGGTGGGGAGTAACGTACACAGGAGCGTGTGGTGGGGAGTAACGTACACAGGAGCGTGTGGTGGGGAGTAACGTACACAGGAGCGTGTGGTGGGGAGTAACGTACACAGGAGCGTGTGGTGGGGAGTAACGTACACAGGAGCGTGTGGTGGGGCGTAACGTACACAGGAGCGTGTGGTGGGGAGTAACGTACACAGGAGCGTGTGGTGGGGAATAATGTACAGAGGAGCGTGTGGTGGGGAGTAACGTACACAGGAGCGTGTGGTGGGGAGTAATGTACAGAGGAGCGTGTGGTGGGGCGTAACGTATACAGGAGCATGTGGTGGGGCGTAATGAACAGAGGAGCGTGTGGTGGGGAGTAACGTATAAGGAGCGTGTGGTGGGGAGTAACGTATAAGGAGCGTGTGGTGGGGCGTAACGTACAGAGGAGCGTGTGGTGGTGAGTAACGTATAATGAGCGTGTGGTGGGGAGTAACGTATAAGGAGCGTGTGGTGGTGCGTAATGTACAGAGGAGCGTGTGGTGGGGAGTAACGTACAAAGGGGAGGGGCGTGTGGCTACACAAGTGCTTGTGGTGGGGTATAACGTACACAGGGGAGTGTGGTGTGGCATAACGTACAGAGGGGCGTGTGGTGTGGCATAACGTACAGAGGGGCGTGTGGTGTGGCATAACGTACAGAGGGGCGTGTGGTGTGGCATAACGTACAGAGGGGCGTGTGGTGTGGCATAACGTACAGAGGGGCGTGTGGTGTGGCATAACGTACAGAGGGGCGTGTGGTGTGGCATGACGTACAGAGGGGCGTGTGGTGTGGCATACCGTACAGAGGGGCGTGTGGTGGAACGTAACGTACAGAGGGGCGTGTGGTGGAACATAACGTACAGAGAGGCGTGTGGTGTGGCATAACGTACAGAGGGGCGTGTGGTGTGGCATAACGTACAGAGGGGCGTGTGGTGTGGCATAACGTACAGAGGGGCGTGTGGTGTGGCATAACGTACAGAGGGGCGTGTGGTGTGGCATAACGTACAGAGGGGCGTGTGGTGTGGCATAACGTACAGAGGGGCGTGTGGTGTGGCATAACGTACAGAGGGGCGTGTGGTGTGGCATAACGTACAGAGGGGCGTGTGGTGTGGCATAACGTACACAGGGGCGTGTGGTGTGGTGTGGCATAACGTACAGAGGGGCGTGTGGTGTGGCATAACGTACAGAGGGGCGTGTGGTGGAACGTAACGTACAGAGGGGCGTGTGGTGGAACATAACGTACAGAGGGGCGTGTGGTGTGGCATAACGTAAAGAGGGGCGTGTGATGTGGCATAACGTACAGAGGGGCGTGTGGTGTGGCATAACGTACAGAGGGGCGTGTGGTGTGGCATAACGTACAGAGGGGCGTGTGGTGTGGCATAACGTACAGAGGGGCGTGTGGTGTGGCATAACGTACAGAGGGGCGTGTGGTGTGGCATAACGTACAGAGGGGCGTGTGGTGTGGCATAACGTACAGAGGGGCGTGTGGTGTGGCATAACGTACACAGGGGCGTGTGGTGTGGCATAACGTACACAGGGGCGTGTGGTGTGGCATAACGTACACAGGGGCGTGTGGTGTGGCATAACGTACACAGGGGCGTGTGGTGTGGCATAACGTACAGAGGGGCGTGTGGTGTGGCATAACGTATACAGGGGCGTGTGGTGTGGCATAACGTACAGAGGGGCGTGTGGTGTGGCATAACGTACAGAGGGGCGTGTGGTGTGGCATAACGTACACAGGGGCGTGTGGTGTGGCATAACGTACACAGGGGCGTGTGGTGTGGCATAACGTACACAGGGGCGTGTGGTGTGGCATAACGTACACAGGGGCGTGTGGTGTGGCATAACGTACAGAGGGGCGTGTGGTGTGGCATAACGTACACAGGGGCGTGTGGTGTGGCATAACGTACAGAGGGGCGTGTGGTGTGGCATAACGTACACAGGGGCGTGTGGTGTGGCATAACGTACACAGGAGTATGGGGTAGGGCGTAAAGTACATAGTTACATGTTCTGTGGCATAACGTACATAGGAGCATATGGTGGGGCATAACGTACATAGGAGCATATGGTGGGGCATAACGTACATAGGAGCATATGGTGGGACGTTACGTGTGTGTGTGTGTGTGGGTTTGTGTGTGTGTGTGTGTGTGTGTGTGTGTGTGTGTGTGTGTGTGTGTGTGTGT
This sequence comes from Megaustenia siamemsis, assembly GCA_032433765.1. Taxonomy (NCBI): domain Eukaryota; kingdom Metazoa; phylum Mollusca; class Gastropoda; order Stylommatophora; family Ariophantidae; genus Megaustenia; species Megaustenia siamemsis. Next base: position 43,826,498 of record JAVIAB010000106.1, on the reverse strand, counting down.
GTGTGTGTGTGTGTGTGTGTGTGTGTGTGTGTGTGTGTGTGTGTGTGTGTGTGTGTGTGTGTGTGTTTGGGTGTGTAGGTCTGTGTATGAGACGCACTGGTTTTCAGTATTTTCATATTTCATTTCAAGCTAAGAAAACTGTGAATCACAGTTTCATGGCGTTGGTGGTTTCGCGCTGCGAAGTTTGTCTGGCTAGCGATACTGCTTTTTGTCCAAGGTTTTCTATGAAGCTGGAAAATAACAGTTCACTGTTAGAGACAGAACAGTTCACAATCAGTGATGCAGAACAGTTGACAATCAGCGATGACAGAACAGTTGACAATCAGTGATGACAGAACAGTTCACAATCAGTGATGACAGAACAGTTTACAATCACGACAAACGTTAGTGACGGGAGGACAGGAAAGAAGGATCCTTGTTCTTACAAGCTTTAACGACCACTTCTCTAACTTTGCCCCTCACAAAGCATCATTTGTGTACTGGGTCGAGGGCAAAGATGCCCATTAGCAGCTGGTCTTGGAACAGCCTGCGATTCACGACGGATTGACTTCGTCAGTTATGCGAGCAACAGAGCTGGCCGAGACCCTATCTCACCTCATAGCAGGGATCCGCGAAACAGACTATCCAGTCTGGCTATGCGAGCCGGAATCGAACACAGAAGGCCATCCATTAGTCAAAAGCTCCGTCATGAAGTCGGATGTACTGAGTCGAAAGGTACAAATATCACATCTTTATTGCAATTCACAACGCAACGCATTTACGCCAACATACCGCCCTTTTAGGGTGGACGATGAAGAGATGTTGTGGCCGGGTGAACACAGAAAAGATAAAGATATACCTGGGTCGACGAAGACGTGTCCGCCCTGTTGAACAATATATTCGTAAAAACAGAGAGCAACTGCGCTATTCCCGCCCACTAAAGCAAGCTTGTCTCTAGCGCCACATCTCATCTTACACTCAGAGTGTAGATGACATTTCACTTATCTTTCTGCTTCGTAGCTGATCCGCCTTGGCTATCATTTATTTTTTTTATGTTTAAAAAAATGACGTATCCCCTTGTCCGCATCTGTAATTATTTCACATGTCTCTAGAGCTGTATTTATACAAACGTCATTCCACATTTATTAGACGTAGCGTCGGCCTTGCTATGTGGCTGGATGCTTTCATTTCTAAAACTAAATGATTTCATAAGAAGATCAAATTGCCTAATGATTTCTTCAGAATGATGAACACTATGTCAATTATTTCAAACGATTCCAAGACTGGTTAAATCGTCACAATGACAAACATGCAAAAGGATTTTTTTAAAACCAAAACATTGTTAAATTAGTTCGTCAGATTACAAAACTGGATCAAATATTTTGCCCGGAGACAAAAACTAGCAAAACTGATGTTCTCTGAACGCAACATTCTCAAACTTATTTCGTGGGATCAGAAAACGTTAAATAATTTCGTAAAATTGAAAAAAAAAATCTGATTAAAAGGATTTTGCAAGAATGCAAAAACTAGCTAAATGATTATGTGCGAATACAAAACTGGAGTCATCAAATACAGCTGTGTCTAGCAATCTGAAATACACATCAGAGAGAACATTTGAAATCTGCACATTGGGTACAGATCTTTTTTTTCTGCCGCTTTTTTTTTTACTGTCTGCGTCATATGTGTAGCAACTTGTGAGTCATATGTGTAGCAACTTGTGAGTCATATGTGTAGCAACTTGTGAGTCATATGTGTAGCAACTTGTGAGTCATATGTGTAGGAACTTGTGAGTCATATGTGTAGCAACTTGTGAGTCATATGTGTAGCAACTTGTGAGTCATATGTGTAGCAACTTGTGAGTCATATGTGTAGCAACTTGTGAGTCATATGTGTAGCAACTTGTGAGTCATATGTGTAGCAACTTGTGAGTCATATGTGTAGCAACTTGTGAGTCATATGTGTAGCAACTTGTGAGTCATATGTGTAGCAACTTGTGAGTCATATGTGTAGCAACTTGTGAGTCATATGTGTAGCAACTTGTGAGTCATATGTGTAGCAACTTGTGAGTCATATGTGTAGCGACTTGTGAGTCATATGTGTAGCAACTTGTGAGTCATATGTGTAGCAACTTGTGAGTCATATGTGTAGCAACTTGTGAGTCATATGTGTAGCAACTTGTGAGTCATATGTGTAGTGACTTGTGAGTCATATGTGTAGTGACTTGTGAGTCATATACGTGTGAGTGTAGCAACTTGTGAGTCATATGTGTAGCAACTTGTGAGTCATATGTGTAGCAACTTGTGAGTCATATGTGTACTTGTGAGTCATATGTATAGCAACTTGTGAGTCATATGTGTAGCAACTTGTGAGTCATATGTGTAGCAACTTGTGAGTCATATGTGTAGCAACTTGTGAGTCATATGTGTAGCAACTTGTGAGTCATATGTGTAGCAACTTGTGAGTCATATGTGTAGCAACTTGTGAGTCATATGTGTAGCAACTTGTGAGTCATATGTGTAGCAACTTGTGAGTCATATGTGTAGCAACTTGTGAGTCATATGTGTAGCAACTTGTGAGTCATATGTGTAGCAACTTGTGAGTCATATGTGTATGTGTGAGTCAACTTGTGAGTCATATGTGTAGCAACTTGTGAGTCATATGTGTAGCAACTTGTGAGTCATATGTGTAGCAACTTGTGAGTCATATGTGTAGCAACTTGTGAGTCATATGTGTAGCAACTTGTGAGTCATATGTGTAGTGAGTCATATGTGTAGCAACTTGTGAGTCATATGTGTAGCAACTTGTTAGTCATATGTGTAGCAACTTGTGAGTCATATGTGTAGTGAGTCATATGTGTAGCAACTTGTGAGTCATATGTGTAGCAACTTGTGAGTCATATGTGTAGCAACTTGTGAGTCATATGTGTAGCGAGTCATATGTGTAGCAACTTGTGAGTTATATGTGTAGCAACTTGTTAGTCATATGTGTAGCAACTTGTGAGTCATATGTGTAGCGACGCGTGCGTCATATGTGTAGCAACTTGTGAGTCATATGTGTAGCAACTTGTGAGTCATATGTGTAGCAACTTGTGAGTCATATGTGTAGCAACTTGTGAGTCATATGTGTAGCAACTTGTGAGTCATATGTGTAGCGACGCGTGCGTCATATGTGTAGCAACTTGTGAGTCATATGTGTAGCGACGCGTGCGTCATATGTGTAGCAACTTGTGAGTTTTATGTGTAGCAACTTGTGAGTCATATGTGTAGCAACTTGTGAGACATATGTGTAGCGACGCGTGCGTCATATGTGTAGCAACTTGTGAGTTATATGTGTAGCAACTTGTTAGTCATATGTGTAGCAACTTCTGAGTCATATGTGTAGCGACGCGTGCGTCATATGTGTAGCAACTTGTGAGTCATATGTGTAGCAACTTGTGAGTCATATGTGTAGCAACTTGTGAGTCATATGTGTAGCAACTTGTGAGTCATATGTGTAGCAACTTGTGAGTCATATGTGTAGCGACGCGTGCGTCATATGTGTAGCAACTTGTGAGTCATATGTGTAGCGACGCGTGCGTCATATGTGTAGCGATCACGGTTTCTTCATTTCCTTAGTTCACTTAGCGAGTTGTGAGGCATTACATTTTGCACTTTGTGATCACACTCATCACATCCCTTCCATTAGATCGCATTCACGGACTCTCTGATAGTAATATAGCTGTCCCTATCTCTATGTTAATTGACAGTTTGAATATCTGTAGTAGTTAGCAAGTTCCTGGCTGGGTCCACAGTTTGAACATCCTTAGTGGTTAGCAAGGTCCTGGCTGGGTCCACAGTTTGAGTATCCGTAGTGGTTAGCAAGGTCCTGGCTGGGTCCACAGTTTGAGTATCCGTAGTGGTTAGCAAGGTCCTGGCTGGGTCCACAGTTTGAACATCCTTAGTGGTTAGCAAGGTCCTGGCTGGGTCCACAGTTTGAGTATCCGTAGTGGTTAGCAAGGTCCTGGCTGGGTCCACAGTTTGAATATATGTAGTAGTTAGCAAGTTCCTGGCTGGGTCCACAGTTTGAACATCCTTAGTGGTTAGCAAGGTCCTGGCTGGGTCCACAGTTTGAGTATCCGTAGTGGTTAGCAAGGTCCTGGCTGGGTCCACAGTTTGAGTATCCGTAGTGGTTAGCAAGGTCCTGGCTGGGTCCACAGTTTGAACATCCTTAGTGGTTAGCAAGGTCCTGGCTGGGTCCATCAAAAGTTTTGAAGAATCTTGAACAATCTCGGGTTAGAAATGAATTTGCTGGGCCTCTGGGAACAAAGCACAATTCAAAGACTTCAAATGTTAGGCGTACAAATAAGAAGAGATTAAATTAGAGCCACAAAATGGGGGAATGCTATTAGTATTTTTTTTCAGGTTGGGTCTTACAATAGAGTAGCGATAAGTCTAGGCAGATCAAAAACAAGTTAATCATAATAACAACACCAGGAAAATGTACTTCCGTTGAGTGGACATCCAGTACATGAAGCAAGAATTCATGATAACAGTAACGGAGTCCGTAATAACTGACACGAAAACGGATACAACGCACTAAAGATTGTAGCTGTTAGCAAAGAATTTAGCTGTAAGCAAAGATTTTAGCTGTAAGCAAAGAATTTAGCTGTAAGCAAAGAATTTAGCTGTAAGCAAAGATTTTAGCTGTAAGCAAAGATTTTAGCTGTAAGCAAAGAATTTAGCTGTACGCAAAGAATTTAGCTGTAAGCAAAGATTGTAGCTGTATGCAAAGATTTTAGCTGTTAGTAAAGATTTTAGCTGTAAGCAAAGATTGTAGCTGTAAACAAAGAATTTAGCTGTAAGCAAAGATTGTAGCTGTTAGTAAAGATTGTAGCTGTTAGCAAAGATTTTAGCTGTTAGCAAATATTTTAGCTGTTAGCAAAGATTGTAGCTGTTAGCAAAGATTGTAGCTGTTAGCAAAGATTTTAGCTGTAAACAAAGAATTTAGCTGTAAGCAAAGATTTTAGCTGTAAGACACTATACAAACACACTCACTTAACACCATTGTTTGAGGGTGAACGCTGAAGCGGAATAATTGAAAGTGAACGCTAAAGTGGAATAATTGAAAGTGAACGCTAAAGTGGAATAATTGAAAGTGAACGCTAAAGTGGAATAATTGAAAGTGAACGCTAAAGTGGAATAATTGAAAGTGAACGCTAAAGTGGAATAATTGAAAGTGAACACTAAAGTGGAATAATTGAAAGTGAACGCTAAAGGAAAACAAATTGACCTAAATCGATCATCATCATCAGGTCGCATGTCCTATGCAGAACGTTGCATTCACCACAACCCGTCTGAAAGAATCTCTGTCTCTAACCATATCTCCCTCAGAACGTTGCATTCACCACAACCAGTCTGAAAGAATCTCTGTCTCTAACCATATCTCCCACAGAACGTTGCATTCACCACAACCAGTCTGAAAGAATCTCTGTCTCTAACCATATCTCCCTCAGAACGTTGCATTCACCACAACCAGTCTGAAAGAATCTCTGTCTCTAACCATATCTCCCACAGAACGTTGCATTCACCACAACCAGTCTGAAAGAATCTCTGTCTCTAACCATATCTCCCACAGAACGTTGCATTCACCACAACCCGTCTGAAAGAATCTCTGTCTCTAACCATATCTCCCACTTCTTCTGTTGTCATATTCAAAGTTTAATTGATGTCTTGAAGCTAACTTCTTCCTGGTCTGCCCCTGATGTGTCGTCCAGGGACCACGTCTTCCATTATTGTTCATTCCAGCCTGCTGTATCTTTTGACATGGTCATAGTATTTTAATTTTCTCTGCAAAATAGTATTTATACGCCAGTTCTTTTAAAAATGTAAGTCTTTTAATGTCTTTATTGCCTTTTTTTCATTGAGTTATTTGCGGGTCATCATCATTGCACTCCGAACATGTTCATAGGTGTTCAGATCCCCTCCTCAGCAAGTCCTGCAGTGTTCAGCAACTGACGACTAGAGTGCTGTGTTGGTTGATAAGTCTTTTTACACGCCCACTAAGTTTCTCGTTACGTGTTTTCATTATCCAAGGTATCTTAAGGATTTTTCTGCAGCGTTTTGTTTCCAGTGAATTGATTTTCTTTCTTGGTGTTTGTGAGAGTGTCCATGATTCACTACCTTATGTTGCCATAGGGAAGTTACAGGCCCTCGGTAATTTTCATGTTACTGCCTTGCTGTCATTTGCACATGTTCTTTATGGTATTTGATATTGTGTTGCTATTGCTTATATTCTTGTGATCCCTTTCTGGCAGTCTCCATTGTTAGTTACTACAGATCCCAGGTATTCATAGTTTGTGACAATTTCAAGTTCTTTACCGTTGATGATGATTTTGTGTTTGGTTTTTGTTTTGTTTATTGAATTTATCTTGGTTGTCTGTATGTTAGGTAGAAGTCTTACTATTTACTGTGTGCTCAATTATCTCCTCTTTAATCCGTTTGCACTGTTTCAGGGTTGAACTGTGTCGTCAATGTATCTGAGTTTTAGCTGTCATTATTTCTTGATAGTCTGCAATAAGTTCTTTTCTCTTGCTTTCTGGTTAGTTCTGGCTACTGAACACCTTAGGTTTAAGTTGTGCCATGAGCTCGATACCAGGCTGCCTTCCAGACCGTTGTCGACTGAAACGATTCTCCGTCATGTTTACCAGCAGCTGTGTGTACTATGGGGCTTATTCCTTAATTAAAATTAATATCATATTCCAGCACCAGAGCTGGAAGTTGTCAGCGACCCACAGCTGATGGCTTGCACCAGGATCGGTGAACCAAAACCATCCAGACCCTGCTCCACCTCTCCGTGGTGCCTCCAGTAACAGACTAACCTGTCTAGTCTGGCCAAGCGAGCAGGGATCGAAGAGGGAAGACAACCCGGTACTCGAAAATGCCGTGCTGAAGTCGGATGTGTTGGGCCGAAAGGCGCAAATATAACAGTTATACTGCAAACCACAACACAACGCAGATACATCCGCTTAACGTCCTTTTAAGGGCGGATGACGAAGAGGAATTTTACAGTCTACGAATACTCTAGAATACTTTAGTCATCGGACGAACGTAATCAAGCATATAATATATCGATATCTAGTGAGTTCTTAAGAAAATATCACAGGTGCCAAACATTGAGGTCAAATATTCACTTGATAAGTTTACTGTACTTTGTTTCACATGCAAGAGTTCATGACAATGGATGACATTAATTATGGTACCATCTCCAAGGGGAATTATGCAGATTGAAGACACGCATCGTTTTTGTTTTCTCTTATGTGATTGGCTATTTGATTGGATTCTGATTGGCTATTGATTGATCCATCCGTAGATTCTTGTCATTGGGTCCTTCTTCTACAAAGGGCATATCGATTTCTGTGTCTGTCTCTGTTGTCTCTAGTTGACAGATTGTTTCTACCCAGGAAACACCGAGAAGATTGTCAAAGGGTGACTGTTATTCTGTTTGTTTTGTGGCAGAACCTTCTAGATGAGTACACACAATTGATAAACTCTCTCTATATGTCGCTAGTCCATCTACTGGTGAAACACCGTCCCGTGGACTTGTTATTAGACATAACATGGTTCAGGGTGTCACGATGATCCGCGTCATCAGAAGTGAGATTGGCTCGTGCAGTTATGTCTGAACGACATAGTCAGACAAGTTCATTGGTTATGGAAGGCCTCGGCATCACTGCAAACGAATTAAAATCCATAATTGCTCAACCGCCCGTGCCAGTGGAATCATCCGAATTACTAACTCATCTCCCAAACAAAGAAAGGTAACTGTAGTCCCCATCGTAGCAGTCTCAGCACACGCCAAAAGACATGAGGCGGAACCGCGCAGAAAGTGAACACAGCCAACTGTTCCCTGTCATACGATATCATCATTCATCGTAAACAGTTGGAATATCGAAACATGATCAAAACGGATGAGACACACAGCTCACGGTGTGCACAGAGCACTTAACTCAGTCGCTCCTGCAACAAGCCGGACTTGGAATATGAGGAAACTGCAACCAGGAACACTTTTCATGCATAGCCTTCAATTGTTCCCGCCGCCTATCCACCATATACCGGAAGTTCACGTCCTCTTGAAAATAATGATCGTCATATTGAGAACAAATAATGTTTAGCGCTGGATGACGTTAGGACATCGTTCTTGACTGCAACCGAACATATAAACACACAGTCGTCGAATTATCCCCGTCACACATCAAACAACAGACACTGCGGTTAGCGTACAACGAACGAAACACGGTGAAAATTCCCCAAAGAGGAAAATCTTCGGTTGACTTGACGGAGTAATCCATTAATGCGTTTCAGCATGTAAATAACTTGCGTCAAACAATTCAAACGTCGGCCATTGAACAGCACTCAATGTGACGTAAACCGCATGTCAACACTAGACGGTGAAGGTCGCTTTTACAATACTTGACTTGTCAAAAAGAAACAGCTGTGTGTACTCGGCGGCGCAGATTTGTCCACTTCGTCGGCGCAGATTTGCTAAGTAGAACATCGTTTTTATTTCAACACAGAAAATTGCATCAGTGAGCCGAAATTAAGCACACCCCAGATGTATTTTCTGCATCGATCGAGAGAACGTGAAACGTTCCACCATTTTGAAACGGAAGTCCTATCATACAAGTTCAATTTTGAACATATTATATTTGGAATGTAAGTGATACTTTAATAAATGTTATTTAGAAAGCGTAGATTATTCAACAACATTTAATGCAATTTTTTATGTTTAATTGTTGTAATTGCATATTTAGCTGTTAATACCTTCGTTATTGACAACTATGTTGACTTCCTTGTGTAGATGTTCACAATAATCATCTCCTTCGATCGTTGAAAAGTGTTTGTCACAAATGTCAGCGTCACCGGGCCCAACCGATTTGTCACAAATGTCAACGTCACCGGGCCCAACCGATTTACATAGAAAGCTTACAGTTTTTGAGTGAGCTCCTTCAAGATAAATCTCCCAGTATTGAGGTAGATTTTCAAAATACGATCCTTATGGAATTGAAAATACGTGCACATATAAATGTGATATTTCGATACATTTATCATCAATTTCAATCTTTGAATAAAATACCTCTTCTCAACAATATTCTTGTTTCAATAGAATGATAAATGATGTTGAACTATACTGCATTCTTTCAATAACATGATGAAAGTATCACCTTTGTTGACAAATGTATGATCCTGTCACGATAACTAATTGTTTACCCTAAGAAGTTCTAGTAAAGGACAACATGATTTATATCTTTATAGATATGAGAACAGAGAGATCATAGCGTTGCTTGTAACTAGAGTCCGTAGCGTGCTCGCTAAGTCAGTTTACCAGCTTCGATTCCCCGCAGCGACATATTTTATTTTTGTATGGCAATAATTGTTTCTCTTTTTTATCTTTGTTTATTTGTTCACTTCATACATGTTTTTTTTTTTCAAAGGGCTTTCCCAATATTTATTTAAATTTCGCAAATCTGTTTATGGTAAAAATTCTGTTCTTATTTTTAAAAATATCTCTATTTAATTGTTAAGTGTATGTTTGGTTTGTACAAGTATATCTTTGTTATAATGTTCCAAGACTTGAAATATCAGCTACAATATCGCACACTATCGCAGTCCTTGCATGGTCCAAATCTTTTTTGCAAAATGTGAATACATCACTTTTGGCTCTAAACTCAGACTGTGTGCTTTATCAGCTTTTCTATAGGCTTGGGCGAAACATGGATCGATAACAGCAGGGATAGAGAAGATAATAAAAACTGTGGCGATGAAATGTTAACGGACAATTGTGGGCATCGCTTACTTTGATCGTATCACAAATGAAAAAGTTCGTAAAAGGATACAAAAAGCAATCGCAATACGTGATGGACGTTTGGCTATTATGAAGAAACGCAGAACGAAATTATTTGGCCACGTACCTCGATCGTCTGCCTTAGCAAATGCCATTTTGCAAGGAACTCTGAAATAGGCGAGAGGGAGAGGTAGGAAGAGAGAGAGAGAGAGAGAGAGAGTGGGATTGGGAAAAGATCTTCAAAGAATAGAGAGGGCTCGGCTTCGCAGGATCCCAACAAATGACTGAAGATAGAAAGAAATAGAGAAGAATAAAGAAATGAATCACTGGTTCCCCAACGACTCTCAGGGTTATGAAATAAGCAAGAACAGTGTGTGTGTGTTTGTAGTAGTAGTAGTAGTAGTAGTAGAAGTAGTAGTAGCAGTAGTAGAAGTAGTAGTAGTAGTGGTAGTAGCAGGAAACTCTTTGGACAAGGCTCTGCAGTAGGAGGCGATCTGGTCATCAGAAGTTAGCATCAGTCGTGCAAGTGTTTCGAACTTTTAACCTTTTAACTGTCACTGATTTTCCATAACTCTCTGTGGTCTGTATGACCAGCAACTTAATTGGTGTTTTTGTTTCTATGTTGAAAATAACATGAAGAAGCAAGGTTCAGGGACGCTGTGTCTACATGTATTGATGGCATCAACCACAAAATGATACAATCTTGTGATCTAAACATGGAACCGGAGCCCAGAAATAATCACGTGGTTCATGAACGAAAATGACCTTCCTGTCGGGATGAGCTCTGTCAAAACAAACATTTCACAATGTGGATATGATCAAGTGCTGATAGTGATGTCACGTGTTGCCGCGTGCTTGCGGTTATCTGACATTTCCAACCGTTATCCTGATAGTCTACCTGATGATGAGATGGGTTACTAGATCAAAGTCAGAACGGTCCGGGGGGGGGGGGGGGGGGGGTGACGGAGGACCGAATGTCAACAGAGAAGGAATAGTTAGAAGAGTGGAGGGACGAGTGTGGTTTCCTTGATATGGATAAAAGATTAGGGCGGCACACCGTTGAGGGGTCGAGAGGGGCACAAGATACTGGGGGTAGGTTAAACAAATGGAGATATGGCAAAATCTAAAGGACCAACTGGAGATGTGTGACGCTAGGGTAGCTGAGTGACAGGGACAGCGGACATTTATTGTAGTTTGTAAATTAGAAGACAGGTTGATGTTACCAGGGAATGCCTGGAGTACATGTAGAAGAAAAGTCAAGTTATGGAAACCTTCCAGAAAATTCATCTCATAGCAGTAGAGAAAATCTCCTTCAATATGGGGGTGGATTGAGGTTTTGTCCATGGACATAAGTGGATTGAGATTGTGTCCATGGATATAAGTGGATTGAGGTTCTGTCCATGGATATAAGTGGATTGAAGTTTTGTCCATGGTTATGGGTGGATTGAGGTTTTGTCTATGGATATAAGTGGATTGAGGTTTTGTCCATGGTTATGGGTGGATTGAGGTTTTGTCCATGGATGTAGGTGGATTGAGGTTGTGTCTATGGATATAAGTGTATTGAGGTTTTGTCCATGAATATGGGTGAATTGAGGTTTTGTCCATGGACATAAGCAGATTTAGATTTTATCCGTGGATATAGGTGGATTGAGGTTTTGTCCATGGATATAGGTGGATTGAGGTTTTGTCCATGGACATAGGTGGATTGAGATTGTGACCATGGATATAGGTGAATTGAGATTTTGTCCATAGATATAAGTGGATTGAAGTTTTGTCCATGGACATAGGTGGATTGAGGTTTTGTCCATGGATATAAGTGGATTCAGGTTTTTAAGTGGATTCAGGTTTTGTCCATGGATATAGGTGGATTGATGTTTTGTCCATGGACATAAGTGGATTGAGGTTTTGTCCATAGATATAAGTAGATTGAGGTTTTGTCCATAGATATAAGTGGATTGAGGTTTTGTCCATGGATATAGGTGGATTGAGGTTTTGTCCATGGATATAGGTGGATTGAGGTTTTGTCCATGGACATAAGTGGATTGAGGTTTTGTCCATGGACATAAGTGGATTGAGGTTTTGTCCATGGATATAGGTGGATTGAGGTTTTGTCCATGGACATAAGTGGATTGAGGTTTTGTCCATGGATATAGGTGGATTGAGGTTTTGTCCATGGACATAAGTAGATTGAGGTTTTGTCCATAGATATAGGTGGATTGAGGTTTTGTCCATGGACATAAGTGGATTGAGTTTTTGTCCATGGACATAAGTGGATTGAGGTTTTGTCCATGGATATAAGTGGATTGTGGTTTTGCGCGAGAATATGGGTGGATTGTGATTTTGTCCATGAATATGCGTCAGAAAAAGGCTATATGGGCTTTCATTGACTGCATACTTATAAATGAGCACCTCGTGAGTCTGTGCCGGATAGTAATTTACATAAAATGAGTATGGCCATTTATATGCTGGGCTGTATGGCCATTTATATGCTGGGGTGTCTGTGGGCTGTATGTCCATTTATATGCTGGGGTGTCTGTGGGCTGTATGGCCATTTATATGCTGGGCCGTATGTGGGCTGTATGGCTATTTACATGCTGGGGTGTCTGTGGGCTGCATGGCCATTTATATGCTGGGGTGTGTGTGGGCTGTATGGCCATTTATATGCTGGGCTGTCTGTGGGCTGTATGGCCATTTATATGCTGGGCTGTCTGTGGGCTGTATGGCCATTTATATGCTGGGGTGTCTGTGGGCTGTATGGCCATTTATATGCTGGGGTGTCTGTGGGCTGTATGGTCATTTATATGCTGGGGTGTCTGTGGGCTGTATGGCCATTTATATGCTGGGCTGTCTGTGGGCTGTATGGCCATTTATATGCTGGGCTGGCTGTGGGCTGTATGGCTATCCAAGAGTGGGAGAGGGAATGGACGGTCAGAGTCGTATTAATGTGGGACGTAAGTTAACGACTACGCTCAACTCCAAGATGCTGCAGTTAAAACTGGGTTCATTGCGTCCCCTCCCCGCCACCAAATGTACTTGTGTGGTTGGCGTCAAGTTTGTCTAGCCTTGAGATAAAGAGATCGTTGCACCTCCAGCATTTCTGCTTGTACAATCTGTATTCATTGAAGAAAAAAGTGCAGCTTCAATTTGTCGCTTACAGCTATGTCAATGATGGACAACTATTTTGATTGTTAGATTTTTTTTTTTATGTTAATGCAGAATTTGTTTATCCAGTGCAGATGACGTCAGATAATATTTTTGCTCGTTTTATTTGGCTGGCCTTTTACAAATATTAATTTTACTAAAATTACATCCCTTTTGCTAATTACGTTTCCTTAACAAAAAATATTATTTGTTCTTCAAATGTCAGCACATCAGCAAAATAATAATAATGATAAAAAATGTGTAACAACAATAATGCTGTTTCAGTTTCTATTTTCTTCTCGGTGTTTCAACAATGTTTTTACACGTCAATTAAATTCAGACTCCAGAAGCTCATGGATTGAGAGGAAATTCATGGAAAACACCAACTAGCGTGACGTTTTGCAAGAAGGGCGGTGTGGGTAAAGTTATGTCAGTCGTCACTGGCTCCTGTAGCTGATAGACGTCACGCTAGTTGGGAGGGTTTCCAGTTCTAGTGTCTGCCCGTGGGCCTTTGTATACCTGTTGATAACGTGGTCAGTCTCAGCTTGTTCAGTTGATCATCGTTACTGTGATGGCGGCGCTGTGTTCTTGTACGTTGTTCGTTTCTCTCACACAAAGCCACCTCATCAAAGTTCGTTTCTCTCACACAAAGCCACCTCATCAAAGTTCGTTTCTCTCACACAAAGCCACCTCATCAAAGTTCGTTTCTCTCACACAAAGCCACCTCATCAAAGTTCGTTTCTCTCACACAAAGCCACCACATCAAAGTTCGTTTCTCTCACACAAAGCCACCTCATCAAAGTTCGTTTCTCTCACACAAAGCCACCACATCAAAGTTCGTTTCTCTCACACAAAGCCACCTCATCAAAGTTCGTTTCTCTCACACAAAGCCACCTCATCAAAGTTCGTTTCTCTCACACAAAGCCACCTCATCAAAGTTCGTTTCTCTCACACAAAGCCACCACATCAAAGTTCGTTTCTCTCACACAAAGCCACCACATCAAAGTTCGTTTCTCTCACACAAAGCCACCACATCAAAGTTCGTTTCTCTCACACAAAGCCACCACATCAAAGTTCGTTTCTCTCACACAAAGCCACCACATCAAAGTTCGTTTCTCTCACATAAAGCCACCACATCAAAGTTCATTTCTCTCACATAAAGCCACCACATCAAAGTTCATTTCTCTCACACAAAGCCACCACATCAAAGTTCATTTCTCTCACATAAAGCCACCACATCAAAGTTCATTTCTCTCACATAAAGCCACCACATCAAAGTTCGTTTCTTTCACACAAAGCCACCACATCAAAGTTCATTTCTCTCACACAAAGCCACCACATCAAAGTTCATTTCTCTCACTTAAAGCCACCACATCAAAGTTCATTTCTCTCACATAAAGCCACCACATCAAAGTTCATTTCTCTCACACAAAGCCACCACATCAAAGTTCATTTCTCTCACACAAAGCCACCACATCAAAGTTCATTTCTCTCACACAAAGCCACCACATCAAAGTTCGTTTCTCTCACACAAAGCCACCACATCAAAGTTCATTTCTCTCACACAAAGCCACCACATCAAAGTTCGTTTCTCTCACACAAAGCCACCACATCAAAGTTCATTTCTCTCACACAAAGCCACCACATCAAAGTTCGTTTCTCTTACACAAAGCCACCACATCAAAGTTCGTTTCTCTCACATAAAGCCACCTCATCAAAGTTCGTTTCTCTCACACAAAGCCACCACATCAAAGTTCGTTTCTCTCACACAAACCCACCACATCAAAGTTCGTTTCTCTCACACAAACCCACCACATCAAAGTTCGTTTCTCTCACACAAAGCCACCTCATCAAAGTTCGTTTCTCTCACACAAAGCCACCACATCAAACTTCGTTTCTCTCACACAAAACCACCTCATCAAAGTTCGTTTCTCTCACACAAAGCCACCACATCAAAGTTCGTTTCTCTCACACAAAGCCACCACATCAAAGTTCGTTTCTCTCACATAAAGCCACCACATCAAAGTTCGTTTCTCTCACACAAAGCCACCACATCAAAGTTCGTTTCTCTCACACAAAACCACCACTTCAAAGTTCGTTTCTCTCACACAAAGCCACCACATCAAAGTTCGTTTCTCTCACACAAAGCCACCACATCAAAGTTCATTTCTCTCACACAAAGCCACCACATCAATGTTCGTTTCTCTCACACAAACCCACCTCATCAAAGTTCGTTTCTCTCACACAAAGCCACCTCATCAGAGTTCGTTTCTCTTACACAAAGCCACCTCACCAAAGTTCGTTTCTCTCACACAAAGCCACCTCATCAGAGTTCGTTTCTCTTACACAAAGCCACCTCACCAAAGTTCGTTTCTCTCACACAAACCCACCTCATCAAAGTTCGTTTCTCTCACACAAAGCCACCTCATCAAAGTTCGTTTCTCTCACACAAAGCCACCTCATCAGAGTTCGTTTCTCTTACACAAAGCCACCTCACCAAAGTTCGTTTCTCTCACACAAACCCACCTCATCAAAGTTCGTTTCTCTCACACAAAGCCACCTCATCAAAGTTCGTTTCTCTCACACAAAGCCACCTCATCAAAGAGAGGATGTGATAGCAAAGGCTGAGATGCTCAATGTGACCTTTCACTAATCAAGTTGTAAACATTGTGGCAAAAAGTAAACATTGTAGCAAGAAGTAAACATTGTAGCAAGAAGTAAACATTGTAGCAAGAAGTAAACATTTGTAGGAAGAAGTAAACATTGGAGCAAGAAGTAAACATTTGTAGCAAGAAGTAAACATTTGTAGCAAGAAGTAAACATTTGTAGCAAGAAGTAAACAATGCAGCAAGAAGTAAATATTTGTAGGAAGAAGTAAACATTGGAGCAAGAAGTAAACATTTGTAGCAAGAAGTAAACATTGTAGCAAGAAGTAAACATTTGTAGCAAGAAGTAAACATTGTAGCAAGAAGTAAACATTTGTAGCAAGAAGTAAATATTGTAGCAAGAAGTAAATATTTGTAGGAAGAAGTAAACATTGGAGCAAGAAGTAAACATTTGTAGCAAGAAGTAAACATTGTAGCAAGAAGTAAACATTTGTAGCAAGAAGTAAACATTGTAGCAAGAAGTAAACATCAAGAACAAACACAATTTGTTGATTGGAAAGAAGAAGCTTCAATGACGAAAGATGCACTCCATACGTTTGATCGCCTTCATTCTACGTCACTCATTCGAAGATGGAATCAGTTTTGATGTTGCTCCTTTGATAGCTCCAGTTATTGATGCAGTAATTGAGAATATTCTCTGTCCTAACCCCACAATTAAAATAAAAGCTAGGGATAAAAATACAACCGCAAGTTTGTGATGTTATGGCAATAGGAGTCTAGTTATTGCGGTCGTAAAAATATTGAATGGACGCCTGACAAAATTATTACTATAGCATCCAGCGAGTACGATAAAGATGAAGTGGATCTATCGAGTATCATGTAATGCAAGTAGGACAAACAGGTTTGGCTTTGGACGACCTTTTAAAAGTATTATTGTTTGGCATCAAGGCTCAGTTATTTTCAGGCAACTATGTTCAGTACAATTGAGTGCCTTTCTATCAACAGAGGGCATGGATATTGATTAATGGAGTTGAGCAGATGTGTTCGTGCAAATATTTGACAGCCCAGAACGTCAATTGATGAAACATCTGCTGGGTTAAGCTGTAGCGTAACGTCAAACCTGTCAGGTCACGGTGTCAAAGATGACTCTTGCCATTACCCGCCATTAAGGTTGTATATTTAACAAAACGTAGTTTGGAGTGGGTTCCCTTTATATTGTGGCGTTCCACATATTCCAAAAAGCTCAACAATAAAACTGCCTTTCACTCGACCACATGGTTTTCTTGACACTGCTCACTGTTCGGTCACCTACACAAACCATCAGTTCTTATATCAACATAATTTCTATTTCCCGAGTCTAAAACTTCACATAATTGTGAGAGTATTGTGAGAGTATTGTGAGGGTATAGTGAGAGTATTGTGAGGGTAGGGTATAGTGAGAGTAAATTAAACGGTGGGACAAGCGACGCGTTACAATTATCTTAGGAGATTGTGGAACAGGAAATGTAACAGAGAAACCATGCACATCCTTAAACAAATAAAGTGGGGGGGGGGGATTCAACAAACTTAAATTATTAACTGGCTTTGGAAGGGAGACATGATTGTAGATATAGAACTTGTGGATGTGAATCAGGTGATGTAACAAGCATTCTGAGAAGATTACCCACAACAGTTATTGTTTATCCAATATTATGCTCATAATATTTACATATAAACATGAACTTAATGAGCAAGGACATTACCCAGACCTCACTGAACGCATAAGATCGCACTTTGAGATGTGAAACCAAATCGCAGAAAGAAAAACTAATGTCAAAAGAAGTCATGGATAAAAAAGACAGAGAGAGAGGGAGCGAGAGACAGGCGTAAAGTATTGCAACATGTCGCAAGCAATTCAACTCAAGTCTATTTAACGTCCTTACAGGGCAAACGATGAAGAGTTGTCGTCAGGCGAACAGAGGTACACAAATATCATCCTGGAAATGTTGCTGCAGCAGCGGATGGGCATGACTATATTTAGTACATTCTCTTTATTCCAAGAAATGGTGTACTACTTGTATATCAGTGGGTGGTTCCAACTTGTAACACAGATACATATAAATGTGTCATACACGAGCAGAGTTAATTTTCCTTTGAGTGAGTTTATTCAATTATTTAAGAATCTCTGCAGTGTAGCGCGGCATAAGTGTCCATATTTGTTAATATATCACCGACACAACTTATTGGTCACGTGGTCACGGCTGTCCATCCTTTCTTCTCCGTTCAGAAAGCCTGCGGTACCAAGACTGTGTGGAGCCGTCGATGGCATGAGCATCAGTTCTAGTCTACCATGTCTGCCGATCAATTGTCACGCTGTAGACATTGTCAACTTCTAACGTGAAAGTTTCCATTCCACATCTACAGTACACATGTTATTAAAGTGTGATAACTTCTAACGTGAAAGTTTCCATTCCACATCTACAGTAAACATGTTATTAAAATGTGATAACTTCTAACGTGAAAGTTTCCATTCCACATCTACAGTAAACATGTTATTAAAATGTGATAACTTCTAACGTGAAAGTTTCCATTCCACATCTACAGTACACATGTTATTAAAATGTGATAACTTCTAACGTGAAAGTTTCCATTCCACATCTACAGTACACATGTTATTAAAATGTAATAACTTCTAACGTGAAAGTTTCCATTCCACATCTACAGTACACATGTTATTAAAATGTAATAACTTCTAACGTGAAAGTTTCCATTTCACATCTACAGCATATATGTGTTATTAAAATGTAATAACTTCTAACGTGAAAGTTTCCATTTCACATCTACAGCATATATGTGTTATTAAATTGTGATAACTTCTAACGTGAAAGTTTCCATTTCACATCTACAGCATATATGTGTTATTAAAATGTAATAACTTCTAACGTGAAAGTTTCCATTTCACATCTACAGCATATATGTGTTATTAAATTGTGATAACTTCTAACGTGAAAGTTTCCATTCCACATCTACAGTACACATGTTATTAAAATGTAATAACTTCTAACGTGAAAGTTTCCATTTCACATCTACAGCATATATGTGTTATTAAATTGTGATAACTTCTAACGTGAAAGTTTCCATTTCACATCTACAGCATATATGTGTTATTAAATTGTGATAACTTCTAACGTGAAAGTTTCCATTTCACATCTACAGCATATATGTGTTATTAAATTGTGATAACTTCTAATTAATGTAAATGTAGCATAGAAGAACCATGTACATGTTAATTTGTTGTATTTCTGAAGTGAGTAAATAAGACAACTAAAATGGCAGCGACAAACTGTTGTGAAGTGTTCGAAGAATGAACGTATCTTATTTCCGGTCACGATATATGAAGATGATTTATGTCACGTGACTTACGGGACCAATTGTTCAAAGACCTCGCTTCTTGGGATCCACAGAGCAACTAAATATAATCCCATGACTCACAACGAGGAGACAACTCACAACGAGGAGACAAAGCTCTCTGACGGCTTCATTTATAATAGCCCACGGGGGGAAGCGGAGGCACGGTCGAGACATGAACTGTTTGCTATCCGTTTTTTAACGAGAAAGTCCGAGCAGGGCCGAAGTAATTGTTTTCTTCTACAGAATGAGTCTAGTGACTGAGCTATGTCGCACTTGTTCTCTATTAATTATTTATCTTGGACAATCAGCAAACAATAACTGCACTGGTTGGCACGGAACTATAGTCCGTTCAGAAATTCATAATCACACCTGAATTAGTTTTGCGTGCTAACCGTTTGTTATTTTGCTTTCAAATTTTGCATGCAATCTTTGAATATTGATGACGTTATAGAAATCTTTTTTGCTCTGAGAAATTTGATCTAGTTTAAAAGTTTTCTTCTTTCTATCGTCTTTTCGAGCCGAAGACGGCACATAGGGCAGAACCACAATCTCAAAAAACAGAAACCTTGCGTGCCAATATGGCACATATTGCAGAGATCACTGCTTCCAAAACGTATGGCTCTGTTTCCATAACAATACTTTTTACAATGACAGCTTGTCAAGCCATCGATCAACCTCCTTAGTCGCCTCTTACGACATGCCTGGAAGGTCACAGTGTCACTATTCTTTACTTCCCTCATAATGAGGCCCCGGCAACACACAGGAGAAATTTTGCATGCAATCTTAGAATATAAATATATTAGAATATAAATTAGAATATAAATAACAAGCGGTTATCACGCAAAACTAATTCATGTGTGTTTATGTATGTTGTGTTTCTTCTTTAGGCTATATTAAATTCACCCTGTTCGAATTTGACACAATTTTAGGATATATACATTAATTTGGTGCGGTCGTTGACGTAAAATAGTTTGGCTATTGCAGAAACACTAACTTCAGGAAAACCCCATGCACATAACTGAATTGTTATTGAACGACGTGACGCACCACGGCCTGGGCATTAATTACCGAAGGGAAGGCGTATCTTTATTAATTTTGTGAAGACTCAGTAGACAATTTGTTGACTTTAAATACCAACATTTATATCTAAATTACAATGAGTTTGAAATGCAAATTTATAACTATGCAAAAGGTTACTTTTTTACTATATCAGCACCTCCTTAGGGAATCCAAGATGGGGCATTTATATTGTGATATTCATGACCCAGAGAGACGAACGCAATTCGCGCTTGGTCTTAATAGATCGTCATTTTCTCGTTGGATTAAACAAGACTCTGAGTGCACTCATGTCAATAAAGGAAGAAAAAGGAAAGTCGACAGCTTTGACATGGATGTCATAAAACGTAAGATATTGAAAATGTTTGCTAATAATGTACTTGTTACTCTCAGGAGTTTGAAATTAAAATTTCATGCAGACTGCAGTATTGACATTTCTAAAAGTAGTCTATGGAAGATTGTGCGAGGAGCCGGCTTCACTTTCAGAAAAACTGTTGGGGGCAGGAATATTAATTGTGAAAAACCACACTTGGTCATTGCTCGAAGCAAATACCTGAGACAGATCCGTGAGCGGCGGAGTGAACGGTATGATATTGTATATTTGGACGAATCATGGGTCACGCACACCACACCTATGTTAAAGAATGGCAGTCAGTAAATGGCAAACTCAAAAGAACAATTCCGAGCAGCAAAGGCCAGCGCATTATATTAACGCATGCTGGAAGCACTGAAAACGGCCTTGTCCATGATGCGGGACTTATTTTCCAATCAAAAAGTACCGACGGTAGGGACTATCTATTGACCTTTCGAGCCGTAACCGGCCCATAGGGCGTAGACCAAGATACACCTTCTCCTATATGAATTTTTGTTCTAGCAGTTTTCTTTTAAAGATATTTTATCAAATCTCGCCATCTGTCTCTGTTCTGTGCAAGCAGTTCTATCTCATTGAGGGAGCCGATTCCTGCTGCTCTTGCCTCTCTCATCAATGTTCTTCTCAGTGTCTCCCTGGGTCTTCCTCTTTTTCTTTTACCTGTTGTTTCCCATATGAGGGCTTGCTTTGCTATTCGATTATTATCTCTTCTCATCACATGTCCAACGTATGACCATCGTCTTTTCTTTATTACTGAAGATATTAGTGGTTGATTGGCGATTTCTCTAATTTCCTCGTTTGTTTTGAATTCGTTCCATTCTATACCAAGTATTTTCCTTAGACATTTATTTTCGAATGCGTTCAACTTTGTTTCTATATCTCTTGTTGTTTTCCAGCTTTCACACGCATACGTAAGGGTTGATAGTACATTTGATTTGAATAGCCAGGGACTAGCATACTGAAATGAATGGAAACATTTTCAGGCACTGGTTGGAGAACGATCTTTTACCAATCCTGGAGAGACCTTCATGCATAGTCATGGATAATGCATCATACCACAATGTCGTATCAGAGGAAGACAAAGTGCCTACTGCATCAAATACAAAAGAGCAAATTAGGACATGGCTTGCGAATGAAAATGTCAAATTTGACGACACATATTTAAAACACGAATTGTTACAACTTGTGAAGAATACGAATAAGAAAAAGGTGTACCATGTTGACAAAATCATTGAGAAATACGGCCACACCTCTCTTCGACTCCCTGCATATCATGCGCACCTTAATCGAATCGAACTTGTCTGGGCTCACGTCAAAGGACAAGTTGCAGAACAGAACAGGACGTTTAAAATGTGTGGTGTTGAAGTTCTGACACGCGAGTTTCTCTCAAAAATAGACATTCCGTTCTGGAAGAAGTGTGTTGAGCATGTGCTGCGGGTGGAAGATGAGTACTGGAAACAAGATGGATTACTATTTGTCTAGCCAGTAAGGATTATCAACCTTTTGGAATCGTCAGATTCGGAATGATTAAAATTAAGATGAATTCAATTCCAGCTGCAGTCAGGACGTCCTGGGGTCTATTGGTGACCGAAGGACATGACTAATTGTAACCAATTGAATTCATGTTTGCAAATACACATAACGAACAACACCCACAATTAAGCACTATGTAGATACGCCTCTGACAAAAATTGCAGTAAACTGGAAAATTTAACACAATTACTGTAAACTCTAAAATTGTAATCAACTTGTGTGATATCGTCATAAAAGATCAAAGGAATTCGCTGATGTGCAAAATCTGTTGTGTTTGTGGAATAAAAAATACCAAAATCTTTGCGTCATCAATATTCTAAGATTGCATGCAAAATTTGAAACCAAAATAACAAGCGGTTATCACGCAAAACTAATTCATGTGTGTTTATGTATTTCTGAACGGACTATAGGTGTTTGATACCAATACCAGTTCCTGTCATCAGCTTTCAAACCGGATGTGACGTCTTGAAAGCAAAACATCAAAGAAAAATAACTAGTCTCAATGTTGACAGCGCTATGGCTGGACCTCAGTTAATGTTGGCAGCGCTATGGCTGGACCTCAGTTAATGTTGACAGCGCTATGGCTGGACCTCAGTTAATGTTGACAGCGCTATGGCTGGACCTCAGTTAATGTTGACAACGCGCTATGGCTGGACCTCAGTTAATGTTGACAGCGCGCTATGGCTGGACCTCAGTTAATGTTGACAGCGCGCTATGGCTGGACCTCAGTTAATGTTGACAGCGCGCTATGGCTGGACCTCAGTTAATGTTGACAGCGCGCTATGGCTGGACCTCAGTTAATGTGATGGCATGAAAGGACTTATTTTATTTTCCAGTCATCTGTCGAGGGGTTTGATGTTGCCCTTCCCAGCAGCGAATACAACGTCAGGTATCATATGTTACCGTCACCACGGATATATCACAAGCCCCTCACTTCACTAGTCTATCTACTGTTACATTCTGTTCCAATGAATCTGTTGTCCTTACCGTCCAATCTGCAGCCAGTCCCGAGGGAAGCATTCCATCATGTGTAGATGAGGTAGACAGAAACTTGCTAACAAGAGCAACAACTGTACACATGACCGGCTAGGGCAAACTATTCTCATTAGATTTAGAACAAGCCGCATGAAAATAAACTCATAGATGGCCGTCAGATACCCCCATCCTGCTCCAAAATGTGCACATGCGGGTTGAATGTCCAACTACAATACACTATAGTAATGATGTACAACTACAGTACACTACAATAATGATGTCCAACTACAGTACACTACAATAATGATGTCCAACTACAATACACTACAGTAATGATGTCCAACTACAGTACACTGCAGCAATGATGCCCAACTACAGTACACTACAATAATGATGTCCAACTACAGTACACTACAATAATGATGTCCAACTATAGTACACTACAGTAATGATGTCCAACTACAGTACACTACAATAATGATGTCCAACTACAGTACACTACAATAATGATGTCCAACTACAGTACACTACAGTAATGATGTCCAACTACAGTACACTACAGTAATGATGCCCAACTACAGTACACTACAATAATGATGTCCAACTACAGTACACTACAATAATGATGTCCAACTACAGTACACTACAGTAATGATGTCCAACTACAGTACACTGCAGTAATGATGCCCAACTACAGTACACTACAGTAATGATGTCCAACTACAGTACACTACAATAATGATGTCCAACTACAGTACACCACAGCAATGATGTTCAACTACAGTACACTACAGTAATGATGTCAACTACAGTACATTATAGTAATGATGTCCAACTACAGTACACTACAGTAATGATGTCCGACTACAGCGCACTAGAGTAATGATGTCCAACTACAGTACACTACAGTAATGGTCTCCAACCACAGTAATGATGTCCAACTACAGTACACTACAGTAATGACGTCCAACTACAGTACACTACAGTAATGATGTCCAACTACAGTACACTACAGTAATGATGTCCAACTACAGTACACTACAGTAATGATGTCCAACTACAGTACACTGCAGCAATGATGCCCAACTACAGTACACTACAGTAATGATGTCCAACTACAGTACACTACAGTAATGATGTACAAGTCCACGCTGGCCCACTGACCAAACTTTCCAGCCGTTCATGTGGAACTAGACAGCCAGTAAATGACAACTTCAACAGTGACTGAACAAAAGATACAACGGTTTGACCACGTGATAAGACAGAAAGACAAAAACACAATACAGCGACCCTTTAATAAACGGTGCGAGAATACCAAGGGTCAGCCACCATAAAGATGGATTGACGGAATATTAGAAACCCTAAGAAACATAACAGCTGTGGAAGTCAACAGAAGAGCAAAAGACTGCAAATGATATCTCCCCTCTAGGCTGAGAGGCAAGTGAGGAAGGGAAGTAAAGGATTTGTTTGAAAGAATCATCGGTGGCTGACTTTATATAAATATTTATATAATTTATTTCCGCTACGGATCGGAAGGGTCTAGGTTTGGTTCCCTGATGTAACCAATATTGTTCGGACCTACACAGCTTGTGGCTTCACCTCGCCTCTATAAGACTGAATTCTTTTTTAAGCGTAACAGGCTTGGCGTGATGCTGACCAGATCATCCCATGCAAACGTCATTTGTATTGGTGAAACATGATTCCGATACGCCTGCCCTATTAATGCGTGTAGGGAGCCATTATGTTTGACTGTACGATACCTATCTGAAGGTGTAACATCATTACCTGTCTGAAGGTGTAACATCATTACCTATCTGAAGGTGTAACATCATTACCTGTCTGAAGGTGCAACATAAAAAAGGAACATAGAATTATCATTACTTTTTTTTTTGTTAGTACACTCCTGTTGTCAAACGTCAATGTTGAAAAATGGCGATGTTTTCTAGGAATAATTTCTTCATCAAATCCTGAGAGAAGAAACTACAGGTATTGATTTTTCTATTTAAAAAAAAAAAAAAAAGAAAAAAAAAAAAAAAAAAAGCCACAGCCTGGTGTAAGCCTCATAATAACTGCACCATGGGAATTCATCGGGCGATAACTCTCAAATTTAATGCGGCAGTAGAAAAGCTCATCCTGAACGTGATTCCGGAAACTGTGCTCTACTGACCTCATTTTGGGCACATCCATCTTCATACTTCACCTGGGTCTGGCAGTAAATACCGGCTGGTTCCAGTTTTCTCATGATCATTAGCAGCATGCACACTGTGCTACCCACTGGTTTAGCTTGTTAGCGAAGGCTGGAACCGCACTCTAGTGGCAGAAACGGGTGGAATTTGTGGAGAAAGTCGAAGAAACAGAATATGCAATTTCCTGTGTATTTTACCTAAAACATGGAGGTCGCTGTAGACTTGACGATGCTCGCTTGACTTGATATTGTCTAGTTCGAATTCCAGTGATACGATCAGATATCTCAAATTGATTCCTGACTTTAGAGTAAGTGGTATCAAGTGCTTAATACTAACGGAGATGGATTATATCATTAGGTAACTGTTTCAATGTAAGTACATACAAGAATTATAGGCATAATAAATGAAATACAAGTAATTCCAACAAATCTTCAGTAATTATATGTTCACGACTAATATGTAATTTATACTGGGAACAAATAGCAATAATAAAATATAACAAAGAGAACTCTACACCCATTGATATAAAAAGAGGAATAAGACAGGGGTGCATCCTATCACGAAACTTGTTCAATCTATACACTGAGCAAATCTTTTAAAACATCACAGAGTTGCCAGGTCTAAACATTAATGGAAAGATAATCAATAACCTAAGACGTCCTGATGATGCTGTACGACTAGCAGAAAATCCTAATGATCTACAACAATTACTTAATGAAATAAACATGATAAGCAAAAAATATGGACTAGATATGAATATCAAAAAGACTAAAACTATGATCATAAACAAAGAAAATACTCAAAACCCACAAGTGGATATCAAAATTGAAGGAATAGACCTTGAGACAGTTCAGAACTATAACTACCTTGGACATACTATATAACCAGTGATGGAAAATGTACATCTTCTCAACATTCCTATAAAAATGTTATATCTTCTCAACATTCCTATATGGTGCAGAAACATGGACACTAGACAAGAAAACAAAACTGAGAAGCGAAACCTTTGGAATGTGGATATATAGAAGAATAGGTAGAATTGGATGGAAGGAAAAGAAAACAGACGATGAAGTCTTAAAACAACAAGACAAATGCGATTTTTAGGCCATGTTAAAAGACACAATGAATACCATAAAAATTAAATCTATCAAATAATGACCAGCATGAATACAGTTTTCTGCCCAAGCTCGCGCCCTGGAGAGGACACTCCAGAATCGCCATTTTGGTGTCGACAGGTTACCATCCACACCTGCCACACAAGTGACTTCAGGTGGATACAGATTTCAAATATGTAAATTTGTAAACACTTATATTTACACATAACAATGTTCCTGGATGTGTAAAGTGTGTGCTTCAGTATATTTGTAAATCATGGACGCATGTGTGCAACCTCTGTTATCTTCATTATCTGCTTTCTGATCATCTTTTCCCTTGGGCATTCATAATTCTTCTAGCAGTGTTCAGACAATGATGTCCGTGATATTTTTATTCCCACAATTCTACAGCAGAGAGACACTCAATTAAGGAAGATTAGGCAGTGTTCTCACTACACTTTCTGCAGGGCTGCCACTCTTGTGGATGTTTTGTGCGGCCTCTGGACGCCGGTACCTACCAGTCTCTACAATGATAACCTGTCACATTATACTATGTTGGGTTGATATGGAATCTTTGGAAAATATCTATTCTTGCCTGACATTGAGTGGTAGATATCTTTAGATCTATTCTTGCCTGACATTGAGTGGTAGATATCTTTAGATCTATTCTTGCCTGACATTGAGTGGTAGATATCTTTAGATCTATTCTTGCTTGACATTGAGTGGTAGATATCTTTAGATCTATTCTTGCTTGACATTGAGTGGTAGATATCTTTAGATCTATTCTTGCCTGACATTGCGTGGTAGATATCTTTAGATCTATTCTTGCTTGACATTGAGTGGTAGATATCTTTAGATCTATTCTTGCCTGACATTGAGTGGTAGATATCTTTAGATCTATTCTTGCTTGACATTGCGTGGTAGATATCTTTAGATCTATTCTTGCTTGACATTGAGTGGTAGATATCTTTAGATCTATTCTTGCTTGACATTGCATGACTGAGATCTTTGTTACATACTCTTGTATGATATTGCGTGACTGAGATCTTTGTTACATACTCTTGTCTGATATTGCGTGACTGAGATCTTTGTTACATACTCTTGTATGATATTGCGTGACTGAGATCTTTGTTACATACTCTTGTATGATATTGCGTGACTGAGATCTTTGTTACATACTCTTGTATGATATTGCGTGACTGAGATCTTTGTTACATACTCTTGTATGATATTGCGTGACTGAGATCTTTGTTACATACTCTTGTCTGATATTGCGTGACTGAGATCTTTGTTACATACTCTTGTCTGATATTGCGTGACTGAGATCTTTGTTACATACTCTTGTATGATATTGCGTGACTGAGATCTTTGTTACATACTCTTGTATGATATTGCGTGACTGAGATCTTTGTTACATACTCTTGTATGATATTGCGTGACTGAGATCTTTGTTACATACTCTTGTCTGATATTGCGTGACTGAGATCTTTGTTACATACTCTTGTCTGATATTGCGTGACTGAGATCTTTGTTACATACTCTTGTATGATATTGCGTGACTGAGATCTTTGTTACATACTCTTGTATGATATTGCGTGACTGAGATCTTTGTTACATACTCTTGTATGATATTGCGTGACTGAGATCTTTGTTACATGTTCTTGTCTGACATTGGGTGACAGAGAGCTTTGTTATATGTTCTTTTGTGACAATGCGTGACAGAGTTATATATATATATATACATATCCTAAAGATCTACAACAATTACTTAATGAAATAAACATGACAAGCAAAGAATATGGACTCGATATGAATATCAAAAAGACTAAAACTATGATCATAAACAAAGAAAATACTCAAAACCCACAAGTGAATATTAAAATTGAAGGAATAGACCTGGAGACCGTTCAGAACTACAACTACCTTGGACATACTATAACCAGTGATGGAAAATGTACAATTGAAATAAACAAAAGAATAGGAATGGCAAAAAGGAATTTTAATGTCATGAAGAACATACATACACATAAAGACCAATGAGGAAGTTCTCAAAGAGGCCAACACAAAAAGGGAGCTCTTAAAAAACATCAGAAAGAAGCAATCAACATTTTTCGGGCACATCATGAGAAGAGGAAAGTTGGAATACTTGGTTACAACTGGCAAAATAAAAGGAAAGAGAGATCGCGGACGACAAAGAGAGAAAATACTGGATAGCTTGGTGTCATGGCATGGAAAACAGTCAACAACAGAACTGATACGATGCACTGTAGATAGAAGATTGTGGAGGAACATGATCGCCTACGCCAACCGGCAGGGTACATGATGATGATGAAGAACATACTAACATCAAAACAAATAACACCAAGGCTAAAACTAAGAATAGCAAAATGTTACATCTTCTAAATATTCCTATATGGTGCAGAAACATGGACATTAGACAAGAAAACAGAACAGAGAATTGAAGCTATTGAAATGTGGATATATAGAAGAATAGGTAGAATTGGATGGAAGGAAAAGAAAACAAACGATGAAGTCTTAAAACAACTAAAAATGAACAGAGAACTACTAAGCACAATTCAAACAAGACAAATGCGATTTTTGGGCCATGTTAAAAGACACAATATCCTACTAAAATTAATCCTGGAGGGGAAAATACAAGGTAAAAGAGGCAGAGGCAGACCAAGACTAATATGGACGAGTAACATCAAAAGATGGACAAATCAGCCTATGACAACCTGCACCATCAAAGCAAGAGACAGAGCAGAATGGCGCTCCATGGTAGCCAACCTTTGTTGCGGAGACGGCACTCGATGATGATGAAATATACATATATATATATATATATATATATATATATATATATATATATATATATATATATATATATCATCATCATCATCATCAATTACCGGGCCTACTGGCGTAGGTGATCATGTCTCTCCACAACTTTCGATCTCGGCAGCTATTTATCCTTTCTGTTGTTGACAATCTGCCAGGCCATTCTCTTAAACTGTCTGTTATTTTTTTCTCTTTGCTTCCCTCTAAATCTTCGTCCCACAATTTTTCCAGTTGTTACAATATATTCCAGTTGTTCTCTTCTCATTACATGGCCAAAAAATGATGATTGTTTCTTCCTAATATTGGAAATGAGCTCGTTTTTTGCTTTGACCTCTCTCAGAACATCTTCATTACTCTTCTTAGCTGTCCATGGTGCTCTCTATATAACTCTATATATATAATATGTTCTTTTGTAACATTCCGTGGCAGAGATATTTATTGCAGTTCTTGTCTGACATTGCGTGACAGTGATACTAGTTATATGTTCTTGTCTGACATTGCGTGACAGTGATCCTAGTTATATGTTCTTGTCTGACATTGCGTGACAGAGATCTTTGTTATATGTTCTTGTCTGACATTGCGTGACAGAGATCTTTGTTATATGTTCGTGTCTGACATTGCGTGACAGAGATCTTTGTTATATGTTCTTGTCTGACATTGCGTGACAGAGATCTTTGTTATATGTTCTTGTCTGACATTGCGTGACAGTGATCCTAGTTATATGTTCTTGTCCGACATTGTGTGACAGTGATCATTGTTATATGTTCTTGTCTGACATTGCGTGACAGAGATCTTTGTTATATGTTCTTGTCTGACATTGCGTGACAGTGATCCTAGTTATATGTTCTTGTCTAACATTGCATGACAGAGATCTTTGTTATATGTTCTTGTCTGACATTGCGTGACAGAGATCTTTGTTATATGTTCTTGTCTGACATTGCGTGACAGAGATCTTTGTTATATGTTCTTGTCCGACATTGCGTGACAGAGATCTTTGTTATATGTTCTTGTCTGACATTGCGTGACAGAGATCTTTGTTATATGTTCTTGTCTGACATTGCGTGACAGAGATCTTTGTTATATGTTCTTGTCCGACATTGCGTGACAGAGATCTTTGTTATATGTTCTTGTCTGACATTGCGTGACAGAGATCTTTGTTATATGTTCTTGTCTGACATTGCGTGACAGAGATCTTTGTTATATGTTCTTGTCTGACATTGCGTGACAAAAATATTTGTTACATATTCTGGGATGACATTGCGTAGCATAGATCTTTGTTATATGTTTTTGTCTGACATTGCATGACAGATCTTTGTTACATGTTCTTGTCTGATATTGAGTGACGGAAGTCTTAATGTTTTTGTCCGACATTGCGTGACCTAGATCTTTATGATCTGTTCTTCACCTACTTTAGTTGATGGAAGTCTTCATCATCTGATCTTGCCTGATATTGAGTGACAGCGATATTTATAATATGTTGTCATGTGTACCTGCATCCCCAAACTATGTCTATATTTTTATGGCAATATATCCATTTTTTAATGCCATGAAAAGTATCCTAACATCAAAACAAATAACACCAGGGCTAAAACTAAGAATAACAAAATGTTATATCTTCTCAGTATTCCTTTATGGTGCAGAAACATGGACATTAGACAAGAAAACAGAACAGAATATTGAAGCCTTTGAAATGTGGATTTATAGAAGAATATGTAGAATAGGATGGAAAAAAAAGAGAACAAATGATGAAGTCTTAAAACAACTAAAAATTAAAAGAGAACTACTAAACACAATTAGAACAATACAAATGAAATGTTTGGGACATGTTAATAGACACAACAGTCTAGTAAAAGTAATATTGGAAGGGAAAATACAGGGTAATAAGAGGCACAGGCAGGTCAAGACTAACATGGACGAGTAACATCAAAAGATTGACATGACAACCTATAACAACCTGCACCATCAAAGCAAGAGACAGAGCGGAATAGCGTCCCATGGTAGCCAACCTTCGATGCGAGGACGACACTCGATGATGATGATGATGAATATTTTCATTATGCGTGTGGTTACTTTCTGATTATTCATGATATCCAGCTTTCATAACCCAGCAGTTCCGCTCTCAGTTATGTCTATGAACCGAATACATGTTGATTATATTCATTCATCACACATGAACCCTGCACGAGTCGCAATCCACAAAAATAAACAAACATAATGTTTATGTTATCAATTAATTTAATAACGAGAAATTATTAACAGCAGCCATTTCCCTAAACGTTTCTTTGCAAGCAGCTGTCACGAAGGCGGGCCCGAGCACATATTCCAAGAGTGATGACATTCCTGACGGCATTCCTCGAGAGCTTTGTCGAGTTCATCTTATCACCAATCAAGTTAAGCATCCCACTTCTGCTTGTCAATTTTCTCACCTTCTTATTTTGAGCTCCAACATTTTCCTTCAATAAACACGTCTTTTACTAACAGCACGTCTTTGATTGGCAATACGTATTTTAATGGCAACACGTCTTTGCTTGACAAAACGTCTTTGACCGGCAACACGTCTTTGACTGTCAGCATGTCTTTGACTGACAACACGTCTTTGCTGGCAACACGTCTTTGACTGTCAGCATGTCTTTGACTGACAAAACGTCTTTGACCGGCAACACGTCTTTGACCGACAACACGTCCTTGGTCTGCAACACGTCTTAGAACGGCTGGCAACACGTCTTTGATCGGCAATACGTCTTTGACTGGCAACACGACTTTAAATGGCAACAGGTCTTTGACTGACAAAACGTCTTTGAACGGCAACACGTCTTTGACTGTCAGCACGTCTTTGACTGTCAGCACGTCTTTGACTGTCAGCACGTCTTTGACTGGCAACACGTCTTTGACTGTCGGCATGTTTTTAACTGGCAACACTTCTTTAACTGGCAACACGTATTTGAATGACAAAACGTCTTTGACCGGCAACACGTCTTTGACTGGCAACACGTCTTTGACCGACAACACGTCTTTGACTGGCAACACGTCTTTGACCGACAACACGTCCTTTGCCTGCAACACGTCTTAGAACGGCTGGCAACACGTCTTTGATCGGCAACACGTCTTTGAGTAACAACACACTTTTACTAACAGCACGTCTTTGACTGGCAATACGTCTTTTAATGGCAACACATCTTTGACCGGCAACACGTCTTTGACTGGCAACACGTCTTTGACTGGCAACACGTCTTTGTTCGGCTGGCAACACGTCTTTGATTGGCAACACGTCTTTGACCGGCTGGCAACACGTTTTTGACCGGCTGGCAACACGTCTTTGACCGGCTGGCAACACGTCTTTAATTAGCAACATGTCTTTGACTGGCAATGCGTTTATATTTCATGCTGGCGTGTTGTTTGTTTTCTGTTTTTATCAAATACGTCAACGAGTATTGTTTGCGTGCATTGTGTACTGTTTTATCAAAATCGGAGAAGAAAGTAAACGAGAACAACTGCTAGCTGCTAAGAGCAGATGAGTGTAGCAACAACTTTCTTTCTCTACGGTCGTTCATCATTTATCTTGTTCACTTCCTACCAAACCATTCTCTAAAACTGTCTTCTATCTTTTTTGCTTATTTTCCCTCTGTCTCTTCATCCCTTAGTTTGTCCTTTTCTTGCAGAACATTCCACTATTTCCTTCTTTCTAATTTACTTGAAAATGTCCATCGTTTCCTATGTTGTTTGCTATGTTTTTTAATCTTTTACTTCTTTAGTACATCTTCCTGGCTCTCATTAGTTGTCCATGTTATTCCTACCATAAAACAGCATTTCTGTGCCTTCAACGATTCCTTGCTTGTTGTTCGAATGTCCAGAATCCACTTCCACATGTCTAAAACGGCTCAATATCACCACTACCACCACTACCACCGCTACTACCGCTACCACCACTACCACCGCTACTACCACTACCACCGCTACTACCGCTACTACCACTACTACCACTACCACCGCTACTACCGCTACTACCACTACTACCGCTACTACCACTACCACCACTACCACCGCTACTACCGCTACTACCGCTACCACCACTACCACCACTACTACCGCTACTACCACTACTACCGCTACTACCACTACCACCACTACCACCGCTACTACCGCTACTACCGCTACCACCACTACCACCACTACTACCACTACCACCACTACCACCACTACCACCGCTACTACCGCTACTACCGCTACTACCACTACCACCACTACCACCACTACCACCGCTACTACCGCTACTACCGCTACCACCACTACCACCACTACCACCACTACCACCGCTACTACCGCTACTACCACTACCACCACTACCACCGCTACTACCACTACCACCACTACCACCACTACCACCGCTACTACCGCTACCACCACTACTACCGCTACTACCACTACTACCGCTACTACCACTACCACCACTACCACCGCTACTACCGCTACTACCGCTACCACCACTACCACCACTACTACCGCTACTACCACTACTACCGCTACCACCACTACCACCGCTACCACCACTACCACCGCTACTACCACTACCACCGCTACCACCACTACCACCGCTACCACCACTACCACCACTACCACCGCTACTACCACTACTACCGCTACTACCACTACCACCACTACTACCGCTACTACCACTACTACCGCTACCACCACTACCACCGCTACCACCACTACCACCACTACCACCGCTACCACCGCTACTACCACTACCACCACTACCACCGCTACTACCACCACTACCACCGCTACTACCACTACCACCACTACCACCGCTACTACCACTACCACCACTACCACCGCTACCACCGCTACTACCACTACCACCGCTACTACCACTACCACCGCTACTACCACTACCACCACTACCACCGCTACCACCGCTACTACCACTACCACCGCTACCACCGCTACTACCACTACCACCACTACCACCACTACCACCGCTACTACCACTACCACCACTACCACCGCTACCACCGCTACTACCACTACTATCGCTACCACCACTACCACCACTACCACCGCTACTACCACTACCACCACTACCACCGCTACTACCACTACCACCGCTACTACCACTACCACCACTACCACCGCTACTACCACTACCACCGCTACTACCACTACCACCGCTACCACCGCTACTACCACTACCACCGCTACCACAACTACCACCACTACCACCGCTACCACCACTACCACCACTACCACCGCTACTACCACTACTACGGTGAAACAGGATGATGATTCACCTCTTGGGGCTGGATTTGCATCAGGTCTGGAAATGCCGGAAGTCTACAGCGGAACACGAGAAACTGTGATCCCTCAAACCGGAGCGTGCTCGACCTCTGTTTATCGGACGCTAAATCATCAAGAGGTCATCAAGACATCTGCCTACACCCAAGAAGGCACACGCTATAATCAATGAAGTTACCACCCCAAAAGAGAAGCAAGAAGAGGACAAGAGATGCGGGGAAAAAATATAATATATTCAGGGAGGGTGAGAAGGATTTAGGACAGAGTGCTGGAAAGTCAATGATTAAGGTTTGGTTGAACGGGTGTGATGCACACAGGAGAAAGTTATTGTGTTAGAGAGGGAAGTGGGGCTTGTTAAATCTCTGTTGACGTCATTGTTTCGTTGATGTGTCTAGTTTTTCTTGTCCTCACATCGTATTTGTAGTTATCTTCTTGTTAACTGACTTCATCTAGAAGTGCACTTCATGAGCTCAGCTGATGCCTAAGCATGCGATGTTTACAAACATCGGCAGCATCTATTTATTATCTTGAGCTGTCTCAATTTCCAAGTTTTGTTACCACTGTCTCCTGTCTTGATCGTACACGCTTTAATGGGGTTTTCTTATTCATTTCTTGATGCCGTCTTTTCACTTGAGTCTTTGTCTGCATCTGTTTTGTTTTCGCTGAGAGGATGCCTCGCGGTGATAGAGGGCTATATCTTTAGGGATAATCCCTGAATAGTCGGAATCTTGTTGGCTCCCCTCTCAGTATCTACCTCGTGTATGGCTCACCTCGGATACTGTTTGCGCCTAACAACTGTCACATCCTGAGCAACAGTCTCTGCGGACCGATTAAATAACATGATGGAAGTGTCCTGCTGGAATGTCCTTCCTTAATGCACGAATTCTGTTGAATTATGATGAGGCGAGGAAATGCAAAAAGTGGCCAATGACTCGGAATACGAAGGCCTGACTCGGAATACGAAAGCCTCCAAGTTTGTGGTACATAAAAGACATGCATGACAGGAAGTAAGACGTGATTGTCGACAGTCTGGAGCATCACCGCCTATTATCTAAGAGAAAACCACGGAAAATGTCGACGGTGTACTGTGTGGGCCTCAGTGGCCTAGGGGTAAGAGGGCGGCCAATAAAGAAGAAAGTCCTTGGTTCGAATCCAACGGCTGGCGGTGCGAGTTTTCCTCTGCGAATCTGTAGTTAATGATTTGATCATCCCCCGGGTTCTGATTTGTCAGTAAAAAAAAACGAAATAAAAAGAGGAGGCCTCACGTGCACTCAGCGCACGTGAAAGAATCCTTGGTAATTAAAAGTTCAAACGCGTAAACCAAAATGGCCATTACCAAAGACGGATTTGTCGGGTCGAAAGATATGGCAGCTTGCTGTCCTTACAACCCATCCAAGCCCAAATAATGGCTGACAAAAGAGAAGATCGTGCGCCTTAAATAGGTAATAGCAAGATATCAGCTACGTGAAATAACCTCACTGTCATTTCTCTTTGACATTGCTACAATAGACAAGAACATGCTACATTTGTAGATAACGAAAATACTACATTTGTAGATAACAAAAATACTACATTTGTAGATAACAAAAATACTACATTTGTAGATAACAAAAATACTACATTTGTAGATAACAAAAATACTACATTTGTAGGTATCAAAAATACTACATTTGTAGGTATCAAAAATACTACATTTGTAGGTATTAAAAATACTACATTTGTAGGTATCAAAAATACTACATTTGTAGGTATCAAAAATACTACATTTGTAGGTATCAAAAATACTACATTTGTAGGTATCAAAATACTACATTTGTAGGTATCAAAAATACTACATTTGTAGGTATCAAAAATACTACATTTGTAGGTATCAAAAATACTACATTTGTAGGTATCAAAAATACTACATTTGTAGGTATCAAAAATACTACATTTGTTGGTATCAAAAATACTACATTTGTTGGTATCAAAAATACTACATTTCAGACAACTCTGGATTAATCGTTAAACAATATCATCATCATCAAGTACCGGGCCTGCTGGCGTAGGTGATCATGTCTCTCCACAATTTTCGATTTCGACAGTTATTTATCATTTCTGTTGTTGACCTTCTGCCAAGCCATTCTCTTAAGCTGTCTGGTATCTTTTCTCTTTGCTACCCTCTGTCTCTTCATCTCTCAATTCCCTAGTTGTTACAATATATTCCAGCTTTTCCCTTCTCATTACATGGGAAAAAAAGATGATTTTTTCTTCCTAATTTTGGAAATTAGCTCTCTTTTTGCTTTGGCCTATTTCAGAACGTTTTCATTACTCTTCTTATCTGTCCATGGTATTCTTAAAATTCTTCTGTAAAACCACATTTCTGCAGCCTCCGGTGATGTTCTTGTTTGTTGTCCTATTATCCATGATTCACAACCATATGTTAAGGCTGGCTCTACATAACGTTTAAGAACTCTTTCTTGCTTCTATTTTCAAAAAAGGATTGCACAGTTTTTTCCTTATTTGTTATAAAGCTGCTTTTTTCCTGAGCCAATCTGCATCTCACCTCTGTTGTACATCTATCATCTGAGGTTAACATTGTTCCCAGATATTTAAATTCATTTACCTGTTTTAATAGTGTTCCAATTGTCTTTATTGTGCATTGCGGTGATGTCTTTTACTTTGTTGCTAACATTACTTCTGTTTATTTGCTCTTGATGCTGAGTCCTTTATTTTTGTTTTTCTTCACTATAATGTCTAACATTTCTTGTCACCCGTTTTCACTCTTATCTATTAAGACTATATCATCAGCATACCTTAGATAATGTATATTAGACAGTATAAGCTCGCGTAAGTCCCGTCAGTGGGAGGAGACTGCCGGCAGCACAGCTGCAGATATCAAATTGTAAGGATGTTGATACACAGCAAGATAATAGCCAACAGTAAGACAATTGCCAACAGCAAGACAATTGCCAACAGCAAGACAATTGCCAACAGCCAGACAATTGCCAACAGCAAGACAATTGCCAACAGCGAGACAATTGCAAACAGCAAGACAATAGCCAACAGCAAGACAATTGCCTCCAACAAGACAATAGCCAACAGCAAGACAATAGCCAACAGCAAAACAATTGCAAACAGCAAGACAATAGCCAACAGCAAGACAATTGCCTCCAACAAGACAATAGCCAACAGCAAGACAATTGCCAACAGCAAGACAATTGCCTCCAACAAGACAATAGCCAACAGCAAGACAATTGCCTCCAACAAGACAATAGCCAACAGCAAGACAATTGCCTCCAACAAGACAATAGCCAACAGCAAGACAATTGCCTCCAACAAGACAATAGCCAACAGCAAGACAATTGCCTCCAACAAGACAATAGCCAACAGCAAGACAATTGCCTCCAACAAGACAATTGCCAACAGCAAGACAATTGCCTCCAACAAGACAATAGCCAACAGCAAGACAATAGCCAACAGCAAGACAATTGCCTCCAACAAGACAATAGCCAACAGCAAGACAATTGCCAACAGTAAGACAATTGCCACCAGCAAGGCCCTTATTTACAAAACTGATATGTTCTGAAAGTTATTACAACCCTCTCATGCAACAAATGATTGAATTGGCATTTCCATCTTCAAAATCTGGCATTAATGACCAATGAAAGATCTCCAGGCCCCTATCTATGACCAGAGGCCACGGTCAAGGTTTCACCACCCACCCACCAACCTTCTGTTATTGGACATTTTCTCCACTTTTTTCCAGTCTAGGAAACATTTTTGAGAATGTGTATGATTCCTCATTACCATGTACTCCTGGCCCTTCCTAGTTTTTTTTTTTCCCGTGGGTTCAATGGCAGATCCTGTGAATATCCCAATGCGCTATTAATAATCTGTTTATTGATGTCATTTGTTTTGTTTCGTTCTCAAGATTTCTTCATTTGATCTTGCCATGCCATCTGATATTCAGAAGTTAGCCCAAGCAGTCGTCTATAAATGTTTCTGAACCATATTATACGACTCACTGTTTTCATATCTTTTCTCCATGAAAAATGGAAACGAGAGCACCCAAAGCATAACGAGAGTGACGGATACCACCAACTATCAAGGAGGGATCAAGTCATCATACTTCACCTACGCACTGGCCACAATAGAATGAGAAATCACATATTCACCAAATTCAAAATAGGTACAACCAGCCTATGCCACTGTACAATGGACAATATGACTATAAAACATGTTCTACAGGATTGCCCCCAGTACACAGACCTCAGAAGAGCAATGTGGTCCACGCCCACCTCCCTGGAAGAGAAACTATATGGGACAATCGGATCACTTAAACAGACAGCTCACTTCATGAGAGAGTCTGGAATCCTACTCTTATTGAGTCTTGATCGCAGAGAGAGATATCCTTTCTTTCATTGATACATCCATATAAATGCCCCATACTTTATCTGTTGTCCTGTTTGTCAATTTAATTATAAAAACGTACTTTTATTATGTGTTAAATGAACATAATTAAATAGACCGTATATATAATTGTCGTATTCTTGCTTGGAGGACAGCAATGAGCAGCGCTTTATGTGTTGATATTTCCCTCCATCTCTGAGTCTCCATGTGTTGATATTGCTCTCCATCTCTGAGTCTCCATGTGTTGATATTGCTCTCCATCTCTGAGTCTCCATGTGTTGATATTGCTCTCCATCTCTGAGTCTCCATGTGTTGTCGAGCAGTGTAAGGGAGGGAGG
Source organism: Megaustenia siamemsis (assembly GCA_032433765.1). NCBI lineage: Eukaryota > Metazoa > Mollusca > Gastropoda > Stylommatophora > Ariophantidae > Megaustenia > Megaustenia siamemsis. The sequence goes on along the minus strand of JAVIAB010000106.1, from coordinate 43,787,486 downwards.
AATTTCCTCACCTGTCCTGGGTGCAACGTATGCGTAATATAGTTCAGCATTTACATTCAACATACACGTCAATCATAGATGAGACATGGACAATAGAATCTGTTACACACACGAACAACAAAATGGACTGCTATCAGCGGAAAATGCAAACCATAGTCATTAAAACGATCACATTTATGTGGTGTGAGAAGTTCTTAAAGTTTAGTTACTAGAAAGAACAGGCCCAACTTACTTGAACCAGTCTCAATAAGCACGCTTATGTTTGCAGCAGCTCGCTGGTTATAACACCTTATTTTCCCTCTATAAAAGCACCATTTACCTAGTTCTTGCCTCATTCCAATTTACTTTATTCCAGTTCTACAAGTCCCTGTGTTCTTACTCAAAAGGTAATCACCGTGTGACCATATCTTCCTAGACGGTAACTGTGACCATATCTTCCTAGACGGTAACTGTGACCATATCTTCCTAGACGGTAACTGTGACCATATCTTCCTAGACGGTAACTGTGACCATATCTTCCTAGACGGTAACTGTGACCATATCTTCCTAGACGGTAACTGTGACCATATCTTCCTAGACGGTAACTGTGACCATATCTTCCTAGACGGTAACTGTGACCATATCTTCCTAGACGGTAACTGTGACCATATCTTCCTAGACGGTAACTGTGACCATATCTTCCTAGACGGTAACTGTGACCATATCTTCCTAGACGGTAACTGTGACCATGTCTTCCTAGACGGTAACTGTGACCATGTCTTCCTAGACGGTAACTGTGACCATGTCTTCCTAGACGGCAACTGTGACCATATCTTCATAGACGGTAACTGTGACCATATCTTCCTAGACGGTAACTGTGACCATATCTTCCTAGACGGTAACTGTGACCATATCTTCCTAGACGGTAACTGTGACCATGTCTTCCTAGACGGTAACTGTGACCATGTCTTCCTAGACGGTAACTGTGACCATGTCTTCCTAGACGGCAACTGTGACCATATCTTCCTAGACGGTAACTGTGACCATATCTTCCTAGACGGTAACTGTGACCATGTCTATCTGGGCGATCACAGTGATAGCATTTCTTCCTGGATGGTCACTATGTGACGATATCTTCATGGACGGTCACTATGTGACGATATCTTCATGGACGGTCACTATGTGACGATATCTTCATGGACGGTCACTATGTGACGATATCTTCATGGACGGTCACTATGTGACGATATCTTCATGGACGGTCACTATGTGACGATATCTTCATGGACGGTCACTATGTGACGATATCTTCATGGACGGTCACTATGTGACGATATCTGCCTGGACGGTCACTGTGTGACAGATAAAATGACAGTTTTAGTGATCATGTTTTACTTGTAGCAAAGAGGAAGTACAGCATTTGGAATACTTGAGTGTTGTGTATGTTACAATGATGTTGTTGCTGACGTATTTGTGTTCGAGTACTTCCCATTTACCTCTGAGCTTATTTCACCGAATGAAACATCAACAGAATACTGATTTCTTGATTAATAAAACATTGAGACATCACAGACGCTCTCGCAGTAATGACATCACTGAGGAGTCATGGCAACGGATAAGTGACACATCTGAGAGAAGCGCTGGACAATCTCTGCCAGAGATGCAGAATGATGGGTTCTCGCCTCAATATTCCAGCAAACGAAAAGGCAGGAAAGTTGACATGGGAGGGTAGTAAACTACACCAGCCAGATACAAGTACAACTTATGAGGAATCAAAGAGGTTTCTTAGAAACAATTTTATGAACAAATTGAATACATAACACCATGAGTGTCAAAGGCACGTTGATATTTGTGAAGTACATTCGTCACGATATTTGTGAAGTACATTCGTCACGATATTTGTGAAGTACATTCGTCACGATATTTGTGAAGTACATTCGTCACGATATTTGTGAAGTACATTCGTCACGATATTTGTGAAGTACATTCGTCACGATATTTGTGAAGTACATTCGTCACGATATTTGTGAAGTACATTCGTCACGATATTTGTGAAGTACATTCGTCAGGAGTGTGCGGCTTCCTCATTGACACATCCCACAGTGTGTGGACAGGGAATTGTTGCTCATTCAATCCACAACGGAACTTTTGTTCTTCTGTTGGGCCGGTCCCCAAATGATTGGATCAATTTTCAGACCCTGAACTATGTCCGACTCCAAGTTTGAGAATCGCTGTTGTAGACCAATGGCAGGCCCAGTCAGCCACTGGCAGGCAGTTTTGTGACACAGCTTGCGGATTAATTAGTCATATTGGGATATCGCCTCTCGGACACTCATCGCCCGATGCTTGCAGGAAGCAGATTTTGTGATCTATGTAGGATTGTGTCATGTTTATGACACGTGCAGCAGACGCGGCTGTAATGTCGCGTGATTGTTCTAGCACAGTCTAAAGACAGAAAGGCTCATGTTTTATGACTTATTGGCGCGCGCGCGCGCGTGTGTGTGTGTGTGTGTGTGTGTGTGTGAGAGAGAGAGAGAGAGAGAGAGAGAGAGTGAGTTTGTGTGTGTTTTATGTTTCTTTCTATTCCAAAACAGGTCAAATATCTTTAGGAATATTATTTTTTTGGAGAGATGGTTGGTAAAATAATAAAATAAATAGACAGATAAATAAACATAGACACACGGGTTGAGAGAAACAGGCAGGTCTTGAGAGTGTCAGATAGCCAGGCATTCAGATAGATAGATACACTGACAGACACAGATAGACAGGTATTCAGAGAGATAGATACACTGACAGACACAGATAGACTGGCATTCAGATAGATAGATAAATGACAGACACAGATAGCCAGGCATTCAGATAGATAGATACACTGACAGACACAGATAGACTGGCATTCAGATAGATAGATACACTGACAGACACAGATAGACTGGCATTCAGATAGATAGATACACTAACAGACACAGATAGCCTGGCATTCAGATAGATAGATACACTGACAGACACAGATAGACTGGCATTCAGATAGATAGATACACTGACAGACACAGATAGACTGGCATTCAGATAGACAGATACACTAACAGACACAGATAGACTGGCATTCAAATAGATAGATAGATACACTGACAGACACAGATAGACTGGCATTCAGATAGACAGATACACTGACAGACACAGATAGACTGGCATTCAGATAGACAGATACACTAACAGACACAGATAGTCAGGCATTCAGATAGACAGATACACTAACAGACACAGATAGACTGGCATTCAGATAGACAGATACACTAACAGACACAGATAGTCAGGCATTCAGATAGACAGATACACTAACAGACACATATAGTCAGGCATTCAGATAGACAGATACATTAACAGACACAGATAGACTGCCATTCAGATGGACAGTTACACTGACAGACACAGATAGACTGGCATTCAGATAGACAGACACTAACAGACACAGATAGTCAGGCATTCAGATAGACAGATACACTAACAGACACAGATAGTCAGGCATTCAGATAGACATATACACTAACAGACACAGATAGACTGGCATTCAGATAGATAGATACACTAACAGACACAGATAGTCAGGCATTCAGATAGATAGATACACTGACAGACACAGATAGACTGGCATTCAGATAGATAGATACACTGACAGACATAGATAGACTGGCATTCAGATAGATAGATACACTGACAGACACAGATAGACTGGCATTCAAATAGATAGATAGATACACTGACAGACACAGATAGACTGGCATTCAGATAGACAGATACACTGACAGACACAGATAGACTGGCATTCAGATAGACAGATACACTAACAGACACAGATAGTCAGGCATTCAGATAGACAGATAAAATAACAGACACAGATAGACTGGCATTCAGATAGACAGATACACTGACAGACACAGATAGACTGGCATTCAGATAGACAGATACACTAACAGACACACATAGTCAGGCATTCAGATAGACAGATACATTAACAGACACAGATAGACTGCCATTCAGATAGACAGATACACTGACAGACACAGATAGACTGGCATTCAGATAGACAGACACTAACAGACACAGATAGTCAGGCATTCAGATAGACAGATACACTAACAGACACAGATAGTCAGGCATTCAGATAGACATATACACTAACAGACACAGATAGACTGGCATTCAGATAGATAGATACACTAACAGACACAGATAGTCAGGCATTCAGATAGATAGATACACTGACAGACACAGATAGACTGGCATTCAGATAGATAGATACACTGACAGACATAGATAGACTGGCATTCAGATAGATAGATACACTGACAGACACAGATAGATTGGCATTCAGATAGATAGATACACTGACAGACACAGATAGACTGGCATTAAGATAGACAGATACACTGACAGACACAGATAGACTGGCATTCAGTTAGATAGATACACTGACAGACACATATAGACTGGCATTCAGAGAGACAGATAAAATGACAGACACAGATAGACTGGCATTCAGATAGACAGATAAAATGACAGACACAGATAGACTGGCATTCAGATAGACAGATAAAATGACAGACACAGATAGACTGGCATTCAGATAGACAGATAAAATGACAGACACAGATAGAGTGGCATTCAGAGAGACAGATAAAAGACAGACACAGATAGACTGGTATTTAGAGAGACAGATAAAATGACAGACACAGATAGACTGGCATTCAGATAGACAGATAAAATGACAGACACAGATAGACTGGCATTCAGATAGACAGATACAATGACAGACACAGATAGACTGGCATTCAAAGAGATAGATAAAATGACAGACACAGATAGACTGGCATTCAGAGAGACAGATAAAAGACAGACACAGATAGACTGGCATTCAGATAGACAGATACACTAACAGACACAAATAGACTGGCATTCAGAGAGACATATAAAAGACAGACACAGATAGACAGGTATTCAGAGAGACAGATAAAATGACAGACACAGATAGACAGGTATTCAGAGAGACAGATAAAATGACAGACACAGATAGACAGGCATTCAGAGAGACAGATAAAATGACAGACACAGATAGACTGGCATTAAGATAGATAGATACACTGACAGACACAGATAGACTGGCATTCAGATAGATAGATACACTGACAGACACAGATAGACTGGCATTCAGAGAGACAAATAAAATGACAGACACAGATAGACTGGCATTCAGATAGACAGATAAAATGACAGACACAGATAGACTGGCATTCAGATAGACAGATAAAATGACAGACACAGATAGACTGGCATTCAAATAGATAGATACACTGACAAACACAGATAGACTGGCATTCAGATAGATAGATACACTAACAGACACAGATAGTCAGGCATTCAGATAGATAGATACTTTAACAGACACAGATAGACTGGCATTCAGATAGATAGATACACTGACAGACACAGATAGACTGGCATTCAGATAGATAGATACACTAACAGACACAGATAGACTGGCATTCAGATAGATAGATACACTGACAGACACAGATAGACTGGCATTCAGATAGACAGATACACTAACAGACACAGATAGACTGGCATTCAGATAGATAGATACACTGACAGACACAGATAGTCAGGCATTCAGATAGACAGATACACTAACAGACACAGATAGACTGGCATTCAGATAGACAGATACACTAACATACACAGATAGACTAGCATTCAGATAGACAGATACACTAACAGACACAGATAGACTGGCATTCAGATAAACAGATACACTGACAGACATAGATAGTCAGGCATTCAGATAGACAGATACACTAACAGACACAGATAGTCAGGCATTCAGATAGAAAGATAAACTAACAGACTCAGATAGACTGTCATTCAGATAGACAGATACACTGACAGACACAGATAGTCAGGCATTCAGATAGATAGATACACTGACAGACACAGATAGACTGGCATTCAGAGAGACAGATAAAATGACAGACACAGATAGACTGGCATTCAGATAGACAGATAAAATGACAGACACAGATAGACTGGCACTCTGATAGACAGATAAAATGACAGACACAGATAGACTGGTATTCAGAGAGACAGATAAATGACAGACACAGATAGACTGGTATTCAGAGAGACAGATAAAATGACAGACACAGATAGACTGGCATTCAGAGAGACAGATAAAATGACAGACACAGATAGACTGAGATCAAATTGTACCGCACTCAATGGGAAGCTTCCACCTCACTCTTGATAAACAACACCACAGCTAATCTTAGGGGCATACAAATAGTAGTATAGTGCCATGGCTCGCCACATATTTACCGATGACACGGACACACCATCACGTGAACAACATACACAAACGACACTAATGAGACATTAATATAAATATAAAGATCATGGGAGCAGCGATAGCTCAGTGGTTAGTGAATTGGATTACAAGGGACAAGAAAACGGATTCGATCCTGATCGACGGCTTCCAGGTTCACCCAGCCTTAAATAGGTACCGAATGTTTCTTTTCTGGGAAAGAAAAGCGGCACAGGAGTAATACTGATCACATTACCCCAAAAATCATGTGCCGAATGTCTGTAAAAATGATGGTCACTAACACCATATTCCCTATACGCCACTTGGTGTGACGGGGGTCTGTACTTTTTTACTTATAAAGATCATGGTGTCAGTAACATGACCGGATTATGTCCACTTAAAATAGGAGCAAAAGCGTAATAATTGTGTACCTCGGAGCTTCCATTACTTTTATGTAAGAAATTAAGAAGCGCACGGAACTGGTGGATAGAAGAAAGGCAAAACCTAGCAATACACGGAGATGATATGTTGAGACAATGATTACAAAGACAAAATACATACATCTAGAGAAGACTGGCAGTAACATACGCCTGGAGTGTACAACTCAACGATCCTGGACACAGGGAATGACTGGGAGATGGCTATTGACCTCCCGAGGGCGAGGGAAGTATCCAGAGTGCATCATCATCATCATCATCATCATCATCATCGAGTGCCTTCTCCGCAACGAAGGTTGGCTACCATGGATCGCCATTCTACTCTGTTTCTTGCTTTGATGGTGCAGGCTGTCATAGATTGACCTGACCATCTTTTGATGTTACTCGTCCATGTTAGTCTTGGTCTGCCTCTGCCTCTTTTACCTTGTATTTTTCCTTCCAATATTACTTTTAGTAGGCTGTTGTGTCTTTTAACATGCCCCAAAAATGTCATTTGTCTTGTCTTAATTGTATTTAGTAGTTCTCTTTTTATTTTCAGTTGTTTTAAAACTTCATCGTTTGTTATCTTGTTTCCATCCAATTCTACATATTCTTCTATAAATCCACATTTCAAAGGCTTCAATTTTCTGTTCTGTTTTCTTGTCTAATGTCCATGTTTCTGCACCATACAGGAATATTGAGAAGATGTAACATTTTGCCATTCTTAGTTTCAGCCCTGTTGATATTTGTTTTGTTGTTAGTATATTTTTCTTGGCATTAAAATTAATTTTTGCCATACCTATTCTTTTGTTTATTTCAATTTTGCATTTTCCATCATTGGTTATAGTATGTCCCAGGTAGTTGTAGCTCTGGACTGTCTCCAGATGTATTCCCTCAACTGTGATATTTAATTGTAGGTTTTGAGAATTTTCTTTGTTTATGATCATGGTTTTAGTCTTTTTGATATTCATTTCCAGTCCAACATATATATATATACATAAGAGGATAGAGAGAGGATGTGATGTTAGTGTCCGTATTTTATTTTTATAGACATCTTTGGCACATTTATTTTTATTTTTCATTTACTTTTTTTGTGGAGAAAAGGGTTATTGTGGTTTCCTTACGTCCGTGCAAGGGTTATTGTGGTTTCCTTAGTCCGTGTCGCTTTTGTCAGAAAAAGCAGGTGTCTATTTGAGACTGGGTGAACCTGGAAGTCGTTGATCGTCTTTAGTGGTCCAGTTCACCAACCACTGCCAGGTAAACTGAATGTCCGGGAGAATAAATCTGACTTCTTGTACATTTAATATGTGTCTTGTGTGATACGTGCTGATACTGAACAGCAACTGTGCTGAAGGTGGTCAGCTGGCTGTTTGGATCAGTATCAGCAGTGGTTTAGTGGATCCGGTGAAAGACTAACCAGCTTGGCCGCGCTAGTTGGAATTGAGAGAAAAGACAACCCAAACATATCATGCTGAAGTCGGACGTCCTGGGCTGAAAGAGGCTGATGTCACAACAAGCCACAGATAAGTGCATCTACGCCCGCTTACCGTCGTTCTTTTAAATGCAGACAATGGCCAGGTGTAGTCGTCAGGCGAAGGTAGAAGGATTCGTTCAATCACACCTCACTAGACAGAGAAAAGGTTAAGATTGTTCCATAGGACAACATAAAATAGAAGAGTCAACAGTTAAACGACATTGTTTTAGTACAACGTAGGACAACATAAAATAAAAGAGTCAACAGTTAAACGACATTGTATTAGTACAACATAGGACAACATAAAATAGAAGAGTCAACAGTTAAACGACATTGTATTAGTACGCTTGATTTAGATGCGAAGTTCTCACCCTTAAAAACATTCTCCAACTCAGCACGTCAAGTACCCATTTTTTATTAACTGTATGCAAGGTCGGCAGTAAAGTGTCAGCATTCATATCATCGAGGGAGCCGCGATAGCTCAGTGGTTAGTGAACTGGACTACAAAGGACAAGGGGTAGGGTTCGATCCCAACCGACGGCACCGGGTTCACCCAGCCTTAAATGGGTACCGGATTTTTTTCTGGAAAAGTAAAGACAACACGGGCGTAATACCGACTACATTACCCCAAAAATCATGTACTGAAGGTCTGTAAAATATAGGGTCACTAACATCATATTTCCCTATACGCCACTTGGCGTGACGGGGGTACTTTACTTTTACTTATTCATATCATCGCCATGTTAGCGCCGTAACGACTGACTCTCAGTGAGAGAGCAAATGATCAAGCAAATAATAATAATAATATTTATGATTTAATAATCGTATTTGAAATGCAAACCGTGTACTTAATATGTGATGTAGAAAGACAAACTTTTAGGAGAATAATCAATTCTTCAGCAAAATAATGTTTTGAATTGGCCCAAAAAGGCAAAAACTTGTGTACTTCTGGATCAATAACAAGCAAATGTTCAAACGACAGATGGATGTGTAATGAATCGATCTTCCATTGTCTTGTTAACGATCGCTAATTAGGGAACAATCATGAATAATTAAAGAGTGAATTTTAACGCTAGCAGGAAGCTGTCAAAGATGACGTGAGCGAGCAAACAATATAATCCCAGAGTTGCAGAATGTTGTTCGGGGGATTGAAGCGATCGCGAGAAAGTACACGATTTTTAGTAGTTAACAAAAAAGTTATAGATAGACTTTTGCGGAGATGTGAAGCTGTTAAAATACGTTCGTTCATACCAGCGTTCACAGTTACCGTAATCATCTGATGAATGTACAGCAAAATAAAGTGTTTGACATTTGAATAACAGACACAAAGTATTTCTTACAAAGAACAGAAATAACTCTTACTATAGGAACACACTGACTTATACTATATGGGAGACTGGTTGGTCTCGAGGCAAGACGCCTAACCTCCTAACCGGATTTTTATTTATGATTTCTCTCTGCGGCAACCACCCCTGGTCTCAGCAGCGGCTTGAAACGTCAATTACTCATGGACGGAAAAATATGAGTAACTCCGACTCGGAGTTATCTGCTTGTGCGGCGATGGACCCCTGTGCACACGGCTGCCAGGGAAAAATGGATTAACACGCAAAATTCAGTTTCTCATCTCTAGGGACTTCTTCAGGGGTAAAAGCTGGCGAACTAAAAAAAAAAATACTACATCAGATTTTGTTTATCAGCATTAATTTATACTCTACCAGTGCAATAGTTCATTAACATGGACCTTACCAGTACATTAACCCCTCCCTTGTAATACTTACTTATACGTCATTTCAAAGAAATTCTTAACCGTCCACTACACAAACAGTTTAATAGATTTTGAAGCTGAAACACCAGCAGCAGAATTAGATGTAAATTTAGATGACTTCACCTTGAGTGAAATAGAAACCACCTTAAAGCGTATGGCCAATAACAAAGCTGCTGGAGAGGATAAGTTAACAGCTGAGATCCTCAAGGCAATTGATAGCCATAATTTAATGTATCTCCAGAAAATGTTCAACATCATTTGGAAAGCAGAGAAGACGCCTCATAAATGGAAAAAAGGAATCATTGTTAAGATTCCAAAAAAGGGCAATCTTAGAGATTGTAACAACTGGAGAGGTGTGACACTTTTGTCAGATGCCTCAAAGTTATTCTGCAAAATCATCCTAAATAGAATAAAGGATTCAATAGATACAGTAATACGTGAAGAACATGCTGGGTTTAGAAAAGGGAGAAACTGCCTTGACCACATTTTCACTCTACGACTTATATTGGAGGAACACATTGAAAAGCAAAAACCTTTTGTACTTAACTTCATCGACTTCAAAAAAGTATTTGATAGTATTCATAGAGATTCTTTGTGGAAAATTATGAAGCAATTTGGCTTGCCATCAAAAATCATAAATATTATTAAAGACATGTATGATGGTTACACATGTGCATTTCGAACAGAGGAAGGACTGAGCGAATGTTTCCCAATAGAAACTGGTGTTAAACAAGGATGTATTTTATCGTCTTGTTATTTGGAGTTGTTATGGATTTCATAATGAAGAAATGCTGCGCTGGTAATAAAGGCATCGAATGGATACAAGGAGACCATTTGGAGGACCTCGACTTTGCTGATGACATAGTTCTCATCAGCAGTCAGATAAAAACGATGCATGAAAACACAAATGAACTATCATCAATAGCCAGCAACATTGGGCTTGAGATTAATCATGAAAAGACTAAAGTCATGAAAAGCTTAATTCCAACAGATGACAGAATATACATGGAAAACAAACCAGTGGAAGAGATCAATCACTTTATCTATCTTGGAAGTCACATTGATCGAGAAGGGGATACAAGCAAAGATATTAGAATCAGAATAGTTAAAGCAGCAATGTCTTTCAGATGCCTTGAATAGTTGTGGAAATCAAAATTCATCAGCACAAACAAAAAACTTAGACAATTCAAATCAAATGTACTATCAACACTTACGTATACGTGTGAAAGCTGGAAAACAACAAGAGATATAGAAACAAAGTTGAACGTATTCGAAAATAAATGTCTAAGGAAAATACTTGGTATAGCGTGGAACGAATTCAAAACAAACGAGGAAATTAGAGAAATCGCCAACCAACCACTAATATCTTCAGTAATAAAGAAAAGACAATGGCCATATGTTGGACATGTGATGAGAAGAGATAATAACCGAATAGCAAAGCAAGACCTCATGTGGGAAACAACAGGCAAGAGAAAAAGAGGAAGAACCAGGGAGACACTGAGAAGAACATTGATGAGAGAGGCAAGAGCAGCAGGAATCGGCTTCCTCAATGAGATAGAGCTGTTTGCACAGAACAGAGACAAATGTCGAGATTTGATAAAACATCAATAAAAGAATTGAAAATTACTAGAACAAAAATTCAGATAGGAGAAAGAGTATCTTGGTCTACGCCCTATGGGCCGGCTACGGCTCGAAAGGCCAATAGATAGATAGAAATAGTAAAAGCAGAAATGGTAGTAAATGTTTTTTTATGTTGAGCAAATTAAAACTGGTTATATTCAGTTTTGAAGTCAAATCTTCTGGATGATTGGAATCGCTCTCAAAAGGACCAGTTTTACAATTCGATGTCAACCAGTTTTACAATTAGATGTCAACCAGTTTTACAATTCGATGTCAACCAGTTTTACAATTCGATGTCAACAAGCTGGCGAGGACATTTATTGTCGCGGCGGACTTCTTCAAAGTAAGAGATTGCCATTCAGAATCAGACATATCTAACAAGTTGATTACTACTTTCGGCTGAACAAACCACAAACCATCCTTCTTCCAATATTCCTCATCTTCACGTGGGTCCTCACATTTTGCCCAGTAATCTTTCTTTATCTTTGAGAGGGTGTGATTTGTAAGTGTCTGAACATCGCATCATTTATGTTCAGCTGCTTCTTGACCTTTGACTTTTACACAAACTAGATCTGTTGAATTTAAGCATGAATGGTATGGTCTCAAATATCTATGACCATGCTCTTGTATTAACTTGTCTGTATGATATATCTATGACCATGCTCTTGTATTAACTTGTCTGTATGATATATCTATGACCATGCTCTTGTATTAACTTGTCTATATGATATATCTATGACCATGCTCTTGTATTAACTTGTCTGTATGATATATCTATGTCCATGCTCTTGTATTAACTTGTCTATATGATATATCTATGTCCATGCTCTTGTATTAACTTGTCTGTATGATATATCTATGACCATGCTCTTGTATTAACTTGTCTGTATGATATATCTATGACCATTGTGTCCGCTTTACAATAGAAAGCAATTCAGGTTTCAGATACATGTTGTGCACATGGTATGTGTTCCTGCGTGAGCCATATCTTCATTTCATCTTTTGTACTTGATGATGTCGGGACTTTATCTTCTTGTGCAATTATGTTGTGGTTTGATGCATTGTCCATTATTAAACAAGACGGTCGATTTAATAGTGGAAGAGAAGTTTTGCTTAGTCCACTCTTTAAATATGTGGCCGTTTATCTCTGAGTGATAGCCCCGATTGTCTGTCGAATTTAAAACAAAAATGAGTTCAGCATTCTACAACAGTCCATTAAGTCTGCTACCTGCCTATGCAACAATCAAGCAATCCCCCATACTGTAAATGTTTCAAACTTCAATGCCGTTGTTCGTTCTCAGCCTAGCCTTCAATTTTCTAAGTGTCACTGCTTCGTTCTAAGCAAACATTTGAAAAACTTCTCTTCCTATAAATTCTTTTGTATAAATGATCTAATACTTCTTTTCTTACTTCCTTTTGTGGATTCCTTGCACATAAATATCCACATTCTTGGACCCAGCGATAAAACGACTTTTTAATTAATACCAAAATATGCAGAGACCTCTACCCAGGGTTTGATAACAAAAGATGAAGAATCCCTCATTTTCTCTCTCTCTCTCCCTCTCCCTCTCTCTCTCTCTCACACACACACACACTCTTCTCTCTCTCTCACACACACTCTTCTCTCTCTCTCTCACACACACACACACACACTCTTCTCTCTCTCTCTTCATCTGCAGAAATATTGGAATCGTTTTTCAAAACATTGGTTTTGAAGTGTAACGAATTTCATCTTTAGACTTATAAAAAAACACACAGTCCACGGCGAATCTTTCTACGCCTTTCATATCAATCAGGACACAGGAAGTTTTCAATGAAGCGCAGCGGGGTTAGTTCGCACGAATCCGAAGGATAAATCCGTAATTTTTTTTTTTTTTTTACATTTCGCGAGTAGTGTTGACCAGTAGAAACTGTAAATATTCTTTTTGACAGGTATTATTATGTGTATTCGTTTTTATATACTACAAATAGGACGAAATTAAAACCATGCATTTTTGTTAATAGAATTCTTTTTATAAGTAACATCATAATGTTTGCGTACACAATTTCAACAATTAAAACCAATCGGCTATTAAGTTCTAGCATTTTGAGGAGGGGCATGAGTGTTGGAACCAACTATAGCAGAAGTGTTCGACGAAATCTGGTTCCAGTTATCGACAGCCATAGGTTGTAGTAATAGACGGGTAAACGTGACATTATATAGCAGTTATGTGATCTGGTTATAGTTATCGACAGCAATAGGTTGTAGTAATAGACGGTAAACGTGACATTATGTAGCAGTTATGTGATCTGGTTATAGTCACAAGACTAGAATAGGTTGTAGTAATAGACGGGTAAACGTGACATTATATAGCAGTTATGTGATCTGGTTATAGTCACAAGACTAGAATAGGTTGTAGTAATAGACGGGTAAACGTGACATTATATAGCAGTTATGTGGTCTGGTTATAGTTATCGACAGCAATAGGTTGTAGTAATAGACGGGTAAACGTGACATTATATAGCAGTTATGTGATCTGGTTATAGTCACAAGACTAGAATAGGTTGTAGTAATAGACGGGTAAACGTGACATTATATAGCAGTTATGTGATCTGGTTATAGTTATCGACAGCAATAGGTTGTAGTAATAGACGGGTAAACGTGACATTATATAGCAGTTATGTGATCTGGTTATAGTCACAAGACTAGAATAGGTTGTAGTAATAGACGGGTAAACGTGACATTATATAGTAGTTATGTGATCTGGTTATAGTCACAAGACTAGAATAGGTTGTAGTAATAGACGGGTAAACGTGACATTATATAGTAGTTATGTGATCTGGTTATAGTCACAAGACTAGAACCACACCTGCATACTAAGTGATTCGATGAGCATGATAAGAAAAGTTGAGGCGGGCTCTGTACGCAGGCAATGAATGGGTAGAGTTATTGCAGAAGTCATAAATAAGTAAGGTCAACTTTGCCTAGGTCCTAGGACATGAGGAAGGAAAGTAGGGGAAGTGAAAGAGCGGACAGGTTGGCTAGCTGCGCTGTCGTTGAAGACAGTGGTCAACCAATGGGCGGGCGGATATCATCAATGCCCTACGAGATGTGGGAAGGGCACAGGACTTCGACAACCATGAGTCCACATCACTCCTTCGGATAAAAGAGATGGGAGTTAAGATGGGCACAGCCAGAAACGAGAAACTTAGTGGCCAAGTAAGAAGACTTATAAACCAACTCATAACTAGAATCGTCATTTGCTGAATACTGCGGGAATTGTTGAGGCAGGATCTGAGCACATATGGACATGTTCGGAGTACAATGATGATGACCCGCTAATGACTTTTTTGTTCATTATTTTGTTGAAACGAAAACGTTTATCTCCCGATACACGTGGACCGTGTTCTAGGAGTAGCGTCATTGATTGCATATGGAGAGATGAGAAAACTTCCGAGAACTACTCCGTTCTGCATATGGAGAGATGAGAAAACTTCCGAGAACTACTCCGTTCTGCATATGGAGAGATGAGAAAACTTCCGAGAACTACTCCGTTCTGCATATGGAGAGATGAGAAAACTTCCGAGAACTACTCCGTTCTGCATATGGAGAGATGAGAAAACTTCCGAGAACTACTCCGTTCTGCATATGGAGAGATGAGAAAACTTCCGAGAACTACTCCGTTCTGCATATGGAGAGATGAGAAAACTTCCGAGAACTACTCCGTTCTGCATATGGAGAGATGAGAAAACTTCCGAGAACTACTCCGTTCTGCATATGGAGAGATGAGAAAACTTCCGAGAACTACTCCGTTCTGCATATGGAGAGATGAGAAAACTTCCGAGAACTACTCCATTCTGCATATGGAGAGATGAGAAAACTTCCGAGAACTACTCCGTTCTGCATATGGAGAGATGAGAAAACTTCCGAGGACTACTCCGTTCTGCATATGGAGATATGAGAAAACTTCCGAGGACTACTCCGTTCTGCATATGGAGAGATGAGAAAACTTCCGAGGACTACTCCGTTCTGCATATGGAGAGATGAGAAAACTTTCGAGGACTACTCCGTTCTGCATATGGAGAGATGAGAAAACTTCCGAGAACTACTCCGTTCTGCATATGGAGAGATGAGAAAACTTCCGAGAACTACTCCGTTCTGCATATGGAGAGATGATAAAACTTCCGAGAACTACTCCATTCTGCATATGGAGAGATGAGAAAACTTTCGAGGACTACTCCATTCTGCATATGGAGAGATGAGAAAACTTCCGAGGACTACTCCATTCTGCATATGGAGAGATGAGAAAACTTCCGAGGACTACTCCATTCTGCATATGGAGAGATGAGAAAACTTTCGAGGACTACTCCATTCTGCATATGGAGAGATGAGAAAACTTCCGAGAACTACTCCATTCTGCATATGGAGAGATGAGAAAACTTTCGAGGACTACTCCATTCTGCATATGGAGAGATGGGAGAACTTCCGAGAACTACTCCATTCTGCATATGGAGAGATGAGAAAACTTTCGAGGACTACTCCATTCTGCATATGGAGAGATGAGAAAACTTTCGAGGACTACTCCATTCTGCATATGGAAAGATGAGAAAACTTCCGAGGATTACTCCATTCTGCATATGGAGAGATGAGAAAACTTCCGAGAACTACTCCATTCTGCATATGGAGAGATGAGAAAACTTTCGAGGACTACTCCATTCTGCATATGGAGAGATGAGAGAACTTCCGAGAACTACTCCATTCTGCATATGGAGAGATGAGAAAACTTCCGAGAACTACTCCATTCTGCATATGGAGAGATGAGAAAACTTCCGAGAACTACTCCATTCTGCATATGGAGAGATGAGAAAACTTCTGAGAACTACTCCATTCTGCATATGGAGAGATGAGAAAACTTCCGAGGACTACTCCATTCTGCATATGGAGAGATGAGAAAACTTCTGAGAACTACTCCATTCTGCATATGGAGAGATGAGAAAACTTCCGAGAACTACTCCATTCTGTGCCAGTGCTCTTGAAAATCTTCTATTGTTGTGATAGTAAAGAGTCTAGGCGACTTATTGAAGTACTTTTTATGTCTGAAAATATGATCTCGCATCCACGTTGCACATCTTTATATGAGTTCATTAACTCCTACTTGACCATCTTAGTAAACTCCTAAAATATAATCTCTTTTATATGATTTCATTAACTCCTACTTGACCATCTTAGTAAACTCCTCAAATATATAATCTATTTTATATGAGTTCATTAACTCCTACTTGACCATCTTAGTAAACTCCTAAAATACAATCTCTTATGTTAGCCTCAGATGGTAGATGTTCAACAGAGGTAAGATGGTAGATGTACAAAAAAGGTGAAATGGTAGATGTACAACAGAGGTGAGATGGTAGATGTACAAAAGAGGTGAAATGGTAGATGTACAACAGAGGTAAGAGGCAGAATATCCGAAGCAAAAGCAGCTTTAAAAAAAAAATGAGGAAGATACAGTGCAATCCATTTTTGACAATAGAGACAAGAAAAAAAGTTCCTAAATGTTATGTAGAGCCAGTCTTAACATATGGATGTGAATCATAGACAATAGGACAACAGACAAGAAAATTTCTGGAGGCTGTAGATGGTTTTACAGAAGAATGTTGAGAATACCATGGACAGCTAAGTAAAGTAATGAAAACGTTCTAAAAGAGGCCAAAACAAAAAGAGAGCTAATTTCAATTATTAGGAAGAAACAATCATAATATTTTTAGCCATGTAATGAGAAGGGAACAGCTGGGATATATTGTAACAACTGGGGCAATTTAGGGACGAAGAGATAGAGGGAAGCAAAGAGAAAAGATACCAGCAGCTTAAGAGAATGGCTTGGCAGAATGTCAATAATAGAAATGATAAATAACTCTAGATGGAAGGTTTTGGAGAGACATGATCACCTACGCCAACAGGCATGGCACTCGATGATGACACAGTTTTTTTTACTTTATGAACTTCTATAAAATGATGTAATTAAACTCCTACTGCATGAATTAATTAACTCCTAATATAAGAGCTTATAAACTACTATATGTGGCAGCTAAAACATATTACATGAATTAATTAACTCCTAATATAAGAGCTTATAAACTACTATATGTGGCAGCTAAAGTCATATTACATGAATTAATTAACTCCTAATATAAGAGCTTATAAACTACTATATGTAGCAGCTAAAGTCATATTACATGAATTAATTAACTCATAACATCAGAGCTTCAGTAAAGCAGCCCTCAGTATGAGACACTAATGCTTTACCAAACTACTGACTTTTATGCTTGCTTGCTACCAACCGTCTGTCAACACGCCAAAGGCATATATAAGAGCTTATAAACCACTATATGAGTCAGCTAAACTCATACTACATGAACTAATTAACTCCTAATATCAGAGCTTATAAACCACTATCTAAGTCAGCTAAACTCATACTACATGAACTAATTAACTCCTAATATCAGAGCTTATAAACTACTATATGTGGCAGCTAAAGTCATACTACATGAACTAATTAACTCCTAATATCAGAGCTTATAAAATGTCACTATACAAGTCTATTAATTACTACCATACGTGCTCCTCACACTGCACAACGTGCACGTTTCCATGAATTGATTCCCCTAATTAAATATGATGATCTGTCGACTAGTTGTGAAAGAAAGCGCAGAATGAAATGGTCTAGCACGTCTCTCAGTCGTCTGGCCTGCTATGTCATTCTGCAGGACACTGGGAAAGTATGGAGAAGGAGAGATAGGCAGAGGAACAGATGGGAAGATAATATCCAAGAACTGACCTCGATTTTGCAGAGTAGAGAAAAATAACTGAAAGATACATGGAGAAGATTGATGAAGTCTCTTAGTTGTGTCCCCTGGGGTTAAAGGGAAGAAGAAGAAGAAATATTGAGGTTTTCAAATTGGTAAATATATAACAATTATTAATTTGTTTCTTCTTCTTTCCTTCCACATCTGCCTTTCAGCGTCGAGGGGAGATATAATTTGCGGTCTTTTGCTCTTCTGATCTCCTCTGCTGCTGTTATGTTTCCTAGGGCTTCTAATATTCCACCGATCCATCTTTTTCGTGGTCGACCCTTGGGTCTGGTATTCTCGCAACGTTGATTGAAGGCTCGTTGTGTTGTGTTTTGATTACTATGCCTTGTCACGTGGCCAAACCATTTTATCTGTTGTTTCTTTATTTATTCTATGGCAGGGGCTATTCCTAGCTTTTTTCTCAGTTCTTCCTTTCTGATCTTATCTCTCAGACTGTTTCCTGTCATTCGTCTGACACATTTCATCTCTGTAGAGGTTATTTCTCTGAATGTTCTTGCATCTAGGTCCAGAACTGACATTTAACAGTACAATATATAGGTATATAATTTGTATAGTGTTAATGCATTATTTAATATACTATGAACAATAGAAGACATGTGGAAGGGTAAACAAGCATAAGAAAGCATCATATGTGTGAACGGTGTGGTGTACAAGATAGATAGACTGTGACGTGACACGTGGAACACAGCTTACCTGCTCCCACAGTGTGAGGAAACGATACCAGCAGAGCCCATACTACTATTCTCAAGCTAAAAGTCCACATTTCGAGCTGACACTTTCCCCAGGAAACATCAACTGTTAACTGTCACATGTTCCATCAGCTCCTCTATCTGGACGCTGTTATTGTCCCTCCTCAGCGATGCTTTCTGACGTCACAAAGTAATCTCGCGTTCAGGCCGAGGCAGCACAGAGTGCTTTAGTCTCTGGCACTCATTGATAACTCAATTATTTAACACAGGTTAATTATGAATTTCTTGAAATATTTGTCACACAATGTAAACAATTTGAGGTGGCTAACAAAGCCTCTGGTCTCAGTAATAGTATCCGGCCAATAGGAATTTAGAAGTCAGACTCGTTTTGATTGACAAAACACGAGACACGGCTGTTTATCACTAATAGTTTAGTTGTTGTGATCTTTATTTCTGCCACCCCAACAAGATAAAACACACAAGCTTCTTCCATTACGCATTCAAAGTGATTAGATCTTAAAATATAAAAACTATTCTGGTCAAAAATGGCAGATTGCACCCCATAGACTCTCATAATTGCTAATCTTTAAGTAACGACAACTAACTACTACAATAGCATTCACTGACTAGAGCTGAAATATTTCACATTGTGTGTGTGTTTGTGTGTGTGTGTGTGTGTGTTATGTCACAAACTGAAACCACTTCCGTAAAATAGCAATTTTAAGAATGAGGGGGATGTACTCAGCTTCTGACGTCATATTCCACTACGATAAGGAATTTCAAAGATTAGCACAAAAATGTCACTTTTTTAAAATTAAAGAAACAACCGTGGAGAAGATAGAAAATGATCAAAGACAAAAACTTTAATGCCTGAATTTTCTTTAGTGCTTAAAAATGTGTTCTAATTATTTGTTTAGTTCTTAATTATTTGTACTTGCTTTGTATCTATGGTGAGCTTTTGTCTTTGCCTGTTTAATATTAGGGGGTATGGACATTCCATCATAAATATGCAGTTATTTGGGCGTGTTGTGTTGTAGCTCCAGTGTTTGGAGGGAGGGGGCCTGTGCTTATGTTTGCTACCTTCTCCCAGTTGGGACAGCTGCACTCACATTTATTGACAGCTGAGTGGCTAAGATAATAATAGGCTGGGAACAGATCTACCACAGTTGTGTCGCAAAGTCAGGAGAAATGACAACAACAAATAATATATAGAAAAAAACAAATAGAAAAAACAAATAGAAAAAACAAATAGAAAAAACAAATAGAAAAAACAAATAGAAAAAAAACTGTATGGTTAAAGCTTTAGGTAATAACTGGACGACATAAATTAGAGCAACGTTTCGGCTCAATAGGCCTTCAGCTGGAACAAACATACAACACAAACACAAAAATATATTTTTTTTTAAATAATAAATCATTTTTAAAAATAATAATTTCGAACTAGAATAAGAAATATACATCCAAATAAGAACGAAAGCTTTTCCCTGCCAACTGTCGCGACACAAAAGATCTTTCCTGCCAACTGTCGCGACACAAAAGATCTTCCCTGCCAACTGTCGCGACACAAAAGATCTTCCCTGCCAACTGTCGCGACACAAAAGATCTTTCCTGCCAACTGTCGCGACACAAAAGATCTTCCCTGCCAATTGTCGCGACACAAAAGATCTTCCCTGCCAACTGTCGCACACAAAAGATCTTTCCTGCCAACTGTCGCGACACAAAAGATCTTCCCTGCCAACTGTCGCGACACAAAAGATTTTCCCTGCCAACTGTCGCACACAAAAGATCTTCCCTGCCAACTGTCGCGACACAAAAGATCTTCCATGCCAACTGTCGCGACACAAAAGATTTTCCCTGCCAACTGTCGCGACCCCAAAAGATCTTCCCTGCCAACTGTCGCGACACAAAAGATTTTCCCTGCCAACTGTCGCGACACAAAAGATTTTCCCTGCCAACTGTCGCGACCCCAAAAGATCTTCCCTGCCAACTGTCGCGACACAAAAGATCTTCCCAGCCAACTGTCGCGACACAAAAGATTTTCCCTGCCAACTGTCGCGACACAAAAGATCTTCCCTGCCAACTGTCGCGACACAAAATATTTTCCCTGCCAACTGTGATGTGGCGCCACAAAAACCATACCTTTATATATATATATATATATATTTTTTTTTTTTTAATATATATTTTTTTTATTTCTCCTTACAATTAGCTTTACCGCAGCCTGGCATTTTTATGCCATTCTTTGCTTTGACCCTACTGTCACGAAGTCGGCACGTTAACCACGAGTACTCCTCCTACCTTCTACATGTCAATACCTAGACAGGCGCGTGCAGACACGAGCAACGAGTGCCATCATCTTTGACTCATAAACACAAGATTTATCACTCTGACATCACTACACGATACTCAAACATAAATAAAGCAGGGACGCAACTTTATCAATTAATTGATCTGTGGAGATAAAAAGAAGCTAAGCCTACCTTTTCCCTCTGACTTATCCCCCCCTCCCCTGAGCTCATGCAGCTCCATATGACCCCCTTCTACGAAATAACATCGGTGAGTGCCAGTGCTCCTCTGAACACGAAGTCTTAAGCGAGAAGTTTGGACATGTTCCAAGTCCAGACCAGCGTCAGTTCTTGCGGTGCCTGGTGGCGAAATCGTCTGTTTTCTCAGTGACTCTGATCGGCTAATTCTGCTGCCTCGATCTTACAAACAGAAGGGTTGGTCGAGTATGGGTATATGTGTTCTACGTCAGCAGGCTCCATTTTATGTTCAGTTAATTCTGTGTTCTATATGTGAAGAGATATTTGTACTGACAGCCTTGCATGTACACACTTTAGTACACTTATATACATGTACACACGTTAGTACACTTATATACATGTACACATTAGTAGTATACTTATATACATGTACACACATTAGTACATTTATATACATGTACATACGTTAGTACACTTATATACATGTACACACATTACTGCATTATATACATGTACACAATTTAGTACATTTATATATATGTATACACATTAGTACACTTATATACATGTACACACGTTAGTACACTTATATACATGTACACACTTTAGTACACTTATATACATGTACACAATTTAGTACATTTATATATATATGTACACACATTAGTACACTTATATACATGTGCACACATTAGTGCATTTATATACACGTACACAATTTAGTACATTTATATACATGTACACACATTAGTACATTTATATACATGTACATACGTTAGTACACTTATATACATGTACACACATTAGTACATTTATATACATGTACACACTTTAGTACACTTATATACATGTACACACGTTAGTACACTTATATACATGTACACACATTAGTACACTTATATACATGTACACATGTTAGTACACTTATATACATGTACACACTTTAGTACACTTATATAAATGTACACAATTTAGTACACTTATATACATGTACACACGTTAGTACACTTATATGCATGTATACACTTTAGTACACTTATATACATGTACACAATTTGGTACACTTATATACATGTACACACATTAGTACACTTATATACATGTACACACGTTAGTACACTTATATACATGTACACACTTTAGTACACTTATATAAATGTACACAATTTAGTACACTTATATACATGTACACACATTAGTACACTTATATACATGTACACACTTTAGTACACGTATATACATGTACACACTTTAGTACACTTATATACATGTACACACTTTAGTACACGTGTATACATGTACACACTTTAGTACACTTATAAACATGTACTCACTTACATACATAGCATATTCAAAAATAAAAATAGAACAGTTTAACTGCGTAAATGTGACATTATTAAGGTGTGAAAGCAGATTTGAAATCTAAGTCAAGAATTAGGAAAATACCACTAGATATATAAGAGAGAGAAAGAGAGAGAGAGAAAGAGAGAGAGAGAAAGAGAGAGACAGAAAGAGAGAGAGAGAAAGAGAGAGAGAGAGAGAAAGAGAGACTGAACTAGAATAGAAGTATATCTAGAGCTAAATGGAGAGAGAGGGGGTGTGGGGGGGGGGGGGTCTTGAGAAAAAGAGGTATAGAGAGAAATAAACAAGCAAAGATTTAAATATCGAATGAGATCAAGAGAGAGGAACCAAACTTAGAGATATTCGAAGATGGAGATCTTTAGGGAGATTAATCAACAAAAATGGACTCAGATAATGAGGACGGAACGGGTCGGTCTGAGAGTTACCCATAAGATACAGAGAAAGAAATTATATATATATTTGTATATACAATTGAAAGATAAGGATGGGGAAAAATTAAAGAAATGGTGAGAGAGAGAGAGAGAGAGAGAGAGAGAGAGAGAAAACGAGTTCGATAAATATATGAAGTTCACAAAATGTCCTACCTATTTCTCATCTGTGTAGATCTACCGAGTATGAGAGAGAAGTTAAGACAGAGAGTTTTGAAAAAGAAAAAATGGGAGGAATGGACCCAATCTGTTAGACACAAATGACACAACTCGAGAGACATTGTTACAACAATAAAATAAATGGACAAGAACTAGAAGCGGTTGGCAAATTTAAATATTTGAATCAACAGTCAGCGATGTAGCTCAAACCTTATATGTCGACTAGAATAACACAAGCTACAGCAGCCCTTGTAATGTTAAAACTTGAAATGTCGACTAGAATAACACAAGCTACAGCAGCCCTTGTAATGTTAAAACTTGAAATGTCGACTAGAATAACACAAGCTACAGCAGCCCTTGTAATGTTAAAACTTGAAATGTCGACTAGAATAACACAAGCTACAGCAGCCCTTGTAATGTTAAAACTTGAAATGTCGACTAGAATAACACAAGCTACAGCAGCCCTTGTAATGTTAAAACTTGAAATGTCGACTAGAATAACACAAGCTACAGCAGCCCTTGTAATGTTAAAACTTGAAATGTCGACTAGAATAACACAAGCTACAGCAGCCCTTGTAATGTTAAAACTTGAAATGTCGACTAGAATAACACAAGCTACACAGCCCTTGTAATGTTAAAACTTGAAATGTCGACTAGAATAACACAAGCTACAGCAGCCCTTGTAATATTAAAACTTGAAATGACTAGAATAACACAAGCTACAGCAGCCCCTGCAAGGCTAAAACTTGAAATGTCGACTAGAATAACACAAGGTATAGCAGCCCCTGCAAGGCTAAAACTTGAAATGTCGACTAGAATAAAACAAGCTACAACAGCCCTGCAAGGCTAAAACCTGAAATGTCGACTAGAATAACACAAGCTACAACAGCCCCTGCAAGGCTAAAACCTGAAATGTCGACTAGAATAACACAAGCTACAGCAGCCCTAATATCACTCTGGGTTCAAACATCAAGCTGTTGCCTACCCATGTTATATCAATGTTTCTGTTGATCTCTTACAGCAGAGCTACGGCAGATAATACAAGCTTTGAAGTTGACATGTCATCGGAAGATTTTTGACATCTCTGGAGATGAACTATTAACGTAAGATGTTTAACATCTCTTACAAAGATCGTATAACAGTTGAAAAAGTTCGCAAAAGAATCAAAGGAATCGGGGTATATGCGATATATCGACTAATGTGAAGAAAACAAAGTGAAATGATTTGACCAAGATTCTCGATAATCTGGGCTGGCAAGACCACTTTACAAAGAATTGTTAAAGGAGAGAGAAACAGAGATATACAATGAGAGAGAAACAGAGATATACAATGAGAGAGAAACAGAGATATACAATGAGAGAGAAACAGAGATATACAATGAGAGAGAAACAGAGATATACAATGAGAGAGAAACAGAGATATACAATGAGAGAGAAACAGAGAGATATGGGAAGACAACATCAAAGTTTAGACAGGCCTCGACTTCGCAGAGATCCAAAGAATGGGCGACAACATGGAGAAGGTTGATGTGTCCAGTAGCCCCCCCCCCCCCCCCCCCGGTTATGGAGTACAAAGTAAAGGTTTCCCTCCCCTGCCTTACTATGCGTCTGGGGAATATGGTGTTGATGACCATATATTTCCATGACAACGGTCCATGATTGATATGGTCGGTAAAACGTCAGGCCGCACTTGTTCCCCCCAAAAAAACTCTAGTACCCATTTTTAGAGACTGGGTAAACTCCGGAGCCTTATCAGTCCGAAAAAAGATACGCCACTTTTGGGGATTGTACCAGGGCCATACTGATCAGGAAGTGACGGGCGGATGATGTAGAGTAGATACCAACATGCCGATACATGGAAGATGTAGCATATAGATAATGGTATTAATTCATATGGTACACGTGCATGTATAAGTGTAGTTCCATGCTTTTTATGAACTAGATCGTGTAGCAGCAGAACACTGGGAGTGCTTAGTTTGATCCGCTAATAAGTTCTCACGAGCGGAGAGATTTGCGTCCAATTATTTGTGTTGTAGTGAGGTCATTATGTAAATACATTTGTTGATGCATCGAGCTCATTCGTGCAGTGATGATAATTATGTGAACATATATGTTATCCTGTCAAGTTACGTATAATGTACGTAATCAATTAAACATTTGGCTTGTATGTAAGTTAAACAAACTCTGAAAGTGAAAAAAAAAATGTGTACATATTGTAATTGTACACACATGTAACAGCCTCATTTAGCTATGTACGAGTATATTAGATCTCTACTCCTGCTGCCGCTCTTCTGTGTTATATCATACAAAGAGATGATCAGACTCCATGAGTCAAGGCAATTAAAGTTTCAAATTCACGACTTTTGTTCCCACTTTAACTGCAAAATGTAAGTTTTTCAAAAGCTGGGAAGGAAGGGTAAAAGTGCCCTCCAGCAAACAATAGTAGGTAAATATGTTTGTTTCTGCTGTCGAACAGATTTTGCTTTCAACATCGAAATTAATCTGTAGATCTGTAATCTCCTATCTAGACCCACATCGTTTGATTATAGCAAGACCCACACAGGTTTACTATGAGAGACCACACCGGCTTATAAT
The DNA here is from genome assembly GCA_032433765.1 of Megaustenia siamemsis. Lineage (NCBI taxonomy): Eukaryota > Metazoa > Mollusca > Gastropoda > Stylommatophora > Ariophantidae > Megaustenia > Megaustenia siamemsis. The sequence goes on along the minus strand of JAVIAB010000106.1, from coordinate 43,761,310 downwards.
GAAGTCTCACGTTGATCCAGGAACAAGTCAGACACTGACTCACTGTTAAGGACGAACACTAGCTATAATCAAGACATGTCTTATCAATACAGACACACACTGGCCTTCTATCAAGAAATCACACAAAAACACTTCAGGGTGAGCTCACAGAATATCCTTTCAGAAAATGCTCACAGAGAAGCCAGGCAAAGTCCCCGCAATAGCAGCAGCGAAACATCGAGCACGACTGCCGGCGAGGTACATGCCCGGGAACGGGCGGCCGTCGCTCTTTCGCGTGGCCCTCGCCACACAACTGGCGTGAGTTGCTTTCGTTAGGCGAGGGGGAGGGTAGGAGAGCGTGTTCCTTCTGTACCCGCTGCTGCTTCGGTTATACGGTGAGGATGTTACGTGAAGTGTTATAGTGGGGATATTGTGTGGAAGTGTTTTAGTGGGGATATTGTGTGAAGTGTTATAGTGGGGATATTGTGTGGAAGTGTTTTAGTGGGGATATTGTGTGGAAGTGTTATAGTGGGGATATTGTGTGGAAGTGTTATAGTGGGGATATTGTGTGGAAGTGTTATAGTGGGGATATTGTGTGAAGTGTTATAGTGGGGATATTGTGTGAAGTGTTTTAGTGGGGATATTGTGTGAAGTGTTATAGTGGGGATATTGTGTGAAGTGTTATAGTGGGGATATTGTGTGAAGTGTTTTAGTGGGGATATTGTGTGGAAGTGTTATAGTGGGGATATTGTGTGAAGTGTTTTAGTGGGGATATTGTGTGAAGTGTTATAGTGGGGATATTGTGTGAAGTGTTTTAGTGGGGATATTGTGTGAAGTGTTATAGTGGGGATATTGTGTGAAGTGTTATAGTGGGGATATTGTGTGAAGTGTTTTAGTGGGGATATTGTGTGAAGTGTTTTAGTGGGGATATTGTGTGAAGTGTTTTAGTGGGAATATTGTGTGAAGTGTTTTAGTGGGGATATTGTGTGAAGTGTTTTAGTGGGGATATTGTGTGAAGTGTTTTAGTGGGGATATTGTGTGAAGTGTTTTAGTGGGATATTGTGTGAAGTGTTATAGTGGTGATATTGTGTGAAGTTTTATAGTGGACTGTGTGGGGATATTGTGTGAAGTGTTTTAGTGGGATATTGTGTGAAGTGTTATAGTGGGGATATTGTGTGAAGTGTTTTAGTGGGGATATTGTGTGAAGTGTTATAGTGGACTGTGTGGGGATATTGTGTGAAGTGTTTTAGTGGGGATATTGTGTGAAGTGTTATAGTGGACTGTGTGGGGATATTGTGTGAAGTGTTTTCGTGGGGATATTGTGTGAAGTATTATAGTGGATTGTGTGGGGATATTGTGTGAAGTGTTATAGTGGACTGTGTGGGGATATTGTGTGAAGTGTTATAGTGGAGATATTGTGTGAAGTATTATAGTGGACTGTGTGGGGATATTGTGTGAAGTGTTATAGTGGGGATATTGTGTGAAAAATTATAGTGGACTGTGTGGGGATATTGTGTGAAGTGTTATAGTGGGGATATTGTGTGAAAAATTATAGTGGACTGTGTGGGATATTGTGTGAAGTGTTATAGTGGGGATATTGTGTGAAAATTATAGTCGACTGTGTGGGGATATTGTGTGAAGTATTATAGTGGACTGTGTGGGGATATTGTGTGAAGTGTTATAGTGGGGATATTGTGTGAAAAATTATAGTGGACTGTGTGGGGATATTGTGTGAAGTGTTATAGTGGGGATATTGTGTGAAAAATTATAGTGGACTGTGTGGGGATATTGTGTGAAGTGTTATAGTGGGGATATTGTGTGAAAATTATAGTGGACTGTGTGGGGATATTGTGTGAAGTATTATAGTGGATTATGAGGGGATATTGTGTGAAGTGTTATAGTGGACTGTGTGGGGATATTGTGTGAAGTGTTATAGTGGGGATATTGTGTGAAGTATTATAGTGGACTGTGTGGGGATATTGTGTGAAGTGTTATAGTGGGGATATTGTGTGAAGTGTTATAGTGGGGATATTGTGTGAAGTATTATAGTGGACTGTGGCAATACTGTGTGAAGTGTTATAGTGGACGGTGGGAATACTGTGTGAAGTGTTATAGTGGATTGTGGGAATACTGTGTGAAGTGTTATAGTGGATTGTGGGAATATTGTGTGAAGTGTTATAGTGCACTGTGGGATTACTGTGTGAAGTGTTATAGTAAACTGTGTGGAGATATCGTGTGAAGTGTTATAGTGGACTGTGGGAATATTGTGTGAAGTGTTATAGTGGACTGTGTGGGGATATTGTGTGAAGTGTTATAGTGGACTGTGTGGGAATATAGTGTGAAGTGTTATAGTAGACTGTGTGGGGATATTGTGTGAAGTGTTATGGTAGGTTGTGGGAATATTGTGTGAAGTGTTATAGTGGACTCTGTGGGGATAGTGTGTGAAGTATTGTAGTGGACTGTGTGGGAATATTGTGTGAAGTGTTATAGTGGACTGTGTGGGAATATTGTGTGAAGTGTTATAGTGGACTGTGTGGGAATATTGTGTGAAGTGTTATAGTGGACTGTGTGGGAATATTGTGTGAAGTGTTATAGTGGACTGTGTGGGAATATTGTGTGAAGTGTTATAGTGGGGATATTGTGTGAAGTATTATAGTGGGGATATTGTGTGAAGTGTTATAGTGGACTGTGTGGGGATATAGTGTGAAGTGTTATAGTAGACTGTGTGGGGATATTGTGTGAAGTGTTATGGTGGGTTGTGGAAATATTGTGTGAAGTGTTATAGTTGACTGTGTGGGGATATCACTTGAAGTGTTATAGTGGACTGTGGAGATATCACATTTAGTGTTGTTGTGGACTGTTAATTATCACTTAACTGTTACTTATGTGATAACATGAAGTGTTGTAGTGGACTGTGAAGATATCACATTTAGTGTTGTAGTGGACTGTGAAGATATCACATGAAGTGTTGTAGATGGTGTATTTGTATTTTAAAAAAGACAAAACAGTACAATTAGTGTTTAAATAAAGTACAAAAATTAGTATCACTTGAATATACATCAATCATGACAAGCAAAATAATGTATGCTTACATTAAACATGACAAGTTGTGGATATCACTAATATTCATCTCTACGTGGGAAGTGACATTACTTGTATTCACAGCAAACACAAATAGCATTATAGCAGACACCTCAAGGCCGACGATCTCTGTCACACCAATTCTTACCCACTATTATTTGTGCATCTAGCGATCGACAGTTGTCACATTCTAGTGGTCTACATTCACACACTCTATCTATCTATCTATCTATCTATCTATCTATCTATCTATCTATCTATCTATCTATCTATCTATCTATCTATCTATCTATCTATCTATCGATCGATCTATCTATCTATTGACCTTTCTAGCCGTAGCCAGCCCGTAGGGCGTAGACCAAGATACTCCTTCTCTTATCTAAATTTTTATTCTAGCAGTTTTCAATTCTTTTAAATATATTTTATCAAATCTCGTCATTTGTCTCTGTTCTGTGCAAGCAGCTCTATCTCATTGAGGTAGCCGATTCCTGCTGCTCTTGTCTCTCTCATCAATGTTCTCAGTGTCTCCCTGGGTATTCCTCTTTTCCTCTTACCTGTTGTCTCCCACATGAGGGCTTGCTTTGCTATTCGGTTATTATCTCTTCTCATCACATGTCCAACATATGTCACACACTCTACCCAGTTACATTGAATCATTGATAAACACAAATTGGAAAACAAATGGCAGTTAAAATGTCGCTTGTTGCTTCAAGACATGGACGAGATTCACGCGGAACTTAATATCTACCTTATTTACGTGTATATGTTTGTGTGTTTGGGGGACGTGTTGACTGTGGACAGCGTGAACTCTAGTAGCAAATTCGGCAATCAAATTACTGAAACAATTGCACACCTATGGGGTGTGTCTTCAATGCATGCGGTGAGGCGCTACGATCAGTATTAGTCATGTTGGTGGAGAGGTCAGGACGAGAGGTCAAAATCCGGCTAAGAGTCTGAATACAGGTCACCGCCCTGTGCGTAGACGCTGAGTCAGTGTCAGTCAAACTTGAGCAGCAACACATTTAAAGTTCCATTCTGGAGGAATGTGTCCAGAAGTCGCTTCTGTAGGAGGATTGACACATTCTGCCGAGGTGTGTCTACCAAAGTGTTATATACATGGCACGGATAGAGAAATATGCAAACGTGTGAAATGTAAAGTTTGAGAGAAATTAGTAGAATAAAACAGAGACATGAATAATGGCACGGAATTTCATCAGGGAATAATAGAAAGTTGGATTGGGCGACAAACAAAACTAGTTTGAACAAAGTCAATGGAATGAATATCCGATCAAAAGCAATGGAGCGATAAAACCATCAACAAACAGCATGTAGCAGATAGTGGAATGCGAGTTTAACAAAACAATACATTTAGAATTGTATAAAATGTTTGTGGCTGGGTTATGTAAATGTGTTGATATGTTCTCATTATTTGCCACAATGTGATATCACTTTCACTTTCGTCACATCTTTGCATCGTATTATCAGCATCATGTGTCGTGACCTAATGATGGTTCTGTGCACAACCATCCGACCGCTGAACATTTTCAAACATTGTGTTATACTTTGCTTGCCAGATCTCTTTATCATTTCATTCACAACTTTCCTTGTTGCCTGTTTGTCCCTCTTGTATGCCGTCAAAAAGATGAGACAACTGGACGGGATTCGGGAAGCCTCACAGTGACCTACATTAACATGTGTGAGTTTCATCCTTGACACATTCAATGATAGACAGTTGTGGTGAAACAAGATAGTTGCAGAAAGACATGGACATGTCTAGAATTTCTTTATTTCTTCTCTCCCATAGTCTCATCATCAGTGGACAGGGCCGGAATACAACACTGACTCTTCATCTTAGTGAACAGGGCCGGAATACCAACACTGACTCTTCATCTTAGTGAACAGGGCCGGAATACCAACACTGACTCTTCATCTTAGTGAAAAGGGCCGGAATACCAACATTGACTCTTCATCTTAGTGAATATGGCGGAATACCAACACTGACTCTTCATCTTAGTGAATAGGGCGGAATACCAACACTGACTCTTCATCTTAGTGAAAAGGGCCGGAATACCAACATTGACTCTTCATCTTAGTGAATAGGGCGGAATACCAACACTGACTCTTCATCTTAGTGAATAGGGCGGAATACCAACATTGACTCTTCATCTTAGTGAATAGGGCGGAATACCAACACTGACTCTTCATCTTAGTGAATAGGGCGGAATACCAACACTGACTCTTCATCTTAGTGAATAGGGCGGAATACCAACACTGACTCTTCATCTTAGTGAACAGGGCCGGAATACCAACACTGACTCTTCATCTTAGTGAACAGGGCCGGAATACCAACACTGACTCTTCATCTTAGTGAACAGGGCCGGAATACCAACACTGACTCTTCATCTTAGTGAACAGGGCCGGAATACCAACACTGACTCTTCATCTTAGTGAACAGGGCCGGAATACCAACACTGACTCTTCATCTTAGTGAAAAGGGCCGGAATACCAACATTGACTCTTCATCTTAGTGAATAGGGCGGAATACCAACACTGGCTCTTCATCTTAGTGAATAGGACCGGAATACCAACATTGACTCTTCATCTTAGTGAACAGGGCCGGAATACCAACACTGACTCTTCATCTTAGTGAACATGGCCGGAATACCAACACTGACTCTTCATCTTAGTGAGCAGGGCCGGAACACCAACACTGACTCTTCATCTTAGTGAATAGGGCCGGAATACCAACACTGACTCTTCATCTTAGTGAATAGGGCCGGAATACCAACACTGACTCTTCATCTTAGTGAATAAGGCCGGAACACCAACACTGACTCTTCATCTTAGTGAATAGGGCCGGAATACCAACACTGACTCTTCATCTTAGTGAGCAGGGCCGGAACACCAACACTGACTCTTCATCTTAGTGAATCTTCTTCTTATCTGAAGGATGAATACAATTAGAGAAAGAGAAAACCGGAAACATAAACCCAGGCATGTGGTCCCTGGAACGACTGCTACAGCTCTATGAGCACCAATCACGTGATAAAGCTAAACGGAGAAGGCAACTTTGATGAGAGTTTAAAAAACGGAGGGGGAAGGGGGATGCTAGTCTTAGCTAATTCCCCCAAACCCACCCCCACCATTTCCTCCATCAATATTTTATATGCCATGTTCAAGCACGGTATAGACAGATACAACGGTACAGGCCATATACAATTTCAAATCTATGATATACTTATCAGAGAGACAAATAAAGAATTTTATCACCCCAAAGTCATAGTTCAAGTTATAGTTCATCTGCCACTCCAGCGACCGCAGCCGGTTTACCTTGAGAATCGCCTTATAGTCCAAACGGGTTCACTGACCCCACGAAGCATCATTGTATCACACTCATATACATAGTTTCCCTGTGGCTGACCCTTCCCTATTGCATATTATCTGTTGCTCAAGTTTGAGCACATTAGTATATGCACATGCTATGCTAATCACATCTCTCCTCTACTAGACCACACTGCAATAATTCGGCTGTCCCTTATATCTCGTACCCCACTCTGCGACATCTCAATCTTTCCCCCCTTTCAGGTACCCTGTATTCTTCTGGTCAGTTCTTTGCGCTTTGCGTATGCACACTAACCTGTGCCCAACCCTTACACCGATGGCTTGTTGTATCCTTACATTGATTGCTTATTGTATCATAACACCCATTTGTTTGTTGTATCCTCACACCGATTCTTTTTTGTTTCGTACACCAATTGTTAGTTGTATCCTTACATCGATTGCTTGTTGTATCCTTACATCGATTGCTTGTTGTATCCTTACATCGATTGCTTGTTGTATCCTTGCATCGTTTGCTTTTTGTATCCTTCCATCGATTGATTGTTGTATCCTTACATCGATTGCTTATTGTATACTTACATCAATTGATTGTTGTATCCTTACATCGATTGCTTGTTGTATCCTTACATCGATTGCTTATTGTATCCTTACATCGATTGCTTGTTGTATCGTTACATCGATTGCTTATTGTATCCTTACATCGATTGCTTGTTGTATCCTTACATCGATTGCTTGTTGTATCCTTACATCGATTGCTTGTTGTATCCTTACATCGATTGCTTGTTGTATCCTTACATCGATTGCTTGTTGTATCCTTGCATCGTTTGCTTGTTGTATCCTTCCATCGATTGATTGTTGTATCCTTACATCGATTGCTTATTGTATACTTACATCAATTGATTGTTGTATCCTTACATCGATTGCTTGTTGTATCCTTACATCGATTGCTTATTGTATCCTTACATTGATTGCTTGTTGTATCCTTACATCGATTGCTTGTTGTATCCTTGCATCGTTTTCTTGTTGTATCCTTACATCGATTGATTGTTGTATCCTTACATCGATTGCTTATTGTATACTTACATCGATTGCTTGTTGTATCCTTACATCGATTGCTTGTTGTATCCTTACATCGATTGCTTATTGTATCCTTATATCGATTGCTTTTTGAATCCTTACATCGATTGCTTGTTGTATCCTTGCATCGATTGCTTGTTGTATCCTTACATCGATTGCTTGTTGTATCCTTACATCGATTGCTTGTTGTATCCTTGCATCGTTTGCTTGTTGTATCCTTCCATCGATTGATTGTTGTATCCTTACATCGATTGCTTATTGTATACTTACATCAATTGATTGTTGTATCCTTCCTTCGATTGCTTGTTGTATCCTTACTTCGATTGATTGTTGTATCCTTGCATCGATTGCTTATTGTATCCTTACATCGATTGATTGTTGTATCCTTACATCGATTGCTTGTTGTATCCTTACATCGATTGATTGTTGTATCCTTACATCGATTGCTTGTTGTATCTTTATATCGATTGCTTATTGTATCCTTACATCGATTGATTGTTGTATCCTTACATCCATTGCTTATTGTATCGTTACATCGATAGCTTGTTGTATCCTTACATCGATTTCTTGATGTATCTTTATATCGATTGCTTGTTGTATCCTTACATCGATTGATTGTTGTATCCTTACATCAATTGATTGTTGTATCTGTGCATCGATTGATTGTTGTATCCTTACATCGATTGATGGTTGTATCGTTGCATCGATTGCTTGTTGCATCCTTACATCGATTGCTTGTTGTATCGTTACATCGATTGCTTGTTGTATCCTTACATCGATTGCTTGTTGTATCCTTACATCGATTGCTTGTTGTATCCTTACATCGATTGCTTATTGTATCCTTGCATCGATTGATTGTTGTATCCTTACATCGATTGCTTGTTGTATCCTTACATCGATTTCTTGATGTATCCTTACATCGATTGCTTGTTGTATCCTTGCATCGATTGCTTATTGTATCCTTACATCGATTGATTGTTGTATCCTTACATCGATTGCTTATTGTATACTTACATCGATTGCTAGTTGTATCCTTACATCGATTGCTTGTTGTATCCTTACATCGATTGCTTGTTGTATCCTTACATCGATTGCTTGTTGTATCCTTACATCGATTGCTTGTTGTATCCTTACATCGATTGCTTATTGTATCCTTGCATCGATTGATTGTTGTATCCTTACATCGATTGCTTGTTGTATCCATACATCGATTTCTTGATGTATCCTTACATCGATTGCTTGTTGTATCCTTGCATCGATTGCTTATTGTATCCTTACATCGATTGATTGTTGTATCCTTACATCGATTGCTTATTGTATACTTACATCGATTGCTTGTTGTATCCTTACATCGATTGCTTGTTGTATCCTTACATCGATTACTTATTGTATCCTTACATCGATTGCTTGTTGTATCCTTACATCGATTGATTGTTGTATCCTTGCATCGATTGCTTATTGTATCCTTACATCGATTGATTAATGTATCCTTACATCGATTGCTTGTTGTATCCTTACATCGATTGCTTGTTGTAACCTTACATCGATTGCTTGTTGTATCATTACATCGATTGCTTGTTGTATCTTTATATCGATTGATTGTTGTATCCTTACATCGATTGCTTGTTGTATCCTTACATCGATTGCTTGTTGTATCGTTACATCGATTGCTTGTTGTATCCTTACATCGATTGCTTTTTGTATCTTTATATCGATTGCTTGTTGTATCCTTACATCGATTGCTTGTTGTATCGTTACATCGATTGATTGTTGTATCCTTACATCGATTGCTTGTTGTATCCTTACATCGATTGCTTGTTGTATCGTTACATCAATTGCTTGTTGTATCGTTACATCGATTGCTTGTTGTATCCTTACATCGATTGCTTGTTGTATCGTTACATCGATTGCTTGTTGTATCCTTACATCGATTGCTTGTTGTATCCTTACATCGATTGATTGTTGTATCCTTACATCGATTGCTTGTTGTATCGTTACATCGATTGCTTGTTATATCGTTACATCGATTGCTTATTGTATACTTACATCGATTGCTTGTTGTATCCTTACATCGATTGCTTGTTGTATCCTTACATCGATTGCTTGTTGTATCCTTACATCGATTGCTTGTTATATCGTTACATCGATTGCTTATTGTATCCTTACATCGATTGCTTGTTGTATCCTTACATCGATTGCTTGTTGTATCCTTACATCGATTGCTTGTTGTATCTTTATATCGATTGCTTGTTGTATCCTTACATCGATTGATTATTGTATCCTTACATCGATTGATTGTTGTATCGTTACATCGATTGCTTGTTGTATCCTTACATCGATTGCTTGTTGTATCGTTACATCGATTGCTTGTTGTATCCTTACATCGATTGCTTGTTGTATCCTTACATCGATTGCTTGTTGTATCCTACATCGATTGCTTGTTGTATTCTTACATCGATTGCTTGTTATATCGTTACATCGATTGATTATTGTATCCTTACATCGATTGCTTGTTATATCGTTACATCGATTGCTTGTAATATCCTTACATCGTTTGCTTGTTGTATCGTTACATCGATTGATTGTTGTATCCTTACATCGATTGCTTGTTGTATCCTTACATCGATTGATTGTTGTATCCTTACATCGATTGCTTGTTGTATCGTTACATCGATTGATTGTTATATCGTTACATCGATTGATTGTTATATCGTTACATCGATTGATTGTTGTATCCTTACATCGATTCCTTGTTGTATCCTTACATCGATTGCTTGTTGTATCGTTACATCGATTGCTTGTTGTATCATTACATCGATTGCTTGTTGTATCCTTACATCGATTGCTTGTTGTATCCTACATCGATTGCTTGTTGTATTCTTACATCGATTGCTTGTTATATCGTTACATCGATTGATTATTGTATCCTTACATCGATTTATTGTTGTATCCTTACATCGATTGATTATTGTATCCTTACATCGATTTCTTGTTGTATCCTTACATCGATTGATTGTTGTATCCTTACATCGATTGATTGTTGTATCCTTACATCGATTGATTGTTGTATCCTTACATCGATTGATTGTTGTATCCTTACATCGATTGATTGTTGTATCCTTACATCGATTTCTTGTTGTATCCTTACATCGATTGATTGTTGTATCCTTACATCGATTGATTGTTGTATCCTTACATCGATTGATTGTTGTATCCTTACATCGATTGATTGTTGTATCCTTACATCGATTGATTGTTGTATCCTTTTTGCGAACTTTTTCTCTGCAATACCGTGTAAGTATAAAAGAAGTGTAAAACATTACGCTAACATTCATCTCGATAGCTTGTATTTTAGTATGTCATGAAATAACAAATTCCTGTGTCCTTTTGCTAAAAGTATTAGAAGATTATTGAGTGCAAAATAATTTAAACAATACTCGGAATAAAGAAATTAACTAAACAATGATGTAAGAAGAGAACGGCAATGAGATTACTAAGTCAGATAATTATTGAAAAAGAAGAAGATTTCTTATAAGTCCAGAATAAAATTAAAAGCACATGAAGATAGCACAACAAACTGATTGCAAGAGGCCATGCAAAGTGCGTCGTTAACAATGCAATATCTGAACAGTCCAATGCAAATAAGCTCTAAGACAATCTTTAGGTGTTCGTTTTTTAATTGATTATTTGCACTGTTGTGCACCTCGCGGTCCAGTACACTCACTACGAAGCTTATTCTTAAAATAATCAAATCTGAGAGATTAAAGCTTCAATCTCAACACACTTGTGATCACGGCATAAACAATCAAACTCAAATGAAAAGAAAATCTCGTGGAAAACCCACTTCCAAACTTGTCAATGCAGCTCGATCAACATACACTCACGGTGCTTGAAGAACAAGGTAGTTTCATTTTAACAAATAATAGAAACAACTCACGTCACAAATCTATAGGAGTGGATGAAGTAACAAAAAAATGTGCAGCAATCAGATATTGTGTGGAGAGATTTATGAAATGAATAGATAAAAGTACATCAGAATAGACATAAACGAGTTCTTGAACACTGATTTTTAAAAAAAAGTCAGTTTAGAATTCTCCCCCCCCCCCCCCCCCCTTTCCCAAAAAAAATACAATGAAATATAATGTGGAAATTACATAAATTTACCATTAATAAGTAATGCAGGCAGGATTAAAACAACAAATGATTAAGTTAAATTAATAGAAGTGTAGTTGAATAATTATCAATCGGTTGCGTGTCCTTTGCAACATTGCTCTCATCAATCCCATTGAAAGATGACAGTGTAAAGAGCGCTTTTTATTCCATCTTTATCTTTAATCTCTTTCAACCGAATACTGGTTTACGCCGTTTAATAGAGGTCTTGATACCTATGTATTTGAACTTTTAAATTTTATATATAATTTCTTTCGTGCCATGTTTGTTCGTACTTCCTATAGGCCATTCGTCTTTCTTTAACACATTCAAATAACATCTATTTGTGACATTCAAACAAACTCTTGAGGTGTTCCATCATGTGAAAACATATTCATTTACGTTCCATTATTACACTCCTATAGTCACAAATATATTATCACATAATAAAGTACAGTCAGTAATATTATAATCAAACTATCGGGCAGTCTGGATAACCACATATTCCTGGAATTAGTAAATCGCAAAACACATTTCTAGATGTCTAAACACCAGTCCAGTCGTGGACTGACTACATCTGCTATTAATTAACTTCTCATTAGTAGTCGTAGCCTTAATAATTGCTCTCTGCTGATTATTGATCGTTATCGTTAATCTGTGCTTATCTCTACCTTTCTCTGCTATACTCTAAGGTTTGTATCTCTGCTCGTTGTTCTTTCCCTCCCTCTCTCATTCTCTCTCTCTTACTTTCTCTCTCTAATGGGTTGTGAGAGTGAGTGTTTATATATATATATATATAATTTTGGGTACACATTTTTACTCGACTACGTGTCTAGCCGCCCACGTGTCTATTAATAAATGCTTCTTTAAATATTTCTTGACTCTGTAGCTGTCCACCTATACAGTCTAGTAATAATTTTTTTTTATATTACGCACAGGAAGTCTGACGACCTTGACAACAACTTCAAATTTTAATTGCACCCGCCATGGACACACTTGGCTGTCCGTTACTAAGTGCTATATCGTTTTCCACGTTTACATCAGATCTCCCACTTTCTTTATTGTCTAGTTCAAGGTTTCCTTAATGAATAAATGTCTTGTAATGTTGGCCAAACCCTGCCTTGTCTACCACGCATTGTTATTGTTCTTTCCAGCTCACTGTGTGATGTGGCTGTGAAATGTTGGTTTCCTCTGTAAGATGTTTATCATAGCCACTTTTTGTTCAATTGTTAACCTCTTTATATGTCTTCATTTATCTGTTTCATTATGCAAAGTATTCTAAGAGGTTTTATTTGTAGAAATTTTTTTTTCAACAAACCAATCTTCCTAATTATTTACAAGATTGTCAATGATTCTCAACCATATGTTGTTATCAGGAAGATACATGTCGTCAACAGTTATACTAACTGCCTTGTTGGTTTTGTGCCTAATTTTCTTCAATACATCTAATTTGCATATTTTTTGCTATTATCGTATTTGTTTGATCCCCTTCTGACAGTCTTAAATGTTGGTTATTACCAGTGGCACTAATTCTAGACAAATCTGGTTCAATGCCAACAACAAGCTCACACATAAAAGCACGTGGGGCGGAACACTTCAAAGAAATTCTTAACCGTCCACTACTCCCCAATTTAATAGATTTTGAAGCTGAAACATCAGCAGCTGAATTAGATATAAAATTAGATGACTTCACCATGAGCGAAATAGAGACCTCTTTAAAGCGTATGGCCAACAACAAGGCTGCTGGAGAGGATAAGTTAATAGCTGAGATCCTCAAGGCAATTTATAGGTAGGAGTAGGTTAAGACGTATATAAGAAGTATGATAAGGTGTTGTAGCGAAGTACTAATCCGAGATGATTAGGCTACACTGAAATAAGCAGGCAAAAAGCAATTAAGTGCATTGCGGGAAGGCCTGTGAGAGATAAGAAGAGTAGAGAGAAGTCCCGGGAGTATAATCCGGACAAAATAGACTACACAGAGGAACTATTGTACAGAAAATAGGGGTATATTGCGGAATGCAATGAAGGAATACGGATAGATGGACAGAGTACAAATGGAGAGTTAGAGAAGGAGAGTGTAGGAATAAGTAAACGATGGGGGCAGGTTGCAAAGAAGAGTTGTACAGGACGAGACCAGTTTGGTGACGAGAATATGTAGTATCGGAAATAAACAGGGGACAGAGGCCTGGTCTGCGGGTTCCATAGTGGAATCTGGAGACAATCAGACAATCAGTATATGACGACATAGACTAACGGAGACAAGGTATGAGGGGAAGGGTTAGAAAAAGTAGAAATAAAATGGATTGTATTAAGATATCCTGGAGGTGGTGCCAAATAAGGGTAAAATCAGGGTTAAAAAATTGACTAAATAGGGAGACCACAGAAATAGAGAGAAGGAGACGAAGATGGGAGCAATAGAGTAGGAAAATGGTACTGTTAGTTATTAGGATAGATTAATAACTAGGAGGAGATAGGAGGCAATAAAGCAGGGGATAGCAGTGAGAGGTTGAGAAGATAAGTAGGGAGTGAGGTAGTGGATAAAAATAAAAATAACAAATAAAATGAGGGGTCATTTTAATCATATTTACATCGTCATCGCGGAGGGCGCACGGTGATATAAATCTGGCATAAGCATACACTGCAGGACTGCAGTAATCGCAACACCCTAAGAACACAAATATTGTCCACAGAAACAAGCCTTCACTACAAGCTATGGGGAACCGGTGATGACTTCAAATGAACCGTCTTGTTTGTGACAAAAGCTGGTCTAAATGTCTAAATGCATAGAAATAGCTGATCGCTGAAGAAGGAAAAAAAGATGCCAAGTATTTTAATCTATGCACATGTGTCAGGTACTGGTCCAGAGGAAGCCATGGAGAGGAATTCGAACTTATGTCGGAGGAAAGACCTTAAAATAAGTACTTGGAATGTTAGGACTCTATATCAAGAAGGGAAATTGGAAAATCTGATTCAAGAAGCAGAACGAACAAATATAGATATTTTAGGCATATCAGAGACAAGATGGAAGGAATGTGGGTATATAGAGGACGAAAAATATACATTTATATATTCAGGAAACACAACAGAACATCAAAGGGGGGTAGCGATACTGATAAAAAAGAGAGTTACAAAAATATATAAGTACCCACCCTCTGGACATTGCTAGAGCCGCGATAGCTCAGTGGTTAGTGAACTGGACTACCACGGACAAGGGGTAGGGTTCGATCCCAACCGACGGCTTCCAGGTTCACCCAGCCTTAAATGGGTACCGGATTTTTTTCTGGGAAAGTAAAGCAGCACGGGCGTAATACTGACCACATTACCCCAAAAATCATGTGCTGAAGGTCTGTAAAATATAGGGTCACTAACACCATATTTCCCTATATGCCACTTGGTGTGACGGGGGTACTTTATTTTTTACCCACTGGACATACAATGATAGGATTATATTACTCAGGTTGAAAGCAAAACCATTCGACATAGCAATAATACAGACATATGCACCTACTCAAGACTACACAGATGAACAAATAGAGGCATACTATGAAGACCTAAATAAAGTTATGAAGCAAGTGAAATCTTCAGACATCTTGATTGTAATGGGTGACATGAACGCCAAAGTAGGAAAAGGTAGATATAAGACCATTATAGGAAATCATGGTTTAGGAAAAAGAAATGACAGAGGAGAAAGATTAATACAATTCTGTGAAGAAAACAGGCTGATAATGTGTAACACCCTCTTTGAGCAAGAGAAAAGGAAACTATACACATGGAAAAGCCCTGGAGATAGGAAGAGGAATCAAATAGATTACATATAATGATAAAAGAAAGGTTCCGTAACAGCGTAAAGAAAGCCAAAACCTACCCAGGAGCAGATATTAATTCTGATCACAATCCTGTAATGATTAAAATGAAAATCAAACTAAAGAGAAACAAGAGTCTAATTCATCAACAAATCCACTCGATATAACAGCTTCAAATCAAAAAGATATTAAAGATACCTATACAATACAAGTAAAGAACACATACCAGAAGCTGCTAGAAGAAGGAATTGAACAATACAGAAGAGAAAATCCTGATGAAAAAGAAACGACCAAATGGCAATGCATAAAGAAAAGCATACAAGAAACCTGAGACACCTTACCCAAAAGAGAAAAGAACAAAAAAACAAAAATGGATAACTAACACGATCTTAGAAAAAAATGGAAGAAAGGAGACAAGCGAAGAACACTGCCCAATACAATAAAATAGATAATGAAATACGCAAAATGTGCAAAAAGGCAAAATATGACTGGCTCAGCCAAAAATGTATAGAAATAGAAACTATGGAAAGCAAACAAGACTTAAGAGGAATGCACACAGAAATAAAGAGAATGACTAATAAAAATTAAAAAGCCACAGAAGGTGGATGCATTGCAGATAAAAAAGAAAAAAATGCTGACAATAAAAATATAATAGATAGTTGGCAGGAATATATAACATAACTATTTCATGATCAAAGGGACAAGAAACCAGTTATAAAAAGTACAACAGGCTATAAAATCTTAAAATCTGAGGTGGAAAAAGCTGTAAAAACAATGAAAAAGGACTATATGGGCCACTGCAAAAATTACAAAAGGCAGTAAAATTTATACAGGAAACGACATTGCAGATATAGACAATACTTCGGGCGAACGAAAGATAGATAGATATATAGAAATGAAAAAGGGAAAAGCAGCAGGACCTGACAGAATACATATAGAGATAATACAAGCACTAGAAGATTTTGGCATTGAAGTGATTATAGACATATGCAACAACATATACCTCACAGGATACATACCAAACGAACTAAAAACATCAACTTTCATTGCATTGCCTAAAAAGAATGGTGCAGTTGAATGCAGTCACTTTAGAACAATAAGCCTAATGAGCCATGTTCCAAAAATCTTGCTAAAAGTTATACAAGGAAGGATTCAGAATAAAATCAATGATGAATTAGATGAGCAGCAATTTGAATTTAGGAAAAATAGTGGGACAAAAGAAGCCATATTCTGCATGAGAACATTAATCGAAAAGTACACAGAAGTAAACAAACCAATATATGCCTGCTTCATAGAATACACCAAAGTTTTTGATAGAGTACACCACAAACAACTTATAGAATGCCTAAAAGAGATACATCTAGATGACATGGACATACGACTAATATGTAATCTATACTGGGAGCAAACAGCAATAATAAAATATAACAAAGAGAACTCTACATCCATTGATATAAAAAGAGGAGTAAGACAAGGATGCATCCAATCACCAAGCTTGTTCAATCTATCTTCTTCTTCTTCTCCTTCTTTCCTTCCTCATCTGCCTTTCAGCGTCGAGGGGAGATATAATTTGCGGTCTTTTGCTCTTCTGTTCGCCTCTGCTGCTGTTATGTTTCCTAGTGCTTCTAATATTCCATCGATCCATCTTTTTCGTGGTCGACCCATGGGTCTGTTGTTCTCACAACGTTTGTTGCAGGCTCGTTGTCTTGTGTTTTGTTCTTTCTGCCTTGTCACGTGGCCGAACCATTTTATCTGTTGTTTCCTTATATATTCTATGGCTGGGGCTATTCCTAGCTTTTTTCTCAGTTCTTCATTTCTGATCTTATCTCTCAGACTGTTTCCTGTCATTCGTCTAACACATTTCATCTCTGTAGAGGTTATTTTTCTTATTGTTCTTGCATCTAGAGTCCAGGTCTGGCATTGGTAGCACAACGTTCGAATGAAGATTGTATTGTATAGTGCTCGTTTTGCCTCCAGAGTTATTTCCTTGTTGGATAATAGTGGTGATAACTGTCCGATGATTTGACAAGCTTTCAATCTATACACTGAGCAAATCTTTTAAAACGTCATAGAGATGCCAGGCCTACACATTAATGGAAAAATAATCAATAACCTAAGATATGCTGACGATACTGTACTACTAGCAGAAAATCCTAAAGATCTACAACAATTACTTAATGAAATAAACATGACAAGCAAAAAATATGGACTAGATATGAATATCAAAAAAGACTAAAACTATGATCATAAACAAAGAAAATACTCAAAACCCACAAGTGGATATCAAAATTGAAGGAATAGACCTGGAGACAGTTCAGAACTACAACTACCTTGGACATACTATAATCAGTGATTGAAAATGTACAACTGAAATAAACAAAAGAATAGGAATGGCAAAAAGTAATTTTAATGTCATGAAGAACATACTAACATCAAAACAAATAACACCAGGGCTAAAACTAAGAATAGCAAAATATTACATCCTCTCAATATTCCTATATGGTGCAGAAACATGGACATTAGACAAGAAAACAGAACAGAGAATTGAAGTCTTTGAAATGTGTATATATGGTAGAATAGGTATAATTGGATGGAAGGAAAAGAAAACAAACGATGAAGTCTTAAAACAACTAAAAATGAAAAGAGAACTACTAAGCACAATTCAAACAAGACAAATGCGATTTTTGGGACATGTTAAAAGACACAACAGCCTACTAAAAGTAATCCTGGAGGGGAAAATACAAGGTAAAAGAGGCAGAGGCAGACCAAGACTAACATGGGCGAGTAACATCAAAAAATGGACAAATTAGCCTATGACAACCTGCACCATCAAAGCAAGAGACAGAGCAGAATGGCGCTCCATGGTAGCTAACCTTCTTTGCGGAGACGGCACTCGATGATGATGATGAACATGTAAATAACTTGCGTCAAATAATTTCAATGACGGCCATTGAACAGCACTCAGTGTGTTGACGTAAACCGCAGATCAACTCTCGACGGTGGAAGGTCGCATTCACAACATTTGACTTCTCAAAAAGCAATATTGCCGTGTGCACCACTCTACTTCATCAGCGCAGATTTGTTAAGTAGAACATCATATTGACTTTAACGCAGAAAATTGCATTGGAGAGCCGAAATTAATTAGTCCCCAAATTCATTTTCTGCAGCGATCGAGAGAAAATGAACTTCATTCCACCATCTTGGAAACAGAAGTATAAAATATTACCAAAACATAAAATGTTACTCAACTAATAATATATATTACAAATAAAATGTATTAGTTTGACTTGAGCGCCGCACACAAAGCCTACCACACTGGTTATTACATATCCCAGATATTCATAATTTGTTACAGTTTCAAGCTCTTCATTGTCAATGATAATTATGTGTTAATTGTTTGCATTATCGTTAGTCATACCTTAGTTTTCTGTTTATTTAAGTAAAGATGTTGCTCATCGCTTTGTTTTTTGACCGATTAATTTAGTTATGCTAATCGTTTGCACAGTTTGAAAGGATAATAGCATAATCAGAGTATCTGGATTCTGGTTTTCTGCTCTAATTTATTGAGAAAGGGTCGAACTTTACAAAATTGCTATCGTTGTTGACGTCTCCCATGATGCTCTCACTATAGATGTTGAGCTGGTATGGAAAGAGGATGATCACTTTGTACTTTCAACCAGTCATATATTCAATGCACTCCTGTATCACTTTGTACTTTCAACCAATCATATATTCAATGCACTCCTGTATCACTTTACACTTTCAACCAATCATATATTCAATGCACTCCTGTATCACTTTACACTTTCAACCAATCATATATTCAATGCACTCCTGTATCACTTTGTACTTTCAACCAATCGTATATTCAATGCACTCCTGTATCACTTTGCACTTTCAACCAATCATATATTCAATCGACGTCCTGATAGTTGCTTGCTGTTCATGACATAGGTATCGTTTGCATTAGGTGAGTTGCAAGTGTGTCATGATGTTCCATAGTGTGTACACAGAAGCCTTGCTGTAATCTATGAGATGTTTGTGCAGTTTTGCGTGTTACTTTCTCCCTTTACTTAACAAAATGTTTCCCATTTTTGTAATATGTGGTCCCTGGTGCATTTACTATGTCTGAAACCTTCCTCAACTATATACAGTTCCTGTTCTAATTTCCATTTTATTCTCTTCATGATGATCAGTAAGAGTATTTTACTGGCTTTGCTTATTTGATATAAATAAAATAAATAAGAGAAATAAAACTGATACCTTCCTTGTTCACCCTTAGATAATTAAGCGAACGTTAATTATGATGGAGAATTCAAATTGCATCATCAAAGCTAAGGAAACGGCTTTAGATAGAGTATTATACAAATTAGAGATTACTTTAAGATCCATATGGGAAATGTCTGGAAAAACAAACAGAGGCCATAATATAAATAACATCAGATATGCCGATGATGCAGTCTTAATCGCTAAGAGTTAAAATGATTTACAAGAAATGTTGGATATTATAGTGAAGGAAAGCAAAAATAAAGGAATCAGCCTTAATAGCAAATAGACAGAAGTAATGGTAACAACAACGAAGAAGACATCACCATAATGCACAATAAAGACAAGTGGAACACTATTAAAACAGTAAATTAATTTAAATATCTGGGAACAATGTTAACCTCAGACGGAAGATGTACAACAGAGGTGAGATGCAGAATGACTCAGGCAAAAGCAGCTTTCCAAAAAATGAGGAAGATACTATGCAATCCATTTTTGACAATAGAAACTACAAAAAGAGTTTTTAAATGTTACGTAGAGCCAGTCTTAACATATGGATGTGAATTAGGGAGAATAGGACAAAGGGCAAGAAAATCACAGGAGGCTGTAGAAATGTGGTTTTACAGAAGAATGTTGTGAATACCATGGACAGTTAAGAGGAGTAATGAAAACGTTCTGAAATAGGCCAAAGCAAAAAGAGAGCTAATTTCCAAAATTAGGAAGAAAAAATCATCTTTTTTGCCATGTAATGAAAAGGGAACAGCTGGAATATATTGTAACAATTGGGAAAATAGAGGAACGAAGACATAGAGGGAAGCAAATAGGAAAGCTACCAGACAGCTTAAGAGAATGGATTGGCAGAAGGTCAACAATAGAAATGATAAATAATTGTCGAGATCGAGATTTATGAAGAGACATGGTCACCTACGCCAGCAGGCTTGGTACTTGATGATGATTGTACAAATAAACCATGTACCATGCGAGAAGATTATGAAATTAGGGACAATTATTGAATGAGATAAACATTGTGCTGAACGTGTCGAAATGTAATAACAGCCACCGATGCACTGGATGATGCACCAACGAATGCACACAACGTTCACCAGCTTTTACCTCTGACGAAGTCCCTAAGAGACTAGGAACTGAATTTTGCTTGTTAATCCGTTTTTCCTTGGCAGCCGTGCGCACAGGGGTCCCTCGCCGCACAGGAGAACTCCGTCTTCGGAGGTACTCATATTTTTCCGTCGATGAGTAATTGACGTTTCAAGCCGGGCCTCGCTGAAAGGGTGTTTGCCGCATGGAGAAATCATAAATAAAAATCCCAACTGGTGTAGCCGGGATTTGAACCCACAACCTCTCTGTCTCGAAGCCGACGTCTAGCCTCGAGACCAACCAGTCCCCCTGCACACACATTAACAACTAGTGAAGGTAATGTCATGGTAGGCTATCCTACGTAAATCTACAGAATAACTTAGAAAGCAAACTTTCAAGATAGTGAACTTCAGAAGTAAATTCAGCAGATGGAAAAGTCATGCTTCACTTTGTGGATGCTTTGTGATCAAAGTCTACTCAATGAACATCCACTACAACACCAAACAACTTTGCTGACACTTCACAAGCGAAACATACAGTAACAAAGACATTTAAGATACATCTTCCTTTTTACTTTCTCTTTTCTTATTCACAATCAATGTTTCTGCACTACAAAAGTTTGGTGAGGAACTGTAGCCCTTTATTATTCTCAGTTTTGGTCTTGAAGTTTTTTGATTTGATTAAAGTATATACCTTAGTGTTATTTGATTTGATTAAAGTATATACCTTAGTGTTATTTGATTTGATTAAAGTATATATCTTGGTGTTATTTGATTTGATTAAAATATATACCTTGGTGTTATTTGATTTGATTAATGTATATATCTTGGTGTTATTTGATTTGATTAAAATATATACCTTGGTGTTATTTGATTTGATTTGATTGAAGTATATCATGATTATCATCAAGTACTGGGACCTGCTGGCGTAGGTGATCTTGTCTCTCCACAACTTTCGATCTCGGCAGCTATTGAAGTATATACCTTGAAATCAATACTTGAATACAAAATTACAATATAAAAATGAAATTTGAATTGAAGTATATACTTTGGTGTTAACGTGAATTTTCCTCTCCTATTTTTTAAATCTATTTTTGTCTCGCATTTTGCGACAGCTTGTTATGGTATGTCCAAGATAGCGACATTCTCGAACCTTCTTGATCCTTCCCCTTAACCATTATATTTACTTGTAACACCCGTGCGTCTTCTATTTTTATATATTATCATAGTTTTAATTTTCTTAATAATAACATCAGATGAACGATGCACCACAGAAATAAAAAAGCAGAATAGCTCAGGCCAAAACAGCATTTCAGAAAATGAAAAATGTCTTATGCAGCAAAAATATGTCAATAGGGGTGAGAAAGAGAGTCCATCTTTGCTATATAGAGACAATTATGACCTATGGAAGCGAATCATGGACAGTAAGCAAACAAGTGAAAAGACGATTAGTGGCCATAGAGATGTGATTTCTCAGAAGAATGTTGAAAATTCACTGGACAGCTAAAAAGACCAAAGAGGAAATTCTCAAAGAGGCCAACTCAAAAAGGGAGCTACTAAAAACATCAGAAAGAAACAATCAATATTTCTAGGGCACATCATGAGAAGAGGAAAGTTGGACTACTTTATTACAACTGGAAAAATACAGGGAAAGATATGTTGCGGACGACAAAGAGATAAGATACTAGATGGCTTGGTGTCATCGCATGGAAAACAGTCAACAACAGAATTGATACGAAGCATCGTAGATAGAAGATTTTGAAAGGACATGATCGCCTACACCAACCGGTATGGTACATGATGATGGTGATGCGTTAAATCCATGTTCCCTACTTCTCTGTAATCACTTCTAGTTCTCTTGGTCTTTCTTACATTAGCACACTTACATTAGTACACTTCCATTAGTACACTTACATTAGTACACTTACATTAGTACGCTTCCATTAGTACACTTACAGTAGTACACTTCCATTAGTTCATTTACAAAAGTACACTTCCATTAGTGCACTTACAATAATACACTTCCAGTACCCATCATCATCATCATGTGCCCTGTCGATCGGCGTAGGCGATCATGTCCCTCCAAAATCTTCTATCTGCAGTGCATCGTATCAGTTCTATTGTTGACTGTTTTCCATGCCATGACATCAAGCTATCCAGTATTTTCTCTCTTTGTCGTCCGCGATCTCTCTTTCCTTTTATTTTGCCAGTTGTAACCAAGTATTCCAACTTTCATCTTCTCATGATGTGCCCGAAAAATGTTGATTGCTTCTTTCTGATGTTTTTTAAGAGCTCCCTTTTTTTGTGTTGGCCTCTTTGAGAACTTCCTCATTGGTCTTTTTATCTGTCCAGAGAACTTTCACTATTCTTCTGAGAAATCCCATCTCTGTGGCCTCCAATCGTCTTTTCATTTGTTTGCCCACTGTCCATGATTCGCTTACATAATTCAGAATTGGTTCTATATAGCACCGATGAACACTCTTTCTCATTTTTATTGACATAGATTTGTTGCATAAGATATTTTTCATTTTCTGAAATCTTCAAGTAGTACACTTAAAAATAATACACTTTCATTAGTACACTTATAATAATACACTTCCAGTAGTACAATTACAATAATACACTTTCATTAGTACACTTACAATAATACACTTTCATTAGTACACCTACAATAATACACTTTCATTAGTACACTTACAATAATACACTTTCATTAGTACACCTACAATAATACACTTTCATTAGTACACTTATAATAAAACACTTTCATTAGTACACTTACAATAATACACTTTCATTAGTACACTTACAATAATACACTTTCATTAGTACACATACAATAATACACTTTCATTAGTACACTTATAATAAAACACTTTCATTAGTACACTTACAATAACACACTTTCATTAGTACACCTACAATAATACACTTTCATTAGTACACTTACAATAATACACTTTCATTAGTACACCTACAATAATACACTTTCATTAGTACACTTATAATAAAACACTTTCATTAGTACACTTACAATAATACACTTTCATTAGTACACTTACAATAATACACTTTCATTAGTACACATACAATAATACACTTTCATTAGTACACTTATAATAAAACACTTTCATTAGTACACTTACAATAACACACTTTCATTAGTACACTTACAATAATACACTTCCAGTAGTACACATACAATAATACACTTTCATTAGTTCACATACAATAACACACTTTCATTAGTACACTTACAATAATACACTTCCAGTAGTACACA
Organism: Megaustenia siamemsis; assembly: GCA_032433765.1. Lineage (NCBI taxonomy): Eukaryota > Metazoa > Mollusca > Gastropoda > Stylommatophora > Ariophantidae > Megaustenia > Megaustenia siamemsis. The sequence continues at coordinate 43,737,242 of JAVIAB010000106.1, read as the reverse complement.
TACAATAATACACTTTCATTAGTACACTTATAATAAAACACTTTCATTAGTACACCTACAATAATACACTTTCATTAGTACACTTATAATAAAACACTTTCATTAGTACACTTACAATAATACACTACCAGTAGTACACATACAATAATACACTTTCATTAGTACACTTATAATAAAACACTTTCATTAGTACACTTACAATAATACACTACCAGTAGTACACTTATAATAAAACACTTCCAGTAGTACACATACAATAAAACACTTTCATTAGTACACTTATAATAAAACACTTTCATTAGTACACTTACAATAATACACTTTCATTAGTACACTTACAATAATACACTTTCATTAGTACACATACAATAATACACTTTCACTAGTACACTTACAATAATACACTTTAATTAGTACACATACAATAATACACTTTCATTAGTACACATACAATAATACACTTTCACTAGTACACTTACAATAATACACTTTAATTAGTACACATACAATAATACACTTTCATTAGTACACTTACAATAATACACTTTAATTAGTACACTTACAATAATACACTTTCATTAGTCTATCTATCTATTGTCCTTTCGAGCCGAAGACGGCACATAGGGCAGAGCCACAATCTCAAAATCAGAAACCTTGCGTGCCAAAGCGGCACATATTGCAGAGATCACTGCTCTAAAATATATGGCGCTGTTTCCATAACAATACTTTTTACAATGACAGTTTGTCAAGCCATCGATCAACCTCCTTAGTCGCCTCATACGACATGCCTGGAAGGTCACAGTGTCACTATTCTTTACTTCCCTCATAATGAGGCCCCGGTAACACACAAGGGGACTTTCATTAGTACACTTACAATAATACACTTTCATTAGTACACTTACAATAATACACTTTCTTTAGTACACTTACAATAATACACTTTCATTAGTACACTTACAATAATACACTTTCATTAGTACGCTTACAATAACACACCTCCAGTAGTACACTTCCAGTAATACACCTCCAGTAGTACACTTACAATAATACACTTCCAGTAGTACACTTACAATAACACACCTCCAGTAGTACACTTCCAGTAATACACCTCCAGTAGTACACTTACAATAATACACTTCCTGTAGTACACTTACAATAATACACTTCCAGTAGTACACTTCCAGTAGTACACTTCCAGTAGTACACTTCCTGTAGCACATTTACAATAATGCACTTCAAGTAAGACACTTACAATAATACACTTCCAGTAAGTAGTACACGTAAAATAATAAACTTATAGTAATACACTTCCTGTAATACACTTACAATAATACACTTACAGTAGTACACTATCTTTAGTACCCTTACAATAATACACTTCCAGTAATACACTTACTGTAGTACACTTCCTGAAGTACGCTTCCTGTAGTACACTTACAATAATACACTTCCAGTAATACACTTCCTATAGTATACTTCCTGTAGTACACTTACAATAATACACATGCAGTAATACACATACAATAATACACTTCCAGTACTACACTTCCTGTAGTACACTTACAATAATACACAACCAGTAGTACACTTACAATAATACACTTAAAATGATGCACTTACAATAATACACTTCCAGTATTACACTTACAATAATACACTTCCAGTAGTACACTTCCAGTAGTACACTTACAATAATACACTTCCAGTAATACACTTATAATAATATACTTCCAGTAGTACACTTACAATAATACACATCCAGTAGTACACTTACAATAATGCACTTCCAGTAATACACTTACATTAATACACTTACAGTAGTACACTTACAATAATACACTTCCAGTAGTACACTTCCTGTAGTACACTTCCAGTAGTACACTTACAATAATACACTTCCAGTACTACACTTACAATAATACACTTCAAGTAGTATACTTACAATAATACACTTCCAGTAGTACACTTACAATAATACAATTGCAGTACTACACTTCCTGTAGCACACTTACAATAATACACTTCCTGTAGTACACTTACAATAATACACTTCCAGTAGAACACTTACAATAATACACTTCCAGTAGTACACTTACAATAATACACTTCCTGTAGTACACTTCCAGTAATACACTTACAATAATACACTTCCAGTAATACACTTACAATAATACACTTCCAGTAGTACACTTACAATAATACACTTCCAGTAGTATACTTACAATAATACACTTCCGGTAGAACACTTACAATAATACACTTCCAGTAATACACTTACAATAATACACTTCCAGTAGAACACTTACAATAATACACTTCCAGTAGAACACTTACAATAATACACTTTCTGTAGTAGACTTACAATAATACACTTCCAGTAATACACTTCCTGTAGTATACTTCCTGTAGTACACTTACAATAACACACTTATAGTAGTACACTTACAATAACACACTTCCAGTAATACACTTCCTGTAGTATACTTCCTGTAGTACACTTACAATAATACACATCCAGTAGTACACTTACAATAATACACTTACAATGTTACACTTACAATATTACACTTCCAGTATTACACTCCCAATAGTACACTTCCAGTATTACACTCCCAGTAGTACACTTCCTGTAGTACACTTACAATAATACACATCCAGTAGTACACTTACAATAATACACATACAATGATACAATTACAATAATACACTTCCAGTAATACACTTACAATAATACACTTCCAGCAGTACACTTCCAGTAGTACACTTACAATAATGCACTTACAGTAGTACACTTACAATAATGCACTTCCAGTAATACACTTACAATAATACACTTCCAGTACTACACTTCCTATAGTACACTTCCAGTAATACACTTACAATAATACACTTCCAGTAGTACACTTACAATAATACACCTCCAGTAGTACACTTACATTAATACACTTCCAGCAGTACACTTACAATAATACACTTCCAGTAATACACTTACAATAATACACTTCCAGTAATACACTTCCAGTAGTACACTTCGAGTAGTACACTTACAATAATACACTTCCAGTTGTACACTTACAATAATACACTTCAAGTAAGACACTTACAATAATACACTTCCAGTAGTACACTTCACTAATATCTTCAGTAATAAAGAAAAGACGATGGTCATACGTTGGACATGTGATGAGAAGAGATAATAATCGAATAGCAAAGCAAGCCCTCATATGGGAAACAACAGGTAAAAGAAAAAGAGGAAGACCCAGGGAGACACTGAGAAGAACATTGATGAGAGAGGCAAGAGCAGCAGGAATCGGCTCCCTCAATGAGATAGAACTGCTTGCACAGAACAGAGACAGATGGCGAGATTTGATAAAATATCTTTAAAAGAAAACTGCTAGAACAAAAATTCATATAGGAGAAGGTGTATCTTGGTCTACGCCCTATGGGCCGGTTACGGCTCGAAAGGTCAATAGATAGATAGATAGTACACTTACAATAATACACTTCCAGTAGTACACTTCAAGTAGTACACTTCCAGTAGTACACTTACAATAATACTCTTGCAGTAGTACACTTCCAGTAGTACACTTACAATAATACACTCCAGTAGTACACTTCCAGTAGTACACTTACAATAATACACTTCCAGTAGTACACTTACAATAATACACTTACAGTAGTACACTTACAATAATACACTTCCAGTAGTACACTTACAATAATACACTTACAGTAGTACACTTATAGTAATACACTTCCAGTAGTACACTTACAATAGTACACTTACAATATAAACTTACAATAATACACTTCCAGTAGTACACTTACAGTAATACACCTGCAGTAGTACACTTACAATAATACACTTTCAGTAGTACACATAAAATAATACACTTACAGTAGTACACTTACAATAACACACTTCCAGTAGTGCACTTACAATAGTACATTTACAATAAAACACTTACAATAATGCACTTCCAGTAGTACACTTACAATAATACACTTCAAGTAAGACACTTACAATAATACACTTCCAGTAGTGCACGTACAATAATAAACTTATAGTAATACACTTTCTGTAATACACTTACAATAATACACTTACAGTAGTACACTATCTTTAGTACCCTTACAATAATACACTTCCAGTAATACAATTACTGTAGTACACTTCCTGAAGTATGCTTCCTGTAGTACACTTACAATAATACACTTACAATGATACAATTACAATAATACACTTCCAGTAATACACTTACAATAATACACAGTAGTACACTTCTAGTAGTACATTTACAATAATACATTTCCAGTAATACACTTGTAATAATACACTTCCAGTAATACACTTCCTATAGTATACTTCCTGTAGTACACTTACAATAATACACATCCAGTAGTACACTTACAATAATACACTTCCAGTACAACACTTACAATAATACACTTCCAGTAGAACACTTACAATAATACACTTCCAGTAGAACACTTACAATAATACACTTCCAGTAATACACTTACAATAATACACTTCCAGTAGAACACTTACAATAATACACTTCCAGTAGAACACTTACAATAATACACTTCCAGTAGAACACTTACAATAATACACTTCCAGTAATACACTTACAATAATACACTTCCGGTAATACACTTACAGTAGTACACTTCCAGTAGTACACCTACAATAATACACTTCCAGTAGTACACTTATAATAATACACTTCCAGTAGTACACTTACAATAATACACTTCCGGTAGTACACTTACAATAATACACTTCCGGTAGTACACTTACAATAATACACTTCCAGTAGTACACTTCAAGTAGTACACTCACAATAATACACTTCCAGTAGCACACTTACAATAATACACTTCCAGTAGTACACTTCCAGTAGTACACTTACAATAATACACTCCCAGTAGTACACTTACAATAATACACTTCCAGTAGTACACTTCCAGTAGTACACTTACAATAATACACATCCAGTAGTACACTTACAATAATACACTTACAGTAGTACTCTTACAATAATACACTTCCAGTAGTACACTTACAATAATACACTTCCGGTAGTACACTTACAATAATACACTTCCGGTAGTACACTTACAATAATACACTTCCAGTAGTACACTTCAAGTAGTACACTCACAATAATACACTTCCAGTAGCACACTTACAATAATACACTTCCAGTAGTACACTTCCAGTAGTACACTTACAATAATACACTCCCAGTAGTACACTTACAATAATACACTTCCAGTAGTACACTTCCAGTAGTACACTTACAATAATACACATCCAGTAGTACACTTACAATAATACACTTACAGTAGTACTCTTACAATAATACACTTCCAGTAGTACACTTACAATAGTACACTTGCAGTAGTACACTTACAATAATACACTTACAGTAGTACACTTACAATAATACACTTACAGTAGTACACTTATAGTAATACACTTCCAGTAGTACACTTACAATAGTACACTTACAATAATAAACTTACAATAATACCCTTCCAGTAGTACACTTACAGTAATACACATGCAGTAGTATACTTACAGTAATACACTTACAGAAGTACACTTACAATAATACACTTACAGTAGTACACTTACAATAATACACTTCAGAAGTGCACTTATAATAGTACACTTACAATAATACACTTACAATAATACACTTCCAGTAGTACATTTATAATAATACACTTCCAGTAGTACACTTACAGTAATACACTTCCAGTAGCACACTTACAATAATACACTTACAGCAGTACATTTACAATAATACACTTCCAGTGGTACACTTCCAGTAGTACATTTACAATAATACACGTCCAGTAGTACACTTACAACAATACACTTAATGTAGTACACTTACAATAATACACTTCCAGTAGTACACTTACAATAGTGCACTTGCAGTAGTACACTTAGAATAATACACTTACAGTAGAACACTTACAATAATACACTTACAGTAGTACACTTATAGTAATACACTTCCAGTAGTACACTTAGAATAATACACTTACAGTAGTACACTTACAATAATACACTTCCAGTAGGTCACTTACAATAGTACACTTACAATAATACACTTCCAGTAGTACACTTATAGTAATACACTTCCATTAGTACACTTACAGTAATACACTTCCAGTAGCACACTTTCAATAATACACTTACAGTTGTACACTTACAATAATACACGTCCCGTAGTACACTTACAATAGAGCACTTACAATAATACACCGTTCTAAGATGGCGTATCTAGTCCATGTTCTCTCGATCGCTGCAAAAAGTGCATTCGATGTCTGAATAATTTCAGTTCTCCATCGCACTCCTATGAGTTAAAGTCAAGATAATGATCTACTTATTACATCTGCGCTGATAAAACAATGTCGTACGCCGGCGATATTCCATTTTCGACAAATCAAGTGTGAATGCGACCTTCCTTCGTCTAGGCTTGTTCTGCGCTTTACGTCACATTGGTGCTGTTCATGACCGTTGTTGGATTTACTTGACGCAAGTTATTTCCATGTTACTTATTAATATGAAATGCTTCGTCAGCCGCAGTTTTATCTCTTTAGGGAATTTGCACCGTGTTCTGTTAATCGTAGGCTACATTCACTAGAGTAATCAAGAATCTAAAGGGCGCGTCATTGCTGTGCTTGCGCCATTGTTATGTGTGCTACGTCATCGTAATGGCTCATCGTAAATCCCTAGACCGACGTTACGCTAAACTTATGGTCTGTTGTTTGATGTGCGACGGGGATAATCTGACAACTAACTGTATGTTTATATGTTCGAAATTGGAGTCAACAACGATGGCCTAACATCATCAAGCGCTATACATTTTTAAAGAAATATGACGATCATCACTTTCGGGAGGACGTGAACTTCTGGTATATGGTGGATAGGCGGCAGGAACCATTGCAGGCTATGCATGAAAAGTGTTGCTAGTTGCAGTTTCCTCATATTCCAAGTCCATGGGGGACTGGTTGGTCTCGAGGCAGGACGCCGGCCTCGTGACAGAGAGGTTGTGGGTTCAAATCTCGGCTCCACCGGTTGGGATTTTTATTTATGATTTCTCTCTGCGACAACCACCCCTGGTCTCAGCAGCGAGGCCCAGCTTGAAACGTCAGTTACTCATCGACGGAAATAACATGAGTACCTCCGAAGTCGGAGTTATCTGCCTGTGCGGCGAGGAACCCCTGTGCACACGGTTGCCAGGGAAAAATGGATTAACACGCAAAACTCAGTTCCTAGTCTCTAGGGACTTCGTCAGAGTTGAAAGCTGGCGAACGCAACAACAACAATAACACACTTACAGTAATACACTTCCAGTAGCACACTTACAGTAATACATTTACAGTAATACACTTCCAGTAGCACACTTACAATAACACACTTACAGTAATACACTTCCAGTAGCACACTTACAGTAATACATTTACAGTAATACACTTCCAGTAGCACACTTACAATAACACACTTACAATAATACACTTTCAGTAATACACTTACAATAATACACTTACAGTAGTACACTTACAATAATACACATCCAGTAGTACACTTCCATTAGTACACTTATAGTACAGTATTAGCTGCATATCTCACGTTAATTCATGTCCATTAATGTTTATGCCAGGCGTTTTCGTGACCCTTTGAATGATCGTCTCCGTGTAAACACTGAAGTAACACGGAGTCTAAATGTGACGCTATCTGACTCCGCCCTCTCCCTCTCCCTCCCCCACCTCCCACCCCTCTCTCTCTCTATATATATATATATATATATATATAATGTGTACAGTTGTGTATTATGTGAGCTTTACATCATAAACCAAGAACTTCCCTTTCCAACTGCTCCCTCATTTTGGTAAAAACATTCGTTTTTCCTTTTATTTACAAACGACTAAAGTTTGTGCTGTCCCCTCAAACTGCTACAATTATATTTTCAAGGCTACGTTGTTTTATTACTTCCAATGAAACCAGTGACAGAATTTCTGTTGTTTCCCCTGTTGTCTCAACTATGTCAATCAGTTTAGTTGAATATTAATTGTCTTTTCACTGTCTATATTTACATATCTAAGAAGGGTAGGCAATGTTTTCAAACTGCCATGGATCGAAGCATCAACAAGTCTAGTTACAAAAGAAGCAGCTTGAATTTCTTCTATCACTGCATCAAAAGTACCAGACACACTTTACAGTGGTCCTCAATTTTTGTTCTAGCACATGTAAATTTAGGGAGCCGCGATAGCTCAGTGGTTAGTGAACTGGACTACAAAGGACAAGAGGTAAGGTTCGATCACAGCCGACGGCTTCCGGGTTCACCCAGCCTTAAATGAGTACCGGATTTTCCTGGGAAAGTAAAGCGGCACGGGCGTAATACCGACCACATTACCCCAAAAACCACTAACACCATATTCCCTATACGCCCCTTGGCGTGACGGGGCTCTTTACTTACTTTACATGTAAATTTAGGTTCATTAAACTTTCTTATTAAACCAGCTGAACAGTTCATAGAGTCAAAACTTAGATAATGTTGTACAGTATGAAATGCAAATGTTCCTGCCTCAAGTGCAAATATCAAACTGAACGTAACATGCATAGCATGTTGGACGGACTGGGCCACTTCCGTGTTAACACGTTCACAACTCAAAACACTAGTGTTTTATGTTTTTGTTCCGATGTGTTCCACAATAGACGTTTTACTGCCGCTCCCGACACTAAATGTTGTTTGACAGAAAAAAACAAATGGCAGCAGAATCATCTACACCTCGACGGAGAAAATGAAACTTCTTCAACATCGAATTACTTACTGAACACTTTTCATTTATTTCACATACTCAAATGACAAAAGTCAAAAACAATTCTGCGAACTGCGCAAACTATGCGGAAGGGCGAGCTACGGAAAGGAGAAAGCTCGTTACGAATGAGAACAATGGGTGTAGGAACAGACCATCGGCCATTTTTATTGTCATCTTTATTAGGTGACCGTGAGTAAACCAGAGAGAACAAAAACAAACAAACAAAAAACCATACATGCACATTCGTTTATTTTTGTAAAAAAAAAAAAAAAAAAAAAAATGTCGAGTTGTATAATCATCGTCATCACCATGTGCCATACCGTTGGTAAAGGCGATCATGTCCTTCCACAATCTATTATATCCATAGTGGCATAGTATCAATTGTGTTGACTGTTTTCCATGCCATGACACCAAGCTATCTAGTATCTTCTCTCTTTGTCGTCCACGATCTTTCTTTTCCTCCCTGTATTTTGCAAGTAGTTCTTCTTGTTCTTCTTTTTTCCTTCCTCATCTGCCTTCCAGCGTCGAGGGGAGATAAAAAATAATACCAAGTATTCCAACCTTCCTCATCTCATAGATGTGCTAAAAAATGTCGATTGTTTCTTTATAATTTTTTTAGGAGTTCACTTTTTGTGATGGCCACTTTGAGAATTTCCTCGTTGACTTTTTTTTAACTGTCCAGGAAACTCTAAACATTCTTCTTATAAAAATCTCATTTCTGTGCCCTCTAATAGTTTTTTTTTTCGTTTGCCTGTCTACTGTCCATAGTTGGCTTCCATGTGTCTGAAATTGCTCTATATATCACCGAGGAACTTTCTTTCTCACTTCTATTGACATAGACTTGTTGCACAAGACGTTTGACATTGTCTAATATGCTATTTGGCCTGAGCTACTCGGCTTTTTATATCTGTGCTGCATCTTCCATCTGATGTTATTATTGTGCCCAAGTATTTGACGCTTTGCACTTGTTTCAGATTTTTCCCGCTTATTTTATGTTACATGATGATGATTATTGTTTCTTTGATACGACCATAACTTCTGTTTCCTTCCTATTGAGACAGACCTTTCTTATTGTTTTCTTTCACTATTATGTGTATCATTTCTTGTTGTTCATTCTTGTTGCTATTAAGACTGTGTCATTCGCGTATCGCAGATTGTTTACAAGTGACCTGAAAAAAGGATTTGAAAAGTCCTAATGTTAAACGAAAAATGTTATAGCTTTTAGGGGGATTATTTGAAATATTTGCAGGGTATGTGTATCCCCTAATAAAGGAGGAGTAAGGCGACCCTTTTCCGCCGCTTGTCTGCCCTTAGGAAAGGTGGAAGAACCTCTCTATTAGGGTTACGTGAAGCCATGGGAGCAGGTAGTGGATGGTGTTGAGAGTGAAGCCGATTATGGTCCTCACTCCGTGATAGCAGGCAAAGAATCTTTCGCCCACATGTTTACGATACCGCAGTACAAATTACTACAACTTAATTTTAACATTAGCTCTAAAAATATGGTTTTCTTTTAACTTTTATTTTTACACAGCTTGTGTTTACACTAGGAGAAACACGAAGAACTCTGATTTCCTGTCTCCGGTTGATTTATGGCCTGAAGTTTGACCTCAAGAGTCAGACTGTTACAATGTATATCGCCGTAAGTCTGTCAGTATGTTCGGCTACCTCAAAGCGTTATACGATGTATTTCCAGAGTTACAAAGGGTTGTTTAATAAAGGTAAAGTACGAGACTTGAATCGGCGTCTTAGCACGCGAGTTTTCACCAATATGTGCTCGGCCGCCTATCCAGAAGTATTCGGAGACTTCTGGATAGTGTCGCTTCAAGCATCGAAACTCACGATGCGACGCGGCATTCCTCACCTTCCCAGGGTGCTACCCTGGTACCCATTTCTGTCAGCGGCTGGGTCGACCGCGGGTTTTATTTTTTTCAACCCCGAGTACAACTCTCACTGCTTCCACCGGGAATCGAACACGGGTTGTCCGAACGTCGGTAGGCCAATCGTGTGGCTTTCCCAACTAGGCTGCCCAGATTGCTTATTTCGGCCGAAAACCGAAGAAACTTCCCTTGTCACAGCTGCTGAAAAAAAAAAGGGAAATTCGACCAATTTCTTGAAAAGTGGCAACTTTTTCGCATTATATACGCTCGTATCTCAGGAAATAAAAAAATAAATAAAAAACATCAATGGAAACAAATCAAACACTCAGGGTTACTATATTGTAATTAGGAAGGTACACAGAGGGGAAAAAATGGGAAATGGGGGTGGAGGGGTGTTTTAACACGATACAATTTCCAATTTTACATAATTTGTATTTGGATGCGGTAATTGTTACTACAGTATCGTACTCTAGGGTTTAAGAAACGAAGTCGTGAACAAAACATGTTCAATCGTTATATCATAATGATAACGTGATGAGCTCAATCTTAAGAAAAATATTATAAATAAAAGTATTACATTAATTTGATTATTTTAAAGAAATATGCTTCACATTTGTAATGGGAAAAATCACTTTATATAGTTAAATTTACATTTGGTAAAGCAATTCGGTACATATCAAAATTATTTCATTAGACAAATGGTGTAAGCAGTAGCATGAGTACATCAGCTTCAAGATAATACGACTTCCTCGCATCATAGGAATGCATGGTAAAGTTTCGATAAACTTTTCCCCTCAGAAAAAAGCCGTGACAATATAAACAAAAGCGCTTTCCTAGATGTTAATCTCAAGAATTGACTAAATTTGTATTTATTATACACAAAATGTATCATTGAGTGCCCTCTCCGCATCGAAGTTTGGCTACCATGGATCACCATTCCACTTTATGTGTTCTTTACTTATATTACATAAGTAACTTTAACTTTTGGAAGTCTTTGATTTACAGCCGTTATGTCTAGTGATATTGTATTATACACAAGCGGTACAAAAGTGCATCAACAAAACAGAAGTCATGAATGTCGCAAAAGAGAATCAGAACATTAACATAACTATAGAAGAAAACAACTAAAACAAGTAGATGAATTCAAATACCTAGGAAGTTTAGTGACAAACGATAACTCACAAACAGCAGAGATAGACTCAAGAAGCATCAAAGCTTGTCAAATTATTGGACAGTTAGCACCACTATTGTCCAACAAGGAAATAACTCTGGAGGTAAAACGGGCACTTTACAATACAATCTTCATCCCAACGTTGTGCTACCAATGCCAGACCTGGACCCTGAATGCAAGAACAATAAGAAAAATAACCTCTACTGAGATTAAATGTGTTAGACGAATGACAGGAAACAGTCTGAGAGATAAGATCAGAAATGAAGAACTGAGAAAATAGCTAGGATTAGCTCCCGCCATAGAATATATTTAAAAAACCCAGATAAAATGGTTTGGCCACGTGACAAGGAAAAGTGATTAAATCACAAGATAACTAGCCTTCAATAAACGTTGTGAGAACACCAGACCCAATGGTCGAGCACCAAAAAGATGGATCGACTGAATATTAGAAGCACTAGGAAACATAACAGCAGCAAAGGCGAACAGAAGAGCAAAAGACCGCAAATTATATCTCCCCTCGACGCTGAAAGGCAGAGGAGGAAGGAAAGAAGAAGAACAAGAACAAGAAGAAGGTACAAAAGTGGACAGTGACTGTTCCAAATAAGGTTGAAAATTTTAAAAAAAAAAGATAGAAAGAAGTGGTATTGTAACAGCTTTACGTAGGTGAGTAACAAAACAAAAGTCGACGTTTCGGCCAAGTAGGCCTTCAGCTGGAATAACAAACAAAACATAATATATATAAGGATATATACAGAAATCTAACTACATAGCGATAATATTTTAGATATACAAGAAAGAAAAAAACGAAAACAAACAAAACAAAATGGTAAATTCCCTGCGGGTCAAAGCTCATCTGTTCTGTGTGGACACCCATAGTTAGATGTGCAAAATTTGCACGTATCTTATACCATTCTCCCCATATTTTTAGAACCCTTCCTTTTTATTTCTCACCTGACTGCCTGGTCAGTGAGATATATAGTTGGTCATCCCGCCCTTCTATTTTAGCTCAGTCAGTGTCTGACCAAGCTTTGGACCGCAGGGAAGTGACCTTTTTGTTTTTTCCTTTTTTTTCTATCATGTATATTTAACATGTTATCGCCATGTAGTTAGATTTGTGTATATATCCTTATATATATTAATGTGTTGTTTGTTGTTCCAGCTGAAGGCCTACTTTACCGAAACGTCGACTTTTGTTTTGCTATTCACTTACATAAAGCTGTTACCATATCACTTCTTTCTCTTTTTTTTTACATTGTTATTATTATCATCAGCTTTAAAGCAGCTTCGCATCTCTTAGCATCTTGATGTTCTTTACTCCTAAATAAGGTTCATGGACAATGAACATGACAAAGCCCAGACAACAAAGTACACAATCAAATTGATTTTATACTGCTACAGAGAAGATTCAGGAATGGGATAACATCTGTTAAAACAAGGCCAGGAGCAGATTGCAATAGTGACCATGTACCAGTAGTTGGAAAGATAAGAATAAAACTGCGGTAGGCACAGAAATCACCAAGGAATATAAAATTAGAACTAGATATGCTAGGAGTAGATAAACAGATGAGTGATAAGTACAGCACGATAGTGCATCATAGATATAACGCTATAGAGAACGTACAGGACATCCAGGAACAGTGGGAAATGCTCAAACATTCGATTCAACAAACATCAAAAGAAGTAATACCAGTGACTAAAAGAATCAACAAAAAGAAATGGATGACAGAAGAAATATTACAACTAATGGACGAAAGAAGAAAACATAAGAAAGAAGAACGGACATACAAAATATTGCACAAAGAGATCCAAAACAAGTGCAGAGAAGCAAAGGAAGGATGGTTAAAACAGAAATGTGAAGAAATGGAAAAACAACAAAAGAAAGACTCAAAATTTATGCACAATCAGTTAAATGAATTAACAGGAAGAAAAGAAGTTAAAGTTTCAGGATGTGTGAAATCAAAGGGAGGAAATATAATAATGGGACAGAAGTAGATAATGGGATGATGGACAGAATATATCAGTCAACTCTATGATGATGAAAGACCAGAATTAAACAATTCAAATGAAGACACAGGATCACCTATAATGCAGAGTGAAGTTGAGGACGTAATTCAACACATGAAAAAGAGGCAAAGCTCCAGGTTCCGACAATATAACAATCGAAGAGATAAATGCATTAGGAGAGCTGGGAGTACAAGTCATCATAACAAAACTACTCAATGACATATATAACACTGGACACATAACTGAAGGTCTACTAAAATCTATCTTTGTAGCCATACCGAAGAAGTCAAGCGCCACTGATTGTGAAGACCATCGCACTATTAGTCTCATGAGCCATATGACTAAAATATTACTAAGAATCATCATGAGACGTGTAAGGAACAAAATAAAACCAGAAATAAGTGAGGAACAATGTGGATTTGTGGAAGGAAAAGGCACCAATAATGCAATATACATCTTAAGAACATTGATAGAAAGATCTATAGAGGTAAAGAAAGATCTATATATGTGCTTAATAGACTACACGAAAGCATTTGACAAAGTAAAGCATGTGGAAATAATCAATATGCTGGAAAAATTAAACATTGATGGCAAGGATCTGCGAATCATAAAAAACATGTACTGGCAACAAACAGCAGCTATACGAATTAACAACCAAACAGGACAATTTCAATTTATAAAACAAGGAGTCAGACAAGACTGTGTTCTGTCGCCGGATTTGTTTTCACTTTACAGCGAACATATTAAAGATCAAAAGTAGACAAAAAAGGAATTGAAGTGAACGGTCACAACATAAATAATTTACGATATGCGGATGACACAGTCTTAATAGCAGAGACAGAGAATGAGCTACAAGAAATGATAGATATAATGGTAAAAGAAAGCAACAAGAAAGGTCTCAGTCTGAATAGTAAGAAAACAGAAGTAATAGTTATATCGAAGAAACAATCATCACCATCATGCAGCATAAAAATAAACAAGACACATCTAAAACAAGTGCAACGTTTGAAATACTTGGGCACAATAATAACATCAGATGGGAGATGCAACACAGAATAAAAAGCAGAATAGCTCAGGCCAAAATAGCATTTCAGAAAATGAAAAATATCTTATGCAACAAATCTATGTCAATATAAATGAGAAAGAGAGTTCATCGATGCTATATAGAACCAATTCTGACCCGTGGAAGCGAATCATGGACAATAGACAAATGAAAAGACGATTAGAGGACACAGAGATGGAATTTCTCAGAAAAATGTTGAAAGTTCCCTGGACAGATAAAAAGACCAATGAGAAAGTTCTCAAAGAGGCCAACACAAAAAAAAGGTAGCTCTTAAAAAACATCATAAAGAAGCAATCATTTTTTGGGCACATCATGAGAAGAGGAAAGTTGGAATACTTGGTTAGAACTGGCAAAATAAAAGGAAAGAGAGATCACGGACGACAAAGAGAGAAAATACTGGATAGCTTGGTGTCATGGCATGGAAAACAGTCAACAACAGAACTCATACGATGCACTGTGGATAGAAGATTGTGGAAGGACATGATCGCCAACGCCAACCGGTACGGCACAGGATGATGATGAAGGTTCATTTGATGACCTCCTTAGAAAGCAGTTGTATACCCCTTTTGCATCAGCCTCTATATGTTACCTATTTCGGACATTCTTTCAAGTGTTATTGTTATTTTTTTTAAATATACATTTTACACTTTATCTCCTGATATGTAGCTTTGACTTTCAGTTGTCTGTCCTACTCCCATATTTGCTATTCTGCTTGAACTCTAGAACTGCACATCTATTGGACAGTGGGTAACGGAAGTGCTTGTCTATTGG
The DNA here is from genome assembly GCA_032433765.1 of Megaustenia siamemsis. Lineage (NCBI taxonomy): Eukaryota > Metazoa > Mollusca > Gastropoda > Stylommatophora > Ariophantidae > Megaustenia > Megaustenia siamemsis. Next base: position 43,721,512 of record JAVIAB010000106.1, on the reverse strand, counting down.
CTGGTCCCGTCCTTGCTGTCTTTCAAATTACAGAAGTTGACTTCAGGTCTGTATCACCTCAGCTAGAGAACGTCGTGCCAACGAGTTGGGGAAATGGCAGAAATAGTGCCCGATTCTGTGAAACTTGCAGCAAATAATGTATCTAAGAGGTATTGTTTATATTATATATGTTTTGTAAGTAAGAGAGTTGAATCAGTCAGCTTTTCCTAACCTTTTTACTTTGAATAGTGAAATAGTTTAGTCATTTATTTACTCTTAGTCAGTGTAAGACAAAAGTGAGTAGTTCAGTATGAGTAGTGAGTCTTAGTCACTTAGTGACAACTTAGTCAGTCTGAGTAGTCGGTTCGTTCAGTCAGTGACTTAAAGTTAAATTATAACTTATAATATTGTAATATATAGTCAGTAGACTATTACTATTTTAAATATAACAATTACAATATATATAACAATAATATTATTACTCACTCTTAGTCTTAACTATTCATGTTTATTCATTATTCACATTATTGTCATGTGGCTGTAATTGTAATTGACTACTTATATATAATAATAACAACTTATGATCTGATCTATCTATGGTTGTTGATTCTTGATCCAAAATCTCAGAGAGAGAGAATAGAGATGTGTCAGAGAGTCAGTAGACAGACAATCATGAGACAACATCATAAAACAATGACGACATACGATAATTAAATTCATTAATTACTAAGTTAAAGTTAAACATACAGATTTATTATAATCAATTTTGCCAGAACAGAAGAAATTCAGATTCACACACTACACAGTGACAGTCCATTTGATATTTGATGGGTTATGGCGTTTTTCATATTTAACTTTAATTTTTTAATTTAATTATTTGAATGAGTTCTCAGTTAGTTAGTAGTAAAGCACATTTTCTCACACTGTTTTATTTAGTACTAGTTTAGTATTTCTGCATTATTTAAATAATGAAGTTACAATATAATAATAATCATTTATAAATAATTTATAATGATTACAAATTATTTTAAAAATTATTATGATTATAACATCAATTTAATGTATAACAACTTATGTTTCCCTTATGATTATTTAAATGAACTTAACAATTAAGGCCAAGGCTAACAATTCTCAGAATTTCTGATTTCATTACTCTACTAACACTAGCCACACCTAACAGTTTTAACAGGGCGAAGTATTGCCTCAATTTTCCAATCGCAGACAGAATAAATTATATTAATAAATATGTCCCAAGCACATGCCTGTCCCTGAGTCAGTGCTAATGTACAACATCCACTACACAGTGAGATAGGCAAGAGAAAGGGCTACAGGCTCAAAAGAGGAAAATCAAGGATGGGACTAAGGACATTGTAATTGTTCATCCAATTTAACATTAGTTCACTTGGGGATATCGAATCACGACGAATCTGGGAGGAGTGGATACAGGACTGGATGCCAGCATAGTGCTATACATCGGTTTGCTGTGGCTGGAATGACGAACGTGCAATGGACCGGGCTGACATTCTGAATTCTGAGGGAGACAGGGATTATTCTATCAATGATCATAAATCTACAACCGTGTTCAGACTCACAAACATCAGGTCCAAGCTGGAGGTGCCAGAAAGGAGCACTTAACAGAGAAGAATAGCACTCAACACATCTTCACACACTGATGGTCATACTGGGGAGGGGATCTGAGCAGCATATTTGACATTTGGATATGCCCGGTGTGCAATGAGGATGATTCATAAGCTAACAACGCATTGTCCTCATTTAATTTAATCATTACAACCCTGAGCTGATGAACACTTCTACCTTCTTAAAAACAAACAAACTATACAGCATTTTCCAATTACTGGAGTGTGCCGAGGGGAATTGTAGACCACCTTTGAATTCACACTATTTTTTACATCTAAAGGAAAAGGTGTTCGCAGACTACTAAAATTACTTAAACTTACTAACAAGTGACAAATTGCCAAGTAGTAATAGGCCGAGGTACGTTAATTGTTATATAATTAATTAATATTAATTAAAATAATTTAGTTTCAAGTACAATAACATAAATTAAATATGAATAATATAAATTACAAAATTGAAAATTGTAACTTTTCTGATTTCACCATCAATATCATCAATTATGATTATGACATAATTTATAATAATCATGGTTATCTACGCTGTTCTGAATTACGGGGTAAATATAATTAAGTAAATATTTTGTACACTGGACTGGTGTTTGTTGTTCTCTATGTCACTGCATATTTTTAATTAAAAACTTTAATTTGCTCAGTCAATTTTAAAGTTAATAAGTAATAGGAAACTCTTTATGCAGAGCTTTGCAGCAGTAAGCAATCTGACCATTAGAAGCAGACCCTGTGAGCAAGTGTTTTGATCCTTTAGTTTCTTTAGTGAGGTGGACCTGCCTGGATCATGACTCCCAGGCATCGACCTCCTGCTGCATTTGGCACAAAACAACTACACATACAGTACGCCACACTTCTGATCGAATCTATGGTCTATATCCGATCGTATACTTGTCTTAGCTTTAACCTAGCACATTGATGTTTCTTCGTGGTGGCAGAATTCTAAAATGGCTTGTATATGGAATGTCCTTTAATATAGGCTTTACTGATTTTGTCATGCCTTAATTCGGCAGGAAGGAGTGAATCAGAAACTAATAATAGGTGATAAAGATAGGTTAGGCTGGGAGCTTCATTCCTTTGAACTATTGGTGTAGCAAATGTCAGGCATGTCATCTACAGCTGATGATGTAATTTCTTATCGTCTGTGTCTCTGATATTCAAGAATTACTTGTTTTACTTGAAATTAAGTGCTGTGTAACAGTATTTTCATGTTTTTTTAAAAATTAGGTTTCTTTACACACATATACAAACACTATGTAACACGCATGTGTCATTGATTTTTCAGTTTTACTTTTATGAAGACATTTTAGTGTCATCACATATAAACAAAATAACAAATGTTTCATGTTTACTGTTGCTGAATTGATAGTACATTACTCAAGATGATTAAATGTTTTCACGTCTACTATCATCCAGTTCGATGGCAGATCTTCCCAGCCCTTTGAGAGTAAAATTGTGGAGATGTGTCCTTGTCCCTGCCATATTGGGAATATTTTCGCTGCTCTTCTACACATTTTCGTTCAGAACCGTCTCTGGAGACATCTACATCCGTACAAGATCTGACGGCTCCTTATTTAATCTAGCACGTCTGAGGTCAAAATAAAAAAATCGAAGACCCAAATCAAGGAGCTTCTATTTGCTGATGATGCAGCACTGGGTGCTCACGATGAATCCATCCTGCAGTCAATGATTGACAATATAGCTTGATCATGTTATTTATTCTTCCTGTCAATAAGTATCCAGAAGACTAGTGCATCAACAGGGTCTAACCATTCCTGCAGTTATATCACTAAATAACATACCCTTGAATCTGTGAGAAAGTTCACCTATCTTGGTTCTATGGTCACAACCACTGTCTCTCTTGAAGAAATAGATTCCTGAATTACTTAGGCAGCTCTGGCAACTTAAAGATGGGGCAACACCAAACTAATAGTAAGTGCCCGTCGTGCCTAGTGACGCATAGAGAATATGGTGTTAGTAACCACAATTTTATAGACCTTCGACACAAGATTTTTGGGGTAATCTGGTCGGTATTGCGCCTGTGCCGCTTTACTTTCCAGACAAAAATTCGGTACCCTTTTAAAGCTGAGAGAACCCGGAAGCCGTCAATCAGGATCGAATTTGACCTCTTGTCCTTTGTAGTCCAGTTCACTAACCACTAAGCTATCGCGGCTCCCAACATCAAACTAATACTTGGGACTAAAATTCAAATTTACCAAAGTTGTGTGCTTACTACACTTCTCTATGGATCAGAAAGTTGGACAACCTATACAGGGCAGGAGAAAAGGTTAAACAGCTTTCATGTGCATTGCTTTCAAAAGATTATGAAAATCAAATAGCAGGATAAAGTAACCAACTCTGTCTTACACTGAGGCAAACTCTCATTCATCATGACAACACTTAAGAGTCATATCTACGACGGCTGGGTCATGTAAGAATGGCAAACAATCATATTCCCAAACAAATATTGTATGACAAACAATCATATTCCCAAACAAATATTGTATGACAAACAATCATATTCCCAAACAAATATTGTATGGCAAACAATCGTATTCACAAACAAATATTGTATGGCAAACAATCATATTCACAAACAAATATTGTATGACAAACAATCATATTCCCAAACAAATATTGTATGACAAACAATCATATTCACAAACAAATATTGTATGGCAAACAATCGTATTCACAAACAAATATTGTATGACAAACATCATATTCCCAAACAAATATTGTATGACAAACAATCATATTCCCAAACAAATATTGTATGGCAAACAATCATATTCCCAAACAAATATTGTATGACAAACAATCATATTCCCAAACAAATATTGTATGACAAACAATCATATTCCCAAACAAATATTGTATGACAATCATATTCCCAAACAAATATTGTATGACAAACAATCATATTCCCAAACAAATATTGTATGACAAACAATCATATTCCCAAACAAATATTGTATGACAAACAATTGTATTCCCAAACAAATATTGTATTGCCAACTTTGGGACAGAAAGAGACCAAAGGACAAACCAGTGCTGAAATATAAGGATGTCTGCAGGGCTTCCTTGAGGGAATTCTCTATCATGATTGCCTGCTAAGAACTGCATCTGTCAAGATGCCAAAGGCCATATATGCAGTGCACTATTTACGTACAATACATCACAATTATTTTCATGAATGACTGTCTATAATAGTTTGCCATCATATTTGAGATGTGCCTAATGAGAAGCTATTCTCAGTTCTCTACATAATAGTCCTCTATTTTCTCAGTTCTCTGCTTTTTAAATTCCAACCTGTATTAAATTTTAAAAATATTGTTAATAATTTCAGGTTACAGAAAGAACTTCGGACTTTAATGGTGAGTTGTATTTATTATTGACGCATTTTTTTGTAAAGACATCCTGTATTCATTGTTTTATGATTTTTTTTCAGTTAAGAATAGGAAAACATATCTTTCATGCCATGTCAACATTCCCTTTTTTTCGAGATTTTGCAAATTTTTTATATCTCTGAATGTACTCAGTAGTTCAATTAGTGGCCAGCTTGGAGAAAAATGAAAAGTCATTTGTAATAATTGTAAGTCGTAATAATAAATGTGCACACAGGAGATTTTGTGAAGCACTTTTATGTTGGTGCTAATTGTCATTGTAATTTATCCTTTTTTCATTATGGAATGAGTAGTATTGGTGCTTTATTGTCAGAAGTGGAAGTTAGTCACCACAAATTGTTTAAGGAAAGCAGTCAGTGTGATGAGAAGAGTACACAATTTAGAAATTAGCTATAGCAGAAATAATTGGTACAGAATCAGTCTTAACCACATACAGAGACAACAGATACATTGATCTGCCCACCATTGTGACTTGATACAAGGCATATACAACAACAAAAGAAGAGAATGGTAATCAACAGATCATCGTCCATGCACATTGGAAAACTGCACAAGTGCTTGGGTGCCCTCCTCAGTTTTTATTTGTCCATCTAGCAAATGAGCCCAGTTCTGTGTTGTCTTTCTTGGCTGTCTGCACTCATCTGGCATCACCCCTTTTGATGTGATGCTATTTCAGTTTATTCAAGAGTGTAGACTTTCATTATATCACTTTGAAAGCACTGATAATCTCAGCCCAGTCCAATTTCTCAATAGCTGAGTGTTTTTGCTTGTTCATTTCCTCTTACACTCCTTGAATGTCCCGCAAAAATGAAGCAGACTTTAATAAGCTTTAACCTCTTCAGAAAAACGAACCACTTAGGGGCCTCAGTAGCCTAGTTGAGAAAACCACCCGACTGGGCTACCGACATTCAGACAACCCGTGCTCGATTCCCGCTGGGAGCAGTGTGAGTTGTACTCGTGGTTGGAAAAAAAATACACCCAGGGTAGTACTCTGTGAAGGCAAAGAATACCACCTCGCATTGTGAGTTTCGATGCTTGAAGCGACACTATCCAGAAGTTTCCGAACACTTCTGGATAGGCGATCGAGCACATATGGGAACACATAAAACTTGCGGGCTAAGATGCTGATTCAAGTCTCGTACTTTACCTTTACCAACCAATTTCTTTGAACAAAGTCCAATTTTGATCTTTCTGGGCATATTCACTGAAGCACTGAGAAAGTATACATGGGTAAAAATCTGTCTAGCCAAGCTATTGCCATAGATATGCCATGATTTTCATTATCAAACTACTTTCAGTAATGGCAGCACAGTCTTCCTTGACAGTTCTCCTATTGACCTGAGCTGTGAAGGCCCATGAGCTTCATCTGTGTATATCACTTGCTCTATCCTCAGAAGAATTCTAAATAAATCAAAGTCAGTACTTCTGCTTCCAGGGTCACTGGGTTTTATTTCTGCATTCTATCTATCTATCTATTGACCTTTCAAGCTGTAGCCGGCCCATAGGGTGTAGACCAAGATACTCCTTCTCTTATCTAAATTTTTGTTCTAGCAGTTTTTAATTCTTTTAAAGATATTTTATCAAATCTCGCCATTTGTCTCTCTTCTGTACAAGCAGCTTTATCTCATTGAGGGAGTCGATTCTTGCTGCTCTTGCCTCTCTCATCAATGTTCTTTTCAGTGTCTCTCTGGGTCTTCCTCGTTTCCTCTTACCTGCTGTTTCCCACATGCGGGCTTGCTTTGCTATTCGGTTATTAGCTCTTCTCATCACATGTCCAACATATGACCATCATCTTTTCTTTATTACTGAAGATATTAGTGGTTGATTGGCGATTTTTCTATTTTCCTCGTTTGTTTGAATTCGTTCCACGCTATACCAAATATTTTCCTTAGACATTTATTTTCGAATGCGTTCAACTTTGTTTCTATGTCTCTTGTTGTTTTCCAGCTTTCACACGCATATGTAAGGATTGATAGTACATTTGATTTGAATAGTCTAAGTTTTGTGTTTGTGCTGATGAGTTTTGATTTCCTTCATTCTCTGTGCTTATGTATTTGAGAGCATACACTACTCTGGCGGTACTTGTACCAGTTCATACCAGATTTTATGTCCTCAAGTGAACAAATCTGTTGTACAATATCCTCAGTCTGACCCATCAAAAATTTCCCTCGCTTTAACTTGCTACCCATCTGATCTCACTGTGTGATGGATGTTGCATGTCAGCACTGACTTAAAGATAAGCATGTGCTTGACAAATTATCTTGTCTTACATGGTGGGAAAATAAAGGAGGTAATATTGTAATAGTTTGGCATGTGTCATTTGTGCATCCAAGCATGATGGTTTGTTTTATATCCTTTTTTCCAATCGTCCTATCTGCTTATGCTGAGGAGTCAGAAAAGTCAGATTGTTCTCAGTCATAGACAGGATCGGTCCCTGATATAAAAGAACAAGGTCTCACTGCTCATTGTCCACCACTTCCACAGAATCACAATTGGTGTAGGTGTGTTGACAATATGGTTGCTCTGAGAGAGCGATGTTACAGTTTCCTTCATTGGGTTGACTCCTACCTCCCTACACCACATACTTATGAAGCCAAGATGTGTTTGCTGTTCTCCAATATTCTGCTCAGATGATGGTACACCAAAACATTTTTGACATTGAGGAGAGGACTGATTGGTTAGTGGTATGATGCCAGCCAAATGTCACGGTGAACCCAGGTTCAAAGCCTACTAAAGGCAGTGGTTTATTATCTGACAAATTAATCTACGGCTTCCTCATAGTGTTACCACCCCCCACCACTCATCTCTCGGTAGTTCAATGTCTAGCCCTCTCGGATAACAGCAATCACAGGATGTCCTGTTTATACTAGTTCACCTTGGCATTTAAAAAAAAAAAAAAATAGGGCATAAATTTGTCCACTGCCCTGTCAAAATTGTCAGAAAAAAAACCCACATCCCAGAGCGTGCCATGGAGTTGATCCATGTGGCCAGGATTCTCCTCAGATTATCTGGAAGGGAAAATCGAAGCACCAATTTGTCAGGTGTGCAGCGATGATCATTCTAATGACATCGTTGTTGACATTAGACATTGTTCTCACCTGACATCGTTGTTGACATTAGACATTGTTCTCACCTGACATCGTTGTTGACATTAGACATTGTTCTCACCTGACACATTGTTCTCACCTGACATCGTTGTTGACATTAGACATTGTACTCACCTGACCAGTTATGTGCTCACTTGTGTAGGTTTGAATAAACCATGAAGATAGGTAGTCCAGCAGATAGGCAAGTTGTTGAAGGAGATTATTGCCAGGGAAGTAACCTACAAGCCATTCCTTCCCATCCACCCTTGGATGTTATGATCCCAATAGACTTTAGGCAGTGCTGTTGTTTTTGTCCTTGATATATATGAGCATTTTCATTGAGATGTGCTGCTGAATCCTGTCTCAAGGGTGTGTACAATAGGGTGCCTTTTGATTTCTTGATGATTCAGCTTCTTGTGAACAATTTCAGCCCATACTTAGATGGATCTCTGCAGCCATTTTGCAGTGAAATGTGGTGAGCAGATGCAGAATGTGGACCTTTGAACCAACAATGATACACACAGGGCCACTATTATGTGAGCAGATGCAGAATGTGGACCTTTGAACCAGCAATGATACACTAAGGGCCCACCATTATCTCTAATTTTCTCTTGTAAGAGATGGGTATGAAGCTCAAAATAGACACAGTATGGAGGGACAATATCAGGGAACTCTATAACAGCATGATATACCATTGGTTGAGACTATCCGGGGGTGCGAGCTAGAACTGTTGTATCTCCTTTGAGGCCAGATAGGATGTTTAGAGTAACTGAAGAAGGAAAAAAAAAAGTTTTATTAGATACCAAAAAAATATTTCCATAACAAGAATTATCTTGTAGGGGTTAAATATATAATTTCACTGAACTAAGCTGTTAGCAGATGAGAAGACCAGTTTTCTTCATCACTCTCACTACAACTCTGAGTCATTCTTTCATCAACCTGGTTGACAGGAGAGCACTCAGCTGAGTTTGAACCCTCACATTGCCAAGCTAGTGATGCTTCCTTCATTATATTACCAACAAAATCAAGTGTAGAGTGTGTCCAAGAAGAAAACATTGCTTGTTGAGCTGTTTTCTTCGTTCATTTGTGAATGTTAGTACTGATGTTGTCTGAGGAAGGCAGTTGTGTGAAGGTCTACAATAATTCTATAAAACATTTCATAGAAGGAAAGTGTGTTCTTACAGAAAGATGTTCAGCAGTCAAGGACCAGTGCCATACATGTATGCACTCATTGTCAATCCTCTATCTGTAGTACACCACATTTTGTGTGTGCCTGTGCATGGTTGAAAGATGGTGACATGCCTGGATGGTTGATGTAGACTTGGATAAAATAACAAAGCGTTGAGTGTTGTCTCACCACTTGACATACTTCACAAATATTTGATGTATTTGTTTTACCCCATAGAGTGACAAGCTGTATTTTTTTTTTTAATGTACACGGATTTTATCTGAAAATATGAGCAATATCTCTTTGTATGTTGTTATGAATTATTTAAAAGTTATTATTGTATAACAGATGTCAGGGAGCCCAGGAATCTCAGCGTTTCCAGAAGGTGACAACATGTTTAGATGGATTGGAACGATTGAAGGAGGCACTGGAACTGTAAGCCACACGTTTTTTTTTATTCCTTTTTTTTTAAAAAATTTATTTCATTTCAGCACCTCAACTGGACAACCTATCATTTTAACCAAAGGGCAGGACATGTAAACAAGTAATATACCACTGCTAAATGTTCATAGAATCAGATATAATTTTAAAAAGAATAACAATCTACAGATATATTTAATAAATAAAACAAATTTTTAAAATTGTAATTATATAACAAATGTAATATATTATGAGTAATGTAAATTAACAGTGCTGCAGTTATGGTAGCAGATATCACCAAGCTAAGAATAAATCTTCAAGCTTAATAAAATTCAGCAAAGCCTGAATAGGAAATCATGAAATGGTATAAATAGTATAGAAGCTTTGGTGGCTGAGTGGTTAGTGTGCTCGCTTCCTAATCAAAATGGTCCAGGTTCAATCTTGAGAAATGGCAGATTTTTTTTCTTATCATCAAGGCTCCTAGGTTCACCCAGCCTCTAAAAATTGGCACCTGATATTTTTTTTCTGGGAAGTAAAGGTGGCCTAGCATTATACCGCCCACATCACCCAAAAATGTACCACGATCGTAGAGAATTTGTTCATTAACACCTTATTCCCATATGCCTAGTAGGAAGGGAACCTTTACTTTTGTATACGTATAAACAATGGGAGATAGAACATTCAGGATGATAGAAAATCAAATATGATTGATACAAAAAAATGCATGAGAGGTTAGACATGATCCAAATAATTGATACTGTTTGTAGGAGAAAAATAAACTCTTTTTGTAAGAGGGCTTAAATAAGTATTGGATACTGTTTATACTTATGATTTTAGAAACTTGACACTGGGTTTGATGACTAACATGTTTTTTGTTGTACAGGTTTATGAGGGTCTCACTTATAAGCTGTCACTGACATTTCCTGCTCAGTACCCAATTGAGGCAGTTAAGGTCAAGTTTGAGACTCCCTGCTACCATCCAAATGTTGACAGTCATGGAAATATATGTTTGGATATATTGAAGGAGAAATGGTCAGCCCTTTATGATGTCCGAACAGTACTATTGTCAATACAGAGTTTACTTGGAGGTTTGTGTGCACAACAGATTAGTCAGCTCGCTTGTGAAGTAGAAAAATATCTGGTTTCATTATTGTTTATTATGACTTTGATTTCAGAGTGGTGGCTGCAGTCCTCTTTGACTACTAGCATAAAGCAAATGAAATTTTTGATTGCTCTCAACTGTTACCCAATAAATGTAAAAGAGCTAAAACATTTATATTCACCAACTCATGCTGCAGCAAAAACTGCTCTGTGTATCTGTTGTAATCCCTAAAGTACTTCTTTCCTTTCTCTCTCTCTCCCTCCTTTCTCTCCCCCCCCCCTCTTTTTTTTTTTTCTCAAGAGATGGCAAGGATTATTAGTGAGGAGGTGTGTGATGATGTAATTGACCCTGAAAGTGAGAGAAGTGATTGCTGATTCAAATCATCTTTCAATTATTCTCTGAGGTTAAATGCAGGGAGGTAGCAGTTTTAGATAACAAGCACATTAGCAGAACCAATCAATGTGTTTATTAGATTCATGTTGGTATGCATACTCCAAAATGCTGAACACTTTAAATTCACTTAGATAATCAATTTTCATTTCAAATTCCCATTACTAAAGTATTATGTTCTATGACATTACAATTACACATTTATAGTTTACATCTTGTGAACTGGTTTTGATACTAGTTGTAAAGAAATGAATTGACAAGAAATCTGTTCCTATAAATGCCATTTACTTCTGGATAAGTGTTTATTTCACCCTTCATTATGATACCTATCTGTAGTCAATGTGTTTACAATACTGTGGTAAAAATTACTACCACTTAGTTGTAACATTAGATCTAAAAATAGTATTTGGGTAAAAATAGTATTTATAAAATAGTATAATTTCTTTGAACTATTCTTGCACACAGGTGTGTATTAACACTAGGAGAGACACAGAACTCAGGTTGATTGATGACCTGAATTACAGCAGGAGTCGGGCATGTTACAATGTCTGTCCGCATGGACTGCACAAGTCCGTCCGTATGTTTGGCTACTTCATAGCGTTTTTGTTTGCAGATTTTTCAAAGATACAAAGAGTTGGTTGTTTTTTTTGTCAGCTGATGACGAGGAAATTTCCCTGGGGGAAAAAATCAAGGGAAAATCAACCAGTTTCTTGAAAATTGCTGAATTTTTTTTTTTTGCATTATATGAGATCGTATCTCTCGAAATCGAAAAGAAAAAAGCCAACAACAGTGGTAATAAATACAACTCTCAGGGGTCACCAGAAGTGGTAATTAGGAAAGTAAATGGAAGGGGGATGTGTTTGAACATGACAAAATGTCGAAGAATTTGTTTTGAACCTGTCATTTTTATTATGGTATCATAATCTAGGGTTAAATGTTGTGTGTTTTATTCTCAATTTACTAGTTCCTGTTTTACAGAATACATTGCATTTTCACATGTAAAATTGCATGACTTTTTCAAAAAAAATTATTTAAATGCCATATTATATAGAGTATTGGTGTCTGCTTTCTCTTCACCATTTCTCTAAGCTCTGAATATGTCAGTCTGAAGTGTCTACCTAGGTCCTCAAGCTTGACATTCTTATGTTGTCAGTGAAAAGTTTAAAATGGCTGCATGTTAATTGTCATTCATAAGTGGACTAGAAACGTTATCTTTGGGAAATGCTAAGTTGTATCACCAGAATCAAATGTTTGAATGTGTCCACTGTATATGATTTCATTTCAGAACCAAATATTGACAGTCCCCTAAACACTCATGCTGCTGATTTGTGGAAGGATCAACTGCTGTATAAAAAGGTATTTGAAACCAGTTATCAACTTTATTTCTATCATATTCTTGTGCACTTAAAGCAGCTTTTCTTGCTTACTATATATATACTGGTATCAGTTTAGTTATATGAAACAGTGAACACTTTTCAGACTATAACTAATTTTATATATTACATTTCATTCTTTCCAGGTCAATTTTTCAAACCTCTTCACTACTAGGCCATTGCTCTATGACCACTCCCTTGTTCCTAAAATGCAAGAAACATTTTTTAACATCCTTATGGTGAAATGACATTTGTGAAAAGTATCCCCAACGGTTCAATGGAATAAAAATGTTCAAATTATAGCATAGATTATATTGCTGATCCATGCACTATATTCCTGCATGTGACATCCTTTCACTGAGCATTAACACTTCACTAGTCTCACTGAGATTTACTCAGACCTTCTGACTGGCAACAAGTTAGTAGGTGTATGTATTCAGATAATTAACTTATGCTCAGCTGTTTAGTAATAATATATCATGCCAAGATTTCAGCTACAAGATGTTAACTAATGCTGATTAAAGATAAAAAGCAGCTCATTCCTTCAAACTTAAACTTTGGCAGTTCTGAAGAAAAATGAGTAGCGCTTTAAATGAAATTGTTTCCTGAATGAAATTCAAGTGCTTATATTTCACAAACAGATTTGAAGTCAAAAAGAGAACCCAGAAAATAGACGCAAAAGCTAGTTCATATATTTGTCAAGAAGTCATTCAGTTATATTTTTTAATTTTCACTATAAACTAATGATCTTCTATAGCCGCTTGTGAATCATCTCATCTTTGCATATGCATTTGTATTTCTCTGTTATCTGTGTGTTTTCAGTCTCTCCAATGTAAGATGGCCTATGGTATTAATGAAGAATATCTTTAAGAATTATATGTTTCCTTCACCAAATTTTTAAACAAACTTATACAAATGTAATAAATTAGTAAAATATCAGATACATGGATATGTATCCAGGGTATGAGTTTATTTGTTTGTTACTTCACACAGATGGGGTAGATGTGTCTGTGTCATATATCAGTATCTCAGCTCATATGTCAGCTGTTTTCTCGGACAACACACGCCTTCGATCCCCTGTCGTTCTCTGTTAGCGTGACCTCCACTGGAATGCTGCTGCTCGTGTTTACACTCGGGCTAACTGGACGCTCGTCTCAGCCTTGACCTTGTCTGGTCACTGTCGTACTTCTGGTTCGTTGTTAAGATGAATTCTGTCACAACAGACTCTTGTTACATACTGCATCTGGCAGCTTACACACTTAGAGTGCACTCTTCACGTTCTCCATTCTATGACCCTAACACTTGTCTTTGCCCTCCACACACATTCATACTTGCATCTAACTATATGTGGACCGTCCCCATTGACGGCCCACCCCTAAAGCTACTTATACCTGTCTGGCGGTATCCTGGCCACCGCTGCTGTCTCTTAATAGTGCTACTTACTAATCTGCTCGCCTATCTCTTCTCCTCTGGTCTCTGCATCTCATAACTATCGCGTGTTCCGTGCTGGTTAAAAGTCTACTATCCTGGCTTGTTGTTTTGACTCTAGATCGTCACTCCCTGCCAACTCTCTTCCAATGTTCGGTCTTTTCATCCCCTATCCGAGTGCTTCTCTCTGAGTGCCTTTTTAAAACTCCTTGACTGTTCGTCTATCTCACGTTCTACTCTAACTCTACTAGGCTCAGATGAGCCTCCCTACGGGTCGACATTTCTGCTGACTACATTTCTCCGAGTGTCTCTATATGAGTGCTTGTTAATCTTTTGTGTTTACCTCTTAAATTTGGTTCCTGTCAGCCAATCAGAATTGACCTCCCACGCATCTGTCTGTCCACCCACTCCTGGGCATGGCCTTCCATGTTTTACACGTGAATTTCGACCCATAGTCTCATTTTTCTCCTGACCTTGTCTTAATGTCTTTTTTCCTTGACCTTGTTCTATCGTCTTTTTTCCTTGACCTTGTTTTATCGTCTGTTTATTCCTCTATTCTCTCCATTCCTCCCCCTTTTACACCTACGCGTCTATCTGCCCACTCACTCCTGGAGATGGCCTTCCACGTTTCTGCATGTGAATTTTTGACCCATCTTCTTTATTTCTACTGTGACTTCGTTTTTGATGTGTTTTTCCTCCTTGATCTCATTCTCTCATCTCGCCTATCCCCCCCCCCCCCCCCCCCCCCCCCTCACTTCTGGATTTTTCTCTCGTCTTTGTTTCTCCTCTACTCTCTCCTTCTCTCCGCTTCTACAGATATACAAATTATAAACTTGTGAAGACAATTACTTTTGTTCTTTTCCAATACGGATGTCTTTTTCAGGAATTCAGGCTATTTGTGAAACATCTGTATTCAGGTGACAACTTCAGACAGCACTGAATTAAATAATGACATACATAAATTGTTTACAAATATTTGTGCTACATACACATGTAGAAATGATTATACTCATTCATACTGCACACATAGTATGTTGAATGCACATTCATTAGCAGAAACTATAAAATCTTGCAACTACTTAGAAGTCTTGATTGTTGTGCTCATTACTGATCTGAAGGGTCTCAGTTTCCAGGTTGCCTATATATTTCTTAATCAAGACCTATGGGTTATCCAGCCTCTAAAGGTGAATACCACAGATTTTTCTTAGAAGGAAGGGTACTCTGATGGTCATACTGACAAGGTTACCCAGACATGTGCTGATGGTCATTTATTTGATGGCTAGTTAACTCCTCTGTGCTTAATTGATGGTTTGGATAATTGAAGCATGTGTCCTATTCTGAGGTTTCAGGTGACACTTTATACTTTCTCAGTCATATTCTCTCTCCCTCCCTCCACACACACAATGTCTTGTTCTATTTAAGAAGTGTGTGTGTGTGTGAGAGAATGAAAGAATTGTAACAGAAGACATGAATTTCCAGTGAAGAGTATTACTGCCCCCACAATCATCTTTAAAATTGATTTTGATTTATTTACAGGTTCTGATAGAGAAATATAATAAGGAAGTGAAGAAGGTTGATGATTCAACACATCAGTTACAGAAACGGTCTTGATGTTGTTACTGGATCAGCAAGAGCAACACATTGTTTTAAATAATTTGATGTCATTTTTAGAAACATAAATTTTACATTTTTGAGACGTATAAATGTGAATTTTCACAACTGTCTGTCTAATTCTTCAGCTTTCATTTCACTTTGTTGACATGATTTGTGTGGATGGCATGTTGTATGGGTTCATGAATAATTATATATGTGTTTGGGGAAGAACTAGTACAGGATCATCTGTCCTACAACTATGCAAACCATTGTACTTATTATCTTTCATTAATACACGTTTACATAACTTTTATGTGCTCCTAGATTATTTTTATGATTGTTATAGAACTTGTCCAAAACTGTGCCTCTCAGTTTGTGTTAAATTACTGTATATACTGCAGTTGACTATATTGCTATAGTTAATGCAACAATGCACTTTGTCATTTCAGATCCTGAATTCACTGTACACTGCACTTTAGTATTATTACAGATACTACACAGTGTAGCACATTCTTCGCAAATGTGTATGAAGACTGTTTGTTGAATATTGTTAAACTGGAATGTTCTCAATAAATAAGTCAGAAATGGCCAATCACAAATATATCTGAACTATACCAGAATAGAAAGCTCTATGGCAAAGGAAAGGAATAAAACAAGCATCAAATAAGAAGACAGAAAGGTTAGCTGTGGGTTTTAAACTATGCAAGAGCTAGCAGTACGGGGTCAAAGTTGGGAAGCAATGTTTTCTGTTCTATGTGCTTGACAAGACATATACTGCCCACCATAGCATCGATCAGTCTTTTGCACATAAGACGTTTTAGCATTGACCATTTTATGGAACTGACATATGACTAATTAATTATTCACACATACGTTTTTCAAAAGATGGTATGTTGCGGTCTCTTACTATCATGGAGTCTGTAATGACTTCTAATGCTGTGTACTAAATGGTGGTTGCTTCTCTTGGCACTGAGCTGTCTGGGATCTATACATTTTTTGCTGGATGGCTCATTTTGTGAGAAGGCACTTATATTCTTATGTATAGAGATTTATCTTTTTGTATGAACTGCACTATCTGTTGAGAAGTGTTGATGATAAGCTCTTTGTAACATAATATAATTCATATTGTATATGATCTTTTTGTCCTGATTAAATTTAGTAAGTTTTACCTATTCGTCTTCTGTTATTGTATGTGTGGGTATACTTTCCGTATATCTTTGTATTTACAGGTGTGTATTTCTGATCTTTAGCGCACTGTAGTTTTTAAACTATAAATATATAAATTAAAAACACATTTGAAGATAAAGATAGATGTATATAACAGTACTTAGTCATATATATATATATATATATATATATATATATATATATATATATATATATATATATACAGGGTGTTTATAAAGTCTCACTACACTTGGTATCTAGGTCAATTTGAAAAAAAAATGTTTATGACGTCATCACAATATGTGCTCCCACTGTCAATTGTGCGATACACACGGGTAGTTGTTCAAAGATTTATAGCAAGATTTCCTGATAAACAACCTCCTCATCGCATTACGGTTAGAAATTTGTTGAATAAGTTTATTGCTACTGGAAATGTGGAAGATGCTCCACGATCTGGTAGGCCTGCTGTGAATGATGAAATATGTTTAGATATCCAAGACAGAATCCTTAAAAGTCCAGACAAGTCATTAAGAAAACTGTCGCAACAAGTGAACTTACCATTGAGCACATATTGTGATGACGTCATAAACATTTTTTTCAAATTGACCTAGATACCAAGTGTAGTGAGACTTTATAAACACCCTATATATATATATATATATATATATATATATATATATATATATATATATATATATATATATATATATATATATATGACTAATTACTGTTATATATATATATACAGTCGAACCTGTCTAAGGCGACCATTCACGGGACTTTCAAAAACTGGTCCCATAGGACAGGTGGTCCTGCCTCACAGGTTTCACATAATAAATAGAGCGATAAAAAAATTTTATCCTAAGCACTATGAAAACTAACCTGCAAATCAGCGTAATCCATGAGTAGAACATAGTGCACATGTCGGTCTACAATAGCCACTGGTTGGACACTTTTCATAAAACACGATAGTTAAACACACAAAATATTTTGTCGAATCACTGATATTCGTTCTTCCAGCGTTAATGCTTTTGGTTTTACACTTTTGACACTGGCCATTTCCTATATTGTGTGTAACACTTTTAAAATCCACAAAAATAATTCACTGAGATACTGTACATGTACGTGAATACACTCTAAGCGGGCAATGACTAATTCTTTAGTTAATTCCTGTAATTTATACGGGCCACGCAATGGTCTACTCTGGTCTAGACGGAACCGCGAAGTGATGTCACTTCACGAATCATAGATCTGTGTCTGCCGTGTTTCTCACACCAGTATTGACTGATAAACGTAACACGTCCCACTGTAATCTGGGACTCACTAAATACGGGAAAACTTCGACACCTGTAGACACCTGTGTCGATCGTTTATGGCTCCCAGCGAGACGGAGAAGGACTGGCTGGTCAGTGTATCGTTATCTCGGATTACCCGCGTGTCATAAACGGGATAAATAACATTGGCGGCGGTTAATTAGCCTGGTCTCTGGTCGCGTCATACGGTGAGCGCCGTAAGCAGTGTTAGCATATAGTAAAAAACTCGGGGAAATTGTAGACCCGGTCCTATAACCAGGGAAACGCTTTAAACAGGTGGTCCTAAGACCAGGTTCGACTGTATATATAAATAAAGCAGCTGGTATAGATGGAATAACAACAGAAATGCAACTAGCCTGTAAGGAAACAGCTATAGATTGGTTTACTATCATATTCAATATGGCTTGGGAAGAAAGAAAAGTCCAAGACGACTGGCAAAAAGCTATCATTGTCCCATTTTGGAAGAATAAAGGAAGTAAAAGGGAGTGTGAAATGTGCAGAGGAATATCCCTATTGAGTCAAGTTGGTAAAATGTTTGCTAAAATATTGGAGAGGAGAGTAAGATACATAATAGAACCTTAAGTAATAATCAATTCGTATTCAGAAAAGGCAAAAGCTGTACTGCTGCTATATTTACATTGAGACAACTATGTGAAAAAACAATAGAATATGACAGAAACCTAAATATAGTGTTTATAGATCAGGAAAAAGCATTTGATCGTGTGGACAGGAGCAAACTTTAGAAACCTACGGAGTAGCAGGACAACTGCTGGATAATATAATGGCATTATATAAAAACAGTAAAAGTGCCGTTAGAACATTGGAAGGTCTGTCAGAATGGTTTCATGTTACAACAGGAGTAAGACAAGGATGTGTCCTCTCACCACTCCTCTTCATCATTTATATGGACAAAATAAATCAGGAAACAACCAACAATAAGGACAAATCAAATAATAACATAGAGGTAGAAAACTCCAACATCAACGAGCTACTCTCGCAGATGACCAATGCCTAATATATGAGGATGAAAACCTGCTACAACAGCATTTAACATCTCTAGATAAAAGCTGCACAAACTACAGTATGAAAATTAACACAGCAAAAACAGAGGCTATAAGAATAAGCAAATTAAGACACCCATTAAACATCAAGATTAAAGATAAAGAAATAAAATAAGTAGAGGAATTCAAGTATTTAGACACAATGTTCACAGAAGATGGAAAACTAGACAGAGAAATTGACATGAGAATACAAAAAGCAAATGCTGTCACATACCAGCTTTCACCAATGCTAAGACATCCAAACATTTCTATGCCAGCTAAACAACAAATGATAAATAGCATCTTCATACCAACTTTGTGCTATGAAAGTCAAACATTGCCCCTTTCTAAATCACATTTAAGAAAGATCAATAATGTGAGATGCGTTGCTTGAGAAAAGTAACAAACAACACAAGAAGAGATAGAATACCAAATAAAACCATAAGAAAAATAGTAGGAACAAAACCCTGCCAAAAATAAATAGAACAACAACTTAAATGGTTTGGCCACATGGTCAGAATGAATCCTTATCAATCACCATCAAGGGCGTTCTTCTCGAGAATGCATGGAAAAAGACCAAGAGGAAGACCCAGAAGAAGATGGATAGATGCAGTGACAGAGACGTGTAACAACAAAGGAAAATCACTAATTGAGACAGTTCGAGCAGCACATGAACGACAAATGATCTAAACCATGACACCTTTTAGGTATCAGTGAAAAGAGATGACATAGTTCTCATCAGCAGTCAGATAAAAAACGATGCAGGAAAACACAAATGAATTATCATCAATAGCCAGCAAAATTGGGCTTGAGATCAATCATTAAAAGACTAAAGTCATGACTAGTTTAATTCCAACAGGTGACAAAATATACATGGAAAACAAACCAGTAGAAGAGATCGATCACTTTATCTATCTTGGAAGTCACATTGATCGAGAAGGGGATACGAGCAAAGAAATTAGAATCAGAATAGCTAAAGCAGCAATGTCTTTCAGAAGCCTTGAAAAGTTGTGGAAATCAAAACTCATCAGCACAAACGCAAAACTTAGGCTATTCAAATCAAATGTACTATCAACCCTTACGTATGCGTGTGAAAGCTGGAAAACAACAAGATATATAGAAACAAAGTTGAACGCATTCGAAAATAAATGTCTAAGGAAAATACTTGGTATAGTGTGGAACGAATTCAAAACAAACGAGGAAATTAGAGAAATCGCCAATCAACCACTAATATCTTCAGTAATAAAGAAAGATGATGGTCATACGTTGGACATGTGATGAGAAGAGATAATAACCGAATAGCATAGCAAGCCCTCATATGGGAAACAACAGGTAAAAGAAAAAGAGGAAGACCCAGGGAGACACTGAGAAGAACATTGATGAGAGAGGCAAGAGCAGCAGGAATCGGCTCCCTCAATGAGATAGAACTGCTTGCAAAGAACAGAGACAGATGGCGAGATTTGATAAAATATCTTTAAAAGAAAACTGCTAGAACAAAAAATTCATATAGGAGAAGGTGTATCTTGGTCTACGCCCTATGGGCCGGTTATGGCTCGAAAGGTCAATAGATAGATAGAAAAGAAGATATATAAATAAGGCCTTTTTACCTCTTCAGAGATGGTTGAAAACAGGCATATTCTAGTCTACAGCAATAACTGCCTGACACTGTGTTGTCAAGCAGATTCTCATGTCTGGTCTTGTCAATACTGGAATGGCAGGTTCAGCTGCAGAGCAAGGAAGAGCAATTTGAAGTCAAGAATTCTCATCTCTTTCGGTCTGCATCTTTTTCTTTAAACTGTGACCATATTTCATTTTCAAATGGCATTTGTCACTTTTTCTTTATATGCTATGATATCGGGGGACTGATTGGTCTTGAGACAGAGGTTGTGGGTTCAAATCCTGGCTGCACCAGTTGAGATTTTTATTTATGATTTCTTTCTGTGGCAACCACACCTGGTCTCAGCAGCGAGGCCCGGCTTGAAACGTAAATTACTAATGGACGGAAAAAATATGAGTACTGAAAACAGAGTTATATGCCTGTGCTACAAGGGACCCTATGCACACGGCTGCCAGAGAAAAATGGATTAACACACAAAATTCAGCTCCTAGTCTCTAGGGACTTTGTCAGTGTTTAAAAAAAAAAACTGGCGAACACAAAAGAAACAAAAAATATGCTATGATCATCTGCAAACTTTTCTAAATTTATTTATTTCTTTTTTCACTATTGAAGGATTCACCAAGGCTTGCTTTGCAGATGTTTTTGTATCTTACTTTTGATCTGCCCACAGTAGCTTTCCATTTATAAGCTCCCAGTACAATATTTGCTTGGGAATGTGATTGATGTCATACTTCTAACATGTCCCAACCACCTTAATCTTCATCTAGACGTGGATGGAAGCCTATAATGTTGCAGGAGTTGATTACTTTTTCCATGTTATTCTTCTTCTTTCCTTCCTCATTTGCCTTTCAGCGTCGAGGGGAGATATAATTTATAATCTAGCCTACAGAAGACAGCATGTCAGCTACAGTGCAGGTTTTGGAGGAAAATCAGGACACAGGTGTATATGAGTGACTTTTATCATTTTGTGTCATGATATTCTTCCTACCTCTCCATCATGAAATGAGACACAAAAAAGTTTAGGTGACATGAGTGAAGGACTCGAAACACTGATGAGAAATCACTGATTTCAACCAAATCTCGTACAGAAGTCTTGATTATCCATAATAAATGGGAACTCTCGGATAACAAACATCAGATTAAACCATTATATATAGTAAACTGAAAGAGTAGGTAAGTGTAAAGTAAAGAACCCCGTCATGTCAAGTGGCACATAGAGAATGTGGAGTTAGTGACCATAATTTTTACAGAACATTGGTACATGATCTTTGGGGTAATGTCGGTAATACGCCTGTGCTGCTTTACTTTCCCAGAAAAAAAAATCCGGTACCTATTTAGGGCTGGGTGAACCCAGATCAGAATCGAACCTGACCTCTTGTACTTTGTAGTCCAGTTCACTAACCACAGAGCTGCACTCCCCTTTAAAAAGTTATTGCATACTTTATTCTATCTATCTATCTATTGACCTTTCGAGCCGTAACCGGCCCATAGGGCGTAGACCAAGATACACCTTCTCCTATATGAATTTTTGTTCTAGCAGTTTTCTTTTAAAGATATTTTATCAAATCTCGCCATCTGTCTCTGTTCTGTGCAAGCAGTTCTATCTCATTGAGGGAGCCGATTCCTGCTGCTCTTGCCTCTCTCATCAATGTTCTTCTCAGTGTCTCCCTGGGTCTTCCTCTTTTTCTTTTACCTGTTGTTTCCCATATGAGGGCTTGCTTTGCTATTCGATTATTATCTCTTCTCATCACATGTCCAATGTATGACCATCGTCTTTTCTTTATTACTGAAGATATTAGTGGTTGATTGGCGATTTCTCTAATTTCCTCGTTTGTTTTGAATTCGTTCCATTCTATACCAAGTATTTTCCTTAGACATTTATTTTCGAATGCGTTCAACTTTGTTTCTATATCTCTTGTTGTTTTCCAGCTTTCACACGCATACGTAAGGGTTGATAGTACATTTGATTTGAATAGCCTAAGTTTCGTGTTTGTGCTAATGAGTTTTGATTTCCACAACTTTTCAAGGCTTCTGAAAGACATTGCTGCTTTAGCCAGTCTGATTCTAATTTCTTTGCTCGTATCCCCTTCTCGATCAATGTGACTTCCAAGATAGATGAAGTGATCGATCTCTTCTACTGGTTTGTTTTCCATGTATATTTTGCCACTTGTTGGAATTAAACTTTTCATGACTTTAGTCTTTTCATGATTGACCTCAAGCCCAATTTTGCTGGCTATTGATGATAGTTCATTTGTGTTTTCCTGCATCGTTTTTATCTGATTGCTGATGAGAACTATGTCATCAGCAAAGTCCAGGTCCTCCAAATGGTCTCCTTGTATCCATTCGATGCCTTTATTACCAGTGCAGCATTTCTTCATTATGAAGTCCATAACAATTCCAAATAACAAGGGCGATAAAATACATCCTTGTTTAACCCCAGTTTCTATTGGGAAACATTCGCTCAGTCCTTCCTCTGTTCGAACTGCACATGTGTAACCATCATACATGTCTTTGATAATATTTATGATTTTTGATGGTAAGCCATATTGCTTCAGAATTTTCCACAAAGAATCTCTATGAATACTATCAAATGCTTTTTTGAAGTCGATGAAGTTAAGTACAAAAGGTTTTTGCTTTTCAATGTGTTCCTCCAATATAAGTCGTAGAGTGAAAATGTGGTCAAGACAGCTTCTCCCTTTTCTAAACCCAGCCTGTTCTTCACGCATTACTGTATCTATTGAATCCTTTATTCTATTTAGGATGATTTTACAGAATAATTTTGAGGCAACTGACAAAAGTGTCACGCCTCTCCAATTGTTACAATCTCTAAGATTGCCCTTTTTTGGGATCTTAACAATGATTCCTTTTTTCCATTTATGAGGCGTCTTCTCTGTTTTCCAAATGATGTTGAACATTTTTTGGAGATGTATTAAATTATGGCTATCAATTGCCTTGAGGATCTCAGCTGTTAACTTATCCTCTCCAGCAGCCTTGTTATTGGTCATTAGCTTTAAGGTGGTTTCTATTTCACTCAAGGTGAAGTCATCTAAATTTACATCTAATTCTGCTGCTGGTGTTTCAGCTTCAAAATCTATTAAACTGTGAGGTAGTG
The DNA here is from genome assembly GCA_032433765.1 of Megaustenia siamemsis. NCBI lineage: Eukaryota > Metazoa > Mollusca > Gastropoda > Stylommatophora > Ariophantidae > Megaustenia > Megaustenia siamemsis. Next base: position 43,697,673 of record JAVIAB010000106.1, on the reverse strand, counting down.
GACGGTTAAGAATTTCTTTGAAGTGTTCCGCCCAACGGGCTTTTATGTCTGCGCTTGTTGTTAGCATTAATCCAGATTTGATACTTTATTACTGCTTGAAATAAGACAGTAAACTCTTTGTCTTTCAATAGCCTTTTGTCGAATGGCTCTGTGTAGATTTCTCAGGATTCTTGGTGTTCTAAGTAAACAAGAAGAGTTCATAGATTTGTTTCAGTTTGATCAATTTATTTTAAAATGGAGGATTTATTTTAAGTTTTTGATGGTCTCCAGGCAAGTCTCCTGTATTTGTAGAGAACCAGTGGTGGGGAGTGTTAAACACTCCAAGGTATGAAGACAGCTTTACAAGGGAGGAATACAGCACAATACTAACGTTTTGGCCTGTGGCCTTCTTCAGAATACAAGGACAACGAAAACAAACAATGAAACACAATTATCTATAACTACATGATCATAAGAAAGAGGAGGTGGACAGAAAAGAAGGAAGTAGGATGTAGAAAAATGAAAAAAAGAAGAAAGCTACATGAGGGGAGGTAGGATAGTAGTAGATGTATAAATAGAAAGGATAGGAGAATATATATAAAATAGTAACACTTAGCTTAAATGACTTGTCTGTCAGCTGGGAACGAAATGAAAGAATGACCACATAGACAGGAATCCACGTGTCCCGGAAGAAGGTTAACAAGAATCGTGGGAGACAAATTGGGGGGGGGGGTTAGGCGCCAGACCAGAGACCAAACACTGGTCGGGAAGAAAAGAAAGTCAAACAAAAGCCTGGCAAAGGTCCTGTATTTGTACCAGAGTAAGCCACTGGTATTTATAAATAAATAATAGAATAAAAGGGATAATAAATTCCTGCACTTTCACAATATTTTTTATTAATGAAACATCCGAGTTATTTAAACTCCTAGAGCATCAGCATATATATATCAGTTCAAGAGTTCTTTCATCAGTTCCAAAGTTCTTTCTAGAAGACACAAGTTTCTGTAGTTATGGTGGTTATTGTGCTTGCTATAATAAATAGGTTCTATTTCCAAATGTGGCAGTCTTGACCTCCAAGTTTGCTGTTTTAATGTGCATAAGCTACTGTTGTAGGGACTCACCTGACATTTTTAAGTGACACCCAAAGGTGATGTCTCTAGAACATCTTTTCAAGCTCTATGAAGGTTATACATAAATCCATTTTGGCTGTACAGTATATAATCAATTGATAGAATTTGTTTAGAAAGTTACTTGAACTTTCAGTGCATTCAATAATAAATGTTGAGTTTCCTGACACATGTTTTGTCTGTATTAGAATGTCTCTTGAGCTCTTACCTAAGATCAGTTTGTGACTGTCTTGCTGACAAGATAGAGATGTCAATAATCTGAACCAATTCCTTACCTGCGTTCACCAAGTGACTACTACTATTCATCATCTACCTTTTAAAGAATATGAAATGGCCATAGGTGCGTTTTGTGGTTTGATAAATGTGCCTTTTGCCCAACACTTCATGATGACATATTTGAGTACCTGGGTCCCTCTTTGATCCCAGCTCACGTGTCCAGATTAGTCTGTTGCCAGTTACATAGGGAAGTGGAACAGGACCATCCTGGTGCAAGCAGTCAGCTAGGAGTTGCTGGTCATCTTCAACCCTAGTGCCTGTTGGACATCTTGTGAATGAACTAATAATTGTTAATGTTTCTGTGATATGGTCAAGTGGTAAATCTATGGCACTAAGAACAGATGAATCAAGCTGTTGTGGACGAGTTTGAACAAAAGATGAGATCTGAAGTAAGGAGAAAATAATAAAAATATCTGATGTTCAGGAATCATAGAGTGAATGCCTCTAACTGTGAGTGGAACATCAGGGAATCAGAACTAATCAAGACACTGCCTCACAACAATGAGTGGCTTTTCTAGTTAGGTGGAAGGTAAACCAGTCCCACAGAAAGCAGCATATTGGGACTCTGCTGACAGACTTTGTCAAAATTCCCCACACAGTTTTATCTTCAATCATTCTTTGGGACTGTTGAAGCCTATCCATTCTTTTATGTTATCTTCCCATCAATTACATAAAATCACTAAAATTATCATATTTATTGCTGACATTGAGCATGTCTTTGTAATTTCCTGCAATAATGGACTGAAAATTGTTTTTATTTCATTTGTGGGAGGAGTAGTAGTGGTTAAGTATTTCAATGTAGGGTTTCATAAAGAAGAACAAGGAATTAAAGATAAATTCACAGTCACAATATCAAACAAATACCAAGTCCAACAACTAGAAAATACAGTAAAAATAGATCATTGGAAACAGGTAAAGGATATTTGGAAAGTGACATACGAAGAAACACTGGGGAAAAGAGAACACCAGAATACCTGGATAAAATCAAAGAAAGAAAGAACAAGAAAACAGACATAAATAAAAGCAAAACAATATATAAAGCCAAGACACAGGAAGCTTACACAGAAGTGAGAAGATGCATTAAAGGGGATAGGAAATAAATAGATGAACAAGCTAAAGGCAGAGGAAGCAGCATTCATACAATCTTACACATATCTGGGTTGTAATACAGATAAAGAGGGAGGAACAGAAAATGATACTAAAATAAGGATATCAAAAGCAAGAGGAGCTTTTGTTGCACTGGGAAACATGGAAGTCCAAAGAAATTAGGTTAAATACAAAAATAAAAATTTTCAACTCATATGTTAAGTCAGTCCTATTATATGACTGTGGGACATGGAGAACAACAAAAATGACAATCACGAAGATACAGACTTTCATTAATGGATGCTTATGTAGAATAAAAGGATGGAAGTGGCAGGACAATATCACTAACATAGAATTATGGAAATATAACAGTCAAATACAGTGGATAAAGAGATACAGCGAAGACAATGGCGCTGGATAGGACATACACTGCGGAAGCCAACTGAGAGTATTACACAACAGACCCTTTCTTGCAATCCCCAGGGGAAAAGACAAAGAGGAAGACCAAGGAATTCTTGGAGAAGACAGATAGAAGCAGAGATGAAGATGATGGGGAAGACATGGAATGATCTTAAAAGAATGGCAAGAAACAGAATGACTTGGAAAGTGTTTGTTGAAGATGCCTATGATCCACAGGGAGCTGAAAGGTAGAAGAAGTAGTAGTTGGAATAAAGCACTGAAAACAATGTAAATCACAATGGCAAACAGTTTCATTGTACAGTCTCAGCAGAACCATGTTGAGGCTTTTATTTAGCTGTATACGTTGTAATGGGTAATGCACAATAACAAATACCATACATAAGTAACATTGTAAAGGGTTTTTAGCATTTTATTTGGAAATGGTCATCTCAAAGTGTTTTATATTGCTTCTTACTAAATAAAAATAGCACAGAACAACAACTATAATAGCATACAGCAGTGACCAAGATTCCACTCATTCATGGTGACCAAAAAACATGGTAATCTGTGAAAGTCGTGACTGAAGCAGTCAGACAAACTTGGTCCCAAAAAATATATTCACTGTGGCACTTTCAGGGCAAACAAACGAAGATATCAAATACAGGACAAAATTTGCTATATTCTAGTGACAGTTATAATGTAAATACAATTAAAGTAAATATCATCATTTGAGTGCCATCTCCGCATCGAAGGTTGGTTTTGTCAAAGTCAGCATATGCATCTCAATTTATCATCATCTAGCTTGTCTGTGACAGCTACTCTTAACTTTTGTTGATTTTGTGTGAGTTGTCCAGCTCATCTGTGATATTTTGCACCTTTTTTTTTCAGGTCTTCCACTCTCTCATTTATCTGGAACTATGCCCTCCATAATTACCTGTCCAAACTATTCTACATTCCCTGTTTTTATGTTCTTCATCAACAAGTTCTTGCAAAAGTGTTTTTTTCTCCATCCATGGTACTCTGAATATTCTTCTGTACTGCTGGCATTAATGTGTTTTTTCAGCTGATCTGTTCATAGCCAATGTTTCATGGTCATAACGTGCTATGGGAAATATCTATCTATCTATCTATTGACCTTTCCAGCCGTAACGGCCCATAGGGCGTAGACCAAGATACACTTTCTCCTATATGAATTTTGTTCTAGCAGTTTTCTTTAAAGATATTTTATCAAATCTCGCCATCTGTCTCTGTTCTGTGCAAGCAGTTCTATCTCATGAGGGAGCCGATTCCTGCTGCTCTTGCCTCTCTCATCAATGTTCTTCTCAGTGTCTCCCTGGGTCTTCCTCTTTTTCTTTTACCTGTTGTTTACCATATGAGGGCTTGCTTTGCTATTCGGTTATTATCTCTTCTCATCACATGTCCAACGTATGACCATCGTCTTTTCTTTATTACTGAAGATATTAGTGGTTGATTGGTGATTTCTCTAATTTCCTCGTTTGTTTTGAATTTGTTCCATATGGGAAATATACAGGCTCTTAAAAATCCAATTTATGTTGCTAATTCCTTGCCCTATGTTGCAGTTGTTTTAATTTATTCATAGCTACGTTTTGGCTCCTGTTGATCTTGATAGCCTTTCCACCATTACTACTTATAGTGTATATTAATGGAGCCTTTTATTCTAAGACTCAAACTATAAGCATATCTGAGGTATCCACTCTTTTTCTTTAGTCCTAATGCTTGTACAGTGTTGCTGTGAGGGAGGATGTGTAAGCTCTTTGGTCATCATTAGTTGTGTAGATAGAGATGTCTTTTATTTAGTAATTCTCTGATTCTATCTATTCATCATTTCCTTTGCTTGTTGTGTAATACCATTTTCATGTAGCATGTTTATGCTCACATCACCTCAAAATGTGCCATAGTCATGGAAAAATATGATATATAATTCCTCATACACCTCTTAAAACATAGAGAGACCCTTTATTTATGTTCTTGCTGAAGATTGGTTAGATATAATTTGATCAGATGTCCAAACCATTTAATTCTAAAATTTAAAAAAATTAAAATTCTAATAATTGTTTTCCCACTCTAACCATCCTTGTTTAATTTGCAGCGTTTCTTTTGTATTTCATTTGACATGATGTGATTGTTCATGTCTGACATATTGTAGGCACAAACTGCACTGGCAATGTAGTCACTACTAATAATCCATAAAATGCAGGCAGATGTGTAAGATAATATTTCTTCTATTTACACTCATTTAAATGACAACATCAATGACAAAGAAATCACTAGCAGCACGTTTCAGCTTTGTGAATAAGACAAATCTAAACAAACTACCATTTGGGCAGTCTTCAATAGGGAACAAACACAAATCACAGCATCAATATTTGTTTAAATAAAGAGAGATGTGGCTGAGATGCACTTCAAGAGAATTGATGTTAATGAGCAGCATGAAATGGTCTACTGGGAGCAAGAGTTCTATCTTCATCAAATGCTTTTAGATTCACCCAGCTTCAAATATATACCAGATTTTTTTTTGTAAGAGAAAAATGGCATTAATGCAATGCCACCCACATTGCCTACAGATGTGCAGATGCCAAAAAAAAGTGTTGGCACTAACACCATATACACAAAGAGTTTTTTTTCATCATAGAACCATCACTTGGCAAAATGGCTATGACAAATCGTTTAGACAGTAACAAGAAAAGTTTTGCTACATTCGAATACGAAGCACCTCATTACCAAATACTTTCTGTAGCCTATGATCAATGGTTATGGTTAGTCGAAAGTCCCTGTATCACTGCAAACTAAGTAAAATCCATAATTGCTCAACCGCCCGTGCCAGTGGAATCATTTGAATTAAAACTCATCTCACTGAAGGATCCAAACAAAGAAAGGCAGCTGCAGTCCCCATCATATGTGCTACAGCACATGCCAAAAGATATAAGGCCAAGCAGCACCGAAAGTGAACGCAGCTGAACTGTCCGTCATATGATATGTGATCGATGATGGTGATCTGATAATGTAGAAACATTTGAATAAGAAGCACAATGTAGTCCATCTGACAGCGGCTTACAAGTCTTGCTCACTGGTGAATGCAGACAAGGTCTGTGTAATGTAGTTCTAATTAAACAACAGAAAATGGATCTCCCTGATGTTTCAATGAATGGCCAGCCACTGAAAAATACGAAAAGTTGAAATATCTGGAAATCACATTTAATGGAAGTCTTTCATATAATCACCATGTTGAAAATATCATAGAAGGATGCCAGCCATCAAAACAAGGCAAAATGGAACAAAAAGTGCCTTTTCATTATGTATCAGCAGTTGCTTTTATCAGTGATCAATTATGAGCTGGCATCTATACACCATGGAAAACAGTCAACAACAGAATTGATACGATGCACTGTGGATAGAAGATTGTGGAAGGACATGATCACCAATGCCAACAGGTATAGCACTTGATCTACACTGACCATGTCATAATGTACACAGTTTACACAGAGCGCTCTTTATTTTAAGACCACTATAAAAACATTACTCACTGATATCGAATTTGGCCAACAGTTGGCAAATGAGTACAATAATAGAACGGTGATCACACTCTAGCATCAAAGACTGCTTATATGCTTTCTGATGGACACATTCCAATGATAAATTCATTCATTAGGCCCATAACCAGTCTTGATGGTTGTTGGATATGCCTTCACGATTTCCTTCCAACATTCATGGGTAAGAGCTGTTTCCTGAGATATGCCAAAGGTTAATCTATTCTCTGATGTACTCCCGCCTCAGTCTGCCTTGCCTGACACCAGGTGGATTCTGTAACATGCCCATACCATTTAAATCTTCCTTCCTTTACCATTAACAACAAGTCTTTAATTGGTCCGGCAGATAATTAAATTCTGTCACAGACTTCCTCATTGCTGACATAATAAAGATAAGATCTCTATACCATCTTACTTTTCTTTAAAGTCAATGAGTGCCCTGAGTTATTGGGGAGATACATATCCTGTGCTGCATTGGGGAGATACATCTCCTGTACTGTATGATTTAATACTTCTCGTCTTCATCACTGACAAAGGAACCTAGATATCTGAAATAGTTGACTGATTCAAGTGCCTCTTCATTTATTGTCATTGTATTTTCAATGCCCCTATCTTTGTTTGTCATTAGTTTGGTTTTTATCAGCATTGATCTCCACTTTGAATGCTCTGTGATGTCTTATCTTGGCGCTGAACTAGAGCCTTGAGCTGTTACATCACTTGCTGACCCATCTACAAAACAAAAGCTGGTAATTCTTATGCATCTGATGATAATCGTTCTGCAGTGTTCGTTGACGACATCTGTAATACACCTACCTATCCAGAAATATATTAAATAATGTTGGAGATAAGAAGCAGCCTTGTCTCATTAACACAGTTGACAAAAAACAAATACTTCACTATTGGAATGTTTATGTTTGAAGATATTGATTATTTAGTTGTGATTTGTTCATGGTTGCCATGAGTACTTCCTGCCAAACTCTGTCATATGCTGTTAACAAAAACATGGCTTATGATTGGTGGATCTTGCAGTCAATCCAACTTTAACATTGGTTACTGGGTTGTGGGTTTAAGAAACATTAAAATAAGAGAATAATAAAAGGTACATTGGAAATTAGATAATCTATCCTGGATTTGGAGTAACAAAAAAGAAATGAAAATTTGTAACAAAAAAAAAACACATCCACCAGGCATGAAATGTTCTGATAATACTAGATAATGCTCCACCAACAATGTTGAAATATTTGAAAAATGCTCCACTGTGTAAACAAAGAGCACTTTGAGCTTAGCTAGAAGATGATCTACATCAAGCAATGTTGTCTGCATGTCTTCAGTGTTTCAATAATAACAGATCAGTCTGCAAGCAACATAACTATCAAATGATGTCAATGTAGACAAGGATAAAGCCACTACAAATGATTGATATCACCAACCATAAAATAGGAAAGTGTTAAAAATAAAGCATAAATAATGTTTCTAATATAAAACATGAAAAAGGTTATACAGTAACTATCACCAAGTGAATTGTTCAATTTTAAGAGTCAATTCATGTAAAACTGTTAAAAGCCAAGGTTTAAAAATATTGAGAAACAAAGTTACCAACTGCATTAGCTGATCATTGTATCACTGAGATTAAGTAAAATTGTACTTTTTTTTATTCAATTAGTAGTAATTTCCCCAGCAGTAATTTGTTGCAGATTTTCATGGTACTAATATAATGATATAGGTATCTTGGTCAATGCCCTATGGGCCGGCTCGAAAGGTCAATAGATAGATAGAATATAATGAGCAAACAACAGTGTAACAACAGCTACAATACAAGTGTTTTTAAAAGAACTCAGACTGTACATGTCATGTCATTATTGAAGTTTCACTATCCATGTCACACTCACAAGCTTATAGTTAAGAATGACAACAAGCAATAAGAAGCAAAATAAACACAGATATTTTGGTAAAATTGTAATCATCAACGACTAGACAAAGACAGTGAGTAGAAGAGAAAGCTGAACTAAAATGAGGTCACATTAAAAAAGCTAAGCACTTTTCAAATTAATATACAAACTAAACTAAACAAGCAATAATGAAATGAAAGAGATAAAATGTATTAAAATTGAAAAGGTAGAACATAAAAACATAGACAGTAAGTTTATCTCCAAGCACTGTACCGTTCATAAAAGAGGACAAATTACATCAATGATATGTGTGACAGCACAGATATAATAAGTTGACAACCTGTTGAGAATTGGTACATGTGTCCTGTTGGTTCAAACAGAATCTTAAAATGTTGCAATAAAATAGAAATACAATTAATTCACAGACACTTTATCTAAAAATGAGTTGTATACACGCACAAAAAACACATAATTTTATTCAGAGGGTCAACTGTTTATAACATTAAAATAAAAAAAATAAAAAAACATACAAATGATATGAAATTATTCTGCGTAAATAAAACTGTACTTTAAGAGTGAAGACCTTGAGATCACAAAGTTGCTGAAAATGTCAAGCCTTATAGCTTCCTTGGCACAAATTCAATAAAGATTAGTGGAATAGATGTTAGTTCAGTTATCTACAAAATAAAAATGTGCAATAAAAATAATTTGTGTTGACCTTCACCAAACAACTGTGTAAAAAAAAAAGTATTTTCTGATAATCTATGACTAATGCCAGTTTCACATATCAAATGACCATTATCACATTGAATGACATTGCAAGACAAAGGTAGTAACCTGAAGTGATATAACAAAGGCTGACAATAAAATAACTTCTAGTGCCACAGCCTAATGACTCCAAGCATAAGGCCTCCAACTGCAATCACTGTACCTGCATGGACAAATAAAAATGAGTTAAACAAATATGTCAGTATGTTGTCAGTGTTGTGTTTTACAGCGCAGACACATCTTGGCTGCCCACTAACAACTTCATTTCCTACTCCCCAACTTTCTCAACAAACACATTTCTAGGACTGAATTATGCAAGTTATGTACGCATAAATATATGCTCAATGATTTGCTGCAATTTTATTATTTATTAGAGGTATATGCTCACTGCAATATATTAGAACTGAGCATATAAACATTAGCTCAGTAGTTAGTGAACTGGACTACAAAGGACATGAGGTAGGGTTCAATTCCAACAGACGGCTTGCGGTTCACCTAGCCTTTAATGGGTACCAAATTTTTTTGGGGAAAGTAAAGCGGCACGGACATAATACCGACCACATTACCCCAAAAATCATGTGCTGAAGGTCTGTAAAATTTATGGTCACTAACACCATATTCCCTATACGCCACTTGGCGTGACTGGGGCACTTTACTTTATTTTTTTCCTATATAAACATTTACTCACAAAAAAATAGAAGTGACAAAACTTGTACTGAAGACAAAGCAATTATAAGAAATAATAGGATATGGTTATATATTATTCTCAAACAATTAAATAACATTCACCACAATGATATACATAAAATCATACAATAACAGCAACTTATGTCTATGTACTGTAATAAGAAAATATTTTATGCACGCATCATTCTTTCAAAGATATCTGGTTCAGGACTAGTGGCTTCTTTGCTGCAGTGTGATTTCAACTGATTCTTTTTGGTTTGGATTTTCGTTTGTGCAGACAGCTGTTGTCTGGTTGAATTTACTTGACAACATGGTCTTGTGCCCGCACGCTGAGATAGTGCTGTAGGCAACTAGCCATGGAGTTTAGTGAAATGATATAAGGTCCTAGCTTTGCCCTGGAAGTAATGTGTGAAATATCTGTTTCCGACTGCAAATCTTCCACCAGGACTGTGGTCGGATCAAGTGTTTCACTGAAGTAGAGGCCTAGCTTTGTTTGTTGGGACAGAGATTATTGTTGTGGCATGCTCACTAATCATGAAGCTTATGCAGATTTGGCGCTGGTGCATGGAGATTATGCTGCCTGTGATGGCAACCCAGAAGCGTCCATTTTAAGCTGCACACCATTTATCCAGAACACTGCACGTTCAACAGAATAGTATGAATGGAAAAACACAAAATTTTGACAGAACACAACTTCCATTTGCGTTGAGTGCGTGGCATCCTGATTGTCGTGCGCCTCTTGGCTGGTTGCCTCCGACTTCAGCACTTGAACTTGCTAGAGCAGACTGTGGTCTTGCTCGGTTGTAGGAAGGCCTGGCCAGTCTTAGTTTTCAGTCCCTGGTGACTGTTAAGCCCCATCCCCATGACAAGGAGCTGGCCTTGATGAGGTTATCATTATACGCCTAAGAACAGGACACAATCGACTCCATAGTCACATGTATACAAATTCAAGATCGGCACATCAACTACTTGTACATGTGGACAGGCACCCCAGACTGCTGAACACATACTTCAAGACTGCACTGAATATAGTAGACTGAGGAAAATCCATTGGCCCATAGATACAACACTACAGACAAAACTATATGGGCCACTGCCAGAATTACAAAAGACAGTAAAATTTATACAGGAAACGACATTGCAGATATAGACAATACTTCAGGCGAACGAAAGATAGATAGATAGACAGAACACAACACATTCAGTTGAACAGTGTGAGTGGTCGGGATGAACACTTTGTTGGTTGCTGAAACAAGATCTGAGGATGTCATTCCATTCTAATGTATGATGAAAACTAACATTTAGATAAAACAAGAACAAGTGCAGAATGGTATTATCATTGACAATGTGACTACAGGAACGTAGACTACATAACAAACACACTATCGTCATCATGGGCCATACCAGTTAGTGTGGGTGATCATGTCCATTCACAATTCTCAGTCCTTATTGCATTGTACAACAATTCTGTTCTTCACCGTTTACTGTACCACAATACAAAGCTGTCTAGTATCTTCTCTCTCTGTCGTCCTTGATTTCCCTGTTCCTTCATTTTGCCAGTTGCGATCAAGTATTCCATAATAACAAAATTCAATTCTCACGATGTGCCAGAAAAATGTAATTCTTTCTGTTTTTTTTTAGGAACTCCCTTTTTGAGTTGACTTGCTTGAGAAATTCCTCGTTGGTCATTTTAGTTGTCCAGGGAACTCTCAACATTCTTCTAAGAAATCATATCTCTAAGACCTCTAATCATCTTTTAATCTGTTTGTCTACTGCCCATGATTCACTTCCATATATCAGGATTGACTCTATATAGCACCGATGAACTCTCTTTCTCACTTCTATTGATATAGATTTGTTGCATAAGACGTTTTTCATTTTCTGAAATGCTATTTTGGCCTGAGCTATTCTGCTTTTTATTTCCATGGTGCATCCTCCATCCGATGTTATTACTGTGCTCAAGATTTTATGCTCTGCACTTGTGTAAGATTTGTCACGCATATTATATGTCAAACACATCATATACAGGGCATATTAGAGCTAGCTAAATTATAGCTATTAACTTTTTCCTGTATTGTATTGTTTTTGACATAAAACTCAAATGCAAAAGTTGATAACATTGTTCAGTATTTACATGTTATCAAACAAATTGACAAGGATCTGTCCACTTCACATACACAATTGTACATTTCATGTACATTCTTTATATTTGAAATAAATAACATGAAAGCAATTTCCCGATAAAGTAACAAACAAATGCTCTAACCTCCTGCATACTTGAAAACATCATTACGATACACTTCATATATGGTTCTGAGGTTTGCTATCTCAGTTTCAATTTTATTGTGAAGTTGCTGTAGTCTCTTCTCATTTTCAGCATGCTGTAGACATGAAACAGAATAAACTAGGATATCAATAGCCAGCCTGTCAAACTGAGTAGTTTATTAACATACCTTAAATACACAGTAACATTTGAATTTTATTGTATTTACCTGTCTTAAGCTGTGAACCAACAAAGTGTGGCAGTATTGTTAAGGTGGTGTGATAATGAGTTTTTTTAAATTAAATGACCAAGTTATTTTATATGATATGATAATACAATGCACTGCAAGTAAAAAAAAAAAAAGCTTTTTATTTCTGTTAACATCTTAACGTTTCTATAGAAACCAGGATAAACAACCACCATATTGGAGGAATATTTAGATTTCAGTTTTCTGTGTTAATATGCACAACAGCAACACAATTCTTTGCACGTTATGTAATGATGGAACTATAATGTTAGTTTTTTGTTAATGTGTCAGGTTTTTTAAATATTTTTTTCTACTAGTCCAAAATTATGGATGGTAGCATAGTAATTGCTCATTGAACAAGAAAATTCTATGTACTCTAAACAAAATCTCTTTATTAATCCATTCATAACATATCAGAGTGAAACTGTGCAAAGTTTCATGATCCTAATTTATCTCATTATGTGCAGCTGTATGACAAAAAAATAAAATGGAGAAAAACAAGAACAAATTAAAACAAACATCTCAATCTTATGCTGCCTGCTTCCCCTAGCCTTTTCATATTTTGAGCCCTTAGCAAAGGACAAAAAACTGGCTGGCTTTTGAGCTACTATTGCTGGCTGGCTTTTGAGCTACTATTGCTGGCTGTGTCCTGAGCTACTATTGCTAGTTGTGTCCTGAGCTGCTATTGCTGGCTGTGTCCTGAGCTGTTATTGCTGGCTGTGTCCTGAGCTGCTATTGCTGGCTGTGTCCTGAGCTGCTATTGCTAGCTGTGTCCTGAGCTGCTATTGCTAGCTGTGCCCTGAGCTGCTATTGCTAGCTGTGGCCTGAGCTGCTATTGCTAGCTGTGGCCTGAGCTGCTATTGCTAGCTGTGCCCTGAGCTGCTATTGAGCCAAAATTAAATTCTCTGATGGATGTCAGGACAGCAAATTCCACTATGCAGTGTGCAGCACAATTCATTGGCAACTTGTGTCTTGCCAGACAAACACCTGCTGAGCAATTCATCATCAGTCAGCCTGTCATAAATTGGTTTCAAGTGCATATGCAGTTTCTCTCGATGAAGAGGGTGTGCAGCAGCTCAGTACTTGGACCAGGTTCCTGATGTTGAGCTACAGCCTGCTGGAGAAAACACCAGAGCTCTTCACCCTGAGGACAATATTGATGTGAGGGCTTGCATGTTAGTTGAATATCTATGGTAGAGAGAAGTGAGCTTAGCTTTCCTCCCCTACTGTTTCGTGACTTCCTTATCTCCTGGCAGTAATATATGGTCAGCTTATTGATAGTGTTTTGTGTAAGCTGACCATGGCCATGTCCTCCTAACGTGATGCTTCTTTTCTTCTGAAACACAATTCTCTATCTCAGATTGTATAGGAAGTCTGGTACATAATCTCCACCTACCTATAAAAATAAAACTACAACAAACAAAGCTTGACAACAGCAAGATAGAAATGTGTTTGAAACTATTAACCCTTGATTATGATATCTACCTGTGACGCATGTCATTACTTTTCATAGTTCCAATTACTACCACTTAATTGTAACAGTAGGAGCACTAAAAATAGTTTTCTTTGAACTTTCGACACTCATAATCTAGGGCTAATGGGTAAGGATTTTAATCAATCTGATAGTACTTACTGCTTCTATTGCACGTCCCCTCTCAAGATTAATGTCAAGGCTGAACTGTCCTTTCAGTTTCACAATCTCATCATTCATATGGCCTTGAACTTGAGACAACTCAATGCTTATTTTCTGTTTGGTAGAAAAAAAAAAACATTCACAACTTCAATAAATAGTCATTTCCACACAGACTCATCTAATGGGGTACATGTCATAAAGATATTGATATAAAATGAGTAGTCCAAAGTAGGGCATTATATTCTACATGTAGTGTCACAAACAATGTTGCTCATGTCAGTTATGAACAGCTCCGGAGGGGAAGAATGAGTAATTAAATGGGAATTACTTTTATTTGTGTGGTCTACTGTGGAAAATCATAGATGACACATATAAGCTAGAAAATGTCAAAAAACAAAAGCTTAAAGTAGTCAGTCATAAACACACAAAGTATGCACCATTAATCTATTTTTGTAATTTGCCACACACACACACTCGCACACATACATATACATACATATATGGCAATTCTGTCTTGTCAGAAGGTTTAGTGGAAGCTAATGTGTATTTTGTTTTTAGGTTTTATTTTTGCCAAACAACTTCTCTCATGGCTGATTCTACCAATGTTTGACAAAAACACTCAGCCAGAGAATGAACAAGTCCACAGGGTTTTCCATCTTTTGTCACGAGTGTTTTCTCTTCCATGTTTTGCCATAGTACAGCCTCAAATTGAATCATCAAAAGGCATGTACTGGCAACAAACAGTAGCTATACGAGTTAGCAACCAAATAGGACAATTCCAATATATAAAACAAGGAGTCAGACAAGGCTGTGTTCTGTCACCGGATTTGTTTTTACTTTACAGCGAACATATGAGATCAATAGTAGACAAAAAAAGGAATTGAAGTCAACGGTCACAACATAAATAATTTGTGACATGTGGATGACACACTCTTAATATCAGAGATAGGGAATGAACTACAAGAAATGATAGACATAATAGTAAAAGAAAGCAACAAGAAAGGTCTCAGTCTGAATAGTAAGAAAACAGAAGTCATGGTCGTATCAAAGAAAAAATCACCATCATGCAGCATAAAAACAAACAGGACAAATCTGAAACAAGTACAACGCGTCAATTACTTGGGTACAATAATAAAATCAGATGGAAGTGCACCACCGAAATAAAAAGCAGAATAGCTCAGGCCAAAATAGCATTTCAGAAAATGAAAAATATCTTATGCAACAAATCTATATCAATAGAAATGAGAAAGAGAATTCATTGGTGCTATATAGAACCAATTCTGACCTATAGAAGCGAATCATCGACAGTAAAACAAATGAAAAGATGATTAGAAGCCAAAGAGATGGGATTTCTCAGAAGAATGTTGAAAGTTCCCTGGACAGCTAAAAAGACCAATAAGGAAATTCTCAAAGAGACCAACACAAAAAAGGGAGCTCCTAAAAAACATCAGAAAGAAACAATCAACATTTTTCAGACACATCATAAGAAGAGGAAAGTAGGAATACTTGGTTACAACTGGCAAAATAAAAGGAAAGAGAGATCGCGGACGACAAAGAGAGAAAATACTGGATATCTTGGTGTCATTGCTCGGAAAACAGTCAACAACAGAACTGATACGATGCACTGTGGATAGAAGATTGTGGAGGGACATGATCACCTACGCCAATTGGTTTGGCACATAATGATGACAGCCTCAAATGATGTTAAGCCAATTTTTATACAGGTTCTCCATGATGTGTGTCCAATCTCTTGCCAGATGTTCCCAGCCATTTTAACAAAAAACGGAACCCACTGGTTAAGTTAATACCTGAATGGACAAAGGATGAGACTAAAATGTCATCAACAACTGATAATCAACAAGCCTCTAGAATATGAGAGTACCCTTTTTGTTTACTAATGTCAGCACAGATTGGCAGAGTTTTTTTGTTAGAGTGATGCCTGAGTCTGACAGCATAGAAATTATATTTCCATTGAGGCCATAAGTCCTACTTGATTCTTGTAAATCCCTCCATAATCTCAGACCCTCCCTCTCATGTTCTGTTATCTAAATCTGTACATGTATTTTATCACATGCTGTGTTCTCTCACTCTGTGTCTGCTTGTCTAAACTATTGTTAGCACAACATCACATTTATCAAATCTACTGTTGCACCACAAGATACTGCCGTTTGCTTTATTAAATAAAGACATAGGTTGGTATTTTTTTTTCCTTTCGGAGATTTCAGTTTTGGTGGAGTGAGCGAGAGAGAGATTCAGTTTTCTCATACTTATGATCATCATAACTGATGTGAATGTTGAGAGAGAACACATTCATGAAATATAATTATACAACAAATAAGAAACACAATAACCCTGCAATTCTCACTAAATATATGTAAATTAATTAAAATATATTTGGACAAAAATGAAAAAAATAACAAAATATCTTTTGGAAGTAATTAATAATGAACGCCAAAAGATAAAAAAAAAACATAGTTAAAGCTAAGCTTCTACCTCAATGTACAGAAAACTAAGATGATGTCCACAGACAAAGCAAAGAACCAACCCAAAATCAACATTGACATTGAAGAACATTGTAACAAACTATAAATATCAGGGATCTGTACTAGATAACAAAGGAGGCTGCCAGAAGGAGACCAAAAGACTAGCAATATGGATACAAAAATGAGATGCCATGAACAACATATGGCACAATACAAATGAAGCAGTAAAATGAAAACTACTATGCATTAATTTCCTGATAACAACATATGGTGGTCAATCTTGTAAATAATCATGATGACAATTGGTTTATTCTAAACAAAATGCTACAAAAAGAAATACTAAGGATAACTTCAATAATGAAAAAGATCACTGAAGATATAATAAAAGGCCTGAACACTGACACTAACAGGCTTATAAACTGCATATTACAATGGAAATTAAAATACTTTGGATATGTTAAAAGACACAGTGCGTTGGAAAGAAACATAATGAAGGCATGGTTCCAGAAAGATAAGACAGGGGCAAGCGAAAAAGAAGGTGGTTTCAAGACATTAAACAGACCTCGAACTTAACAACAGAAGTGGGAGATCTGGCTAGAGACAGAGATTATTCCAGAAGGGCTGTGGTGAGTGCAATGTTCTGTGGGAGATCTGGCTAGAGACAGAGATTATTTCAGAAGGGCTGTGGTGAGTGCAATGTTCTGTGGGAGATCTGGCTAGAGACAGAGATTATTCCAGAAGGGCTGTGGTGAGTGCAATGTTCTGTGGGAGATCTGGCTAGAGACAGAGATTATTCCAGAAGGGCTGTGGTGAGTGCAATGTTCTGTGGGAGATCTGGCTAGAGACAGAGATTATTTCAGAAGGGCTGTGGTGAGTGCAATGTTCTGTGGGAGATCTGGCTAGAGACAGAGATTATTCCAGAAGGGCTGTGGTGAGTGCAATGTTCTGTGGGAGATCTGGCTAGAGACAGAGATTATTCCAGAAGGGCTGTGGTGAGTGCAATGTTCTGCATAGGACATATCCAGTCGATGATGATGACCAAGCAGATGAATTCATGTTTTTTTTTTTTAAATTAATGGTAAAATAACAGACTATTTAGTATTTAGACAAGCGATAGATTTGTTGATGAGTTACCTCAGTTTCTGTCTTCAAGGAAGAGAATTCACTCTTTTGCAGCAGAGTCATATCCTTTTTCACTGACACAATCTCAGACATCAACTGTAGAACTGCTATCTCCTGTTTACAAAAAGAAAACAATGACCACAAACTGATAGCAGAACAGCAAGAGATTTCACAGGGCAAGCACAGCACACTGAAGAGAACAATTAAGTTGAATGGGACAGTGTTAAAACATACCAATTAACCCACATAGCTGGAAATAATAATAACTTAGGACAGCAGTTGTGTAGCAGGAGCAGAGTTAAGGTTTAACTGAGCTCAGACAAAGTCTCAATTTTAAAGAGTTGAAAAATATATTGCACAACTCATCTTTGACAAAAGAAGTAAGGAAAAGCACTTATCTGGGTACTGCCAGTCCTGACAAATGGAAGTGAATCGTAGACAAGATAAATTTAAAATATGGTTTTTACAGAAGAATGTTGAAAATACAACTTAAAAGATGGACATTCTAAATGAGGCCAAGGCCAAAAAAAATTATTTTTTTGTGATAAATGGAATTTTAAGGAAAAAAGTAACAGAAAGAAACATATAAAAAATCTTCATTATGATTGAATGTCATAGTAGAAAATCAACAAAAGAAAAGAAAAAAACAAATGTTGAGACAGACAGCTAAAGAAAGACAAGATCATCTATGTCATTAGTCACTGCACTTGATGATGACAAAGGTGCAAAAGTACATTTTTATGTGTGTATTTTTTAAAACCACTCTTGGCCATAGTAAGGCCCACATTTTAGAGCAGCAAATATTTGTCATTAAAAAAAAACATATAATGGTTGATATAAGAAAGATTATTTCACATTTCTGTTTAACAATTTATGATTAATTCCTTTTTTAATAATCAACTTCTGCTATTCAGATAAATCAAAAAAAGTTAAAAACTAGACTATGAGCTTAGATCATTCACTTGTTTCCAATAGGTTTGTTGCACAGGATGAATTTTGTGTGCCAAATTTTAATTCTTTGGCTGATTAGAGCAGTACAATCATGTAGAAAATATTGCGGAGTCTGTGATAGTAAGTCACTCAAGACCAAATACAGTCAGTGTTATAGCTAAATAGTCCTATTCTAGAATGGTAGTCATGCCCACATATAGAGCAGATGTAGATAAATATTGAGGCTGAACGAGTGATTTACAAATTTATATCAATTCCGATATCTGTGGCACATATTTGCAAAATTTGACTTTCAAACTTTGAAAACTGCTTTTCATATGTTATCACTCACTAAAAGATTATGGAAAGGAATATTCAATTTATGTTCCCCCAATGTAATGAGATGACTTTATTTCACTGACAAATTAAAAAAATAAAATGACAATATTTTTAAAATTAAGATTTAAAATAATTTAAAAGATAAAAAAAAAACCCAACAAAAATGATAAAATGAAGCACAGGAGAGTTAGTTGCGAAGGACCAATGATGACCTGCTGTGGTTTAGTAACCATATGTCTGCTTTGATGATCTAAGGTGTTGTTGATAATCTCCACTAAGCACTCAGCACAGCCCTCAGCTTGCTCTCTTGTGAACCCTAGAAAATACAATTCAAAATTAATGGGGGCAAAGGCAATCTAGCTGAGAGACAGAAATATAAGGTGAGAAACAAAGACAGGTACAAAGATATTTAATCTTTTTTGTTTAACTTCTGGGCATGGATTGATTCCTACTGCCATCCCCAAATGTATGCCAACAGAGAATGACAACAACTTCATCTACATCAATCAATGACACACACAGTTTACTCCACATCTGTCATCTTCTATAGATTATAAATATAAGTCTATCTATCTATTGACCTTTCGAGCCGTAGCCGGCCCATAGGGCGTAGACCAAGATACTCCTTCTCTTAATATAAGTACATTAGCTTTATTTGGTTTGTCTTGTAAAAATTAAGATAATAAGCATTCTAGTATATTTATCTAGCTGCTCTCATAATGCTTTGTTTCGACTCCTGTCATTCTTTAAGGTGCTTACCTGTGGTGTATCCTTATTAGAGTTTGTGGTAAGAACTACACTGGACCACATTGATAGCAGTCAGTTAATTTGGTTACAAGGAAACAAATATCAATGAGGAAGCATAGACAGTTGTCAGTGGGAAATAAGTGAAATTGCACCCTTCTCTATGCAGTGTGGATATGCCTTTGAATCACCCATCACTGAAACATTGTCTTGTATGTGCAATTCTGTCAAATAAAATGTTTTGGCCTACTATATGTTTTAGCACACAATTTATATAAGAAATATTCATATGTGCAAAATCTACTTTACCTTTGAGCTTAATATTGACAAACCTTTAAGGTCCATTAAAATCTATGACTGCATGAAAAAAACACATAACAGCCAAATAGTTTCTAAGAAAGTTGATGATGAGTTTGGGCATAAATTTCCAAATGGATTACGGTAGGGTCAAAAACAGGTTAAAGGGTTCTAAAAATATTGGGAGGGGGCATTTATATATCCCCCTCACATATTTTTAGAACCCTTTAACCTGTTTTTGACCCTCCCATTGACTGGTTAAATGTGTATTCTGCGCCACTCTTTCATTCTTCTTTTGGCCATGATACAGGGAAGACATTTTGATTTTTGTTTCTCGTGCTAGCTTTAAAAATTATTTTGTTTTAGATACTTTATTAGTTAGCTATGCAGGACTAGATTTACTGACATATCTATGTGTGTGTTGTTTGTTTGTTCCTGCTGAAGGCATATTGAGCCAGAACATTCAAATTTGTGTCATCCATTAATCACATAAAGCTTTAACCATACAATTTTTTTCTTTCATGTCTCCAACACATGTCCACCTTCTTTTTTCATTCATTTCTCCAACACATGTCCACCTTCTTTTTTTCATTCATTTCTCCAACACATGTCCACCTTCTTTTTTTTTCATTCATTCTCCAATACATGTCCACCTTTTTTTCATTCATTCTCCAATACATGTCCACCTTTTTTTCATTCATTCTCCAATACATGTCCACCTTTTTTTCATTCATTTCTCCAACACATGTCCACCTTCTTTTTTTCATTCATTTCTCCAACACATGTCCACCTTTTTTTCATTCATTTCTCCAATACATGTCCACCTTTTTTTCATTCATATCTCCAACACATGTCCACCTTCTTTTTTTCATTCATTTCTCCAACACATGTCCACCTTCTTTTTTTTCATTCATTTCTCCAACACGTCCACCTTTTTTTCATTCATTTCTCCAACACATGTCCACCTTCTTTTTCATTCATTTCTCCAACACATGTCCACCTTCTTTTATCAATTATGCATGATATTGAATGGATACTTTGTCTTTATCTCTGTACTAGTCTTGAATTCATCCATGGCATACCAAGTATTTTCCTAAGACTTTTAAAATGCATCTAATTTATTTTCTACCTGTTAAGTTGTTTTCCAGCTCTCACATGCTTAAGTAAGGGTCATCATCAAGTGCCATCTCCGCAATGAAGGTTGGCTACCATGGAGCACCATTCTGCTGTCTCTTGCTTTGATGGTGCAGGTTGTCATAGGCTGATTTGTCCATCTTTTGATGTTACTTGTCCATGTTAGTCTTGGTCTGTCTCTTTTACCTTGTATTTTCCCATCCAAGATTACTTTTAGTAGGCTGTTGTGTCTTTTAACATGGCCCAAAAATCACATCTGTCTTTTTAAATTGTGTTTAGTAGTTCTCTCTTCATTATTAGTTGTTTTAAGACTTCATTGTTTGTATTCATTTCGTTCTATATATCCACATTTCAAAGACTTCAATTCTCAATTCTGTTTTTTTGTCTAATGTCCATGTTTCTGCACCATATAGGAATGTTGAGAAGACATAACATTTTGCTATTCTTAGTTTTAGCCCTGGTGTTATTTGTTTTGATGTTAGTATGTTTTTCATAACATTAAAATTACTTTTTGCCATTTCTATTCTTTTGCTTATTTCAATTGCACATTTTCCATCACTGGTTATAGTATGTCCAAGGTAGTTGTAGTTCTGAACTATCTCCAGGTCTATTCCTTCAATTTGATATCCAGTTGTGGGTTTTGAGTATTTTCTTTGTTTATGATCATAGTTTTAGTCTTTTTGATATTCATATCTAGTCCATATTTTTTGCTTGTCATGTTTATTTCATTAAGTAATTGTTGTAGATCTTTAGGATTTTCTGCTAGTCGTACAGTATTATCAGGACATCTTCATCATCATCATGTACCCTGCCGGTTGGCGTAGGCGATCATGTCCCTCCACAATCTTCTATCTACAGTGCATCGTATCAGTTCTGTTGTTGACTGTTTTCCATGCCATGACACCAAGCTATCCAGTATTTTCTCTCTTTGTCGTCCGCGATCTCTCTTTCCGTTTATTTTGCCAGTTGTAACCAAGTATTCCAACTTTCCTCTTCTCATGATGTGCCTGAAAAATGTTGATTGCTTCTTTCTGATGTTTTTTAAGAGCTCCTTTTTTGTGTTGGCCTCTTTGAGAACTTCCTCATTGGTCTTTTTATCTGTCCAGGGAACTTTCAACATTCTTCTGAGAAATCCCATCTCTGTGGCCTCTAACCGTCTTTTCATTTGTTTGTCTACTGTCCATGATTCGCTTCCATAGGTCAGAATTGGTTCTATCTAGCACTGATGAACTCTCTTTCTCATTTTTATTGACATAGATTTGTTGCATAAGATATTTTTCATTTTCTTAAATGCTATTTTGGCCTGAGCTATTCTGCTTTTTATTTCTGTGGTGCATCTCCCATCTGATGTAATTATTGTGCCCAAGTATTTGAAACGTTGCACTTGTTTTAGAATTGTCTCGTTTATTTTTATGCTGCATGATGGTGATGATTGTTTTCCTCAATATAACCATTACTTCTGTTTTCTTACTATTCAGACTGAGACCTTTCTTGTTGCTTTCTTCTACTATTATGTCTATCATTTCTTGTATTTCGTTCTCTGTCTCTGCTATTAAGACTGTGTCATCCGCATATCGCAAATTATTTATGTTGTGACCGTTGACTTCAATTCCTTTTTTGTCTACTATTGATCTCATAATATATTCGCTGTAAAGTGAAAACAAGTCCGGTGACAGAACACAATCTTGTCTGACTCCTTGTTTTATATATTGGAATTGTTCTGTTTGGTTGTTAATTCGTATAGCTGCTGTTTGTTGCCAGTACATATTTTTTATGATTCGCAGATCCTTGCCATCAATGTTTAATTTCTCCAGCATATTGATTATTTCCACATGCTTTACTTTGTCAAATGCTTTCGTGTAGTCTATAAAGCACATATATAGATCTTTCTTTACCTCTATAGATCTTCAGGACATCTTAGGTTATTGATTATCTTTCCATTAATTTGTAGGCCTGGTATCTCTGTGATGTTTTTAAAGATTTGCTCAGTGTATAGATTGAACAAGGGGTGTCCGGTTAGCGCAATCGATAGGCGGTTGGCTTACCACGGCAACAGCCGGGGTTCGTTCCCTGGCGAGGACACCTGGGTTTTACTAATTCCCTAAAAATTAGTAGGAGCCGCGATAGCTCAGTGGTTAGTGAACTGGACTACTACGGACAAGGGGTAGGGTTCGATCCCAACCGACGGCTCCGGGTTCACCCAGCCTTAAATGGGTACCGGATTTTTTCTGGGAAAGTAAAAGCAGCACGGGCGTAATACCGACCACATTACCCCAAAAATCATGTGCTGAAGGTCTGTAAAATATAGGGTCACTAACACCATATTTCCCTATACGCCACTCGGCGTGACGGGGGGTACTTTACTTTTTTTATAGATTGAACAAGCTTGATGATAGCATGCATCCCTGTCTTAATCCTCTTTTTTATATCAATGGGTGTAGAGTTCTCTTTGTTATATTTTATCATTGCTGTTTTCTCCCAGTATAGATTACATATTAGTCATATGTCCATGTCATCTAGATGTATCTCCTTTAGGCATTCTATAAGTTGTTTGTGGCGTATGTTGTGTGTAAGTTGTAAGTAAGGGTACAATGGATAATATGTTTAGTTTCAAAATCCTGAACTCTGATGATGTGCTTAATAATTTTAATTTCCATATTTTGTCAAGGTTTCTGAAAATCATTGATTTTTTTTGCTATTTTGTTTCTAATTTCTTTCTTTGTGTCTCCTAGATCTATACAACTCTCAAGATATACAAAGAGATCTACTTCTTCCACCGCTTTTCCTTCCAGATATTTTTTTCTGGACACATTTTTATTTCTCAACAACTTCATCTTTTCTTTCAAGAGTATTTGAAACATCCTAAACTTCTGTAATAATTTGTTTCCATTGGCCGATACTATTTAAATTTAAATTAAAGAAACTTTAATAAAAAAAAT
Organism: Megaustenia siamemsis; assembly: GCA_032433765.1. Taxonomy (NCBI): domain Eukaryota; kingdom Metazoa; phylum Mollusca; class Gastropoda; order Stylommatophora; family Ariophantidae; genus Megaustenia; species Megaustenia siamemsis. Next base: position 43,673,783 of record JAVIAB010000106.1, on the reverse strand, counting down.
AAAAAGATCCCTGTTATCCCCATTCCTACTGTTTTACCACAACATGTCATTGTAATTACAAAATTAATATTATTATATAAAACAAACAAAAACACAAGGCACACATATTTTACCTTTAGATTCCAGCTTCTTGGCAAAAGCCAAAGTATCAAAGTAGTAAACTTGTCTAACTGTGGAGGGGTCAACACGTCGAGAGGCCAGTAATGGTGCATCCTCTAAAGATTACATTTAAATACCACTTTATGAAATAACTAATGGTGATGGTTTTCATGCTAATAAAAGAAAAAATTTGGAGATATCATAATTAACTGTTTTATTTATGGCCAAACTCATGTGGCCCCAAGACTTATTTGAGTTGTCCATGACCCTCTTCTAGTGTTTTCATTAAAAGAAAATAGACCAATGACATAATTTCTTTATTGGTGGGAATTAGGCAGACAAGACACATTTTTTCAGCAGATTCTATAGCCCTTGCTAGATAGACAAGAAACTTACATAGAGGTGAACAAAGAAGCGAGAAGATTCATTAAAAGGGATAAGAGGAAAAATATAGATGAACTAGCCAAGGAGGCAGCAAACAAAGGAAAAATGAAAGAAGCATACAACAGGAGGAAGAAATTAAACGGAACATACAAACAGATCAATACCTTTATTAAAGGTAAGAAAGGAAATCTGCTTAGTAATATAAGGGAACAAATGAAGAGATTGAAAGAACACTTTGAAGCACTCTTGAACAGACCAGGTCCAAGTAACCCTCGAGATATATTTACCAGCAGGGGAAGAGTTGCAAGATAACTGAAGAAAGCTAAGCAAGGAAGAAATACTGAAAGCCATTAAGCTATTAAAAAATGGTAAAGCCACAGGACCAGATGAAATTCCCACAGAAGTCATCAAAGCAAATAGCATCTTTACCAAGATTATACATAATCTACTAGATAAAACGAGCCTCAGTTAACATCAAATTAAATTTATATTTACTCAAATCAGACAAGAAGTTGCAAGACAAATATCAAATCACAATTAAGAACAGGTACAATGCAAAAGAGAAGATACAAAGCATTGATGAACAGTGGGAAATGCTAAAAGAATCAATGCAACAAACATCAAAAGAGTTCATACCACCAGTGAGGACAAATTCAAGGAAGAAATGGATGACAGATGACATTTTGCAGCTAATGGATACAAGAGGAAGAAATAAAGAAAATAAATATGAGTATAAGAGATTAAATAAAGAAATTGTATTAAAATGCAATGAAACATGGTTAAAACAGAGCTGCAAAGAGATTGAAATGCAACAAAAAGGAGATGACAAAGTTATATACAAACAAATTGAAGAATTAACAGGAAGAAAAATGCAATCAAAAACTGGATGTTTAAAATCAAAGGAGGGAAAACTGTTGATTCAACAAGAAAACATAATGGAATGATGGACAGAATACTTTAAAGATCTTTATAATGAACGAACAGAAGTAAATATTAAGGATAATGGAGAAGGACCAGAAATACTCAAAGAAGAAGTGGAAGACGCCTTGCGCAATATGAAAGCAGGAAAAGCTCCTGGACCAGATAATATAACTAAAGAAGAGATTGAAGCCATGTGATTTTGGAATAGAAATAATAACAAAAATATTGAATGATATCTACAACCTATATACCAAGCGACCTGCTCAAATCAATATTCATAGCCCTACCAAAGAAATCTGGTGTGATTGAGTGCGATGATCATCGCACAATAAGTCTTATGAGTCATGTGACTAAGATATTACTAAGAATCATCATGTGAAGAGTGCGAAACTAAATCAGTCCAGAAATTAGCGATGAACAGTGTGGTTTTGTTAGAGATAAAGGAACAAGCAATGCCATATACATCATAAGATCTTTAGTAGAAAGAGCCATAGAGGTGAAAACAGATCTATACCTATGTTTCATAGCTTATACCAAAGCATTTGACACAGTAAAGCACCAAGAAATAATCAAAATTTTAGAAAGCATAAATGTAGACAGCAAAGATCTAAGAATAATAAAGAACATGTACTGACAACAAACAGCGGCCATACAAACTGGAAACCAAATGGGAATGTTTCGACAAATAAAACAGGGTGCTAGGCAAGGTTGTGTGCTGTCACCAGATTTGTTTAATATTTATAGTGAAATTATTTTAAATCCATAAGGGGCATGCCTGGAATAACAATCGGAGGTCATAATATAAATAATCTGAGGCATGCTGATGATACAGTCTTAATCGCTAAGAGTGAAAATGAGTTACAAGAAATGTTGGACATTATAGTGAAGGAAAGCAAAAATAAAGGAATTAAGCCTTAATAGCAAAAAGACAGAAGTAATGGTAACAACAAAGAAAAAGACATCACCTCAGTACAAAATAAAGACAAGTGGAACAATATTAAAACAGGTAAATGAATTTAAATATTTGGAAACTTTGTTAACCTCAGACAGAAGATGAGATGCAGAATGGCTCAGGCAAAAGCAGCTTTCCAAAAAATGAGGAAGATACTATGTAATCCATTTTTGACAATAAAAACAAGAAAGAGTTCTTAAATGTTATGTAGAGCCAGTCTTAACATATGGATGTGAATCATGGACAATAGGACAACAGACAAGAAAATCACTGGAGTCTGTAGAAATGTGGTTTTACAGAAGAATGTTGAGAATACCAAGGACAGCTAAGAAGATTAATAAAAACGTTCTGAAAGAGGCCAAAGCAAAAAAGAGAGCTAATTTCCAATATTAGGAAGAAACAATCATCATTTTTTGGCCATGTAATGAGAAGAGAACAGCTGGAATATATTGTAACAACTGGGAAAATTGAGGGACGTAGAGATAGAGGGAAGCAAAGAGAAAAGATACCAGACAGCTTAAGAGAATGGCTTGGCAGAAGGTCAACAACAGAAATGTTAAATAACTGTCATGATCAAAAGTTGTGGAGAGACATGATCACCTACGCCAGCAGGCCCGGTACTTGATGACGATGATGACTAGATAAAGTGTGAAAGAAGAAATACCTGCGGATTGGAAAGAAGGTTATATGATCAAATTACAAAAGAATGGAATTAACAGGATTACACAAATTACAGAGGAATTATGCTGCTACCAATGCCAGGAAAAATACTAAGCAGGATCATTCTGGATAGACTAAAAGAGGCCACAGAGAAACATTTGAGAATTGAACAGACAGATTTTAGGAAAAACAGATCATTCACTGACCAAATAGCAACCTTATACATAACAGTTGAAAAGCTTGTAATTACAGTCCTCTCTTCATATCAGATTCATAGATTACAAGAAGGTATTTGATAGTTAAAAAGAGGAATGCTTTGGATTGCTGAGTCATCACAGAATCCCCATAAAGTTTATCAATCTTATAAAAACAATGTATAAATTAACGAAATGTGGTGTTGTGCATGAAGGGCAGCTTAAGGAGCATTTGAAATAAGAACAGGAGTAAGGCAGGGATGCCTTTGATCTCCATTTCTCTTTCTGCTGGCCATATATTGGATTATGAGAATAATGCAGAACAACATAAATGGAATCCAGTGGTTGCTGATCAAGCAGCTTGATGACTTAAACTTTGCTGGTGATATAGCTTTCCTATCACATAATCATCAACAGATGCAAAATAAAATGAACATATTTGACGAGAGATCACAACAGCTGGTACTGAAAATAAATAGAAATAAAACCAAAATCATGAGAACAAATGCAGCTGGCAATAACTAAATAACACTGGGAGAAATACTTCTACTAGACGCACAATCTTATAGATATCTAGGCAGTAATATAGACAAAGGAGAAACAACTGAGAGGATCAAGTGGCGGGGTGCAATGTACACACCTACAAGGTATGGCAACAGCTTCATTGAAAAGAAACACAACAAAATACTGACGTTTTGGCCTATATGCAGCCTTCTACAGAATACGATAACAAGACAAATGGACAGCAGAATGTAGAAAAACTGTACTACATCTAAAATTAGTGAGACTAGTGAAGATGACTATAGGTCAAATGAGGATGTGATGTGAGGTGCAGGGAGGGGTGGGGGGAACCAGTCACGTGATTAGACATGAAGTGTGTCAGAAGTTGGAGGTGATAACAGCAACTGTGAATGGTGGTCAAGAATTAGGCGTGTATTGGCTGAGATAGAGAAATGTATAATAGGGCGTGGAAAACATGAGAAAACAAAGCCAGATGTGTCTTGTTTGCTCATGTTTCCACGCACATACAATACACACACACATAAACAATTCAATTGATAAACTCAAGATAGTCAATACTATCTTTCAAATCTATCTATCTATCTTTTGACCTTTTGAGCCGTAGCTGGCCCATAGGGCGTAGACCAAGATACTCCTTCTCTTATCTGAATTTTTTGTTCCAGCAGTTTTAAATTCTTTTAAAGATATTTTATCAAATCTCACCATTTGTCTCTGTTCTGTGCAAGCAGCTCTATCTCATTGAGGGAGCCAAGTCCTGCTGCTCTTGCCTCTCTCATCAATGTTCTTCTCAGTGTCTCTCTGGGTCTTCCTCTTTTCCTCTTACCTGTTGTTTCCCATATGAGGGCTTGCTTTGCTATTCGGTTATTATCTCTTCTCATCACATGTCCAACATCGTCTTTTCTTTATTACTGAAGATATTAGTGGTTGATTGGCGATTTCTCTATTTTCCTCGTTTGTTTTGAATTCGTTCCACGCTATACCTAGTATTTTCCTTAGACATTTATTTTCGAATGCGTTCAACTTTGTTTCTATGTCTCTTGTTGTTTTCCAGCTTTCACACGCATACGTAAGGGTTGATAGTACATTTGATTTGAATAGTCTAAGTTTTGTGTTTGTGCTGATGAGTTTTGATTTCCACAATTTTTCAAGGCTTCTGAAAAACATTGCTGCTTTAGCTATTCTGTTTCTAATTTCTGTGCTTGTATCCCCTTCTCAATCAATGTGACTTCCAAGATAGATAAAGTGATTGATCTCTTCCACTGGTTTGTTTTCCATGTATATTTTGTCGTCTGTTGGAATTAAGCTTTTCATGACCTTTGTCTTTTCATGATTGATCTCAAGCCCAATTTTGCTGGCTATTGAGGATAGTTCATTTGTGTTTTCCTGCATAGTTTTTATCTGACTGCTGATGAGAACTATGTCATCAGCAAAGTCGAGGTCCTCCAAATAGTCTCAACATTTAATAGGCAAATTAAATTTAATTGTTATTTATATAATTAACAGCAACAACAATAAAATTAACCCCTCGGCGCTGAAAAGCAAATGTGGAAGGAAAGAGGAAGATTTATATAATTAACAGATTCAACATTACATACATACCTTGAGTACCAGAAGTAGAAGCTTGATCCAAATTTGTTTTTACAAGAACATTAACAGTCTTGTCAGCAGATCCACCTTGATGTGGGCTACCAGATTTATTTTCTGTGCTTCGTTGGTGTAAGGTGGACGTTCCACCTCCAACCACTGGTGGTTGTTGTTCAACTGTAGGAGGTTTTAAAGTTTGAGTAAGTGGAGTATTTACCTTTCCCTGTCCACCGCTGCTGGATTTGGAATAACTCTGACTGGGAGTAGCAGTGTAACCACTAGTCAATCCTTTTTCTGTACTTGGTGCAGAGGTGAGTGTTGAAGAAACAGCCGTACCAGGTAGTTGAGTGCCGTCACCACTCAGACCGTCTTTTCTTAGCACATTTGCTGAACTAAACAACCTCAACCTGAGTCTCTTCACGAGACCGAAAAGTAGAGTCTTGTTCATCGGCGGAAAAATTCTCAATGACAATGTTTTGTCAACGGCAACTAGGTTTATTCGTTTCATGGCCATTATACCGAAAATAATCACCGACTATTAGTTTTCAGAAAATAACAATAGCATCATTAAAAACAGCTGTGAAGATAAAATAACACAAACGGCTAGCTTCTCGAGACGAACTTAACCAAATGTTCATGATGAAATAACCACAAGATTCTGATTGCTGGATAAGCTCCCTTGCCTTAGGGATCCTAATATTCACAGTAATAATAATTCTTCTTTATTTCTTTTTTTCTAACACTTTATTTTCATGCATATTTGCATCAAAATGTGTTAAACTATAATGTTGAAAACATATTTAATATATTGTCACTCGTATGTACTTAGCAGATCCAAGTAATGTTAAAATATAAACATATGTTAAATGCAGCTAAAGGAATGATCTTTCATGGAGGTTACCGGTTAGGTTAAGGTAGAACTTGTGTTCTTCAAAAGCATAATTGTAATACATTTGTGGCGTCTGATTATTGACAATGTCATCTCCTTCTGTTAATCAGGAGTCTAGCATTAATAAACTGAAGAAAACAGGTAGTACAGACAAAAATGACGATATAATGGTCTACTACTTTCCTACATCTTACTCATCTCAAAAGGTAAACTTTTCAATGTGAAATTTGGCCAATAATATAATATATTTAAAAAAAAACAAATATAATTTATAATAATCAGTGATTCTGAGTGATTAATACATCAGAGTAACAATTAAAATACTGTTTTCAGTGTTGTTGTGATGATAATATTACTGTAATGTAATTTACTCAAATTAAATAGAATTACAATAATTATGTAATTATGATGGTTATTTTAATTCTTTTTTGACAAAACTTTCAAAAATGAAAAAAAAAATTATTTAGTATAATATATAGATAGCCCTTGGTGATAGAAATAAAAAAAATTCCTCATTAGTGTCCTTTTTTACATCAATTATTTAAAAAGTTGTGAATGTTTGAAATTTTTTTTTTTTACGATTGCATCAAATCAGCCGTCAAAATACGTAGGGAGGTCAAAAAGTAATGCACACCAATTTTTTTCTCGGCTAATAATAAAGATAGGAATATGAAATTTTGCACACTTGGAATATGACATGTTCCAATTATGTGCACCAAATTGCACAGCATTCTGAAAAATATTACGCAATCTATGAACCGTTAAAATGGAGCTTGTCAACAATGTCCGTTACAAACAGCGAATTGTCATAGAATTTCTGGTTGCGGAGAAAGAAACTGTGGCAAACATTCATAAACGACTGTGTGCAGTGTACAAATGTTCTGCAGTCGATAGGAGCACAGTTAGTCGCTGGGTTCAGAGAATTAAAGCTGCAGAAAGTGTACGAGTGGAGCTGCATGATTTACCGCGTTCTGGACGTGTTGCCTCGGCTACCAGCACAGACATGTTAAACCAGGCTGATGCCATTATTCGTAAGGATAGGCGTATCACTAGTCAGCAATTGGCATTACAGCTTACAGTCAGCAAGGGAAGTGCAATCGCAATTTTTAAAACTCTCGGATATTCAAAGATTTGCGCTCGACGGGTTCCTCGGTGCCTAACAAATGATCACAGAGTTCAAAGGAAAACATTCTGTTCTGAATTGTTGGAGCGTTTCGGTGTTGAAGGAGAAATGTTTTTGTCAAAAATTGTTACCGGTGACGAAACGTGGGCACATTATTATGAGCCTGAAACAAAAATGCAGTCAATGGAATGGCATCATCCGCAGTCACCAAAAAGAAAAAAATTCAAAACATCTCCATCAGCCGGAAAGGTGATGATCACTGTCTTCTGGGACATTGATGGTGTGATTCTTGTTGATGTAATGACAAGAGGTGAGACAATCAACTCGACAGCTTACATCAATACACTGACAAAACTCAAAAATCGGTTCCACAGAGTTCGGCATAATAAGCCATCTGCAGATGTGTTGCTTCAACATGACAATGCACGCCCTCACACAAGTCTGGTAACACGGGAAGCAATCAACAAATTTGGTTGGACTGTACTGCCCCATCCTCCTTACAGCCCTGATCTGGCTCCCTCAGATTTCCATCTGTTTGGACCACTCAAAAAATTCCTGCGTGGGAAACACTTTGACAATGATGAGGATGTGATCAGTGCAGTTAAAAAATGGCTACGCGAGCAGGACAAAACTTGGTACAAACGAGGCATTCATGACCTAGTTTCGCGTTGGCGTAAGGCAATACGCTTGGATGGAGATTATGTTGAAAAATAGGTAGTGTCAAGGGGATGTTCAGCTACAATCTGTGAAAATTTCACACATTTTGCCCGAATAGTTTCCGAGAAAAAAATTGGTGTGCATTACTTTTTGACCTCCCTTCAGTATGTTGCACAAAATGAAAGTAGATCACTGTGATGTGAGCTCATTGATGTGAAAAATAAAAAAAATGAGGAGATCATGTGATTGCTGGCAGTAAGCATTTGGATGACTATATCACCTTGAAATTTACCACACTTATGTAAAAATGGAATATAAATACCCATTTTATCTTTGCATTCTTTTGATTTATGTCACAATGCTACTGACCACTTCGTGCCAATTTCGCATGCCATTTTAAATGGCTCAGAGAGAGCACATAAATTTTATGTCAATGGCTATGGTTAGTCGAAGGCCCCAGCATCACTGCAAATGAATTAAAATCCATAATTGCACAACCACCCGTGGCAGTGGAATCATCCGAATTAAAACTAACACCGTATGTGATGAATAACACAACACAATGACCCATCCATGAAAATAACTGTGTCACTCTAAGAGGAGTTCTCGAATATCAATAAGTCCTGCACTTCTGCTTTAATTGCCAAGGGCTTTTGTTGTTTACATTCACTGTCCAGTGTGATGACAACAGGAAGGATGTACTGCACTCTGATGGCACAAGTACCCATTTTTCCCTAAGTTCTGTGTCCAAGATTGGACACACCTGCTGAACAATATCCATAGCATGCCCCACGCATGATTTTCCTTTTTTTAACCTGCTGCCTTTTAAACTAATAAATTTGCAGTATAGTGGACGATGTAGGCCTGTGCTGACTTAAAAAAGTTGGCACATGCTCACAAAGTCCTATTCTGTCTGCCTAGGTGGGAAAATCGAGGACGTAACATATCGCCCTACACTCAGTGTCTTTTGTGCACCCAAGGGTGATGTACTTTTGCATCATTTTGTTGTATCCTAACCGGTCATTCTATTTGCATATTACATATCACAGACAGGACCAGCCCCTGGTATCAGAGAACAAGATGGCACTGCTCAATTTGTGCCCTCATTGCAGATAGGACTTTTTTGACTTTCAATACCACCTGGTTTCTTGCTAAAAGCAAGGTTTGATTGTATAAACACATGGTGTGGGTAGGCAGGAGCACCTGTCAATCTGACAAAGACAACAGTGTCATGGTTTTTAAATAATGACATTTTAAATGGGTTCAAACTATTGTTATTTTGTAATCTTGATCTTGATCGTTCCAGCTCTGCTAGATGTTGTATAGGGCTTGTTGTGTTTTTCTCCATCTATCTCTATTCTTGGCAAGGTGTTCGATCTTATCTCATGAGTCTATGCCGGCCAACTTTGCTTCCCTTATAAGTGTTCTTTTCAGCATCTCTCTAGGTCTTCCTCTTTTTCTGTATTGTAATGTTTGCCCTAATAGTGTCTGCTTTTGAATTCTCTTGTTGTCTCTTCTCAACACATGTCCAACATATGTCCATTTTCTCTTCCTGATTGTAGATGAGATCATTGGTTGCATGGCCATTTCTCTTATCTCTTTTATCTTAAATTCATTCAATTGGACAAACAGTATTCTTCTTAGGAATTTGTCTTCAAAAGCATTTGGTTTTCTCTCAATGTCTTTTGTTGTTTTCCTACATAGTTAAGGCTTCATAATACGTTTGAGTTGAATATTCTAAGTTTAGTTCTATGTTTAGTATTTTTTATTTCCATATTTTGTCCAGGTTTTTAAAAATTCATCTGCTGCTTTTTTAATCTTGCTTCTGATCTCTTACTTTGTTTCACCTTTTTGATCTATATTACTACCAAAATATATATAGTGGTTTACTCTTTCCAATGTCTGACTATTTAGATATAGATTACCCTCTAGGGCATTTTTTTATTTTTCATTATTTTTGTTTTTTCCCTGTTGATCTCAAGCCCTATTTTATAATATATATTAATTATTATTAATAACAAAAACAAATGAATAATTACTTAAATCAAGTAAACTGTAAGTGATTGATTTAATTTGATCTTGTGACCATCATCACAAGAGAAGCAAGCCAGTTCTTCAGCACATTAAATTCCATTGTTTGTTTTTTTTATTACCAGCAATTTTTGGATAATGTGGTCAATATTATGCCAGTTCTATCTCTCTTATCTGCAAATAATCTGTTATCTGTTGAAGTCTTGGCAAACCTAAATACAGACTAGTAGGGGCATTGAACCCAATCTCTTGCTCACAGTAGACCAGTTCATTAATCATTGTTGTACCATGGCTTTTTATAATATATTTGATATATTGTTTCTTCATTTGATGCTAAAGTGTTAGAAATTGGATTACATTTCTTTGCTTTTTTTTGATGTGAGAATTGTTAATATTGAACAGCTTTTATTTTGATTAATATGTTAAAAGATCTGCAAGCTTTGCTAAGACTAATCTATAGGGCAAAATACCAGGTAAAGCAAGACAAGACAGAAAAGAAGATAATATAAGAGAATAGACAAGGTTAACCTTTACCTCAGAAAGCATCTTTTAATTACAAAGGTTGAAAGGAAATTGTGAGGACTTTATCTAAAGTTCTTCAACAACTGACAAATTACAGGGCTTATGAATAATGGTGATGATGTTGTATGTTATCCTCTCACTTAGCACATACACATTGTCTCATTTTTACAATTACCAGGTGTTGGTAAGCCTGTATGAAAAGCAACTGAAGTTCAAACCATGCATTGTGAGCCTGTTCCATGGACAACACATGGAGCCCTGGTATATAAGACTGAATCCTCATGGTGTACATGTTCCTGTCTTGGTCCATGGAGATCGAGTTATTAATGATCCTGATAAAATTATAGACTATGTTGATAAACTGCCAGGTAAGATTAAACTGCATTGATTGTCGTAATGTGTGTAATTTAAAAAAAAAATAATGAGACGTATGTTTCCTTGATTTCCTTAAAAAATGTATTTCTCATTACATAATGATGTTCAGTTGCTTAATGTCTAAATGTGAACACATTTGTTGAATGTAGCAAGCATCTTTATTTGGACAATGAGGTTTTAGTTTGATTCATAGCATGTGTGGGGTAATTAAAATAATTGAGACAATACTTAAATTAGTCGATGGATTAAAGAAAATCATTACCTTAAAGTGCTAAGGATACCATGGACAACTAAAAATGAGTAGCAAGGATGTTCTAATAGTTGTGAAAGCAATAAAGATGCTGATTGGAAGCATCTGGAGGAAGCTGTTATCATTTCTTGGTCATGGAATAAGGGAATTGCTGGAATATATTATGACATGTGGGAGAATTGAGGAGAGAAAAGACACAGAAGCAAAGAGAAACAAATACTTGACAAATTGAAAATCAGCATGACAGATTTAATCAACTACTGTAGTGATAGAAATGAAGACTGCAATAAGAAAATCAATTGAAGACTAGCATTAGCAGTACAAAAATTAAATGCCACACATAACATGTGGCACAATACCAGTAAGGCAATAAAAGTACAACTACAGAGGGCATATATTTTCCAGATAGTAACATTTGGTTATGAATCATGGACAATCTCACCAACAACAATGAAGATAACTGGTTCATTGAAAACAAAATGATACAGAAAAATCCTTAGCATACCTTAGATAAGAAAAGAAGAGGAATGAAGACAAAGTAAAAGATGTGAACATTGAAGAGAACTGGCTTATGTGTATCATACATTCCTAGAACCAACATAAACTATCTCCCATCATTGATGTCAACCTGCACCTGCTGGCCTACTGTATTAACAGAGCAGCAACAGTTTCATGAATTAACTACATTTCACATTTGATATTTTCAATCAAGTTTTTGCACAAGTGTTCTCTAGAAAATGTTTATGTTATTAGATAGATTGTTGCAGTTTCCTCATATTCCAAGTTCCAAGTCGCATTGTCTGTGTTAGTCACCTCTAGTGACTCGGGCAGAATCCCCCTACAGAAAAGACAATCTGCTGCCTTGCAGGAAGATTGGGGACAATCAAAGTCTAAGGAAAGCAAACCTGAACAAAATGCTGGCTGAAATCAGATGCACTGTGCCACTCGCGCAAAACACAGTGCAACGTTTTAACAGGTATTCAAGCGGAGTGGATCTAACAGGCTTAAACAGACAGCTGTCTTCGTGTGAGAGTCTGGAGTCCTACTCAGATTGAATCCTGATTGCAGAGAGAGAGAGATACACACACCAAGTGAGAGCTATACCCCACTCAATTAATTTAATAATTAACACATGCTCCTTTTAACTACTTTCTAGATTTTAAACATCTGCTTCTCAAAAATGTAATCTGAGTAATTTAAAGTATGTCATTATCAAGTACCATTCCTGCTGGCGTAGGTGATCATGTCTCTCTATAACTTTCAATCTCGACAGTTATTTATTATTTCTTTTGTTGACCTTCTGCCAAGCCATTCTCTTAAGCTGTCTGGTATCTCTTCTCTTTGCTTCCCTCTATCTCTTCGTCCTCAATTTTTCCAGTTGTCGTAATATATTCCAGCTGTTTCCTTCTTGTTCTTCTACCTTTTTAGCTCCCAGTGGAGCATAGGTCTTCAACAAACACTTTCAAAGTCGTTCTGTTTTTTGCCATTCTTTTAAGATCATTCCATGTCTTCCCCACCATCTCCATCCCTGCCTCCATCCATCCTCTCCAAGAATTCCTTGGTCCCCCTCTTTGTCCCCTCCCCCAGGGACCCCAAAAAAGGGCCCACTGTGTAATACTCTCAGTTGGCTTCTGCTATGTGTGTCCTATCCAGCGCCATCATCTTTGCTGTATCTCTTTATCCACAGGTATTTGATTGGTACATTTCCATAATTCTATGTTAGTGATTTTGTCCTACCATTTCCATCCTTTTATTCTGCGCAAGCATCCATTAATGAAAGTCTGTATCTTCGTGAATGTCAATTTTGTTGCTCTCCATGTCCCACAGCCATACAACAGAACCGACCCAACATTTGAGTTGAATTTTTATTTTTGTATTTAACCTAATCTCCTTGGATTTCCATATGCTTCCCAGTGTAATGAAAACCCCTCTTGCCCTTGATATTCTTATTTTGGTATCATTTTCTGTTCCTCCCTCTTTATCTATATTACTGCCCAGATATATGTAAGATTGTACGTCTAGTAGAGATATTTCTCCCAGTTCTACTTGGCAATTGCCAACCGTATCAATTCTCATAATGTTGGTCTTATCTCTATTAATCCTCAGTCCCAGCTGCTGTGATCCCCCACCAAGTATGCTCATTTTATCCTGCATCTGTTGATGGCTGTGTGATAGGAGAGCTACGTCATCAGCAAAGTCCAAATCATCAAGTTGTCTGGTCAGTGACCACTGGATCCCATCTCTGCCGTCCTGAGTTATTTTCATAATGAGGGCCAGTAGAAAGAGAAATGGAGACAGAAGGCATCCCTGCCCCACTCCCGTTCTCACTTCAAATGCCTCTGTAAGCTGCCCCTCATGCACTACACTACACCTCGCTCCTTCATACATTGTTTTTAGCAGGTTAATAAACTCAATCTTTCTAAATCACATTTAAGAAAGATCAATACATGTGAGATGCGTTGCTTGAGAAAAGTAACAAACAACACAAGAAGAGATAGAATACCAAATGAAACCATAAGAAAAATAGTAGGAACAAAACACTGCCAAGAATATATAGAACAACAACTTAAATGGTTTGGCCACCTGGTCAGAATGAATCCTTACCAATCACCATCAAGGGCATTCTTCTCGAGAATGCATGGAAAAAGACCAAGAGGAAGACCCAGAAGAAGATGGATAGATGCAGTGACAGAGATATGTAACAACAAAGGAAAATCACTAATTCAGACAATTCGAGCAGCACAAGAACGACAAATGATATAAACCACGACACTTTTTAGGTATCAGTGAAAGAGAAAAGAAGAAGAAGAAGAATAAACCCCATGGGGATTTCACAATGACCCAGCAACCTCCAAAGCATTCCTCTGTCCAAACCATCAAATGCCTTTTCGTATACCTTCTTGTTACATGGCCAAAAAATGATAATTGTTTCTTCCTAATATTGGGTATTGGCTCTTTTTTTTTACAATCATAAAGTAAGTCGCGTTTACTAATTCTTGTTTTACATTTTTATAGCATCCTTTCTCATGATGTTTACAAATTATTACATTATTTCCTTTGCCTTTATCAATAATTATTTATTCTATTTTGTATGTCATGCGTATGGAAATTGTTATTTCTCTCCATATTAATGTCCAGTTTCAATTGCCGTCTCCGCAATGAAGGTTGGCTACCATGGAGCGCCATTCTGCTCTGTCTCTTGCTTTGATGATGCAGTTTGTCATAGGCTGATTTGTCCATTTGTTTATGTTACTCGTCCATGTTAGTCTTGGTCTGCCTCTGCCTCTTTTACCTTGTTTTTTTCCCTCCAGGATTACTTTTAGTAGGCTGTTGTGTCTTTTAACAAGGCCCAAAAATTGCATTTGTCTTGTTTGAATTGTGCTTAGAAATCTCTTCTCTCTCTCTCTCTCTCTCTCTCTCTCTCTCTCTCTCTCTCTCTCTCTCTCTCTCTGCGATCAAGACTCAATCAGAGTAGGATTCCAGACTCTCTCATGAAGTCAGCTGTCTGTTTAAGGGAATCGATTGCCCCATTACTTGTTAAGATGTTGCACTGTGTTCTGCGCCAGTGGCCCAGTGCATCCAATTTCAGCCAGCATTTTATTCAGGTTTGCTTTCCTTAGCCTCTGATTGTCCCCAATCTTCCTGCAAGGCAGCAGATTGTTTTTTTCTGTAGGGGGATTCTGCCCTTAGATGGTCGGCCCTCCCAGGTTTACGAGCACCATCTGCCCAAGTTCTCTTTTCATTTTTAGTTATTTTAAGACTTCATCGTTTGTTTTCTTTTCCTTCCATCCAATTCTACCTATTCTTCTATATATTCACATTTCAAAGACTTCAATTCTCTGTTCTGTTTTCTTGTCTAATGTCCATGTTTCTGCACCATATAGGAATATTGAGAAGATGTAACATTTTGCTATTCTTAGTTTTAGTCCTAGTGTTATTTGTTTTGATGTTAGTATGTTCTTCATGACATTAAAATTACTTTTTGCCATTCCTATTCTTTTGTTTATTTCAGTTGTACATTTCCATCACTGGTTATAGTATGAAATAACTTTTATCTTTATTTATTTCATAATTGTTGTTGTTGATCTTATGCACTTTTAAAGTTGTATTTTTACTAAAGCTAACAAATTATGTTTTGAAGGTTTATGTGCAACGGGTACAAACAATCTGACACTGGTTCCAGCTAGATCTTCACTTATAGGTCAACAAGTAGCCAAATTTCTGGAAAGTTTAGAAAAAATTCCAGTTGATGTTATTTCCTATGGAGTCATCTTCCATCCACAGTTATCTGAAGGTGGATGCCAACTACCTGTGGCCATACAGAGAAGTATGAGAGGTACTTTGAAGATTTGTAACTATTAAACAAGAGT
Source organism: Megaustenia siamemsis (assembly GCA_032433765.1). Lineage (NCBI taxonomy): Eukaryota > Metazoa > Mollusca > Gastropoda > Stylommatophora > Ariophantidae > Megaustenia > Megaustenia siamemsis. The sequence goes on along the minus strand of JAVIAB010000106.1, from coordinate 43,658,250 downwards.
TTGAATATTTGTAACTATTAAACAAGAGTTTGAATATTTGTAACTATTAAACAAGAGTTTGAAGATTTGTAACTATTAAACAAGAGTTTGAAGATTTGTAACTATTAAACAAGAGTTTGAATATTTGTAACTATTAAACAAGAGTTTGAATAAGTTAAAGACAGATTGAAAATATTGTCATACTACGTGCTTTGCATATATTATGACATTGATAATATTTTCTTCTTTTCTATTGCTGGTGATATTGTAGGTTTTACTTTCAGAGAATTAATACAAATGAAGTGTTCATCAGTTTTACTTAAATGCAGTAACTTGCAGAGAGAATAGTGTTATAGTGTGGTTAGATATGGCATCAAAGCATACCACTTTGTAATAGTACCAATGTCTGTGTCATGGCACCGAATCTTACAGTGTATATTGACCTGGCAGCAGTGGTTTCCTCATTGGCCAGTCTGATGGAAGTATAGAATAGACTTGCTCTTTTAAGTTTGTGCTCGGATGAAGGATTTTCCTGTTATTTATATTGCAGGCCTCACTCTGCTCACACGTTTGCATTCGCTTCTGCACCTGGAAGAGTTGTCTTATGTGTAAACTGGCAGGTACATGTACATAACTGTCCAGAACAATTATATGTCAAAGGAACAGTTTCAGAGGCTAGTGATGATGATCCAGTGCTCCACATGTTTATTGTCATACATCAGTTCATAAGGTGGTAGTTGAAATACAAACATTGGTACTAAAAGTTCTTCTTAATCATCATCATCATTACGTGCCGACTCCGCATTGAAGGTTGGCTACCATGGAGCGCCATTCTGCTGTCTCTTGCTTTGATAGTGGAGGTTTTCTATGGCTGACTAGTTTATCTTTTGATGTTACTCATCCAAGTTAGTCTTGGTCTGCCTCTTTTACGTTGTATTTTCACTTCCAAGATTACTTTTATTGGGCTGTTGTGTCTTTTAACATGCCCCCAAAATTTCATTTGTCTTGTTCTAATGGTGTTTAGTAGTTCTCTTTTTATTTTTAGTTGTTTTAAGACTTCATCATTTGTTTTCTTTTCTTTCCATCCAATTCTACCTATTCTTCTATAAATTCACATTTCAAAGGCTTCAATTTTCTGTTCTGTTTTCTTGTTTAATGTCCATGTTTCTGCACCATACAGGAATATTGAGAAGATGTAACATTTTGCTGTTCTTAGTTTCAGCCCTGGTGTTATTTGTTTTGTTGTTAGTATATTTTTCATGGCATTAAAATTACTTTTTGCCATACCTATTCTTCCATACCTATTCTTCCATACCTATTACCACTACTTGACAAATACTATCTCTATTATGGTGCCACCTTACCCTGGACTGCACAAGATCACCAGGGTTTGTGGGTAGGAAAGATTGCCTCTATGCACTAGAAGTGGCTGACTAACTTCCCTCATGCTTACCAGTTTTGCTGTCTACAATTGGCCCCAGAGGGTCCTACTATATTTCCCATTGGTCAGTTCAAGATATGTAAACATGTCTCCTGACTATTCTTGTTTCACAGTAACTCTGTGAAACTGTCCACATCAATTATCTCTTTCTTTCTTGAACTATCAAGGTCTTGACCTACTTGAACTATTTCTACTTCAAACAATAAAGTGTTTCTACAGAACATCTGTCCAGGTCTCAGACAGTGCAATCTCTTCCTCTCCCTTACATCATGTAATCAATGTTCTAACTACAAGTCTACTTGTTACAATGGCATTATGATAATGACTTCCCATTGGCTTGACTATCTTAAAGATTCTCTATTGGGCATACTGATGATCTTGAAGGAACACAAAAATTGCTTGGTATGCAGTGATACAAGTGTAATTAACACTTATAGCAGTGTTGAGGATAACTGACCCTTCTTACTTCCAAATGTTGCAGATTAATATCGTGGCATCAAATATTTCCTGTACAGCAGTATAGATATGAAATATATGTGAATACATATACTATATGAGGTCAGTTACTACCCTGTCAAGGTGAATTTTGGTGGCTTAAAGGTCCTTATTAAAAGTACAACAAACAAAGCACAGAAAGTAACAAAATACAGAATACATAAAATAAATAAGAATGTATAAAAATAAATATAGAATTATATATAATATGTAGAACAAGCAGCAAAGACACTAAGTAATAAAAAAATAAGCAATATACATCCATTAGGATTCTACTCAACCGTTAATATTTGATAATGTTTCGAAATTTCTAGGCATATGAGATCTAAAAGGTTTACAAATTGTGGGATCTGAATCATCTTATATAAATGAAATAAACACTTGAGTCCGAGAGCTGATCTGGAGACAAGCACATGTATTAATTTTCCACTGCTTGGACTTAATATTAAATTTGTTTAAAATTAGCATGACAATGTTGTTTGCTGTACTTGACAGAAAACTTTGCAAACAGACTACGTTACCTGATCAGTCTATCAACTGTGTATCCAGACCTCAGAGACTGCTACTTGGCCAAGAGTCAAACAGCAGCGGAAAAGTATGACCTGATTACTGATGAAGACAAGGTCAAAGGTCACATTGACCAACTTGGTCATTTCTTTGACAACGTTGAAGGGGAACTCAGACAGAGATATAGTTTGGATGGTAAGAAGTACTTTCCATGAAATTTGCTTTGTTGTTGCAACAGTAAACAAATTATGTTGTTATGATTTTAAAAATAAATAATGTACATTTGTAAATTTAAAAAAATGTCAATTTCATTTTGAGATAACTCTCATGCATTGTGGGCCAGGTAGCTCACAAAGTTTTATGTTGTAGTTTGTGTTTTGACTGCCATGCATAAAGAAGACATTGTGTAGTGTTGCCATCCTATACTGTATAGCTTTGACAATGCCTGTTTTGTCTATTTAATTCTTGTTCTCACCAGCTTTACTGCAGCGTCTTCATGTCAGTTTCCAGGTTTCTATTGGATGACTTAAATCATGTATATGTATAAGAGCTGTGTCACTCATTGCTTGTGCCTCATCATAAGAGTCTGTAGTTGAAGATGTGTTTCATCACTGCCCAATCCTCCCTATGATCTTTTTGCCTAGTTTGAGGTCTTGTAATAAGCCATCGCTGCCAAGAGTACAACTTAGGCTTGTCCAGGACTAAATGTTTCTACTCCCGCTTCATAATCAACTTGTTTGGACACCAACATTTTCATTTGCATTGAGCCCATAGGAACTGGTAGATCAGAGATTTCAGGCCTGGAGGTGTGTCATGCCTTCCTGAGTCCACAGTCTTTTAACCCAACCATTATCATGTGCCATACCGGTTGGCGTAGACCATTATCATCATGCCCTTCCACAATCTTCTACGTACCATAAAAGTAAAAAAAAAAGTAAAGAGCCCTGTCACGCCAAATGGCCGTATAGGGAATATGGTGTTAGTCATCATAATTTGTATAGACCTTCTGCGCATGATTTTTTGGTGTCATGTGGTCGGTATTATGCCTGTGCCACTTTACTTTCCCAGAAAAAAATCTGTTACCCGTTAAGGGCTTCTATCTACTATCTATCTATCTATTGACCTTTCGAGCCGTAACCGGCCCATAGGGCGTAGACCAAGATACACCTTCTCCTATATGAATTTTTGTTCTAGCAGTTTTCTTTTAAAGATATTTTATCAAATCTCGCCATCTGTCTCTGTTCTGTGCAAGCAGTTCTATCTCATTGAGGGAGCCGATTCCTGCTGCTCTTGCCTCTCTCATCAATGTTCTTCTCAGTGTCTCCCTGGGTCTTCCTCTTTTTCTTTTACCTGTTGTTTCCCATATGAGGGCTTGCTTTGCTATTCGATTATTATCTCTTCTCATCACATGTCCAACGTATGACCATCGTCTTTTCTTTATTACTGAAGATATTAGTGGTTGATTGGCGATTTCTCTAATTTCCTCGTTTGTTTTGAATTCGTTCCATTCTATACCAAGTATTTTCCTTAGACATTTATTTTCGAATGCGTTCAACTTTGTTTCTATATCTCTTGTTGTTTTCCAGCTTTCACACGCATACGTAAGGGTTGATAGTACATTTGATTTGAATAGCCTAAGTTTTGTGTTTGTGCTAATGAGTTTTGATTTCCACAACTTTTCAAGGCTTCTGAAAGACATTGCTGCTTTAGCCAGTCTGATTCTAATTTCTTTGCTCGTATCCCCTTCTCGATCAATGTGACTTCCAAGATAGATGAAGTGATCGATCTCTTCTACTGGTTTGTTTTCCATGTATATTTTGTCACTTGTTGGAATTAAACTTTTCATGACTTTAGTCTTTTCATGATTGACCTCAAGCCCAATTTTGCTGGCTATTGATAATAGTTCATTTGTGTTTTCCTGCATCGTTTTTATCTGACTGCTGATGAGAACTATGTCATCAGCAAAGTCCAGGTCCTCCAAATGGTCTCCTTGTATCCATTCGATGCCTTTATTACCAGTGCAGCATTTCTTCATTATGAAGTCCATAACAATTCCAAATAACAAGGGCGATAAAATACATCCTTGTTTAACCCCAGTTTCTATTGGGAAACATTCGCTCAGTCCTTCCTCTGTTCGAACTGCACATGTGTAACCATCATACATGTCTTTGATAATATTTATGATTTTTGATGGTAAGCCATATTGCTTCAGAATTTTCCACAAAGAATCTCTATGAATACTATCAAATGCTTTTTTGAAGTCGATGAAGTTAAGTACAAAAGGTTTTTGCTTTTCAATGTGTTCCTCCAATATAAGTCGTAGAGTGAAAATGTGGTCAAGACAGCTTCTCCCTTTTCTAAACCCAGCCTGTTCTTCACGCATTACTGTATCTATTGAATCCTTTATTCTATTTAGGATGATTTTACAGAATAATTTTGAGGCAACTGACAAAAGTGTCACGCCTCTCCAATTGTTACAATCTCTAAGATTGCCCTTTTTTGGGATCTTAACAATGATTCCTTTTTTCCATTTATGAGGCGTCTTCTCTGTTTTCCAAATGATGTTGAACATTTTTTGGAGATGTATTAAATTATGGCTATCAATTGCCTTGAGGATCTCAGCTGTTAACTTATCCTCTCCAGCAGCCTTGTTATTGGTCATTATCTTTAAGGTGGTTTCTATTTCACTCAAGGTGAAGTCATCTAAATTTACATCTAATTCTGCTGCTGGTGTTTCAGCTTCAAAATCTATTAAACTGTGAGGTAGTGGACGGTTAAGAATTTCTTTGAAGTGTTCTGCCCAACGGGCTTTTATGTCTGCGCTTGTTGTTAGCATTAATCCAGATTTGTCTAGAATTGGTGTTCCACTGGATGTATAGGTGTTAGTCAGCATCTTTTGTACAGTATAAAGAGTTCTGCTGTCTCCTGTAATTGCAGCTGTCTCTGCTTTCTCTGCCAAGTTGTCTATATAAGCTCTTGTATCTCTTCTTGCCGAACTTTTCACTTTGTTGTCTAATTCTTTGTATGTTGCTTTTGCCAGAACCTTTCCAAGATCTGTCTTTACATTAGTCATGGCTCTCTTCGCTTCTCTTCTTTCTTTGATGTATTTCCATGTGGTGTCTGAGATCCAAGCTCGTTTTTCCATTTTCTTCAGTCCAGCACTTGCTTCTGCTGCTGTCATTAGTATTTTGCTCTGTGAGTCCCACATTTCATTGATATCTAAGTCTATTTCACCAAGTGCTGAATAACAATTACTTAGCTCTATGTTAAACTTTTCCTTTATTGCTTCATCTTTCAGTTTATGACTATCAATTTTATGTGTAATTGACCTCTTCTGTTGGTTTCTAAATTTTAATCTTATTTTCCCAATGCACAGGTTGTGGTCACTATTAACATCAGCACCTCTGTATGCTCTTACATCTATTAATGATGATCTGAATTGTTGTTTAATACATAGGTGGTCAATTTGATTTGATGTTCTATCATCAGGAGATATCCATGTTGTTTTGTGGATATTTTTATGTGGAAATAATGTCCCACCTATAACTAAATTTTCTATTAAACATAATTCTATTAATCTTTCTCCATTCTGACTTGTTGTATTACAGCCTTCTCTCCCCATCACATGTTCCACTCCTGCGTTATCTTGTCCTACTTTGGCGTTGAAGTCTCCCATTACAATTAAAAGATCGTGTTTTGGTATTTTGTTTATAAGTTGTTGCAGTTGGTTATAAAAATCATCCTTAACTTCATCATCAGCTTCGTTAGTAGGCGCATAACATTGAATAATTGAAAGTCTTCCATGTTTTGTTTTGTATCGTGTTCGTATCAGACGGCTATTTACCGGTTCCCATTCTAATAAACTTCTTGCAGCTTTGTCTGTCATCATTATGCCTACTCCTTCACGGTGTTTTCCATCTTCCCTTCCAGAAAAAATTACTATTTTATTATCAATAGATCTCCTACCTGTTCCAGGCCAGCGCATTTCGTTTAATCCTAAAATATCTAGATCGTATCTGTCCATCTCGCTCGCGACCTGTGCATGTTTCGTCGGAGCGGCCATTGTTCGCACATTCCAGAATCCTATTTTTGTTGTTGTTTTAGGGCCGAAAAAACTATCACTACTATCTACTGCTAATTTACACATTCTGTATCAGGTCTACGTTTCATTAACAACATCGTTTTTACGATAGCGGCTTGTTAAACCTCTGATCAACGGTTCTATACCAAGCCGGAGAAAAATAATTCCTCCATTTTGGAAACAACCGGAAACGGCTCCCTATCTATCTACTATGCATCATACCAATTCTGTTGTTGACTGTTTACCGTGCCATGACTACAAGCTATCTAGTATTTTCTCTCTTTGTTGACTGTGATCTCTCTTTCCCTGAATTTTGCCAGTTGTAACCAAGTATTCCAAATTTCCTCTTCTCTTATGTGCCCAAAAAATGTTGATTGTTTCTTTCTGATGTTTTTTAGGAGCTCCCTTTTTTTTGTTCGCCTCTTTGAAAATTTCCTCATTGGTCTTTTTAGCTGTCCAGGGAACTTTCAAAATACTTCTGAGAAATCCCATCTCTGTGGCCTCTAATCGTCTTTTCATTTGTTTGTTTACCATCATTGATTCGCTACCCCCAATAGGAACATTAATAAATTAAAACTACTATACTCAGATACAATGCTGATACAGTTTTAAGAAAAAAAACCCCTGAAAATATTAGTATTGCTTTAGTAAATAAGGGTTCCCTTCACACTTTCAAGCGTATGTAGTTTGTATCCATGTTTGTCACTAATCAGCAGCACATTTCATTAATAATATGCTTGGTCCACTTTACATTTCCAGATTTTAAAAATCTCTTGTACCAATTTTCACAGACTGGGTGAATACAAAATCTGTGTTGGTAAAAAAAATGTGCCACTTCAGGGAATTGTTTTTGGACCCTTCTTGTCTGTAGGGAGTACACTAACCACTCAGCATCTTTATAGATAAAATGTTATTTGTAATTTAGTTTAAAAATGTGTACTTGTACTGAATATTTGAATGATTGTCTGAATACTTGAATGATTGTCTATTTCAATGATTGTTTTGCAGAGACTGCTTCCCCTGATGTCCTGTATCTGTTTGGCAACTCCCTGACAGTGGCAGATATTGGACTGTATGTTTTGATTACTAGGCTCCATCTTCTTGGCCTACTGTCTCAATGTGTTCCTGCTTCACGGTTCCCCTTAACACATAGACATTACGCCCTCATGTCAGCACGCTCATCAATAAACCGGCTTCTCCAAGAAGTCAAACAACTAAGGTACACCTTGCTGGTAGAAGATATTAAAGCTTCCGGAGCCTATTTTGCTCTAGCTTTTGGTGCAGGTTTGGTTGTGTTAGCAGCATATTATTTAATCAGAAAGTTAAAACATTCTTAGACTAATTCTTGATCAAACAGCTCAGATTTTAGAAGCAAGAAATGCACACTTCTATCTCTGGTGCAATGCCACGTTCACAAATCTAAATTTGAAGTTGTGAAATGTTTTAATGAGGCATGGGTGTCTCATATAATAGTATTACTCATTTCAGCTTTTATGATGTTTGTTTCAGTGTTTGTAATTTTATTTTAGTTGTAAGGTGTTTTATTTGGTAGATGCTTTTCTAGCTATTTAACATTTGCTATTTAAAGGTATAAGTTGTTTGTGAAAGTGATAGGGGCATTATGTTTTCATTGTTTGAAATATAGAGCTCAGTAAAGCTGTATCTTCACTGGAAAATGCAGCCATGATTAAGTTAAATTCATACAATTGTTCTATTAGAGCAGCTGCCTTGAATTTAATTATTTTTCTTCATGAAAAAGCTTCTTTATGTCATTTCTAAAAGATGTTTTGGATAAATCATCATTATGTGCCATACCGGTTGGCAATCATGTCCTCCTGCAGTCTTCTATCCACAGAGCATCGTATCAATTCTGTCGTTGACTGTTTTCTATGCCTTGACACCAAACTATTTAGTATCTTCTCTCTTTGTCATCCATGATCTCTCCTTCCCTGTATTTTGCCAGTTGTAACTAAGTATTCCAACTTTCCTCTTCTCATGATGTGCCCGAAAAATGTTGATTGTTTCTTTCTGATGTTTTTTTGGGAGCTTCCTTTTTTGTGTTGGCCTCTTTGAGTATCTCCTCATTGGTCTTTTCAGCTGTCCAGAGAACTTTCAACACTCTGATGAGAAATCCCATCTCTGTGGCCTCTAATTTGTTTGTCTACTGTCCATGATTCCCTTCCATAGGCCAGAATTGGCTCTATATAGTACAGATGAATGCTTTTTCTCACTTCTGTTAAAATAGACTTGTTGCATAAGATGTTTTTCATTTTCTGAAATATTATTTTGGCCTGAGTTATTCTGCTTTTTATTTCTGTGGTGTATAACCTGACATTATTATTGTGCCCAAATATTTAATGTGTTTCATTTGTTTCAGATCTGTCTTGTTTATTTTTATGCTGCATGATGAAGAAGATTGTTTCTTTGATAAGACCATTGCTTCTATTTTCTTACTCTTCAGACTGAGACCTTTCTTGTAAGAAATATTCATAAATAGCAGCATATAATAGTATAAATAGAATATTGTTATTTCTGTCTGATTATTTGTATTTTATGGACATAATGTTTCTCTTCTGATATTCTATATTTATCATTGTATGTGATCAGATATGATGGTATTGGAGCTTTGGTGATATGAAATATCTCACATTGAAAGGATAATGCCCTGACTGATAGCACAAATTGTGGAACAATTCTCAAGCTGGAAAATCCAATAAACTTCTCTCAGTCACTTTGTGCAGTCCTTTCCTTTACTTTTTTGTCAGTCACTGTGGTTTTGGTAAGATGATTTGAATATTCATTGTTTATGGCTGGTACAATTTGATATCTAAAAGACATTTGCTGTAATTTGTCCTAATTATCACTATGTCTTGCTGACTTGACTAGGTGATCTTGTATCTTTGCAGTTATCTGTCCCTAGTGGTTGGTATCTGTTAACTTCCTGTTGTCAGATTTGTCATGCCCTACTGTTGTGCTGTGAATTTTCCTCTTTATTGTGTGTGTAATCCTTTTCCCAACAATACAACCTCTTGTTAGTGTGCTTTTTTATATCTTCTCACAAAATGCCATGTAACAGCAGTTGCTACTTTCTTATTGTTTGTGCAGTATCTTCTTCAATAATCTCAATTGCTACATTCTTGTTGTTTGTGCAGTATCTTCTTCAATAATCTCAATTGCTACATTCTTGTTGTTTGTGCAGTATCTTCTTCAATAATCTCAATTGCTACTTTCTTATTGTTTGTGCAGTATCTTCTTCAATAATTTCAATTGCTACATTCTTATTGTTTGTGCAGTATCTTCTTCAATAATTTCAATTGCTACTTTCTTATTGTTTGTGCAGTATCTTCTTTAATAATTTCAAATCATATCTTTATAGGCTGGTTGTGTCTGAAATCTTAACATTCTTCTGGATTTAAAAAAAAATTAATTGATGTCAATGTTTTTGTAGTTTTTCTTGTATTTTCATTTGAAGTTTTGAATAATTCTGTTTTAGAGATGATGAGAAGGGACAATTCAGTGTTCAGGGCTGACGCTCTATTTGTTACTGTAGTTATGTTTATATATATTGCAGAATGAGTTGTTCCTTTGAATATTATTCTTGATACATCTTAGATCCATGTCAAAATACAAGTAAGTTCTTGAAATTTGATAGTTTGCAGCATGCAAAATTCACCCCCTTTTCCAAATTACTACTTCTGGTGACCCCTGAGTGTTGGATTTGTTTCTTTTGATTTTGGATCAGATACAAACAAGTGCACCGTAAAAGGTACCATGGTATCGTACAAAATGGGATGTTTTTTTTTTTTATTTCACTAATTTTTCAAGAAATTCTCTTTTTTTTTATGATGGGGGAAATCCTTTTGGCCGTCTGCAAGACTTCAAATAAACTTTTTTAACACTGGATAGCCAGCTAATAATGCTTGGAAAGCCAGCTAATAATGCTTAGATAGCCAGCGAATAATGGTTAGATAGCCAACGAATAATGCTTAGATAGCCAGCTAATAATGCCTAGATAGCCAGCTAATAATGCCTAGATAGCCAGCGAATAAAGCTTAGAGGGAGCCGAACATACAGCACGATTGACGGACTGACTGCAGCTGTGTGAATAGACTACATAACACCTCCAGTGGCCACAGCTCAATGGGGTTGAATTTTAGGTCATAAATCTAACATAACCCTGGAAATGATGGCAGCATCCAATTCCTGTATCTCTGCTTGGGTAAACCCACAGCTGCATAGCAAAAATTCCAAGAAATGTTAATTTTCCAAGCTCGAAATGTAGCAATTCAGTTGTAATAATTTTATGATATCATGAAAACATGACTCCCATATAAATATTGTAATCTAAGGTTTTATATATTATATATCATGTATTCCCTGTACAATGTTTCCGGTTCTGGTTCAAGATGGAGACGTTCTTTATCTCCTCTCTTTGCAATGGACATTTGATTGGCAGTCTAAAAAGTCACCATCGTGAAACACTTTTTACTGAAATGGAAAGTTAAATACACAATAATAATGAAGTGAAACAACATAAATAGATGATGAATAACAATATATGCCAATGATGAAGAACAACATAGATTAGCCCTGCTCCAATTTGCTGATAGCAAAAAAGACCACCAAAATTGGCTATTGGAATATCCAAACAATGTAACAGCCAGAGAAAACAGCGCAAATGTGCAATGAAATGAGAGGGTATGATCTTGATATTCTAGGTGTTAGCGAGTGCAGATGGCCTAGCAAGGTAAGAGTTACTTAAACAAGAAACAACTGCACATCATTCACTCTGGCGGAAGCGACAACCACCACGCTGAAGGTGAAGCTATCTTTATGCCACGAACAGCAGAGAGATCGCTTGTTAGCTGAGAACCAATCAATGAAAGGATCATAACAGCCTGATTGCAGTCGAGATATTGTAAAATAACAACCCTACATATGTGCCAGCTAATGAAGATAATGACACCATAACAAGATCTATTCTATGACTTTATTAGTAGACATCATCACCAGAACACCAAAGCATAACATCACCAACCTTATTGAAGACTTTAATGCCAAGGTAGGAGATGGTAACAAAGGAATTGAAAGATATTTAGGAAAATACAGTAGAGGCAGCATGAATCAAAATGGAGAAAGACTAATAGAATTGTGAATTATCAAACCTTGTAATAGCCAACACCTTTTCCACTATAGAGACATCCACAAGATAACATAAAACTCTCCTGATAACTCCACTAAAAATGGAATAGACCATTTCTGTATAAACACAAGGTTCCGCTTGTGACTCCAAGATGCTAGAGCACACAGAGGAGCAGACATCGGCAGTGATCATAATACTTGCATTACCAGAAGGAGAATCAGGTTAAGAAATTGCATGGTCTAGACATGATCAAGAAAATAGACTTCAGTCGCTTGCATTCAAATGACTTCCAAGCAGCATACAACATTGAAATAAACAAGCAGTTTGCAAAGTTATCTAGTCCAATAGCCAATTTGAATGAAGGGGTATATGACACTGAAAATAATTGGAGTTTCCTTAAGGATACAATGAAGAATGCTGCAATTAACACAGCTGGGTAGAAGAAAAAAAACAGAAGAAAAAGTGGATAAGTCAGACTACATGACAAAAGATCCAAGATAGGAAAAAAGTTAAGCTAAATCTTCAAACAACTAAAAACACATCTTTCTATGACTCCAACAAACAAGCATATAGTCAGCTAGACAAAGGAGTAAAGGTCAGTGCATGAAAGGACAAACAAAATTTTATTCAAAATCTAGTCTCAAGAAGCTGAAATATCAACAACAAAAGGAACTGCAAAGTTCTACAGTCTGTAATGAAACATTTGAGGAATCATTCACCTACAACTAATGTCTCTATTAGAGAAGACAAGAAAGGTGAAATCTTGCTCTCAGAGGGAAAACAGAAATAAAGATGTGTAGAACATTTCAAAGAAATATTAAATAGACACAACCATTAAACATTCAGCATCTCGATGAGGTAGTTGCTTTATCTACTTTAGATGTGTCATATGAAGAATTTTCACTTGATAAACAATCCATCAAGGGACAAAAGAAATAACAAGGTATCAGGAGATGATGATATCTCAGGAGAAATACTAAAAGTGACAGAAGAAAACACCTGAAATCATCTATTGACTCTGTTCAATGAAGTGTGGCACAATGAATCTCCACAACAATGGGACAATGACATGATTGTGAAGCTCCTTAAAAGGGAAGAACTATCAGATTGTAACAAGTGGTGAGGAATCACATTAATGCCTTTCCTTTATCTAGTCAACTCTTCGGCAGCATGATGCTAGAAAGACTGAAGAAGTCAGTAGATAAAAGACTTAAGAGAAGAGAATTCAGATAGTCGGTCATGTATAGATCACATTTTCACTCTCAGAACCATCATTGAGGAATATTTACAATTTTGCTCATTATTAAATTAGTGGATTTCCAAAAGACATTTGGCAGTTTACGCTGACCTACATTATGAAAAATCCTTAACATCTATGTATTTCCTACAAAATATGTCAATATTATAAAAGCCTTTTATTCAGATTCAGTTTGCTTTGTGAGAACAGAAACTGGCAATACTGACTGGATCCCCGTAGAAACAGAAACAAGGATGAGTTATGTAACCACCTTTATTCAGAATTGCAAATGATTGGTTCAGGTGAAATCCATAGACCAGACAATTAGACATTAAGTGGGTTGATAATAAATTCCTAGAAGATCTCAACTTTGCAGATGACTTGGTATTTTTGAGCTCTACACACATTAATGCTCAAAACATGATAGAACGACTCCCCAATGTTTCTGGTCAAATGAGATGGGACTAATGAAAACCAAGAACTAGCAGCAGATCATCAATTGTGGAGAACTATGACTTCTCTCCTGTGTGCCGTCTTCAGCCAGAGAGGAAAATTAATGATTCCTTGTACAAAGATAAAGACCAGGAGATAGTGTCCTCTTACTTATATCTCATGTTTTATCTGCTTAAGATTTCCATTTTGATTGCCATATCCATGTCTGCTGTTTGATGTTTGCTACATGTTAATAAATTGCTCTTGTTTGTATCAATTCTACAACTTTTAATATTTTTTTTTTTAATTCTTTATCTTCAATTCTTGAGTTTGATATATAAAGATGATATTTCTGATAGTTTCATGTGCAATAATAGATATGGGGTGGAGTTATGTACACATTAAATAGCATATATACACTACACAAGCTGTTGTCACATTCACTTGTGATGGATGGTGGCTATTATTATATAATTGGTATTCCCTGTTCAGATTAGCAACAGTTTGCCTCCCATGTCTTGACTTGATTTATTAAAGTCCACAATATTTTTAAAAAAATGATCTGCATAAAAAAAATATAATCACCGAACATTAAAATACAAGTGCAACGTTTGTGTGTAGACAGACTTGCCACCTTCATTTGCTTGCCTGTAGACTGGTTGGTCTTGAAGCAAGACACCGACCTCGAGACAGAGAGGTTGTGAGTTCAAATCCCGGCTGTACCAGTTGGAGTTGGGATTTTTATTTATGATTTCTCTCTGCGGCAAACACCCCCTGGTCTCAGCAGCGAGGCCCGGCTTGAAACGTCAATTACTCATCGGCGAAAAAAATATGAGTACCTCCGAAGTCTGAGTTATGTGCCTGTGCGGCGAGGGAGCCCTGTGCACACGGCTGCCAAGGAAAAACGGATTAACATGCAAAATTGAGTTCCTAGTCTCTAGGGACTTCATCAGAGGTAGAAGCTGGCGAATGCTAAAAACAAAACAAAAAAAACAACAAAAAACAAATTTGTTTGCCTTGCCCTCTGCGGCACTTTTTTGTGTATCCCTCAAAGTACCTTCCAAACTGGAAGTCGATGTTGACATCTAATATATAGAGGGTTTGATGAACAAATCATGGCAAGGTGATAATTATTGTGACTTAACAAGTTAATGAGGATTCAAAAACAAAAAGAGTTGTTGTTAAGACTGTGAGAGAAAGTTCACCTATTGGAAGATTGCTTTGATTCACTGATTGTCTGGAAATCATAACGGTTAGAGTGTACTCTCCTTACATCCAAAAGATATTCAGCTTGAAACCTATGTGCTGTGATTTTTTTCTTTTTCATTGACCCCTAATTTGAATGTAGTGCCTTGCCCATTTGGAGGGGGGGGGGTGTGATAAAACACAGGTCTTATGTTTTCAGTATGAGCACATAATAAAACCATTGGCCAGCTAGAAATTGACAAGAGAGAACTGTATGCTGATGCCCTGGCTTCATTTGACAAGAAAAAAAGGGTCAAGGGTACACATTCCTCCATCATTGAAATGAAATTATCCAAGTTTATGTCCCAGGCTTCTCATCACTGGTAACACCCTGCTTGGAGCGCTCTCCTTTAGACTCAGTTGAAAATAATGGGTACCTGACTAAATAAGTTGTAAGGGCCCTGATCCCTTCAGTACTCAATGTAGTGGCCCAGTATGGTGAAGCTTAAAGCTTACCTACAACATGAAACACATCTTTTTGTGTAATCATTAAGAAGGTTGGACTACTTGCTGACTCTGCCTGAATGCTATGATGATGATCTTCTATAACAGAACAGGCTATCTGTTACAGACAAATAAATTGTCCTAAATCATTCCTTGAATATTTTGATTGGTTTATAGTTGCTCATTTACTCAACTTTATTTATTTTATGTGGAATACTCTATCAATTACACAAATTTGGCTCATATATTTTATGTAACTAATTATTGTCACTTGAATGTACATTTAAAAAAAAATATGTAACTGTGTTTATTGAAGAGAATACGTCTTGACCTTTTGATGTTTTGTTAAATGTGAATGCAAACCCTTGTTATTTTCTAGTGCATCCTTACAAACAGATTTGAAAATTATTAAAAGTACATTTAATTCACCTTGTCTTCTTTTTTTGTTTTTAAATGTTGTTGTTGCTTGGTCTTGATGAAGAGGAAGAGTTGACATCACAGCACTCTGTGGTAAGCCCATAGGTGCTCTGTTCTCTTACGCAGACAATGGGTTTGAATAGTGATTATTAACAAGGTACACCAACTCTCACATTAATGTCATTTTGTTGTAATCTCATTGATAAAATATATATACAAATAAAAAAATATGTTATATTTTAAAATATTCTGAATGAAGGTTCCTCAGATCTGACTGTGATAAGAGTCCACTGTGTTAGTGATCATCTTAATCACTTCATCTAATTCTGTTCATTGGTTTAGAGGCTATCTTCAAACATTCTTTTAGAAAGCTTTGCTGGATTAGCACATTCAGCCGTGTGCTAATTGAGGTGAAAGAAGATGGAGTTACTTGAGTCACAGTGAAGAAATGATCAAATAATATCTCATTCTGGTGGGGCGAAAAAAAAAAAACAGATGAACAAGAAGTCAGTGAGCAAAATGATGCATTCTTGACACAAGCAACAAATGAATTGTCTAAGGCTTTGAAGCATTTGGTATAGCAACAATGGCAGTTTTTAAAGAAAAAAAACCCTCTAAGAGAAAGCAGTTGGATAATAATTAGTGGATACAGTTTCCAGAGGATATTGTACAAACATAAAATAGAAAGAAAGCACAGCGGAAAATGTACAACCTAACAAGATTGACAAGAATATCAAGCAACACCACCACCCCACTGTGACAGATGTCTCATGGCATTAAATGTACACAGCAACACCACCACCCCACTGTGCCAGATGTCTCATGGCATTAAATGTACACAGCAACACCACCACCCCACTGTGACAGATGTCTCATGGCATTAAATGTACACAGCAACACCACCACCCCACTGTGACAGATGTCTCATGGCATTAAATGTACACAACAACACCACCACCCCACTGTGCCAGATGTCTCATGGCATTAAATGTACACAGCAACACCACCACCCCACTGTGCCAGATGTCTCATGGCATTAAATGTACACAGCAACACCACCACCCCACTGTGACAGATGTCTCATGGCATTAAATGTACACAGCAACACCACCACCCCACTGTGACAGATGTCTCATGGCATTAAATGTACACAGCAACAACACCACCCCACTGTGCCAGATGTCTCATGACATTAAATGTACACAGCAACACCACCACCCTACTGTGACAGATGTCTCATGGCATTAAATGCACACAGCAACACCACCACCCCACTGTGCCAGATGTCTCATGGCATTAAATGTACACAACAACACCACCACCCCACTGTGACAGGTGTCTCATGGCATTAAATGTACACAGCAACACCACCACCCCACTGTGCCAGATGTCTCATGGCATTAAATGTACACAGCAACAACACCACCCCACTGTGCCAGATGTCTCATGGCATTAAATGTACACAACAACACCACCAACCCACTGTGACAGATGTCTCATGGCATTAAATGTACACAGCAACACCACCACCCCACTGTGACAGATGTCTCATGGCATTAAATGTACACAGCAACACTACCACCCCACTGTGACAGATGTCTCATGGCATTAAATGTACACAGCAACAACACCACCCCACTGTGCCAGATGTCTCATGGCATTTAATGTACACAACAACACCACCACCCCACTGTGACAGATGATGTCTCATGGCATTAAATGTATACAGCAACAACACCACCCCATTGTGCCAGATGTCTCATGGCATTAAATGTACACAGTAACAACACCACCCCACTGTGCCAGATGTCTCATGGCATTAAATGTATACAGCAACAACACCACCCCACTGTGACAGATGATGTCTCATGGCATTAAATGTACACAGCAACAACACCACCCCACTGTGACAGATGTCTAATGGCATTAAATGTACACAACAACACCAACACCCCACTGTGCCAGATGTCTCATGGCATTAAATGTACACAACAACAACACCACCCCACTGTGACAGATGTCTCATGGCATTAAATGTACACAACAACACCACCACCCCACTGTGACAGATGGCTCATGGCATTAAATGTACACAGCAACACCACCACCCCACTGTGACAGATGTCTCATGGCATTAAATGTACACAGCAACACCACCCCACTGTGACAGATGTCTCATGGCATTAAATGTACACAGCAACACCACCACCCCACTGTGACAGATGTCTCATGGCATTAAATGTACACAGCAACACCACCCCACTGTGACAGATGTCTCATGGCATTAAATGTACACAGCAACACCACCACCCCACTGTGACAGATGTCTCATGGCATTAAATGTACACAACAACACCACCACCCCACTGTGCCAGATGTCTCATGGCATTAAATGTACACAGCAACACCACCACCCCACTGTGAAAAATGTCTCATGGCATTAAATGTACACAGCAACAACACCACCCCACTGTGCCAGATGTCTCATGGCATTAAATGTACACAACAACACCACCACCCCACTGTGACAGATGTCTCATGGCATTAAATGTACACAGCAACACCACCACCCCACTGTGACAGATATCTCATGGCATTAAATGTACACAGCAACACCACCACCCCACTGTGACAGATGTCTCATGGCATTAAATGTACACAGCAACACCACCACCCCACTGTGACAGATGTCTCATGGCATTAAATGTACACAGCAACACCACCACCCCACTGTGACAGATGTCTCATGGCATTAAATGTACACAGCAACAACACCACCCCACTGTGACAGATGTCTCATGGCATTAAATGTACACAGCAACACCACCACCCCACTGTGCCAGATGTCTCATGGCATTAAATGTATACAACAACACCACCACCCCACTGTGACAGATGTCTCATGGCATTAAATGTGCACAGCAACAACACCACCCCACTGTGCCAGATGTCTCATGGCATTTAATGTACACAGCAACAACACACCCCACTGTGACAGATGATGTCTCATGGCATTAAATGTATACAGCAACACCACCAACCCATTGTGCCAGATGTCTCATGGCATTAAATGTACACAACAACAACACCACCCCACTGTGACAGATGATGGCTCATGGCATTAAATGTATACAGCAACAACACCACCCCACTGTGACAGATGATGTCTCATGGCATTAAATGTACACAGCAACAACACCACCCCACTGTGACAGATGTCTCATGGCATTAAATGTACACAACAACACCACCACCCCACTGTGCCAGATGTCTCATGGCATTAAATGTACACAGCAACAACACCACCCCACTGTGACAGATGTCTCATGGCATTAAATGTACACAGCAACACCACCACCCCACTGTGACAGATGTCTCATGGCATTAAATGTACACAGCAACACCACCACCCCACTGTGACAGATGTCTCATGGCATTAAATGTACACAGCAACACCACCACCCCACTGTGACAGATGTCTCATGGCATTAAATGTACACAGCAACACCACTAGACGTGCACTACTCGAGTGCTGAGAAATGACATGAAGTACACCAGGAGGTAAATGTGTTGGCTGGGAGGTTGGCATCTTCTATACATCTTTACCACAGGGCACATAAACATGTACATTCATGTAACAATGAACCCTTAATTACGATACCTATCTGTTACTGTCCCAGTTAACATTCCTTAGTAAAAATTACTACCACTTAAATGTAATATTAAGTGCTCTAAACATAGTAATTTATCTGAACATTCGACACACTTGCATGTGTTCACACTAAACAAAACACAGGGACTCAGGATTTTCCTAGCTCAGGTTGATTTATGAGCTGAGTTTCACCTTATGGACTGGGCGTGTTACAAAGTCTTTGGTACGATCGCTGTAAGTCTTGTCAGAATGTTCGGCAACAACATGGCGTTATTCGCTGAGTTTCCTGAGCCACAAAGGGTTGTTTCGTGCCTGTCGATGACCAGAACATTTCCCTGGTCACAGCAATAAAAAAGGAAAAACAATAAATTTCCGGAAAATTTGTTACTTTTTTTTTCGCATTAAACGAGGTATAAACGAGGTAAAAAAAAAAAAATCCAACACCAGTGGAAACAAATTAAATAATGAGGGGTCACCAGAAGTGGTTAGGTACACTGAAAAGGGGGGGGGGGGGGTGTTTGAGCACGGCAAAAAAAATGTCAAATTTGCAGGGATTTGTGTTTTGCTGCAACAACTTTTACTACTATATCATAATCTAGGGTTAATGTTGTTGATATGTCTGTTTATTGAGTCAATCTGATGGCTACAGCTTCATAACAACATCACACAGTCTCCTTTCTTACAATTAACAAGATCCTGCTATAACCCTAAATTACAATTCCTATCTGTGAGTCACGTTTTCACGATACCATCATACAAATTTCGACTACTTGAATGATAAATTTGGAGTTCTAAAAATAGTAATTTCTTTGAACTTTTGCTACACAGCTGTGTGTTTATCCAAGCAGACACATGGGAATCTGATGCCGTAATAATTTCCTGGGTTACGTTAAATTTATGGCCCGAGATTCAAATGCGCCAACGCCGCCACGCCATGTCTGCCGGAGGTGTTTCAATGTCTATTCACACGGTCGCTGTAAGTCCGTCAATCACTATATGTTCGGCTCCCTCAAAACTTGGTTCGCTGTCTCTATCGTATTGCAAGGGGGCGGGGGGGGGGGGGGGTTGGTCTAACAGCCGAGGAGATTTTCCCCATCATAGGGGGGAAAAAAAAGAATTTCTTAAAAATTTGTGAAATTTATAATTAAAAAAGACCCCTTTGTTTACGATACCGTCATACTTTTTACAATGCACTTGGGAACTAAATCCAACATCATAGGAAGTAAATCCAACACTCAATGGTCACCGAAAGTTGTAATTAGGAAGGTATAGGGAGGTATATGTTTGCCCGCAGCATATTGTTAAATTTCAAGAATTTTTATTTTTAGGCGTTAAATTTTATGACAGAATTGTAATATAGGGTTAATATGTCTATATACATAGGGAGAGTTAAATGCTAAGGGAGGGTACCCCGAAGTAAAACAGCCCCACTGCCTTGTGGGTGAGACTTTTTAGTCAAAGGCTAGCGGAGCCAACCGTAAACAAATCGACGGAAGGCAACAGAAAACCACCGTCGTAACTTCTTTGTTTAATCATGAATCGCCACAATAATAGTTACGTATGGATGTGAATCATAGACAATAGGACAACAGACAATAAAATCACTAGAGTCTGTAGAAATGTGGTTTTACAGAAGAATGTTGAGCCATGGACAGCTAAGAAGAGTAATAAAAACGTTCTGAAAGAGGTCAAAGCAAAAAGAGAGCTAACTTCCAATATTAGGAAGAAACAATCATCATTTTTTGGCCATGTAATGAGAAGAGAACAACTGGAATATATTGTAACAGCTGGAAAAATTGAGGGACGAAGAGATAGAGGGAAGCAAAGAGAAAAAATGGGAGCCGCGATAGCTCAGTGGTTAGTGAACTGGACTACAAAAGACAAGGGGTAGGGTTCGATCCCAACCGACGGCTTCCGGGTTCACCCAGCCTTTAATGGGTACCGGTTTTTTTTCTGGGAAAGTGAAGCGGCACGGGCGTAATACCGACCACATTACCCCAAAAATCATGTGCTGAAGGTCTGTAAAATTTATGGTCACTAACACCATATTCCCTATACCCCATTTGGCGTGACGGGGGTACTTTACTTTTTTTTTTTTTAAAGAGAAAAAATACCAGACAGCTTAAGAGAATGGCTTGGCAGAAGGTCAACAGCAGAAATGAGAAATAACTGTCGAGATCGAAAGTTGTGGAGAGACATGATCATCTATGCCAGCAGCCCCGGTACTTGATGACGATGATGATGTCTATATAACTTATCTCTACTGCATACTCCTTTCTATAGCTTAATGAGGCCGTATGCCTCGCTATAGGTAACAGTCGATGGCTATTGATTGGGCATTATAGCCTTTTTGTATTAAATGGAATTTTACAGAGTTTAATGAATCAATTTTTAAGAACAATAAAGATGCTATTGTGTTCACTAACAAAGAGGACCATCTCAGTCTTTATCAAATTCTTGTGGGAAAATCCTCTTTCACACTCGCTGGAAAAGATTTTTATACGCTGGATCCTAAGACAGTTCCTTAGGCATCTCTTGTCTGTATTCCTCACATTCCCTGAAGGTTCAAATTCTTTTTCCACTCGTGTGAAATCTTGTTGCCAATGTGCGTATTTCTTATTCTGCATACAAAATGTTATTCTCTGAGTTGCTGCCAGGATTTGAATCTAGAATCTGTTTACTGGAGTGTTTGGGGAGCAGAAGTGCCTGCGGTCGCAATAGCAGGGTCGGCGCACCATCAGCCGACCAAGACCTAGCAGTTCTACCTCCTCGTGGTCTCCCCTGGAAACAGTCTGCGTCAAAACAGACTGGCTAACAGAAGCTAGGATCGCCGTGTTCCCTGTAGTGGTGGCTGTTACTGATATAGAGGACCCAGTATTGCAGTACCTCTGGGCTGGACTAGTAGTTTCCCAGCGTAGCCTGGGACAGACGAACTCCAACCTCTCCAGTAAGAGCCGGGAATGTCAAGAAAGCCATTACGACCAGCCACATCTTGTGAGTCAAAGGGCAAACATGCTCGCAACAACTCGTGGCAATCCGTCAACAACAACCACAACAACAACAACAACAACAACAACAACAACAACAAATGGAATGTTTAGATAACCTTCCTTTACTGGAGTGTTTAGATAACCGTCTCAGAGTTGCAGCCACCACCTTAATGTTCACTCTTATACTTGAGGCAATAGCGTTGAACCCCCATCCTGATTTCAATATCTTGCATGACGAACTCAGTGTGAACACAACTCTATCATTGTTAGCAATTCTTCTACCTTTCAGCTCCATGTGGAGCATAGGTCCTCAACAAACACTTTCCATGCCATTCTTTTAAGATCATTCCATGTCTTTCCCATCATCTTCATCTCTGCTTTCATCTGTCTTCTCCAAGAATTCATTGGTCTTCTTCTTTGTCTTTTTCCCTGGGGATTCCAATAAAGGACCTGTTGTGTAATACTCTCAGTAGGCTTTCGCAATATGCGTCCTATCCAGCGCCATCGTCTTCGCTGTGTCTCTTTATCCACTGGTACATTTCCATAATTCTATGTTAGTGATTTTTGTCCTGCCATCTCCATCCTTTTATTCTGCGTAAGCATCCATTAATGAAAGTCTGTATCTTCATGATTGTCATTTTTGTTGTTCTCCATGTTTCACAGCCATATAATAAGACTGACTTAACATTGGAGTTGAAAATTTTAATTTGTGTATTTAACCTAATTTCTTTGGACTTCCATATGTTTCCCAGTGCAATAAAAGCTCCTCTTGCTTTTGATATCCTTATTTTTGTATCATTTTCTGTTCCTCCCTCTGTCTATAATACTGCCCAGATATATGTAAGATTGTACGTCTAGTAGAGGTATTTCTCCTATTTTTATTTGGTTCTTGTAAAAGTAAAGTAATGTACCCCCGTCACGTTAAGTGACGTATAGGGAATATGGTGTTAGTGACCATAAATTTTACAGACCTTCGGCACATATTTGGTGTAATGTGGTCGGTATTACGCCCGTGCCACTTTACTTTCCCAGAATAAAATCCGGTACCCATTAAAGGCTGGGTGAACCGGATGCCGTCGGTTGGGATCGAACCCTACCTCTTGTCCTTTGTAGTCCAGTTCACTAACCACTGAGCTATCGCGGCTCCCATATGGTTATTGCCAACTGCAAATATTCTCATAATGTTGGTCTTATCTCTTTTTATTTTCAGTCCCATCTGTTGTGATCTCTCATCAAGTATGCTCATTTTATCTTACATCTGTTGATGGCTGTGTGATAGGTGAGCTATGTCATAAGCAAAGTATAAATCATCAAGTTGCTTGGTCAGTGACCACTGGATTCCATTTATGTTGTTTTGAGTTATTTTCATAATCCAATCTATGGCCAGTAGAAAGAGAAATGGAGATAGAAGGCATCCCTGCCTTACTCCTGTTCTTATTTCACATGCTTCTGTAAGCTGCCCTTATGGCAAAATACATGACGATGGAGGTGATGGCAGCGACCAGGGCATTCAACTGGTTAGTCACAAGACTACACCCATGCCTGTATACTGAGTGATTCGATGAGCATGATAAAAAAAGTGGAGGCGAGCTCTGTACGCATGCAATGGTTTGAGTTATTGCAGAAGCCAAAAATACGCAAGGTCACCTATGTCTATGTCCCCGGACATGCGGGAATATTGGGAAATGAAAGAGTGGACGGGTTGGCTAGTTGTGCTGTCGTTGAGGATGGTCAATCAATGGATCAGGCGGACATCATCAATGCCCTCCGAGATGTGGGAAGAGCACGTCACTCCTTCAGATGAAAGAGATGGGAGTTAAGATGGGCACAGCCAGAAATTAGAAACTTAGTGGGCGTATAAGAAGACTTATCAACCAACACAGAAGAGACAGAAGGCATCCCTGCCTTACTCCTGTTCTTATTTCAAATCAGTTAATAAACTTTATGGGGATTCCATAATGACTCAGCAACTTCCAAAGCATTCTTCTGTCTAAACTATCAAATGCCTTTTCGTAATCTATGAATCCAATATAAAGTGGGGATTTTAGTTCTAAACTTTGTTCAACTATTATACGTACAGTAGTTATTTGATCAGCACATGATCTGTTCTTCCTAAAACCTGCTTGTTCATCTCTCAAATGTTTCTCTATGGCCTCTTACAGTCTCTCCAGAATGATTTTGCTTAATATTTTTTTCCTGGCACTGATAGTAGCATAATTCCCCTATAATTTGTGCACTCCTGTAAACTTCCTTTCTTTGGTAGTTTGATCATATAACCTTTTTTCCAATCTTTAGATATTTCTTCCCTCTCCCAAATTTTATCTAATAGATTATGTAACATCTTGGTAGAGGTGTTAATATCTGCTTTGATGGCTTCTGAAGAAATTTCATTTGGTCCTGTGGTTTTACCATTTTTCAATAGCTTGATGGCTATCATTATTTCTTCTTGGCTATTGCCACAGTTAATGTGTAACTTCTTGGCTATTGCCACAGTTAATGTGTAACTCTTCTTCTCCTGGTAGTATATCTGGAGGGTTATTTGGGCCAGGTCTATTCAAAAGTTCTTCAAAGTACTCTTTCCATTTGTTCCCTTATATTACTAAACAGATTTCCTTTCTTATCTTTGATAAAGGCGTTGATCTGTTTGTATTTTCCACCTAATTTATGTGTGCTGTTGTACAGTTCTTTCATGTTCCTTTATTTGCTGCTTCTTCTGCCTCTTTAGCTAGTTCATCTATATATTTCCTCTTATCCCTTTTAATGCATCTTCTCACTTCTTTGTTCACCTCTGTGTAAGCTTCCTGTGTCTTGGCTTTATTTCTTCTCATTTTGCTTTTATTTATGTCTGCTTTGCTTTCATAAATTTTATCCAGGGTCTCTGCTGTCATCCATGCCTTATTCTGGCGTTTTCTTTTCCCCAGCATTTCTTCGCATGTCTCTTTCCATATATCCTTTACCTGTTTCCAATGATCTTCTATATTTATTGTATTTTTTAGTTGGAGGAATAGGTATTTGTTTGATATTGTGATAGTCATATATGATATAAATAAAAAGAAATACTTATTCTCATTTAAACACATTTTTTTTATTTAACAAAATTCAAAGACTTGCCATGGAAATGAACAATAAATAAGGAAAACCTTCACATACATCTTTGATAAATATCACACAAACAAAGGAAATACTTTACTGACAACCTGCTAAAAGAAGATGCTTTAGGTAGGTAACTCAGTAACATTACCAATGTTTTTCCGTGTGCAAAACTCATCAGATTTTAGTCTTTGCTTCTCTGAAATCTAACACTGTCTCTATTTTATGGAAAATATTGTCAGTGTTATAAAATGTAATCTTAGTAAAAATAGAAGGAAAATATACTCATGAAAAAATGTGCAATACTAAATAGGTCACTGTGTGGTTTCTTGGAGGACATGAAATAAAATTTGATGCACATTTCAGTGTGGGTGGTGAACACTTACCCATGCAGTTAAATGTGTTATTCATGGTGAAATAATTATGGCGAAAGCTAAACACATGGGCTTTAGGGAAGAATTTATCACAGATAAATGGAAGGTAAGTGTAGCAAGTAAGCAAGCAAATGTATTGGAATATGTATCATTGAAACAGAGAATAACAAGTAAAACAGAAACATCTTTTTGTCATAATGCCAAGATTGAACAACAGTAGCAAGCTATAGCTATGGGGATGTTACAGAAATGATGATATCAGCTGCATCACAATGCTCTCCAGAACATCATATATTCAAGCTCGTCACCACTACACTGGATCCACTGCTAATTGCCATAGAAGTGCCTGACCATGAGTTACTACACCTGAACAAAGTTGTTTCATACACCAGGTGTCTACATCTTTGTAACATTTTTATCCAAGCAACATGGACTGCTAGGAACACTCCAGGTTTAAGGCAGGTGCGTGCAGAACAGACTCACAGAGGCAAATCTGTTAACTCATAGACCTGCAGTTAGACCAGCACTGTCTGTTCACCATAGATAAGTGATTAATCCATGTCACATGCTTGGCCTGGGCCAGACAGCAGCATGTGGCATGGTCCTAACATTAATGAAGGGTTTTCTGATTGGTCAAGATTCTGTTTGCAAGGCAATTATGAAGTTGTTTAGTGTACACAGACATCAAGGAGAACATTTTGCTGACAATTGTGTGCAACAGAGAAACAGGATGAGAGAGTGTAAGGTTTGGGTCAGAGTTCCTTATATAGCCAGAAATAACCTAGTCATCATCAGCATAGCTTCCATATGGTATCAAATTCTCATAATTGTACGAAGTTTTCTTACAATAGAAATTGTATGCCATACAGACTAATTTGTTGGAGTAACAGATCATTTGTGTGATTTTCATAATTTTTCTCTTCTTTAAATTAATTTACACATACAATTGTTAAAAAAATAAATGAAAGTTAGTGAGCCTTGAAACCAACAAAACAACGATAGGTCAGTCATGTTTGTATCATCATCACAATTATAACTGTGGAAAGAGGTCTATCGATCAAGTTGTATCCAAATGAACAGCCTAAAATATATTTGTTTAAGACAAGAAAGCAAGATGAGAGCCACATTGATGGTCAAACCACTTGCACTGTCAAAATTTCTGCATTCTTCATTCTTCTTCTTTTCTCTTTTCACTGATACCTAAAAGGTGTCGTGGTTATATTATTTGTCGTTTTTGAGCTGCTCGAATTGTCTGAATTAGTGATTTTCCTTTGTTGTTACATGTCTCCGTCACTGCATCTATCCATCTTCTTCTGGGTCTTCCTCTTGGTCTTTTTCCATGCATTCTCGAGAAGAATGCCCTTGATGGTGATTGGTGAGGATTCATTCTGACCAAATGGCCAAACCATTTAAGTTGTTGTTCTATATATTCTTGGCAGGGTTTTGTTCATACCATTTTTCTTATGGTTTTATTTGGTATTCTATCTCTTCTTGTGTTGATTGTTACTTTTCTCAAGCTTCGCATCTCACATGTATTGATCTTTCTTAATTGTGATTTAGAAAGGATCCATGTTTGACTTTCATCGCACAAAGTTGGTATGAAAATGCTATTTATCATTTGTTGTTTATCTGGCATAGAAATGTTTGGATGTCTTAGCAATGGTGAAAGCTGGTATGTAACAGCATTTGCTTTTTGTATTCTCAATAATAATAATTAATTTACTAGATAATGCTTTTTTTAAAAAAAGTTTTGAATGCTAATTTAATCATAGCATAATTGCCAAATTTGAAAGTTTGTGCCCAGTTGGAACTTCACAGAAACTATTATTATAAATTAACACATAAAATTGATGTACATTTTTTGGGGTAAATTTTTAAGCCTTTTTTCTGGTCTGGTGTACAGGTTCATCACTAAAAAAAGGTATGCATCAATGACAATGTGACAGGTATTGGATACAGAGATGACATCATCACACCACAAAGAAAGCCTTTCCAAAATGTAAATGGACCAGACATGATATTTGAGCATGACAGTTGACACATGGTCTTGGAGCATTTTCTACAACAGATCAATGTCTTAGCATGGCTTGAACCTTTCTCCCATTGAGCACATGTGGGATGAAGTGCAGGAAATAAGACAAGGTCTTAGCATGGCTTGAACATTTCTCCCATTGAGCACATGTGGGATGAAGTGCAGGAAATAAGACAAGGTCTTAGCATGGCTTAAACCTTTCTCCCATTGAGCACATGTGGGATGAAGTGCAGGAAATAAGACAAGGTCTTAGCATGGCTTAAACCTTTCTCCCATTGAGCACATGTGGGATGAAGTGCAGGAAATAAGACAAGGTCTTAGCATGGCTTGAACCTTTCTCCCATTGAGCACATGTGGGATGAAGTGCAGGAAATAAGACAAGATAATCCTGAAAATCACCGTCAGTTAGCACAAGTGTTGCAAGAGAGAGTGGAATAATATGTCCCAACAAATGATCCAACATCTCACTGGCTAAATGAGAAAGTGTTGTCAGCAAAGATAACAGTCCGAGGTGGGCATACTGAAATCAAGATTCTTTCATGGGAGTGCCACACTTACTTTCATTTTTATCTTTATTTTGTGGCACTTTCACAAAAATCAAAGTGACCACTTGCACTGTTATTCAATATTCAACCATATTGTGCACCAAATTTTATTTCATGCCATCCAAGAAATCACACACACAATCAATATGGTGTTGCACACTAACATTTCTCCATGAGTATATATTCCAATCTAAAAATGGCCAAAGTATTTGGTCTAAATAATGTGGTTCCAGATAAATGGAAAGTGATATTCTGCATAGCTCTCCACACACAATGTATGTGAGTCTGCAATCATTTATTTAGGTAAGCAACATTCACAATGACACAATAAAGTGGACATTTGTAAAGGGCATAGAGGATTCTTAGAAAAAAAATCATGGATTATTTATCTATTTGTTCAGAAGGTAACATTTACTGTGATTCATACATAAGTTGTGTATTGTAGAACTTCTGCCAGATTTTCTCAATCTTATCTTGATTTGTTGTCTGCTGTTCTGGGTTTCTGAGTTTGTTGGAATTTTTTTTCTTGTCAAATCTTTGATATAATTGATGCATTTTTTCTTATCAAATCTTTGATATAATTGATGCATTTTTTCTTGTCAAATCTTTGATATAATTGATGCATTTTTTCATGTCAAATCTTTGATATAATTGATGCATTTTTTCCTCGTCAAATCTTTGATATAATTGATGCATTTTTTCCTCGTCAAATCTTTGATATAATTGATGCATTTTTCATGTCAAATCTTTGATATAATTGATGCATTTTTTCCTTGTCAAATCTTTGATATAATTGATGCATTTTTTCCTTGTCAAATCTTTGATATAATTGATGCATTTTTTCCTTGTCAAATCTTTTATATAATTGATGCATTTTTTCTTATTAAATCTTTGATATAATTGATGCATTTTTTCATGTCAAATCTTTGATATAATTGATGCATTTTTTCCTTGTCAAATCTTTGATATAATTGATGCATTTTTTCCTTGTCAAATCTTTTATATAATTGATGCATTTTTTTTTCTTGTCTACCCCATATCTTCTCCCATTCAGTGTTCTCCGTAAGATGGTTCTGTGATGTGACCATTTCAGCATAATTTATTCTCTTTTATTGATGCCAGAAATATTCATGTGGACATTTAAAACTGGTGATAATTTGATGAACTTTCTTGCTTGTAATTTCATCTCTGAATACGGATCTTACAATAACACCTCACTGAAATGTAGTGCTACAGAATAACTAACAATTGCTCATGTCTGCAAGTCATCCTAACTATGAATCTCTTGATATGAGGTTAACTATCTATTCTTGCTGACTACATCTGTTGTATCTAAAGTGTTATGTTATATGATAGTCCCAGGATGAAAATGACAATTTAATGGAAAATGTTAATGTATCAGAAATGGCTAGGAAGACAAACAAAATGTGCTCAGACTGTTAAAGAAAACTTTGAACACATAATTAATAATACATACTATAATATATAAAAACAAATAATAATACATATTTTTTTTGCACAGAGCAGGCTGGGGGAGGAATGGTATGTGAACATTGGAAGTTTGGGATGAGGAAATAATCATGTCAAATTGAGACAAAGAATGATAATGAAATAAGACAGAACAGCCTAATAATGTAATAAAGTCAATAGTAAAATTGTCACCTACATCTGTTAGTATGACACAATGCAAAAACAATCTTTCAGGTTATAAATTTCAGCTACAATTATGCATTAACTCATTAAGTACTTCTTTTTCCCTCCTCATTTGCTCTTCAGCATTGAGGGGAGGTATAATTTGTGGTCTTTTGCTCTTCTGTTTGCCTCTCCTGTTGTTATGTTTCCTAGTGTTTCTAATATTTCATCAATCCATCATTTCATGATAGGCCATTGGATCTGGTTTCTCTTAGTTTATTGATGGCTCGTGTCGTATTTTGATCTTTCTG
Organism: Megaustenia siamemsis; assembly: GCA_032433765.1. Lineage (NCBI taxonomy): Eukaryota > Metazoa > Mollusca > Gastropoda > Stylommatophora > Ariophantidae > Megaustenia > Megaustenia siamemsis. The sequence goes on along the minus strand of JAVIAB010000106.1, from coordinate 43,628,203 downwards.
TCTTATCTTATGGTCAAACTATTTTATCTGTTTCTTTATGTATTCAGTCAGCAAGCAACCTGTCTTTCTCAAGCATGATCACTATCTATCTATTGATCTTTCGAGCCATAGCCAGCCCATAGGGCGTAGACCAAGATACTCCTTCTCCTATCTGAATTTCTGTTCTAGCAGTTTTCAATTCTTTTAAAAATATTTTATCAAATCTCGCCATTTGTCTCTATTCTGTGCAAGCAGCTCTATCACATTGAGGGAGCCGCATCCTGCTGCTCTTGCCTCTCTCATCAATGTTCTTCTCAGTGTCTCTCTGGGTCTTCCTCTTTTCCTCTTACCCGTTGTTTCCCATATGAGGGCTTGCTTTGCTATTCGGTTATTATCTCTTCTCATCACATGTCCAACATACACCATCGTCTTTTCTTTATTACTGAAGATATTAGTGGTTGATTGGCGATTTCTCTAATTTCCTCGTTAGTTTTGAATTCGTTCCACGCTAAACCAAGTATTTTCCTTAGACATTTATTTTCGAATGCATTCAACTTTGTTTCTACATTTCTATTTGATTTCCAGCTTTCACACGCATATGTAAGGGTTGATGGTATATTTGATTTGAATAGTCTAAGTTTTGTGTTTGTGCTGATGAGTTTTGATTTCCACAACTTTTAAGGCTTCTGAAAGACATTGCTGATTTAGCTATTCTGATTCTAATTTCTTTGCTTGTATCCCCTTCTCGATCAATGTGACTTCCGAGATAGATAAAGTGATCGATCTCTTCTACACGTCAGAGTAGACTTACGTTATTGAAATAATTTACACTCTCAACTGCTGCTGATATAATTTTTGTGCGCAGGCAATGAACAAATGAGTTAAGTGACATAAATCAGCACATGACTATAGTTCACAACTTTGTTTCACAAACTGCTTGTTGACAACAGCCTGACCAAAATCATCAAGTTGTTGCTCTAGTTTGCTCACTTTGTACTTGATGTTGAAAAACAGGTATTTGTTGGGATGTGTCACAGCTAAAGTGAGATATATAACTGGGCACTTCCAACTTTGTGACATTATTATCTTTTCTGTAACAGAGTTTAGCTTTTCTCTTACACCTCCTACTAACTTATTCAGGTGAAACAATTTCTTCCTGTGACAGTGTTTAGCTTTTCTCTTACACCTCCTACTAACTTATTCAGGTGAAACAATTTCTTCCTGTGACAGAGTTCAGCTTTTCTCTTACACCTCCTACTAACTTATTCAGGTGAAACAATTTCTTCCTGTCACAGAGTTCAGCTTTTCTCTTACACCTCCTACTAACTTATTCAGGTGAAACAATTTCTTCCTGTGACAGAGTTCAGCTTTTCTCTTACACCTCTACTAACTTATTCAGGTGAAACAATTTCTTCCTGTGACAGTGTTTAGCTTTTCTCTTACACCTCCTACTAACTTATTCAGGTGAAACAATTTCTTCCTGTGACAGAGTTCAGCTTTTCTCTTACACCTCCTACTAACTTATTCAGGTGAAACAATCTTATTCTACAGACAATTTAGCCAGTATTTATTTTCAGTTCCTGATTTCTACCTGTTCAAGCTCTTTTGCTGAATATCTATGCACTGTCCCTGTTCAGTCTTTTGATTATAGAAAACAGAAATGTACATCATCAGTAATTATATGCAGAATTGACTGTTTGCCAGGTGAGGTTACAATGGAAAGAGTTGATGAAATGTTGCTCCCAGCCATGACAACCTGCCCAGGGATGAACTGACTGTGGTCTACTCAAACAAGGTGGTCATCTCCTGAGAGGAAGATCTTCTTTGATAACCTACAGGATAAAATAAGTGAAAAAAAGAACAATATGTGAATAGTAAATTCATGATTTTATTTGGACTGCCACAGAACTGTTGTTTAGGGTGAAAAGGGGGGGGGGCGAAAGAGAAATTAGAAATTAAATATTTGGGAAAAGAAGTCAGGTTTGCCTCCTGCACAGACATATCTATGACATTATATATTTTGTCCTAAAAATTTCTGTGGCATCATATATTTTATCCTAGAAGTTTCTGTGACACTATACATTTTATCCTAGAAGTTTCTGTGACATTATACATTTTATCCTAAAAGTTTCTGTGACATACATTTTATGCTAAAAGTTTCTGTGACATTATACATTTTATGCTAAAAGTTTCTGTGACATTATACATTTTATGCTAAAAGTTTCTGTGACATTATACATTTTATCCTAAAAGTTTCTGTGACATACATTTTATGCTAAAAGTTTCTGTGACATTATACATTTTATGCTAAAAGTTTCTGTGATATTATACATTTTATGCTAAAAGTTTCTGTGACATTATACATTTTATCCTAAAAGTTTCTGTGACATTATACATTTTATCCTAAAAGTTTCTGTGACATTATACATTTTATGCTAAAAGTTTCTGTGACATTATACATTTTATGCTAAAAGTCTCTGTGACATTATACATTTTATGCTAAAAGTTTCTGTGACATTATACATTTTATGCTAAAAGTTTCTGTGACATTATACATTTTATGCTAAAAGTTTCTGTGGCACTATACTTTTTATCGTAGAAGTTTCTGTGACATACAAACATTAAAGCTTGTTGGGTGGTTGTTATTTGATATAATCAAACCATTTAAAATGTTTCTTGATATAATTTACTCCCTTCACTTCTCCACATATCTTTTACTTATAATGCTGTCTCTTACTATGATGCTCATTACTCTGCTGAGACATCTCATCATGTTGTAATGGTTTTTAGTAGGTTAAGTCCATGTTTGTCATAAGATATTGAAGAAGTCATAAAGCACAGCCCACATCACCTACAGACAAGGATAGTATTTTTAAAAAATGAAGCAATCAAATACTGGGGTAATACAAGAGTCAAATGGAATTGTGCACAAAGTTCTCTCTTTATTATCAATGTCAAACATAGCCCCTGTCTAAGGAACAAGAAGGGAAGATTACAACATGTAAGATAAGATGCCTGAAAAAAAAAAAAGTCATAAATGTCACTAGCAGAAACTATGATAAGTGTTGACATTAAACAAATTGTTGAAAACACATCTAACAACAAATAAAAGAAAAGAGAGAAAATAAAGTACCTCGGTCACATAAAGTGGCTCTGCCACCTAAAGTAGTAACTGTCAGCTGACGCGGCTGTCACCTAAAGTAGCTCTGTCACCTAAAGTAGCTCTGTCACCTAAAGTAGCTCTGCCACCTAAAGTAGCTCTGTCACCTAAAGTAGCTGTCACCTAAAGTAGCTTTGTCAGCTAAAGTAGCTCTGTCACCTAAAGTAGCTCTGTCACCTAAAGTAGCTGTCACCTAAAATAGCTCTGTCACATAAAATAGCTCTGTCACCTAAAGTAGCTCTGTCACCTAATAAAAAAATAATTAAACCAGTTATTGTGATACGTCAATAAAAGCTGATGACCTGAACTGGCTTTGAGGCATAAAGAAGACAGATGTAACTACTGCAGTGGCAATGACAAGAGTCAGTGTAACAAACTTAGCCTCCAATAGAAATCTACAGCTTGCCACTATACTTACTGCCTACATGGAAAGAACAAGACAAGATTATGTCACCTGCTGTGCACCTTTTTCTCTCTATATTAATTAGAAGAAAGCAAAATGCACTGATGAAAGCAATACCTTAATAAGATGTGCCAAATAATCTTCTGAGGTTTCTGTGGTCTTCTGCTTGGGAGCTATGATATCATATTTGTTCAGGAGGTTGGCCATCTCTTCCTTGGTCATGAGAACCACAGGGTCAAGCTGATGTCTATTAATGATGTAGACCAGGTACTCTTTGTAGTGGATTCTGTACAGGGTGGACATAAAGATGGCTCTTTCATTATAATATTAAATCAGGGTTTGCCTTATTTATGCAGTTCCTACATCACAGTGACAGTCATTCACCAATTATTTATATTTTTGAGTCAGCCTTTGTAAAATAACTGGTATCAAACACAATCACCATAATCTGAATGATGTTGGGGTTACTCCCCACAATGATATCAATAACAATCAATAGCATACATTCAACTCTTCAGATACTACACAATAATATACTGCCAACAAAGATATCAATAGCATACATTCAATTCTTCAGATACTACACAATAATATACTGCCAACAATGATATCAATAGCATACATTCAATTCTTCAGATACTACACAATAATATACTGCCAACAATGATATCAATAGCATACATTCAACTCTTCAGATACTACACAATAATATACTGCCAACAATGATCATAAGTGCTGAAGAATACTAAATTATGATTGTTTATGAGATTCAACAAACACAACTCTGACCATCAGCAGATGCACTCATCATCACAGTGGGGAACTGGGTGGTCTAGAGGTAAGGTGTCAGCCTCTGAACAAGAAGGTCTTGAGTTTAAAGCCAGCCATCCGTAGTGGGAATTGTTCATTTCAAACCTAGTTTCTTCATGGCTTTACCCTGCTACAATCTCTGATGATAAGTCCTCTCAGAAAACAGCAAAAACAGGTACTGCATGTATTCCACAGCTGTAGTTTCAGCACCCTTGACAGTAACAACTTGACAAGAGAGTAGGCCCAAATGGTCAATGCTTGGGCAGAAACTTGTTAAGCAATTGAACATTTACCCAAATCAAAGATGGATCTGTTGTTGTATACACAAATAATATGGCCTGTCATCAACTTGTCACATAATGCATTCATGTCCACATGCTCCAATCTTCTCAAAATGTTCATCAACACACAGCAACAAATTGTTCTGGCAACATTGGTCTTCACGCTCAGTTCACACAGTCTAGATAACCATAACTTCCTCAAAGTCTTTTGTTCTACCTATCTTTTGTAGGTTGTTAACGATATCCATTGGCTGTCCATTAGCTAATATTGCCAAATCTACCAGTCTGTTTGCTCTGACGTTGCCCTCATCATCAGCATGGCCCTGGAAATACATGAAGTTCTTACTGCAAATCTTGAACCTCTGTATTGATCCCAGCCATTATACATACCAAGAATGACAATGAAGCTAGCTCTTATGTTTTTATTTCTTCTCTATGTTAACTGCTTACACTGCTGCTGGATGCACCAAATATGTCTGACTTACTCGCACAAGCCTGCCTGTCCTTTCAGAGTCTCCTTGCCACATTTCTCATCCTTCTTGCCCATATCATACTCCTTCTGCTCCATTACTGGACAGTGCAGGGGATCTGTCTGGTCTTCAGGTGTGTTGACATTAAACAGAGCATCATTCAACTAGTTGGGAAACAAATTAAATAGATGTGCACTTAAGTAACTTTTATCTATTGAAAACATTTATAGATTTTTTACCAGCAGATTTATCTAATATTTATAGTGAGATTATACTCCCACAAAGACCCATAAAGGAGGTACCCGAAATCACTAAGTGTGAAAATGAGTTACAGAGAATGACTGACACTATAGTGATGGAAAGTAAAATTAGGCTTTGACCATGAAAGCACAAAAACAGAAATAATGGCTGCAACCAAGAAACATCATCATCATCATCATTGAGTGCCGTCTCCGCATCGAAGGTGGTTACCATGGAGCGCCATTCTGCATGTCTCTTGCGCTGATGGTGCAGGTTGTCATAGGCTGACTTGTCCACCTTTTGATGTTACTTGTCCATGTTAGTCTTGGTCTGCCACCGCTTCTTTTACCTTGCATTTTCATTTCCAAGATTACTTTTAGTAGGTTGCTGTGTCTTTAATATACCCCAACAATCTCATTTGTCTTGTATGAATTGTATTTAGTAGTTCTCTTTTCATTTTTAGTTGCTTTAAGACTTCATCATTTGTTTTCTTTTCTTTCCATTCAATTCTACCTATTCTTCTATAAATCCACATTTCAAAGGCTTCAATTTTCTGTTCTATTTTCTTGTCTATTGTCCATGTTTCTGCATCACACAGGAATGTTGAGAAGATATAACATTTTGCTATTCGTATTTTTAGCCCTGATGTTATTTGTTTTGATGTTAGTATATTTTTCATGGCATTAAAATTACAAACCAAGAAGCAGACATCTCTAAGTGTACAATTAAAGCAAACGGACAGTTTTAAAACAGACCAATGAATTCCAAAAGCTAAGAATGATGATAATTTTAAATGTACAACAGAAGGGTCAAGTAAAACATCAGCCTCTGGAAAAGAAGGTCCTGGGGTTTGATTTGAATCCATTTTATTGTGGCTTTACTATCCCCTGGTCTCTGGGTAGAGAGATGCAATGTCTGGACTTCTCAGATAATGGTGAAAAACAAGAGGTCTCTTGTGTAATGTGCGCACTTTAAAGAATCCTTGGCAATTGGAAATAAAAAGAGTGGGTCAAAAATGGCTGTGGCCCAGACAAAATGATTGGAAACAAATCTACCCAAAATATGAAAACTCTCAATGATAGAAAAAAAGAGAGTCCCTCTGAAGTCGGAGAATATTTTCCTGTATGGTGGGGGATACATGGCTGCTGGTGTGGAGAATAGGAAAAAGTGATAGTCATGAGAAATTCAGTCCCTTGGGACTTTGCTAGAGATACCAAGCTAGCATATGTAAACAAACAACAACACAAATATATAACACAGGTGAGGTGCAGAGTAGCCCAGGAAAGGCTACATAAAAAAGAAAATAGAAAATATGTGACCAATATTTGTCAACAGATTGATATAATTTGTTGGCCATGTTATGAGAAGGGAACAACTAAAATATATTGTGACAACTGGAAAAAATTGAGGAAAGCTAGGTTTTGCAGAGAGAAAAGATAAATGGTTTGACAGAGTGGTTTGGTAGGAAGTCAACTGCAGAAATTATAAACATCTGCAGAGATAGAAAGTCATTAATACCTTATGCCAGCAGGCACTACACTAGATAATGATGTATTCTTTGTTAACAGCTGTCAAATGGCAACTAAATATGTGAACACAATACAAAGAATGCCAGTAAAGATGACACAATAGAGTATTATATGTTCATTGTATTATAAACATCATTCAGTAATTCTGAGTTCTCAAACTTGGACCCAAGATATCATACAACACCTGAGCTGAATGTGGTCAGTGACTCATAGCTGATTGTTTACACCAGGATCAGCAAACCAAAACTGATCAAGATCCCATTCCATCTCCCAGTGGTGGTCCTGGAAACAGGTCTGGCTAAGAGAGGGAAGACACCTCAGTACCCAAGAATGATAATACTTAAATGGGATGTGTTGGATCAAAAAGTGCAGATACCAAAGTTTTCAGTAAATCACAACCCAACACTAGCTCTAGACTACGATCCAGTAATTGCTGCATCAAAACACAAATTCTTCAAAATTCTATAGTTAGCTGTGTTCAGACATCCCCTCCCCCAACAAAAAACTTCCCCTCTTAGTACCTACCTATTTACTACTTCCAGTGACCCCTGAGTGTTTGATTTGTTTCTATTGATGTGGATTAAAAAAAATATTTGTCATTTTGTGAGATACAATCCCATAATGTCATTTTGTGAGATACAATCCCATAATGTCATTTTGTGAGATACAATCCCATAATGTCATTTTGTGAGATACAATCCCATAATGTCATTTTGTGAGATACAATCCCATAATGTCATTTTGTGAGATACAATCCCATAATGTCATTTTGTGAGATACAATCCCATAATGTCATTTTGTGAGATACAATCCCATAATGTCATTTGTGAGATACAATCCCATAATGTCATTTTGTGAGATACAATCCCATAATGTCATTTTGTGAGATACAATCCCATAATGTCATTTTGTGAGATACAATCCCATAATGTCATTTTGTGAGATACAATCCCATAATGTCATTTTGTGAGATACAATCCCATAATGTCATTTTGTGAGATACAATCCCATAATGTCATTTTGTGAGATACAATCCCATAATGTCATTTTGTGAGATACAATCCCATAATGCAAATACAAATTCACCAAATGTTACAATTAAGTGGAACTAAATTTGTAGCACAAAATGTAACGACGGACTTCATAGGTAGGTGTTGTAATCTAGGGTTAAGGTGAAGAGCAGTCAAACAGCAAAAACACAGAGAAATAAAAGTCCCCAAGTCTCATTCCTTCTTACTTGTACACTTATTTAATGGATAGTTTTACAGTGAGCTGTGCACCTTGCTGTCTAATTTATCTTCAGCACAATTCACCACTGCTTCCCTGTCTTTGGTTCTATTTGTTTATTTCAAAAACAAAATAAACAAATTTGTCTATAGATGTATATTAACAGTAATTATAAAAAAACAAAACAAAACTGAGAACTGAGAAAAAAGAAAATGTGACAATAAAAAGGGCAACCTTCAAGAGTTGTTGTAGCTGCTGCACTGATCTGTCTCTCAAATATGAGAAGCAATCACGGGGACAATGGCAATGTAGACCAAGTTTCTTGCAAATTTTGTATTTGATGCACACCTGTTTAATAAGAAGAAACAATATCACTGTCATTGAATGAGGTATCATGACCACAAATGAAACATAAAGTTGAGTTGTGAACTCAACTGTTCAACTGAGCTATTCAACTGAACTGTTCCCTGAGCTGTTCAACTGAACTTTTCCCTGAGCTGTTCAACTGAACTGTTCCCTTAGCTGTTCAACTGAACTGTTCCCTGAGTTGTTTAACTGAACTTTTCCCTGAGCTATTCTACTGTATCTTTTTTCATAAAGAGAAGTAAGGACAAACTAATCTGTGTGGACTTATTTTAAATGTTTATTTGTTAGCTCAAGATTATTTCTTTATTACTTGTCATTTTGTTTGTTCCAAACACCCATACAAATGCTTGTTTAAAGTAAATGTTTTGCTGCATTGTTGTCATCTGTCATTGACAGAGATGCTCATGTACAGGCAGAGTCACATATAAATTACATCTTATTTGTATGTTAACATGCCCTTTTTTTAATAATAAAAATGAAATACTCCTACGTTCTCTATTATTATAATTTTAAAAAATGGATATCTACATACTTCATCGAAAGATAAAGTTAAATTATCAAAAGGCTACACACAGTAATTTTTCTAAAATCAAAGCTGATGAATTAATATTGTTCAAATATATAAAACAAGGAGTCAGACAAGGCTGTGTTCTGTCATTGGATTTGTTCTCACTTAACAGCAAAAATATTATGAGATCAATCGTAGATATAAAAGGAATTAAAGTCAACAGTCACAACATAAACAATTTGTGAATTGCGGATGACACAGTCTTAATAGCAGAGACAGAGAACTATAAGAAATGACAGACAGAATGGTAAAAGAAAGCAACAAGAAAGGTCTCAGTCTGAATAGTAAGAAAACAAAAGTAATGGTCATATCAAGGAAATAATCATCACCATAATGCAGCATAAAAATAAACAAGACAAATCTGAAACAAGTGCAACGTTTCAAATACTTGGGCACAATAATAACATCAGATGGAAGATGCACCACAGAAATAAAAAGCAGAATAGCTCTGGCCAAAATAACGTTTCAGAAAAATGAAAAAACGTCTTATGCAACAAGTCTATTTCAATAGAAGTGAGAAAGAGTGTTCAGCAGTGCTATATAGAGCCAATTCTGACCTAAGGAAGGGAATCATGGACAGTAGACAAACAAATGAAAAGACATTTAGAGGCTACAGAGACGGGATTTCTCAGAAGAATGTTGAAAGTTTCCTGGACAGTTAAAAAGACCAATAAGGACATTCTCAGAGGTCAGCACAAAAAGGGAGCTCCTAAAAAACATCTGAAAAAAAAACAATAAACATTTTTTGGGCCCATCATGAAAAAAGGGGAGCTGGAATACTTGGTTACAACTTCCAAAATACAGGGAAAGAGAGATCACGGCAACAAAGAGAGAAGATACCAGATACTTATTGTCATGGCATGGGAAACAGTCAAACAATAGAACTGATACATTGCACTGTTGATAGAAAATTGTGGAAGGGCATGAATGCCCACGCCCCCCGGTTTGGCACATGATGATGATCATGATGATGAAATAACTTACATCCTTCTGATGAAATGGCTCATTGCAGCCACTGCAGAATTCATGGCCACACTGTGGACATTTGAAGTGCATGCAGCCACCTTTAGCAAGAGCAAACCTCATTTTGCAAGTTGGACAATCTGTAAGTATTAACAGAGTGATCAAACAAAAGAAAATAGCAATTAGAAAAAAAGGAAAGTACTTTGAAAAAAAAAATTACAATTCAGCACCTAAACAGCAAGATCATTATTGATTTTTGGAAATTACAATTTTCTGACAGCTTTTATATTGTCTTTCCTTATAGGTCCCAGCTACTGTTACAAACATACTCTCTCTCTCCCACTGTATCAGCAAGTTCATTTCTATATTATTTGCTAATCTTTCTTCAGTGTGATTAGGCATCTCTAAAGCTGAAGTCTTCTTCTTTAGTCTACTGCTTGAACTGTGAGGTGTTGCAGAGAAGAGTTTTGTGGACATTGCTAACTGTTGTCATTTACTTGATGACTATCACTCTGTCTATTCACCTCCCTGTACTATGCTTGTTAGTTCCTCTCTGGTCAAAGGCACATAAGGTAGAAACTCTCCATGTCTGGGCGATTCACTATTAGGTCTTGTTCTGTTCTTAAGCCCTTAGTTGAGCTCTCTTTATTAATTGTTCTTCAAGGAAAGACACTACCCAAAAAGTTAAAACTCTCAACAATAAAAATTATGAGAGTACCTCTGAAGTCGGAGAATATCTGCCTGTACGGCAGGAGACACCTGAGCACATGGCTGTCGATGTAAACAATAGACAAAAGTGAGATATTCATGCAAAAGTCAGTCCCTCGGGACTTCACTAGAGATATAAAGCTGGCAAACGTAAACAAACAATTGTTCTTCTTAGAGTTTTTTTTGGACTTCATTTTTTCTTTTGCCATCAGACGTTCGAAAGGAGGCCTAGAGTGAGATTCTTAGATTCTTCTTTTGGACATTCTGAGTACATGACAGATACTCCCATTATCTTCTCCATAAATAGCTTGATATATATTTTTGTCTGGTTTCTTCTTTTACAGTTTCATTTGGTTTTAAAGTCTCTCCAATTTACATTTAAGAGTCTTCTGAAGCTTTCATTTTCTAAGGCAATTAGTCTCTTCTAGAGCTTGAGTGGTTTCCAGCTATTGCATCCATCCTGGGTAACACACAAGAGTTGAACAGTCAGAGTTTTGTGTGCCTGCTAATGACTTTTACTTTTGTTAAAGGCACTTGATGATTTCAATGAGTAACAATCGGATTCACTAGTACAATGAACATGTCTTCAGCACACATTTATTTGGAACAATTGATGATCTATCACCTACTACAAAGTGCAGAATAATGACTTCAATATGAGGTTCATTAAGTAGTATAAGCTAATACATCAAAACTGACCTATTCCATTCTCATCCAAATGCTTGGCTAGCCCCTCAGACTGATTGTTGGGATCATTATCAATTTTCCATTGAGCAAACTGTTCACACGTGAGTCCTTCATGCTGTGATTCCCACTGTTGAGGATGTCCAGAAAAAAACACATGAAATATAATTTTCTAACAAATGAAAAAGGTAATTAAAGGTGTTCAATATGTGTTCTAGCCTATGGAATCAAGAGTATTATATACAAACTACAGGCCTCTGAATGAGATATGGTGAAGGCTCCACCTTTATCCGAGGGTTTTCCCTACTCAGCCTCATCAAATAGGTAGAGGCTGATAGAGGCAAAGAGTGTCATGATGAGCCAGATGGCCGAGGGGATAGGATATCACAGCTTGCGCACAAACTTTCTAATTGGGACAAAGTATGAAAACAAATGTTTTTTTTTAGTTTTTTTTCTTTGTTCTTTCTTCTTTTTGTGAACAATAAAAGGAATTAATGCTTATGTCATTAATAAAAATATTAAAGAAACATGATCACCACATGGGGGTAGAGAAGGGTTGTTCACAAACCCTGATGCATGCAGTCAGCTGTGGGTCGCTGACTGCTCTCATCCCAGCTGCTGGTGGGTGTCTTGGTCCCCAGACAAGTTATCTAAACTGAAAGCATCGGTACCACAGACTTCAATATGTACCTTATGTCAGCCAAAAGAGTGTTATGCTGGCTGTGGCAGAATTGTGACAGACCAACAGTGAAATAATATTATGTCCAGATTATAAGGTGACCAAGCTACATCTTGACCACTTATTGCCCCCACGTAAGTCAACAGAGTAGGGAGAATGTATTCGGAAACCCGAGGCTCGGCGATAAGAAGTTGTATCATTGACCAGAGGTGATCAATAACGGGCACCAGTAGTTCAACAATAAAGTCCCAAATAACCTGAAGGCCAAACAACTAGGCGCTAATCTACACCGTAACTTCCCGATTCCCACGTAAGACTTTGCTTGACCGGACTCTTGACTTGCTTATTGACTACTGCCTTCTACCAGACTGCGCTGGCAGCCCATGAATTACCAGGAATGTACTCCGCTTCCCTTCATGATCTGTTTAAGTGGTGTACTTTGCACTGATTTTCTGATTAATGTCCCCACAGAAATCTGAGGACTCAGTCTTTTCCGCGACCTGAATGTTCATTCTTCACCACGCTGTTTACCAACCACAAACACTGACCCAAATGTACTGTTCAAAATGTCCACTCACAAAATATGACTTGAGTTTATTAACAGATAAATTTGTCAAGTAACACAACAGTTAAGAGCCAGCGACTTACTTTGCGCTCGGTTGCTCACACACATGCCATGTACTGCAGGCACTGTTTATTACAATAGTGTCTCCCTCCGTCTTGCACTCTAATTGTTCGCACTGAAAAATCCTCTTAATATGTAACTGAAATATAATCTCTAGTCTAAACACAAGAACTGCCTCGACTTTAAACATGAGACTTACTTCTGCACTATTATCACTCTAGCTACTCTTAGACTAACTCTTAGCCCTTTGTTGCTTCCATGAGCCATTGGGCTACCACCAAATTTAGTTAGGGTTTCTATAACATTGGCCGCTCTGGTCATCCCTTGTGTGAATTTCCTACAGTCTCCTGGACTATCTCTAAGTCACAAAGAACTTCAGAACAACTCTTAACTAAAACTGAATTCATTGTCGAACTCTTTGCTCGAACATAACTAATGTGAACATTTAACACTGACACTATGGCTACCGCCTCCCGGCGACACTGCTCTCAGCCGTCCGTAAAAATCTTCTCTATCTAACCTTGTACTTTGACTATATCTTTCCCCTCCAGCCAATTACAAATCCTTTTACATTCTCTGCCCCTTTCTAACTGAACTCTCTCCATATTCAGGGGAAACCCGTTATTCTGAGTTAATTTTCTCACTTTCTCCCTGTGAATTTGCTCACTCACTCACCTCATTGTTACCCATTTTCACCTCCACTGTTACAGTCCTGCAAACATCCTTTTTGGATATTCAACAACACTACTTAAATATAGTCATATAAAACATAGAGCTTAAATATAGCTTGGTGTCATGGCATGGAAAACAGTCAATAACAGAACTGATACGATGCACTGTAGATAGAAGATTGTGGAGGGACATGATCGCCTACGCCAACCGGCAGGGTACATGATGATGATGATGATGACTTAAATATATAAATGAATATATTTTTAAAAATAAAATCACATTTGTAGTGGTTGTGTAGCGTTTTTTAATAATAATTTTTATCAGGAAATAGAATTTGGTGTGAGAAATTGTTTATTAAAAATATTTATTTGACTCATTTGTTACTTTATAAATATTCAGCTCAATATTAGTATGCTCTACAATTATTATCTTCATGTCAAGCAATAAGAGGTTTTATTTAAAAATATGAAATATTTAATAATCTGCATTTGAATGATATCAGGTAGTTTACAAATCTAAGACAAGGAATCCAATCCAAACCAGCTAAACAGTTCCATCTAAATAAGCTAAATGGTTCTATCCAAACCAGCAAAATAGTTCCACCAAAACCAGCTAAATAGTTCCAGAGTAGTTCAGATTGTTTTTCATTCAAAGTCTATTTGGCAACTGAGGGCTATTGATATTTGCAGAAACAAACACAAACAGAGAAACAAACACAAGCAGAGAAACAAACACAAACAGGGAAATAAATACCTGCTTTTTACAGCTGAAGCAAGTTTTTTCTTGGCAGTGTGGACATGTCATTCTTAGATGCCCTCCTTGATTCTCAGCCAGAAAACCTTCAGCACACTGAAACAATGAAGAGATAACAGTGATAACTATCTGTTGTACGTAGGGAGGTCAAAAAGTAATGCACACCAATTTTTTTCTCGGCTAATAATAAAGATAGGAATATGAAATTTTGCACACTTAAAATATGACATGTTCCAATTATGTGCACCAAATTGCACAGCATTCTGCAAAATATTACGCAATCTATGAACCGTTAAAATGGAGCTTGTCAACAATGTCCGTTACAAACAGCGAATTGTCATAGAATTTCTGGTTGCGGAAAAAGAAACTGTGGCAAACATTCATAAACGACTGTGTGCAGTGTACAAATGTTCTGCAGTTGATAGGAGCACAGTTAGTCGCTGGGTTCAGAGAATTAAAGCTGCAGAAAGTGTACGAGTGGAGCTGCATGATTTACCGCGTTCTGGACGTGTTGCCTCGGCTACCAGCACAGACATGTTAAACCGGGCTGATGCCATTATTCATAAGGATAGGCGTATCACTAGTCAGCAATTGGCATTGCAGCTTACAGTCAGCAAGGGAAGTGCAATCGCAATTTTTAAAACTCTCGGATATTCAAAGATTTGCGCTCGATGGGTTCCTCAGTGTCTAACAAATGATCACAGAGTTCAAAGGAAAACATTCTGTTCTGAATTGTTGGAGCGTTTCGGTGTTGAAGGAGAAATGTTTTTGTCAAAAATTGTTACCGGTGACGAAACGTGGGCACATTATTATGAGCCTGAAACAAAAATGCAGTCAATGGAATGGCATCATCCGCAGTCACCAAAAAGAAAAAAATTCAAAACATCTCCATCAGCCGGAAAGGTGATGATCACTGTCTTCTGGGACATTGATGGTGTGATTCTTGTTGATGTAATGACAAGAGGTGAGACAATCAACTCGACAGCTTACATCAATACACTGACAAAACTAAAAAATCGGTTCCACAGAGTTCGGCCTAATAAGCCATCTGCAGATTTGTTGCTTCAACATGACAATGCACGCACTCACACAAGTCTGGTAACACGGGAAGCAATCAACAAATTTGGTTGGACTGTACTGCCCCATCCTCCTTACAGCCCTGATCTGGCTCCCTCAGATTTCCATCTGTTTGGACCACTCAAAAAATTCCTGCGTGGGAAACACTTTGACAATGATGAGGATGTGATCCGTGCAGTTAAAAAATGGCTACGCGAGCAGGACAAAACTTGGTACAAACGAGGCCTTCATGACCTAGTTTCGCGTTGGCGTAAGGCAATACGCTTGGACGGAGATTATGTTGACAAATAGGTAGTGTCAAGGGGATGTTCAGCTACAATCTGTGAAAATTTCACACATTTTGCCCGAATAGTTTCCGAGAAAAAAATTGGTGTGCATTACTTTTTGACCTCCCTTCAGTATATATATATATATGATTATATCTTTATTTAACATTACAAATATACTTTGTATAAAATATACTTTGTTTAAAATATACTTTGTTTACAAATATACTTTGTTTAAAATATACTTTGTTTACAAATATACTTTGTTTAAAATATACTTTGTTTACAAATATGTACAATTTATGGCTTTTCTGTATCATACAGATGGTCTGAAAAAAAAAAATATGGTATAAAGATATGCTAGACTGCTATAAAGCTGACGACAAGGAAATATTTTTTTCTAATTTGCATTTAGGGTCCATCTATAAAATGTAGATAAATATAATGATTTAGGATAGCAAAGATGAGGTTTCTTTGCTACATAAATTAGTTGGTTTGATATACCAATTTTAGTTAATTTCCTAATATCATTTTCTGACACAGAAGAGTTTGGCCATGTTTGACTTGGAAATAGATTAGCCTGACCTGAATGATAGTCTGCGTTTTGGAGATTTTTTTTATCTGAAGCTTAAATGTTATTATTTATATATTAAAAGGAAGGTCTACGAAACCTCATCCTGCAAGTGAAAAAATACTGGGAATGTGTCATGTGGTTTTCAATATACAAGAGTTTAAATGCTGGTAGGTATAGGTGCAGGTAGTGGAATGTAACGTACAACTTCTACAAAGTATGGTATCAGCTCTACTGCAGCTCTCCAATTATTTGCTGTTACCTGCTGGTATGCACATATCTTTCAAAATTTATAGTTTAATTAGTGAGATCCCATAATAGAAAAAGGATATTAATTCAGCACCCATCTAAATATAAGTGTGTGAAATTTTAAAGAAATATGCCGTTCGCTTTTCAAAATATAAGCAATATATGGGATTAAATTAGCTTATGAATTAATGATGGCCTCAGGTTATATAAATTAATAAATAATATATAAATTATTAAATTTATATATTATAGCAAAAAATATGGACTAGATATGAATCATAGACTAAAACTATGATCATAAACTAAGAAAATACTCAAAACCCACAAGTGGATATCAAAATTGAAGGAATAGACCTTGAGACAGTTCAGAACTATAACTACCTTGGACATACTATAACCAGTGATGGAAAATGTACAACTGAAATAAACAAAAGAATAGGAATGGCAAAAAGTAATTTTAATGTTATGAAGGACATACTAACATCAAAACAAATAACACCAAAGCTAAAACTAAGATTAGCAAAATGTTACATCTTCTCAATATTCCTATATGGTGCTGAAACATGGACATTAGACAAGAAAACAGAACAGAGATTTGAAGCCTTCGAAATGTGGATATATAGAAGAATAGGTAGAATTGGATGGAAGGAAAAGAAAACAAACGATGAAGTCTTAAAACAACTAAAAATGAAAAGAGAACTTCTGAACACAATTAGAACAAGACAAATGCGATTCTTGGGCCATGTTAAAAGACACAACAGCCTACTGAAAGTAATCCAGGAGGGGAAAATACAAGGTAAAAGAGACAGAGGCAGACCAAGATTAACATGGACGAGTAACATCAAAAGATGGACAAATCAACCGATGACAACCTGCACCATCAAAGCAAGAGATAGAGCAGAATGGCGCTCCATGGTAGCCAACCTTCGTTGCGGAGACGGCACTCAATGATGATGATGATATATTATAATATATTTAATTACTGCTTTGTTTCTAATTGCTGTATATGCATGATTAATGTATATTTGAATTTGTAATTTCAAGGGCTATCTAGCTATCATATTTTATATTATAAGAAACTATTATGAAGATTATATCAAACTACCTACAATATTTACAAACATAAGCACTGATCAATTTTGTTGCTGAAAAATTTGATTAATCATGCAAGCTGCTAGTGTATATTAGTTACTCACATGAGCACACCAGCGAAACGAAACATCCTTCTGTAAGTGCCAGTCACGAACTTTAGTCTCAAACAGATTCTGGAGATCTTTATCAATCAGAGGCTGAAGCTGAAACCGGAAAAATCCATGCACATCTTATCACTGACAGTGGTGTTGGGTAAACAATACTTCAATAATTAAGATGGTTTGTGACAGCTCAGAAGGAACATTCTTACAGTTACAGTGTTATGTTGCAGGATTAAGTCCCTTCTATGTAAGGGTAGATGTAAAGCACATCTAGTGAGCTTTTCCTCAAAACTTTATCAGTTATCTTATCCTTAAAACTTTATCAGTTATCTTATCCTCAAAACTTTATCAGTTATCTTATCCTCAAAACTTTATCAGTTATCTTATCCTCAAAACTTTATCAGTTATCTTATCCTCAAAACTTTATCAGTTATCTTATCCTTAAAACTTTATCAGTTATCTTATCCTCAAAACTTTATCAGTTATCTTATCCTCAAAACTTTATCAGTTATCTTATCCTCAAAACTTTATCAGTCATCTTATCCTGAAAACTTTATCAGTCATCTTATCCTCAAAACTTTATCAGTTATCTTATCCTCAAAACTTTATCAGTTATCTTATCCTCAAAACTTTATCAGTTATCTTATCCTCAAAACTTTATCAGTTATCTTATCCTCAAAACTTTATCAGTCATCTTATCTTGAAAACTTTATCAGTTATCTTATCCTCAAAACTTTATCAGTTATCTTATCCTCAAAACTTTATCAGTTATCTTATCCTCAAAACTTTATCAGTTATCTTATCCTCAAAACTTTATCAGTTATCTTATCCTCAAAACTTTATCAGTTATCTTATCCTCAAAACTTTATCAGTCATCTTATCTTGAAAACTTTATCAGTTATCTTATCCTCAAAACTTTATCAGTTATCTTATCCTCAAAACTTTATCAGTTATCTTATCCTCAAAACTTTATCACTAATCTCTTCCTCAAAACTTTATCACTAATTTTATCCTCAATGACAACAATATGCCACATAATTAGTTACAAACAACAACATTCAATGAAGCTACTAACCAACAGAAGAAGAAAATGTAAATAGTCTGAAGCTACATCTGTATCATTCATATCAGGCAAGGAGCACAGTGGACATGTCCAGTGACGAACGTGCTTCTCACGTATTCCAATCTCAAAGTTTTTAGTTAGGCACTGTTCACACATCTTACACTGGCAGATGTTCAGATTGCGAATCTGTATTTAGAAAACAATATTAGAAGCTGTCTGCAAACAAATCAGAGAGAGTTGGAGAGTCAGAGACAGTTTTCTCATGAATTATTTATTGATAAATCCCATGGTGTTGAAAGACATATTGATTTTAAAAGTTTATTGATTCTGATATTTTGTGGAAGGGTGAATAAGACATTTGCAGATTTTTCTTTCTCCAAAGCTCAGGATCAACAGAACTATAAAAAAAAAAACATCTTAACATTCCTGAGACTATCTTCTTCTTTTCATTGGCCATTGAGAAACAAAGAAGTTAGTGGTTTGTATAGTAACAATAACACTCCATCACAATTCATGATCTGCTGCCATCTTTTGCATGGTGTTATAAGTCTGCAGATCATAGCACATGGAGAACACAAATACAAATTGTAGAGCAACTCTCGAGGCACTGCTAATATCAAATTCAGAAGACAACAGACCAGGAGAAAGTAGACAAGGCCAGGCACCACTAATGCATCTTGTTTGTTCTGAGGATGGATCTGTCTGTCCAATATTGGCAGATTCAGCTACAAGAGAAGTTGTTCAGCATCCAGCATAAGACTCTAATATTTGACCAAACTACTGACTTGTCATGATTGCTACCAACTGTCTGTCCAGACACCAAAAGCCAAAGTACATTATAAGTCTGATCAAAACTATTAATCTCTTTGAGCGGTTTCTCACATATTGTCATTAGTGGTACAAGTTACTGCTCTCTAATAGGTTGTCTTTGCACTGACTCACCTATGACTTCGCCATTCCTTCCGTATTTTTTAATTGCAAGCCTGCACACCAGATCAGAAAAAGTCTTACAAATAGGGACAAAACCTACATGCAAATTCACTTTGATTTCTCAGCAAAGTGAAGTGTAATTCATGAACCTCATATTATTACTTTTAGGCTATTTTAGACTGAAATTAGAATTTTAAAATGTTATTGGTTATGCATATCCATGCAGCATGGCTGGTTTACCTCAGTATTTATAGTCATTTCAAATGTAAGTTTGGCACAATTTGATAGGCTATTTAGGCAATTTGATAGGCTAGATACACACATAAGCAGATCTACTTTGCAATTTCTATATACATTTTATGTATACATTTATTTAAATTTTATTTTCATAAAAAGTTATGTATAAATTTATTTGAATTAAAACTATAAAAATGAGATGTAGAAAGTTGCACTCATGGTCCATTATTATGGTTGTATTACTGCTGTCATCACTAGTTTTTCCATGTTGTATTACTGCTGTCATCACTAACTTTTCCATGTTGTATTACTGCTGTCATCACTAGTTTTTCCATGTTGTATTACTGCTGTCATCACTAGTTTTTCCATGTTGTATTACTGCTGTCATCACTAGTTTTTCCATGTTGTATTACTGCTGTCATCACTAGCTTTTCCATGTTGTATTACTGCTGTCATCACTAGTTTTTCCATGTTGTATTACTGCTGTCATCACTAGTTTTTCCATGTTGTATTACTGCTGTCATCACTAGCTTTTCCATGTTGTATTACTGCTGTCATCACTGGCTTTTCCATGTTGTATTACTGCTGTCATCACTAACTTTTCCATGTTGTATTACTGCTGTCATCACTAGCTTTTCCATGTTGTATTACTGCTGTCATCACTAGCTTTTCCATGTTGTATTACTGCTGTCATCACTAGTTTTTCCATGTTGTATTACTGCTGTCATCACTAGCTTTTCCATGTTGTATTACTGCTGTCATCACTAGCTTTTCCATGTTGCATTACTGCTGTCATCACTAACTTTTCCATGTTGTATTACTGCTGTCATCACTAACTTTTCCATGTTGTATTACTATTGCAGCGGAATTTGTTGTTGTTAATTCCAACATAACACATGCTTTCTTCTGATTCTTGCCATTTTTCAATAACAGTGCAAGATTAGAACACCAAGTTTAAATTTTATAAGTCAAATGTGCAATCCATTCTCTTATATGCTGCAGAGATGTGGCGAATGAACCATAAGGTAGAAAATTTACTAAGAGGATTTGGAGGTCCACTGTTATAAGAAGATTCTAAACGTTGGGATCAACACATCACAAGCAAAGAAAATGCCAGAAGATAGACATTAACAATAACAATCAAGAAATTAAAAGAACATGTTGGAAAAGGCCAGGCCATGCTATACGAATGGCATGAACCAGGCATACAACCAGCATTAACGTGAACAAAACCTTGCAAATAAAAGAGAGGCAGTTGATTGGGGACATGGCGATGAACCATACATGATGAAATAAAGTACGATGGCAAGTCCATGGAGTGATTTGTCCTTGCTCTCTCCTGACTGGATTTGATGGAGATATCTTGTCAGTGTCAGATACTCCGACCAGATTTCAGAGGATTAAGAAGAAGAATATTCTCAGTCCCTCTGGACTTTGCTAAGCTGGCGAACACAAAAAACAAACAACAAAATAGAACAGAAAATTAGAAAGTTGATCAATTTACAAAGCATGAGAGCATCAAATAACAAACAAATGATCTTGTGTCTTTTAAGGTAACACTTTTGGAAGTAAATTGACTGGAGAGGCTCTCGGTCAAATTATCACTGACATGGCATTATTTACAATCAGAAAGGTCCAACTGAGAGTGAGGTCGGGACACAATGAACTTAGACAACACATTTTGACAAACTCAGACTGTGGTCTGGACACAATGAACTTAGACAACACATTTTTGACAAACTCAGACTGTGGTCTGGACACAATGAACTTAGACAACACATTTTTGACAAACTCAGACTGTGGTCTGGACACAATGAACTTAGATAACACATTTTTGACAAACTCAGACTGTGATCTGAATACAATGAATTTAGACAACACATTTTTGACAAACTCAGACTGTGATCTGAATACAATGAACTTAGACAACACATTTTTGACAAACTCAGACTGTGATCTGGATACAATGAACTTAGACAACACATTTTTGATGAACTCAGACTGTGATCTGGACACAATGAACTTAGACAACACATTTTTGACAAACTCAGACTGTGATCTGGACACAATGAACTTAGACAACACATTTTTGACAAACTCAGACTGTGATCTGGACACAATGAACTTAGACAACACATTTTTGACAAACTCAGACTGTGATCTGAATACAATGAATTTAGACAACACATTTTTGACAAACTCAGACTGTGATCTGAATACAATGAACTTAGACAACACATTTTTGATGAACTCAGACTTGGAAATACATCTTTGCTTCTGTGGTCAATCTGCAGAAAATGAGGTACATATTCACCAATCTTGCAATAATTCAATGAGAAAAATGTTAGCCTTCTGAGATAGCTCTGATGAACAGCTCCTGAGAAAGCTCTGAAGAAGCTGCGAATCTTAGTAAAGTTTTTTAATTTAAATCTGCATTGATGTTTGAAATTTTCATTATGAGAAAATGAAGAAGATTCTCAAAGTAACAATACATAGACGTGGTGGTAAACCACTCACCTTGCTCATTGGGAAATTGGTAAAGCAGAGTGCGCACTCCTGCTGTAGGTAGGCCAGTGCACTAGCCCTGTCCTGGCAATTCCTAACAGCCTCCACAATATCTTCTAGGGAAATATTCTCATCTGGTAGGTCGTCATCCAAGATTCTAATAACCAACTCAGCTCGGCCCCAACTTTTTAACTTGCCTTCAACAAAAATCATGCGGATTCGACGCTGTAATGACAAACACAGCAATAAACCTTAGCACTATCAACATAACTGTACTTTCGGTCCTAAATTAAATTCATTCAATCATGGTCCATGTTGACAGACATCAAATATCATGTTACTCCATAAACCTTAATCTTGTGCACTGAGTAACAATTACACCGTTGATCTTTTCCCTAGCCACACCATCAAACTGTCCAGCATTGTTTCCCCAGCCACATCATCATACTGTCCAGCATTGTTTCCCCAGCCACATCATCATACTGTCCAGCATTGTTTCCCCAGCCACATCATCATACTGTCCAGCATTGTTTCCCCAGCCACACCATCAAACTGTCCAGCATTGTTTCCCCAGCCACATCATCATACTGTCCAGCATTGTTTCCCCAGCCACATCATCATACTGTCCAGCAATTGTTCCCCAGCCACACCATCAAACTGTCCAGCATTGTTTCCCCAGCCACATCATCATACTGTCCAGCAATTGTTCCCCAGCCACATCATCAAACTGTCCAGCATTGTTTCCCCAGCCACATCATCATACTGTCCAGCAATTGTTCCCCAGCCACATCATCATACTGTCCAGCATTGTTTCCCCAGCCACACCATCATACTGTCCAGCATTGTTTCCCCAGCCACATCATCATACTGTCCAGCAATTGTTCCCCAGCCACACCATCAAACTGTCCAGCATTGCTTCCCCAGCCACACCATCAAACTGTCCAGCATTGTTTCCCCAGCCACACCATCAAACTGTCCAGCATTGTTTCCCCAGCCACACCATCAAACTGTCCAGCATTGTTTCCCCAGCCACATCATCAAACTGTCCAGCATTGTTTCCCTAGCCACACCATCAAACTGTCCAGCATTGTTTCCCCAGCCACACCATCAAACTGTCCAGCATTGTTTCCCCAGTCACACCATCAAACTGTCCAGCATTGTTTCCCCAGCCACACCATCAAACTGTCCAGCATTGTTTCCCCAGCCACATCATCAAACTGTCCAGCATTGTTTCCCCAGCCACATCATCAAACTGTCCAGCATTGTTTCCCCAGCCACACCATCATACTGTCTAGCATTGTTTCCCCAGCCACATCATCAAACTGCCCAGCATCTTTTCCCCCTACCTCCAACCTTATTTTTCCCATTTTGTTACTGAGTATTTCAAACTAACTCTTCTTCACTTAAGTCCCACAAATTAGGACAGCCTTTTCTAACTTTATTTTGTAATCTTCATTCAGTAGACTGCTGTGTCTTTTAACATTCCCCAAAAATCTCATTTGTCTTGTTTGAATTGTGTTTAGTAGTTCTCTTTTCATTTGTAGGTGTTTTGAGATTGCATCATTTGTTTTCTTTCCTTTCCACTCAATTCTTCCTATTCTTCTATAAATCCACATTTCAAAGGCTTCAATTTTCTGTTCTATTTTCTTGTCTAATGTCCATATTTCTGCACCATACAGGAATGTTGAGAAGATATAGCATTTTGCTACTCTTAGTTTTAGCACTGGTTAGCATCATCCAAATATAACTGTTATGTAATTATTTCAGCTCATCAGTTATTATTAAAACATTTAACTAGATCATTTTAACTGCTTATCATGTACCATTACAATCAACAGACAGATCATTCTTTTACTTTTCTGATATCAACATAATCAACAAAGCACACTTTCACTCTCTTTAGTTTCTGATGTATACAGCTTGTCATCAACACTGAAAATAACTGACAGAAAAATAACTAATGTACCACTGTTCATTTGCGAAAACCACTTTAAAGTGACAACTTACATCTCTGTTCAGGCTCTTGTCTTTGATCATCTTTTGAAAGTCTCCATGAAAAATGATGCTTGTAGAAAAGCTATGACACATATCTGGCAAAGCACCAGATAAATCCAGAGCAAAGCGGTTCCTACTGTCAATTTCTTTCTCAGCCCAAATATTCTCCAGGAATGGTCGCAAATTAGACTCTATCAAGATTTTTTCTGCAGCTTCCCTGTCTCCACAACACTGGAACATTACCTGAAGGACTTCTTCCCTTGGGTAGTCACCTAAAGCCCCCAAATGTTCATACTGAAATGTAAAAAATAACAGGCTTCCTATGCTACATTTTTATGACACGTGTTCAGGATAGGCACTATAATGACATGAGAATGTAGCTATAGAAAGAAAAAAGTTAAACATTCTGATAACAATAAAGATAAATCATCATCCGGTCGTGTGTTTTTTTCATTCAACACAACACATCTGTAAGGACCTGTCTCTAACCTAATCTCTCACTCTTCTGTAAGGACCTGTCTCTAACCTAATCTCTCACTCTTCTGTAAGGACCTGTCTCTAAACTAATCTCTCACTCTACTGTAAGGACCTGTCTCTAACCTAATCTCTCACTCTTCTGTAAGGACCTGTCTCTAACCTAATCTCTCATCCATCTGTAAGGATCTGTCTCTAACCTAATCTCTCACTCTTCTGTAAGGACCTGTCTCTAAACTAATCTCTCACCCATCTGTAAGGATCTGTCTCTAACCTAATCTCTCACTCTTCTGTAAGGACCTGTCTCTAACCTAATCTCTCACTCTTCTGTAAGGATCTGTCTCTAAACTAATCTCTCACCCATCTGTAAGGATCTGTCTCTAACCTAATCTCTCACCCTTCTGTAAGGATCTGTCTCTAACCTAATCTCTCACCCATCTGTAAGGATCTGTCTCTAACCTAATCTCTCACCCATCTGTAAGGATCTGTCTCTAACCTAATCTCTCACCCACCTGTAAGGATCTGTCTCTAACCTAATCTCTCACCCATCTGTAAGGATCTGTCTCTAACCTAATCTCTCACCCACCTATAAGGATCTGTCTCTAACCTAATCTCTCACCCACCTGTAAGGATCTGTCTCTAACCTAATCTCTCACCCACCTGTAAGGATCTGTCTCTAACCTAATCTCTCACCCATCTGTAAGGATCTGTCTCTAACCTAATCTCTCACCCATCTGTAAGGATCTGTCTCTAACCTAATCTCTCACCCATCTGTAAGGATCTGTCTCTAACCTAATCTCTCACCCATCTGTAAGGATCTGTCTCTAACCTAATCTCTCACCCATCTGTAAGGATCTGTCTCTAACCTAATCTCTCACCCACCTGTAAGGATCTGTCTCTAACCTAATCTCTCACCCATCTGTAAGGATCTGTCTCTAACCTAATCTCTCACCCACCTGTAAGGATCTGTCTCTAACCTAATCTCTCACCCATCTGTAAGGATCTGTCTCTAACCTAATCTCTCACCCACCTGTAAGGATCTGTCTCTAACCTAATCTCTCACCCACCTGTAAGGATCTGTCTCTAACCTAATCTCTCACCCATCTGTAAGGATCTGTCTCTAACCTAATCTCTCACCCACCTGTAAGGATCTGTCTCTAACCTAATCTCTCACTCATCTGTAAGGATCTGTCTCTAACCTAATCTCTCACTCATCTGTAAGGATCTGTCTCTAACCTAATCTCTCACCCACCTGTAAGGATCTGTCTCTAACCTAATCTCTCACCCATCTGTAAGGATCTGTCTCTAACCTAATCTCTCACTCACCTGTAAGGATCTGTCTCTAACCTAATCTCTCACCCACCTGTAAGGATCTGTCTCTAACCTAATCTCTCACTCACCTGTAAGGATCTGTCTCTAACCTAATCTCTCACTCACCTGTAAGGATCTGTCTCTAACCTAATCTCTCACCCACCTGTAAGGATCTGTCTCTAACCTAATCTCTCACCCACCTGTAAGGATCTGTCTCTAACCTAATCTCTCACCCATCTGTAAGGATCTGTCTCTAACCTAATCTCTCACCCACCTGTAAGGATCTGTCTCTAAACTAATCTCTCACCCACCTGTAAGGATCTGTCTCTAACCTAATCTCTCACTCTTCTGTTGTCATGTTCAAGATCTGTTTGATGTCTTGAAACCACCTTCATCTTGCTCTGCTCCAGGATCCTGGTCTAGGAACCATGCCTTTCATTATTGGTATTTCCAGCACGCTGTGAGTTTTGGCATGCCCAAAGAGTTTAATTTCCTCTGCAGAATGGTTAATTTAAGCCAGTTCTTTTTACTGTTTAAATCTTTTAACCATAGATAACGATGCCCTCATAAAAAATAACCATTTCAAAATACATTTTTTGGATTTTGACAGTCTGCCTTGGGAGCAAAACATCCCCCCCCTCCCCTCCTTATGTCTTAATTGTCACTTCCAGTGACCTCTGAGTGTTTTCTTTTGATGTTGGATTATTTTTTCATTTATATAATAACAAGTACTACTGCATTAGTTACTTTTAAAAAATCAGCCAATTTTCAATAAATTTTTCTTCTTCTTTTTCTCTCAGGATGGGGGAAGTCTCCTCTGCCATTGACACCACATCAAAGAAACTTTTGTAACATATATCTGTCATTTAAGTATTTCATTACTTTAAATAAAAGTTCATTAGTTTTCTCAATCACATTTATATTTTCTCTTCCTCTTGTTATCCTGTCATCATAAAGGTCCATTCCCGGTTCCAAGATGATGGAATGAAGTTCATGTTCTCTCGACCGCTGCAGGAATTGCATTTGGGGACTGATTCATTTCGGCTCTCCAATGCAATTTTCTGCGTTAAAGTCAATATGACGTTACACTTAACAAATTTGCGCAGATGATGCGGGGTCGTACACTGAACAATATTCCTCTTTGACAAGTCAAGTGTTGTGAATACGACCTTCCCCTGTCTAGAGCTGATATGCGGTTTACGTCAACACATTGAGTGCTGTTCAATGGCTGTCGAAATTGTTTGACACCAATTATTAACATGTTACAACTCATTAATATGGACTGCTCTGCCAAGTCAATCGAACCACTTTAGAGATCTTGCACTGTGTTTTGTGCGTTGTTGGCTGCATTCACTAGAGTAATTTATGGGCGCAGCCATTGTTGTGTGTGGTACATCATCATGACGGCTGATCATATATCCCTACACCGGCCGTATGGTAATGATGAAAGGTGAAATGACAGAGATTTGTTCATGACTTTGCAGCAGCGGGGTGACTCCCGAGTTTCATGTTAGTCAGGAGGGATGTCTAGATTCAAGAGGGCTACTGTGAGATAGAGGGTAGACATGTGAACTGGTTTATAATTTCACAAATTCACATTGAAGGGAGATCTTACTGTCTGTTGTTTGATGTGCGATGGGGATAATCCAATGACTAGCTGTGTTTCATATGTTTGGATCTGGAGTCAAAAACAATGTCCTAACATCATCAAGCGTTATACATTAGAAAAAATATGACGATCATCATTTTCAGGAGGATGTGAACTTCCCGTCAATATGGTGGATAGGCAACAGGAACCATTAAAGGCTATGCCTGAAAAATGTTCCTTGTTGCAGTTTCCTCATATTCCAAATCCGGCTTGTTGCAGGATCTACTGAGTTAACTGCTCTGTGCACACTGTGAGCTGTGCATTTCATCCATTTTAATTATGTTTCAATATTTTGAATGTTTACAATGAATACTGATATCGTATGACAGGGAACAGACTGTTGTGTTCACTTTCCGTGCAGTTTCGCCTTATGTCTTTTGGTGTGTACTGAGACTGCTATGATGGGGTATACAGCTACCTTTTTAGTTTGGGAGATGAGATAGTAATTCGGATGATTCCACTGGCACAGGCGGTTGAGCAATTATGGATTTTAATTCATTTGCAGTGATACCGGGGCTAACCGTAACCTAACCATCATAAAGGATCTTTAGGTCCTTCTTTTATTTTTGTGTTTGATGAGAGTTTTTACTGTCTGTTTTTTTAACATTCTACTTAGCATGTATATTATGGACAGAAACTATGAAAAGAAGGCTACAACTAACAGATATTAAAGTTAATAAGCAATTATAACTTCTATGAATATTATAGATCCACAAATATAACTATTAAGGTCATATATTTATTGCAACAGCCATTAAACTATAAGCTTCAATTCTAAAGTTATTAAAGCAAAAGATTCATTTGGTCAAAAGGTCATAGATGTTTAAGATTCATTATTTCATTGTTAGTCATGCATGTTTAAGGTTCATTATTTCATTGTTACAGTCATGCATGTTTAAGGTTCATTATTTCATTGTTACAGTCATGCATGTTTAAGATTCATTATTTCATTGTTACAGTCATGCATGTTTAAGGTTCATTATTTCATTGTTACAGCCATGCATGTTTAAGGTTCATTATTTCATTGTTACAGCCATGCATGTTTAAGGTTCATTATTTCATTGTTACAGTCATGCATGTTTAAGGTTCATTATTTCATTGTTACAGCCATGCATGTTTAAGATTCATTATTTCATTGTTACAGTCATGCATGTTTAAGGTTCATTATTTCATTGTTATAGTCATGCACGTTTAAGGTTCATTATTTCATTGTTATAGTCATGCACGTTTAAGGTTCATTATTTCATTGTTACAGTCATGCATGTTTAAGATTCATTATTTCATTGTTACAGTCATGCATGTTTAAGATTCATTATTTCATTGTTACAGCCATGCATGTTTAAGATTCATTATTTCATTGTTAGTCATGCATGTTTAAGGTTCATTATTTCATTGTTACAGTCATGCATGTTTAAGATTCATTATTTCATTGTTACAGTCATGCATGTTTAAGATTCATTATTTCATTGTTACAGTCATGCATGTTTAAGATTCATTATTTCATTGTTACAGCCATGCATGTTTAAGGTTCATTATTTCATTGTTACAGTCATGCATGTTTAAGATTCATTATTTCATTGTTACAGCCATGCATGTTTAAGGTTCATTATTTCATTGTTACAGCCATGCATGTTTAAGGTTCATTATTTCATTGTTACAGTCATGCATGTTTAAGGTTCATTATTTCATTGTTACAGCCATGCATGTTTAAGGTTCATTATTTCATTGTTACAGCTATTAAAAACTTATTATTAAATGTGTATTTAAAGGTCTTCAAGATTAGACTATTACAGCATTTCTGTATAAAGTGAGTGGGTGGGTAGTTATTCATTGAGGGCTTTAGATAAAGGAAACATGCCTTGTGCAGTACAGAACTTTTGTAAATGTGGAAAGCGATATTGCACTTAATAATGGGCACCAAGGTGTGTCCAAAGTGGGTGTAATTAAAAATTGAAGTTGTTAGTCAATATCAACAGACTGTGTGGGCGTAATATTAAAAAGAATATATCTCTAGACTGTGTAGGTGAACAGACACAGAGTCAACAAATATGTGTATTATTAACAGACATGTGGGAGGATAGACACGTAGGCAGGAAGAAAGGGAGTGCCCAGCATATATAAGAACATTCACTCTCAGACCCCATTTAGACCTTGAAGACAGAGAGAGAAAGACACAAACCTTAGAGTTTAGCAAAGAAAGATAGCGAAAAGCACAGGTCAGCGATAATGAGCAATAATTAGCAGAGAACAATTAGTAATGCTACGATTACTAATGAGAAGTTAAAAAATCTGCGGCTGCCCTGCAGCCTTGCAGGTATGCTCGGGAGAGTAAAAGGCTAAGGGAGGGTACACTGAAGTAAAACAACCCCACTGTCTTGTGGGTGAGACTTTTTTAGTCAAAGGCTAGCGGAGTCAACTGTAAACAAACCGACGGAAGGCAGCAGAAAACCCCTGTCATAATTTCTTTCTACCATCATGAATCGCCACAATAATAGATTTCTCAACAACGTTAAGGGGATTCTAACGGAATACCCTCGTTTGGTAGGGAACATCATGACTAGTGTTTAGACATCTAGAAATGTGTTCTGTGATTTACTCATTTCAGAAGTACGAGTCCAGTAATTATCCAGGCTGCCCGATAGTTTGATTATGATATATGGACCACCTCAAGTGTGTGTTTGACTGTCAAAAATAGATGTTGTTTGAATGTGTTAAAGAAAGATGAATGACCTATATGAGGTAGGAACAAGCATGGCACAAAAGACATTATATTATATCTAAAAGTTCAAATAAGATGATAAACCAGTCTATGGTTCAACAGCGTAAACCAGCCATCTTAATTAAAATAATTATAATAAATAACAAATGCTATCTTGACACTTTTATCACTCCTTCTTTCCTGACAGAAAAGAGATCATTGAACCTAAAGGGTATTGGAGCAACACTACCTTGACTGGCTGATACAAATTTAATTTAATTCCACATAGTCAGTTATTCCCCTGACTTTGGGAAAATGGCAGCCATGTCACAGGCCTTAACTCATTCCGTACGTTTTACCGCACTGTGTGCCATGCCGATTTCAGCAGCGCACGTTTCGCCGCATAGTGTGCCACGCTCAATTTTATCAGTGTGAATGCCACCAAACCATATTCTTTTTACATGTCTTGTATCATCTTGATACTGGTGAAATCTAATAGCTTGTTCAATTATCTAAATATTCATATATAATATGTTATATGTTAAGTGAATATAAATATATAGATTGATTCTTAAAACCACAAACAATTTTGTCTCTGAAAAAGCTTCCATACGGAAAGAGTTAAGAGAGTGCTATCACTAATACTGTTTTGCAGGACAGCATTTGTGTGTTCTGTTTTCATTTATTCAAGTGAATTGGAGTTCAAAGTGATTGTGGGCATGCTCCTTTCATTGATGTCATTTGAAATTGTTGCCCATGCAACTGACTTTGCTCGCCCTGGAGCTCGACCTTGCTAATGCCATAGCCAACAATGCAAAATGGCTGCATGTCATCATGTTTTTGTAGAAATTAACGCAATCACTCATAGCTAATTCTATAAAATGCCCCAAATGCCCTATGAAATTTTCACTGGCGAATCAGAGGCGCCCTAACCGCTACATTGGATAGATCTGACCCCTTAGCCTAAGAAGGTCAACTTCTATTATAAACCCCCTAGCTGTCTAGCAGGTACCCGCTCACGGAATAGACTTCGGGAGTAAATCCTGAGGAAAAATCCGGGGGATGGAGTCCCTAAGGCAGTTGAGTGATGATTTAAACATTGCTCTGGCAACTCCTGTGGCGCAGTTGGCACCAAACTGTTCTTGTCCTTCTAGACCTGTGGACTGCTCAGCTGTGTGGAGAGAAGAAACATGTTGCATGAGCAACAACTGGTCTCTTTCTTTTTCTGCCCAAGCTTGCATTCTGGAGAGGACACTCCAGCTTTGCCATTTTGGTCTCGACATGTTTGGTTGTTCAATCTCGCAAGACTAATGGCAAGGTCCAAAAAATCAGACACATCACTGTTAGAGACCTGTTACTTGTTGATGACACAACACTTGTCACGCAAAGTCAGGAAGAACTCCAGAGCATGGTACATCACTTTTCACGTGCCTGCAGAGACTTCGGTCTAACAATACGTTTGAAAAAAGTGAGAAAACTAATATACTCAGTCAAGACATTGAAGCAACACCTGCAATCTTTATCGACAACTACAAACTCGATGTCGTGCAGAAGTACAGCTACCTGGAGTCCATCATCAATGATAAACTATCTCTAGATACAGAAATTGACACCCCCATTGGTAAAGCTGCTACCACCTTTGACTGTCTTTCTAGGCATGTCTGGGAAAACAACAAATGACAATTAAAACAAAGACCTCAGTTTACAATGCCTGCGTTATTAGTATCCTCCTGTATGGCAGCGAATCTTGGATGACCTATACAAAGCAGGAGAGAAGGCTAAACACATTCTATACGCTATATCTGCACTGTATTCTTGGTATCATCTGGAAGGTAAAGTAAAAAACAAGGAGGTCATAACTCGTACAGACCTCCAAACATGTACTCAAACAACGTAGGTTACGCTGGCTTGGTCACATACACCGTATGAAAGATGGCCACATACCGAAAGATATACTCTATGGACAACCTGCAGATGCAAAAGGACTAGGGTTTCATCCAAAGTTTCGATTTGTAGACGTGTGGTGTAGATGTGACGTGAAGATTCTGAACTTTGCAGTCTGGGAAGAAATAGATGCAAACCGCAATCTTTGGAGACACACTCTAAAGCTTCAACTCAAACAAGAAAGAAGCAGACAGATTCATAGAAAAAGAGAATACACGTTGAAAGAAATGAAAAAAATAACATTTCTAGGGGTGCTGAAAAATTCATAGTCTAATATGGCTGACGGAGGCTATAAAATGCAATCAATTAAATCATTTTGGTTGCTTTGTTCTAAATGTATGTTTTTTTTGTTGAGGAAACTGAAGTAAAGAAGTGACTATGCACTCTGTGAGGAAACTGAAGTAAAGAAGTGACTATGCACTCTGTGAGGAAACTGAAGTAAAGAAGTGACTATGCACTCTGTGAGGAAACTGAAGTAAAGAAGTGACTATGCACTCTGTGAGGAAACTGAAGTAAAGAAGTGACTATGCACTCTGTGAGGAAACTGAAGTAAAGAAGTGACTATGCACTCTGTATTCAATGGAAGTCTTCTGAAATCGTTGCCTGCGCTGGCAATAAGGGCTGCACAGTAGTCGATCTTGCCAACATGCTTTGGTTGGAGCTGTGACATGCATGAAGTGGATATGGGGAATACCCAACTGCAGTGAAACTGATTCCATGAACAGAAAAGTTATTCCCTTATAGTGACCAGAAGAACATTATTACATCTATTAAAGTGAAAGTTACAATGTTACATATACTACTATTAATATTTAAACAGATACTACTATTAATTTTTCAATGTCATGACTGGTTAATTAAACAAGATACAAATATTCATATTCACAACATGAATCTCTCACCAACTCTGTTCTTTTGTTGACACACAACTGGGCTGCATCTTTCATGTTGCCATGACAACTAATGTAAGCAGACTGAGCTTCCTGCACAGACAGTTCTCCCACTGTGTTCTGCTGTTGCTTGTTTCCTGCTGTGACTGCCATAGCTGCAACCATGTTCACATTCTTTTTCCAGTTTTGCTTCAACCACTCAATTGGATTCACATTCTGGACATCAGAATAGCTCTGGGCTATTTGTACAGCCTCAACATCAAAACCTTCTTTGTCTGCCATCTGCAAGACAACAAAGGTACATATACAGACAGTGGATGAGACTCTGGCTGAGATAGTATTGACAAAGAATTTCACCAAAATAATCAACAAATAATTATTTATTAGTTTATAATCCATCAACAAAGATGTAACAATAAGTACAAATAGTAGAAGTGTAGAAAACGTTTATTTATTCACAATTTGGTTGATCATAACACTTTTGTAGCATTCTTCTTTTCTTTCCTTGGTCTTTTTATCTTATCAAGTGGCCAAACCATTTTATATGTTGTTTCTTTACATATTCTATGGCAGGAATTTGTTGAATTAAAGTACAATAATTGTTACTACTCATAAATACTTATAACAAAATAATATTATGGACGAATGAAAAGAATAGTCAGACAACACTAAAATAGCACATTTAGTAGTTGTGTGCTGACGAACATTTTGAGGAGATCAGAGTACCTATGGATGTGTCCAGAGTGCACTGATGATGATCTTAATTTAACATAACAAAAACATCAAAATGACAACAAAAGATAAATATATTTATGCTGCATCTCTGCTACAAATATCAAACAAAGTCTTCTATCTAAGACATAGAATTTAAAATAATTCATATGCCATGTATTTCCCAATGACAATCTCCCTGAATTATGTAACAGTTACTAGAGCAGAAGCATTTAACCATCAGCAGCTGTACCCTATCTATGGTGTCCACACGTTGTCAAGACTTACCTTTATCAGCTTGACAAATTCTGCCCCTTGTGCTTGCATGTTGTCAATCATGCTGATCTCATTAAATCTTGCAATGGTGTCCTCCAGTTTACTGTCACAGCTGCCTAGACTGGTCGGCTTGCTGTCATTCTTGTGTTCCATGTGTAAGGAATCAGCCGTTTGATGCTGCAGGATGCTGGATCTTCTGTGAGGGCTGGGTGGGGAGGGAGAAGCTGATGAAGGGGGAGTGAGGTATTCAGATGAGCCTGGACTGTAGTGCTCATTCATCTCCAGTCCTTGCTTGCGTTTGCTTGATGGTTTTTGCTTTTGTTCTTTGTCAAACAAGGAATTTGTGGAAGAAGGAATCAAGGGATGGTTCTTGCCTTTTGTTGGAGATGATGATTGTAGCTGGGAAACAGGCAGTGAAGAATGAAATAAGACAACAACTGAATACAAGCAACACTTGGTGTATTAGTAATGGTAAACAAACTAGCACACACACAAGCTACATAATTTTACAACAAAATCAAGCAGGAGATTTACAACAGTAAATAAATAAATAAAATGATAATGTTCCTTCACTCTGCAATCTTATACTATGCTCTAAAAGGTAAGCATTAAATCACATACAAACCTAGACTCCCATAGTTTCTTCTGCTATGACTCTTCCCACCTGACATCTTACGAGAACTCTCTTGAGTTATTTGCGAGTCATCATTGCACAGAATATACCCACAGGTACGCTCTTCCCTATTCACAATTACTCAGGCTTCATCACCTTTGCCAAGATGATGAAGATTTCCTAAATCATGTCCACCAGATGCTTGACTTCTTTCATCAACGCCTCTATCCCGAATCAGCTCTACTATCTGCTCTCCAAAGGGTTCTCTGCACCTCACACCAGACTGTCCTCACCCCCCTCTACCCATACCCCCTTCTGACAGGGTAGTACTTGCTCTCCTTCAACATCCTCACTACTACATGGTGATCAGAATCATTCACCGCTACCTCCCAATTCTTCACTCCGACTCTACTAACTGTCTACTCTTCCCTGACCATTCATTAGATGCCTTTAAGTGTAATTGCAATCTTCATGATATGCTTGTCTGGAGCCGCCTTTCCACTTCTGTCCATTGCCATTGGGGTACTATCCGTTGCAACCACATCCTCTTGACAGATATGGTTCTCTTCCCTAATGGTTCTTTGAGATCAGAGAAGAATTCACTTGTGCATCGCGTAACATTATCTATGCCATTATATGTAAATGATGTAAGATGACCTACATAGAATAATCAGGACATCACCATGGAGACAAATGCCATGAGCATCTGTATGGTAGACGCAAGTACCTCAGTAGCATCCCACTTCAATTCTAAGGGCCTTCAGGGTAAGATGAATGTCCAAGTCACTGGCCTGGTGACATGTTCTTCTGACAGCTGCAGCCGATTCACCATAGAGAATCATCTGATCGCCCAGATGGGTTGCCTCACTCCATGGGGATTAATGTACACATTACTCATGGGTAACTATTACCCCTCTCTTCCTCATTCCCCCCTCCCCTTTCCTTCTTTCATTTCCATCTCCCTTCTGATCCCCCCTCCCCTTCCTCTTCATTCTTCCCTCCTCACTACTGTTTTGGCCTATTACACCTTGACATGATTTCCCCAGGCAGGAAATATATTACACATCTATATTATATATATGTCTATATTATATATCTGTCTATACTATATATCTGTAAGTATGTTGGCACCCTTCCATTGGAATCATTATCCCTATTTACCTATTTATATTTATAATTACATCAGCACTGCTATTATTTGCCTATTCTCTACTTATATCAATAAACCTTATCAATACATATTCTGCCAGATTCTCCTTCTTCACTTTATATTCTAGTTCTACCTTACTCTATTTTTTTCTCTTTATTCCATTTTCACATAGCTATATTACACTTCTACCATCTGACACACTACCATCCTATCCCTCCTCATATATTGTACCCCATATTTACACAAGTCCTCCACAATCCCTCTTTTACACCGCATTTACCCTCTTGTTACCTGTTTGCTCATGTTTTCACTCCATAGTACACACTTCCAAATTTTCGGCTGGTACTCATCTCATTCTTGACCACTTTTCACACCATCTTTATCACCTCCCAAACCCACTAAACCTCTAGTCTAATTACGTGACTGGTTTTTCCTCCCTCCCCCTCTCATCACATCCACATTTGACTCAAAGTCATCTATTCGCTGGAAGCTTTTGGATCATGCCTCAGTTAAGTCTCAGTTTAATTTGTAAATATGTTTTAGCTTACTAATTTTTACATATCATTAATTGTTATCTTCCTATATAGAGTATATCTCCCTTTCGTTTATCATTTCATCTCTTGTCCCACTTTTTATTTCTCCTTGATTTATTAGTCCCGCACATTCTAGATGTAGTAGAGTTTGTCTTTATTCTATTGTCCATTTGTGTTGTTCTCATTCTCTGAAGAAGGCCACATGTGTTGTGTCCCTTTTATGTAAAGCTGTCACAATAGCTTGTAGGAGTGTACGTTACATCCCACTACTGGCTCCTGCTACCAGCTTTACAGCAGCACTGCAATTATTTGCCTCTTGCCCATTAATTCTCATTCATGAATTGATCTTGTTTCAACATTTGGTAAGGACAAACAAGATGGCTACCAACCTTGTACATGTTCAAATAGCAAAACACAAGTGGCAACACTTACAGAGTTTCTACTAATTGCTTCTTGCTGCTGGTGCATAAACTCCTGCTGAGCTTTTTTCTTATTTATCATCATCTGTTTCAAGTAATGACAACAAAACCATAACAAAGATACACAAAACTAGACAAATAATAGAAGGATAATTGTAAAGAAATGTGTTAAATGTGAGTATGACAATCATCTAAGTCTAAGTTCAATAGAAACAAGAATTTATGACGAACAAAAAAAAAATAAATAAGAAAACAAAATAAATGCAAAAGGACTAAGAGCTAACAAAAAGTAAATGACTGTTAAGCTCCTCTAAATCTCTCTCCTTCAAAAAGAAATCTCTTCCACTGAAATGCCATCTCCAACTCCAAGATGAGAAGTCATAAACACAACAGCAAAGCCATCCATTTACCTGGGATGTCATATTTAACAAGAACTCAACTCCTTAAAGGTGATACTATTAACATCATTATTTAACAATCTCCTTCCATGAGAAGTCATAACCACAACATGGTGCAAATTCCCCAAAGAGGAAAATCTTCGGTCGACTTGACGAAGCAGTCCACATTAATGTGTTTCAGCATGTTTCCTTTAAAGTGATAATATCAACATCATTATTTAACAATCTCCTTCCATGACAAGTTATCTTCTCAGTTCTGCATCTTATCAATACTGTCGTTGACCGTTTTCCATGCCATGACACCAAGCTATCCAGTATTTTCTCTCTTTGTCGTCCAAGATCTCTCCTTCCTTTTATTTTGTCAGTTGTAACCAAGTATTCCAACTTTCCTCTTCTCATGATGTGCCCGAAAAATGTTGATTGTTTCTTTCTGATGTTTTTTAGTAGCTTTCTTTTTGTGTTGGCTTCTGAGAATTTCCTCTTTGGTCTTTTTAGCTGTCCAGGGAACTTTCAACATTCTTCTGAGAAATCCCATCTCTGTGGCCTCTAATCATCTTTTCATTTGTTTGTCTACTGTCCATGATTCATTTCCATAGGTCAGAATTGGTTCTATATAGCACCAATGAACTCTCTTTCTCACTTCTATTGACATAGATTTGTTGCATAAGAAATTTTTCATTTTCTGAAATGCTATTTTGGCCTGAGCTATTCTACTTTTTATTTCTGTGGTGCATCTTTCATCTGATGTTATTATTGTGCCCAAGTATTTGAAACGTTGCACTTGTTTCAGATTTGTCCTGTTTATTTTTATGTTGTATGATGGTGGTGATTGTTTCTTCGATATAACCATTACTTCTGTTTTCTTACTATTCAGACTGAGACCTTTCTTGTTGCTTTCTTTTACTATTATGTCTTTCATTTCTTGTAGTTCATTCTCTGTCTCTGCTATTAAGACTGTGTCATCTGCATATCACAAATTATTTATGCTGTGACCGTTGACTTCAATTCTTTTTTTTTCTACTATAGATCTCATAATATTTTCGCTGTAAAGTGAAAACAAATCCGGCGACAGAACACAGCCTTGTCTGACTCCTCGTTTTATATATTGAAATTGTCCTGTTTGGTTGTTAATTTGTATGGCTGCTGTTTGTTGCCAGTACATGTTTTTTATGATTCGCAGATCCTTGCCATCAATGCTTAATTTCTCCAGTATATTGATTATTTCCACATGTTTTACGTTATTAAATGCTATTTGTGTAGTCCGCACATATATATAGATCTTTCATTACCTCTATAGCTCTTTCTATCAATGTTCTTAAGATGTATATTGCATTATTGATGCCCTTTCATTACACAAATCCACATATGAAAAGAGTTCCTTCTTGCAGTTTCCTCATATTCCAAGTCCGGCTTGTTGCATGAGTTACTGAGTTAAGTGCTCTGTGCACACCATGAGCTGTATGTCTCATTCGTTTTGATCATGTTTCGATATTCCCTTTGTTTACGATGAATTATGATATTGAATGACAGGGAACAGTTGGCTGTGTTCACTTTATGTGCGGTTTTGTCTTATGTCTTTTGGCGTGTGCTGAGACTGCTATGATGGGGACTACAGTTACCTTTCTTTGTTTGGGAGATGAGTTAGTAATTCTGATGATTCCACTGACATGGGCAGTTGAGCAATTATAGATTTTAATTCGTTTGCAGTGATACCAGGGTCTTCCATAACCATAAACCCACATTGTTCCTCACTTATTTCTGGTTTTATTTTGTTCTTTACACATCTCATAATGATTCTTAGTAATATTTTCGTCATGTGGCTCATGAGACCAATAGTGCGATGGTCTTCACAATCAGTGGCGCCTGACTTCTTCGGTATGGCTACAAAGATAGATTTTAGTAGATCTTCGGGTATGTGTCCAGTGTTATATATGTCATTGAGTAGTTTTGTTATGACTTATACTCCCAGCTCTCCTAATGCCTTTAGCTCTTCGAATGTTATATTAGCGGGACATGGAGCTTTGCCTCTTTTCATGTGTTGAATGGCGTCCTCCATTTCACTCTGCATTAATGATGGACCTGTGGCTTTGTTTGAATTGTTTAGCTCTGGTCTTTATCATATGAATATGTTCATTACATGTTGAGTGAGGCACAAGGCTGTGCTTCACCAAAGTTGTTGTTAAATTGAATGCCAGCGAAATTCAGTGTTCTTTGCATGATGAATGCAGTTCAATGTCTTTACATGATGAAGGAGGCACGATGCTGTGCTTCAATCCAGTTGTTGTTAATCAACTGAACGCAAGAGACATGCATTGTTTTGTACATGCTGAATGGAGTCAATGTTCTGTACATGCTGAATGAGGCACAATGCTGTGTTTCAACCAGGTTGTTGTTATTCATTGAATGCCAGAGACATGCAATGTTCTTTACATGCTGAAGGAAGCACGATGCGGTGCTTCAATCAAGTTGTTTGTTAAGCAAGATGGATGCAAGAGGAATGCAATGTGCTTGACATGCTGAAACAGGCACACAGACTGTGCTTCCACCATGTATGTTACATCTATGAATGTCAGTGAATTGTCGTTGTCAATGTGAAACATATATGGGGCTGTTGAGACACCAATCACAGTAGTGGCGGTGGAATACAGCGAGCACAATAAAGTTCATTCGTTTAATTACCAACGAGTTGTCATGTATTGCAGTCAAATAACTGATATTACTTTGCGATGAATGAACCTGGGTGTTGCTTAATTACACACAACAGACGAAGCACTGAATGACGCTGGCAATCACAGGCCTGAACAGTGTCGACACGGTTGCGGCCAGGTCACTTTTGTGCACATGACCACCTCGTAGCAAGGCGGGGAGTGTAGTGAGGGGACGGACAGGCTGTACACAGCACCTAGGCTCTATGAAGCAGGCGTTGTAAAGAGATTATAAGAGGAAAACTGGTACATTTTGTAAAACTGGTACACCCAAAAGCTGTATTCAACATTTAATGGCATTCTGTAGCCATTTTTCCTAACCTGAAACAGAATTTGATGTACAGGATGCTCACACAAATCTATCCATATCTCAACCCATCCATGTCTCAACCCATACATGTCTCAACCCAACCATGTCTCAATCCACCCATGTCTATCTCAATCAAACCAAGTCTCAATCCACCCATGTCTATCTCAATCAAACTAAGTCTCAATCCACCCATGTCTATCTCAATCAAACCAAGTCTCAATCCACACTTGTCTATCTCAATAAAACAAGTCTCAATCCACCCATGTCTATCTCAATAAAACCAAGTCTCAATCCACCCATGTCTATCTCAATCAAACCAAGTCTCAATCCACCCATGTCTATCTCAATCAAACCATGTCTCAATCCACACTTGTCTATCTCAATCAAACCAAGTCTCAATCCACCCATGTCCATCTCAATCAAACCAAGTCTCAATCCACACTTGTCTATCTCAATCAAACCAAGTCTCTATCCACCCAGGTCTATCTCAATCAAACCAAGTCTCAATCCACACTTGTCTATCTCAATCAAACCAAGTCTCAATCCACCCATGTCCATCTCAATCAAACCAAGTCTCAATTCACACTTGTCCATCTCAATCAAACCAAGTCTCAATCCACCAATGTCCATCTCAATCAAACCAAGTCTCAATTCACACTTGTCCATCTCAATCAAACCAAGTCTCTATCCACACTTGTCCATCTCAATCAAACCAAGTCTCAATCCACCCATGTCCATCTCAATCAAACCAAGTCTCAATTCACCCAGGTCTATCTCAATCACACCAAGTCTCAATCCACACTTGTCTATCTCAATCAAACCAAGTCTCAATCCACCCATGTCCATCTCAATCAAACCAAGTCTCAATCCACACTTGTCCATCTCAATCAAACCAAGTCTCAATTCACCCATGTCTATCTCAACCCACCCATGTCTCAATCCACACTTGTCTATCTCAATCAAACCATATCTCAATCCACCCATGTCTATCTCAACCGACCATGTCTAAATCCAAAAATGTCTCAATCCACCCATGTCTATCTCAAACCACCATGTCTAAATCCAAAAATGTCTCAATCCAACCATGTCTCAACCCAATAGTTCTCAATCCAACATGTCTCAACAACTCACTATATCTCAACCCACCATGTCTCAACCCAATGTGTCTCAAAACACAAAGAGGCACTTAACATATGCTTAAATAACATTGGAGCAAGGTAACTTGGTCATGCTATTTCTTTTATTGCACCTCATATATGAGTGTTTTAAATGCTAAAAGGACATTTTTATGTTAAAATGTAGACAAACACTGACACAAACTGACCTGTTCTTGTGTCTCACAGATTCTGGAACCAATTAATTGTGTTTGCTCATTATTTTGTGCGTGAATTGTACCATGATTATTATCCTTCTGAAATGTCCCTTTTACTTTCTCAGTCTGTTCTTCATCCTTGAGGTCTTCCAGCAAGTCCAAAAACCTGTCCCGCCTCATCAAATTATCCTGGGCCTCATTGAAACTGTTGTCATTGTTGTTGCTGCTATCATCATGTGATTGGCCAAAAGTCTGCTGGTTATGACACATGAAACAAGTACTCACTCCTGCTGGGTTAATAAATGTGCAGAATTTGCAATGCCAATTTCTGAAATAAGATAATACACATGTTGGTGAGATCTGACATTGTGGTCTCTTGTCCAAGGACAAGATATTTCAACAGATCAGCTGCAACAAAAAGAGAATCAGTTACCGTAAAACACTATATTGTATACTTTGGAATTTAAAATTGCAATGCATGAGGTGTCAGTGATCTAAATCTGAATGCCGATACCATGTAGAAACCAACAACTGACAGAGACTCTATTCCATCTTCTATGGTGGTTTGTATAAGCTTGGCCAAGAGAGCTTGGTCAAGCAAATCTAGTCCAAACCTTATATATCACTTATATGATGATATAAGATGTGATATATATAAGATGTGATGATATAAGCTATGATGAAGCTGACTATGTCAGAGAGATGCTCCACTGTAAAGCGCAATACAACATAAGAATTGACTGTTTCAAGACAAATGGTAAACAAAAATTGTTTAATCAGCAAGTTAAATAAATAAACCAAGACTAAAGTTTGATTCAGGCACAACAAATTGACCAAGGTCTGCTCTCAGTGATCCTGTTACATGTCCTGGAAATAGGCTGGACAAAGTTGAATATTTGTGAAGAGAATAATGAAAAATGGGATGCAGGTGAGAATCTACCTCAATGAACATTAACACAGAGAATTATATTCCTGGAATACATCCTGTTAACCAGCAGGAGTTTGGGAACAATGAGGAATGTCGCCTCACATCTGAGTTTTGATGCTTGAGGTGACACTATACAGAAATCTCTGAACATTTCTGGATAGGTGGCCGAGCATATATGGGTGTAAACTCGCGTGCTAAGATGCCGGTTCAAGTCTCGTACTTTACCTAGTTTGGGAACAAACAAAAATAAATAAATTAAACATGTTTTTATAAATCAAATTAACAATTAAATTCTTCAAATTGAAAAGAAATAAAGAGACTGAAATGTATCACCTAAAGGACAAATTTGTCCCTGCTGTTCATGATGACATCATAACACTCCAGGCATATTGCTCCAGGCATATATATATAGACAGAATAGATGCTCAGTCACCTTTAACACATGACAATTTGTAGGAATAATGATGGTTCCAGTAGCTAATTGGTTACACACACACCTAGTTCCCTTGCAGGTTGTCATTAAGTTCATAAAAGAGAGAATAATGTTGTGCCTTCAATACGGGTCAATATTTGTTGTGTACCTGTTGGTACATTTTGTTGTGTAACTTTGTCAGCACTACAACAACCCCTGAGAAACTCTTCCTCATCCACTTAAAGCTGGGTAGAGCTGTTGACCAGGATCACATGTGACCTTTTGTCCTCAACAGATCAGTTTACTAACTAATGCTATACCAAACTTACTAACAGAAACAGCCCAAAGCATGTCTCGAGTGTGGCACATTGTTGGTGCCCACAATTTTCCTACAACTGGCACATTGTTTCAGGTAATGTCTCTGCACCATTAAAGACTGATGAAGCTAGAAACTGTAGAAAGAAGAACAAGAAAGAACCCCAGAAAACATCTTCAGCGCTCTTTCAAGGAGAGCCTGGTGGTGTTGTGGTTAATGCACTCACATGAAGGTCCACAGTTCAATGCTAGCTGAGGATACATTTTTCTAACCATAAAAGCTCTCATGGTTCACCAAGCTACTTTAAAATGGATACAGAAGGAAGGGCAGCAAGGAAGGCATCAGCCCTGATCATGATGCTGAAGCTTAGTACAATAAAGTCACTAATACTCAAAGGCAGCAAGGAAGGCATCACCCCTGATCATCATGCTGAAGCTTAGTACAATAAAGTCACTAATACTCAAAGGCAGCAAGGAAGGCATCACCCCTGATCATCATGCTGAAGCTTAGTACAATAAAGTCACTAATACTCAAAGGCAGCAAGGAAGGCATCACCCCTGATCATCATGCTGAAGCTTAGTACAATAAAGTCACTAATACTCAAAGGCAGCAAGGAAGGGAACTGATCATCATGCTGAAGCTTAGTACAATAAAGTCACTAATACTTAAAGGCAGCAAGGAAGGGAACTGATCACGATGCTAAAGCTTAGTACAATAAAGTCACTAATATTCAAAGGCAGAAAGGAAGGCATCACCCCTGATCATCATGCTGAAGCTTAGTACAATAAAGTCACTAATATTCAAAGGCAGAAAGGAAGGCATCACCCCTGATCATGATGCTAAAGCTTAGTACAATAAAGTCACTAATACTCAAAGGCAGAAAGGAAGGGAACTGATCACGATGCTAAAGCTTAGTACAATAAAGTCACTAATACTCAAAGGCAGAAAGGAAGGCATCACCCCTGATCATGATGCTGCAGCTTGGTACAATGAAGTTATTCATGCTTAAAGGCATATGCCATAGGACAACTTTTACCCAGTTAAGTCTGGATGAATCTCAACGCCCTTGATAAGAATCAAACTTGACCTTTTGTCCTCAACAGACCAGTTCATTAGTTGCAGTTTCCACAAATGTATAAATGTTCAAATTTAAACTAGCAATAAAAGGGTACAATTTAATAGACAACAAATGAAGAAAAATTGTTTCAAGCTTAACAAGTAATGAATTTATCCTCACTTGACATCTGACAGTTTAGGAGGAGGAAATGTCCTGTTCAGTAAGTCCACTTCTTGTGGAATTCTCTTTGGCAAAGGCGGAGGTGTGTTTTGGGCTTTGGCACGCTGGAGGTGAAAAAAAAAACAACATATCATTTGTTTGTTTTTAAAATGCTTGTCAGTT
This sequence comes from Megaustenia siamemsis, assembly GCA_032433765.1. NCBI lineage: Eukaryota > Metazoa > Mollusca > Gastropoda > Stylommatophora > Ariophantidae > Megaustenia > Megaustenia siamemsis. The sequence continues at coordinate 43,583,553 of JAVIAB010000106.1, read as the reverse complement.
TTTGTGAAGGGGAGTAATTGTTCAGCAGAGTTGCTCCCTGTAATGATCTAGTACTTCCAGGAGTTTTTTCAGCTGCTTCAGTCCATATTTAACTAAAATCAAAATATAATTAAAGTAACAACAATAATTGATTGCTAAATATATGTTGAGACATGATGTAGAAACATAATGTAGTATTTTTAGTAACAAAAGAAGAAAGACTTTTCAAATTCAATTAGACAACAATCACTTAAAAGTGCACCCCTTCCTCATTAAATGGATCGCCGCGGCACTGTTTCAGAGGAAGGTGATACTCAGATGTGGAAATTGGTCTTCCAAGCCAACATCCACTTGTCCAGGGCTGCCACAAGGCTCACCATTGTCACCAGTTCTATTTAACATGTACACAGTAACGATCACGGAACAACAGCTGGATGGGAGGGGAAGAACTATGACTTTTGCTGATTATATTCTGGTATATCGACAGGGAAGAGACAGATGGGGAATCGCCTCCACAATGCAAGACAAACTCAATCGCATTTCTTCCTGGTGTGGGGTTTCAGGTGCCTTGGTTAATCCTAATAAAGCATCAGTTTCATGGTTCTCCCTTAGCAATTATATCGTTAATACGACCATACTGGTAGTACGAATGGGAGCTGATGAGGTGACCAGGGACAAGTTAATGACATACCACGGAGTTAAGTTTGATCGCAGCTTATGTTTTCGGGACCACGTCAACCATATGATAACAAAATCCCGCAAAGGATTAGCCGCCTTGAAGGTCATGGCAGCTGCCAACATCGAGCAGAGGCCACTTACTCTTCTGTTCCAGGGATTAGTCCTCATACCAATCGAGTATGCCCTGGCAATTCTTACTGTCAGTACGACTCAAATTGATAGGCTGGAGAAAATATAAAATGAAGCCATGCGCATTATCTTGGGATGTACAAGGGACACTCCCTGTGTAGCAATGAGGTATCTTCTTGACTTTCCAACCATGGATAACAGAATCAAGATCTGGAGAGCTCGAGTATACCTGAAGATTAGTACAGATAAAGAGCATCCATTGCACCACGTGCTCAACACAGGGAAAGGTGCCAGGTTAAAAAGAGGCAAATCATAGGTGGGCCAAGCAGAAGATGTCATCAAACAGGTCTGTGGGCTTACCAATATCAGCATTGGTGAGGAGTGGATACCGGTGCCTACATCATTCAAGGGGACTTTCTCGTGTATTGTCACACTCAACAGGAAAAGTAGGGAACAGAACCCGGTCATGGTTAATGCTGAGGTCAACGGTCTCATCTGTGATAACACCGATCAGATACTTGCAGTCATCTATACAGACAGATCTTTAAGACGACACCAAAGAAGTGCATGGGCATTTACAGCACGCTCGGCAGGCAGAATAGTCAAGGAAGACAGTGGTGCATACGTCATGACCACAAGTAGCATGACAATGGAGGTGATGGCAGTGACCAAGACATTCAAATGGTTAGAGTCACAAGACTACACCCACGCATGTATACTGAGTGATTCGATGAGCATGATAAAAAAAGTGGAGGCGGGCTCTGTGCGCATGCAATGGGTAGAGTCGTTGCAGAAATCCAAAATATGTAAGGTCACCTTTGTCTATGTCCCTGGACATGCGGGAGTGCGGGGAAATGAAAGAGTGGACAGGTTGGCTAGCTGCGCTGTCATTGAGGATGGGCAACCAATGGATCGGGTGTACATCATCAATGCCCTCCGAGATGTGGGAAGAACACAAGACTTCGACAAACACAGATCCACGTCACTTCTTTGGATGATGGAAATGGGAGTTAAGATGGGCACAGCCAGAAATGAGAAACTTAGTGGCCGTGTAAGAAGACTTATCAACCAACATAGAACTGGAGTCGTCAGTCGCTGGACACTGCGGGAATTGCTGAGGAGGGGATCTGAGCACCTATGGACATGTTCGGAGTGCAATGATGATGACCTGCAAATAACTCAATAACTCACTTAAAAGTAGTAAAAGACTTCAGGAGAAGAAAATAACTTCACCACAGACAAAACCAAGCCATCACTACAGCTGCTAAAAAGAATTGAAATCAAGTTTGAAACCAAAACCTAGGAGGGCTGACCATCCAAGGGCAGAATCCCCTTACAGAAAAGACAATCTGCTGCCTTGCAGGAAGATTGGGGACAATCAAAGGTTAAGGAAAGCAAACCTGAATAAAATGCTGGCTGAAATTGGATGCACTGGGCAACTGGCGCCAAACATAGTGCAAAGTTTTAACAGGTATTCAATCACTTAAAATAGACAGCTGACTTCATGAGAGAGTCTGGAATCCTCCTCTGATTGAGTCTTGATCGCAGAGAGAGAGAGAGAGAAACCAAAACATTTAAAGAAAAATTGTGCCATCTTCAGCTCAAAAGGGAGCCGTGATAGCTCAGTGGTTAGTAAACTAGACTGCAAAGAAAAAGAGGTAGGGTGTGATCCCAACCGACGGCTTCTGGGTTCACCCAGCCTTAAATGGGTACCTTTTTTTTTATGGGAAAGTAAAGAGGCACGGGCGTAATACCGACCACATTACCCCAAAAATCATGTGCTGCAGGTCTATAAAATTTATGGTCACTAAAACCATACTCCCTATACGCCACTTGACGTGACGGGGGTAATTTACTTTTACTTTTTTTTACTTCAGCTCAAAAGGGCAAGATATATATATATATATGACCCTTTTCGTCTTGTCAGACTATTTAGTGAAGGCTATTGTGTAATTTTGTTGTTGTTGAGGTTTTGTTTTTGTTGAATAGCTTCCCACACAGCTGATCCTACCAATGTTTGACAAACATATTCGGCCATAGAATAAACAAGTCAGGCACACTGATCCACAGGGTTTTCCATATATTTTCAAGAGTCTTTTCTCTTCCATGTTTTACTATAGTACAGCCTCAAATGATATTATGCCAATTTTTAAACGGGCTCTCCATGATGTGCAATCTCTTGTGTCAGATGTTCCCAGTCATTTTCAAAGACGGAGAAGTCACTCAGAGATGATTTACAAATATCTCTCTATCATAGTTTAGGTCAGCCGATTTGTCTTTTTCCATGTATTAGTTCACCATATAGTACTTACTTGGACTTCCGGTCTCAAGATGGCGCGGTCATGTTTGCGTCAACGTTCATTGTTATGTTTTTTTTTCTGAAAAGATGATTAATTCTATCATTCCAATGCAGATAAGTGTATAGATAGGAAGTTCCACTGTTGGGATATTTGCCAGTGAAGCGGATTATGTGCATGTGATCTGAAATCCTCTACAGTGTGCGCAAGAGTGTATTCTGTGTTGACTGCAATATATGTCATCATTGGAATACCGGTCAATTTGACGGATAGGCAGCAAGAACAAATTGAGGCTCAGTCTGAAAAGTGTTCCTTGTTGCAGTTTCCTCATATTCCAAGTCCAGCTGTGTGGCTTTGCCTTATGTCTTTTGGCGTGTGCTGAGACTGTTTTGTTTGGGGACTGCAGCTACCTTTCTTTGTTTGGGAGATGAGTTAGTAATCCGGATGATTCCACTGGCACGGGCGGTTCAGCAATCATGGATTTTAATTTGTTTGCAGTGATACCAGGGCCTTCCATAACCATAACCATTGTCATATACATCATAAGATCTTCAGTAGACAGAGCCAAAGAGATAAAAACAGATCTATACCTATGTTTTATAGATTATACCAAAGCATTTAACAAAGTAAAGCACATGTTAGACACTATAGTGAAGGAAAGTGAAAATAAAGGACTCAGCCTTAATAGCAAAAAGACAGAAGTAATGGTAGCAACAAATAAAAAGATCTCCACAATGCACAATAAAGACAAGTGGAACAATATTAAAAAAGGTAAATGAATTTAAATATCTAGGAACAACGTTTACCACAGATGGTAGATGTACAACAGAGGTGAGATGCAAAATGGTTCAGGGAAAAGCAGTTTTCCAAAAAATAAGGAAGATTCTGTGCAATCCATTTTTGACAATAGAAATTAGAAAAAGAGTTTTTAAATGTTATGTAGAGCCAGTCTTAACATATGGATGTGAATCATGGACAATAGGACAACAGACAAGAAAGTCACTGGAGGCTGTAGAAATGTGGTTTTACAGAAGAATGTTGAGAATACCATGGACAGCTAAGAAGAGCGAGATCGAAAGTTGTGGAGAGACATGCCTACGCCAGTAGGCATGGTACTTGATGATGATGAAATGAGAATTCTTAGTGGTGAAACTTCACAGAACTTTGAGTGGTACAATAAATTATTAATTCAAATAATTTTGTTTTAAATTTAGAAATGCAAAAACATGCAATAGTAGAAAGGAATTTCGATGTCGCTTTTCACAACATTTTTTTACCCATTCCATATGTTGTGATATCACATAGTTATTTGTGTTGTAAAGTGCTGGAAGAGTTATCCTCGAGGGCAAAACTAAAGTACTCATCATTATATAAGAAACAAGGCACTATGAGATATATATATATATATATATATATATATATATATATATATATATACATGTACTTCAAATAGGAGCGAACATATTTTATTCAATCCAGACATTGTGTCTCCAAATATTCCAAGTAAAAGCGACAGACAGTCTATATCTTCACTTTTTCCCCCGACTAAATGTTTTTGTCGGAAATCTTAGTCGTGCCAAAAACACTTATCTACATGATTTTACAAATTTGCTTAATTTTCTCATAGCCTGCTTTAGATCTAAAGTTGGTCATGAATTTGTCAAAAATATGGCGTTTGACCGAACATTAGAAGCAGACGTATTGTTTGTGAAAATTGAAGAGCCCATAACTTTGATGATTATAAATCAAAGGTTGAGCAGCCGGCGTGCAGTGACATAGAGATGGTGAGAAGAAAGGGGGAGGGGTTCAAAAATTACCGACTGGAAATTCAAAAAGAGTAAGATACAGAGTTTGACGTTAGTTTGTCTCAGACATTTGTGCAAGCTGAAATTCGTTCCATCAGTATAAATTATACATGATATGCTATAAACGCATGTGTGCATACTTTTTAACGGAATACATTTTTGTGTTAAATAATGGCCTCTGCGAGTGCAAACCACACCTCAATTTCCCGCAAAGGTAAACGCAAGCGAACTGTATTGACACTGAACCAGAAGATTGAAATCGCTAGTAGACTTGAAAAAGGCGTTAATCGCAACGTTTTGATGACTGAATTTGGCATAGCCTCTTCAACATTATATGACATACGAAATCAAAAGATGAGTTGTTTAAGTTTGCGTCGGAGTCTGAAAGCAGCAACAATATACACCAGAGACGAAGTATGAAACGGCCAAAATTTGAAAAACTCGACGACGTCCTTTATGTGTGGTTTTTAGAAAGAAGAAGAAAAGGAATGCCAATATCAGGACCCATGTTGATAGAGAAAGCTAGTGAATGTCACACGAATTTAAATATTTCTGAGCATTGCAATTTTTCAATCATGTTTTTTCATAAATTTTGAGTTTGGTTTTCTTACTCTCGATTATCCAGAAAAATTCAATTATCCAGAATGGGTTCTTCCCCGAGCATTCCGGATAATCGAGACTTTACTGTATATATATATGCACTTACTTGTGAATTGTGGGTATTATCCTCTGTATTTCCTGAGGATTGCAAAGACTTCAACAAAGCAGGTGAGATGCTAGTGACCGCAGCACTGTTGTTTGTATTAGATATGGTTGGTCTGTGGTTAGAAGCATTTGAAATCTCAACACCTGTAACAACGTTTGGCATGTTCTCAGAGCTAGAAACTGACGAAGGTCGACTCCTGTTGGCCGTTTTACCAGACAGATCTATGTCTGGGGGATAATGAATCTGCTGTGTTAATTCTTCATCCAAATTCAGTTTGATTAGAGCAGTTTCATCATGCAGTTGATGCATGTACTCTTCTAACAGCTTCTTTTGCTGCATCAATGAAGCTTTTTGCTTGTTCCAAGCTAGAAACTGCTGTGTTTCACACACTTCTACATCATTCTCCATGGCTGAGTTTATTTGCTGCTCAATAACTTTAATATCACTCATTAGTCCAGTTATGTACTCATCACATTTAGCTCTGCGCACCTCAGCATTTGGTATCTGCTTTAACTGAACAAGAACTGGGTTGAGGAAATTGTTCAAAGATAAGGATGATGCTGAGGAAACTAAATCTTGTTTAACAGTATGGTATGCTGGTTTTGCCATTGAATGCATCTGATACTGGTTTGGCAAGTACACAGGTTCCTGATTTCCACCATACAAACCAGACATTCGCATCTGATGGGCATCAGGAGTTACTGTTGATGGGTTAAAAGTGTGCCCTATGGATGTATGGTAATATCCTGCCTGATTATTCATTGAAGCATCCATTTTTTCTGGCAGAAATGTACCTTGTTGATGAAGTAGCTGACTGTTCTTTGCAAATTGTGCAATGTTGGGTCTAATGGTATGCTGTGGGCTTACAGGGAACATCTGATTTGTTGACTGGTGCATAGCATTGGGATTAGTATGTTGGAACATTGAATTAGTCATTGTGTTAGTGGGGAGGAATGAGGCAGGGCCAAAATCTTCCATGTGTTGTGAATGAGCCATATCTAGAGTATATGTATATGGATTGTGGGCTCTGTTAACCATACCGTGATAGTTCCAACCAGGTGATTGTTGTAAAGCTGCTTGCCTCTGAGGATTACTCAGCTGATGCTGTAAGTAAGGTAGGGGGCTTGGATGCTGAGCTCCCACTTCAGCGTGATAACTGTTTATCAATTGTGAATTGTCAAATAGTTGCTTTGGAGGCATCCTGGGGTTGAAACTCTCCATACTTGGCCTGAAGTGAGGACCTGAATTATGAGAATGCTGATAGCTTTGTCCTTGCACTGGATACATATACCTGGTACTGTTATAAGGCACATGAGCTTGGTAAGCATCTGAATGGTTGCCAAAGGCGGCAGCTGAATAATGTGGATAACGTAGCTGTTGTTGATAATGTTGCTGATGTGAACTCATGTTCTGCATGTTAGGGTAATCTGGTAGCTGCATTTGGTCATTCCTGTTTAATAAAAAGAACACAAAGGATAAATAAAAATAATTAAAAAAACTAATATGATAAAGACTACATAACAGTTCATTTTAGGTCAAGGTTAATTATCAAAATATGTGCTTATTTATAGATCACGAAGGTCTGGGTTCAATCCCCAAATATGGCATTGTGGTTTTAAACAGCCTCTGAAAATGTGCAGAAGTTTTCTCTGGGACTCTCAAATGGATTGTCGTTGATGGGATACTCTCATATCTGCTAGATCCCCATTCCTGCAACTAACAAAATGTTTATCTTGATCATTCATACTAATTCTATTAAACATGATTAAAACAGATGTGCATCTCATGATAAACACTTCTGGGTCGCTGCAATGTTCATCAGAAGCAACACGATATCCATGCGCCAGCACCAAATCCAAGTAGACAACGTGGCCAGCACCAAATCCAAGTAGACAACGTGGCCAGCACCAAATCCAAGTAGACAACGTGGCCAGCACCAAATCCAGGTAGACAACGTGGCCAGCACCAAATCCAGGTAGACAACGTGGCCAGCACCAAATCCAAGTAGACAACGTGGCCAGCACCAAATCCAAGTAGACAACGTGGCCAGCACCAAATCCAAGTAGACAACGTGGCCAGCACCAAATCCAGGTAGACAACGTGGCCAGCACCAAATCCAGGTAGACAACGTGGCCAGCACCAAATCCAAGTAGACAACGTGGCCAGCACCAAATCCAAGTAGACAACGTGGCCAGCACCAAATCCAAGTAGACAACGTGGCCAGCACCAAATCCAGGTAGACAACGTGGCCAGCACCAAATCCAAGTAGACAACGTGGCCAGCACCAAATCCAAGTAGACAACGTGGCCAGCACCAAATCCAGGTAGACAACGTGGCCAGCACCAAATCCAAGTAGACAACGTGGCCAGCACCAAATCCAAGTAGACAACGTGGCCAGCACCAAATCCAAGTAGACAACGTGGCCAGCACCAAATCCAAGTAGACAACGTGGCCAGCACCAAATCCAGGTAGACAACGTGGCCAGCACCAAATCCAAGTAGACAACGTGGCCAGCACCAAATCCAAGTAGACAACGTGGCCAGCACCAAATCCAAGTAGACAACGTGGCCAGCACCAAATCCAAGTAGACAACGTGGCCAGCACCAAATCCAAGTAGACAACGTGGCCAGCACCAAATCCAGGTAGACAACGTGGCCAGCACCAAATCCAAGTAGACAACGTGGCCAGCACCAAATCCAAGTAGACAACGTGGTTGGTGAGTGTGCCTCAAGAACCCTGTCCCAACAAATGAAGTCAGGCCTCCACTTCAGTGATACACATGATCTGACAGCGGTCCAGCTGGTAGCAATCACACACCCTATCTAAGGGTAACACTAGGACTGGGTACCATTCCACCAAATAACTGTCTTTGTCTGCAGAACAAAGGTTTCCATGCACTGGCACCAAATCCAAATTGACTTCAGTGGTCAAGTGAATGTGACCAGACCACCGCTGTCACAGCAAACAAATATCCAAACTAGAAAGATTTGTTCTGAAAACCCACTGCAGCAAAAATGTCACCAGTTCTGAACTTGATTTAACTAGGTGGCATCTCTGCGCACCCATCATCAGGAAATCCTCTGCTCTGTGAAAGTACTACTGTATATGTCAACCATAAATGTGCTGTTGTTCAATGACAAATGTCTGCACTAACACCACATTCACCAGGCATAATTCAAACCCTTATTTTTTGGCTGAAATGAAAATTAATTTTTTAAAATAATGAATTCTAAAGCTGTTTATCTTTAAACGAAGTATGACAAGTATAAGATTTATCTTATATGTTAGATCTAAATTATATACTTCTTCTCCAAACTATTCTCAGATTTAATACTTATAAGAGTTTTTCAGAAAAAACTTCAATCTCTCAGCTCTGAAACTAAAAAGTGAAAGATAAAATATAAAGCTCAACAATGTTTCTTGTATAAAGAAGTGAAACTTTTCATTCACTAAAACAAAACTTTCAACTACTTACTGCATTTGATTTGGCATAAAGAAGGCCATTGCGTTTATTTCATTTTCACTGTCAGGAAAACTTTTTGACAGTTCTGGAGAGTTTTCTTTGTGATTTGCCAAAGTGTTCTTGTTTAGTGTCCCCTGTTTTATTAGGCGTGTCTGCTGCTTCAGGCTCAATCTACAATATTTCACCATTTAAGGATAATAACAAAAATATATTATCAACACGTTTTAATCCCATTACAAAATTACTCACAAAAAAAAAATTATTCCATGTAAATATAATGAAGTGACCTCATAGTCTTTACTAATCACAATATTAACTGCACTTTCACTTTCTGTTAACCCTACATTACGATATGTATATGTTGACTTTTCCTTATATGATACCGTAGCATTAAAAAATACTGCCACTTAAATGTAAAATTAGGAGCTCTAAAAATATTTCTTTGAACTTTTGACACACAGCTGTGTGTTTACACGGGGAGAGACATGGGGACTCAGATTTCCTCCTGGCTCCGTTTGATTTATGATATGAAATTTGACCACATAGACCGGGCATGTTATATTATCTATTCATATGGCAACCAAAATTCTGTCAGTATGTTCGGCTACCTCATAGAATTTCCCAAGTAACAAAGGGTTGTTCTGATGTCAATGATAACCTAGGAAATCTTCCTGGTCACAGCACACAAACAAAAAATTTAAAAAAAGGGAAAAACTATCAATTTCTTGAAAATTTGCAATTTATTTTGCATTATAAGAGATCCACGCAATAAAAAAAAAAAAAGAAAATCCAACAATAGATACAAATCCAAACACACGGGAAGGATTTTTGACCATGGCAAACAGTCAAATTTGGAACAATTTGCATTTACATGCAGTAATGTTTACTACGCTATAATTTAGGGTTAACAATGTAAAGAATCAGCCTTACTTTATGCACAATGTTAATTACTTAATGATCACTTTTATTTAATAACTGATATCATTTATTCATTCATTTTCCTCTCTGGCTGAAGACGGTACAAAAGTAGTGATAGTTCTCCACAATTGAAGATTTGCTGCCAGTTCCCATTAGGTCTTTGTTGTTTCTAATCCTATGGTTGATTCAGCCTTCTCTAGTAATTGTTCTGCATAATGATTCTCTTGACCTGCCTTGTTTTCTTTTAGCAGATGGTTTCCACATGAATGCTTAATGGGTAAGTCATTCTTCATTCATTCTCAGCACATGACCAATGTATCTCCAACGCCTTCTGTCCATACATACCCCCCCCCCCCCCAACCCACAGCACTACTACTAACCTGTCAGAATTTGTTGTGCTTTGTGCTGAAATTCCATAGGCTCCATCAATGTGCACTGGGTTGGCACTTTCATGTGAAGAAAAGTCCAACACACTGATGCTTTTTTGGATATGCCCTTGTCGCTGTGGGTGTTTATGCCAATTTGTGTTGCAAGTATGACATAGAGTCTTCTTTGTGCAGTCTTCACAATATACAAGAGCTTCGTCTCCACACACAGTGCAGGCTGCAATATTTATGCAAATTTAGTAAAAACACTTCACATTAAATGTACTTGTACACAGATAATGAGGAAGCAACACAAATAAGGTTAAGCAAACTCAGTTCCCATGAAGCCCTGGTTTCATTTATAGGTCTATATTCATCACTACCTTATATCATGAATATGCCATTTTTGGTTACAAACTACATTAGATCAACATTAAAACCTTGCCTACATATTTCTAGCCGCCATAGCTCAGTGGTTAGTGAACTGGACTACAAAGGACAAGGAGTAGGGTTTGATCTCAACTGACGGCTTCCGGGTTCACCCAGCCTTAAATGGGTACCAGATTTTTTTCTGGGAAAGTAAAACAGCACAGGCGTAGTTCCAACCACATTACCCCAAAAATCATGTGCTGAAGGTCTGTAAAATACAGGGTCACTAACACTGTATTTCCCTATACGCCACTTGGTGTGACGAGGGTACTTTATTTATTTATTATTTTTTTTTAAACATATTTCTACACCAACATGACTTTGGGAGCTCATCCAGCCTTTAAAAATGGGTATTAACCCTTAATTATGATACCAATCTGTGACAGACGTGTTTACGATACCAGGGCAAAAATTACTACTGCTTAAATGTAACATTAAGTGCTCTAAAAATAGTATTTTCTCTGAACTTTTGATACACAGCGGAGTGTTCACACTAGGTGAGACACAGGGATTCAGAATTCCTGGCTCAGGTTAATTTATGACCTCAGTTTGACCTCATGGACCGGACATTTTACAATATTTATTGGCATGTCGCCATAAGTCTGTCAGTATGTTCAGCTACCTCATAGCATTATTCGCTGCAACTGCATTTCCTGAGTTACAAAGGGTTGTTTTGATGTCAGTGATGGTCGAGGACATTTTCCTGGCCACAGCACACACAAAAAAAAAGAGGGGGGAAGAGAGAAATCCTACATCAATAGAAACAAATCCAACACTCATGGATCACCAAAAATAGTCATTAGGAAGGTACACGGGTTGGGGAGGTGGGGGGATGTTTGACCACAGCAAACTCGAATTCTGAAGAATTTGTGTTTTTGTGGTAGCTTTTACAATGGTATTGTAATCTAGGGCTAAGACATTTTTTCTGTAGAAAAGCGTGGTGACCTAGCATGAGACAGACTATTTCACCCATAAAATGTGCCATTGGGTCACTAAAAAATATGGGTACTAACATATCCCCAAAAACTGAAGACGTGGAGGGAACCATATTTCACATTTTAAAAAAACACATTTGTCAATAATTTTCTATAGATTTTGAACAAGAGCAGCTTAACCTCCTAATATACAATGGCTTACCATTTTTGACGTGTATCATTGCAGTGATTTTTTAATGCATTTTTAAGTTACACCTGTAGTTAAGAACTCTAAGAAGGTGCACTAAATTTGTCAGAGTTTCCTGTATAGTGCGCAGGTAGTGATGGATTCTAACATCATCAAATTTGTGTTTGAAAGTCAATGTCAAATTTCGATTGCACTGATCCTATTCTGCTGTAATTTAGTAGAAATTAGGTCATCAGATTTTGATGATTTTCACCAAGATTATGTTGACCAATTGTAGAAATAAGTTTTACTCAATTTAGAAGTGATCGTCTGATAAAGACTAAGCATGACTCCACTTTGTGTGATGGAGATGTGGTTTTTTTTCTCCAGCTATTTCCAAATTTATGTCCAGTAATCTATACCTATGTTTCATAGATTACACCAAGGCATTTGACAAAGTAAAGCACCAAGAAATAATCAAAATTTTAGAAAGCATAAACGTAGACAGCAAAGATCTAAGAATAATAAAGAATATGTACTGGCAACAAACAGCGGCCATAAGAAATGGAAACCAATTGGGAATGTTTCAACAAATAAAACAGGGTGTTAGACAAGGTTGTGTGCTGTCACCAGATTTGTTTAATATTTATAGTGAGATTATTTTAAGATCCATAAGGGACATGCCTGGAATAACAATTGGAGGTCATAATATAAATAATCTAAGGTATGCTGATGATACGAGGAGCCGCGATAGCTCAGTGGTTAGTGAACTGGACTACAAAGGACAAGGGGTAGGGTTTGATCCCAACCGACGGCTTCCGGGTTCACCCAGCCTTAAATGGGTACCGGATTTTTTTCTGGGAAAAATAAAGCGGCACGGGCATAATACCGACCACATTACCCCAAAAACCATGTGCCGAAGGTCTGTAAAATTTATGGTCACTAACACCATATTCCCTATACGCCACTTGGCGTGATGGGTGTACTTTACTTTTTACTATGCTGATGATACAGTCTTAATTGCTAAGAGTGAAAATGAGTTACAAGAAATGTTGGGCATTATAGTGAAAGAAAGCAAAAATAAAGGACTCAGCCTTAATAGCAAAAAGACAGAGGTAATGGTAACAACAAAGAAAAAGACACCACCTCAGTGCAAAATAAAGACAAGTGGAACAATATTAAAACAGGTAAATGAATTTAAATATTTTGGAACTTTGTTAACCTCAGACGGAAGATGTACAAAAGAGGTGAGATGCAGAATGGCTCAGGCAAAAGCAGCTTTCCAAAAAATGAGGAAGATACTATGCAATCCATTTTTGACAACAGAAACAAGAAAAAGAGTTCTTAAAAGTTATGTAGAGCCAGTTTTAACATATGGATGCGAATCATGGACAATAGGACAATAGACAAGAAAATCACTGGAGTCTGTAGAAATGTAGTTTTACAGAAGAATGTTGAGAGTACCATGGACAGCTAAGAAGAGTAATGAAAATGTTCTGAGAGAGGTCAAAGCAAAAAGAGAGCTAATTTCCAATATTAGGAAGAAACATTCATCATTTGTTGGCCATGTAATGAGAAGAGGACAACTGGAATATATTGTAATAACCGGAAAAATTGAGGGACGAAGAGATAGAGGGAAGCAAAGAGAAAAAATAACAGACAGCTTAAGAGAATGGCTTGGTAGAAGGTCAACAGAAATGATAAATAGCTGCCGAGATCGAAAGTTGTGGAGAGACATGATCACCTACGCCAGTAGGCCCGGTAATTGATGATTTCCAAATTTGGAGGGCAAGTGTTTTTGAATTTTTATTTCATGTGAGTACCCGTTTTTTTATCTTCATAAAACACGTTTTTTCTTCATTTCACTAAACTGTACACTTAATTGTGAATGTCTTCTTCTTCTTCTTCTACCTTTTTAGCTCCCAGTGGAGCATAGGTCTTCAACAAACACTTTCCAAGTCGTTCTGTTTTTTGCCATTCTTTTAAGATCATTCCATGTCTTCCCCATCATCTTCATCTCTGCTTCTATCTGTCTTCTCCAAGAATTCCTTGGTCTTCCTCTTTGTCATTTCCCCGGGGGATTCCAAAAAAGGGCATGTTGTGTAATACTCTCAGTTGGCTTCTGTAGTGTGTGTCCTATCCAGCACCATCGTTTTCGCTGTATCTCTTTATCCACTGCTGTTTGACTGGTACATTTCCATAATACTATGTTAGTGATTTTGTCCTGCCATTTCCATCCTTTTATCCTGCATAAGCATCTATTAATTAAAGTCTGTATCTTCGTGATTGTCAATTTTGTTGTTCTCCATGTTTCACAGCCATATAACAGGTCCGCCTTAACATTTGAGTTGAAAATTTTTATTTTTGTATTTAACCTAATTTCTTTGGATTTCCATATGTTTCCCAGTGCAATGAAAGCTCCTCTTGCTTTTGATATCCTTATTTTGGTATCCTATTCTGTTCCTCCCTCTTTATCTATATTACTGCCCAGATATATGTAAGATTCTACGTCTAGTAGAGGTATTTCTCCTAGTTTTATTTGGTTATTGCCAACTGTATTAATTCTCATAATGTTGGTCTTATCTCTATTAATCTTCAGTCCTAGCTGTTGTGATCTCTCATCAAGTATGATCATTTTATCCTGCATCTGTTGATGGCTATGTGATAGGAGAGCTATGTCATCAGCAAAGTCTAAATCATCAAGTTGTTTGGTCAGTGACCACTGGATTCCATTTCTGTTGTTTTGAGTTATTTTCGTAATCTCTCTTTCTACTGGCCATAGATTGGATTATGAAAAATTGTGAATGTACTAACATTTATTTAGTAATAATCTTTGTTACAAAACTTCATGTAATTCTTATCTTAAATTAATTTTTTAGTTTATTATGTTCAACTGCTATTTTAAAATACTTTTTAAAGTTGGTATGTTACATTTTATTATGTGATCAAGGGTAGTTATATCCCTTTTTTTTAAAAGGTGAAAGAGTTATATGGTGCTGAAACATGGACATTAGACAAGAAAACAGAACAGATAACTGAAGCCTTCGAAATGTGGATATATAGAAGAATGGATAGAATTGGATGGAAGGAAAAGAAAACAAACGATGAAGTCTTAAAACAACTAAAAATGAAAAGAGAACTTCTGAACACAATTAGAACAAGACAAATGTGATTCTTGGGCCATGTTAAAAGACACAACAGCCTACTGAAAGTAATCCTGGAGGGGAAAATACAAGGTAAAAGAGGCAGAGGCAGACCAAGATTAACATGGACGAGTAACATCAAAAGATGGACAAATCAACCGATGACAACCTGCACCATCAAAGCAAGAGATAGAGCAGAATGGCGCTCCATGGTAGCCAACCTTCGTTGCGGAGACCGCACTCAATGATGATGATGAAAGAGTTAAAGTCACACAATATGATTTCTTAGTAGAAAAACCCATAAACCTCCTGTGATTGTTGTTATTTTACAAATATTTTAAATCTCCAGTAATCTGTAGTCAAGGATCTGAGTGAGGAATTCTGCCCAAACCAGTGAGTGCCAAAACAGTAGCATTATCTTACCTAAACGAAAGCTGCTGTTCATTCCTGAACTGCTTCCTGTCACAGCAATGTCCTGATCACTTGTGGGAGTCACGAGATCCTGGATAGCCTGCACAGGTTGATCATCTATAGACTGTAGCTGTATGGATGAGAGCAACAGCTTGATCAATGTTCTAAAAATAACTACCAAATCAATTTTCATTTGAATCAATTTTAATAGCTAAAATGAGAAGTCAACAGTTGCAATTTCTAAGTCTGCTGAATTAATCCAATGTTTAATCTAAGTATATAAATGCATGAGAACATTGGCAAGTTATTTGTATGGTTTGGAGGGACTAGCAAGTTATCTACAATGGCAGTATCATGAGCTCTACTGTCAAAAAAAGACTGGCTGAGTTATTTTTTACCGATGCTGAATCAAGGCAAAGACCATACAAGGATATAGCTTATCACCAATCAAAACATGGTGGGTAAGTTGTTTAGAAAATAATTGCTAGGAAATTAACCTACCAGTAGAAAGGTTGCATCTACCTACACTTAGAAGGTACCCCATCAAACAGAGAGACTTAAATAAATGTTGCAATGTTGCTCATGATGTACATGAGGCACGGTACTTGATGATAATTATGTGCATGAGGACTTCCATACAGGCACTGAAACATTTACTACAGCAATTGACCTAGAGGTTGCATACAACACACTGGGCCTTGTTTTCTATATAACGATGACTACTTTAGTTCTGCCTTCGAGGATAACACTGCTAGCACTTTGTGATACAAATTATTATGTAATACGTGGCAATTTGGAGGTAGGGGTCACAAATGTTTTTTAAAAAATGACATAAATATTCCCTGTTACTATAGCATGTTTTTGCTTTTCTAACAAGAAAAACTATCTAGACCAATAATGAAATCTACTGTTCTGTGAAGCAAATGCTAAAAATGTTCAATTAGGTTAAGAAAAATATTTTATACAAGTCATCATCGATTGTGACCAATGCCAGTAAAAAGTCAGTGACCTACATAATTAAAAATGATTATAAGAAAACTATGCATTGCACAGAGATGTAAAAATAACATTTGTCAGCAACTATGTAGGTAACAATTCATTTATATTTTGTCTCTGCGATGTGTAATTATTTTTAAAAGCATTAATTCTTCTGTTCAATAATCCAGCAGGCAAACTAGATATCTAGGTTGGGTTCACTGTGCGCACACGCCAAAATTAGGGCTCTCTAAAAATGCCATTATAAATTATTACTAATTTAATTTATATGCTATAAAAAAAGAACATTACAGAGAGTAGTATAAAATTGTCAAATTAATATAATTAAACTCTGTTTTAAATGTTTGCAGAAGATGTATTTTAAAAAAAACATTTAGGAACTATATTTACTGAGGTATAATGATGACATCATTGTTCTTTGATCATCTGTGTTTCGGGCTTCATCATCATCATCATGTGCTATGCTGGTTAGCGTAGGCGATCATGTGCTTCCACAATCTTCTATTTACAGTAAATTGTATCAGTTCTGATGTTGGCTGTTTTCCATGTCATGACACCAAGTTATCCAGTATTTTCTCTCTTTGTTGTTCGCGATCTCTCTTTCCCTGTTATTTTGCCAGTTGTAACCAAGTATTCCAACTTTCCTCTTCTTATGATGTGCCTGAAAAATGTTGATTGTTTCTTTCTGTTTCTTAGGAGCTTCCTTTTTGTGTTGGCCTCTTTGAGAATTTCGTTGTTGGTTTTTTTTTAGCTGTCCAGGGAACTTTCAACATTCACAGCCTTAAAGGCAATAAAACAAGGGACACCACATAAAAGTTTGGTAACAAGGCACTTGAACAGAATATCTCAGAGTTTCCTGATGTTTCAGCTTCTTCAACTAAAGATCTACCATTTCCTCCTTAACTGCATTTCTGTTGCCATTTTTCCAATAAAAGTTGCTATATGGATCTTCGAACCAACAATTCACCCGACCTTCCAAAAGCTTCACCATTATCTCCAGTATTGGTCAACACCTACAGAGTAAGGACCACAAGTGAGCAAATCTTAGGATGGGGCAAACTATCTTAAGCTGATACTGATAATGTTTTGGTGTATCACCAGTGCAGAGATGAAGACAGTCTTGCAGGAGAACTTCAGACAGAACTTGATCGTATAAATGTGTGGTGTAGGGGAATTTGTCAATCCAACGAAGGCAGCAGCAAAATGTGTTTTTTTTAATAATGATATAGTCAACAAGTTAACACCAAACGTGAGTGTGTTCAGAGGTTGTGGAGAGAACTCATGCGATAAGATACCTAGAAGTGTGGTTAGATCTGAGTCTTGTTTTTGATGAGCATGTAGGCCAGGAAGTACTAAAAGTCAGAATGGGCCTAACTGCAATGAGTGTCATGGCATCAGCTCAAATTGGGCAGCATCATCGTGTTCTCATTATACCAGGAGCTAGTCAGTCCTGTCTGTGATTGAGGGTGTACTGGCAATCCTGACTCTCAGCAATATGTAAATAGAATGAATGGAAAGAATACAAAATGAGACAATCAGCATTACGATTGGGTGCACTAAAGATACTGAGTGTAGGGTGATGCGTAACCTCCTCAATTTTCCTCGAATAAGACTGCCAACTATGTGTCTACCTTCAAATCAGTGAAGACCCACCTTATCCTCTATACTGAGAATTTATGAATGCAAAAGGTAGCAGGCTAAAAAGAGGACAATCATGGATGAGGCAGACTATGGATATTGTTCAGCAGGTTTGTTCAACTAAGGGCATAGAAGCAGGGGTGGAAGAGTATGAGTGTCATGAAAGTAGAGTATATCCATTCCCACAGTTACCACACTGAACAGAGAATGTAGACAACCCCCTTGGTTGTTGAGAAGAAGAAATGCAAGCCTTCATTTTCTACAATTCTTCTGAGAGTCATGGAGTCATCTATATAGTTGGCTCTGTTATTCTCTACATATGGATGGATCCTTCAATAAGATGACTTTTAATTCAGATGATTCCACTGGCACGGGCAGTTGAGCATTTATGGATTTTAATTCTTTTGCAGTGATATCAGGGTCTTCAACTAACCATAACCATTGGAGGTAGAACTATGAAGGAAAACTGTGGTACTTTTGCTTCTTTCTTATTGACTACTACAAGTTTGACTATGGAAATTATGGCTATCACTGATACTTGGCTGTGCTTGAGACACAGACTTATACACGAGTGTTTTATCAGTCACTCGATGGTGGTGATTATAGAGGCTCTGTAGGGGGTCCTACAAAAACCACAATATTGATAAAACTTGAAAGCCATCCATGTGGTGGTCAGTTGCTGCTGGCATTAATAATTCTATGGACTGTGTTGGTAGGAAAAGCAAAACATAAAGACAGTACAACCTTTCTCTCCAGATTTGATACCATTATATCAATGACCAAAGAAAGAAGAGATGTCATTGCTTTTCAATATTCTCTATAGACTTGATACCATTATATCAATGACCAAAGAATGAAGAGATTGTCATTGCTTTTCAATATTCTCTCTAGAAGAATCATCATAAGATGTAGCCAGAAAAACAACCAAATATCACAGGCTGAGATGATTTCAATAAAGATAAAGAAAATAAAGACCAAGAGTTACAACCAGTCAGAAAGTAATGAATATGACTGATCTATTGACATTCTAATTTTTGACAAATAAATAGTTTCACCAATGTAACATATTTTTGAGAAAAAAAACTAAGATACTAAAAGACAGAGTTAATCATAATCAAATGCAAGATAAAATGAGCATACTTGATAAGAGATTACAACTGCTGGGAATGAAAATAGATAAAGACAAGATGAAAAGCACTGGATAGGATACACACTGTGGTAGTTAACTAAGAGTACAACAGAGCAAGCCATTTTTTTTAAATTCCCAGGGACAGAAACCAAGGGGAAGGCCAAAATATACTTGGAGAAGACAAGTAGATGTAGAGATGAAGAGGATGGGGAAAACATGGAATGATCTTAAGAGAATGGCAAGAAACAGGACAGCCTGGCAGAACAGCTTGGAAAGTATATTTTGAAGTTCTATGTTCCACAGGGAATTGAAAATGAGAAAAATAAGCAGTGACAGAAGGTAAGAATTTTGGAGGTGTATAATACATTGAATGGAAGCGATTCATTATTTAACTCAACACATCTTTACTTTGTAATGAATCATGTGACATCCATGTAACCATATCTAAAACATTCACAAAGCTATTTCACTTTTCTTTACTCTGCAGAAGTTAAACATGATCACCACAATTGTTAGAATTTTTATTGAAAGGCCTTGCCCCTAAAACAAGAATAAAACAGTCAAAATGAGCTCACAGAAGGTACAGTGTACAATACATCTCTCATATTTGTAGGTTTGTTGTTAAGTTTGTACAATATTAGCTAACAATAATATGCACAAAGAACAAGCAGGATTCTAAAAGGGGAGATAAAGTCTTGATCACTCTAAGGATAATACTAGAAGAACATACAGAAAAACAACAACCATTAATCTGCAACTTCAAAAAAGCATTTGATGGCAAACATAGATTGTCCTTGTGGAATATTTTGTAACATTATGGAATACCACCAAAAATTACCAACATTATAAGACATATATGACGGCTATACTTATGCAGTTCGCACAGAGGAGGAAATGAGTGATTGATTTTGAATTGAAACAGAAGTTAAACAGGGATGTAAACTATCACCATTGCTACTTGGAATTACCATTGATTACATAATAAGTAAATGTTGCAAAGGCAATAATGGCATTAAATAGTACAACAAGAATTGCCTGGAGGATCTATATTTTGTAGATGATATAGTGCTCCTTAGTGACAATACTAACAAGATGCAAAACATCACAGATACATTATCATCCATGGTGGAAAAAAACAGGACTTGAAATCAACAGGGATAAAACACAGATGATGAAAAATAACAATACCCCAGAGGGCAATATATATCACAATCACCAGGCATTAGAAAGAGTAGACCACTATGTATCTTGTTAATAATATAGATCAAGAAGGTGAAACAAAGAAAGATATCAGAAGCAGGTTGGCAAAAGCAGCAAAAAAATGGAAAAAACCTGGACAAAATATGAAAAACAAAAATACTAAGCAAGAAAACCAAACTTAGAATACTCAACTTAAACATATTATCGACACTTACTTATGCATGTGAAAGCTGGAAAATAACAAAATAGATTAAGAAAAAAAACTAAACACTTTTGAAGACAAATGCCTAAGAAAAATACTCTGTGTATAATGGAATGAATTTGAGACTAATATTAAAATAAGAGAAATGGCCATGCAACCAAAGGTCTCATCTACAATTAGAGAAATAAGATGGACATATGTCAAACATGCTAGGATGAGACAACAAAAGAATTAAAAAACAGGCTCTTATATGGGAAACGTCAGGATACAGAAAAAGAAGAAGACCTAAAAAGACTCTAAAATTAACACTTAAAATAGAAGCAAATTTGGCAGGCAAAGACTCATCAGATAAGATCAAACATCTTGCCCAGAACAGAGATGGATTGTCAAAACCACTACAAGTCCTATGGGATGTCTAACTGTGCAGGAAGGATGAAGATATTTGTAGATACATATTTTTGCTAATTCTCAAACAAAATTGACACTCATCATCATGATCTACCAAGATACAAACCTGTTCTGTTACACATTCTGGTTCTTTTAAATTACTAACAGCTGAGGACTCGCATGCAACAGTGACATCCACATTTGAGGAATTAGACATATCTGTGGTTGTACTTGAAACTGGTGTGTGGAACTTGTCACTTACAACACTGTTGTTGTTACATTCTGGCAGTGTTCTTCCAAGTTGTGACACCTAAAGATGATGAAAAAAACATTTTTTCTTGCCCTTATATACTCAGATGTATCTGTGATTTTGACTAATCTCTTGTTCATGTATTATTATCGAGTGAAAAAATTGGACAAAATGAACCAATTCATCAAAACTTCATAATCACTTCCCTTTTAAAAGATATTCCACAATATTATTTCTGGTGGGGAAGTGTAGGGCCTGTACTAGTGGCATTGTTCCCTCCTCAATTTTTCCAACATGACTTTTTCCCATCATTGTTTCAGATGCAGGTTTAATGTTGTGTAGCTAAAGGTTCTTGATTATGTGTAAAATTACAAAAAAGAATAATAGAAGGCATGAACGACACATCAGAGGCAGACCAAGAAGAAGGTGGTTTTTTTTTAAGACATCAAAGAGACTTGACCATGACAAAAGAAGAAGTAGAGACCTGGCTAGAAACAGATTCTTTTAGTTGGGCTGCGATGAATGCAGCATTCTGCACAGGATAAACATGCTGATGATGATAAATAAATTGAGAAAAAAAAATCAAAGCAGGTTTGCATAAGCTTCTCCTTTTCCTTGGCCAATGAACCAAGAAAGCATTCAGTGATGACAACTCTGTGTGGTGTGTTAGAGATGATTGTTTCTACTCTGTGTGGTGTGTTAGAGATGATTGTTTCTACTCTGTGTGGTGTGTTAGAGATGATTGTTTCTACTCTGTGTGGTGTGTTAGAGATGATTGTTTCTACTCTGTTAGAGATGATTGTTTCTACTCTGTGTGGTGTGTTAGAGATGATTGTTTCTACTCTGTGTGTGTGTGTTAGAGATGATTGTTTCTATTAGAGATGATTGTTTCTACTCTGTGTGGTGTGTTAGAGATGATTGTTTCTACACTTTGACAGTTTATTCTTCACAGCATGTCATCCCATCATCCCACCCCCTCAGCCTGTTCTAGTCTGCCTATCTTTTGCTTTCTCCACTGCAAGGCACATTTTTGTGGTTGTCCCTTCTGAGCACATGATCTATCCAGTTGCAGTGTCTACAATCAGAGTGACATGGGAGGGGGGTGAGGAAGCTGGGTAGCCTTGAGGTAAGACATCAGCATCTACACAAGAACGTCCCAGGTTGAAGTCCCCACTACAAGCAGTTGGAATTATCTTACAATTGGTGCTATTTTCTTGCTTGCTATTGTCCCTGGTAGACAGATCTGATATCTTGCTTGCTATTGTCCCTGGTAGACAGATCTGACATCTTGCCCTCTCAGATAAAAACAGGAGCTCCCATGTGCACTCTGCACACATTAAAGAACTCTTGGCCATTACAAGTTTAAAAAGGTAGGTCAGAATGGCTGCTTTCTGCACAAAATTGTTAAGAAATTAAAAACCTACCTAAGCCAAAAGATAGATGTGTCAGGCCAAAAAGAGCCTAAATTGCCATAAACTAACAAAACAACTAATCTATGCTCTCATGTAATGAGTGAAAGCTGAAGAAGTGCCTCCGAGTGCTTGTTCTTATGTTTGCACATACTGAGAAAATCATCAGTTTTAATTTTGATTGGCCAAAATATTCTAAGAATTGTTCTTCTGGCAGGTTGAATAAAATGAAAACAGTTTTGATGCTTCCTTTTCTGTCGTTCCTCATCATCCGTGAAAAACATACTGCACATATGTAGTTTTTATAAATCCACCTTACTGTTTTTGCACTGCACTAAATAAATCTCTACATGTCATTTTACGGAAAAAAAGTTATTCTGGCTTCCATAATTGGTGCTGCTGAGCATTCCAGGTACATAAATGTTGCATTTGCTATTGTTAGTCCTTGGATCTCTATTCTAACTGGTGCAGGATTTCTTAAACGCAATAATCTGGCTTTTGTCTTCTTGAAACACATTCAAATCAAAATTGAGTGTGTATATGGTATGTTGTACTATCATCTATCTATCTATTGACCTTTCGAGCCATAGCCGGCCCATAGGGCGTAGACAAAGATACTCCTTCTCTTATCTGAATTTTTGTTTTAGCAGTTTTCAATTCTTTTAAAGATATTTTATCAAATCTTGCCATTTGTCTCTGTTCTGTGCAAGCAGCTCTATCTCATTGAGGGAGCCAATTCCTGCTGCTCTTGCCTCTCTCATCAATGTTCTTCTCAGTGTCTCTCTGGGTCTTCCTCTTTTCCTCTTGCTTGTTGTTTACTATCATCTACATACTCTAAATCTTACAGTAGAACATTGTCTATTGTATTCCCCTCTTGTCTATCTCAACATCATCTCTGCGATAGTCAAATTGAGAATGGATGATTAGAGATACTCATATAACTCTCCCATTGTTTACTTCTAATGATTGACTAGTGTGGCTGATGTTGTAAATAAATTTACTGTACACAATTATGGAAAGGTCTTTTACTGCTTTGTCTGGAATTCCATATGTTCAATATTTTCTCCACAAACTATCCAATAAGATATCAAACCACAAACTGTCCAATAAGATATCAAACCACAAACTATCCAATAAGATATCAAACCACAAACTGTCCAATAAGATATCAAACCACAAACTGTCCAATAAGATATCAAACCACAAACTGTCCAATAAGATATGAAACTACAAACTGTCCAATAAGATATCAAACCACAAAGTATCCAATAAGATATCAAACTACAAACTGTCCAATAAGATATGAAACCACAAACTGTCCAATAAGATATGAAACCACAAACTGTCCAATAAGATATGAAACCACAAACTGTCCAATAAGATATCAAACCACAAACTGTCCAATAAGATATCACACCACAAAGTATCCAATAAGATATTAGAAGCCTTTTTTTTTTCAAAATCAACAAAATCTATGTCAACTTCTCTCTGCCATTCTGCATGTTGCTCAGTTATGTTTCCGGGGGTTAAGATAATATAATCGGACTTCCGGTGTGTGACTGTGCTGGCAACACGACACAATTTTCGATGGGAGTCAAATTTAAGTTATAAGTGAATTTCAATACCCGTAGAAACAGAAATTCAAGCGTTCTTGTGCTATTTCAAATGGATTTTATATGTGATTTATATAGTTTGTGCGAATAGTACCTTACATCATTGTGCTATTACGATAAAGAAATAAAACAAGTAGAGGAATTCAAGTATTTAGGCGCAATGTTCACAGAAGATGGAAAACTAGACAGAGAAATTGACATGAGAATACAAATAGCAAATGCTGTCACATACCAGCTTTCACCATTGTTAAGACATCCAAACATTTCTATGCCAGCTAAACAACAAATGATAAATAGCATCTTCATACCAACTTTGTGCTATGAAAGTCAAACATGGACCCTTTCTAAATCCCATTTAAGAAAGATCAATACATGTGAGATGCGATGCTTGAGAAAAGTAACAAACAACACAAGAAGAGATAGAATACCAAATGAAACCATAAGAAAAATGGTAGGAACAAAACCCTGCCAAGAATATATAGAACAACAACAACTTAAATGGTTCGGCCACCTGGTCAGAATGAATCCTCACCAATCACCATCAAGGGCGTTCTTCTCGAGAATGCATGGGAAAAGACCAAGAGGAAGACCCAAAAGAAGATGGATAGATGCAGTGACAGAGACATGTAACAACAAAGGAAAATCACTAATTCAGACAATTCGAGCAGCACAAGAACGACAAATGATATAAATCACGCCACCTTTTAGGTATCAGTGAAAGAGAAAAGAAGAAGAAGATAATATAATCAGTGTCTTGTTTCCTCTGAAGCCTGCATGTCCCATGATTTGATTTAGATTGACATCTTTAGGGAGGTTTTTGTACAATGATCCTGCTACTAATTTAAGGGGATGACTTAAAAGATGATAAGTCCATCATTTCCCATCATTGTTTCAAATGCAGATTTAATGTTGTGTAGCTAAAGGTTCTTGATTATGTGTAAAATGACACCTTCTAACATTTACTGAAGCAGGCAACAAACACTACAAGAGACTTCAGACTGGCAATTAAAAGGGAGGTACTGTAACAAGATGTAAAGTAAATAATTACAGATTTCTTCCACATTCTGGTATATAATTGTCCTAGCAATTCCCCCTAGGGAATATAAAGTGTTAGTGACCTTATTTTTCTATGACCAACAGAACGTTTTTTTATAATATAAAGCTTATTATTATAAAGCTTCTCCATTTAACTTTAGTCACTCTGTAGGATTCTGCAAAGGCAAACACCATCTATTCTTGGATGTTATCTTCTCATCTCTTTCTCTGTCTACCTCTCCTTCCTCCTCCATTCCTAGTTTCTTGCAGAAAGGTGATTTCCAGGTCAGATGATTGAGATACAAGGCCAAATCCTTTTATATTTTGCTTGTATAATTTTTCAATCTTTATCTGATGTAAGTAAGAGTTACACAAAACCTGACGATAATATTTCATCTCCTTAGCTTGTATTTACCACTACAACATCAATATAATACTTACAACAAATAGTGAACAAAATCAACAAGACAAGCAAAGAATATGGTTTGGATATAAATATTAAATTAAATTTAAATTAAATTAAAATATTAAACAAACAAGTGGAATATATTGTAAGAACTGGAAAAATTGAAGGACGAAGCGATAGAGGGAAGCAAAGAAAAACAATACCAGACAGCTTAAGAGAATGGCTTGGCAGAAGGTCAAGAACAGAAATGATAAATGACTGTCGAGATCGAAAGTTGTGGAGAGTCATGATCACCTATGCCAGCAGGCCCATAACATGATGATGAATATTAAAAAGACTAAAACTATGATTATAAGCAGAGAAAGCACATAAAATACACAAGTGAATATCAAAGTAGAAGGAATGAACCTAGAAAGAACTCAATATAGCAATCTTGGACATATAATAATGATGGAAAATACAAGATAGAAATAAATCAAAAGAATAGGAAGTAATTAGCAATTTTAATAACATGAAAAATATACTCACATCAAACTAAATAACATCAAAACTAAAACTACAAATTGTAAATTGTTATATTTATTAAACATTCCAATGCAGAAACATGGACATTAAATAAAAAACACAGAGCAGAAAATTGAAGTCTTTGAAATGTGGCTCTATAGAGAAATTAGGAGAGAGGAAGAGAGAGAGAGAGAGACACACACACACCCCCCCCCCCCCCAAAACACAAATTAAAAAATATGAATGAAGCTAATATTTTGCTGTAAAGTTTAGCATATCTGCTGTAAAGATCCATCCATGTCTTCCAAGCATATAGAAAAACTGCTGTAAAGATCCATGCCTTCCAAGCATATAGAAAAACTGCTGTAAAGATCCATGCCTTCCAAGCATATAGAAAAACTGCTGTAAAGATCCATGTCTTCCAAGCATATAGAAAAACTGCTGTAAAGATCCATGTCTTCCAAGCATATAGAAAAACTGCTGTAACAAGGACGTGCATCTTTCTTTCTTCACCTCCTCATTTGCCTTTTGGAGTCAAGGGGAGATATGATTCGTGGTTTCTTGTTCTTCTATTGGCCTCATCTAGTGTTATACCTCCAAGTGCTCCTAGTATTCTGTTTATCCACCTTTTTCTTAGTCTGCCTCTTGGTCAGGGTGCGCATTAGCCTCATTTCAGAGCCAAAAATTATGTTCTTATCTTTCCGAATAGGTGCAAGGACTGCTGTCATTAGCATTTGTGTTTATTAGTCAACTTATTTTTATCTCTGTTTCTTCTTATTCTTTTAAAAATTCTGTTTCTTCACACCTAGGCCACTATCACTCAATGTTGCTATTTTTACTCATGTTATTATCTGTTTGTTTTGACCCGTTTCTTAATTTCCGTTGTCGGAGCAATCATAGTTGTCTAGCAACTTTTCAGGGTAAACCAGTTCCAGCAGTATTGTTGGGCAATACAACTGTCTTTACATTGATGTCTAGATCAATAGATTGCAGCAATAATATTTAACAGTGATATCCAAGTCTAGTAATATCTAACAGTAGATCTAATAACTACCAACACACAAGTCAACTTATATTTTCCATTTCTCTTTAACTGAAGGCGTAACTTTTCTAGCACTCTAGTGGATGGTGCTAATGGTTGCTACTTGCAGTTTATGAGTCACCATAAGATGTAGAAGCTAGACAAAGTTCAGGAGCCTGCCTCAAGGCAGAAGTGTTTGTAGAATAGTAATAGAGTTAGAATAGAAATAGAAGTTGTTAGAGATCGTCACTACCACTGGAGTAATTATAGTTATTATCAGCACGAGAGATTTTTCTAGATATAATTTTCCTACTGATATAAAAGTAGAGATTGAACCATGGAGTTACAGAATGAGTATTTAATTATAACTGAACAAATTAGATTGTCAAGGGAACTTTATATACAAATACATCAAGATCGCCAATGGCTAGGTATTGTAATACGCCATGAATTTGTAGAATAGGAGTGCATTGCCAATTGTGTATGGAGAATGTTGTTGGGTTATATAGAAAGAAATAACAAAGAATTGATATAGATGTTGTTCTACAAGATTGTAAATTATCAAGCTCAGTCATTAATTGTGTTAATTGTAATGTAATGCTGAGAGTACACTTCTCATGTGATAGCTCACCAACCAAGATGACTAAGTCAGCAACCATCAGTAATGAAGAATTCTCAGTGAATTATATGAAACTGTCACCTATTTATGAATATGTTACATGATATATATATATGGATATGTTATAAGATCTACAGGCCTTGCTAAAGACCACTCTAGAGGGTACTGTACCAAGCAAAAGAAGACAAGGTGGACAGGAGAAGAGATGGGATGACAACATAAGGAACAAGACAGAATTAACCTTCATCACATCTCAGAAAGCAGCTCTCAATCATGAAGATTGGAAGAGAATTGTAGAGATGCCATCAAAATTGTTTCAATGAAGGCCAGGCTTAAAGGACTAATGATGTCGACACAAGAAACAGTAATTTTTCAGCTTACAACATAGAACCCAACAATCTTCATCATTATCATAAAAGTATTGTAATAAAAAAAGAGAGCTAATTTCCAATATTAGGAAGAAACAATCATCATTTTCTGGCTATGTAACGAGAAGAGAACAGCTGGAATATATTGTAACAACTGGGAAAATTGAGGGACGAAGAAATAGAGGGAAGCAAAGAGAAAAGATACCAGATAGCTTAAGAGAATGGCTTGGCAGAAGGTCAACAACAGAAATGATAAATAACTGTCGAGATTGAAAGTTGTGGAGAGACATGATCACC
Source organism: Megaustenia siamemsis (assembly GCA_032433765.1). Taxonomy (NCBI): domain Eukaryota; kingdom Metazoa; phylum Mollusca; class Gastropoda; order Stylommatophora; family Ariophantidae; genus Megaustenia; species Megaustenia siamemsis. Next base: position 43,555,055 of record JAVIAB010000106.1, on the reverse strand, counting down.
TATGCCAGCAGGCCTGGTACTTGATGATGATGATGATGATTGTAATAAAATGAATGAATTAATACTGACCAGCAGATCATCTGGTGTGAGACGTGTATTCACACTCTGACCTGTAGCCTGAGTTGGCTTGTCTCCTAGTTGACCAGGAGCAATTAATGAAATCTGACTTGATGGAGCTTCACTCATATCTTCATCCTCACATCTCAGTCCATTCGAGCGTGCAGTTTGTATCTCATTTCTACAAATTCAGAAACAAGATTTGATTTTAATGACAAAATGGCAAATATATTTTCAAATCTAAACTATATTACCATCACAATATGAAACTGCCTAGAGTTGTTTGTAATGTTTCTTCTGTAAGGCTTTTATAAGGATGGAACCACATGCTCATGTGTGCTGAGTGACTCAATGAGCTCAATCCACAAAGCCCAGATAAGCTCTTACAGGCAATGGCTGGAAGCACAAGATTATGCTCATGTCTGTGTGCTGAGTGACTCAGTGAGCTCACTCCACAAAGTCCAGATAAGCTCTTACAGGCAATGGCTGGAAGCACAAGATTATGCTCATGTCTGTGTGCTAAGTGACTCAATGAGCTCAATCCACAAAGCCCAGATAAGCTCTTACAGGCAATGGCTGGAAGCACAAGATTATGCTCATGTCTGTGAGTGACTCAATGAGCTCAATCACACAAAGTCCAGATAAACTCTTACAGGCAATGGCTGGAAGCACAATATTATGCTCATGTCTGTGTGCTAAGTGACTCAATGAGCTCAATCCACAAAGTCCAGATAAGCTCTTACAGGCAATGGCTGGAAGCACAATATTATGCTCATGTCTGTGTGCTAAGTGACTCAATGAGCTCAATCACACAAAGTCCAGATAAGCTCTTACAGGCAATGGCTGGAGTCAATGCAATGGTCAAAGATATTCAGTGTTATCTTCTTGTTCACCTCATGTCTCACTGTAGTTGAAACAGCAACAAGATTGATTGATGCTGTCATCATATCACATAGACTAGGATCGATATTAACAATATCAATAAGATGAGTAAAGTGAAGAGCTTTGAAAGAGGTGAAACTACATCACCGTCTAGAAGGCATGACCTTAGAGTCATAGAGAGATTGGCATTGCCAGAACAGAATAATATCCTGGACGAAAGTAATGAATTGTCAGCCAATATAGAACTGGCACAGTTAGTTCTTGTATGCTGATGAGTATACTGAGATCAGAGAAAAGAACATTTTAAAATGTGTTCTTTTCTTGTATAAAAATATTTGCTAAGTTGTTTTATAAAAATGACTTTACTTATATATTTGTTACAAGTACTTTTTAAACAGACACCTCACTGTCTTCTCCCTATTTTGTAACCTTCAGGCTCTTTGTTATAACCTTTAGGCTCTTCGTTTTAACTTTTAGGCTCTTTGTTGTAACCTTCAGGCTCTTTGTTATAACCTTCAGGCTCTTTGTTGTAACCTTTAGGCTCTTTGTTATAACCTTCAGGCTCTTTGTTGTAAAGCACTTAGCTGAACAAGGCCTGTCCATTCTCTGATGTTATTTTCTGTCATAATTTTGTTTTCCACATTTTCTTTGCCCAATTTTTACTCTTTGCAAGATAAGTGATATGTATAGATGTCTATATATGGTCTACTACCTGACCTTGTATTTCTTCACCGTGGTCAGCTCTTAATTTCAAACTATGTATTGCCTGACTTTGCTTTGAACAGTTTCATCTGTAATTAGGTCTAGGAAAAAGGTGTACACACTTTTTCTAAAGTATCCCATTTTCAGAGCCTGTTAATTTTTCTAGAAGCTCTTCTGTATGGATCAATGTCATAGAAGCATATGGAAAGATAAATATGACAAAGGAATGCATTCATTACATTTTGAGCAAATAGTGAGATTTCAATCAGTTTTTTGTAAATTTTATTGAGCAAATAGCAATACTTCCATGACTTCAGACTTAGTTGTTTGTTAACGTACAAGCAGTCTACTTGGTATCCTCACTGTGGCTTGGCATGATGTGAACATGATCACTGGTAACCTGAGCTGCTACCAATCTGCTATGGTTTTACAACCATCACTTTGTGTTATGATTAGAGTTGAAAAGCTCACTCCTCTCTAGACGTCCACTTTCACAGTCACCACAGTGGTCATGTCTACATCATGAGAGACACCTTTCTTTGTTTCTTCCTATCTCTTAACCCACAGGGTTGATGTGCTGTAATGGCTGCCAGCTTCCTTCATTCCTGTCCCACTGTGAAACTGTCTCTAGGTATAAGTCAATGGGTGTTCTAGCTCCATTGTACAGAAGTGAAGACAAAGACTGGCAGTGCATGCCAAAAACATGTTAACAGAGTGTAGTTGGAAATAAGGGTCTTGAGCATATGGAAAATTGAGATACTGTAAAGCTGACCTTGAGAAAATGCCGCCACAATTTTTTTTTAATGTAAAAAAAAAAAAAAGTAATTTAACAGCCTTATGATAACACATGTCAGAAGATGACTATTATCAACATAAGGCTGTAATCATATCATTTTTTTTTCTATGACATTATTCCATTTATCACCAGTGACTGAAAACAAATAACCAGAAGTCAGGAAACTAAAAGAAACTTACTGGGTCTCTCGAGGGATGTATGTTTCCAGATAGTAAGGATTTAGATGTCTGCCTAATATGTACTCCTTGATCTCCTTTCTGAAGAGCATCATATCAGCAATGGCATTGATGATTACCATTAAGTTTGGCTCAACTCCAGCAGGGAAACATAAACCATTAGGACTAACAATTGTGTAACCAAGCTGCTGTAACACTGTCTCAAATCCCTGGACAAAAAAATGATTAGTTTCAATGAGCTAAAAGAACCAGTCTGAGAATTTGACAACACAAAAGTTCATCTATTTTCAAACCATAATGAATGCAACAAACAGTATTTCATGCACACTGAATCTATTAATAAGAGGAAATGATTTTTCTCACTATTGTATTCAATACCTAGGAAGTCTAGTGACAAATGACAATTAGCAAGCAGCAGAAACAGACTCAAGAAGCAAGAAAGCTTGTCAAATCAAGACAACCATCACCACTATTGTCCAACAAGGAAATAACGCTTGAGGTAAAACAGGCACTCCACAATACAATCTTCATCCCAACGTTGTGATACCAATGCCAGATTGTTATGTTCCCTTTCCCTTGCAGGACTGGTTTCTCTTGTTCTGAATTATACCTTAACACAGAACTGGAGTCATCAGTCGCTGGACACTGCGAGACTCGCTGAGGAGGGGATCTGAGCACCTATGAACATGTTTGGAGTGCAATAATGATGACCCGCAAATAACTCAATTATACTTTACCTGGGTTGCATACCCTTGTAGTATTCCATTCATAGACATTTCACTCATCCCTTGTTTATGGGACCTACTTGCTCTTCCTTTACCATTGTTCATGTTCAATATATGTAGGGTTCATATTGATGGACACATGGAGCTTATTGTTAATTCTTGTGTATGTGTCCTTTCTTGGGTATATATGCATATGCACATATAGAATGGTAGATTACTTATAGTATCCTTACCCATTCGGCACATTCTCTGGTGGGTACTCATCTCCCCTCATAATTTTAGAACCCTTCTCGTGTTCTTACCTAGTTTCCGACCCACACTAGCTCACTTACCTAGTTTCCGACCCACACTAGCTCACTTACCTAGTTTCCGACCCACACTAGCTCACTTACCTAGTTTCCGACCCACACTTGCTCACTTACCTCGTGAAGATTAATTGAAAAGGGTAACAACAAGTTGTAAGTGAATCATGGTAAAGTTCTCACCCTCCCTCAAGCCTTGCTAGTTATATGGGAATATGGTATTAGTGACCGTAGGAGTATGGTGTCAGTGATCATATGAAATATGGTGATAATGATGGTGATAGTGACCATAGGTTAAAAAAAAGATGTTAGTGATCATTACCAATGGCACATTTTAAAGTGATGTGGTCAGTACCACACCAGGTCACCTTTACTTCCCAGAAAAATCTTTGGTATCCATTTTTTTGTAGGCTGGGTGACCCAAGCACACAAACAACTCAGCCATCCAGGCTTCAACAAGGTGTTTTCATGATGAGCTATCAGACTTCAGCATGGATCATGACAAGATTAGGGTGGGGGATCAGCAGACAGTAAATGGGCTGAAAGAAATCAGTGACTAGACTATTTGCATTAGAATGTTTCTAGCACTGTAAAAGTACTAACATTCCTGTTTCATTTATGTTTGTTTCTTGTTTCAGTTTCCACCATTAATAAATATTTCTTTGTCATTATTATCCTGCACCACAATCAATGAACTAAAGATCAAGATCTTACTCTACTTCCTCAAAGGAGTCCTGGAAAGAGACTAACTCGTATATTCACCAGTAGAATAAGAAAGGCAAGCCTCATACCCCAAAAATGCCATGTTGGATTTTTTGTGGTAAAAGATGCAAATATTGCAGCCGTAAACAGAAATATCAAGCAACATCATGTCCCTATAATGGTGGATGTCAAAGGGAAGTAATCATTGGACAATGCAAAAGATTGCAATATGTTCATGAGACAAAGAAATTGGTTTAGAAATTTCCCATTTCTATGGTGCTCCAGGATTAAGATAAAAATGCATTTTTCTCTCTCACTTTTTAATGTTTCTGTTGTATTTTAATGTTACAGGCTTCTTAACCTTAGATTACGACACCTACCTGCGAGCCACATTTTCACAACACCTCCAAACAAATGATGAACACTAAATGTTACATTTGGAGTTCCATAAATAGTATTTTCTGTGAACTTTTGCTACCTAGCTGTGTGTTTACACTAGAAGAGACACAGGAATTGGTAATCATTTCCTGGCTTACATTCAATTTATGGCCTGGAATTTGACTGCATAGCGCCTTGGCTACCAGAGGTTGTCTTTCCAAACATCGGCCATCACTTAAGCCATATATTCAGCTTCATCTTAGCGTCATTTGTTGCCTATCCAGTGTTACAATAGTTTGTTTGATGTATCGTCAACAGCCGAAGAGATTTCCCAGTACCACGATTAGTGTGATAGTACTACTGGTAGTTGTTTTGCTTGCTAATTTTCATACCGTGGCTGACAATGAACAATAATGGCCAACTCTTTCTTCTTCTGTATTCAGTTTCTTATAACTCAGCGGTATAGTCAATCATGATATTTTGCGAGCTTACAAGTTCAAAATACAATAAGATGATGAGATCTGGGAGTCAGTGAGTCCTAGTGTCAAGAAGCTAATGGGTTGCTCAGATGATACTCAGTTTGTCTCTAGTTACAATACTCTATAGTGCTTCCTCTTACTATAGTCCATTCATAAATTCATGAACATGTTTACTTTCAATTTGCGTGAAAACTACTTATAGATCACAGAGATAGTTTGTGTGAAGCCTTAGAATATTCATGAAACTATATAAATATTTTTTGCTCGAAGACATCCAGTTTGCAAGATTTCTTCTTTAAGCTATATTAAAATCAACCTCATGGAATTGGACATAATTTTAGCAGACCTAAGCTGTTCAGTCATGTTCTAAAAATAGTTTTGTTTTCACATTGAAACAGGCTTAAGAAATATAAATACTTGATTTCCCCATGTACCAGATTGACTTTCAGTTGAAACCGGTAAATAGTAATGTAATAATGTGAAGCAGCCGTACATGTCAGTCATATTGTTATTATTGTGGTATAATGTTGACTTCTAAAAACTGACATGTATATCAACAGCATCATGAGTTTGAAATGAAAAATTTTAACTATGCAGAAGGTTACCATTTTACTATAGCAGCACTTCCGCAGGGAATCGAAGGTGGGGCTTTTATATTGCAATATTCATGACCCAGAGAGACGAACGCAACTGGCGCTTGGTCTGGATAGATCATCCTTTTCCCATTGGATTAAACAAGACTCAGAAAGCACTCACGTCAAGCAAGGAAGGAAAATTAAAGTTGACAACTTTGACGTAGATGTCGTAATACAAGAGATATTTAAAATATTTGCTACAAATGCACCTAAAACTCTCAGGACGTTGAAATTATATTGCATGCAGACTGCAGTATTGAAGATTCTAAAAGTACTTTATGGAAAATTGTATGAGCCACCAGCTTCATTTCAGGAAAACTGTAGGCAGCAGGAATATTATTTGTGAAAAACCACATTTGACTGCTGCCTGAAGCAAATGCCTGAGGCAGATCCATGAGCAGCGGAGTAAAGGCTATGATGCATATTTAGATGAATCCTCGGTCAATGCTCACCAAACCTGTGTTAACTCTCTCCGTACAAAAGCTTTTCATCGACACAATGGAAGAGATTTCAGAGACAAAATTGTTCATGGTTTTAAGAATCAATCTACATATTTATATTTATCTAACATATAACATATTATATATGAATGTTTAGATAATTGAACAAGGTAATAGATTTCACCAATATCAAAATGATATAAGACATGTTAAAAGAATATGGTTTGATGGCGTTCACACTAATAAAATTGAGCGTGGCGCACTATGCGGCGAAACGTACGCTGCCAAAATCGGCATGGCACACAGTGCGGCGAAATGTACGGAAAGAGTTAAAGAATGGCAACCAGTAGATGGTGAACAGAAAAGAACAATTCCCAGCAGCAAAGGCCATCGCATCATACTAACTCATGCTGGTAGCAGTGAAAACTGCTGGACTTATTTTCCAATCAAGAAGTGCCAATGGTAGGGACTACTACACAGAAATGAATGGACACATATTTAGGCACTGGTTGGAGAACGATTTTTTTCTAATCCTTTATAGACCTTCATGTCTAGTAATGGATAGTGCATTTTATCACAATGCTGTGTCAGTGAAAGACAAAGTACCAAGTGCATCAAATACAAAAGATCAAATTAGGATATGCTTGCTAAGGAAAATGTCAAATTTTAAGAGATAATTAAAACCCGAGATGTTGCAGCTAGTTAGGAATACAAAGAAGAAAAAAGTGTATCATATTGACAAAATCATTGAGGAATGTGGCCACACTTTTCAGCTACTCCCTGCATAACATGCGTAACTCAATTCGATCGAGCTTATGTGGGCTAAAGTAAAAAAAAAACAAGTTCTAAGTGTTTAAAATGTGTGATGTTGAAGTTCTGACACATGAGTCCCTCTCAAGTATAGACATTCAGTTCTGGAGGAAGTGTGTTGCAAATGAACTCCGAGTTGAAGATGAGTACTGGCAATGAGATGGACTGCAATTTGTCCAGTCATAAACCATCTCAACCTCTTGGAATCATTAGATTGGGAATGGTGAAGACCATATTTTGTTGAAGTCTGAATAACAGCTTGGGAAGATTAGACATATGTTGAGCAAATACTTAAGTGTATGTACAATGGCAACAAATATATTTCTATATGAAAATGTGTCTACAATCATTCAATTTGCGATGCAGTTAGAACACCCTGGGGTCCAATGGTGACCAAAGGGCAAGACTGACCGTAGCAAACTGAAGTCATATTTGCGATTACACATAACAGACAACACTCACAATTACTTGATCTATAAAACTATTATGTAAATAATCTCTAAACAAATTTGAACTGGAAATTAATATATAGCCCTTTTTGTCTTGTCAGACGGTCTAGTGGAGGCTATTGCGTATTTTTTTTAGGTATTGTTTTTGCCGAACAGCTTCTCTCGTGGCTAATTCTACCAATGTTTGACAAACACACGCGGTCACATAATGAACAGGTCAGGCTTGCTGATCCACAGGGTTTACCATCCTTTTTCATGAGTCTCTTCTCTTCTAAGTCCTGTCTTAGCACAGTCTCAAATGTTGTTATACCGTTCCTTATACATGCTCTCCATGATGTGCGATCACTTGCCAGATGTTGCCAGTCGTTTTCACAGATGGAGAAGTCTTTCAGAGATGATTTGCAGATATCTCTATATCGTAGTTTAGGTCTGCCGATTTGTCGTTTTCCGTGTTTTAGCTCACCATATAGTATTTGCCTAGGAATGCGTTTTTCTTCCATCCGTTGGACATGCCCCAGCCATCTTAGCCTTCGACTTCTGAGCATCGACATGATTGTTAGGGTCTTAGCACGTTGCAGGACAGTTAAGTTGGTTATTTTGTCTTGCCATTTGATGTGCATTATTTTGCGGAGACATCGCATGTGGAAGACATTTAGTCTTTTTTCCTGGTTTGAGTATGTTGTCCAGGTTTCGGATCCATATAGTAGTGTGCTAAGCACACATGTTTGATATATTAGGAGTTTAGTCTTTCGAGTTAGCTTCGTGTTGTTCCATGCCCTTTTTGTGAGTTTGCCGAAGGTCGTAGCTGCCTTACCAATTCGACAGTTTATTTCTTCATCAAGAGAGATGGTTTGCGTAACTGTGGATCCAAGATATGTAAATTTCTGTACTGATTCTAGTGGGCAGTCTTTTAGAGTAATAGATAGAGGTTTGAAGTCACCTTGATTTAGTATTACTGTCTTCTGAACATTAATTGACAGTAAAAAAAGGTCGCATGCTTTATCCAGGTTGTTGATCAGCGACTGTAGGGTGGCTTCACTATGAGCGACTAGGGCTGCATCGTCAGCAAATAAAAATTCTTTAAGTAGGGCAACATTTGTTTTGGTTTTTGCTCTTAGTTGTGCTAGGTTGAACAGTGAGCCATCTGGTCTATTGCGAATGTAAATATCTCCTGAGCTGTTTTCGAAGGCGTAATTTAGGAGGGCAGCAAAAAATATACCAAAAAGGGTGGGGGCGAGGACACATCCCTGTTTCACTCCTTTGTTGACTTTGAAATTCTCTGATGGACTCCCATCAAAATGGACTTTGACATTCATGTCTTCATGGAAGGAAATTATCAGCCTAAGTAATTTAGGAGGGCAGCCTATGCCTTCTAACACCTTGTAGAGACCATCTCTGTTTACTGTGTCGAATGCCTTTGTGAGATCCACAAAGGCAATATAGAGCGGCATATTTTGTTCCCGACATTTTTCCTGCAGTTGTCTAAGAGTGAAGATCATATCTATGGTTGATCTCCCGGGTCTGAAACCGCATTGGGACTCGGGAAGCACCCGTTCTGCAAGTCTATGCAGGCGATTAAGTTCGACTCTAGCAAAAGCTTTGTCTGTTGTGCTAAGGAGAGAAATGCCTCTGTAATTATTGCAGTCGCCCCTGTCTCCTTTATTCTTGTACAGCGTTATAATCTTGGCATTTCTCATATCATGAGGTATTTCTCCGTTTCTCCAGCATTTAATTAACAGTTTGTATAGGTGTGGAAGTAGTACGTTTAGGTTGTCCTTTAGTACATCTGTGGGAATGTTGTTATTTCCTGCAGCTTTTCCTCTTGAGAGGGCATTTATAGCGTCAGCAAGTTCGTTCATAGTAGGCTCAACATCCAGTTCAAACATTGTAGGATATTTGGGTATTGATTGTGCTAGAGCTGTGTTTGCTGGTCTGTCGTCACTGTATAGATTAGAGTAGTGTTCAACCCATCTTTGCATTTGTTGTCCCTTGTCAGTAATAGGTTCTCCAAACTTGGATTTTAGGGTGGCTGATTTTGTTATTTTTGGTCCAAGGGCCTTTTTTATATTGTCATGCATGGTTTTTGAGTCGCCCTTGTCTGAGGCTTTCTGTATTTCAGAGCATAGATTATTCCAGTATTCATTTGCGCATCTTCTTGCTTCGCGTTGTAGGGTGGCTTGCGCATGTTTGAGCTGATCCTAGGTGATTTGATTGGGATTATTATTGAAGTTCAGTAGAGCCTTTTCTTATTAGCTATTAGTGGGTCTAGTCTTGCTGCATTTTCTTTGACCCAGTCGTTCTTTGAGAACCGTTTTTGGCCGTAGGTAGATAGAGCGCAGTTATAGATGTGTGTTCTCAGGGAGCACCAGTTGTCATCCACACTTGATGCATCTTCTACTTCTTCTACCAGTTCATCAAACTTGGATCTAAAAATGTCTTCGGTTGGTGTGGTTTTTGTCGCTGTGATGTTGATATTGGCTGCTGCAGGCTCTCTTGATTTGTAGATACGACTACTTCTGGCTTTGATCTTACTAATGACTAGAGCGTGGTCTGTGTTGCAGTCTGCACTGTGATATGTTCGTGTTATTCTGATGTTATTTAAAGACTGCCTACGTGTAAGAACTAGGTCTAGTTGGTGCCAGTGACCACTTCTAGCATGACGCCATGTTACTTTATGCTTGTGTTTCACATTAAAGTAGGTATTTGTTACACATAGGTGATTATTTGAGCAGAATTCTAGGAGTTGCTGGCCATTTCCATTGATTTTTCCAATGCCGTGGTGACCTAGACATGTTGGCCAATATTGCTGATCAGATCCTGTGTGTGCATTGAAATCACCGAGTAAGTATAATAGTTCCTCTTTTGGAAGTGAGTCAATGGTCATTTGCAGTTGTTGGTAGAAGTTGTCTTTCTCTTCGTCTGATGCAGCCAACGTTGGTGCATAGGCACTAATGATATTTATTAATCCACTCTTCGTATGTAGCTGGAGTATCATCAAGCGTTCAGACACTCCTTTTGGTGTGGTTATGGAGTTTATGTGTTTGTTATGTACAGCAAAGCCTACTCCATGTATACGTGGTTTTTCGGGGCTTAGGCCTTGCCAGAAAAAAGTATAGTTTTCCTCCTTTACAGAACCACAGTCTGAGAGTGTTGTTTGTTGTAGGGCAGCAATATCAACATGTAGCCTATTTAGTTCTTTATCTATGAGTGCTGTTGTTCTAATTTGTCCTTCTTTCAGTGTGCTTGTTTTAGTAAGTCCAGGGCACATGGTCCTTACGTTCCATGTGCCAAGTTTAAACATTGGTAATTTCTTCCTCATTTCACTTTGCCTACTCTGCCTGGGCACAGGATATGGAGATAGTGCTTTACCCAGTCGCACTATCCCCCTCTCGACTTCGTTTCAAGGATTTCTGAAGGAGGGACAAAGTCCATACGTTCGGAATTGAAAGAAGGTGCAGGGGATGCCAGAAAGACGATTAACGCCGTCCACTGCCTTAGGGTCCCTCCCTCCGGATTTTTACTCTGGGTGTACTCCCATAACCTTCGATTCTAACTAGAAACTAGTCCACAAGGTAGTGGAGGGTTTTGTGGTCGAAGTGGAAATTAATATGTTTACTGTAAAATCTAAAATTTGAAACAACTTTTTTGCAATGGTCCTAAAATATTAAAGGAATTAGCTGACGTGCGAAACTTTTTGTATCTGGTTGAATAAAGAATAACGATATTTTTGAGTCCTGAATATTCTAATGCTGCATGCAAAAAATCACTGCAAACTCATCATCATTGAGTGCGGTCTCCGCAACGAAGGTTGGCTACCATGGAGCGCCATTCTGCTCTGTCTCTTGCTTTGATGGTGCAGGTTGTCATAGGCTGATTTGTCCATCTTTTGATGTTACTCGTCCATGTTAGTCTTGGTCTGCCTCTGTTACCTTGTATTTTCCCCTCCAGGATTACTTTTAGTAGGCTGTTGTGTCTTTCAACATGGCCCAAGAATCGTATTTGTCTTGTTCTAATTGTGTTTAGTAGTTCACTTTTCATTTTTAGTTGTTTTAAGACTTCATCGTTTGTTTTCTTTTCCTTCCATCCAATTCTACCTATTCTTCTATATATCCATATTTCAAAGGCTTCAATTCTCTGTTCTGTTTTCTTGTCTAATGCCCATGTTTCAGCACCATAAAGGAATATTGAGAAGACGTAACATTTTGCTATTCTTAGTTTTAGCCCTGGTGTTATCTGTTTTGATGTTAGTATGATCTTCATGACATTAAAATTACTTTTTACCATTCCTATTCTTTTGTTATTTCAGTTGCACATTTTCCATCACTGGTTATAGTATGTCCAAGGTAGTTGTAGTTCTGAACTGTCTCCAGGTCTATTCCTTCAATTTTGATATCCACTTGTGGGTTTTGAATATTTTCTTTGTTTATGATCATAGTTTTAGTCTTTTTGATATTCATATCTAGTCCATATTTTTTGCTTGTCATGTTTATTTCATTAAGTAATTGTTGTAGTCTTTAGGATTTTCTGCTAGTAGTACAGTATCATCAGCATATCTTAGGCTATTGATTATCTTTCCATTAATTTGTAGGCCTGGCATCTCTATGTTTTTAAAGATTTGCTCAGTGTATAGATTGAACAAGCTTGGTGATAGGATGCATCCCTGTCTTACTCCTATTTTTATATCAATGGGTGTAGAGCATGGTAATTTTGGGCTACGGTGCGGACAGACGTGTTCTGATGGCTGTGACATCATGTGTGACCCGGAGGGTACAGACTGTGCGTGCAAGGAGACGTGCTACGGATCAGACTGCACTCTCAAATGTCCGGACAACTGTTTCAACGACACCTGTGGACAGTCAACTGGGAACTGTACATGCACGGGAACGTTCTATGGGTCAGACTGCACTCTCAAATCTCCGGACAACTGTTTGAACGAAACCTGTGAACAGTTAATCGGGGCCTGCGCCTCGTATGTCGATGATTCCCACGTTAAGAAGAGTACTACAACAAACCCAAGCATATGGATACCTTAATGTGTTTCTGTGCTGGACATGGTTCATTTCTTGGTGTTTTTCCGTGAAGCCATGGCTCATATCTTGATGTGTTTCTGTGCTTGCCATGGCTCATATCTTAGCTTGTGTGTGTGTGCTGGCCATGGCTCATATCTTGATGTGTTTCTGTGCTTGCCATGGCTCATATCTTAGCTTGTGTGTGTGTGTGTGCTGGCCATGGCTCATATCTTGGTGTGTCCTTGTTAATCATGTCTCATGTCTTTATGTGTGCATGTGTTTAGTCATATCTCATATCTTAACGTGTATCTGTGTTAGTCATGTGTCACATCTTTGTGTGTATGTTTGGGTTAGATATCTCATGTCTTTGTGTGTGCATGTCTGTGTATGTCACATCTCATATCCTTGTGTGTGCATGTCTATGTTGATCATATCTCATATCTTTGTGTGCATGTTTATGTTAGGCATGTGTCATATATCTTGATGTGTGTCAGTGTTAGTCATGCCTCGTATCGCTGAAGGGCAATTCTGGTGTGTGTGTCACATCTAGTGACTCAGGCAGATGGTGCTCGTAAACCTGGTAGGGCCGACCATCTAAGTGCAGAATCCCCCTACAGAAAAGATCATCTGCTGCCTTGCAGGAAGATTGGGGACAATCAAAGGCTAAGGAATGCAAACCTGAATAAAATGCTGGCTAAAATCGGATGCACTGGGCCACTGGCGCAGAACACAGTGCAACGTTTTAACGGGTGTTCAATCAGAGTGGATCTGGCAGACTCTAATTGTGATGTTCTGCCTGATGGGGCGATCAACACACTTAACCTGACAGCTGACTTCATGTGAGAGTCTGGAATCCTACTCTGATTGAGTCCTGATCGCAGAGAGAGAGAGAGGGAGAGAGTATAGATTACATACTAGTCGTATGTCCATGTCATCTAGGTGTATCTCTTTTAGGCATTCTATAAGTTGTTTGTGGTGTACTCTATCAAAAGCTTTGGTGTAGTCTATGAAGCAGGCATATATTGGTTTGTTTACTTCTGTGTACTTTTCGATTAATGTTCTCATGCAGAATATGGCTTCTTTTGTCCCGCTATTTTTCCTAAATCCAAATTGCTGCTCATCTAATTCAGTATTGATTTTATTCTGAATCCTTCCTTGTATAACTTTTAGCAAGATTTTTGTAACATGGCTCATTAGGCTTATTGTTCTAAAGACGCTGCATTCAACTGCACCATTCTTTTTAGGCAATGCAATGAAAGTGGATGTTTTTAGTTAATTTGATATGTATCCTGTGTGGTATATGTTGTTGCATATGTCTGTAATCACTTCAATGCCAAAATCTTCTAGTGCCTGTATCATCTCTAACTGTATGCTGTCAGGTCCTACTGCTTTTCCCTTTTTCATTGTTTTTATAGCTTTTTCCACCTCAGATTTTAATATTTTATAGCCTGATGTACATTTTATAACTGGTTTCTTGTCCCTTTGATCCTGAAATAGTTCTGTTATATATTCCTGCCATCTATCTATAATATCCTTATTGTCTGTTAGCATTTTTCCTTTTTTGCAAACTAATAGTTAGTATTCATGTGAATTGAAAGAAAACATGTTCATGAATTTATAAATAGACTATAAAAAAAATATTTTTTATTCCATATCAATTAAGGTGAAATTATGAACACCAGCCGTGCTTTAAATTTGCTACACAAAATCAACACTTGAAAATATGCTATCTGACCCATACACATGCATTCTTATAACTGATAGACCTCCAGAATTGTAAGTCACCTGGGAATGCTGTCAGGACAGTTCTCTTAACCAAAATACTCACTCTCCATAGTTATTTGATTTGCTCTTATCTCCTTAACTCTTTCCGCATGGAAGCTTTTTATCGACGCAACGGAAGAGATTTCAGAGACAAAATTGTTCATGGTTTTAAAAATCAATCTACATATTTATATTTATCTATCGTATACCATATTATATATGAATGTTTAGATAATTTAACAAGGAAATATATTTCACCAATATCAAGATGATACAAGACATGTAAAAAGAATATGGTTTGATAGTATTCACACCAATAAAATTGAGTGTGGCGCACTATGCGGCGAAATGTACGTTGCCAAAATCGGCGTGGCGCACAATGCGCCAAAACGTACGGAAAGAGTTAAGAGCTTTGCCTCAATTTCATTATAAGGGATAGAAAAATATTTGACAAAGTTCTGAAAAAAGGAGCAGTATAAGGATCTGTCAGTTGCATCCCCCAGCATGCCATAAAAGATGACCCAAGTGTGTTTGTGATAAGGCTGTTGGCATCATCACGTCAAACAAACTACCAGTTAAAGTTATAGTCAGACAAAATTGTGTACACACTCACCCCACAAACACTGTTTTAAGACTATATATGAGCTCTGACATCTCCACAGACAGTTGGAAGCAGGTTGATGTTAGTCTTCTATAGTGAATGTCAGGCACTGTTTTTGATGAGCAACATCTCTTATGGCTTATTTTGCCAAGTATAGAGGTTGCACTTCTCCTTCTCACTGCCATTTGCCAGGACAGTTTATTATGAACTTAGTGCTTTGCCCAATACAATATTAATCTTCGATCAACTCATCTGAGAAGAATTCCAAAAGACGGACAAAGTCCATTCATTTGAGATGGAAGCTGAGTTGTAGAGGATGCCAAAGTGGGGTAGGACTTACCCAGGCAATGACAATCTTACTGTCCCTCCCTCAGACTTTAAATAAGGAAGAATCCTAGATGTTCAAACACTGTTTAATGAATATGTGAATTTAGAACAAGGATAAGATTATGATCAAATGCTGTGAATTTAGAACAAGGATAAGATTATGATCAAACGCTGTGAATTTAAATAAAATTATGAAAAAATACAACAACAACAAAAAATAATGATACAAACTTTCATAGGCCTAATTTTTTTCTGTACAACAGCATTACTGAAATGGATGATGCGCCACTGATCCCTTCTGTCTTCAGACTTTTTGATCAGATGTTGGGCATACTTGACAATTACAGCCAGGCCAGTCAAGATGCGTTTTAATTCTTCCAAACTCTGAAATAGCACCAGAAACAACTAATTCTACTTTACTAATCAAGTGCTGTGGTTCATTCATTATTCCAATCTTGGAGCTGGCATTATTCCTGAAAGTGATTGTTAATTATTTGAACCCAGAGAGAGAGAGAGAGAGAGCTGAGAATGATCTTCCTGCCTGCATTCTGCACTGCAACATTCATGAAACAGACTTCAAGTGCTTTTAGAATGATACTAGTTTATATAACAGAGTCAGGCGGAGTTGATCACAATCACAACTAGACATGCAGAGTACTTAAAACTCTTTCCGTACGGAAGACTTTTATCGACGCAATGGAAGAGCTTTCAGAGACAAAATTTTTAATGGTTTTAAGAATCAATGTACATATTTATATTTATTTAACATATAAACATATTATACATGAATTTTTAGATAATTGAACAAGGTATTAGATTTCACCAATATCAAGATGATACAAGACATATAAAAAGGTGTTCACACTAATAAAATTGAGCGTGGCGCACTATGCGGCAAAACGTACGCTGCCGAAATCGGCATGGCGCACAGTGCGGTGAAATGTACGGAAAGAGTTAAATAAAAAAAAACCTAAATAAAATGTTTTAAAAGGAAACCTGCAAAGTTTCTATGCCAGGCTCTTCTTTATGACCAAGCAAAAATCATGTATGTGGGTGCCTTCACAAGTCTCCATCAGTCTACTACATCCTGCAAACCATCATGAATATCAACACACTATCTGCAAGCAGTTTTGTTTTTCTGACAAAGTGCAATATCAGAGGTTCCAGTCCCATCACATTACATAAAGTATATAATGGATATTGGGAATGGGAGAGGGGGAGGGAGGGAGGGAGAGAGAGAGAGAAAGAATATTTTAATATATTAACAAGAACAAATGTGCCTCACAGAACACCCAGTGGCATTGTGGTTAGTGCATTCACATGCCTACCTGAAGGTTCAAATTGAGGTAAAATAAAATTGTCAGATCTAAAGGTTTTGCCCTTGGAGTTCATCCAACCTCTAAAATTGCGATACCTATCTGTGACTGACGTGTTTATGATACCACAGTAACAAATACTACCACTTAATTGTAATATTAGGAGGTCTAAAAATAGTATTTCCTTTGAACTTTTGGACACACACCTGTGTGTAACTGTGTTTATTACACTAGGAGAGACACTGAGATACTTTTTTAAGATTTCCTGGCTCAGGTTAATTTATGACATGAAATTTCACCACATGGACCGGACGTGTTCCCCATAAGTCCGTTGGCTACCTCGTGATGCTATTTGTTGTGTTTCCTGGATTACAAAGTCTTGTTTGATGTCAGCTGACAACCAAGGAAATTTCCCTGGTCACAGCAAGAAAAAAGGTTTTTTTAATATATACAAATTTAAAAAAAAAAAGGGAAAAAACTACCAATTTCTTGAAAATTGGCAAATTTTTATCACATTATACAAGACCGTATCCAAAGTAAAACAAATCCAACACTCAGGGGGTACCAAAGTAGTAATTAGGAGGAAGGAAATGTTTGGCTACAGAAAAACTGTCAACTTTTGAAGAATTTGTATTATATGTGGTAATTATTACGACGGCATCATAATCTAGGGTTACATTGATATCAGGATGCTTTCTGGAATGATAGGTAGCGAAGAAGGGAACTTGCCACCCTACATCATGGTCTAGTACGATGAAGTTACTAACACTTCATTACATCCCTGGACGTGCAGGAGTACAGGGAAATGAAAGAGCGGACAGGTTGGCTAGCTGCAATGTCGTTGAAGATGGTCAACCTATGGATCAAGTAAACATTACCAATGCCCTCTGAGAAGTGGGAAGGGCACAAGACTTTGACAATCATGAGTCTATGTCACTCCTTCGGATGAAAGAGATGGGAGTTAAGATGGGCCCAGCCAGAAGCAAGAAGCTTAGTGGGCGTATAAGAAGACTTATCAACCAACACAGAACTGGAGTCATCAGTCGCTGGACACTGCGGGACTTGCTGAGGAGGGGATATGAGCACCTATGGACATGTTCGGAGTGCAATGATAATGATCCGCAAATAACTCAACAACTCAATACCCTGTGACAAATGCTATGGAACTATCGTTACCTTTTTAATGTTCCATAACATATTTAATGTCTTTGTGAGGGAATGAAATATTATTCCACCAGACCAGCATTCGAAGGTGAGGTGGCCAGTGCTCCTCCCCAATGTCATTGCCCCTCCCCCCATTCTCTCAGAATGTTGAAGCGATCCATGTTAACTTTGTAATCTAAACTTGTGACTGTCAGAATGTTGAAGTGATCCACGTTAATTTTGTAATCTAAACTTGTGATTGTCAGCATGTTGAAGTGATCCACGTTAACTTTGTAATCTAAACTTGTGACTGTCAGAATGCTGAAGTGACTCATGAACTCTTACCTGGCTGTTAGATGATAAGAGTTCAGTCACATGTAGGACTGCATATTTGTCAGACAGTGGGCAGTCCATCTCAGTCAGCCTTTTAATGACTTCTGTGCAGTCTTTCCCTTGAAAGACGGCATTAGTGAGGTGAGTGCGACAATCCACAACAAGCAGCTTCATCTCGTCTGAACTCCTGCTACTTGATGCTGGCTTAGCTGTTGGACTGCGTGGTAACAGTGAGCTCATCAAGTCAGCCATCTTACCAAATATATTCTGCATATGTCCCCTATACAAGACAAAAACATGATCATTACATTCACATATAAATCTCATTGTGAAAATGTGATTATGTACGTGGTTTTTCAACACATTATTATGTCATATTTAATATTTATAAGAGGCTACCAGCCATGCCAAACAAACTTAAACAAAAATGTTGGAGGTGTTCAGTAATATATGTAACAGGAAAGTGAAATATTTGTACTTCACTGACCTAGTTCTGATAGTACTAAGATTGTACTTCACTGATCTAATTTTGACAGTACTGTACTTCACTGACCTAGTTCTGATAGTACTAAGATTGTACTTCACTGATCTATTTTGACAGTACTGTACTTCACTGACCTAGTTCTGATAGTACTAAGATTGTACTTCACTGATCTAATTTTGACAGTACTGTACTTCACTGACCTAGTTCTGATAGTACTAAGATTGTACTTCACTGATCTAATTTTGACAGTACTGTACTTCACTGACCTAGTTCTGATAGTACTAAGATTGTACTTCACTGATCTAATTTTGACAGTACTGTACTTCACTGACCTAGTTCTGATAGTACTAAGATTGTACTTCACTGATCTAATTTTGACAGTACTGTACTTCACTGACCTAGTTCTGATAGTACTAAGATTGTACTTCACTGATCTAATTTTGACAGTACTGTACTTCACTGACCTAGTTCTGATAGTACTAAGATTGTACTTCACTGATCTAATTTTGACAGTACTGTACTTCACTGACCTAGTTCTGATAGTACTAAGATTGTACTTCACTGATCTAATTTTGACAGTACTGTACTTCACTGACCTAGTTCTGATAGTACTAAGATTGTACTTCACTGATCTAATTTTGACAGTACTGTACTTCACTGACCTAGTTCTGATAGTACTAAGATTGTACTTCACTGATCTAATTTTGACAGTACTGTACTTCACTGACCTAGTTCTGATAGTACCAGGACTGTACTTCACTGACCTAGTTCTGATAGTACTAAGACTGTACTTCACTGACCTAGCCCATGCAAATGAAGGTGAAGACTTAGTGACTTGGGTATTACTCTTTCTCACCGGAGTGACTGGAAAGTGTTTGCTGGGATTTAACTCACATTCATTTTTATCACCAAACAAAAGCTCTAACCACTACACTGATGCTTTCAAGAGTCTGTAAAAATAATGAAATGTACCACAACAAAATATGCAGATGTCACAGTCAACCTCTTGGGCACAACTTACAAAATGTTCTTTGATAAATAAATGGTGAAAGCATATAAATCTGGTAAGATAAGAAATAAATTAATTAAATTTACTGTAAGACGCCAAAGAAAAGATACAAAATCAGTTGTGTCAATCATGGTGGCACTTGAAGGAGTATGTTGTTGTCATGCCATAGCCCTGATGATTGATACTTCTGAAAATGTGTGCAAAGTGGACTTAGATGTGCAGTTAAGGCAACACACAAATTAAAATTCTGTTTCGTGGTAACAGCTTTTTAAAGTTGCTTAACTAGCCATGTGCTGAAATGCAAGTCTCCCATGGCTAGGTGCTGCGTCAAGGAGCGTTCAATTCTATTTCAGGCTGTCCATTGTTCTCTGTATTTTGTTGTTTGTTTGCAGATTTTTCCAAATGTTGTAAAAATATCACAATCTCTGTGCCATTTGTTTGTCTCTCGCCTTGGAAGCTTCTATACATAATAAGTATTTATTTATTTATTATTATTGCCTTAATGAAAACTGTGCATGGCTGATTGACTCAACTGTAAGAAACAACTTTAAATTGTTAACATAAAATGTTGAGCTTTATATTTTGACAAATACAAAATCAGAGTCATTAATGTATTCATTAGAAATAGCATAAAGAGTAACCTTGACAAATAAACTGTGCTGTGGAATGAAGGGATCAAGTATTTTTCTTTCAATGATCTCAGAGTAGGTGAGATTGAATGCCTAGTCCTGTCAAAGACAGAAAATAAAATATAGGTCTCGTTGAGCATAAAAACAAAACCCTTGAGGGATGAAAATTGAAATAGGAAAATGAAACAACATGACATGACTTTTATCAAAAAATTCAGCAAAGACAGTAAAGTTCTCATCGACACTGAAAGACTTGACCAAATATTGTGAAAAATGATCCCATGGACACTGAAAGACTTGACCAAATCTTGTGAAAAATGATCCCATGGACACTTGCCTTTGTTAGAGATCTCTTGTGTTGAAATCTTCTTGTGTGAGAAAGACAGAATCATAGAAAAATATAGCAAAATATTAACTTGACAGTAAACATCAGTGTTTTCAGCTGTTCTTCTTTAAATATAAAAAAATTTACTGACACAAGTTATTAGTTAACAATGCCATGACATACTAAATGATACCGTTTAAAAGTCAGACTCCCAAGAGTCAAAGTATCAAAGATACAAGCTAGTTTATTCTTCAACATTACTATTGCTTTGTAACCTTATCCAATTAATCATTTTTAATATGGCTCATTTCCCCATTATGTACTAGTTCTTGTATGTTAGTCATTGGTCACTTTTATCACATGCTTATTGTTGCTAAAAGTCAACCATTCAAGTTACCATCGTGCCATCATTCCAGAACAGACTTGATAGCCCTCATCAGTACAATGAAGTTTTGTGCACTATGGTGAGATCTCTCTGTGTTACTAGACATGAGCAGGAACCCTAAAGGACACTACCTTAGCATAATAGACATATACAGTATTTCCTCTAACTTTTCTCAAAAACTGAGTGGAAATTTTGATGCTTAAAGCATATGGCAGTCCAAATTGTCATATTTTGTCAAATAAAATAAGTGGCAACATTTTCATGTGCACGGAAAGAGTAAAAACAGTGCAACCTTGACCTCATGCAGTGTTGAAGGAATGTTGGTCACACATTCACACAAGAGCAAGACTTCCTACTTTCTATAATTACACTTGAAGGCAGTAAAATATGACTTTCTGGTTTGACATATGAGTGGATAGAATAAACAGTGGTTTCAAACATTGCACAGTGATGGCTTTATACGTTTTCTATAGTGACATATATTCATGTAATGGAGATATATAGCAAAGTAGGTGCATCTTTGGTACTTAGTAATAATCATTTGAATAATTTCAAGACAAATCATGCAACTACAATTCTGGGAAAGTGGAATCAAGCATGGCATAAGTAGAAAGATGCAAATGAGAGGATAAAATAAATGTGTACCCAACCAGCAAGATATTGAAACCATCAATACACACACTCTTCATCACTGACTGAAAGAAAAAAGCACCTATGAGGATTACAACGTGGTAGGCATTGGTAACTAGTTAGTTGTCAAATTATCTTCATCGCACAACTGTCTATAAGTACTCAGATCTCAACAAATCCAGCAGCACGAAATGACTGACAAATAAATCTTTGCTGGATCGCAAGTCTTCCCCCTGTAGCTCTTGTGAATTTAGGCAACATCCCTCTTGACTTAAAAATCTGGAAGTCACACCTGAGTTAGCAGATTCACAAATAGCATAGAGCTTTAGGTATACAACCTGTCCATAATGTGGCCACACAAGTCCATCACTATGACGTAGTATGCACAATGTTTGACAGCAATGCTTAATTCACTGTAAAGACCACAGTCAGGTGCATGAACACCTTAGCAATATTGCAGAATATTGTAGAAGCTTCACTTGACTTGGTACAACTATCCACATGAAAGAGCTGCAAGCAAATAGCTACAACAAGGAAAGGCACTAATAACCAGTTAAATCAAAATGAGATGAACCCTGCTAACTATTTAATAATTTGGTGGTAACAGCAAAGTTCTTTTACTTGAGTGGTCTAGGGGCAACATTTCTTCACTTCCAGCAGTTTGTGATCAATGTACTCAAGTTCTGGCTCACATAGTTCATTTCTGTTTCTACCATTCTTCAACCTGTTGCATCACATATAATTATCTAGACAAAAATCATTGATTGGGAGAAGGGGGGTGTAGGGTAGGAATGATTGGGAGAAGGGGGGTCTGTGTAGGGTAGGAATGATTGGGAGAAGGGGGGTGTAAGGTAGGAATGATTGGGAGAAGGGGGGTCTGTGTAGGGTAGGAATGATTGGGAGAAGGGGGGTCTGTGTAGGGTAGGAATGATTGGGAGAAGGGGGGTGTAGGGCAGGAATGATTGGGAGAAGGGGGGTGTAGGGCAGGAATGATTGGGAGAAGGGGGGGTCTGTGTAGGGTAGGAATGATTGGGAGAAGGGGGGGTGTAGGGTAGGAATGATTGGGAGAAGGAGGGTGTAGGGCAGGAATGATTGGGAGAAGGGGGGTCTGTGTAGGGTAGGAATGATTGGGAGAAGGGGGGTGTAGGGTAGGAATGATTGGGAGAAGGGGGGTCTGTGTAGGGTAGGAATGATTGGGAGAAGGGGGGTGTAGGGTAGGAATGATTGGGAGAAGGGGGGTGTAGGGTAGGAATGATTGGGAGAAGGGGGGTGTAGGGTAGGAATGATTGGGAGAAGGGGGGTGTGTGTAGGGTAGGAATGATTGGGAGAAGGGGGTGTAGGGTAGGAATGATTGGGAGAAGGGGGGTGTAGGGTAGGAATGATTGGGAGAAGGGGGTGTAGGGTAGGAATGATTGGGAGAAGGGGGGTGTAGGGTAGGAATGTGAAAGAACATCATGAGAAAAATCAACCACATCTTCTGAGATGGCCCTGGAGCCTGTTTGCTTTCCCTGCTCCTACCAAGTCCACATAAGGCTCGTAGTGTCTGCTTGTGCACTGTAGCAACACCACCCAGACAATGGCTTTTCCTGGATGGCTAAACTATGCAGGACAAATTAAGAAAGGAAGTTCCCCTTTATATAGTACCCACAGCTGCTGGCAAGAAGGGCAAATAATATTAACTCAGCTATTAACGGTCTCAAAGGCAGGAACTGGATCAGACTCAGGGAACAAGAGGAACCTAAGATGTTAAGTGGCCAGAACAAATCAGAAAGCTATCGCTGATCCCATGAGGAATTAATGTATCACACTCTTACACATAATTTCCCTATTGGTGTCCCTTCCCTGTTGCATATTCTCTCTTGCTCATGTTTGAGCACATTATTATATACACATGCTATGCTATACACATCTCTCCTCTACTAGTCCACACTGCATCACTTCGTCTGTCCCCTATATCTCTTACCCCACTTTACGACAACTCTATCTACTCTCAGGTACCCTATATTCTTCTAGTCAGTTCTTTGCGCTTTGTATATGCACACTGATCTGTTTTCAGAAACTTCTGTTACTGCATACTGTGTGAGCCCATTTTCACTTTTGTGGACGCACACATACCCCAGCGCACTAACATTCTTACACATCAGTTTATACAGGGAAGACTATTGATTTTCAATTGTCTTTTTATTTCTTTTTCTCGTTCAAAATGATTATCTTTTTTATTTTAAATACGTATTTATATGTGTGTTGTATGTTTGTTCCTGCTGAGCCAAAACGTCGTTCTGGTTTGTGTTGTCCTCTTGTTATGTGAAGCTTTAACCATACTGTGTTTTTCTATTTTTATTCTATATCTATTTTATTTTCATTTCTCCTTAACTACACACTGCTGAGAAATCATGACAGCCAGAAAGAAAACAGTCTCAAAGATCTGATGTGATACTCTAGTCAAGGATTAAAAGAGACAATTGAGTGAGTTAAAATTCACAAAGAGGAGCAAAACCTCTATCTAAATAAACACAAAACCAAGATAATGTCCAATGACAAAGCAAAATGTCAACCCCTAAATCATCATCAAAAGTGAAGGACATGAAATTGTAACAAACTATGAATATCTGGGATCTGTAGTAACTAACAAGGGAGACTGTCAGAAAGTGATCAAAAGAAGATTAGCAATAGCAATACAAAAATTAAACGCCATGAAGAACATGTGGCACAACACCAAGTAAACAGCAAATGAAAATTACTGAGGGCATGTATCTTCCCAATAGCAACATATGGTTGTTAATCATAGACAGTCTCATTAACAGCAAGGAAGAAAAATGATTCATTCGAAACAAAATGCTACAGAAAAATCGTTAAGATACCCTGGATAATGAAAAAGAGCAAAGAAAACATCAAAGATGTAAATGTTAGAAAGAACTGGCCTATAAACAAAGTTGTACAGAGGAAATTAAAATACAATGGCCTTGACAAAAGGCACAG
Source organism: Megaustenia siamemsis (assembly GCA_032433765.1). Lineage (NCBI taxonomy): Eukaryota > Metazoa > Mollusca > Gastropoda > Stylommatophora > Ariophantidae > Megaustenia > Megaustenia siamemsis. The sequence continues at coordinate 43,530,588 of JAVIAB010000106.1, read as the reverse complement.
CGGGCAAGAAGAAACAAAAATTGAAGGCATGGTTCCTGGATGATGTATTAGGGGCAGACCAAGAAGAATAAGGTTTCAAGGCATCAAAGAGACTTTGAACATGACAACAGAACTGGGAGATCTGGCTACAGGCAGAAATTCTTTCAGACGGGTAGTGGTGAATGCAACATTCTGTAAAAGATGCTCAATAATTGAGGAGAGAAAGGTGATTTCTAGCTGCTATATGCTGAAGAAAGAAAACATTAAAGTGTTCCAATGTTACAATAAAAACAAAAAAATAGGCCTATGTGAGTGAAAAAGATAGCTAGGGATATAGTATATCGAGGTCACCAAAGTTTCAAAAGCACAAAATAATAAAGGAATCAATATAAGATTATTATCATGCTGTAAACATGCATTTCTGTTAACTCAGCAGCCAAATAAAAATAGTAAAGAGGATACTATCTATCTATCTATTGACCTTTCGAGCCGTAACCGGCCCATAGGGCGTAGACCAAGATACACCTTCACCTATATGAATTTTTGTTCTAGCAGTTTTCTTTTAAAGATATTTTATCAAATCTCGCCATCTGTCTCTGTTAAAGAGGATACAGAGGTTGAAAATGTTTTAATACAAAATTGTAATAGTGCATACGTTGCTAATGATGTAGTCCCCACTAGTGCAGTAGCAGCAGCCTTGTTCTATGATGACTTCTTGCTGAGTTCAGTTAGAACTACAAGTGCCTCATCTCATCCATTGGCTGGTTCTCAAATTGCTGCATCTAAAACATATGAAACAAATATGAAAAAGAGAGAAAAAACTTTAATCAGTCAAATTTCAGCTGGAGTATTTCAACAAACAAATCATCATAAAGTACCAGGCCTGCTGGCGTAGGTGATCATGTCTCTCCACAACTTCCGATCACAACAGTTATTTATCATTTCTGTTGTTGACCTTCTGCCATGCCATTCTCTTAGTTGTCTGGTATTTTTTCTCTTTGCTTCACTCTATCTCTTCGTTCCTCAATTTTCCCAGTTGTTACAATATATTCCAGCTGTTCTCTTCTCATTACATGGCCAAAAAATGATGACTGTTTCTTCCTAATATTGGAAATTAGCTCTCTTTTTGCTTTGGCCTCTTTCAGAACCTTTTCATTATTTTTCTTAGCTGTCCATGGTATAACAAACAAATATAAAAAGATAATGAATCTAAATTATAAAAGTGAGTAATAAGATCCTAAGGTAAAAATTAGCAAGAGATCACAAAAATAGACAAATACAGGAAATAATCTTGTAGTGATGAGGTTTGCAATAGGTCTTGTCACTTTACTTCTAATCTTGTTCTACTGCCCATCTTACAATTGTATTTTTACATTAACGAAGAAACATAGAGGCCTAAGAACGAATAAATACTGTTAACAACATTCATCAATGGATATGCAAATAAGCAGTGTTCAGAAAGGTAGAGTCAAGAACCTTTAACATTTTTTAAAGACAAACATGTACACCAGATCACAAAAGTGCATACAAAGAGAGAGAGAGAGAGATAGAGAGAGAGGGGGGAGAGAGAGAGGGGGAGAGAGAGATGATGGAGAGAGAGAGGCAGGGAGAGAGAGAGGGAGGGAGAGAGAGTGTGTGTGTGCGTGCTTGCGTGTGTGAGAGAGAGAGATGAATATGAATCCATAGATGATACCGTAGTAAAAATTAGTCATAAGAGGCGACTAAAGAGGTTGATCGATGGCTTGACACGCTGTCATTGTAAAAAGTATTGTTATGGAAACAGCACCATCCATTTTGGCACGCAAGGTTTCAGTTTTTGAGATTGTGGTTCTGCCCTATGTGCCGTCTTCGGCACGAAAGGACAATAGATAGACAGTAAAAATTACTGCATCAAAACACAAATTCTTCAAAGTTTGACATTTTTCTGTGTTCCATGTTCATCACCCCTCCCTCCCTCCCTCAAATGTGCCTTCCTAATTACCACTGATGGTGACCCTGAGTGTTTGATTTATTTTAATTGTTCTTGAATCTTCATATAATCATCACCATCATCAAATACCGGGCCTACTGGTGTAGGTGATCATGTCTCTCCACAACTTTCGATCTTGACAGTTCTTTATCATTTCTGTTGTTGACCTTCTGCCAAGCCATTCTCTTAAGCTGTCTGATATTTTCTCTCTTTGCTTTCCTCTATCTCTTTGTCCCTCAATTTTTCCAGTTGTTACAATATATTCCAGTTGTTCTCTTCTCATTACATGGCCAAAAAATGATGATTGTTTCTTCCTAATATTGGAAATTAGCTCTCTTTTTGCTTTGACCTCTTTCAGAACATTTTCATTACTCTTCTTAGCTGTCCATGGTCCTCATATAACAAACACACAAATTTGCTAATTTTCAAGAAATTTTTTTTCTATGACCAGGGAAATTTCCTCAGTTGTCATCAGTTGACATCAAACAACCCTTTGTAACTCAGGAAACACAGCGAATTACACTATGAGGTAGCAGAACATACTGACGGACGTATGGCGTCCATACCAATAGAAATTGTAACATGTTTGACCCCTGCGGCCAAATTCAGGTCATAAATCAACCTGGGACAGGAAATCTGAGTTCCCGCGTGTCTCTCCTAGTGTCAACATACAGCTGTGTGTTAAAAATTTAAAAGAAAACACTTTTTTAGAGCAACTAATGTTATAATAAAGTGGTAATAATTTTTACTATGGTATCATAAACACATCGGCAACAGATAGATATTGTAATTAAGGGTTAAGTGTTAAATAATAAAAATAATATTAATAGTTTCCATGAAATCCCGACTGGACACAATTTCATCCGATCTTTTTCAAATTGCGTAGTTATGTTATATTCAAATTAAATTCAATAAAAAATTCAGCTTTTTTTCCAAAAACATTATCCAGCAAATTAATTATCAAATATTGAAAAATGCAGAGTTATTGATAGAAGCGAATGATTCGACTATCAACATGAATCTATGCTTTTGAATGTTTATTTATTGATCAGTAATACCTCTTTCCTCAGTTATAATTAAATGAATGTTGAATTTTTAAAATCTGTATATTTTTTTTTTAAAGATTAACCAGCAAGTTAATTAGTAATATATTGGAAAGATCAAAGCTATTACTCTTAAATCGGGATATCTTAAAAAGTTCACAATTCAAGGTTTAACAAATAAGCAGGAAAAACTAAAAAATCAGCAACTTAAAAACTTCATGCCTAATACTAATCATCATCATCAAGTACCGTGCCTACTGGCATAGGTGATCATATCTCTCCACAACTTTCGATCACGACAGTTATTTATCATTTCTGTTGTTGACCTTCTGCCATGCCATTCTCTTAAGCCATTGGGTATCTTTTCTCTTTGCTTCCCTCTATCTCATCATCCCTCAATTTTCCCAGTTGTTACAATATATTCCAGTTGTTCTCTTTTCATTACATGGCCAAAAAATGATGATTGTTTCTTCCTAATATTGGAAATTAGTTCTCTTTTTGCTTTGACCTCTTTCAGAACATTTTCATTACTCCTCTTAGCTGTCCATGATATTCTCAACATTCTTCTGTAAAACCACATTTCTACAGACTCCACTGACTAATACTAATAGTTCACATATTCCATTACTTAAATATTAGTAAAAATAAGATATTAGTTGTATTTGACTGAATACTCTCTTAATGAAAATGTGAATTTGGCAATCGTTAACAGGTAGAAATTAAATGAACAAATGTATTAGAATGCTAAATCTTAGTACTATTTTTAGAAAAAAAAATTAATGAGTCATTAGAAATACTTAAGAGCCTCGGTAGTTGAGTGGTTAGTATGCTCACCTCCTGATCAGAAGGCCCAGATTCAATTCCCAGAAATGACACATTTTTTTCAGGCCAACACAGTTTAGCAAGCCTCTAAAACAATGGGTGCCAGTGGATTTTCTGGGAGTAAAGGCAGCCTGGCATGACACACACACTCTCACACATGGAAAACAGTGTGTGACACTATATGTGACACTATATGTGTCACTGTGCATGCTTTCTTGGACAACATGCAATAATACTTGGTGCAGAATGTAGTTGGATACTGAATAACAGAGCAAGTGATCACTTTGATTTTTGTGAAAGTGTCATCAAAGAAGGAATTTATTTTCTGACTTGGTAAATATCAATCAGCCTGAAGCTGGTTGTTTCTTCTCCTAAGTTTGGTGAGATGCTATTAGCTGGGAAGACTTTTCTCCTGGTCATCTGGAAATCGATATGTAAATGTTCCACTCTCAATCTTTTATTGCTCCTTCTGCTGATCCATCTGTGTAGACATGTGTCCACTTTTTTGAGTTGTACTTGTTATGAATAATTTCTTCAGCTGGTGTTTTCTTAGGGGTCAGGCTGTCCTTTTTCTTGATCCATTATTATGTTAATTCCTTCTGGTGGGTTTTCCTCATCTTTGTAGTTTTTCAGCATTTCCATCTCGGGGGTGCTAGAGAAGATGCTTTTAAACTTGTTATGCAGATGTTTGGAGAAATGTTTGGAGTTGTTTCTCTTTAGTCTTGTTGTATATAGGTCTTGAGTTTTGGAGTGGGCTGGATAGTTTGTCATATGGAGGAGTTTTTCCACTGTGTATCAGAATTTTCTCCTCTTGTCTGTATCCAGGGACTGTATCTTTGTGTATTTCTCCACGGTTTGGATCTGTGTGGTTATTATGCGTCCTGTGATAAATCTGAGGGCTGTGTTTTGAGTTTTCTCTAAGCCTGTCTGTGTTGCTCTTTTGAGGAAGTGACCTATGCTGTCATACCATTTCAAGAGCTAGTCTGAGCATCCGGGACACCAGGGACTCCCCCATCTGTATGGCAGTATCTATGTACCCGTTCTCCATGAGGTATGAGGTGAGTCTCTTTGTCATTACAGAGAAGAATATTTTACCTTCAACATTCAGTAGGGAGATCAGTCTGAACTGCGTAATCTCATTTGAGCTCAGTTTCTTTGGAATGTACATGCCATTGGCCTTCTTCCACTCCTGGCTTACAATCTGCCCCTTCCATACACTCCTGAGCAGCCAGTGCAGTCACTTCAGTACCTCTGGGCATCTTTTGTAAACCAGATACGGATCGCCATTTGGACCTGGGGCTGATTTGTTGCGGGCTCTGTGAACTACATTTCTCACTAGTTGTAACGTCGGAGGCCTATCATTGAATGGGTGCCAGGTTCGCTCGACAACATCAGCCCTGTCATCAACGTAAGCGGTTCGTCTCTCTGGCTATCCGAGTAGGTCTCTCTCAGATATTTCTCCAGCTCTTCCTTGCTGGCTGTTAATGTGTCCAGATCTTGGTGGTTCAAACAGCAATCATTTTTATAAATATAATATAAATAATAATATATTGTTAAGTACACAACGGTACTTACTTTTGACAGGTTGTTCGCGGTAGTAGTATTAGTAACTTATTATGTCTCCATTGTTTATTTTTTTATTATTAAGGGTGTCTGAAAAAGAATATACCCCTTTCTTTTATTTTTTTCCTGATGACCAAACGTGTGCAGCGACTTGTAAGAAGCACTGATTGTAACTGAAGTATAAAAGTTTAAGTTGAAATACCAGCCATACGCATACACACAGATTTGGATGGAACAGAGATCAGAACAATGAAGCCTTTGTTACCGTTACAAGAGACATGTTGAGTCGAGTATGGGAGGAAATGGACTATGGACTAGATATCTGCCATATCACGAAGGGCACCCATATTGAATCTTTGTACGGTAGGATTTTAAAATTTGAGTTATTATATTACTTTGGTATAAAATTGATCCTCATATCACATCGGGAGGCTGACAATAATGATTTATTGAAAAAGCTACATTCTTTTTGGGACATACTGCTTAACTAATTATAAGGATATCGGTATCTTTTTATCATCAATATTTGATTATCAAACATTATATATTAATATATTATAGATAAAATTGCTACCAATTGTTACCAGTTGTTGCTACTAAAGTTGTGCTACCAATGCCAGACCTGGACTCTAGATGCAAGAACAATAAGAAAAATAACCTCTACAGAGATGAAATGTGTTAGACGAATGACAGGAAACAGTCTGAGAGATAAGATCAGAAATGAAGGACTGAGAAAAAAGCTAGGAATAGCACCAGCCATAGAATATATAAGGAAACAACAGATAAAATGGTTCGGCCACGTGACAAGGCAGAAAGAGCAAAACACAACACAACGAGCCTTCAACAAACGTTGTGAGAACAGACCCAAGGGTCGACCACGAAAAAGATGGATCGATGGAATATTAGAAGCACTAGGAAACATAACAGCAGCAGAGGCGAACAGAAGAGCAAAAGACCGCAAATTATATCTCCCCTCGACGCTGAAAGGCAGATGAGGAAGGAAAGAAGAAGAAGAAGAATATAAATTTATTCGTAAACATTATAAACAAAAATCACGGTGGCCGAGCCTCTTTTTAATTACTAGTTAGCACATATATTATAATAACGTGAATGTGAATACTGAATGTATAAAATGATAAGATGATGTGTATGATGATAGTTTGAATTTGTATTTAATTAGATCATGATATACTGAGTGATATGATACACTGATACAGTAGTAGTAGTAGTTATATAATATTGCATATTGGTTTAGTCATCATGTTTCCCTTTATAAAGACGAGACAATCTGTTATTATACTCGTAGCATAGATTAGATAGGACATAGGTCATATATTTTTTTAAAATACAAATTAATTATGTCAACTATATTTAATAAATTTCCTGTGTGTTACCGGGGTCTCATTATAAGTAAAGAATAGTGACACTGTGACCTTCCAAGCATGTTGTAAGAGGCGACTAAGGAGGTTGATCGATGGCTTGACAAGCTGTCATTGTAAAAACTATTGTTATGGAAACAGAGCCATAGATTTTAGAGCAGTGATCTCTATTCTATAATATGTTAGAGCAGTGATCTCTATAATATGTGTCATTTTGGCATGCAAGGTTTCTGTTTTTGAGATTGTGGTTCTGCACTATGCCGTCTTCGGCTGGAAAGGACAATTCACAATAGATAGATAGTTAATAAATAAGATAGATATTTTTATTTAATAATAAATAGTCTAGGTACTTCGATATCTCTAGAGACGCCTTCACCGGTTGTGACGTCACTTAAGTAAATATAGGTGGCCAGGACGCCGTGTGAAAAAATCTCCGAATTTTTACATCGTATGCAAATCGTTTTCCGATGATGTTTCCGGAAGCTATTTATAGGAAACTTAAGTTGTTTCCTAACAATGAGAGTTCCGTCCGCCTATTTAAAAAGTCGGAAGTGATCTAAAACGATTGTATTTTGTCTTACAACGCATGTTCCAGCTACATACGACGGTCTCATCATATTTTCACCGAAAAAAAGCATGATGCAGTAAAATAATATGGATATTTAGATTTAGCGCCCATTTTTACATAAGTGTGTGAAATTTCAAAATGATCCGTGTTAGGATGTTGCGGCAATCGCGAAAATTGATGCCCCTGCTCGCTCCATATAAATAACATGGCCGATCGGCGACTATTTCGAATGTTGAACTTTAATTCATTGCAGAAGAAAATCCTGCTAATGAAGCTTTAAATAACAAAGATAACCTGATTCTATAACCACTTCTACATATTTGTGGGAAATTGTAAATGGATCTGTGGGCCCCTATTGAAATTATCGGCATTTGAATGATCTCACCATTATCGAAAATGTTCTCCATTGATGGCATGGCGGCGATCCAGCTGGGATCAAAGACTATGTACTGTTGAACTTTAAGTCATTGCAGGATAAAATCCTGCTAATGAAGCTTTAAATAACAAAGATAACCTGATTCTATAACCACTTCTACATATTTGTGGAAAATTTTAAATGGATATGTGGGCCCCTATTGAAATTATCGGCATTTGAATGATCTCACTATTATCGAAAATTTTCCCCATTGGTTAGCATGGCGGCGATCCAGCAGGGATCAAAGACTATGTCCACTGTTGAACTTTAAGTCATTGTAGAATAAAATCCTGCTAACGTAGGTTTAAATAACAAAGATAACCTGATTCTATAACCACTTCTACATATTTCTGGGAAATTTTAAATGGATCTGTCCCACCCTATTGAAATTATCGGCATTTGAACGACCACGCCATATTATACAAAATTTCCGGTTTTCCCCCATGCTTGGTCTCTTCAACCATCATCAAGTGCCTCTAACTCAGACTCACTCAACGTTTTTTTTTAGTTATTATAGTTAGTTATATTTAATTTAAAATGTAGTATTTCCAGTTGCCTAATATTAATAAATATTCCCAATTATTGAATTGACAGGTTTTTTTATTTATATACTGTAAACACATATTTTTTTAATGAATAAAAAAAATTAATAATAAAATTATACTTCTTATACACATAAAATAACAATAATAATGATGTGACTTCTTTAGCAGAAATTCAGTATTATTTTTATGTGAATCATAGAAATTTATAATTATTCTTACATAAATTGCAGAGAATTACTGTTATTTTTGACGTAAATTCCTGAAAATTACCGTTACTTTGATATAAATCAATTTAAATGACTTATTTTTGACGCAAATAAAATAAAAAGTATTATTTTTTTTATTGTACACCAAATGTAATGATAATAATTTTAATTTATAAAAAAAAAAATTTGGCTTCTTATTTAAAATTTGGCTTTTTTTGCATGGCCAAACTGGCGCTATGGTTTTTTCTTCTTTGCATCATTAAACACAGAAATAATTCACTTAAAAAATCGTAACTTTTTTTCTAATTGTCGTACAAACATGATTCATGTATCATTGTTTTACTCACTTCGAGGGCTATTTAGCTATACTGGTTTCAATTATTAGAAATTATTTTGAAAAAAAAACAAAGTACCTAAATAGTCTATTCATTATTATCTCTATTAATTATTATACTAAATTATAGTATAGTTATAAGTATTTTTATTTAACAAATTAAAACAAGCTAATATATTTAATATACCAATAATAAATACTTAGACTTAAGTGAAGTCGCCGAGCCGAGACAATCAATCAATTGAATTTTGAATTACATCACTTGATGATGATCAACTAAATCATGTCAACATACAAAAACAATCTAAGAATCTTATCTAGTCATCAACTACTATTTTTAACTATTGAAACTTGTATCCAAACTATGATTGAATATTGTGAGTACGATCAACAAGACAAGGGTATAATTATAAAGATGGGTATAATTCGTCATGAGAAGAGAGTTAGTCTAAGCTGTAACTATTTATAAATTAAATATATCTCACATCTAAGGTGATATGTGATGTGGTCAATGCGCAGTTTGTGCCATCAGCCCATCTAGTCGTACCTTCTCTTCGATTACAACAACTTCCAAGCTGGTTCGGAAATTCTGAGAACAGAAGCAGTCTATTTTTAGTTACAGGATCTTGTTCGATGTTCTAAAAAATATTATTCTTTCCAAGGAACAATTATTAGAACTATAATTGATGTCGCGTTAAAAATATATTTGATGATTTTAAATATAGAAATACATATATTTCAACGTATTATATCCTTATGTTATTTTTTTCTGCAAGTATTTATTGCTTCACAGTAGTTAACGTCTTGCACGGATTTCTCATTATTTTCCATTTTCAATTTGTATGTATCGGATATTGGGCAATGCCTGTATGACTAATTGCTGTCGTCCTGGTCGTTTGCTTTTTTTTCTAGAAAATAAAATAGAAAAAAAAATCTAACCAGCACTATATCTTCCCATCTAATAACCGAAAAAAAAATTCATAAAATACCAGGCCTCTTAAAAGTTCTGCATCTGGTGTATTTACATTTGCTCTAGCATGATATAATAACTGGCAACAGTTCTGGTTTGCAGTTATTCACCATATAATATATCAATATATCATATCGGTTGACGTATGCGATCATGTCCTTCCAAAATCTTTTATCTACAGTGCATCCTGCTGTTGATTGTTTTCCATGCCATGATACTAATCTATCTAGCATCTTCTCTCTTTGCCGCCCACGATCTCTCTTTCCCTGTATTTTGCCAGTTGTAACCAAGTATTCCAACTTGTATCTATTCATGATGTGCCTGAAAAGTCTAGATTGTTTCTTTCTGATATTTTTTAGGAGCTCTCTTTTTGTTTTGGTCTCTGAGAACGTTCGCATTGGTCTTTTTAACTGTCCATGGAAATTTCAATATTCTTCTGAAAAATCCAATCTCTGTGGCCTCTATTCGCTTTTTCATTCGTTTGTCTACTGTCCATGGTTCGCCTTCATAGGTCAGAATTGGTTTTATATAGCACCGATGAACTCTCACTTCTGTTGACATAGACTGATTACCTTTCTTCCTGCTTTCTTTTACTAGCATGTTTATTATTTCTTGCAGTTCACTCTCCGTCTCTGCTATTAAGACTGTATCAACCACATATCGCAAATTGTTTATGTTTTGACTGTTAACTTAAATTCTTTTTTTTTTTTTTTGGTCAGCTATTGATCTGATAATTTTTTGCTGTAAAGTGAGAACAAAGCCATCGACAGAATACAGCCTTGTCTGACCCCTTTTTTTTATTTATTGGAACTGTCCTGTTTGGTTGCTAATTCTTATAGCTGCTGTTTGTTACCAATATATATTTTTGTTATGACTCAGATCCTTGCCATCAATGTTTAATTTCTCCAGCATATTGATTATTTCCACATGATATACTTTCTCAAATACTTTTGTGTATTCTCATCATCATCATGTACCGTGCCGGTTGGCGTAGGCGATCATGTACCTCCACAATTTTCTATCTGCAGTGCATCGTATCAGTTCTGTTGTTGACTGTTTTCCATGCAATGACACCAAGCTATCCAGTATTTTCTCTCTTTGTCGTCCGCGATCTCTCTTTCCTTTTATTTTGCCAGTTGTAACCAAGTATTCCAACTTTCCTCTTCTCATGATGTGCCCAAAAAATGTTGATTGCTTCTTTCTGATGTTTTTTAAGAGCTCCCTTTTGTGTTGGCCTCTTTGAGAACTTCCTCATTGGTCTTTTTATCTGTCCAGGGAACTTTCAACATTCTTCTGAGAAATCCCATCTCTGTGGCCTCTAACCGTCTTTTCATTTGTTTGTCTACTGTCCATGATTCGCTTCCATAGGTCAGAATTAGTTCTATATAGCACTGATGAACTTAGGGGGCCTCGGTAGCCTAGTTGGGAAAACCACCCGACTGGACTACCGACGTTCGGACAACCCGTGTTCAATTCCCGCTGGGAGCAGTGTGAGTTGTACTCGTGGTTGGAATAAAAAAAAATACCCCCACGGTCGACCCAGCCGTTGGCAGAAATGGGTACCAGGGTATATTATCCTGGGAAGGTGAGGAATGTCGCTTCGCATCTGAGTTTCGATGCTTGAGGCTACACTATACAGAAATATCCGAACATTTCTGGATAGGCGGCCGAGCACATATGGGTATATACTCGCGTGCTAAGACGCCGGTTCAAGTCTCGTACTTTACCTTTACCTTTACTGATGAACTCTCTTTCTCATTTTTATTGACATAGATTTGTTGCATAAGATATTTTTCATTTTCTTAAATGCTATTTTGGCCTGAGCTATTCTGCTTTTTATTTCTGTGGTGCATCTCCCATCTGATGTAATTATTGTGCCCAAGTATTTGAAACGTTGCACTTGTTTTAGATTTGTCTCGTTTATTTTTATGCTGCATGATGGTGATGATTGTTTCTTCGATATAACCATTACTTCTGTTTTCTTACTATTCAGACTGAGACCTTTCTTGTTGCTTTCTTCTACTATTATGTCTATCATTTCTTGTAGTTCGTTCTCTGTCTCTGCTATTAAGTCTGTGTCATCCGCATATCGCAAATTATTTATGTTGTGACCGTTTACTTCAATTCCTTTTTTGTCTACTATTGATCTCATAATATATTCGCTGTAAAGTGAAAACAAGTCCGGTGACAGAACACAGCCTTGTCTGACTCCTTGTTTTATATATTGGAATTGTCCTGTTTGGTTGTTAATTCGTATATCTGCTGTTTGTTGCCAGTACATATTTTTATGATTCGCAGATCCTTGCCATCAATGTTTAATTTCTCCAGCATATTGATTATTTCCACATGCTTTACTTTATCAAATGCTTTCGTGTAGTCTATAAAGCACATGTATAGATCTTTCTTTACCTCTACAACCCTTTCTGTCAATGTTCTCATGATGTATATTGCGTTACTGGTACCCTTTAATTCTACATATCCACATTTTTCCTCACATATTTTTGTTCTATTTTGTTCCTTACACATCTCATGATGATTCTTACTAATCTGTTCATCATATGGCTCATGAGACTAATAGTGCGATGGTCTTCACAATCAGTGGCGCCTGACTTCTTCGGTATGGCTACAAAGATAGATTTTAGTAGATCTTCGGGTATGTGTCCAGTGTTATATATGGCATTGAGTAATTGTGTTATGGCTTGTACTCCCAGATCTCTTAATGCATCTATCTCTTCGATTGTTATATTGTTGAGACCTGGAGCTTTTGCCTCTTTTCGTGTGTTGAATTGCCTCCTCCATTTCCCTATGTATTATTGGTGATCCTGTGTCTTTGTTTGAATTGTTTAGTTTTGTTTTTACATCATCATAGAGTTGATCGGTAAATTCTGCCCATCTATCCATTATCTTCTCCTGTCCCATTATAATATCACAGTCATTACTTGCAAAATAAAAAAGTGTATCTTATGACCATTGAAGGCAGAGTTTACCACTACTCGTTACGGCTCAAACAAAGTCATTAGTAAAATCAAGAATGCGGTTAATGGCATTTAATGTACACGTGGAATGATAAAATATGTAATCATGTCCATGAAAGCACAAGTGGCTGAATGTTTGCTATTGGATGTTTGTTTCGTGTTTGTTTACGCCATCTTTATATCTCTCTCCGGCTTTCGTGGAGAACTTTGACGTTCTTATGTAATTTGTTTCCTATCAATTATTACCTTTGGCCTATTCTTTCCGATTACTGACAACCACGAGTAAGAACCTTTTGAATACTTGAACGTGAGCGAATGCGCAGTTCTCCAACGTGCTACGAGAACGCTAGACATCGGATCACACTACACAGAGACCAGGGGACGGTAAAAGCCACACAGAAACCACAAACTGTACTTCTTCTTTCCCTCCTCGTTTGCCTTTCAGCAACAAGAGTCGATATAATATGTGGTCACTTGTTGTACTGTTGATTCCTCTCGCCTTTATGTTTTCTAGTGTTTATACTATTATATAAATCCATCTTTCATGCTTCCTAGTGTTTATAATATTCCATCAATCCATCTTTTTCGTCGTAATTGGGTCCGGCTTTCTTACAACGTTCATTGAAGACTCGTGCTGTGTTTTGATCTTTCTTGTCTTCTCAAGTGGTCAAACCATTTTATCTGTGGTTTTTGTATGTATTCTTTCGGCGGATTTTACTCCTAGTGTTTTTTCTTACTTCGGGCGGACAAGGGAAAGCAGTGCCGGCCCATGCAATCGCCAACAGACACAACAGGACCACACATGGCTCTCACTAAACTCACATCCGGTCTATAGATTTTATTTTTTAGTAACAACATCATCGATGAGGTGTCACTGCAATGGACAGTCTCTAACAGATAGGTCGGACCTAGTTTCTGTGGTGGTTAAGCCGTATGCAGCACCAGAGCAACATAGTCCACAATTAATGCATCCACCCCTTGTGTTCCGTCACGTGATCTAACGGTGGTCTAGTGGTCTGCCGAGTCATCGAGATTGGTATATACTCACTTTACAACTGACGAGATGGCAGCATTACGTTATTCATTATATTCATCAATTTCTTTGACTTGTTTATTATTGGGGTGCGTACTTTGTGTATTGTTCATTTTTGGAGTGCATATGTTATAAATGTTTCATTATTTTGGCACGTATGCGCTCTAATTTGTTCATTATTGTGGTGTGTTTGAATTTCAAAGTGATAATTCTACTGTAACCCTATAGTCTGTTGACATTTACGGGTAAAGATGACCTGGATCTACTACATGGGGACTTGTTGGTCTCAAGACAAGACGTCGGTCTCGAAATAAATAGGTTGCGAGTTCAAATCCCGGCTGTACCAGTTGTGATTTTTATTTGTGATTTCCCCTCTGAGGCAGCTACACTGGTTTCAGCAGCGAGGCTCGGCTTGAAACCTCAATTACTCATCGATGGAAAACAAATATGAATACCTCCAAAGAAGAAGTTATCTGCCTGTGTGAAGAGGTGACCTTGTGACACACGATTGCCAGGGGAAAAGGGATTAACACGCACAATTCAGTTCCTAGTCTGTCGGGACTTCCTCAGAGGTGAAAGCTGGCGAATGAAAAAAAAACACACACACACGCACGCACGCACGCACGCATACACACAAAATGGGAATAGTTCAAATTTGTGACCCCATAGAACTGCTTAGACTAATCACATTTGTAGCGGTCACTTTTTTAAAAGTAAATTATTACTTTGATTTAAAAAAAAGAAAAGAAAAAAAAAAGAGGGAAGCACACAGAAATAAAGAGAATGACAAGTAAAACTAAAAAAAGCCACATATAGTGTCTGTATTGCAAATAAATAAAAAAAAGGGGGGGGGGATGCTAACAGATAACAAAGATATAATCAATAGATGGCAGGAATGTATAAAATCATTATTTTATGACGAGAGGGAAAAGAAACCAATTATAAAATGTACGTCAGTCTAGACAATTGTAATCAAAAGTGGAAAAAGTTATACAAACAATGAAAAATGAAAAAGCAGCAGGACCTGACAACTTACAAACAGAGATGATAAGGCACTATACGACTTTGGCATTGCAGTGATCACACACATAATTAATGACAAATATCATACAGGATACATACCAAATGAACTAAAAACATCAATATTTATTGCCTAAAAAGAATGGTGCAGTTAAATGCAGTGATTTTAGAACAATAAGCATAATGAGCCAGGTAACAAAAACCTTGGACATACTATAAAGCAGTGGTGGAAAATGTACAACTGAAATAAACATCAAAATAGGAATGGCAAAATATAATTTTAATGCTATGAGAAATATACTAACATCAAAACAAATAGCATCAGGGCTAAAACTAAGAATAGCAAAATGTTATATATTCTCAAAATTCATGTATGGTGCGGAAACATGGACATTAGACAAGAAAAAGGAACAAAAAAATCGAAGCCTTTGTAATGTGGATTTATTGTAGAAAAGGAAGCATTGGATTGAAAGATAGAAAACAAACGATGAAATCTTAAAACAAGTAAAAATGAAAAGAGAACTTTTTTTTTCTTTTTGCCACCGTCACGCCAAGTGGCGTATAAGGTATATGGTGTTAGTGACCATAAATTTTACAGACCTTCAGCAAACGATTTTTGGGGTAATTTGGTCGGTATTACGCCCGTGCCGCTTTACTTTCCCAGAAAAAATCTGGTACCCATTTAAGGATGGGTGAACCCGGAAGCCGTCGGTTGGGATCGAACCCTACCTCTTGTCCTTTGCAGTCCAGTTCACTAACCACTGAGCTATCGCGGCTCCCTCAAAAAGAGAACTACTAAATACAATTCAAACAACACAAATGAAATTTGTGGGGCATGTTAAAAGACACAACAGCCTATTAAAAGTAATCCTGGAAGGGAAAATACAAGGTAAAAGAGGCAGACCAAGACTAACATGGACGTGTAACATCAAAAGATGGACAAGTCAACCTATGGCAACCTGCACCATCAAAGCAAGAGACAGAGTGGAATGGGGCTTCATGGTAGCCAATATTCGATGCGGAGACGGCACTCAATGATTGCTTTTGGGGAAACAACTGTTAAAATACTAACTCGTTTGACATTTTATGTGATGTTACTCTGCTGCTGAGTTTGGTTTATATATGAGGTGCTTCATTCTGGTGTAGACAGTGCTGAGTTTGTTCTATATATGAGGTGCTTCATTCTGGTGTAGTCAGTGCTGAGTTTGGTCTATATATGGGGTGCTTCATTCTGGTGTAGTCAGTGCTGAGTTTGGACTATATACGAGGTGCTTCATTCTGGTGTGGCCAGTGTTGAATTTGGACTATATATGAGGTGCTTCATTCTGGTGTGGCCAGTGTTGAGTTTGGACTATATATGAGGTGCTTCATTCTGGTGTGGCAGTGTTGAGTTTGGACTATATATGAGGTGCTTCATTCTGGTGTGGCCAGTGTTGAGTTTGAACTATATATGAGGTGCTTCATTCTGGTGTGGCCAGTGTTGAGTTTGGACTATATATGAGGTGCTTCATTCTGGTGTGGTCAGTGTTGGGTTTGGACTATATATGAGGTGCTTCATTCTGGTGTGGCCAGTGCGGAGTTTGGACTATATATGAGGTGCTTCATTCTGGCGTGGTCAGTGTTGGGTTTTGACTGTATATGAGGTGCTTCATTCTGGCGTGGTCAGTGTTGGGTTTGGACTATATATGAGGTGCTTCATTCTGGTGTGGCCAGTGCGGAGTTTGGACTATATATGAGGTGTTTCATTCTGGCGTGGTCAGTGTTGGGTTTGGACTATATATGAGGTGCTTCATTCTGGTGTGGCCAGTGTTGAGTTTGGACTATATATGAGGTGCTTCATTCTGGTGTGGCCAGTGTTGAGTTTGGACTATATATGAGGTGCTTCATTCTGGTGTGGCCAGTGTTGAGTTTGGACTATATATGAGGTGCTTCATTCTGGTGTGGTCAGTGTTGGGTTTGGACTATATATGAGGTGCTTCATTCTGGTGTGCCAGTGCGGAGTTTGGACTATATATGAGGTGCTTCATTCTGGCGTGGTCAGTGTTGGGTTTTGACTATATATGAGGTGCTTCATTCTGGCGTGGTTAGTGTTGGGTTTGGACTATATATGAGGTGCTTCATTCTGGTGTGGCCAGTGCGGAGTTTGGACTATATATGAGGTGCTTCATTCTGGTGTGGCCAGTGCGGAGTTTGGACTATATATGAGGTGTTTCATTCTGGCGTGGTCAGTGTTGGGTTTGGACTATATATGAGGTGCTTCATTCTGGTGTGGTCAGTGTTGGGTTTGAACTATATAATAGGTGCTTTATTCTGGTGTGGCCAGTGTTGAGTTTGGACTATATATGAGGTGCCTCATTCTGGCGTGGTCAGTGTTGAGTTTGGACTATATATGAGGTGCTTCATTCTGGTGTGGCCAGTGTCGAGTTTGGACTATATATGAGGTGCCTCATTCTGGCGTGGTCAGTGTTGAGTTTGGACTATATATGAGGTGCTTCATTCTGGTGTGGTCAGTGTTGAGTTTGGACTATATATGAGGTGCCTCATTCTGGTGTGGTCATTGTTGAGTTTGGACTATATATGAGGTGCCTCATTCTGGCGTGGTCAGTGCTGGGTTTGGACTATATATGAGGTGCCTCATTCTGGTTTGGTCAGCGTTGAGTTTGGACTATATATGAGGTGCCTCATTCTGGTGTGGTCAGCGTTGAGTTTGGACTATATATGAGTGCCTCATTCTGGCGTAGTCATTGTTGAGTTTGGACTATATATGAGGTGCCTCATTCTGGCGTAGTCATTGTTGAGTTTGGACTATATATGAGGTGCTTCATTCTGGTGTGGTCAGTGTTGGCTTTGGACAATTTATGAAGTGCTTCATTCTGGTATGGTCAGCGTTGAGTTTGAGCTATATATGAAGTGCTTCATTCTGGTGTGGTCAGTGTTGAGTTTGGACTATATATTTTTTCTATACTTTTACATGATCGTCAAGCCAGTACCGCTGCTTGACTGACACTATTATAGAACTAATATTAGTAGCCTCCGTCAGTCATAGGTGACTAAGGACTTTGCAGCGTCCTTAGAAAATGTTTTTTTTTTCGTTAGCCATGAATGATCTTTTTCTAAGAATCCGCCTGCTTCTTGTTTGAGTTGGAGCTTTAGAGTGAGTTGCCAAAGGTTCGCAGCTATGTCTTCCTAGGATGCAGGGTATAAACTCTGATGATTAAGTTCAGACGCTTCATGTCACGTTGACACACGTCTATAAATCGGAGTTTTGGGCGCGCCCTAGTTCTTTTACCATCTGCTAGTTGACCATAATGTATATCTTTAGGTATGCTGCCATCATGCATACAGTGTGGCCAAGCCAGCGTAATCTAAGTTTGAGCAGCGTGTAGATGTTCGGGAGGCCTGTGCGAGTGAGGACCTCCACGTTTGTCACTTTGTCCTTTCATTTGATACCAAGAATACTGCGTTTCCTTCGCATAATTAATGCATTTAGCTTTCCCTCGTGTTTTGCATAAGCTGTCCACGATTCGCTGTCATACACTGTCACGTACACGTATATTAATTATACATACAAGATTTTTTATTCTGAAGAAAAGAGGGGGTTCGGGTTATTAATAAGTCTCTCTCTTCTCTATCTATCTCTTTTATTCTATCTCAGCTTTTTTCCTGTCTGTATCTGAATGCTCATAAATTAACGATTCGGTTTCAGTTAAAAAGACACCATGCCAGATCTGCAGGCAGCTCCTCGACATTGTATGTTATATAGAGATTTGTCTGCTGCAAAAAGTCTGCTACTGATTCAGCTCTGGTGATCTCTGCCGTTTTCTTGTTTGTCAACAATATTTCCCTGTTGAACTACTCACTGACCTGATCACATATGGTCGTTGTGTCTTCACAAATGGTTGGAAGTAGGTATATTCTGGTCTACAAAACTAACTGTCCAACGTTGTTTTGTCAAGCAGGCTTCTCTCATTGCTGATCTTACCCCATAGTGGAATGTCTGGTTTCAGAACGTACAAGGTAATTTATGTCGAGTGGTCTGGCCTCTTGTTTCCTCTATCAGTGACCACATTTCATTGTTATCATGTCACTCTTTAGCCTTAATGAATGGGATTTTTAGCCTTCCGTAAAAATTTTCTTTAAATACAAAGATAGCACATGTGGTTTTATATATATGTGTTTGTGCGTGTATGTGTGTTTTTATGCGTAATTGTGAGTGAGTATGCGTGTTTGTGCATGTGTGTATTCGTGCGTGTGTATTTGTGCGTACGCGTGTTTGTATAAGAATGTATTGCATATGCCCAAGCGATTGAAAACGGGATACAATTTAAATAGTATCTATCTTTTATGAGAAGTATCATGCATCTTATATGACGCAACATTCAGGTTTATCAGAAGAGATGTAGTTGAAATTGTAACAGGACTTGTGGTGGACCATTGGTTATTTCATGATGAAATGCATGTTGTAGACTCAGAGAGTGGAAAGTGGTAGACTAAGAGTGTGGAAGGTGGTAGACTCAGAGAGTGGAAGGTGATAGACTCAGAAAGTGGAAGGTGGTAGACTAAGAGAGTGGAAGGTGGTAGACTCAGAGAGTGGAAGGTGGTAGACGCAGAGAGTGGAAGGTGGTAGACCCAGAGAGTGGAAGGTAGTAGACTCAGAGAGTTAAAGGTAGTAGACTCAGAGAGTGGAAGATGGTAGACTCAGAGAGTTAAAGGTGGTAGACTCAGAGAGTTGAAGGTGGTAGACTCAGAGAGTTAAAGGTAGTAGACTCAGAGAGTGGAAGATGGTAGACTCAGAGAGTTAAAGGTGGTAGACTCAGAGAGTTGAAGGTGGTAGACTCAGAGAGTTAAGGTAGTAGACTCAGAGAGTGGAAGATGGTAGACTCAGACAGTGGAAGGTGGTAGACTCATATAGTTGAAGGTGGTAGACTCAGAGAGTTGATGGTGGTAGGCTCAGAGAGTGGAAGGTGGTAGACTCAGAGAGTGGAAAGTGATTGACTCAGAGAGTAGAAGGTTGTAGACTCAGAGAGTTGAAGGTAGTAGACTCAGAGAGTGGAAGGTGGTAGACTTGTTATAGTAATTACATACTTTTTATTGTAATTATATCTTGACGTTATTGTTCACAGCACATAACATTTATTTTTTAGTTGATCACAACAGGTAAATCATGACAGACTCTTTCTCTGGATACATAATGATAATAAAGTTTATTGATCTCTTTCGGCACAATGATCTACTAGTGGTTGATGCACTTATCTTAAATTAATGTTAATTAATCCGGGACTTCTCTGAGGCTACCGCCGTTGACTATGGTCCGTCCCAAGTGCATATTTTAATAAAACATTATTCAACTTGCGTTCTTGTAAGAATTTATTGAAGCACAATTCTATGAATCTTTCAAAAACACTTTCACAGCACTAAAGTTCATATTCTCATCAACTTCTACTAATAACTTCTCGCAACTGTGTTGACTGTTCTAACTCTAACTCTGAGTTTTCTAACTGTACTGT
Source organism: Megaustenia siamemsis (assembly GCA_032433765.1). Taxonomy (NCBI): domain Eukaryota; kingdom Metazoa; phylum Mollusca; class Gastropoda; order Stylommatophora; family Ariophantidae; genus Megaustenia; species Megaustenia siamemsis. The sequence goes on along the minus strand of JAVIAB010000106.1, from coordinate 43,510,260 downwards.
AAACTTCTGATAACTGTAACTGTATAACTTGTTGACTTTCTATTCCTGACTGATCTACTTCTAACTTTATTGACTCATTCCTGACTAACTTATTAACTGCTTCTCTAATATTCTTCCTAACTGTCTGACTCACTTTCTGAATATCTTTCTCTGTCTCTCTAACTTCTGACTAATTCTTCTCTATCTGTCTCTATTGCTTAACTTCTAGTTGTGTTGAAGTTTTTATACTCCAACCACTCTCTTCGTCTCGAAATTAGTGACCAATAAAATCGTCGCAAAATGACCACTTGCGACCCTCTCCTGGTCACCTGCAGCCCCGTGTCCGAGACCTGAACTCTTGTGTCTCAACTGCAAGACTTTAACAATAGCATCTTATTTTCGTGATTTCTATAGTACTTCACGATTCTGACCTCTCCTGGTTTGATGAAAACACATTGTTTATTAGACGGGCCAAAGTCATGGGGTCAACGCATGCTATTTGCGTTATGGTCACTTCAACAACAACCTGTTTTTGTGAATTGGAAACTCGCATGGAAATTTTAATGGACCTAACCATTATGTGTCGTCCAACAATTCTGGACATTACCTCCTTCCTTCCCACTTCTGTGCTACCCCTACATGAACCTCTACTCCCTTAACTTTGTTTCTATAACTTGTTATTCTGGAAAATTTCTATTCCTTAATTACTGCTGGTCGCTACTATTTGTTACTGCTATTAATTATTGAGAAGCGGGTAACAACTAAGTTACCCGCTCCCATGCTCTCACTAGCTATACTGTTACACATCTCCCCGCAATGTTCAGATTTATATACATAGTATTAAATTTTGTAACATCTGAATAAAAACAGTAACAGTATACATATATACATCATTGAATGTATGGTTTACTGAATGATAAAATCCAATATCAGATTCTAAGTCAACTAAAAAAGTTAAGTAAAATGTTCACTCTAAATAATAAGTAAGCATCAATAAAATCTTGGAGAACAATAAGGTAATGAACAAGAAAAAAATAACAATTAAAAAAAATTTTAAACAAATATTTTACAAGGGAAATAATTTTCTATATATGTCAAGTTGTATCTCTTGACATTGATAACTGTACAAGAATCTCAAGTTTTCTTGTGAACTTGAGAATCCTAACTAAATCTTAATAAATGAACTGGCTTACAGCATCTTGACAGGAAGCACATCACAGGCATCACCAGAACAGGATATCTTTCGACTGGCATCTGTAATCCCGTATCACAATCTAAAAAATAAACTCATTAAACAATGTAACAACATTTATTACAACATGCATTAGTATTAATAAAACATAATTTAACAACTTATTTAACATCATTATATCTTGGTAGCAATAGAACAATACTTGGAAAGTATTAATAAAATATTACACAATATCTTCAACAACATCTCTTATTTCAAATGAAATCTTTGACAGATGTCTAACTATAAGTCTGAAATAGAAAAGGTATTAATTATTACAAGTCTTCATGCATTTCAGAACATATCTTATCAATTTACATAAAACATATAACGATTATTAGACTACACACATATCTCCGGAGATCACAATAAAAAAAATACTTAGCTCGAGCAGAATATATATAAATATGGACTTCAGCCGTACACTATTTCAATTCACTTCATATTAATTTTCTGAGCACTCTTCTCTAGTCTCAATTCCTTCAGTATCTCATGATACTCTTTAAGTATCTCCTTTCTACTCTCAAAACCAGAATTATCTCTGGATACCGTCCACGTGACATGATATCTTATCAGTCATATTCATTTGACACATAATAATCTGCATAAATCTCTTGTACTCACAGGACTACTATTTAGTCTCAATAAATTCTGGAAATTTTTTTCCAAGTTCCATTTCTCTCTATTCGTTATAATGCGCTATATATGTGTACTTATCCACTTGATATCTGTACATACCTTAGTCGTTCGACTACAGAATATGTGGCATTAACCTCTTAGGTTCTCATTAATTCTCCCCATTACTCTCATATAACTTATAACTTCCAATAATTCTCTCATGAATTCTCTTTCATGTAACCTTTACGAGTTACCACTCGTTACATGATGATATTCACAACTTATAAATCTCCATTGTTTTCTTATGTAACCTTCACGAGTTATCACTCTCAAGATCAGAATTATCTCTGGATACCGTCCACGTGACAGGATATCTTATCAGTCATATTCATTTGACTCAGAATAATTTGCATACATCTCTTGTACTCACAGGACTACTGTTTAGTCTCAATAAGTACTGGTTGATGCACTTATCTTAAATTAATGTTAATTAATTCGGGACTTCTCTGAGGCTACCGCCGATGAGTATGGTCCGTCCCAAGTGCATATTTTGCATATAACATTATTCAACTTTCGTTCATGAGGGATGTGAAACAACTTGAAATACTCTTAAAAACACTTCACGACACTAATGTTCATATTCACATTGCTATACTCCTACTCTCTATCAACTTCTACTAATAACTTCTCAACTGACTTGAACTACAACTTGGATATTCTAACTTCCTAACTAACTGGCTTCACTTTCTAATCTTAACTTTCTAACTGTCCTGACTATACTAACTGTCTAATTCTCCTTCCTGACTAACTAACTCGAATTGTTGACTTTCTATTCCTGACTGAAGTTTAAAAACTCCAACCACTCTCTTCTCTTAAGGGAATATGAAAAAAAACTGTACAACAGCACAAAGAAATTAAGTGGAAAATACAAACAGATCAATGCCTTTATTAAAGATAAGAAAGGAAATCTGCTTAGTAATATAAGGGAACAAATGGAGAGATGGAAAGAGCACTTTGAAATTTTTTTTTAACATACCTGGCTCAAATAGTTTTGAACACACCTGGCTCCAGATGTACTACCAGCAGAAGAAGAAGAGTTACACGTAAACTGTGGAAAACCAAGCAAAGAAGAAATAATGAAAGCCATCAAGCTATTAAAAATGGTAAAGCCACAGGACCAGATGAAATTCCTTCGGAAGCCATCAAAGCAGATATTAACACCTCTACCAAGATGCTACATAATCTATTAGATACAATTTGAGAGAGGGAAGAAATACCTAAAGACTGGAAAGAAGGTTATATGATCAAACTACCAAAGAAAGGAAGTTTACAGGAGTGCACAAATTATAGGGAATTATGCTACTATCAGTGCCAGGAAAAAATATTAAGCAGAATCATTCTGGAGAGACTAAAAGAGGCCATAGAGAAACATTTGAGAGATGAACAAGCAGGTTTTAGGAAGAACAGATCATGTGCTGATCAAATAACTACTCTACGTATAATAGTTGAACAAAGTTTAGAACTAAAATCCCCATTTTATATTGGATTCATAGATTACGAAAAGGCATTTGATAGTTTAGACAGAAGAACGCTTTGGAAGTTGCTGAGTCATTACGGAATCCCAATAAAGTTTATTAACCTGAAAAAAACAATGTATGAAGGAGTGAAATGTAGTGTGGTGCATGAAAGGCAGCTTACAGAAGCATTTGAAATAAGAAGAGGAGTAAGGCAGGGATGCCTTCTGTCTCCATTTCTCTTTCTACTGGCCATAGATTGGATCTCACTGACTTGTGGATGAGACTTTTTAGTAAAAGTCTAGTGGAGCCAACCGTAAACAAACCGACGGAAGGCAACAGAAACCCACAGTTGTAACTTCTTTGTACAATCATGAATCGCCACAACAATAGAAATGACGACAATAACGTTAAGGGGAATTCCAATGGAAAACCCTCGTTCGGTAAGGGACATCATGTGCTACATGTGATACCCGATCGTCATCAAGCTACTGTAAGCAAAATAAAGAAGCAAAATAAAGGACTCAGACTTAATAGCAAAAAGACAGAAGTAATGGTAACAACAGAGAAAAAGACATCACCTCAGTGCAAAATAAAGACTAGTGGAACAATATTAAAACAGGTAAATGAATTTAAATATTTGGGAACTTTGTTAACCTCAGACGGAATATGTACAACAGAGGTGAGATGCAGAATGGCTCAGGCAAAAGCAGCATTCCAAAAAATGAGGAAGATACTATGCAATCCATTTTTGACAATAGAAACAAGAAAAAGAGTTCTTAAATGTTACGTAGAGCCAGTCTTAACATATGGATGTGAATCATGGACAATAGGACAACAGACAAGAAAATCACTGGAGTCTGTAGAAATGTAGTTTTACAGAAGAATGTTGAGAGTACCATGGACACCTAAGAAGAGTAATGAAGATGTTCTGAGAGAGGTCAAAGCAAAAAGAGAACTAATTTCCAATATTAGGAAGAAACAATCATAATTTTTTGGCCATGTAATGAGAAGAAAACAACTTGAATATATTGTAACAACTGGAAAAATTGAGGGACGAAGAGATAAAGGGAAGCAAAGAGAAAAAAATAACAGACAGCTTAAGAGAATGGCTTGGCAGAAGGTTAACAACAGAAATGATAAATAGCTGCCGAGATCGAAAGTTGTGGAGAGACATGATCACCTACGCGAGCAGGCCCGGTACTCGATAATGATGATGAGATTGGATTATGAAAATAACTCAGAACAACAGAAATGGAATCCAGTGGTCACTGACCAAGCAACTTGATGATTTAGACTTTGCTGATGACATAGCTCTCCTATCACACAGCCATCAACAGATGCAGGATAAAATAAGCATACTTGATGAAAGATCACAACAGCTAGGACTGAAAATTAATTGAGATAAGACCAACATTATGAGAATTAATGCAATTGGCAATAACCAAATAAAATTAGGAGAAATACCTCTACTAGACGTACAATCTTACATATATCTGGGTAGTAATATAGATAAAGAGGGAGGAACAGAAAATTATACCAAAATAAGGATATCAAAAGCAAGAGGAGCTTTTGTTGCACTGGGAAACATGGAAGTCCAAAGAAATTAGGTTAAATACAAAAATAAAAATTTTCAACTGCAATGTTAAGTCAGTCCTATTATATGGCTGTGAAACATGGAGAACAACAAAAATGACAATCATGAAGATACAGACTTTCATTAATGGATGCTAACGCAGAATAAAAGAATGGAAATGGCAGGACAAAATCAATAACATAGAATTATGGAAATGTACCGGTCAAATACCAGTGGATAAAGAGATGCAGCGAAGATGATGGCGCTGGTTGGGACACACACTGTGGAACCAACTGAGAGTATTACACAACAGGCCCTTTTCTGGAATCCCCAGGGAAAAGTCAAAGAGGAATAACAAAGAATTATTGGAGAAGACAGATGTAAGCAGATATAAAGATGATGGGGAAGACAAAGAATGTTCTTAAAAGAAAGACAAGAAACAGAACGACTTGGAAAGTGGTTGTTGAAGACCTATGCTCCACAGGGAGCTGAAAGGTAGAAGAAGAAGAAGCATATCTTTATCACGTTTTCCCACTGTTGATAAACATTTGAATGAAAACTGATCGAGAAAGGATCAAGAAGAAATATGGATTCAGTTTTTGACAATTTCTGTGTCCAAGTTGTAACAATATTCCTATGTTAATTTGGTGATGTGCTTTATTGAAAAACAAAAATGGCAGAGAATTATTTGTGGTAGTTGACAGATAATTATTGGTGGTAGTTGACAGATAATTCCTTTCAAACAAACAACAATAATTCGGAAGGTCAAGAGTTAACCATTTATGACGTGAAGATAATTCATGGAAGTTCAAAGAAAACACACTGGCTCAGTGTGATCAAAGTGACACTTGGGGAGAGATCTTGATAATCCAACTTTTCTACAGATGAAGATACAAGTAATAGCATGCGATGTATCTTTGTCTGCTTACGAAACCGTCACTGTAAAATTATATTTCTTCAGAACATAAACAAAAATTAATTACTCCAGAAAACCTCCAACTAGTGTGACGTTTTCACCAGCAGGTCCGGATGTGGGTAGCGTGACGTCAGCCCTATATATAGCTTCCATAGCTGAAAACGTCACGCTAGTTGGAGGGTTTTTTCGATTTTTTTTTCTGCCCGCGGGCATAAGTGGCTGTGAGTGTGACGTAGACCCCGTTCACTGGTTATATTTAGCTTTGTTGTCTGTTGGAAATAGGCTGCACTAACCCTAGTTAATGATGTCACGAAACAATGTTTCTATCTACCTGTCTTGCTCAGCACATTTCATGAGGTTTTGTGGGCTGTTATATCGTCCGCCAGCCCCTACCTCGCCACAATGCCGCCACAAGGTGGTCTGTCGGTGTGTAAAGTTGTGTTGAGTCTCTGGAGGGTCGGTGTGTAAAGTTGTGTTGAGTCTCTGGAGGGTCGGTGTGTAAAGTTGTGTTGAGTCTCTGGAGGGTCGATGTGTAAAGTTGTTATGAGTCTAGGGAGGGTCGATGTGCAAAGTTGTGTTGAGTCTAGGGAGGGTCGGTGTGTAAAGTTGTGTTGAGTCTAGGGAGGGTCGGTGTGTAAAGTTGTGTTGAGTCTAGGGAGGGTCGATGTGCAAAGTTGTTATGAGTCTAGGGAGGGTCGATGTGCAAAGTTGTGTTGAGTCTAGGGAGGGTCGGTGTGTAAAGTTGTGTTGAGTCTCTGGAGGGTCGGTGTGTAAAGTTGTGTTGAGTCTCTGGAGGGTCGGTGTGTAAAGTTGTTATGAGTCTAGGGAGGGTCGATGTGCAAAGTTGTGTTGAGTCTAGGGAGGGTCGGTGTGTAAAGTTGTGTTGAGTCTAGGGAGGGTCGGTGTGTAAAGTTGTGTTGAGTCTAGGGAGGGTCGGTGTGTAAAGTTGTGTTGAGTCTAGGGAGGGTCGGTGTGTAAAGTTGTTGTGAGTCTAGGGAGGGTCGATGTGTAAAGTTGTTGTGAGTCTAGGGAGGGTCGATGTGTAAAGTTGTGTTGAGTCTAGGGAGGTTCGGTGTGTAAAGTTGTGTTGAGTCACGGGAGGGTCGGTGTGTAAAGTTGTGTTGAGGCTAGGTATAACTAATTATTTTTCTACATATAAAAACCTGCTTCTGAATATCCTCTAATTGTCCATGTTCACACACTGTTACTTGTTAGAGATGTCCAACCGACCAAAGCCCCTTGCGTACGCCGCGAAGAGAGGTTTGTGGAAGATGCTCTGAAGTCAAGGCCAGGCCACACAGGCCTACACTGCAGACTCGCATTACGAGGAGGGCACTCCTTGCCACGACTATGGTTAAGATGTCGTTGAGACACGGTTAAATCATCCCAGCAGTGAAGATTTCCCTTGCATATGGTAGACATATCCACAACAATATGTTTTTCAGATTCACTTCTCACATTACTGTACTTCTGAGGCGCAATACATACACTCGCCTCGTTTTCCTATGCTCCTGTTATTGAACAAATCTACAACAATATGTTAATGTGACCCCTTCAAGTGGTCGTGCTATCCCCACTCACAACCATATAAACTGTCCTTGGTTTATAAGTTTCACAACTAAATCGGTTGCGTCTACACTGGTAACACCAGTCTACTGAATATTAAGGAGGCGAACTACATGTGTTGCGTCTCTACTGGTAAGGAGACAAATAATAATAAATGAATATTATTATAGAGGGAAACTTCCGAGGCGATAATCAGTGAATCAATTCAGAGGAAGAGGTATGTTTACAGCACTCGGAAAAATGACAAATAATCAACAACAGAAAAAAATATGGACCAAGGCAGGATCGAACCCATACTCAGTGGCACAGCGCCTTGCCATGAAAAGCCAAACGCTTAGGAACTCTGCCACTCAGCTAACTAAAAAATTAGCTTCGTAGGCAAAGTCCTTTCGCGAAGGCCTTCCTATGACTATAGCATAAGGTTGCGATCACAGCTCGGAAATATCTTTTCCTGTTAAGACAAGTATCTCCCGGATAGGGTAGGGCTGAATACTTGCGTTGCAGACAAACATTTAGGACGAAACAGCACGAATAGTAGTTTCCAGTGGTTTAGACTGGAGACAAATAATAATAAATGAATATTATTATAGAGGGAAACTTCCGAGCCGATAATTAATCAGTGAATCAATTCAGAGGAAGAGGTATGTTTACAGCACTCGGAAAAGGCCTCGAAGGCCTTCGCGAAAGGACTTTGCCTACGAAGCTAATTTTTTAGTTAGCTGAGTGGCAGAGTTCCTAAGCGTTTGGCTTTTCGTGTCAAGGCGCTGTGGCACTGAGTACGGTTTCGATCCTGCCTTGGTCCATATTTTTTTCTGTTGTTGATTATTTGTCATTTTTCCGAGTGCTGTAAACATACCTCTTCCTCTGAATTGATTCACTGATTATCGCCTCGGAAGTTTCCCTCTATAATAATATTCATTTATTATTATTTGTCTCCAGTCTAAACCACTGGAAACTACTATTCGTGCTGTTTCGCCCTAAGTGTTTGTCTCTACTGGTAACCAGTTTGCTGAGCATTAATTCCGCTAGAACTGTCTCGCTCATTAACGCTAGATCTGTCTCGCTCATTATCACATAAACTGTCCTTTTGCTTATCAGCTCACAACTACAACTGTTTATCTCTATAATGGTAACGCAAAGGTACTTAACATTGAATCCATCTGCAATGAAGGCAGATGCTGGGCAGTACTGCTTGCTGAGGTAAACCATCAGGACCAGAGGCAGTTAGAGTCCTCCATGTTGGACTTCAATCAAGGGACATCAGGCTATCAGGTTTCTGTGCATCCTTCTTGGCTGCATCCCTGAGTACCGCCTCCCTTCAACTGCCCAACTCCACATCTCACTGACTTATAACAGACTCTCTCTAACAACTGCTACTCACTAACTCCCCTAACAACCCACGTCATCCTATTTTTACATCACTTTTCTCCCCCTTGAGGGTCGGTGTGTAAAGTTGTGTGGAGTCTAGGGAGGGTCGGTGTGTAAAGTTGTGTGGAGTCTAGGGAGGGTCGGTGTGTAAAGTTGTGTGGAGTCTAGGGAGGTTGGTGAGTAAAGTTGTGTTAGGTCATGTGATGGTCGATGTGTAGGAACACGTTTATGAGGAATCAGTTAAATTACTTGTATATTATCCATGACAGGTCAGTGCTGTCAAACACGGGGACAGCGGTTCTGTCTATGGTCATAAAGAGGCTGCTACCAACACGAGCACTAAGTGGAGCACTTGGATCAGTGGTGTCAAGGGAGGAGTCTACGTGATTGGTGGCGGCCTTATTTGGACTGCTCAAGGAAGCATCAAAGAAGTAATTGAGACTGAAACGTTCCAGTAGTTTCAATATCTTCAGGTAGAAAAGTAGAAAATCACTCACACACAAGATCAATCACTCAACAAATCAATCACTCAACAAATCAATTACTCACTCAACAAATCACTCACTCACGCAACAAATCGATCACTCAAGTAATTAATTAATCAAATAAGTATGTCAAAGCAAGAATGGTCAGCACAAAACATTCAAGCCAACATAACGGAAAATAAATGGCCTGCCAACGCTGACAAAGCTAACGGAACCTTCCATTTAGAACATTATTATCGTTGTTCAATTTAGCACTTAAAGTCATCAATGTTGTATTTGAAAACTGTTGATGTTCAATTTAGCACTTAAAGTCATCAATGTTGTATTTGGAAACTGTTGTTGTTCAATTTAGGACTTAAAGTCATCAATGTTGTATTTGGAAACCGTTGTTGTTCAATTTAGGACTTAAAGTCATCAATGTTGTATTTGGAAACCGTTGTTGTTCAATTTAGGACTTAAAGTCATCAATGTTGTATTTGGAAACTGTTGTTGTTCAATTTAGGACTTAAAGTCATCAATGTTGTATTTGGAAACTGTGTTGTCTGACGACAAGTCGATATCTAACGCGAAAAAAAACAGAGAAAATAATCCCAAAAAATATTCACTTTAAAACATACACACTCTCACATACACGAAACAATTGAAAGAAGAAAAGCGCAGAGATGGTTAGAATAAACAATAAGTAGAAACTGTTAGTTTCTCGTAGAGGAAAACTTAGGAGAACACAGCAGGATTAACTAAACTTTTGTTAGAACAGCTAATTAAGTCAATGGCCTCATAATGCCAGGCTAGAGATCTAATGTGCTAGGCCTACATGAGTTCACAGCGACACAGTTGACAGTTGATCCTCTGACAACTACTTCTCCTCGTCCTACTTTCAAAGCACGATAAATGGACGTAGACACGTTAAGTTGTCGTTGACGGAAAGAATCGCTTTTTTGTGCATTTAGGCCTAAATCATTGGACATCCCCACGACAAGTTGGATAAAGGATTGCCTCTTTGATGTCTACTACTTGATGCCCACAATGGTTAGTCTGTTTCCAGTTGTACAGGGGACAGATGTAGTAGGATCTTGATCAGTTCTGATTCACTGATCCTGACACAAGCTGTATGGCTTATGTCGGTGACCAGCAGGCACTTGACAGTCAACATCACGTGACTGTCATGGCCAAGTTTTTGTCAACGTAAACACCTTTTCTACGTGGATTGTGGACGATTGAACACAACCAAGTTGGTCACGTTTTTGGTGTCATCATTTGGTGTCATCAAAGTTGTAACAGGTAACGTTTTTGGTGTCATCATTTGGTGTCATCAACGTTGTAACAGGTAACGTTTCTGATGTCATCATTTGGTGTCATCAAAGTTGTAACAGGTAACGTTTCTGATGTCATCATTTAGTGTCATCAAAGTTGTAACAGGTAACGTTTCTGATGTCATCAACGTTGTAACAGGTAACGTTTCTGATGTCATCATTTGGTGTCATCAAAGTTGTAACAGGTAACGTTTCTGATGTCATCATTTGGTGTCATCAAAGTTGTAACAGGTAACGTTTTTGGTGTCATGATTTGGTGTCATCAAAGTTGTGTAACGTTTTTGGTGTCATCATTTGGTGTCATCAACGTTGTAACAGGTAACGTTTCTGATGTCATCATTTGGTGTCATCAAAGTTGTAACAGGTAACGTTTCTGATGTCATCATTTAGTGTCATCAAAGTTGTAACAGGTAACGTTTCTGATGTCATCAACGTTGTAACAGGTAACGTTTCTGATGTCATCATTTGGTGTCATCAAAGTTGTAACAGGTAACGTTTCTGATGTCATCATTTGGTGTCATCAAAGTTGTAACAGGTAACGTTTCTAGAGTCATCAAAGTTGTAACATGTAATGTTTCTGGTGTCATCATTTGGTGTCATCAAAGTTATAACAGGTAATGTTTCTGGTGTCATCAAAGTTGCAACAGGTAATGTTTCTGGTGTCATCATTTGATGTCATCAAAGTTGTAACAGGTAACTTTTCTAGTTTCATCATTTAGTGTCATCAAAGTTATAACAGGTAACGTTTCTGGTTTCATTTGGTGTCATCAAAGTTGTAACAGGTAACGTTTCTGGTGTCATCAAAGTTGTAACAGGTAACGTTTCTGGTGTCATCATTTGGTGTCATCAAAGTTGTAACAGGTAACGTTTCTGGTTTCATCATTTGGTGTCATCAAAGTTATAACAGGTAACGTTTCTGGTGTCATCAAAGTTGTAACAGGTAACGTTTCTGGTGTCATCATTTGGTGTCATCAAAGTTGTAACAAAGCTTCTATCTTTATTGACACAGTTGTATATCAAGAGCAGTAGTGTTATTACCACAGCGGTTTATGTTCATTTGTTTACAACACTGACGGACCCATCGCTGCCTATTGTAAAACATTTACAGCCAACAGTTTGCTTGGGTGTGAGCACAATAAACTCTTTATGATCCTGTCCCTCAACTCTCAAGAGGTAGACTGTATATTGTGCTTGTCACAGCTGCGGCACTAGAGAGCTCTGCCTTCAGCTTTATGTTCGTGTGTTGTTTTTTTGCTGAAACTGTGTCTGAGCATCCTTGATGAAACCAGTAGCCAGTGCCTAGCAACTGAGGACACCAATGAAGCTCTTGTGTGTCAAACTGACCAGAGATCCCAGCCAAGAGTTTTGCAATTTTTAGGAAAAGGTTCCATAACTCCAGCTTCTTTCTGCTTTCTAGATGTTAATTCTTCAGAGTTGGAGGATTGAACCTCTTTATCGGAATGGTTCAGTTTGATTTTTCTTTATCGTTTTCCTAGTCACCTACTAGGACTATATATGTCAGTTAGTCATCCCATCAGAGACAGAGGAGATCAACGAGCTTTTATTTGCAGACGACCATGCACTAATACATGGAACAATAGAAGACCTACAAGAACACTTAAACTCAACAACGCAGGCAGAAAATACAAAATGAAAATTAACATCAACTAAAGAGAAGTCATGAATGTCGCCAAAAATAAACAGAACATCAACATAACTATAGAAGGCAGGCAAAGTTAAAACAAGTAGAAGAATTCAAATACCTAGGCAGTTTAGTGACAAACGATAATTCACAAACAGCAGAGATAGAATCAAGATGCAACATAGCTTGTCAAATCATCGGACAGTTATCACCACTATTGTCCAACAAGGAAATAACTCTAGAGGCAAAACGGACACTCTACAATACAATCTTCAATCCAATGTTCTGCTACCAATGGCATTCACCTGGACCCTAGATGCAAGAACTATAAGAAAAATAACCTCTACTGAGATGAAATGTGTCAGACGAATGACAGGAAACGGTCTGAGAGATAAGATCAGAAATGAAGAAGTGAGAAAAAAGCTAGGAATAGGCCCCGCCATAGAATATATAAAGAAACAACAGATAAAATGGTTTGGCCACGTGACAAGGCAGAAAGATCAAAACACAACACAATGAGCCTTCAATAAACGTTGTGAGAATACCAGACCCAAGGGTCGACCACGAAAAAGATGGATGGATGGAATATTAGAAGCACTAGGAAACATAACAGCAGCAGAGGCGAACAGAAGATCAAAAGACCGTAAATTACATCTCCCCTCGACGCTGAAAGGCAGATGAAGAAAGAAAAAAAGTAAAGAAAGTTTTCTAGTCCTTAATCTGTGGATCTCATGGCTGCTGGTGGTTATGCAAGGAGTGATAGCGTTATCTCAATTCCATCTGATCATTACAATGTCTTTGCTCTTCAGTTGTGCCGCTCCAGTATATTTCGGACATGCCCATTCCATAATTTGTATTATTATATATTTTTTTTTAAATATGTCATTGAAAAAAATATTAGTGCTATTAAATTAAATTAAATGTTATATTGTGAAGTCCATAATTAAAGTTTCTAGGAGCACCCGGATAAGAATTTATTTGTCGCTGTCTTCATTCATTGTTCGCTGTCTTCATTCATTGTTCGCTGTCTTCATTCATTGTTCGCTGCTATAAGAATTTATTTGTCGCTGTCTTCATTCATTGTTCGCTGTCTTCATTCATTGTTCACTGTCTTCATTCATTGTTCGCTGTCTTCATTCATTGTTCACTGTCTTAATTCATTGTTCACTGTCTTCATTAATTGCTCACTGTCTTCATTCATTGTTCGCTGTCTTCATTCATTGTTCACTGTCTTAATTCATTGTTCACTGTCTTCATTCATTGTTCACTGTCTTCATTCATTGTTCGCTGTCTTCATTCATTGTTCACTGCTATAAGAATTTATTTGTCACTGTCTTCATTCATTGTTCACTGTCTTCATTCATTGTTCACTGTCTTCATTCATTGTTCATTCATTGTTCAATGTTCACTGTCTTCATTCATTGTTCACTGTCTTCATTCATTGTTCGCTGTCTTCAATGTCACTTCATTCATCACTGTCTTCGCTCACTGTCTTCATTCATTGTTCGCTGTCTTCATTCATTGTTCACTGTCTTAATTCATTGTTCACTGTCTTCATTCATTGTTCACTGTCTTCATTCATTGTTCGCTGTCTTCATTCATTGTTCACTGCTATAAGAATTTATTTGTCACTGTCTTCATTCATTGTTCACTGTCTTCATTCGTTCACTGTCTTCATTCATTGTTCACTGTCTTCATTCATCAATGTCTTCATTCATTGTTCGCTGTCTTCATTCATTGTTCGCTGTCTTCATTCATTGTCTTCATTCATTGTTCACTGTCTTCATTCATTGTTCACTGTCTTCATTCATTGTTCGCTGTCTTTCATTGTTCACTGCTATAAGTGTCACTGTCTTCATTCATTGTTCACTGTCTTCATTCATTGTTCACTGTCTTCATTCATTGTTCACTGTCTTCATTCATTGTTCACTGTCTTCATTCATTGTTCGCTGTCTTCATTCATTGTTCACTGTCTTCATTCATTGTTCGCTGTCTTCATTCATTGTTCACTGTCTTCATTCATTGTTCGCTGTCTCATTCATTGTTCACTGTCTTCATTCATTGTTCACTGTCTTCATTCATTGTTCGCTGTCTTCATTCATTGTTCACTGCTATAAGAATTTATTTGTCGCTGTCTTTATTCATTGTTCACTGTCTTCATTCATTGTTCACTGTCTTCATTCATTGTTCACTGCTATAAGAATTTATTTGTCACTGTCTTCATTCATTGTTCACTGTCTTCATTCATTGTTCACTGTCTTCATTCATTGTTCACTGTCTTCATTCATTGTTCACTGTCTTCATTCATTGTTCGCTGTCTTCATTCATTGTTCACTGTCTTCATTCATTGTTCACTGTCTTCATTCATTGTTCACTGTCTTCATTCATTGTTCACTGTCTTCATTCATTGTTCACTGTCTTCACTCATTGTTCACTGTCTTCATTCATTATTCACTGCTATTAGAGTTGACATCATAACACTCCGGGGAGACCTATAGGCGTTCAGTCGCTTTTGACAAATGACGAAGTTAGTGTACATTGATGATTGCAGTAGCTTATTGGTTATGCTCACATCTACATCGTCATTGTCAAGTTAGTGTACATTGATGATTGCAGTAGCTTATTGGTTATGCTCACATCTACATCGTCATTGCAGCTGTCCGCTCCTACATGCTTGCCATTGTATTTAAAACAGTTGCAGTATCGAGATGGCATCGTCACTAACAGTCTCGTCTACTTCTAATGTGGCAGTCGCCGAGGGCCTTCCAACTGTCTTGTGCACACCTATCATTCCTACCACAGGCACACACTTACCTACCAGTTACACATTTACCTACCACAGTTACACATTTACCTACCACAGTTACACATTTACCTACCACAGTTACACATTTACCTACCACAGGTACACATTTACCTACCACAGTTACACATTTACCTACCACAGGTACACATTTACCTACCACAAGTACACATTTACCTACCACAGTTACACATTTACCTACCACAGTTACACATTTACCTACCACAGGTACACATTTACCTACCACAGGTACATCTGAGGTTAGTTCACCACCCCTTTCGTTCTCAAGAATCCCAGCAAGAGACCTTTCTTTCTTTCTTTCTTTCTTTCTTTCTTTCTTTCTTTCTTTCTTTCTTTCTTTCTTTCTTTCTTTCTTTCTTTCTTTCTTTCTTTCTTTCTTTCTTTCTTTCTTTCTTTCTCTATATCTCTCTCTTTCTTTCTTTCTCTCTCTCTCTCTCTCTCTCTCTCTCTCTCTCTCTTTATTTCGTTCTTTCTGCCTGTCTGTCTAAGGTTGCAGACTTCCATAAATGTTATCTACCGTAGACATCAGTTGTTAACCTTTGAAAGTATTGACTGAGAGACCGTGATTGCTCCATTCAGCTCATCCTCCACCATTTCCCGACATTGCTTGTCCATTCAGCTCATCCTCCACCATTTCCCGACATCCCTCCCACCCAGTGTCCACATGTCCCATTAAAACACAGCTCTCCGCCACCGTGTTATAATGTTCTAGGAATGAAATAACGGATTCCTCTTCTGTTTCAATTTTTCTATTATTATTCTCCAGTTGTACGTCAGCATATTCACGATTGATAACTTAAACACGTGTACACCTGTGTTTATTGGCGGAGAACACGACACCAGGCTAGTGGGCGGTGCCAGGTAGATGTACAAGCTCTTCTCTCCTAGCACGGTAATAAAGAGCTGTAATTACATAGACAGTTCCTATGAATGAGTGCAGCCATTCCTTCGATTATAGGATGTGCGTGGACTTCACACGCTCGGTAGTCACACACCGCGGCAGGAGTCAGTTTGACTAACTTATCGGTTGGCTTGTTCTTCAACAGGTAGTGTACGTTTACTTACATATGTACGGTTTACGTAGCGTATGCTTGTTTGAATCTGTGTGAGAGCATGTGCTCGTTTCATCTGTTCGGCTGATGTTCCTGGCCGAGTGAACCGTGTAGTGGCCTACTCGCCGTGCAGGTTGACGCCGTTGTTCAGCAGTAAGGTAACGTACTCACACTGTGTTTTATGTGGTAGGGGTGGATCTCAACATGTGTGGCAGAGTGTACTATCCAGGCAGCCGTCTCTAACTACAACGACAGATAACATTTCTTACACATCGCATCTGTCATAGAACGATGTAGCGATCTCTGAGGCGTAAAGTCTTGATGTTATCAACAGTAGTTTGATTGAGCAATCAGTTTTGCATTACAATTGTTATTAGTTTACTACATGTGTAACACATGTACAACATCAGACGCGATTTCAGCACCCCTGTCTCGTCCCATTTCAGATTTCAAGGCCACGATGCCTCTGAAGACTTCCAGGTTACTGTAAAAGTCTCTTTCTCCTCAGATACCCACAGTCGAGTTCGCCTTGGAGAACCGCCTGATACCATGCTCTGGCACTCTCCATCCAAAGGGTTAAACTCATTCCACTCTTTCCTCTAATTACTGACCTTCTCTTTCATCCTCGTATCTCCATCTAGCCACCACTGACCTATTGGTCACTTATCATGTGACCAGCAGGCACTATGGCCCTGGTGGCTTCCTCTTCCAGTTATTCCTTCACGTCGCCCTTTTGAGTTAGATAAGAACTTGCCTTGTGTGTGTGCCTTTGTATTTCTGTTTTTGTGTGTGTGTAGCCGATGAAGGCTTTTGTCAGAACGTCGTAGTTTGTCCCATCTCTCCTTAGGTTCAGCTGTTTAATACCATTTTATGTTTATTATATATATTTGCTGCATCTCTGCTCACGGACCCGCATGATAGTTAGTCTACTGTATGTAATATAAAAAGTAAAGTAAAGTACCCCCGTCACGCCAAGTGGCGTATAGGGAATATGGTGTTAGTGACCCGTCACGCCAAGTGGCGTATAGGGAATATGGTGTTAGTGACCCGTCACGCCAAGTGGCGTATAGGGAATATGGTGTTAGTGACCATACATTTTACGGACCTTCAGCACATGATTTTTGGGGTAATGTGGTCGGTATTACGCCCGTGCCGCTTCACTTTCCCAGAAAAAATCCGGTACCTATTTAAGGCTGGGTGAACCCGGGCCGTCGGTTGGGATCGAACCCTACTCCTTGTGTATGTAATATAAGATATGATATATTTGTGCTTTCCTCTATTTTTTAATTAGTATTTAAACACTACAATAGATATTTGTTATTTAGACACTACAGTAGACATTTGTTATTTAGACACTAGAAAAGACACTTGTTATTTAGACACTACAATAGAAATTTGTTATTTAGACACTAGAAAAGACATTTGTTTTTTAGACACTACAATAGAAATTTGTTATTTAGTCACCAAATTAATTAAATTTGACATTTAGTCACAATATTAAACATTTGGTGTTTTACACATTATAACAGACACTTGTTATTTTCACTGAGTAACAATTTGCTATTTAAACATAATAATCATTTGATGTTTTAATTTTCTTCAAAATAGATCTTGAACTTTGTGTGATTTTGTTTTTCTGAACGTCTTTATATTGTTACAGGATCACACGGTGAATCTATTTGGTTATATTGTCACAGGATCACACGGTGAATCTATTTGGTTATATTGTCACAGGATCACACGGTGAATCTATTTGGTTATATTGTTACAGGATCACACGGTGAATCTATTTGGTTATATTGTTACAGGATCACACGGTGAATCTATTAGGATAAAGAGCGACACGGAATCATTAAAAAAAACATTTGTGCAATAAATTCATTATTTTAAATATTTAGTTGCATAATTTAAAAAAAAAAATATTTTTTTTCAACTTGCAGACATATTGATATTGAAGACATAACAAATTGCACATTGCTACAGACAAGTTGATGAAATAAACGCAGAATTACTTCACTCGTTAACTGATATAACTAGCCTGGCTCTTGGTCTACCTGCTGTCTGCGTGAGTGGATATAGGACAAGGGAGCTCACCTGTGCTTGGAAAGTGAAAGTTTACGATTACCTGGACATTTCCGTAACAATCATGGAGTCTGCTGGAAAGAGGAAGAGATCAAACGTAACCACAATGAAGGATTACAAGGTAAGGCTGAGCTATTTTAAATCTGTTATCTTCTCTCTAACATTATCCCTTCTTTCATTGTTTCCAAATGTTCACTTCAATATCACCCTCGTGTGCTCCAATCTTTACCAATAAGCTCTTTCTTTGAGCAATCGCTCATAACTTTGTGCTAACTATATTATTCTTATAAATTCTCCGCTTATTCTTCTGTTTACAAATGTCCATGTTATTCCAAATGACCACTTTATTTGGAAAATAAATTTGCTAATGTCATTCTCTGTTATGGCGATTGTGATAAATGTCCCCTATTAAACAATGTAGAGGATTTCGTAAAGGGTAAGTACGTCACCGTAATAGACTACAATATCTGGGGATGATGCAGTTTATGCATCACGGAAAGTTCCAACCAAAAATCTTGGTTGGTTTGTCTGTCTGATTGGCTGCGAGCTACCATGACGCTTTGGTACTCTGCAACATGGCAGTTCTATCAAAAGCCATGAGTCTCCAGTGGCGATTAACTGCAATCCTTTGGTCCCTGGGTTTTTCAAAATTACTCAATCAAACTATGGCTACTGAGAGCATGATTTGGGACGGGTGTGCTGGTCATTAACAGCGATTGTAAGTGCGTGTACTTAACGCCATCTTTTCGGAAATAAAAAAAAAATGATCACCTGTAGCAGTGATTACAGAGTGTATGACAATATGGGATTGTGTGATAGAAGTCGAGGGGAAAGTGAGAACAGTTCACTCAAATAGAAATATCGAGTTTCACGTGGAAAAAGAGAAGGAAGAATGTAAACAGGGATATGATTGGTTGGACGGGAGGAAGTTAGGAAAAACGATAAGTTAGAAGGTCAGTCTAGATGGGACGATCACTCAATGCGGACGGTGGCTTTGGCAACCGATACCGTGAGTTGTAGCCAGGTTAGTAACACAAAACAGTGTGGTAGAGTTAGTCAGTTTGTGCTTGGCAGTTGAGCGGAACGGACCTGGCACATGGGTCAATGTTAAGTAAACTTGTGTTACCAGTATAGAGGCCAGTAGAGGTAGTTGTGACACAGTGTATGTGTTACGCCTCATTGTTAACAAGTATTGTGAGAAGTGCAGCCGACACACTACTGTGGTTGGAAGTGTACAATGTTGTGCGAGGGTGATATTCCATAAATAAACCTTGATTGTGTACTTTTTAAATGACGTTCCATTGACTACTTACTCAAGGCAGTCTGTATGTGTCTGTGCCTAGCGAAAAACGAAAGCTGTGGGAGGGGGGGGGAGGTGTGGGGGAACCAAGCACAGGCCCGGCGAAGCAGTGACGGTCTTAACAACAAAACAGCGCGAAGTTCAAGGTTATACGATCACGACGGACAAGTGACTCGGGCCACTAGAAGGTTCCTGCAGGAGTCAAGCCTAACGCTGACTGAAGTGTGTCAGTCCATGAAGGTGTCAACAAGCAAATGTGATACAGGGCAGTGCAGTGTCCAGGCAATCGAGCATCAAGATATGTCACCGTTGATTCATTGTTAACACTGGTATACACCTGCCAGACACTGGTATACACCTGCCAGACACTGGTATACACCTGCCAGACTGCCCTGACTGTAGCGATGTCAATTCTTGCACGAGACGTTTTCAAATGAATCTCACCCGAGCTGTGCCAAGTGGACGGGCATGCGGATGTCACATCTGACGTAATAAGCACACACTAACGCGCATTGTGTGTTCATTCTCTGCACAGTATTCGTGGTTTTGCTTCAGACCGTTGGACAAATGGCCCGTGTGATGCAATATCCCTCAGCATTTTTGTTTACCTTGAAGAGCTTCCATAGTCTAGACTTGAAGAGCTTGGTGTGAACGTGAATGTCATCCACTACAAAGATACACTAGACAACCTGCATACATACATCAAGAATAAGTGATCCGGCATAAGTGTTTTCGCGTGGCGAGATTCTGTTGCATGACAATGCTCGTCCACATGTCACGAACATTGTACATGAGGCACAAGCAAGGGAACGGTGGGAAGTTCTGCAACACCAGAATACAGCACCAGACTACAACACCCACGCTATAACCCTGATTTGTCAACATGTGACATTTGTTAGGGCCCTTAAATAATCTCTAAAGGTACAACGACCCAACTCCGATGCGGATCTCAAGGCCTGGATGACTAAATGGTTCAACGAAAACAACACAAATAAGTTCTCTCTGACTGCCCAGTGCGATGTGTGTCTAAATGCCTATAAGGCATTTTTATAGCTTATGACGTCACAAATCATGGTGTCAAAACTTAAACAAAAAAAAACCTTACCGGAAGTCTCAGGGGCTTGACTGTCCATGCAAGAAACTGATTAGCCGCGTGATACCCTATTCTTACTACTTTTGAGACCGACATTCTCTCCACAACAACTTCGCCTTGCCCTAGACACGCTCACATAGTAACAACCACTACGGAAGGGGAAATAACACACGACTTATTGGGTTTACACAAAATCGACATAAAAAAAGACATGAACATAAAAGACACCAATATCTTTTGAGATAATGAACAAAAAAGTTGCGTAATGGTAAAACCGCTAGGTTAGACATAACATGGCAGTTCAACTTTAACTGTTTCTCTCTCTCTCTCTCTCTCTCTCTCTCTCTCTCTCTGCGATCAGGCGATCAGGGCTCAATCAGAGTAGGACTCCAGACTCTCACACGAAGACAGCTGTCTGTTTAAGCCTGTTAGATCCACTCCGCATGAATCCCTGTTAAAACGTTGCACTGTGTTCTGCGCCAGTGGCCCAGTGGTTCCGATTTCAGCCAGCATTTTGTTCAGATTTGCTTTCTTTAGCCTTTGATTGTCCCCAATCTTCCTGCAAGGCAGCAGATGATCTTTTCTGTAGGGGGGATTCTGCCCTTAGATGGTCGGCCCTCCCAGGTTTACGAGCACCATCTGCCCGAGTCACTAGATGTGACTAACACAGACATGCGACTTGTAATATGAGGAAACTGCAACAAGGAACACTTTTCATGCACAGCCTCCAACTGTTCCCGCCGCCTATCCCCATATACCGGTAAGTCACGTCCTCTTGAAAATGATGATCGTCGTAGCACTTGATGATGTTAGGCCATCGTTGATGACTCCAATTCCGAACATATAGAGACACAGTCAGTCGTCAAATTATCCTCGTCGCACATCAAAGAGCAGACCGTAAGATTTGCGCACGGCCGGTTTAGGGAACCATTACGATGACGTAGCACACAACAATGTCGCCGAACATACAATCTCGCTCCCTTTAGATTTCTGTCTGATTACTCTAGTGTAAGCAGCCTACGACGAACAAAACACGAAGCAAATTCCCCAAAGAGACAAAACAGCGGCTGACGAAGTAGTTTACATTAATGTGTAACTGTTTTAGTTCTGAAGATTAATTAAATCTGAGAGAAATGGAAAGTGCATTTGACGTTAAGATTTCTTGAAGTAGATTCTATGCAAAGAAAATATAATCTTGGTTTGTAAAGCGATCTAGACATACAGTATTATTTATTTATCCTGCAGCCTTTGGGCTTTTCTTTCTTTTTTTCCCAGAACAATGAATGCTGGATAGTCTATGGGCTTCCTATCCACTTTGTTTACTAACCATTTATTTTGAAATGTGGCAGCAGTTCCTTCATTATTACATACTTTGTTTGATTTAAAAAAAAAAATCAACCGCCAAATATTTTTCACGTGCTTAATTTGCACCCGGTACCTATGGTTCTGTCTTCCGTCGACGATAAGACTAGGCACTCAGTTATATCATCATCTAAGTTGATGGATCACTGTGACAAATAATTGATGACAGCACACGATTGAAACAAGATGATCAGTAGCAAGAAACAAGCACATCTACAACAATTCTCGGGAGTACGTGACATCCAGTATATGGTATACAACAGACACAACTAAACATCAATACAATGATGTATATTCTTGTCTACAACAATTGATTCCTACCGTCTGATACGTCGACAAAACAGCTTATTCCAGATACTGAAACGTGAGGATGAAGTTCAAGGTTGTTTTCGTGATTCAGGTACAGCTGTCACAGCAGAATTTTTGTGGTGCTTACCGTTCTTGGCAAAGTTAAACGCTAAATAGCAAAGATGGCCGAAAATGGAGAGTCTAACATTCCTGCTCCTTGTGCCTTCCTCGTGTCGAAAGGACATTAGACATATAAACTGTCAGATAAACTGTCAGACCTATAGATATATTTGAATATTAATTTTATCAACAATCTAGCCCCAGAAGCTGCAAAATCATCAACAACAGGGAACAGCAAAGTTCTACAGTCTGTAATGAAACATTTGAGGAATCATTCACCTACAACTAATGTCTCTATCAAAGACATGAAAGGTGAAATCTTGCTCTCAGAGGGAAAACAGAAATAAAGATGTGTAGAACATTTCAAAGAAATATTAAATAGACACAACCATTAAATATTCAGCATCTCGATGAGGTAGTTGCTTTATCTACTTTAGATGTGTCATATGAAGAATTTTCACTTGATAAACAATCCATCAAGGGACAAAAGAAATAACAAGGTATCAGGAGATGAGAATATCTCAGGAGAAATACTAAAAGTGACAGAAGAAAACACCTGAAATCATCTATTGACTCTGTTCAATGAAGTGTGGCACAATGAATCTCCACAACAATGGGCCAATGACATGATTGTGAAGCTCCTTAAAAGGGGAGATCTATCAGATTGTAACAACTATAGTCCGTTTCATAAGGCGTGCCCAACTTTTAAAATCGATATATTTTAAACCGCTTTTTATAAGCTTTTCAAAATTTGCATGTAAAGTTATAATGATTAGAACCCAACAGGGAATTGTACATAAAAAAACAACATTTGGTTATTATTGTTGCTTATTTGATTTATATAAATTTATAACGAACCATTGATGTAGTCAAAACTTAATGTTTACAGTATTTAAGTTAAAAAAAGCGATTAAAAATCCATACACGGTCAAATTGACGATTTTGCACGCTTTCAACGTGAGTTTTCTGACACAATTAGACACTTGTAGAAAACACGAGGCATTGTGTGTTCCATTTCCGTTCATTCAGCGGCGAAGCCGTCCTCGAACTGAGCAGACAATAATTCTCCTGGTGTTTTGTCTTATCCAATTATTTCCCCATTACGGCCACGCCTTTACCTAGTGAAAATTAATCATAGACCAGCAACTACGGTAATTTCTATTCTTTAGGGCTTCACAATTTACAATTGTGACAAACATCAAAGAAATTCGCCGCTTTAAGAAAACTGCAGCTGCAAGATATTTGTTAAATATACATTTAAAGGGTCTTTTGCATTCTAATAACATTTGGAAAATTTCAACAGTCTTTAACAAATGTTTACTGCGTAATAGCGTTTTGAAGTTGGGCACATGATTTGAAACGAACTATAGTGAGGAATCACATTAATGTCTTTATCTAGTCAACTCTTCAGCAGCATGATACTAGAAAGACTGAAGAAGTCAGTAGATAAAAGACTTAAGAGAAGAACAAAGCGGAATTCAGACAGTCGGTCATGTATAGATCACATTTTCACTCTCAGAACCATCGTTGAGGAATCATTACAATTCTACTCATTATTAAATTTCTGGACTTCCAAACCGCATTCAATAGTTTACACCGACCTACAATATAGAAAATCCCTTAAGTCTATGGGGTTTCCCACAAAATATGTGAATATTATGAAAGCCCTTTATTTTCTGGTTGAGTTTTCTGTGTGAGAATGAAAACGCAAAACCAACTGTTCTCAGTAGAAACAGGGATGTGCCGTGTCACCGCTTGTATTTGAAACTGTAGTTGACTGTGTCATGTGAACATCCATATAAGAGAGGCATGTAGACATTGAGTGGATTGATAACAAAATACTGCAAGACCTTGACTTCGTAGAATACTTGACACTCTTCAGCTCAATATGCCCTGTTGCTCAAAATGAATGACTCTACAATATTTCTGGTCAATTATGCCCCTACATCAACATGACCAAACGAAATTCCCGGATGTTACCAAAAGAGTCTTTGACATTGAGTGGACAGATTTTACCTACATAGGCAGCACAATGTCCAGCGACTAGTCTTACTGTCTGTTAAGCGTTTCGACTAGTAACTAGTCTTACTGTCTTCTCATTGTTTCATCTACCAGTCTAGTGACCAGTCTTACTGTCTGTTAATGGTTTCGACTAGTGACTAGTCTTACTGTCTTCTCATTGTTTCATCTACCAGTCTAGTGACTAGTCTCACTGTCTTCTCATTGTTTCATATGCCAGTCTAGTGACTAGTCTTACTGTCTAATCGGTGTTTCGTCGACAAGTCTAACGACTAGTTTTACTGTCTAATCGGTGTTTCGTCGACAAGTCTAACGACTAGTTTTACTGTCTAATCGGTGTTTCGTCGACAAGTCTAGTTTTACTGTCTAATCGGTGTTTCGTCGACAAGTCTAACGACTTGTTTTACTGTCTAATTGGTGTTTCGTCATCAGTGAACTGATGTTCTGAGGGATTGTACTTATTGAACTGATGTTCTGAGGGATTGTACTTATTGAACTGATGTTCTGAGGGATTGTACTTATTAAACTGATGTTCTGAGGGATTGTACTTATTGAACTGATGTTCTGATGGATTGTACTTATTGAACTGATGTTCTGATGGATTGTACTTATTGAACTGATGTTCTGAGGGATTGTACTTATTCACCTGATGTTCTGATGGATTGTACTTATTGAACTGATGTTCTAATGGATTGTACTTATTGAACTGATGTTCTAATGGATTGTACTTATTGAACTGATGTTCTGATGGATTGTACTTATTGAACTGATGTTCTGATGGATTGTACTTATTGAACTGATGTTCTGAGGGATTGTACTTATTGAACTGATGTTCTGATGGATTGTACTTATTGAACTGATGTTCTGATGGATTGTACTTATTGAACTGATGTTCTAATGGATTGTGCTTAATGAACTGATGTTATGTGGGACAGTACTTAGTGAACTGATGTTCTGAGGGATTGTACTTAATGAACTGATGTTATGTGGGACAGTACTTAGTGAACTGATGTTCTGAGGGATTGTACTTAATGAACTGATGTTATGTGGGACAATGCTTAATGAACTGATGTTTTGAGGGAATGTACTTAATGAACTGATGTTATGTGGGACAGTACTTAGTGAACTGATGTTCTGAGGGATTGTAATTAATGAACTGATATGTGGGACAGTACTTAGTGAACTGATGTTCTGAGGGATTGTAATTAATGAACTGTTTTGTGGGACAGTACTTAGTGAACTGATGTTCTGAGGGATTGTAATTAATGAACTGATATGTGGGACAGTACTTAGTGAACTGATGTTCTGAGGGATTGTAATTAATGAACTGATATTTGGGACAGTACTTAGTGAACTGATGTTCTGAGGGATTGTAACTAATGAACTGATATGTGGGACAGTACTTAGTGAACTGATGTTCTGAGGGATTGTAATTAATGAACTGATATGTGGGACAGTACTTAGTGAACTGATGTTCTGAGGGATTGTAATTAATGAACTGATATGTGGGACAGTACTTAGTGAACTGATGTTCTGAGGGATTGTAATTAATGAACTGTTATGTGGGACAGTACTTAGTGAACTGATGTTCTGAGGGATTGTAATTAATGGACTGTTATGTGGGACAGTACTTAGT
The DNA here is from genome assembly GCA_032433765.1 of Megaustenia siamemsis. Classification (NCBI taxonomy): domain Eukaryota; kingdom Metazoa; phylum Mollusca; class Gastropoda; order Stylommatophora; family Ariophantidae; genus Megaustenia; species Megaustenia siamemsis. The sequence continues at coordinate 43,484,276 of JAVIAB010000106.1, read as the reverse complement.
GAACTGAGGATCTGTACATACATGGTCTTTACTTAGCTACCTATGCTACATTTTAAAGGTGGTATTGCTGTATCACAACAAGTTTAACACAATATACTTCCCCTGGAACATCTCACAACATTCATAGCACAGGGCAGCTAACATCACACAACATTCATAGCACAGGGCAGCTAACATCACACAACATTCATAGCACAGGGCAGCTAATATCACACAACATTCATAGCACAGGGCAGCTAACATCTCACAACATTCATAGCACAGGGCAGCTAACATCACACAACATTCATAGCATAGGGCGGCTAACATCACACAACATGCATAGCACAGGGCAGCTAATATCACACAACATTCATAGCACAGGGTAGCTAACATCACACAACATTCATAGCACATGGCAGCTAACATCTCACAACATTCAGAGCACAGAGCAGCTAACATCTCACAACATTCATAGCACAGAGCAGCTAACATCTCACAACATTCATAGCACAGGGCAGCTAATATCACACAACATTCATAGCACAGGGCAGCTAACATCTCACAACATTCATAGCACAGGGCAGCTAACATCACACAACATTCATAGCATAGGGCGGCTAACATCACACAACATTCATAGCACAGGGCAGCTAATATCACACAACATTCATAGCACAGGGTAGCTAACATCACACAACATTCATAGCACAGAGCAGCTAACATCTCACAAAATTCATAGCACAGAGCAGCTAACATCTCACAACATTCAGAGCACAGAGCAGCTAACATCTCACAACATTCAGAGCACAGAGCAGCTAACATCTCATAACATTCATAGCACAGAGCAGCTAACATCTCACAACATTTTCACGTCCTTTGATCGAGTTCAGGGAGCCAGAAACTCCCTACTCGAGAATGTGTCTTCACAGCTCAGCTCTTTGACGGGGATGCCGCACCGACCTCAACTCAGGTCTTCGTGTTGATATTCGCGGTGATACATGGCCTCTTGTTACAATGTTCATTGACTGTGAAACAGCTCTGAAAGTTGATGCATTTCAAAATTAGAGCTGAGACCATCAAACATATGTCACTTTATGTATGTCGCGGCAATTTGCTGTTTAGGAAATTCTTTCACAAGGTATTTTTGCTCTATATGTGAGCTTGTTGATTCACTTAGATCAATAGGAGAGCTTGTTGATTCACTTAGATCAATAGGAGAGCTTGTTGATTCACTTAGATCTATAGGAGAGCTTGTTGATTCACTTAGATCTACAGGAGAGCTTGTTGATTCACTTAGATCAATAGGAGAGCTTGTTGATTCACTTAGATCAATAGGAGAGCTTGTGGATTCACTTAGATCAATAGGAGAGCTTGTTGATTCACTTTGATCAATATGAGTGCTTGTTGATTCACTTAGATCAATAGGAGAGCTTATTGATTCACTTAGATCAATAGGAGAGCTTGTTGATTCACTTAGATCTTTAGGAGAGCTTGTTGATTCACTTAGATCTATCTATAGAAGAGCTTGTTGATTCATTTAGATCTATAGGAGAGCTTGTTGATTCATTTAGATCAATATGAGAGCTTGTTGATTCACTTAGATCAATAGGGGAGCTTGTTGATTCACTTAGATCTATAGGAGAGCTTGTTGATACATTTAGATCAATAGGAGAGCTTGTTGATTCACTTAGATCAATATGAGAGCTTGCTGATTCATTTAGATCTATAGGAGAGATTGTTGATTCACTTAAATCTATAGGAGAGCTTGTTGATTCATTTAGATCAATAGGAGAGCTTGTTGATTAATTTAGATCTATAGGAGAGCTTGTTGATTCATTTATATCTATAGGAGAGCTTTTTGATTAATTTAGATCAATTGGAGAGCTTGTTGATTCACTTAGGTCTATACTAGAGCTTGTTGATTCACTTAGATCTATACTAGAGCTTGTTGATTCACTTAGATCAATACTAGAGCTTGTTTATTCACTTAGATCTATACTAGAGCTTGTTGATTCACTTAGATCAATACTAGAGCTTGTTGATTCACTTAGATCTATTGGAGAGCTTGTTGATTCATTTAGATCAATATGAGAGTTTGTTGATTCACTTAGATCAATAGGAGAGCTTGTTGATTCACTTAGATCAATATGAGAGCTTGTTGATTCATTAAAATCAATATGGGAGTTTGTTGATTCACTTAGATAAATATGAGAGCTTGTTGATTAACTTGGATCAATAGGAGAGCTTGTTGATTCATTTAGATCAATATGAGTGCTTGTTGATTCACTTAGATCAATAGGAGAGTTTGTTGATTCACTTAGATCAATATCAGAGGTTTTTGATTAACTTGGATCAATATGAGAGGTTGTTGATTCACTTGGATCAATATGAGAGGTTGCTGATTCACTTAGATCAATATGAGAGGTTGTTGATTCACTTGGATCAATATGAGAGGTTGTTGATTCACTTAGATCAATATGAGAGCTAGTTGATTCACTTAGATCAATATGAGAGCTTGTTGATTCACTTAGATCAATATGAGAGGTTGTTGATTCACTTAGATCAATATGAGAGCTTGTTGATTCACTTAGATCAATATGAGAGCTTGTTGATTCATTTAAATCAATATGAGAGCTTGTTGATTCATTTAGATCAATATGAGTGCTTGTCGATTCATTTAGATCAATATGAGAGCTTGTTGATTCACTTAGATCAATATGAGAGCTTGTTGATTCACTCAGATCAATATGAGAGCTTGTTGATTCATTTAAATCAATATGAGAGCTTGTTGATTCACTTAGATAAATATGAGAGCTTGTTGATTCACTTAGATCTACAGGAGAGCTTGTTGATTTACTTACATCAATATGAGAGTTTATTTATTCACTTAGATCTACAGGAGAGCTTGTTGATTTACTTACATCAATATGATAGTTTATTGATTCACTTAGATCTACAGGAGAGCTTGTTGATTCACTTAGATCTACAGGAGAGCTTGTTGATTCACTTAGATCTACAGGAGAGCTTGTTGATTCACTTAGATCTACAGGAGAGCTTGTTGATTCACTTAGATCTACAGGAGAGCTTGTTGATTCACTTAGATCTACAGGAGAGCTTGTTGATTCACTTAGATCTACAGGAGAGCTTGTTGATTCACTTAGTTTTGTAGAAGAGCTGATTCCTTATAATTTTGTCTACCATAAAGCTCTCTGTGGACTCATACCTTATCTGACTGTTCATAAATAAAGAGCGTGCCACCTATGTTACTGTGCTTGGATCTGTACGTGTGAACACATGGACCATCTGTAAACTGAGACTTTTGACCCCGACTCTACTCTGGACACTGATCACATACGGCAGATCGACGAGACGAGATTTCCCTTTTGATTTAACACCAAGAGCCAGCAATAGCACAACATCTGTAAGCCTTATTGTTCACTGTCACAGCTTGGTCCACTCACTAGCACAAACTGGTAGGCATCGAACTCAACTCGATAGGGCCAAGATTGTCATGCATCACTAAAACACTGTGTGCTGTTCACGCTCGACAAACCCCTTTGCCATGTGCACATCTCGTCACACATCGCTAAACTGCGTGCTGCTCACGATCGACAAACCATTTTTTGGCAGGCACTTCTCGTGACACATCTGTTACGTCGGCGAATGAAACTGTTTCTCAGACCATCATTTGTGCACCTCTGTACACATCTTCGCTACGTTACAAACGCTTTTTGTAAAATCATGATTACATGGAAGGCTAAACGCGTTGCTCTAACGACAAATAAATCAGAATGACTGTCTCATACAACAAGCACAATGGATTGAGTCTCTACCCAAATGTAACACAATATATGAAAACTTTACTTTAACATAATACACAGAACAAATCACTATTCAAATATAACACAGTGATTGAATCGCTACTCTAATGTAATGCACTAATTGAATCGCAACTCTATTGTAACACACGAACTTAATCCCTACTCGCATATAGCACAAGGATTGAATCGCTTTGTTTCTTTGGTTATGGAAGACCCCGGTATCACTGCAAATGAATTAAAATCCATAATTGCTCAACCGCCCGTGCCAGTGGAATCATCCGAATTACTATCTCATCTCCTAAACGAAGAAAGGTAGCTGTAGTCCCCATCATAGCAGTCTCAGCACACGCCAAAATACACAAGGCGAAACCACACAGAAAGTGAACACAGCCAACTATTCTCTGTTATACGATATCATCATTCATCGTAAACAATTGGAATATCGAAACATGATCAAAACGGATGAAGCACACAGCTCACGGTGTGCACAGAACACCTACCTCAGTAGCTCATGCAACAAGCCGGACTTGGAATATAAGGAAACTGCAACAAGGAACACTGTCATACTTAGCCTTCAATGGTTCCTGCCGCCTATCTACCATATTGACCAGAAGTTCACGTCCTCCTGAAAATGATGATCGTCATATTTTTAAAATGTATAGAGCTTGATGATGTTAAGACATCGTTTTTGACTCCAAATTCGAACATATAAAACACAGTTAGTCAGATTATCCCCGTCGCACATGAAACAACAGACCGTAAGATTAGCGTATGGCCGGTCTTGGGATATACGATGAGCCATTATGATGATGTAGTACATAACAATGGCAGCGACCTAAGATTCTGATTACTCTAGTGAATGCAGCCTACAAAGAAGGAATCACGGTGCAAATTTCATAAAGAGATAAAACTGCGGCTGACTTGACGAAATAGTTCACATTAATGAGGTTGTAACATGTAAATAACTTGCGTCAAGCAATTCCAACAACTGTCATGAACAGAACTCAATGTGACGTAAAGCGCAGATCAGCTCTAGACGGTGGAAGGTCGCATTCACAACACTTGATTTGTCAAAAAGGAATATTGCCATGCGTGCTACTCCGCTTCATCGGCGCAGATGTGTTAAGTAGAACATCATTTTGACTTTAACGCAGAAAAGTGCAATGGAGAGCCTAAATTAATCTTACCCCAAATGCACTTTCAGCAGCGATCGAGAGAACGTGAACTAGATCCACCATCTTGGAAATGGAAGTCGCCGTTTGAATCGCTACTCTAAAGTAACACATGGATTGAATCGCTACTCAAATATAACACACGAATTGGACCACTACCACACCCCACATTGAGGCTCCTAACTTCACTCCACTATGACAGTCAAGATGTGTCAATGATAAGTTGAGGCTCTACACTCCACTCCCCCTACAACAGTAATGATGCACCCACGATAAGTGGAGACTCTACACTCCACTCCCATACAGCAATAATGTTACTACAAGGAACCTCGTGAGCTTCACTTTCCCTTTCATTGTTTAACTGAGATCCTAGTTAGCACACAGTGTCGTGGGTGCAGCGAGGCCCTCACAAGGGCTGACGGAGAGCTTTAGCCGAGGGCTTGAATTAGTGTTGGGTCCGGCCAGCCAAGTGAGATGAGCAGATGCTGGCTATATTTGTTCTGTCTATCACATTCGCGTGTTGAGCTGATTACTATATTAGGCATCACATTAGAATGTTGATTCAAAATGCAAAGAAGGACGTCAGCGCGGTCAAGGTCATGACCAGGGCGAAACTCCAGCAATCGTTCTGGCTGAAATAGACTTTGGTGCTGGAATATGCTCACTCTCTCGTCAACGCTGATCGCAGGGTTGGGAAGGATCCAGAACGAGACCATAAACACAGTGCTGGGATGTTCAGGAGAATTTGTGTGTGAACATAATGTAGGGTGGGGACAACTGTGTGAACATAATGTAGGGTGGGGACAACTGTGTGAACATAATGTAGGGTGGGGACAACTGTGTGAACATAATGTAGGGTGGGGACAACTGTGTGAACATAATGTAGGGTGGGGACAACTGTGTGAACATAATGTAGGGTGGGGACAACTGTGTGAACATAATGTAGGGTGGGGACAACTGTGTGAACAGATGTAGGGTGGGGACAACTGTGTGAACATAATGTAGGGTGGGGGACAATTGTGAACAGAGTACAGGGTGAGGACAAATGTGTAAACAATATACAGGGTGGTGGCACAATTGTGAACAGAGTACAGGGTGAGGACAAATGTGTAAACAATATACAGGGTGGTGGCACAATTGTGAACAGAGTACAGGGTGAGGACAAATGTGTAAACAATATACAGGGTGGTGGCACAATTGTGAACAGAGTACAGGGTGGGGACAAATGTGTAAACAATATACAGGGTGGTGGCACAATTGTGAACAGAGTACAGTTTGAGGACAAATGTATGAACGTTGTCAGAAAAACAAAGGAAAAAGCCACACTGACGACTACCATTGCCGAGGAGAGGGCCAACTTCGGGAACACTATCTTCAGACGTACACCGACTATGCTGCAGTTCTACCACAAATCTGGCCCAACATCATAGACTTACAACCAAAACTATGGGGACAGCTTCGTCCTGGTGACACGGGATAGAGCATACATAGCATGAGAAAATACTTCTCGACGCTGGGAGCGACAATGAAAGAGAGAGAGAGAGAGAGAGAGAGAGAGAGAGAGAGAGAGAGAGAAATGTATAATTTAATATCAACCAGTACTGCCGTTTTTTTCTCTACGTGACAAATGTTTTTATCTTATTCCAACGTCATGTAAAACAAGCGCTGATAACCTCATAAATCAATTCTGATTTATTCATTAACGAGTTGTTGCCCTTACACATATATTTATCCTATGACACATTAAACAACATTAAGGAAATCAAACTTTGTTGAGTCTAATTCGATATCTTCTTCGTCTACTTCATCGATCATGACGTCATTCAGACTAGGATTCCGGACTATCTTATGAAGGCAGCTGTCTGTTTAAGTGATTCAGTTGCCCCGTTTAGTTTCTATTCCAGGGAGGTGGGTGTGGACCACATTGACCTCCTCAGGTCTGTGTACTGGGGGCAATCCTGTAGAACATGTTTTGTTGTCATGTTATCCAGTGTACAGTGACATTGGCTGCTAGTACCTATTTTGAGTTTGGTGAACATGTGGTTTCTCATTCTGTTGTGGCCAGTGCGTAGGCGAAGTATGATGACTTGATCTCTCCTTGATAGTTGATGGTATCCGTCTCTCTCGTTATACTTTGGGTGTTCTCGTTTCCATTTCTCATGGCATTGGTCTTTGATGATGGACTTGGCTTCGTCGTAGCTGACCAGATGGTTCTCTTGTGGTAATCTCCCTCCCTCTTTAGCTACTTTGTCTGCGCGTTCGTTTCCGTGTATATTACAGTGTGATGGTATCCACTGGATGACCTCTCTCTGGAAGTTATTGCATAGTTGGTCTAGGGTTGTTCTCAAGTCATCTAGCTCACTGTTCCTGAGAGTTTTTACAGCTGTTAGGACTGATAGTGCACCAGTCAGTATCACCAAATTCTTGTGCATGTTATTTTTGTGTTAGATAGCCAGTTTTGCAGCGTCTTTGGGGGCTTCAGTTTCTGCTTTATAGTTGTTTGAGAATTTCCCAGTAGCTATTGACTTGGTGATCTCTTCCTGGTTATTCAGCCTCAGGAACACACCTCCTCATCCATTTCTGGTGGCCTTTGTAGCAGAGCCATCTGTGTATATGTGTGACCAGGAGGCCTGTGGGTAGTTGTTTGTGTGTTTTTCTGCTATGTGTTTTCTCTCTGTGTCTGTTTGTGTGCCTTTTTTCATGATTCCTTTTATGTCTTCCTTAAATTCTGGTATTTTGTGTTTCCCATGAGAATTCATATCAGATGTGCTTATGGGTTTCGACATTGTTTGGGACAGCACTGGGTCACTAGTTGCCAGTTCTTTAGAGATTGCAGCGAAGTTGCTCCTCTTTAGTCTTCCTTTTCCGAAACCAGTTATTCTTTGGTGCATGGGGTGGTTAGGGAGCCTTTTATATTTCTCCCCTTGTTGCATTACTTTAGTTTTCCGTCTGTCTTCTAAGGGTTGTAAATCTGTTATTGTTTCTAGAGTCTCGATAGGTGTAGATTTCATAGCACCAGTGATGATACGAGCAGCCTAGTTTTGTGTTCTGTTAATTTTGCTAAGGTGTGATTTGGAAGCTGTAGCCCAGGCTGTGACTCCATACTCTAGGACTGGTCTTACACTTCCTACGTATAGTCATTTCAAGATATTGCTGTCTGCTCCCCTTCCGGTCCTGCCAATTTCTTCATGATATCTGTTCGTTTTCTGGCTCTTTTGTTTGCTTTGTCTATCTGATTTATCTATGTCCTATATTTATCTATGTTCTACGATCCATGGTGACGTCAAGATATGTTGGGTTTTGGTCAATAGGAAGTGTGTGGTCTTTTATCTTCAAGTTTGCAGAGAGTGTGTTTCTTGATAGGCTGAAAATTGTGTATATAGTGTTTTTTCGTTAATTGGTAGTAACCAGGTGTTCGTCCATTTTTCAAGTTTTCCTAGGGCATCTTGCATTCTTGAGCTAGCCACTGACATAGATTCTTCACGTGCCCATATCGCCAGGTCGTCTGCGTACATTGATGAGTGTGTTCTGGGTGGAATGTCCATTACGATGTCATTTATGCAAATTAAGAAGAGCGTTGGGGATAGGACATACCTTGTGGGACACCTTGTTCGATTCTGGCTTTCTTACTTAGTTGTCCATGTACTTCTACTCTGACCTTTCTGTCTTGTAGGTATGTTAATTACAATCCAATTTAATAGACGGCCTTGGATGCCAAGTCTGAGAAGCTTGTTCTTTAATCCTTCTCCCCATACCCTATCAAAAGCCTTCACCATGTCGACCCACACTGTCAGTGTGTGTTTCTTTTCTTGTAGAGCATCTTCTATTTCCTGTGCGATGTAGGTGATCAGGTCTTCAGTTGCTCTGTGCTGACTGTAATCACTTTGTTGTGGTATGATTTGTTGTTTGTCTCCAAATGCCACATGAGTCTTCTCTCTCTCTTTCTCTCTCTCTCTCTCTCTCTCTCTGCGATCAAGTCTCAATCAGAGTAAGATTCCAGACTCTCTCATGAAGTCAGCTGTCTGTTTAAGTGATTCGATTGCCCCATATAGTTTCTCTTCTAGGGAGGTGGGCGTGGACCACATTGCTCTTCTCAGGTCTGTGTACTGGGGGCAATCCTGTAGAACATGTTTTGTAGTCATATTGTCCAGTGTACAGTGGCATAGGCTGGTTGTACCTATTTTGAATTTGGTGAACATGTGATTTCTCATTCTATTGTGGCCAGTGCGTAGGCGAAGTATGATGACTTGATCCCTCCTTGACGGTTGATGGTATCCGTCACTCTCGTTATGCTTTGTGTGTTTTCGTTTCCATTTTTCATGGTACTGACCTTTGAGGGTGGATTTGGCTTCATCATAACTGAACGGATGGTTCTCTTGTGGTAATCTCCCTCCCTCTTTAGCTAATTTGTCTGCGCGTTCGTTCCCGTGTATATTACAGTGTGATGGTATCCACTGAATGACTACTCTCAGGAAGTTATTGCATAGTTGGTCCAGTGTTGTTCTCAAGTCATCTAGTTCATTGTTCTTGAGGCTTTTTAGAGCTGATAGTACTGACAGTGCATCAGTCAGAATGAGTCTTCTGGTGACCAGCCTTTCCATGAGTTTGCTCAGGCAGCTCAGTAGTTGTGTGTGCTACGTCATCGTAATGGCTCATCATAGACCGGCCATGCCCTAATCTTACGGTCTGTTGTTTGATGTGCGACGGGGATAATCTGACGACTAACTGTGTGTTTATATGTTCGGAATTGGAGTCAAAAACGATGGTCTAACATCATCACATGCTATACATTAAAAAAAAAAAGATGACGATCATCATTTTCTGGAGGACGTGAACTTCCGATATATGGTGAATAGGTGGCAGGAATCATTGAAGGCTATATATGAGTAGTGTACCTTGTTGCAGTAGCTACTGAGTTAAGTGCTCTGTGCACACCGTGAGCTGTGTGTCTCATCCGTTTTGATCATGTTTCGATATTCAGATGAATGATGATATCGAATGACAGGGAACAATTGGCTGTGTTCGCTTTTTGCGCGGTTTCGCCTTGTGTCTTTTGGCGTGTGCTGAGACTGCTGCGATGGGGACTATAGTTGCCTTTCTTTGCTTGGGGGATGAGATGTTAATTCTGATGATTACGCTGGCACGGGCGGTTGAGCAATTATGGATTTTGATTCGTTTGCAGCGATACCGGGGCCTTCCATAACCAAAGAACCAAAGCTCAGTAGGCTAATTGGTCTGTAGCTACTTGGGTCCAGTGGGTCTTTTCCATGTTTGAGGATGGGCACCATAATGGTTTCTTTCCAGGTTGCCGGCATTTGACCTCTCTTCCAGCTGGAATTTATTATCCTTAGAATCTGGCCCTTGGCGTTCTGTCCCAGTTTTATGAGCATTTCATTGGTGATTCCATCTTTCCCAGGGGAACTCTTGAGCTTCAATCCTTTGAGGGCTACATCAAGTTCTGTTGGGGTAAAGATGGTCGTCTGGTGTTCTTCTGGTGCTAAAGGCATGTGTTTTGCATCTCGGTTTTCCTTTCTTGCAGCTTTCTGTTGGTCTTTTGGAATGTTTATTCTATTTATGTTTTTGTAAATTTCTATCAGCATGTTTGCTGCCCTTTTGTCTGTGTGGATGTTCTGATTGTGTGCTAATGTTATTGAAGGTCGGCAGTTGCTTTCATCGCTCAGAGCTTTCGCAAGTTTCCAGAGTTTGTGTCCACTTTTGTCTAGATTGAAGCTCTCTGTTTTGTCCTTCCAGCTCTGTCTTGCTGATATCTTGACCTCTCTTCTGTATTTGGCAGAGGCTGCTTTATAGGCTATGTTGCTCTCTGTGCTGTGTGATGTTTCAACTAGTTCTCTGGCAGAGTTCAGTTCCTCTTATAGTCTTTGTATTTCCTTGCTTCAGTATGGCTTGTAGTTTCTTTTTGCTCCTCTAGGAATGGATTCTTTAGCAGCTCTCATGATTCCCTTTGTTAACTCCTCTATCATATTAGCCACAAAAAAGCCACACTGACGACTGCCACTGCCGAAGAGAGGGCCGACCTCGGGAACACTATCTTCAGACGTACACCGACTATGCTGCAGTTCTACGACAAATCTGGCCCAACATCATAGACTTACAACCAAATCTATGGGGACAGCTTCGTCCTAGTGACACGGGATAGAGCATACATAGCATGAGAAAATACTTCTCGACGCTGCGAGCGACAATGAAAGAGAGAGAGAGAGAGAGAGAGAGAGAGAGAGAGAGAGAGAGAGAGAGAGAGAAAGAGAGAGAGAGAGAGAGAAGAGAGAGAGAGAAAGAGAGAGAGAGAGAGAGAGGGGTATGATTTAATATCTACCTGTTCTGGCGTTTTTGTTTACTGACGTGACAAATGTTTTTATCATCTTCTTAAATTAATGTAAAACAAGCGCAGATAACCTCATGAATCGATTCTGATTTATTTATTAACGAGTTGTTGCCCTGACATATATATTTAATCCTACGACACACGGAACAACATTAGAAAATCAAGCTTTGTTGAGTCTAATAAATCGATATTAAAATATGTACACAATACCTTATACATACATAAATTGTCTACATTTTATAATGAAAGCTTCAGTTCCAAGAAATGTAGTTGAATGTCTTATAAAGGGGCGGCACACAATAATTACTGTGAAAACTCATTCATGTTTTTGTGCTCTACTAGTAATTGATAACACTTGAAGAGTTGAAGTAATTTGAAACTATTCAGTAACATCAACATCAGATGAACCATGTTGAAGTGTCCATTCAAAAACTAATGCTCTCAAGCTTCATCAAATATCTCGGAAACCAATGGATGGACTACCGTTATATTTTACATGTGATCTTACATTGTCCGTGACGTTACAAATGTATAATTAAAAATAATGTAGATAATACAGTTACTTAAATTGTCTGGTCCAATGATCTCTGTTAATGCAGCAATTTTTGCGACTCTAAAAAAAAAAAATCGAACTTACAGTAAGTTTAACAATTTCTTGACTTTTCTTAAGCCCTAGGCACATCATAAATATTTGGGCGAACTGTTACAAATGGTACAAAACAATATGCGTTGTTGACTTCCGGTTGGTGCAGTGGCCAAAATTACCGCTTAGTAGAATCATATTCAGGACTGTTGGCATGTTTGTTGTTATGTGGTGGTTCAAGTGATTCTTTCTGGTTTCGATTCTCGTTTGTGGAGACAGCGGTAATCCAGTTGTATTCACCTGACCACAAAATCAAAATGGTTTTGGCGCTGGGCTCTGAGATAGTGCTGTAGGCGACTGGACGTGTCGTGTAGCTGGAGGTCTCATCTTTGATATGGGGCGGGATGTGTGATCTGTGTTCAAATTTGACACCACCTGGACTGTGGTCGGATCGAGCGTTTCCCCGAAGTGGAGGCCTGGTCTCATTTGTTAGGACATCGATTCTTGGGGCACGCTCACTGATCATGATATCAATATCGGATTTGGCGCGAGGCGCATGGAGATTATGCTGCCCATGTCGGCCGTTACAGCGACACTGAAGTATTATGTTTGAGCTGCGCGTCATTATACAGAATGTTCAAAAGAACAGCATGGGCGTAAAACCGCTCAGTTTTTGTTATAGAACGCAACACGTTCAGTAGAACAGCATGGGCGTAAAACCGCTCAGTTTTTGTTATAGAACGCAACACGTTCAGTAGAACAGCATGGACGTAAAACCGCTCAGTTTTTGTTATAGAACGCAACACGTTCAGTAGAACAGCATGGACGTAAAACCGCTCAATTTTTGTTATAGAACGCAACACGTTCAGTAGAACAGCATGGGCGTAAAACCGCTCAATTTTTGTTATAGAACGCATCACGTTCAGTAGAACAGCATGGGCGTAAAACCGCGCAATTTTTGTTATAGAGCGCAACACGTTCAGTAGAACAGCATGGACGTAAAACCGCTCAATTTTTGTTATAGAACGCAACACGTTCAGTAGAACAGCATGGACATAAAACAGCTCAATTTTGTTATAGAACGCAACACGTTCAGTAGAACAGCATGGACGTAAAACCGCTCAATTTTTGTTATAGAACGCAACACGTTCAGTAGAACAGCATGGACGTAAAACCGCTCAATTTTTGTTATAGAACGCAACACATTCAGTAGAACAGCATGGACGACCAGGATGAACCCTTTGTTGGTTGCTGGAGCGTGCACTGAACAGATATGGGAATGATCCGTCTGTAGTGGAACCATTCAGTTGTAAAGTACATATAGATGTGTTGGTTTCATCTTACAGACTACATGTTTCTATGAAACAATTATCAATGCCTGAAGGAATCTAGGGAGTAAATAGTAAAAGCATAAATTAAAGTGAATATTTATTTAGTTATTTGCGGGTCATCATCATTGCACTCCGAACACGCCCATAGGTGCTCAGATCCCCTCCTCAGCAATTCCCTCAGTGTCCAGCGACTGACGACTCCAGTTCTGTGTTGGTTGATAAGTCTTCTTACACGCCCATTAAGTTTCTCATTTCTGGCTGTGCCCATCTTAACTTCCATCTCTTTCGTCCGAAGGAGTGACATGGACTTGTGGTTGTCGAAGTCCTGTGCTCTTCCCACATCTCGGAGGGCACTGATGAATGTCCGGCCGATCCATTGGTTGCCCGTCCTCAACGACAGCGCAGCTAGCCAACCTGTCCGCTCTTTCATTTCCCCGTACTCCCGCATGTCCAGGGACATAGACAAAGGTGACCTTACGTATTTTGGATTTCTGCAACGACTCTACCCATTGCATACGTACAGAGCCGGCCCCATTTTTTTATCATGCTCATCGAATCACTCAGCATACAGGCATGGGTGTAGTCTTGTGACTCTAACCATTTGAATGCCCTGGTCACTGCCATCACCTCAATAGTCATGCTACTCGTGGTCATGACGTATGCACCACAGTCTTCTCTGACTATTCTGCCTGCCGAGCGTGCTGTAAATGCCCATGTACTTTGGTATCGTATTACAGTTCCGTATAGATGACTGCATCTTTCTCATCGGTGTTATCGCAGATGAGACCGTTGACCTCCGCATTGACCACGACTCAGTTCTGTTTCCTACTTTTCCTGGAGTGTGACAATACACGAGAATATCCCCTTGAATATTTCTTATGCTGAACAAATTATAATTGGTTATGTTCACTATGGAAGTTAATATTCTGGATGATTGGAATGGTCCTGAGAAGGACCTATTTTACAATTTAATGTCAACATGCTAGCAAGCAAATTTATTTCACGACGGACTTCTTCAGAGTAATGATTCTCATTGAAAATCAGACGAGTCTAACATGTTGATTATTGCTTTCAGCTGAACAAACTAGCCTTCTCCCAACATTTCTTATCTTCACGTAAAAGATAGGTCTTCACATTTTTTGTCGCTCTTTGCAAGGGCGTGATTTGTAAGTGCCTAAACATAACATAATTTGAAGATTTTATTTTCAGCTCCTTTAACCTTTACCCAAACTAGTTCTATTGGATTTAAGTATGAACGGTAAGGTGGCAGTCTCAAATATCTATGACCATACTTTTGTATTATCCTGTCTATATGAAATATCTTTGCCAAGTGCGTCTGCTTTACAATGGAAACCAAAGCAGGTTTCACGTGCATGTCGTTAAATGGTATGTATTCCTGTGTGAGCCACACCTTTACTTCATCTTTTGTACTCTATGATGTCGGGACTTTAATCTTCTTGTACAACTACACTGTGGTATGATGCAATGTCCATTAAACAAGAGAGTCGATCTATTGTTGGAAGAACAGTTTTCTCAATCCACTCTCTAAATATATGGCCGTTCATCTCGGGGTGATAGTCCTGATTGTCTGTCGAATTTGAAACAGAAACGAGTTCAACAATCTGCAACAGCTCATTATGTCTGCTACGTGCATGTGCAACTTTGCACTTCGTGCTTTCTCTTGTTGCTAGGTGCCGTTCTTTTAATACTTCCATCCGATAATTGGCGTTCATTTTTACATGTTTTATCTTAATATGCAATATTGTAACCTTGACCACGTCAGTACTTGCTTCTCACAGCTGCTAGACGTGACATCTCACTGCTACTAGACGTGACATCTCACTGCTACTAGACGTGACATCTCACTGCTACTAGACGTGACATCTCACTGCTACTAGACGTGACATCTCACAGCTACTAGACGTGGCTTCTCACAGCTACTAGACGTGACTTTTCACAGCTACTAGACGTGGCTTTTCACAGCTACTATACGTGACATCTCACAGCTACTATACGTGACATCTCACAGCTACTAGACGTGGCTTCTCACAGCTACTAGACGTGGCTTCTCACAGATACTAAACGTGGCTTCTCACAGCTACTAGACGTGGCTTCTCACAGCTACTAGACGTGGCTTTTCACAGCTACTAGACGTGACATCTCACAGCTACTAGACGTGGCTTCTCACAGCTACTAGACGCGGCTTTTCACAGGTACTAGACGTGACATCTCACTGCTACTTGACGTGGCTTCTCACAGCTACTAGACGTGACATCTCATTTCTACTAGACGTGGCTTCTCACAGCTACTAGACGTGACATCTCATTGCTACTAGACGTGGCTTCTCACAGCTACTAGACGTGACATCTCACTGCTACGTGACGTGGCTTCTCACAGCTACTAGTCGTGGCATCCTACTGCTACTAGACGTGGATTCTCACAGCTACTAGACGTGGCTTTTCACAGCTACTAGACGTGACATCTCACAGCTACTAGACGTGGCTTCTCACAGCTACTAGACGCGGCTTCTCACATGTACTAGACGTGACATCTCACTGCTACTAGACGTGGCTTCTCACAGCTACTAGACGTGACATCTCATTGCTACTAGACGTGGCTTCTCACAGCTACTAGACGTGACATCTCATTGCTACTAGACGTGGCTTCTAACAGCTACTAGACGTGACATCTCACTGCTACTTGACGTAGCTTCTCAAAGCTACTAGTCGTGGCATCCTACTGCTGCTAGACGTGGCTTCTCACAAACGATCTTCTTTCCACCAGCAACATTCTAAACGTAAAGCCTGCACTCCTCACAACTCTCCATAACCTAGATTTTGAACCTTCAATTCCGTTGTTCGTTCTCAGCCTAATCGTCAATCTTCAAAGTGCCACTGCTTCGTTCTAAGCAAACGTTTGAAAAACTTGACTACGTTTAATGTCTTTATCAAAAGTATATAACACTTCCTTTCTTCTTTAATTTCGGCAATTCCTTGGAGATAAATGTCCACATTCTTGGACCCAGTGGTAAAATGATTGCTTACTTAACCCCAAAATGTGCAGTGCTCGCTTTTCAGGGTTTGATAAAGTATGGTAAAGAATCCCCAGTTTAGTCTCCTTGCAGAAATATTGGGAAATCTTCATCGCGATGTTTTGAAGTGTATCACATTTTATCATTAGACTCATTGTGATTACTCGTAGCCCACGAAAACGTTTTTTATTTTACAACACCTTTGTCAATGAGAGCACACAGAGAAGGTTTAGGCTTCGCTGTTCAGTCCAAATTGTGACGTTGTTCGTCAGCGAGAAAAGTAAAGGTAACGCTATAGTACGAGACTTGAACCGGCGTCTCAGCACGCGAGTTTACATCCATATGTGCTCGGCCGCCTATCCAGAAATGTTCGGAGATTTCTGGACAGTGTCGCTTCAAGCATCGAAACTCACGATGCGAGGTGACATTCCTCACCTTCCCAGGGTAATACCCTGGTACCCATTTCTGCCAACGGCTGGGTCGACCGTGGGTGTATTTTTTTTTCCAACCACGAGTACAATTCACACTGCTCCCAGCGGGAACCGAACACGGGTTGTCCGAACGTCGGTAGTCCAGTCGGGTGGTTTTCCCAACTCGGCTACCGAGGCCCCCCAGCGAGAAAAGTGTGTAGAAAGAAGGATTTAGAATTTCTCCATGTAATTTTGACCATTAGAAACGTTAACTATTTTATTTCACTAGTATCATTATTTGTGTCTGCTTTTATACCCCACAAATAATTCAAAATAAAAACTGTTTGCTTACAATGATTATTTAAGTATTGTCCCTTGTCAATGAACAGTTTATATACAAAATGTCAGCAATTGATACAAACGGTTAATAAAGTATACTATTTTAAAGAAGGGCATGAGTTTTGAAACGAGTATGTAACCTAAATATTCAGTTTCAGCCTACTTGTGCCAGATTAATTTCGAAATGGGAACCCTACTGGTTCACAGGTTTAACACAACAATAACATAGTTGATTCCCAACAGATATAGAATATAGATTTATTGGAATATTCTTAAACATTGGTGTCTACAGTTGCACTATCTAATAGAGCTTCTTGTAGTATCGGTTGGTATCGCGCACATTCAATGTGTGTCCCAGTGGTTACTCGGCAAACATCGATGCTACAATCTAACTGGGACCAGACTCTGTAGCATATACGACGTGATCGAGTTTACTACTTCAGTGGTGCATTCCTGGAGACCATCCAGGGTTGCGGTGTAACCGTGAATGATGACACATATATATCTAGATCATAATTAAGTAAGACTTGTTGAGAGACCATGTTAAACCGCCGTGACGGACCACTAGGTTGTAAACTGGGAATGGCCTTAGCTGTCGGTAAGGAATGTAGAACTCATAAACTAAAGGCTAGTCACATAGTGTCAGATGGTTGGGGAGGGTCACTTGGAGTTCAGAGAGGAGTGGAGCAGTGTTGGGTGTCATTTTTATCTGGAGAAAAAATAGTTAGCAGGGAGGTAGAAGTTTAGCCAGAGAGGGAGACACGAAGATCGAGTTACTAGTAACGGATGCGAACTTGACCAAATGACCCAGCTCTTGGGGAATTGCAGGGCTTGTCTCGGAGATCTGTCACGAGTGGACGGAGAAAGGCAGGGAGTAAGGTTAACTGTCGGTCAAAGGACAGGAGTATAACAGTTAAAGGGCAGACTTGAGAAGGGGCTTCCACTTTTACACTTAGACTTCGACTTAGGAACACACAGAGATAGCCACGCACTAGGGACCGATAGGAACTGAGATAGTCACAGAAGAACTTCAACTTAGAGAAGAGACTAGAACTAGAGAAGCAGAACTACAGGTGTGCAGAATTAGAATTACAGATCAGAATTCGAAGTCACGCACCAGAACTAGAGGACGAGAGCTAGAACGAGAGACGGAGTACTAGAGATAGGCACCGAGATAGCCATTGGAGAACGTTAGAAACAGACGACACAGACGAAAGAGAGATAGATAGAGAGACAGCTAGAATATCCACTATACGAATAGCTGAGGTGTAACACCGACGGTAGTCGAAGTGCTTCAGCGGCCAAGACTGTTAACAGATCGAACAAGTATCTACAGAAACGCTAGGAAGGATAGCCTGGTAGTATCTATATGTATATAGATAATAAATGATGACTTATTTATAACACACCAAGCTTGTTCATTCTTGAATGTGTGGTGTCGTGTCAAATACCAAGAACAATTAGAGCACGGCTATAGCGGGCAGTGGAAGTACATGCACTATGTCTTTGACATACCCCCAAAAGGCAAACAAAAAGTCATAAAGAGTTATGTCCTGGGAGCACTTACATATATACCTGGTCACTTTGTCCAGTGCGGACAGTCCATCTGTTTGGCTGGTGCTCGTTGAGAAATTTGTGGACAGCGAGATTGACGTGTGACACGGTGCCGATTGTGCTGACAAGGGAAGTCACTACCATCACCAGCTATTCCAAGATTCAAGCAGTTGGTTAGCATTTCCAGGTAAATCAAAGGCTGTTTTGTGCCCACCCTGTAAAATCTTTATTCCACCCACAAAGGAAATACAGTTTTGGGATGATTTCGTTTCTTGAAGGGCATTATTTCTGATGATTTCGTTTCTTGAAGAGCATTATTTCTGATGATTTCGTTTCTTGCAGGGCATTATTTCTGATGATTTCATTTCTTGAAGGGCATTATTTCTGATGATTTCATTTCTTGAAGGGCATTATTTCTGATAATTTCATTTCTTGAAGGACATTATTTCTGATGATTTCGTTTCTTGAAGGGCATTATTTCTGATAATTTCGTTTCATGAAGGACATTATTTCTGATAATTTCGTTTCTTGAAGGATATTATTTCTGATAATTTCATTTCTTGAAGGATATTATTTCTGATGATTTCGTTTCTTGAAGGGCATTATTTCTGATGATTTCGTTTCTTGAAGAGCATTATTTCTGATGATTTCGCTTCTTGAAGGGCATTATTTCTGATGATTTCGTTTCTTGAAGGGCATTATTTCTGATGATTTCGCTTCTTGAAGGGCATTATTTCTGATGATTTCGTTTCTTGAAGGGAATTATTTCTGATGATTTCGCTTCTTGAAGGGCGTTATTTCTGATGATTTCGTTTCTTGAAGGGCATTATTTCTGATAATTTCGCTTCTTGAAGGGCATTATTTTTTATTTCGTTTCTTGAAGGACATTATTTCTGATAATTTCGTTTCTTGAAGGGCATTATTTCTGATAATTTCGTTTCTTGAAGGGCATTATTTCTGATGATTTCGCTTCTTGAAGGGCATTATTTCTGATGATTTCGTTTCTTGAAGGGCATTATTTCTGATAATTTCGCTTCTTGAAGGGCATTATTTCTTATTTCGTTTCTTGAAGGGCATTATTTCTGATAATTTCGTTTCATGAAGGGCATTATTTCTGATAATTTCGTTTCTTGAAGGGCATTATTTCTGATGAATTCGCTTCTTGAAGAGCATTATTTCTTATTTCGTTTCTTGAAGGGCATTATTTCTGATAATTTCGTTTCTTTAAGGGCATTATTTCTGATGATTTTGCTTCTTGAAGGGCATTATTTCTGATAATTTCGTTTCTTTAAGGGCATTATTTCTGATGATTTCGCTTCTTGAAGGGCATTATTTCTGATGATTTCTTTTCTTGAAGGGCATTATTTCTGATAAATTCGCTTCTTGAAGGGCATTATTTCTTATTTCGTTTCTTGAAGAGCATTATTTCTGATGATTTCGTTTCTTGAAGGGCATTATTTCTGATGATTTCGTTTCTTGAAGGGCATTATTTCTGATGATTTCGTTTCTTGAAGGGCATTATTTCTGATGATTTCGTTTCTTGAAGGACATTATTTCTGATGATTTCGTTTCTTGAAGGGCATTATTTCTGATAATTTCGCTTCTTGAAGGGCATTATTTCTTATTTCGTTTCTTGAAAGGCATTATCTCTGATAATTTCGTTTCTTGAAGGGCATTATTTCTTATTTCGTTTCTTGAAGGGCATTATCTCTGATAATTTCGCTTCTTGAAGGGCATTATTTCTTATTTCGTTTCTTGAAGGGCATTATCTCTGATAATTTCGTTTCTTGAAGGACATTATTTCTGATGATTTTGCTTCTTGAAGGGCATTATTTCTGATGATTTCGTTTCTTGAAGGGCATTATTTCTGATAATTTCGCTTCTTGAAGGGCATTTTTTCTCTTTTCGTTTCTTGAAGGGCATTATTTCTGATAATTTCGTTTCTTGAAGGGCACTATTTCTGATGATTTCGCTTCTTGAAGGGCATTATTTCTTATTTCGTTTCTTGAAGGGCATTATTTCTGATGATTTCGCTTCTTGAAGGGCATTATTTCTGATGATTTCGTTTCTTGAAGGGCATTATTTCTGATGATTTCGTTTCTTGAAGGGCATTATTTCTGATAATTTCGTTTCTTGAAGGGCATTATTTCTTATTTCGTTTCTTGAAGGGCATTATTTCTGATAATTTAGTTTCTTGAAGGGCATTATTTCTCATGATTTCGTTTCTTGAAGGGCATTATTTCTCATGATTTCGTTTCTTGAAGGGCATTATTTCTGATGATTTCGTTTCTTGAAGGGCATTATTTCTGATGATTTCGTTTCTTGAAGGGCATTATTTCTGATGATTTCGTTTCTTGAAGGGCATTATTTCTGATGATTTCGCTTCTTGAAGGGCATTATTTCTGATGATTTCGTTTCTTGAAGGGCATTATTTCTGATAATTTCGTTTCTTGAAGGGCATTATTTCTGATAATTTCGTTTCTTGAAGGGCATTATTTCTGATAATTTCGTTTCTTGAAGGGCATTACATCTTGGAAAATTCTACTGATAACATTTTATTTAGGTTGTGATACAGTTATTTGAGAGATTTTACTGGTTTGTTTATTGTTTTGTTATGGCTGTACATTTAATATTATTTCTAAGGATTCAAATTGTTTTAAATAATCTAAGGTAGTTCTTGGATAGTGAGGACAATCAAGTTAATCGGCCAGAAAAAAAGTGAAGACACGCCATAAAAATGTTGATCAAATGAGCTACAATGTTGTTTTTGGTTAGGGCACACCATTATTGATAGTTTAATGGTCGCTTATGGTAAACAATTATTGGCAACATGAGAAAGTGAAGCAGCGGCGAACGGTGACTTCGACACTGGAGGAGGCCAGGACATGAGACAGAGCTTTTAGGTTTACCTTTAACCTGATAATTTGCGTCATAAACGTTGCTGCAATTTGCGCCATGTAATATAGTTCATTCAATTATTGCCAGAAATTAACATTATGACATCATAATATCTTAATTATTTGCTTTATAGCTTATGGAAAAACATGACTGGGCTGTTAATTAAAAACTCTTACAGTTTTATTCATGTGTTTTTGTATATAAGGACACAACTGTAGTGATTCGTACAGGAGGCAACTCCAAGGAAGTTGGTACACATTTACATATTTGCTGACTCAGTAGGAAACAACATTTCTACTCGGTCTCGAATCGTGCACTTTTGTTTGAAGAAATGACTTAGCCAATCTGACACAAGAATATTGCTCGTGACTTGGGTTAAGTGTTGACTGTAACCGGGCGTTGCGTGTTCCGGTTTGCCTTGCCACTCATTTATTGTAAAGTGGAAGACGGACATTTTCACAGCATTTTGTCACTCTTCACTCTGACTCAGCGCGATTGGCTGTCACATTTTGAACAGGACTAAACATTGTACAAACTACACGCTCACATGTCACTGTTAATCTATGCCTGCTCGACAAATCGCTTTGTCAAGTCGCCTACAGTAAAACACAATAAAGTGTGACACTTCAGCTTTACCGCTGATACAAAACAACAAACCAACTTTTCGGAAGTTCTGATATATCGCATTTTTGTTGCTTTATTCTGTCATTTTCTGCTTTGCCGAGGTCCAACATGGTTTTCATGTTCATTCCCATTTATCAAATCAGTTGCCGTCTCAGCAAAGAAAGCTGACTTCACGTTACTTTTTTGTTTAATCTTTGACATTCTGTGTACTCTATGTGACTCTAATAGATACATCTGTAGAAATGTCACATTCTGTGTACTCTATGTGACTCTAATAGATACATCTGTAGAAATGTCACATTCTGTGTACTCTATGTGACTCTAATAGATACATCTGTAGAAATGTCACATTCTGTGTACTCTATGTGACTCTAATAGATACATCTGTAGAAATGTCACATTCTGTGTACTCTATGTGACTCTAATAGATACATCTGTAGAAATGTCACATTCTGTGTACTCTATGTGACTCTAATAGATACATCTGTAGAAATGTCACATTCTGTGTACTCTATGTGACTCTAATAGATACATCTGTAGAAATGTCACATTCTGTGTACTCTATGTGACTCTAATAGATACATCTATGTCACATTCTGTGTACTCTATGTGACTCTAATAGATACATCTGTAGAAATGTCACATTCTGTGTACTCTATGTGACTCTAATAGATACATCTGTAGAAATGTCACATTCTGTGATACATCTCACATTCTGTGTACTCTACGTGAATAGATACATCTGCAGAAATGTCACATTCTGTGTACTCTACGTGACTCTAATAGAAACATCTGTAGAAATGTCACATTCTGTGTACTCTACGTGACTCTAATAGATAAATCTGTAGAAATGTCAGGATAGGCTGATCGGCTGCCTTGGGATCCGCTAATAGAAATGCATTCCCACCTGGGACTGACATACTACGTCATCTCTAGAAGGAACCGAAAAATCAAGAAAGCCACTTCAGATACCAAATGGATTAATTCTAATGAGGTCACGTGGTTAGGAGTCGTGGGGAGGGGAAGGGGTTAAACAACACAGTGGATAGATTGTAAAGTAGCCCCCGTCACGCCAAGTGGCGAATAGGGAATATGGTGTTAGTGACCCCGTCACGCCAAGTGGCCCCGTCACGCCAAGTGGCGAATAGGGAATATGGTGTTAGTGACCCCGTCACGCCAAGTATAGGAATATGGTGTAGTGACCCCGTCACGTGGCGTATAGGGAATATGGTGTTAGTGCCCCGGCACGCCAAGTGGCGTATAGGGAATATGGTGTTAGTGACCATATATTTTACAGACCTTCGGCACAGGATTTTTGGGGTAATGTGGTCGGTATTACGCCCGTGCCGCTTTACTTTTTAAGAAAAAAATCCGGTACCCATTAAAGGCTGGATGAACCGGAAGCCGTCGGTTGGGATCGAACCCTACCTCTTGTCCTTTGTAGTCCAGTTCCTAACCACTGAGCTATCGCGGCTCCAAAGTGGATAAATCGATTGATCAATAAATGAATAAATCATGTAATCAATGTCTTAATGTTACATATTCACATGTATTTCTCATCTCCTTTCATGTCCTCATTTACTTAGAGCTCCAGTTTTCTTTGCTTGGTCAAGTGGTTAAAATTGATAGTAGTTGCACCTTATCGTTGGAGAATTTCTGTAATATCGCCTGTCTGTTTCTCTGTTGTCTGTCTGTTTCTCTTTTATCTCCAAATATATTGTCTGTCCATTTCTCTCTCCATCTCTGAATATCTCCATAGAACAACAGGCAACTAGTCCAACACCACACCTGCTTTATGATAGAACAACAGTCAACTAGTCCAACACCACACCTACTTTATGATAGAACAACAGTCAACTAGCCCAACACCACACCTGTTTTATGATAGAACAACATTCAACTAACCCAACATCACAACTGTTTTATGATAGAACAACAGTCAACTAGCCCAACATCACACCTATTTTATGACAAAACATCAGTCTACTAGTCCAACATCACACCTGCTTTATGATAGAACAACAGTCTACTAGTCGAACACCACACCTGTCTTGTGATAGAACAGTCTACTCGTCCAACACCACAGCTGTTTTATGACAGAACAAGGCTACTAGTCCAACACCACACCTGCCTTATAAGGAACCTACCTACAGCATCGAAGGATAAAGCCTGTTATTTGAGGAGATAAGTAGTTTGAGAGCACACAAACTGCACATCTGATAACATGCATCGTGCGACGGAGTTGCTGCTCTTGAATTGCTCTTACACATCGAGCATGTCAGAACGGAACTTTGATGAAACGTCATCACAACATGTGTACACTAAGAACCGATGGTATGTCAACATTCCCGCTAGTGGTGTTTACATTACAGATTTGTCCCAGTTCTGTGTGTGTTCTAGCACTGCCAGGAGTTCAAAGTTATGCCAGATAATAGATAAAAACCCAGAGCACTAGAAGAAAGCCGACAAGCCTACAAGAATTAGTTGTGGAACTTTGATGTTCTATTCTAGGATTATAGATATGGTAGTGAACACAATCCACAACCCAACCTGCATTGTTAGTACCACGTTCATACCTAACTTGAAATATCTGGATGTGTGGATAATAGCGCATGATAAACATCATATACAGTTAACGTCATAGTCGAGTAGCATACATAGGTATGGTGGTCACATTTGATTAGTAGATTCATCATCAAGAGTCCCGTCACCATGACGTTGGTTTCTGCCTTCTTGATGACGTCATCACAATTATGTTTAAAACGTCACTAACAACATCAGCTTTCTGAGATGTGACAAAAGGTTAATTCTGCCCATTGTCTGGTGTTGTTTTCCCACATCTTATTTCTGCCTTGTCTTCTTGTGGCTGGTAGTGTGCTACATGAGCACTATATGAAAGTACAGTACTAATTATATGAAGAAAAAAACTCTTAAAAAGTCGTTAACAATTTATTCTTGCACTTTCCAAGTTGACAGTAAATCTTTCAATGTTCTTGTCGATCTTATATACGTGGCGTACTTCTTCACTGGCGATGTTGGGTCTCTGTCGTGGTGAAGACACGGTTGGTAGCATGCAATCATGATAGGTCAGTCGTTTGGTTAAATATTAGTGTCTTATGCTGAAGAGCTTCTCTCCTGGCTGAATCTACCAATACTGGATAGTTAGATCCTACTTGAGAATTAACAAGATATATTTGTGGTGCTTGACCTAGTCTCCTTTCTCCTGGCCGAATCTACCAATACTGGATAGATAGATCCTACTCGAGAATTAACAAGATATATTTGTGGTGAATAATAGAACAAAGAAGTATGTGTTAGCACTCGGAAAATTGACAGACAAACAACAATAGAAAAAAACGAAGAACAATATAGTCCGAAGTGGATCGAACCCGTACTCAGTGGCACCGCGCTTGCCACGAGAAGCCGAACGCTTGGTACACTTGGTATATTTGTGGTGCCTGGCCTAGTCTCCTTTCTCCTGCGCTTTCGTCTTTTAAATTAGACATCAACGACTCCTCGAATGTCGTCGCTGTAAAAGTAAAAGTAAAGTACCCCCCGTCACGCCGAGTGGCGTATAGGGAAATATGGTGTTAGTGACCCTATATTTACAGACCTTCAGCACATGATTTTTGGGGTAATGTGGTCGGTATTACGCCGTGCTGCTTTTACTTTCCCAGAAAAAATCCGGTACCCATTTAAGGCTGGGTGAACCGGAGCCGTCGGTGGGATCGAAACCTACCCCTTGTCCGTAGTAGCCCAGTTCACTAACCACTGAGCTATCGCGGCTCCTACTAATTTTTAGGGAATTAGTAAAACCCAGGTGTCCTCGCCAGGGAACGAACCCCGGCTGTTGCCGTGGTAAGCCAACCGCCTATCGATTGCGCTAACCGGACACCCAATGTCGTCGCTGTGGCGTTGTTTAATTGTTCTTCTCCATGTGATACAATGTCAGGCTATCCCAGGTTCTTTCACAGACAACTGCCCCAAGGAAGCCCTGCAGACTGTGTTATATATCAGCACTCGTCTGCCCTTTGAACTCGTCCTGTCCGTGAGTTCGCCAAACGATAATTGTCTGGGAAAACGATTCACACACCCCCCCCCCCCCCCCATTTTCTTGCGTGACCCAGTCAACTTGGACTCCGACTCGTCAGTGTTGCCATTCATTGATTTCTTGTTGAAGAGTGCCACCTTCTTTTCTCTGTCTTTCTGCTCTCCATTACCAGGACAACAGCAGTGTCACGTGCCCACTGAATAATCGATTTTTGGCAACAGAAAGCTACTCTTTGTAGTGAGAAGAAATGAAGGTGGCTAATTGTATTAGTGTGATGTATTAGTGTGATGACCGGTAATTACTTTAGTATTGATATATTGAGATCATGATTTGTGAGTCTTCTTGCACTCGAACGCGGTTAGAAACATTGAGTCGGTGAAATACGTCGGTGACGTCTGATTGTGAATATTCACAAATGTTGTGATGTGCTCAAGAGATCAAACACGTCACATTCAATCCTTTTTTATATCAGTTTGTGTGTGTGTTTTTGCCGTTTTCTAAATAACTGAAATGTTGACTGTTTGTGGTCGCGGGCCTAGATACTGACAAATCTCCGGGAGCTCACGATTTAGTTACCGCCATCTTTGAGAGTAAATCGGAGAATGTGTTCTCGAAATTTGCTTCTGACGTCAGCATGCGCTCCTGGGGAAGCGAGTTATTGTTCTGAGGAAGTAGCGAGGTCAACAAAGAGAATCACATAGCAAAGGCTATTCTGTCGACAAATGTGGGCTGATATTGCGATGATACACACACACACACAGAAGAATTGGGGGGGGGAGGGGTGTGAGAGGGAGAAGAAAGTATGTGTGTTTATAATATATATATGTGTGTATATATGTATATATATATATATATATATATATATATATATATATATATATACACACTAATATCTTCAGTAATAAAGAAAAGACGATGGTCATATGTTGGACATGTGATGAGAAGAGATACAGTAATAACCGAATAGCAATGCAAGCCCTCATGTGGGAAACAACAGGTAAGAGAAAAAGATGAAGACCCAGAGAGATGCTGAGAAGAACATTGATGAGAGAGGCAAGAGTAGCAGGAATTGGCTCCCTCAATGAGATAGAGCTGCTTGCACAGAACAGAGACAAATGGCGAGATTTGATAAAATATCTTTAAAAGAATTGAAAACTGTTAGAATAAAAGTTTAGATAAGAGAAGGACAATCTGGGCCTACGCCCTATGGGCCGGCTACGGCTCAAAAGGTCAATATATATATATATATATATCATCATCATCATCAAGGGCCTACTGGCGTAGGTAATCATGTCTCTCCACAACTTTCGATCTCGGCAGCTATTTATAATTTCTGTTGTTGACCTTCTGCCAAGCCATTCTCTTAAGCTGTCTGTTATTTTTTCTCTTTGCCTCCCTCTATCTCTTCGTCCCTCAATTTTTCCAGTTGTTACAATATTTTCCAATTGTTCTCTTCTCATTACATGCCAAAAAGTGATGATTGTTTCTTCCTAATATTGGAAATTAGCTCTCTTTTTGATTTGACCTCTCTCAGAACATCTTCATTACTCTTCTTAGCTGTCCATGGTACTCTCAACATTCTTCTGTAAAACCACATTTCTACAGACTCCAGTGATTTTCTTGCCTGTTGTATATACACAAATATAATATATACACATTTATACATATGTTTTGTGTGTGTTAGGGTATCTGTATGTACATGTATGTTTGTGTATATTTTGTAAAACATAAATCCATCCAGATAACAGTTCCTGCAACTGTAGTGTTGTGACTCCACCTAGTTGATATGTTTGTTGTTCTCTTCACATAAATCCATCCAGATAACAGTTCCTGCAACTGTAGTGTTGTGATTCCACCTAGTTGATATGTTTGTGGTTCCCTTCACATAAATCCATCCAGATAACAGTTCCTGCAACTGTAGTGTTGTGACTCCACCTGGTTGATATGTTTGTTGTTCCCTTCACATAAATCCATCCAGATAACAGTTCCTGCAACTGTAGTGTTGTGACTCCACCTAGTTGATATGTTTGTTATTCCCTTCACATAAATCCATCCAGATAACAGTTCCTGCAACTGTAGTGTTGTGACTCCACCTAGTTGATATGTTTGTTGTTCCCTTCACATAAATCCATGCAGATAACAGTTCCTGCAACTGTAGTGTTGTGACTCCACCTGGTTGATATGTTTGTTGTTCCCTTCACATAAATCCATCCAGATAACAGTTCCTGCAACTGTAGTGTTGTGACTCCACCTAGTTAATATGTTTGTTGTTCCCTTCACATAAATCCATCCAGATAACAGTTCCTGCAACTGTAGTGTTGTGATTCACCTAGTTGATATGTTTGTGGTTCCCTTCACATAAATCCATCCAGATAACAGTTCCTGCAACTGTAGTGTTGTGATTCCACCTAGTTGATATGTTTGTTGTTCCCTTCACATAAATCCATGCAGATAACAGTTCCTACAACTGTAGTGTTGTAACTCCATCTATTTGATATGTTTGTTGTTCCCTTCACATAAATCCATCCAGATAACAGTTCCTACAACTGTAGTGTTGTAACTCCATCTAGTTGATATGTTTGTTGTTCCCTTCACATAAATCCATCCAGATAACAGTTCCTACAACTGTAGTGTTGTGACTCCACCTAGTTGATATGTTTGTTGTTCCTTCACATAAATCTATCCAGATAACAGTTCCTGCAACTGTAGTGTTGTGACTCCACCTAGTTGATATGTTTGTTGTTCCCTTCAACTCTTCAAAGTAAACACAAAGACTGTCAAGTTTGATTCAACTATTATATTTTCCTTATACAAGGCTTCCCCGCCGTGACCTTTGTGTATCGTGACCTCGTGCACTTTGACCTGTACTAATCAAACTGTGCCAGCTGTTTGATAACATTTGGCCCTGATAAACAAAGTTGACTGAGTTGAGACAAAACATGAAAACATTAATACATATTTATTTACTAAACAACCACACACACACAAACATACTGACATCTTGTAATTGGTTGAAGCACTAGCCACGTGTCTGTCAATCACTGATTATGTCATTGTCTATACAACAGAGGGCCATCAACTGTTGTCAGATACGACCTATTCAAGTGGTTACTTGTCCTGTCAGACTATGTTGAGATTACTTGAGGCCATCAGTGGCTGAGTGAATAGCTAGGCAGGTTGGAGCCTTAACTCTCCAGTCGATTGAACAATATGGAAACATCGTTTACTGTGTTGGGGGAGGGGAGAGGTTATAACCGTGTTCTGACTGTTCTTGGTATATGACACGATACCGCACATTCAGAATCAACAAACTTTGCGTGTTACAAATCAGTCCTCATTTATTATATTACATATATATATAGATACTATCAGACTGTCCTTCCTAGCGTCTCTGTTCTGTAGATACTTGTTTGATCTAATAAGTCTTGGCCGCTGAAGTACTTCGACTACCGTCAGTGTTGTACCTCAACTATTCCTATAGTGGATATTCTATCTGTCTCTCTATATCTAGTTCTCTTTCGTCTGTGTCTTCTGTATCTAACGTTCTCCAATGGCTATCTCGATGTGTATCTCTAGTTCTACGTCTCTTCTCTAAGTTGAAGTTCTTCTGTGACTATCTCAATTCCTATCGGTCGCTAGTGCGTGGCTATCTCTGTGTGTTCCTAGTCGAGATGTCAAAATGGAAGTCTGTCTCCTCAAGTCTAAAAGTGGAAGTCCTCCCTGTCCAGTCTGCCCTCTAAGTTTTATACCGTTTTGACTGACCGTCAACCTTTTTTCCCGCCAACTATTCTTTATCCAGATAAAAGTGACATTTGGCTCTACTTCTAAGTGACCTTCCCTGGCCATCTGTCACTCTGTGTGACCAGCCTCTTATTTCGTGCATTCCACATTCCTTACCGACAGCTAAAGTAAGTTTACGACCAGTGGTCATTCCCCAGCCATCTGGCACCTTTAGTTTATGTCAGTCAGTGCGGTTAGTCATCCCTATGTTAAATTTGTCTAGTCCTGTTTAGTCCTCACTTATGATCTAAATCTGTATGTGCTATCATTCACGGTTACATACCTTCCCTATTCTCTAGTGAGAAAATATGCCAAGATTTTCTCACTCAAAAAATAAAAATATAACCGTGAAGTCTTCCATCCCTACCAGTCAATGTCATCTGACAATATAGTCACTCTACGTCAAAAAATGACAGCTGTACATCAACTGTAGCATCAAACATACACAGAGTATGTCAAAGTACATACTTAACGCATGACATTTATGCAATATATCAAAGACACTATTCTATAAGGGAAATAAAATAAATCATGCATGACATTTATCAATTCACTCACATATAAAATAAATCAAAGTCCCATTCCAAGAACAGTTTCAAACTCAAAACTCACTTATGATCATAACAAAATACTCTCGATCCGCTGAAAAAAATAGGCTCAAAAATCATTCAGATTTACAACATGGACTTTGAAAGTATTAATACAAATATTCAACAATATATTAAACAACCTCTCTGATATAATTGCAATATGCATTTTGACAGATGTCTAGAACATGTCTGAAATAGAGGTAAACAAATTTACACAAGTCTACGTGCATGTCAGAGTATAATATCCTCTCAATTCACATAAGAACATCTAACAATAATTGGACAACTCACACATCTCCGGAGATAACAACCACAAACAAACAATTAGCTCGAGCAAATAACTGACATCTGACTTACACCATCTCAATTCCACTTCAAAATACCTCTCTGAGAAATCTTCTCTAGTCTCAGGAGCCTATTTCAGTTTCTCATAATACTATGTCTTAGTATCTTCTATCTAATCTCATAACATTATGTCTGTGTACCGTCCACGTAACGTGGTACATTATTTATAGTCATTCGACTACCGACACATTAGTCTCAACAAATGCTCTCATGAATTCTCTTGTTTCTATCCATACATTACGCATACATTACTCATACATCTGTGCACAAGGTTCTCTGACATTTCTTGCACAACTATAGCCATTAGACTACAGATATATGATTTTCTTCTCATGAACTCTTTATCTCATATAACTTCTTATATTTACTCTCATATAACTTCTTATGATTACTCTCATATAACTTCTTCAGAGTATTGTCACATAACTTTCTACGAGTTACCACTCTCGTTACATAATTACTCTATTCCCAACCTAACTTCCTTTAGGTCAACTCAAAACACAGGTTATCTATCGCCTTTGTCTCTCTCTTCTTCTTCTTTCTCACTTACTACATACAATTGATCTCTCGTAAACTTGGATTACCATCCAATTTAGTAGTTTACTACTTCTGATCAACTACTCAAGTCTGTATTTCCTCTGAGGCTATCATTCCTTCCCTCAGGTTTCTTGTCTACTCTTATTCTATGCCTCTCCTCTTACAACTTGGAGCTTCTCCCGATGAAAATTCATTCAGTCTTTTCTTTATTTGATCATCTTCTTCTATCAATGATTCTCCACTGTCTCGTAACTATCTGATGCAACAGAGTTCATTGCTTTCATTTAATTATAACTTAAATTGTCCTTATCTCCTAGTGCTAGTCTGTTTCCATTATCCTGTAAGCGTTGCCTTCTCTCTAGTTATATCCTTAACTGTTTGTTGAGGTAAAAATGTATTTGTTTCTGGTTACCACTTAATTGTTACTTTTCTTCTTTTTGTGCCTCTTCCCTCTCACATCACTAATGGTTGACAAGTTTCCTCTTTCTGACCTATATTCTTCTCTCATGCTACCCTATCTATTTCTTCCTTGTGGTCTGTAAATTACCTAAACCTCCCTTTATTTAAATCATCTATTTATTATCGTATAATAGTCAGACATAAATTACCACTTATGCCCGCCTTTCTTTCTCTTCCTCTTTTTCTCCGTCCATTTGGTAGACATTCTCGTCTCCTCTTCATCTCCCTCAGTTAAGTATCCCTTTTCTGATAGATATATCATTGTGTTTCTGATATCTTCTTCACGCTGTCTTAGCTTTTCTTCCCTTAATTCTCTGGAATCTCTCCGATTCCATCTATCCTCTTCTATACCGCTAGATTCTTCATCACCCACAGTGCTGGGCTATTCTTCCTCGGTCTATTCGCACCTACACTTTCACTATGTCTTTTATGTACCCCAGTATCATCCCATTTCTGTAACATACGATTCTCTTTTTCAAAATCAGCTATCTGTTGCTTCAGCAATTTGTTTTCTTCCACTAAGTCACCATTTCTCTCTACAAAATGCTTGGTCTCCTGTAACATAGTAACGCATGTTTAATTGCTGCAACCAATTCGGTCTCTGTTTTCTTCCGTTTTTCTATTTCTTCTTCTAATCTTTTTATTTCATTCTTCTCATGTGTTTCTATGTCATTTATTGCTTTGTCTACTTCCATTAATTTATTCTCTTCAACAACAACATTTAGAGAATCTGTTTCCTTTCCCAGATCTTGCTTCAAGGCCAAGAACTTCATCTCTTCGCCTTGTTCTGTTTGTGTAAATTTATCTTTACGTTCTATTTGTTCTCTAACCTCTAACGTCTGTGTTTGTGCACAACTTACTGGTGTCACTATTACTTTTCTGTCAGCGCCTTCTGTTTGTGTGGTTTTATTTTAATTTCTACCTTCTTTTGAATTGCTTTATTAAATCTTTCTTGTTCATTTCCTCTCCTGCTGTGCTATATTCTTCTACGTCACTGGTTTCTTCTGATCTACTCTCCTCCCACTCACGTTCTTTCCTTATGCGTTTGTTAAAATATATAGCATACAACCTATTGTCAGTGGTTACAATTGTATTTGCCCTTCTCTCACACGTCTTTCTTCTAACTGGGCTGTAAACTTCAACTTGCAATTTGATATTATTTATTATATGATTGTCCTTGTTTAAAATGTTGTTTACAATCGCACTATCTTTGTATAGTATTATCGCTTTCTTAGTCTCCTCTGGCCTATCTATTAATTTAAAAAACATTATCTCACCAAATTTATTAAAATATTTCCTAACCTGTATTTCTTTAATGTCATTCTCTAATTTGTCTACTATTACTTTACAACTGTTTGTTTGTACGTTCTGTCTACCTTCCATGTCTTCTTGTGATACAATAAACTACAGGAAACTATTTCAGCTGCCTAGTTCTACCTGTTTACTTGACTATGTATGTACTCGTTCTCTGGAGGGCTATAATCTAACTACAGCGACACTTTAATTTATGCTTTAAAACAAATGAACAATTAACATACATCAATTTCACTTTAAATAAAAAAAAATCAGCAATGTTAATCTGATCAGGGTTTCTGCAAGAAAATGAAACTTAAAATTACTACTGTACCTGTGGAATGACAAAATTAATTATGATTAAAAGTAATTCTTAAAACTTTCGGCAACCAAAGAAATAGTTTACAAATAACAATGTTATTGTGATAGTATATCACACTTTAAAAAATTATAACAAGCACAGGTCAAAAATACTTTACAATGACTGGTATGTCTATTCTTATTAAAATTAACAAAATAATTAACTATTGAACACTCCTAACTGCTGCTTAACTAACTTAAATAACTAATTATTCGTCAAATTCTCACAGTTAGTGTGCACACTTCCTACTAACACACGCGATGATAACTGAATCACTGATATTTTTAACTATACTAGGCCTCTTGAATATCCTGGAAATTAAAATTGTTCTCTATCTACTGTTTACTGTTCTAGCACTTCACACGATGAATCTGAATTCTGTTATAATTTAAATAAAAAAAAACATTGAGCTCACCAGACTTGACCACATGTGTTATTTCTGCTGGCGTGTCGAACAACACATAACACTGGTGAAAAGGTGAAGGGATTACTGCTGGACGACACTTAAAATTTGTGACCAAAACAATGATGGTCAGCAGGTAACAGGCTTGACACTCACGGACAGTGTACGGGTATAGTTTCCTGTTAGTGTGTTGGTCTGCTAGCGATTCAGGTAAAGGTGAACTCTGGCGTGACCTTTCTGTTATGTTGGTCAACTTGCTCGTCAGGTGGGCTGGGTATGGAATATGCTGTGTCGATCTTCTCTCAATCTTGTCTCTATACGTGTTGTGTTGATTCTTCTCTCTATTTTGTTGCGTTGATTCTTCTCTCTATTGTGCTGTGTCTATTCTTCTCTCAATCTTCTCTCTGTACGTTTTGTGTCGTATCTTCTCTCTGTACTTGTTGTGTTGATTCTTCTCTCTATTTTGTTGCGTTGATTCTTCTCTCTATTGTGCTGTGTCGATTCTACTCTCAAGCTTTTCTCTGTACGTTTTGTGTCGTTTCTTCTCTCAATCTTCTCTCTGTTTTTGTTGTGGCTCTGATCCTGGTCACGTGGCGCCAATTTATCTACTGTATAACCGTGTTCTGACTGTTCTTGGTATATGACACGATACCGCACATTCAAGAATCAACAAACTTTGCGTGTTACAAATCAGTCCTCATTTATTATATTACATATATATATAGATACTATCAGACTGTCCTTCCTAGCGTCTCTGTTCTGTAGATACTTGTTTGATCTAATAAGTCTTGGCCGCTGAAGTACTTCGACTACCGTCAGTGTTGTACCTCAACTATTCCTATAGTGGATATTCTATCTGTCTCTCTATATCTAGTTCTCTTTCGTCTGTGTCTTCTGTATCTAACGTTCTCCAATGGCTATCTCGATGTGTATCTCTAGTTCTACGTCTCTTCTCTAAGTTGAAGTTCTTCTGTGACTATCTCAATTCCTATCGGTCGCTAGTGCGTGGCTATCTCTGTGGTTCCTAGTCGAGATGTCAAAATGGAAGTCTGTCTCCTCAAGTCTAAAAGTGGAAGTCCTCCCTGTCCAGTCTGCCCTCTAAGTTTTATACCGTTTTGACTGACCGTCAACTTTTTTCCCGCCAACTATTCTTTATCCAGCTAAAAGTGACATTTGGCTCTACTTCTAAGTGACCTTCCCTGGCCATCTGTCACTCTGTGTGACCAGCCTCTTATTTCGTGCATTCCACATTCCTTACCGACAGCTAAAGTAAGTTTACGACCAGTGGTCAGTCATGGTGGTCGTGACTAGCGTTTAGTTTCTAGGTTTACATTCCTCACCGACAGCTAAAGTAAGTTTACGACCAGTGGTCATTCCCCAGCCATCTGGCACCTTTAGTTTATGTCAGTCAGTGCGGTTAGTCATCCCTATGTTAAATTTGTCTAGTCCTGTTTAGTCCTCACTTATGATCTAAATCTGTATGTGCTATCATTCACGGTTACAAGGTAACAACAATGTGGGAGAGCCCTACTGTCCACCAAACATCAAATGTTGCGACCTAGTAACGCCATGTTTAATTCTTCACTCACCTTCGTCGTTGTAGGTCACGAGACGTCATTGACCTTTATTGCGTGTGCACTATCATCGTGTGCCATGCTCTAATGACATGAATCATTTAATACTCTTTCTTTCTCTCAACCATGTACATAATTCGCAACAAATTTGTCTCTCTCTCTCAACCATGTAGATAATTCGCAACAACTTTCTCTCTCTCTCAACCATGTAGATAATTCGCAACAACCAACTTTCTCTCTCTCTCAACCATGTAGATAATTCGCAACAAATTTCTCTCTCTCTCAACCATGTAGATAATTCGCAACAAATTTGTCTCTCTCTCTCTCTCTCTCTCTCAACCATGTAGATACTTCTCAACAACTTTCTCTCTCTCTCTCTCTCTCTCTCTCTCTCAACCATGTAGATACTTCGCAACAACTTTCTCTCTCTTTCAACTTTGTTGATAATTCGCAACAAAATTTCTCTCTCTCTCTCTCTCTCTCGCTCTCAACCATGTAGATACTTCGCAACAACTTTCTCTCTCTCAACCATGTAGATACTTCGCAACAATTTTCTCTCTCTCTCTCTCAACCATGTAGATACTTCACAACCAATTTGTCTCTCTATCTCTCTCATACTCTCAACCATGTAGATACTTCGCAACAACTTTGTATCTCTCTCACTATCTCAACCATGTAGATACTTCACATGAACTTTCTCTCTCGCTCTCTCTCTCTCAAACATGTAGATACTTCACATGAACTTTATCGTACTCTCTCTCTCTCTATCTGTCAACCGTGTAGCTACTTCACATAAACTTTATCTCTCTCTCTGTCAGCCGTGTAGATACTTCACATGAACTTTATCTCTCTCTCTGTCAGCCGTGTAGATACTTCACATGAAGTTTATCTCTCTTTCTGTCAACCGTGTAGATACTTCACATGAAGTTTATCTCTCTTTCTGTCAGCCGTGTAGATACTTCACATGAAGTTTATCTCTCTTTCTGTCAACCATGTAGATACTTCACATGAAGTTTATCTCTCTCTCTGTCAGCCGTGTAAATACTTCACATGAACTTTATCTCTCGTCCATGTATGTACTTCACATGAACTTTATCTCTCTCTCTCTCTCTTTCTCACTCAACCATGTAGATATGTCACAAGTACTTTATCTCTCTCTCTCTATCTCTCAACCATATATATACTTCACATGAACTTTCTCTCTCTCTCTCTCTCTCTCTCTCTCTCTCTCAATCATGTAGATACTTCACATGAACCTTATCTCTCTCTCTCTCTCTCACACTCTCTCTCTATCTCTCTCTCTCTCTCTCTATATATATATATATATATATATATACATATAAAAAATATTTATATCTCAACCATGAAGATACATCACATGAACTTTATCTTCATCTCTCAACCATGTAGACACTTCACAACAACTTTATCTCTCTCTCTATCTCTCAATGATGTAGATACATTACAACAACTTTATATCTCTCTCTATCTCTCAACCATGTAGATACTTCACATTAACTTTATCTCCCTCTCTATCTCTCAACCATGTAGATACTTCACAACAACTTTATATCTCTCTATCTCTCAACCATGTTGATACTTCACAACAACTTCATCTCTCTCTAACTATCAACCATGTAGATACTTCACAACAACTGTATCTCTCTCTCTAACTCTCAACCATGTAGATACTTCACAACAACTCATCTCTCTCTAACTCTCAACCATGTAGATACTTCACAACAACTTTATATCTCTCTCTATCTCTCAACCATGTAGATACTTCACATTAACTTTATCTCTCTCTCTCTATCTCTCAATGATGTAAATACTTCACAACAACTTTATCTCTCTCTATCTCTCAACCATGTAGATACTTCACAAAAACTTTATATCTCTCTCTATCTCTCCACCATGTAGATACTTCACAACAAATTTATCTCTCTCTATCTCTCAACCATGTAGATACTTCACAACAACTTTATCTCTCCATGTCTCAATGATGTAGATCATTCACAACAACTTTATCTCTCTCTCTATCTCTCAATGATGTAAATACTTCTCAACAACTTTATCTCTCTCTCTATCTCTCAATGATGTAGATACTTCACAACAACTTTATCTCTCTCTCTATCTCTCAATGATGTAGATACTTCACAACAACTTTATCTCTCTCTCTCTCTCTCTATCTCTCAATGATGTAGATACTTCACAACAACTTTATCTCTCTCTCTCTCAATCATGTAGATACTTCACAACAACTTTATCTCTCTCTCTCAATCACGTAGATACTTCACAACAACTTTATCTCTCACTCTATCTCTCAATCAATTATATACTTAACAACAACTTTATCTCTGTCTCTCTATCTCTCAATCGTGTAGATACTTCACAACAACTTTATCTCTCGCTTTATCTCTCAATGATGTAGATACTTCACAACAACTTTATCTCTCTCTCTCTCTCAACCATGTACATAATTCGCAACAAATTTGTCTCTCTCTCTCAACCATGTAGATAATTCGCAACAACTTTCTCTCTCTCTCAACCATGTAGATAATTCGCAACAACCAACTTTCTCTCTCTCTCAACCATGTAGATAATTCGCAACAACCAACTTTCTCTCTCTCTCAACCATGTAGATAATTCGCAACAACCAACTTTCTCTCTCTCTCAACCATGTAGATAATTCGCAACAACTTTCTCTCTCTCTCAACCATGTAGATAATTCGCAACAAATTTCTCTCTCTCTCTCTCTCTCTCAACCATGTAGATACTTCTCAACAACTTTCTCTCTCTCTCTCTCTCTCTCTCAACCATGTAGATACTTCGCAACAACTTTCTCTCTCTCAACCATGTAGATACTTCACAACTAATTTGTCTCTCTATCTCTCTCATACTCTCAACCATGTAGATACTTCGCAACAACTTTGTATCTCTCTCACTATCTCAACCATGTAGATACTTCACATGAACTTTATCTCTCTCTCTCTCTCTCTGTCAACCATGTAGATACTTCACATGAACGTTATCTCTCTCTCTCTCTATCTATCTATCTCAACCATGTAGATACTTCACATGAACTTTATCTCTCTCTCTCCCCCTCTCTCTATCTCAATTATATAGATACTTCACATGAACTTTCTCTCTCTCTCTCTCTCTCTCAAACATGTAGATACTTCACATGAACTTTATCGTTCTCTCTCTCTCTCTCTATCTGTCAACCGTGTAGCTACTTCACATAAACTTTATCTCTCTCTCTCTCTCTCTCTCTCTCCTCTCTCTCTCTCTCTTTCTGTCAACCATGTAGATACTTCACATGAAGTTTATCTCTCTCTCTGTCAGCCGTGTAGATACTTCACATGAACTTTATCTCTCGTCCATGTATGTACTTCACATGAACTTTTCTCTCTCTCTCTCTCTCTCTCTCAATCATGTAGATACTTCACATGAACCTTATCTCTCTCTCTCTCACACTCTCTCTCTATCTCTCTCTCTCTCTCTCTCTCTCTCTATATATATATATATATATATATTTATATCTCAACCATGAAGATACTTCACATGAACTTTATCTTAATTTCTCAACCATGTAGACACTTCACAACAACTTTATCTCTCTCTCTATCTCTCAATGATGTAGATACATTACAACAACTTTATATCTCTCTCTATCTCTCAACCATGTTGATACTTCACAACAACTTCATCTCTCTCTAACTCTCAACCATGTAGATACTTCACAACAACTTCATCTCTCTCTAACTCTCAACCATGTAGATACATCACATTAACTTTATCTCTCTCTATCTCTCAATGATGTAAATACTTCACAACAACTGTATCTCTCTCTCTCTAACTCTCAACCATGTAGATACTTCACAACAACTTTATATCTCTCTAACTCTCAACCATGTAGATACTTCACAACAACTTTATCTCTCTCTCTATCTCTCAACCATGTAGATACTTCACAACAACTTTATCTCTCCATGTCTCAATGATGTAGATCATTCACAACAACTTTATCTCTCTCTCTCTCTATCTCTCAATGATGTAAATACTTCACAACAACTTTATCTCTCTCTCTATCTCTCAACCATGTAGATACTTCACAAAAACTTTATATCTCTCTCTATCTCTCCACCATGTAGATACTTCACAACAAATTTATCTCTCTCTATCTCTCAACCATGTAGATACTTCACAACAACTTTATCTCTCCATGTCTCAATGATGTAGATCATTCACAACAACTTTATCTCTCTCTCTATCTCTCAATGATGTAAATACTTCACAACAACTTTATCTCTCTCTCTATCTCTCAATGATGTAGATACTTCACAACAACTTTATCTCTCTCTCTATCTCTCAATGATGTAGATACTTCACAACAACTTTATCTCTCTCTCTATCTCTCAATCATGTAGATACTTCACAACAACTTTATCTCTCTCTCTATCTCTCAATGATGTAGATACTTCACATCAACTTTATCTCTCTCTCTCTATCTCTCAATGATGTAGATACGTCACAACAACTTTATCTCTCTCTATCTCTCTCAATCATGTAGATACTTCACAACAACTTTATCTCTCTCTCTCAATCACGTAGATACTTCACAACAACTTTATCTCTCACTCTCTCTCTCAATCAATTATATACTTAACAACAACTTTATCTCTGTCTCTCTATCTCTCAATCGTGTAGATACTTCACAACAACTTTATCTCTCGCTTTATCTCTCAATGATGTAGATACTTCACAACAACTTTATCTCTCTCTCTCTCTCAATCATGTAGATACTTCACAACAACTTTATCTCTCTCTCTCTATCTCTCAATCATGTAGATCATTCACAACAACTTTATCTCTCTCTCTCTCAATCATGTAGATACTTCACAACAACTTTATCTCTCTCTCTCAATCATGTAGATACTTCACAACAACATTATATATATATCTCTCTCAATCATGTAGATACTTCACAACAACTTTATCTCTCTCTCTATCTCTCAATGATGTAGATACTTCACAACAACTTTATCTCTCTCCCTATCTCTCAATGATGTAGATCATTCACAACAACTTTATCTCTCTCTCTATCTCTCAACCATGTAGATACTTCACAACAACTTTATCTCTCTCTCTCTCAATCATGTAGATACTTCACAACAACTTTATCTGTCTCTCTATCTCTCAATCATATAAATAATTCTCAACAACTTTCCCTCTCTCTCTCTCTCTCTCTCTCTCTCTCTCTCTCTCTCACTCAACCACGTAGATATTTCCCATGGACTCGGTCACCAAATCTACTCAGAATTTTTCGTGTCAGTCACAACACGAGTTACGGACAAGAATGTGTAACCTTGACCTACGACCGCCTGGAGGTTACCAGTAAACTTTATGTTCCTGAAGAACATCCGTAACGAGCGAACAAACGGCGAGGGCGGGAACATGCACGTGGCGGAAGTGACAGTTTAAACACGGTTTATAACTTGTCTACAGCAAAGTAAGCAATGCTTTCCGTGACGTCAAGCGGGAGTTGATGGCCACTCTGCTCTTAGTGCCTGTAATTATCAATGCCCATCAGTATATCTATGGGTCATATGGTCGGACTTACGTCAGGTCGCACTTCTTTTCAAGATGAAATCTCTGGTATCCATTTTCAGTGGCAGGTCGAGTCGCTCTTGGTAAACAAACATTAATACAATGGAGAATTGAACCTTGACTCTCGTAACTAGCGTCTAAGTGTGTTTCTAGTAGACCTTTATGAGATGTCTAAGTGTGTTTCTAGTAGACCTTTATAAGATGTCTAAGTGTGTTTCTAGTAGACCTTTATAAGATGTCTAAGTGTGTTTCTAGTAGACCTTTATAAGATGTCTGAGTGTGTTTCTAGTAGACCTTTATAAGGTGTCTAAGTGTGTTTCTAGTAGACCTTTATAAGATGTCTAAGTGTGTTTCTAGTAGACCTTTATAAGATGTCTAAGTGTGTTTCTAGTGGACCTTTATAAGATGACTAAGTGTGTTTCTAGTAGACCTTTATAAGATGTCTAAGTGTGTTTCTAGTAGACCTTTATAAGATTACTAAGTGTGTTTCTAGTACACCTTTATAAGATGTCTTAGTGTGTTTCTAGTAGACCGTTATAAGATGTGTAAGTATGTTTCTAGTAGACCTTTATAAGATGTCTAAGTGTGTTTCTAGTAGACCTTTATATGATGTCTAAGTGTGTTTCTAGTAGACCTTTATAAGATGTCTAAGTGTGTTTCTAGTAGACCTTTATAAGATGTCTAAGCGGGTTTCTAGTAGACCTTATAAGATGTCTAAGTGTGTTTCTAGTAGACCTTTATAAGATGTCTAAGTGTGTTTCTAGTAGACCTTTATAAGATGTCTAAGTGTGTTTCTAGTAGACCTTTATAAGATGTCTAAGTGTGTTTCTAGTAGACCTTTATAAGATGTCTGAGTGTGTTTCTAGTAGACCTTTATAAGGTGTCTAAGTGTGTTTCTAGTAGACCTTTATAAGATGTCTAAGAACTGTCTGACCACTCTTACGCGTAAACGCCGCTTGATAACGACGTTGTTGGCGATCATCTCTAGTCACCCTTGTAGCTGCCGTTGATAACGCCGTCCGTTACGACGTGGTTGATGATAGGTGTGATGGTACCGCTGTGACACGCTTCGCCCGGTAACACTGTGAACCGGCATCGGCGTCCCGTTCATCTGGCGCTCTACAACTGGGCCATTCTTAACAACCGTGGTCACTTCAACTTGACGAGCACCCGGCCTGGCCTTCTCTCCCACTGGAGTTCGGCTCCAAGCACGGTGACCAGACTGTCTCCTGTTTACCAGGAGTATCCGTGTTCGACGTCTGCTAGAGGTCTTGCACTCCGCGTCGTGTTGCTTGGCCCGGGATCAGCTACAGCACAGCCTTCACACTGCGGTCACACGAGTTAAGAAGAACACATGACGTAACTTGATTTATTTACACTACTGATGAATATGGGAGCCGCGATAGCTCAGTGGTTAGTGAACTCGACTACAAAGGACAAGAGGTAGGGTTCGATCCCACCGACGGCTTCCGGGTTCACCCAGCCTTTAATGGGTACCTGATTTTTTTCAGGGAAAGTGAAGCGGCACGGGCGTAATACCGACCACATTACCCCAAGAATCATGTGCCGAAGGTCTGTAAAATATATGGTCACTAACACCATATCCCCTATTCACCACTTGGCGTGACGGGGGTACTGTGTACTGTGTGTACTGATGAATATAACAAAGCACTGAATATAACAAAGTATTTACAGTGCTGGGCGGTATGGCTACCGCCCCA
The DNA here is from genome assembly GCA_032433765.1 of Megaustenia siamemsis. Classification (NCBI taxonomy): domain Eukaryota; kingdom Metazoa; phylum Mollusca; class Gastropoda; order Stylommatophora; family Ariophantidae; genus Megaustenia; species Megaustenia siamemsis. The sequence goes on along the minus strand of JAVIAB010000106.1, from coordinate 43,441,464 downwards.
GTCGATCCAGTAAGCTTTAACACTGTTTTTGGGCTCACTACTGTCTTTAGCCCTGTACTCTGGTTACGAATTACTTTTAGCCCATCACTCTCATTACTGACGTTCTACTCTAACACTTGCTTATATCTAGACTTGGACCTACTATTCCCCCTCTCTAGATCGGTGTTTTCAATCTCCACCTAACGTTCAGTTATAGACGAGCGGGTTGCCCATCGACATGATCGTCTCTTAGCTCTTGCTATCTAAGACTTGGATTCTCCCATCTACTAACTTACTAAGCTCTACTTTTATTCTCCCATCTACTAACTTACTAAGCTGTACTTTTATTCTCCCATCTACTAACTTACTAAGCTCTACTTTTATTCTCCCATCTACTAACTTACTAAGCTCTACTTTTATTTCTCCATCTACTAACTTACTAAGCTCTACTTTTATTCTCCCATCTACTAACTTACTAAGCTCTACTTTATTCTCCCATCTACTAACTTACTAAGCTCTACTTTTATTCTCCCATCTACTAACTTACTAAGCTCTACTTTTATTCTCCCATCTACTAACTTACTAAGCTCTACTTTTATTCTCCCATCTACTAACTTACTAAGCTCTACTTTTATTCTCCCATCTACTAACTTACTAAGCTCTACTTTTATTCTCCCATCTACTAACTTACTAAGCTCTACTTTTATTCTCCCACCTACTAACTTACTAAGCTCTACTTTTATTCTCCCATCTACTAACTTACTAAGCTGTACTTTTATTCTCCCATCTACTAACTTACTAAGCTGTACTTTTATTCTCCCATCTACTAACTTACTAAGCTCTACTTTTATTCTCCCATCTACTAACTTACTAAGCTGTACTTTTATTCTCCCATCTACTAACTTACTAAGCTGTACTTTTATTCTCCCATCTACTAACTTACTAAGCTGTACTTTTATTCTCCCATCTACTAACTTACTAAGCTCTACTTTTATTCTCCATCTACTAACTTACTAAGCTCTACTTTTATTCTCCCATCTACTAACTTACTAATGTCTACTTTATTCTCCCATCTACTAACTTACTAAGCTGTACTTTTATTCGTCCCAGACTGGACTACTAACTTCTCCTAATTGGGCTTCCTGTTTGTGTTAACCTAGCCTCCCGGCTTTTTCTCACTGGCTCTGCTATTTTGCCTACACTGTCCCTAAGTTCTCCTTTTCCAGCCAATCCCACGTCATCCACGTCACCACTCAACCAATCAAATTATTGTCCCCACATTAAGACAACTCATTCTAGAGTTTCTCACCATTTACCTACCGCACGAAATTCTGACAATCTTCACTCAACATTATCAACCGCCCCGTGCCACTGTCTCAACTCACGGCGGTTCTCAATCTCACATTACCTACAATGGTTCTCCCATTGTCTTTACCCTATACCCAACTACATCTACTTCCTTACATCCCTACATCTCCCGGCTACAGTAGATGAGCGCACTAACTGCTCTGGTAGCTGTGGTAGGATGCATACTTTTGTGTATCTTTTTCTGTACATTGTAATATTAAAGGTAAACACTTACGTTCTATAGCTATAAGTATGTAGCTTCTGTCTCGTAACACGACAGGTACACGTGCGGTTATTTATTTTTTTCTGTTGTTGTTTATTTGCCATTTTTTTCTGAGTGCTGTAGTACATACCTCTTCCACCTATGATTCCCTACACGTACAGGACAGTCTAAGATTGGACTATGCTTTAACCTACAAAAAGCTATTGTACAACACGGACAGCGCTCGTGAGGTACAATCACCATTGTTGATGTCAATAATAGCAAAGAATGTTATCAATGTCTTTACTGGAACCGATTTATGCGTTTAGTTTAGTCGACAGGTCATCCTCATTGCTATTCAGTCAAGTCCATAAGTGCTCACATCTCCTCGGAAATATATCCATCAACGTGTAGTGACTAGCGACATCGGCGTTGTGTTTGTTGGCACGTCTTCTGACGATTCTTGCATAGGGCTACAGTGTTGTTTAACGTCTCCACAGTAAGGATGACAAGCAAGCAAATCGTAGGGTTGGGCTGCAACATTATGTTAAGATCATGACGTTTTGGTAAATTGATAGGACATAGAAAGAGAGAGAGAGAGAGAGAGAGAGAGAGAGAGAGAAAAGAGAGAGAGAGAGAGAGAGAGAGAGAGAGAGAGAGAAAGTGTTGCGATGGAACGTCAGCCAGAGTTTGATCGTGTGGTGTGGGCAAACAGAAGCGCTTGTCGAATCCAACGAAGGCAGCTGTGGCATGGCTTTCCTTGAAAATAAAATGACATAGTCAATAAGTTAACCCCAAATGTGAATCTGTGTTCAGAGGTTGTAGGGAGAACTCATGAGATGAGATACCTGGGAGTGTGGTTTGAGGTTGTAGGGAGAACTCATGAGATGAGATACCTGGGAGTGTGGTTTGAGGTTGTAGGGAGAACTCATGAGATGAGATACCTGGGAGTGTGGTTTGAGGTTGTAGGGAGAACTCATGAGATGAGATACCTGGGAGTGTGGTTTGAGGTTGTAGGGAGAACTCATGAGATGAGATACCTGGGAGTGTGGTTTGAGGTTGTAGGGAGAACTCATGAGATGAGATACCTGGAGTGTGGTTTGAGGTTGTAGGGAGAACTCATGAGATGAGATACCTGGGAGTGTGGTTTGAGGTTGTAGGGAGAACTCATGAGATGAGATACCTGGGAGTGTGGTTTGAGGTTGTAGGGAGAACTCATGAGATGAGATGCCTGGGAGTGTGGTTTGAGGTTGTAGGGAGAACTCATGAGATGAGATACCTGGGAGTGTGGTTTGAGGTTGTAGGGAGAACTCTTGAGATGAGATACCTGGGAGTGTGGTTTGAGGTTGTAGGGAGAACTCATGAGATGAGATACCTGGGAGTGTGGTTGAGGTTGTAGGGAGAACTCATGAGATGAGATACCTGGGAGTGTGGTTTGAGGTTGTGGGGAGAACTCATGAGATGAGATGCCTGGGAGTGTGGTTTGAGGTTGTAGGGAGAACTCATGAGATGAGATACCTGGGAGTGTGGTTTGAGGTTGTAGGGAGAACTCATGAGATGAGATACCTGGGAGTGTGGTTTGAGGTTGTAGGGAGAACTCATGAGATGAGATACCTGGGAGTGTGGTTTAAAGTTGTGGGGAGAACTCATGAGATGAGATGCCTGGGAGTGTGGTTTGAAGTTGTGGGGAGAACTCATGAGATGAGATACCTGGGAGTGTGGTTTGAGGTTGTGGGGAGAACTCATGAGATGAGATGCCTGGGAGTGTGGTTTGAGGTTGTAGGGAGAACTCATGCGATGAGATACCTGGGAGTGTGGTTTGAGGTTGTGGGGAGAACTCATGAGATGAGATACCTGGGAGTGTGGTTTGAGGTTGTGGGGAGAACTCATGAGATGAGATACCTGGGAGTGTGGTTTGAGGTTGTAGGGAGAACTCATGAGATGAGATACCTGGGAGTGTGGTTTGAAGTTGTGGGGAGAACTCATGAGATGAGATACCTGGGAGTGTGGTTTGAGGTTGTGGGGAGAACTCATGCGATGAGATACCTGGGAGTGTGGTTTGAGGTTGTAGGGAGAACTCATGAGATGAGATACCTGGGAGTGTGGTTTGAGGTTGTAGGGAGAACTCATGAGATGAGATACCTGGGAGTGTGGTTTGAGGTTGTGGGGAGAACTCATGAGATGAGATACCTGGGAGTGTGGTTTGAGGTTGTGGGGAGAACTCATGAGATGAGATACCTGGGAGTGTGGTTTGAGGTTGTAGGGAGAACTAATGAGATGAGATACCTGGGAGTGTGGTTTGAGGTTGTAGGGAGAACTCATGAGATGAGATACCTGGGAGTGTGGTTTGAGGTTGTAGGGAGAACTCATGAGATGAGATACCTGGGAGTGTGGTTTGAGGTTGTGGGGAGAACTCATGAGATGAGATACCTGGGAGTGTGGTTTGAGGTTGTAGGGAGAACTCATGAGATGAGATACCTGGGAGTGTGGTTTGAAGTTGTGGGGAGAACTCATGAGATGAGATACCTGGGAGTGTGGTTTGATCGGAGCCTCCCCTTTAACAAGCATAGTCCCATGGATAAGCCTTCCCTAGTTATTGTTCTTTTCAGCGATTTTCTCGGTTTGCCTTGTTTTCTTTTGTCAGATGGTTTCCACATGAATATCTCCAGGCGAAATCTGTCTTTCTTCATTCATTTTTAGAAACTGACGATGCATTTCCAACGCCTTCTTCTTATAAAGCTCGACGCGTATTCTTGTTTAGATTTGTCTCTTATCTGTTCGTTTGAAATGTATTCTTTTCAGCTTATGTTTGAGATCCTTTTTGATCTATTTTTCTGATTTGTTTTCAGAGGCATTTAATTTTCTATGTAAAGTTTTGTTGGATCTTCAACTTTCATGTGAACATGTTAGCTTTGGTATCACACAGGAGTGGAACAGTTTAAGATTTATTCGTTTACTGAGAACTTTGCATGTCCAGATGTGCGTCAATTTATTCAAAAGCGTTTCTTGGTCTTGTAGTTCGTTCACAAATTCGTGCCCACAGAGTTGATCAATTATCTTGGAAACTGTTTGATGGATTTCTGTAATTCTTTGTCATGATATCTTATTTTTTTCACAGACCTTCCGATTTCATAACATTTAAGTACAACGGTAGTCTGAATTTTGTAGAAATAGATTTTTGTTATATAATTTTAGGAAAATCTCAAAACGTGTGATCTGAACATTAGATTTTACTGTAAATTACGTTAATTTTCTAACAATGAAAGTCTAAGGCGTATCCGTATCACATTGAAGAGGGTCACAATTTTTCATTTGATTTTATATCTTCGGCATAGAGATAGGTAATTGCAAAAGTGCCTGTACAATAACAGTTAGCTTTTGCATAGTGATGAATGTATACTTTAAACTCTACTCTACATGATTTAAAAAATCAAGTAGTCACTTCACAACAGCTTGCAAATTATCACATATAAAGGAATATACATGAATAGTAAATATTTTGTCAAAGTACGCCTCTATTTAACAAGAAATCGGAAATGACAAAAGTGGCGCGTCTTTCAAAATCACGTTCAATAAGTGCGAGCAAGTGCTAAGATTCTGTGGATAAACACGTGACATTTTGCCTTTTTAAAATGGCAATGTTGATGACAACAAATGTGGGTATGGTAAACACCTAAAAATTATGATAACCAAGAAAATCATATTTTTATATACCCTGAAGAAACAAAAATCTTTCCTAAATGCATGACAGTAGGGGAAAGAAAAGGCTTCTCTCTCTCTCTCTCTCTCTCTCTCTCTATCTCTCTCTCTTTCTCTCTCTGCGATCAGGACTCAATCAGAGTAGGATTCCAGACTCTCACATGAAGTCAGGTTAAGTGTGTTGATCGCCCTCACAGACAGAACATCACAATTAGAATCTGCCAGATCCACTCTGATTGAACACCCGCTAAAACGTTGCACTGTGTTCTTCGCCAGTGGCCCAGTGCATCCGATTTCAGCCATCATTTTATTCAGGTTTGCTTTCCTTAGCCTTTGATTGTCCCCAATCTTCCTGCAGGCAGCAGATGATCTTTTCTGTAGGGGGATTCTGCCCTTAGATGGTCGACCCTCCCAGGTTTACGAGCACCATCTGCCCGAGTCACTAGAGGTGACTAACACAAACATGCACATAAAGATATGAGATATGACTGACATAGACATGCACACACAAAGACATGACACAGGCCTAACATAGACATGCACACAAAGATATGAGATATGACCAACATAGACATGCACACACAAAGATGTGAGATGTGACTAACATAGCCATGCACACACAAGGATATGAGATGTGACATAAACAGACATGCACACACAAAGATATGAGATATGACCAACATAGACATGCACACACAAAGATATGAGATGTGACTAACATAGCCATGCACACACAAGGATATGAGATGTGACATAAACAGACATGCACACACAAAGATATGAGATATGACCAACACAAACATGAACACAAAGTTATGAGATATCACTAACCCAGACATGCACACACAAAGACATGACACATTACTAACACAGATACACACTAATATATGAGATATGACTAAACACAGACACACATAAAGATATGAGACATGATTAACACGGACACACCAAGATATACGATATGACCAACATGACACACACCAAGATATGAGCCATGGCCAGCACACACACACACACACACACACACACACAAGCTAAGACATGAGCCATGGCTAGCGCAGAAACAAATCAAGATACGAGCCATGGCTTCACGGAAAAACACCAAGAAATGAACCATGTCTAGCACAGAAACACATTAAGGTATCCATATGCTTGGGTTTGTTGTAGTCGGCAGACTCTTCTTAACGTGGGAATCATCGATATACGAGACGCAGGCCCCGATTAACTGTTCACAGGTTTCGTTCAAACAGTTGTCCAGAGATTTGAGAGTGCAGTCTGACCCGTAGAATGTCCCCTTGCATGTATAGTTCCCGGTTGACTGTTCACAGGTGTCGTTGAAACAGTTGTCTGGACATTTGAGAGTGCAGTCTGATCCGTAGTATGTTTCCTTCCACATACAGTCTGCACTTTCCGAGTCACATATGATGTCACAGCCATCAGAACAGGTCTGTTTGCACTGTAGCCCAAAATTACCATCGGCACAAGTGTCATTACAGGTGTAGCCAGGATGTTTACATTGTAGGCATTTTCCGGATTTTCCCTCACATAAAGGACATACACTGAGACAAGACCCGGAGCAGTCGCGTCCATAGGTCCCATGTGAACAGTTGCACACGTACCGATGATGACGTTGCAGCCTTTGCAACACCCACTACACACTGCACAAAACGACCAAGAATGCCCGTCCAGACAATAGGTGTCTGTAAATGTTTGCACCTCACATACCGTCAGTGCACTGTCGGCCTGCGAAATGGTAGGTGATAACTGAATCTTAATGTGTGCCATTGGCGTTTGTGTTTTGACTACAATAGTGTTCACAGAAATATTAGGGTATGATATATCATTATACTGGAACACTACTCCGCCAATGTCAGAGAAAGCCTTTAGAGTGGCATTCTTTACCCGAATCATAGTGCTAGGTCGATGATAGATTCGAATGATGTGAGTCTTCTGGAGCGTTGCAAAGTTCAGATACCAGTAAACAGAATTGGTTCCACTTCTCAATTGTGTGTGTGTGCAGTCATTGTCATTGAGATTGGTCTTTGTTTTGCCATTAACTGCGGCCTCTGGTCCACATCCGTCCCCTGTATAACAAGCATTAAATGTGTTCTGGTTTGTGTTCTGTTTGAGGGCCACATACCGACCCCCGCCAATGTAGATGGAGCAGATATTTGCAACTATCGCCCCTTCAATCCGTAACTTGTTGATCAGACCAGCCCAGAGCAAAAGATATTAATCTCGTGCGAACTAACTACAAACCTTGATTCATTGTTACATGAGGCAGAACCATTTAGTTTTACCGTGAAACTGTCTGGATCTGTTAAGTCATTCACATAAATCCTAAACCAGGAGAACGGCAAAGATTGATTGAGAGTTGCCTCAAATGATGTAGAATCTGTGTCCGGATTACATGTGGTGTCGTTGTTATCAAACAGGAAAGTAGGTTCAGATTTTTTCGGCGTATTTGTAAACGAGATCCAAGTACTGACACTGGGGTCCGAAATATTCGTGCTGACAACTGTCATTGTTTGGGCATGTCCCTGTAGTTTTGTCACAAACTGAGTCATTATAGCAGTGACATTGTAACGTACAATTTGCCCCAAACCAACCGGCTGCACAAATTAGGTCATTAACTTCCAAGGTCGCGAACGAAGCCCGCAGAATAAAGACTTGATCTACAGCAGTGGTTAACGAACTGTGTAGAAACATTTATTATCAAACCCGTGGTTACATTTCTAAAAATCCGCCAACTCGCTGTGATAACAGATAGCGTGATGTTCAAAGCCAACATTGTTTACACCATGGCTCGAACGCGAATAATCTTCCATCTTGGTGCGTCCCATGACGTCATATGGGAAAAGGCTGAAGGTTGGGGAAAAAATAAGATTTCATGAACAAATATTATTGAAATTCATCAAAAAGTTTCCGGGATAATTAATAAACTCTGTGAGAACGAATTTCTGAACGAACTATAGTGTGACTCGTGTCATGATTTCTGATGTTATGTTTCCACCTCCGGATAATTTACTGTCTAACTAGTCCCGAACGCTGAACGGGAATCCCAAGAAGACTTGTGAAGCAACACAACACCGGTGTCAGTAGTCGCTCTACGCTGAGGGATATACTTTGGTAGAGATCTCAGCACTTCCGGCTTTGTCCGATGTGAAGTTAGGATAAGCTGTCCACTGAACTAAAACCAGCTCCAGTCCACATCTCCCACTTTGACATGATGTTCGTGCAGTCAGTTCATGGTTGTGGATTTGTGGATTAAGGATCATTTTAAAAATATGTCTCCCCCACCCCCCGAAGCATCCATAAGGACAATCAGAATGTCATCGCTATCAATTGCACTTGCGCACTCAACATCCGGTAAACTGGCAAATCTGTCAGCACGCTCATTACTACTTACACCCGCCTGCCCTAACGCCAAAATAAAATCAGATTTTTGTTATAATAGACCTCTCCATAGCCTTAACCACTGCCTTATCGAGTCAAACCTGTTGTCTTCTTTCTAAACAAACCCACTGAGTTGCCGAGGAAACACACTCATGTATATAGATCTGTGTCTCACGCCATGCCAATGCTTTAGTGGCAGCCATAATTTTCACGGTGAAACTACTAGTAGTCAATGGGAAAGCACCACTGTTTTCTTTCACAGTTCTACCTTAACAATAAGCCGCGAACATCCACGAGCTCTGTACGTGCCGTACATCAAACCCGTCCGTCCAAATAACTGCTTCACTATCAGGAGCCTTCTCGGTTATCAACGACTGCGCTTCTCTCTCAACAACTAAGGAGTTTCTTGTCTACATTCTCTGTCAAATGTGATAACGAGAACGGACATACCGCACCCTGACGTCACTAGTACCCATTCTTCCTCTAATGAACACACCTGTTGAACAATATGGCTGCCCCATCCATGATTTTCTCATGTTAACCTGCCCCATATTGCACTCAGAAATTCGCAGTATAGAGGATGATGCGAGTCTGCACTGATTCGAAGGTAGGTATGTGTTCGGAATAGCCTCATTGTGTCTCCCAAGGTGGGGAAATCAAAGAGGTAACTCATCGTCCTACACTCAGTATCTTTTGTACACTCAAAGATGGTGCGCATCGCTTCATTTTCTATCCTTTGCAATCGTTCTATCTGCGTATTGTCGAGAGTCAAGATCACCAATGTATGCTCAATCACAGACAGGACCAGCATAAGAGAACAAGATGGCGTTGCTCAATTTGAGCTAGCCGTGACCCTCATTGTAGAGAGACCCTTTCATGCTTTCAATTACCACCTGGTCTACATGCTTAATGAAAGCAAGACTCCAATCAAACCACACTCCCAGGTATCTCATCGCATGAGTTCTCTCCACAACTTCTGAACACAGATGTCTCTCTGTCTCAGCCCTGGCGATACACCAAAACATAATTATCTTAAGATAATGTTTGCTCCATCTTAATATTTGCTCACTTGTGAGCTTTTCTGTGTTGGGAATTCTTGTGTTAGTGGTAAACTCTGTGCAAAGGTTGAATTGTCGCTCTTTCTGAAGTCCATGTACAACATTTAAAATATGGTCTTCCGTTGAGCAAGAGCCGCATGAATGCAATTAAGGAGGAAAGAAATGATTTCGACTTCGGGAATTTGAAACATCAGTAATTCAGATTTGCTCTGTGACTTATGTGCACCGATATATATTGATATGTGTATGTGTGTGTGTGGGTGTTTATATATGCGTATGAGTGTGGTGTAAAGTGTTTAAAAACAATATTTACGTTTCCTTCCTGAAGTTCCCAATGTTTGTGTCTCTTTTTGATAAACATTTGTCATTCCCTCCATCAATTATCTCTCTCTCTGACATTTCTGAAACTTTGATAAACATTTGTCTGTCTCTCCATCAATTCTCTCTCTCTCTCTCGCTGACATTTCTGAAACTTTGATAAACATTTGTCTGTCTCTCCATCAATTCTCTCTCTCGCTGACATTTCTGAAACTTTGATAAACATTTGTCTGTCTCTCCATCAATTCTCTCTCTCTCTCTCTCGCTGACATTTCTGAAACTTTGATAAACATTTGTCTGTCTCTCCATCAATTCTCTCTCTCTCTCTCTCTGACATTTCTGAAACTTTGATAAACATTTGTCTGTCTCTCCATCAATTCTCTCTCTCTCTCTGACATTTCTGAAACTTTGATAAACATTTGTCTGTCTCTCCATCAATTCTCTCTCTCTCGCTGACATTTCTGAAACTTTGATAAACATTTGTCTGTCTCTCCATCAATTCTCTTTCTCTCTCTGACACTTCTAAAACTTTGATAAACATTTGTCCTTCTCTCCATCAATTCTCTCTCTCTCTCTCTGACATTTCTGAAACTTTGATAAACATTTGTCCTTCTCTCCATCACTTCTCTCTCTCTCTCTCTGACATTTCTGAAACTTTGATAAACATTTGTCTGTCTCTCCATCAAATCTCTCTCTCTCTCTGACACTTCTGAAACTTTGATAAACATTTGTCCTTCTCTCCATCAATTATCTCTCTCTCTCTGACATTTCTGAAACTTTGATAAACATTTGTCCTTCTCTCCATCAATTATCTCTCTCTCTCTGACATTTCTGAAACTTTGATAAACATTTGTCTGTCTCTCCATCAATTCTCTCTCTCTCTCTCTCTGACACTTCTGAAACTTTGATAAACATTTGTCCTTCTCTCCATCAATTATCTCTCTCGCTGACATTTCTGAAACTTTGATAAACATTTGTCTGTCTCTCCATCACTTCTCTCCCTCGCTCACACTTTTGACACTTTGATAAACATTTATCTGTCTCTCCATCAATTCTCTCTCTCTGTCGCTCACACTTTTGACACTTTGATAAACATTTATCTGTCTCTCCATCAATTCTCTCCCTCTCTCGCTCACACTCCTTACACTTTAATAAACACACAGACATGTCAAATATCTCAACCCACATGCGCAGATTCCGCGCTCGGCGTTTTGTATTTTCCCGGATATTCCGGGTTTATAACCCGGAGCTTCTGATTATAAAGGGCTTCTACTGAGCAATGGCAGAGCGCCAGGAACGTGGAAACATAAGTTTATAGCTTTCCTAAAATATCTACCACATAAACGTATTTAACGTGACAGGTAAGCACAAAGTGAAATAAAGAGAGAACACGTATGTGGGAGATGATGAAGTAGGAAAATCCCACGTTAAAAACGTCATCTGTCATTTTCGTTCTCTGTAAAACAGCCAGCTACTTATGTTGTTGGCCCGCCATCTGCACTTTAGACAGCTCTCCAGTTTGTCTCTTTATTTTAACAATGCTTATGTCCAGGATATCTTCGGTAATCATCTTCATTACTTATTCTTTTCACACTCGAAAATACTTGGCAACATTTTTTTTTTAAATTCTGAGACAATTTTAGTCACCTAAAATCTACTTCTGTGTACACTTTAATCACATAAAATCTACTTCTGAGATCATTTTAGTCACCAAACATCTACTACCGAGATCACTTTAGTCACCTAAAATCTATTACTGAAATCACTTTAGTCACTTAAAATCTACTACTGAGATCATTTTAGTCACCTTAAAATTTATTTCTGAGATAATTTTAGTTATCTAATATCTGCTTCTGAGATTATTTTAGTTATCTAATATCTACTTCCGAGATAATTTTAGTCACCAAAAATCTACTTCTGAGATAATTTTATTCATCTAAAATCTACATCTGATATAATTTTAGTTATCTAATATCTACTTCCGAGATAATTTTAGTCACCAAAAATCTACTTCTGAGATAATTTTAGTTATCTAATATTTACTTCTGATATAATTTTAGTTATCTAATATCTACTTCTGATATAATTTTAGTTATCTAATATTTACTTCTGATATAATTTTAGTTATCTAATATTTATTTACTTCTGATATAATTTTAGTTATCTAAAATCTACTTCTGATATAATTTTAATTATCTAAAATCTACTTCTGATATAATTTTAGTTATCTAATATCTACTTCTGATATAATTTTAGTTATCTAAAATCTACTTCTGATATAATTTTAGTTATCTAATATCTACTTCAGAGATATATTTTGTCACCAAAACTCTACTTCTGATATAATTTTAGTTATCTAATATCTACTTCAGAGATATATTTTGTCACCTGACCTATCTTTCTGCTCTCACCCAGTTATTACTTCTCGTCGACTTCCTTAAAATGACTCTAAATGGGTATATTTGCACTTTGACCTTTGACTCAACACGTCCGACTTCAAGCATAACATTTGTGAAATCCCAAGTGTGCCTTCCTTCTTCTTAACTGACCACGCCAATTGTTTGCTTGCACAAGACGAGATCAGAAGTTGAGTATGCTCTTCATCAATTCTGATTCACCATGATCCCGATGCAAACTGTCAGCTATGGGTCCCTGATCACCTTAGATCCATGGTGCTCATGTTTTGTGTAAAGGCTAAATAAAAATAATAATCAATATGAACATTAGTCCAGAGATGTTGCGACTCCCCCCCCCCCCCCCCTACTTTTCCGAGCCGTCATGGAAAGAAACTCATCTTTTGTATAATCAACTCATTACAGAACTCAACACCAGTCGAAGATCTGTTTATACAGATACCAATCTCTTGAGTTCATTGGTGCTATATAAAGCCAATTCTGACCTATGGAAGCGAATCATGGACAGTAACGCAAAATATGAAAAGACGATTAGAGGCCACAGAGATGGGATTTCTCAGAAGAATGTTGAAAGATTCCTGGACAGATAAAAAGACCAACTTGGACATTCTCAAAGAGACCAACACAAACAGGAAGCTCCTAACAAACATCAGATAAAAACAATCAACATTTTTCAGGCATAGCATGAGAAGAGGAAAATTTGAATATTTGGATATAACTGGCAAAATACAAGGAAAGAGAGATCGCGGACGACAAAGAGAGAAAACACTAGATAGCTTGATGTCATGGCATACAGTCAACAACAGAACTGATACGATGCACTGTGAATAGAAGATTGTGAAAGGACACGAACGCCTACGCCCACCGGTATGACACATGATGATGATGATGAGTCGACATCTCGCGGGGATGAGAACAAGACAAGATAGTCGGGGACTTGAATGGGCACGCCTGTCACTTTGGTGATAAGTGATCTGACGAAGGAAGAAATTATTGGAACAATGCTTTGCTCATAGTTTTAAGAGCTGACACCACAGCACATAGACAAACCTACACGTGTGTAGTGACCTTGAACAGCTTATGTGATCGTTCTAGTAGCTCTCTGGTTGTGCACACCCTTAATTTTAAAGTTGTCGTCCAACCAAAACTGTTGCAGTCTCATGACGGCATCTCCATTGACAACCGCGACATTTTCTAACATCCGATCGTTGAACGAAGGAGCAGGTGGCCGAATCGATAACTTGTCGGGTTCCAAACCAGGAGAACGCGGGTTTGAATCTCGGTAGGGTCAAACGCTTTTTTTTCAATCGAAAGTGAAATAAAAACTTTAACCGAGCACTTTACGGCGACTGCATGGGACAAGCGGCCCTTATTCTCCGTTCCTATAAGTCCCTCGGCAAACCCCAGTAATGGAAAACTACTGTAAGAAGTTTTTATAGTTTTTAAATCGTTGATCACCTTCAAGATGTCGCCCCCATTTCTAACAGCCAATCGTTGATCGCGTTCAAGGTGTCGCCCCCATTTCTAGCAACCAATCGTTGATCGCCTTCAAGATGTCGCCCCCATTTCTAACAGCCAATCGTTGATCGCCTTCAAGATGTCGCCCCCATTTCTAGCAACCAATCGTTGATCGCCTTCAAGATGTCGCCCCCATTTCTAACAGCCAATCGTTGATCGCCTTCAAGATGTTGCCCCCATTTCTAGCAACCAATCGTTGATCGCATTCAAGATGTCGCCCCCATCTCTAGCAACCAATCGTTGATCGCTTTCAAGATGTCGCCCCCATTTCTAACAGCCAATCGTTGATCGCCTTCAAGATGTCGCCCCCATTTCTAGCAACCAATCGTTGATCGCCTTCAAGATGTCGCCCCCATTTCTAGCAACCAATCGTTGATCGCTTTCAAGATGTCGCCCCCATTTCTAACAGCCAATCGTTGATCGCCTTCAAGCTGTCGCCCCCATTTCTAGCAACCAATCGTTGATCGCCTTCAAGATGTCGTCCCCATTTCTAGCAACCAATCGTTGATCGCCTTCAAGATGTCGCCCCCATCTCTAGCAACCAATCGTTGATCGCCTTCAAGATGTCGCCCCCATTTCTAACAGCCAATCGTTGATCGCCTTCAAGATGTCGCCCCCATTTCTAGCAACCAATCGTTGATCGCCTTCAAGATGTCGCCCCCATTTCTAGCAACTAATCGTTGATCGCTTTCAAGATGTCGCCCCCATTTCTAACAGCCAATCGTTGATCGCCTTCAAGCTGTCGCCCCCATTTCTAGCAACCAATCGTTGATCGCCTTCAAGATGTCGCCCCCATTTCTAGCAACCAATCGTTGATCGCCTTCAAGATGTCGCCCCCATTTCTAGCAACCAATCGTTGATCGCCTTCAAGATGTCGCCCCCATTTCTAGCAACCAATCGTTGATCGCCTTCAAGATGTCGCCCCCATTTCTAGCAACCAATCGTTGATCGCCTTCAAGATGTCGCCCCCATCTCTAGCAACCAATCGTTGATCGCCTTCAAGATGTCGCCCCCATTTCTAGCAACCAATCGTTGATCGCCTTCAAGATGTCGCCCCCATTTCTAGCAACCAATCGTTGATCGCCTTCAAGATGTCGCCCCCATCTCTAGCAACCAATCGTTGATCGCCTTCAAGATGTCGCCCCCATCTCTAGCAACCAATCGTTGATCGCCTTCAAGATGTCGCCCCCATTTCTAGCAACCAATCGTTGATCGCCTTCAAGATGTCGCCCCCATCTCTAGCAACCAATCGTTGATCGCCTTCAAGATGTCGCCCCCATTTCTAGCAACCAATCGTTGATCGCCTTCAAGATGTCGCCCCCATTTCTAGCAACCAATCGTTGATCGCCTTCAAGATGTCGCCCCCATTTCTAGCAACCAATCGTTGATCGCCTTCAAGATGTCGCCCCCATTTCTAGCAACCAATCGTTGATCGCCTTCAAGATGTCGCCCCCATCTCTAGCAACCAATCGTTGATCGCCTTCAAGATGTCGCCCCCATTTCTAGCAACCAATCGTTGATCGCCTTCAAGATGTCGCCCCCATTTCTAGCAACCAATCGTTGATCGCCTTCAAGATGTCGCCCCCATCTCTAGCAACCAATCGTTGATCGCCTTCAAGATGTCGCCCCCATCTCTAGCAACCAATCGTTGATCGCCTTCAAGATGTCGCCCCCATTTCTAGCAACCAATCGTTGATCGCCTTCAAGATGTCGCCCCCATCTCTAGCATCCAATCGTTGATCGCCTTCAAGATGTCGCCCCCATTTCTAGCAACCAATCGTTGATCGCCTTCAAGATGTCGCCCCCATTTCTAGCAACCAATCGTTGATCGCCTTCAAGATGTCGCCCCCATCTCTAGCAACCAATCGTTGATCGCCTTCAAGATGTCGCCCCCATCTCTAGCAACCAATCGTTGATCGCCTTCAAGATCTCGCCCCCATTTCTAGCAACCAATCGTTGATCGCCTTCAAGATGTCGCCCCCATTTCTAGCAACCAATCGTTGATCGCCTTCAAGATGTCGCCCCCATCTCTAGCAACCAATCGTTGATCGCCTTCAAGACAGCTCTCTTATCTTAATGTCTATCATCCCCACCACAGGTGTACCGAAGCAAGCGTATCAGCTCTTCCATGACAACGAACCCGCTAGTGATCTGTAGAGTCTCAATATTTTCTTTTGTTGCAAGTTTGAAGTTTCTTCCACTCATGAAGAAAACATTGTCTCTGTACGTTACGAAACATTGTATGAGCTTCTGTCTGTTCAGATGTTTCTTTGAAATCCACTCGAGGACAGAAGTAACTGCTTCATTCTTCATTCTCACGTTACGGGCTGCTGTAGATAATCCAAGTATCGACTTCCTGAAATCATAGCTTGGCCAGGCTATAAGTTCTCGTGCGAAGGGAGGTTTGGGAGTAACCAGAGACGATGATGGTAATAGTTAACCAGAGACGATGATGGTAATAGTTAACCAGAGACGATGATGGTAATAGTTAACCAGAGACGATGATGGTAATAGTTAACCAGAGACGATGATGGTAATAGTTAACCAGAGACGATGAGAGTAATAGTTAACCAGAGACGAATAATATATACTCTCTGCGAGAGTGAGTATTCCATCAGTTCCTTTGGTTACAATAACGTTCACCTGGCGGGTCAAAACGTGTCCCAACAAGGGAAGTAAGTAATCCAGTCAGCTCCGACATCCACCGGTCAAAGCTCTACCAAATATGAGATTAACGGGGTTTCATATTGTCATGCATTGACCTAAAACTAGTTGTCTTCTGGTTCACTATTACCATGATCGTCTCTGGTTAACTATTACCATGATCGTCTCTGGTTAACTATTACCATCATCGTTTCTGGTTAACTATTACCATCATCGTCTCTGGTTCACTATTACCATCATCGTCTCTGGTTAACTATTACCAACATCGTTTCTGGTTAACTATTACTCTCATCGTTTCTGGTTAACTATTACCCTCATCGTTACTGGTTAACTATTACCATCATCGTCTCTGGTTAACTATTACCCTCATCGTTTCTGGTTAACTATTAGCCTCATCGTTTCTGGTTAACTATTACCCTCATCGTCTCTGGTTCACTATTACCATCATCGTCTCTGGTTAACTATTACCATCATCGTCTCTGGTTAACTATTACCATCATCGTCTCTGGTTAACTATTACCATCATCGTTTCTGGTTAACTATTACCCTCATCGCTTCTGGTTCACTATTACCATCATCGTTTCTGGTTAACTATTACCATCTTCGTTTCTGGTTATCTATTACCCTCATCATTTCTGGTTAACTATTACTCTCATCGTCACTGGTTACCTATTACCAACATCGTCTCTGGTTAACTAATACCAACATCGTCTCTGGTTAACTATTACCAACATCGTCTCTGGTTAACTATTACCAACATCGTCTCTGGTTAACTATTACCAACATCTTCTCTGGTTAACTATTACCAACATCGTCTCTGGTTAACTATTACCAACATCGTCTCTGGTTAACTATTACCAACGTCGCCTCTGGTTAACTATTACCAACATCGTCTCTGGTTAACTATTACCAACATCGTCACTGGTTAACTATTACCAACATCGTCTCTGGTTAACTATTACCAACATCGTCACTGGTTAACTATTACCAACATCGTCTCTGGTTAACTAGTACCAACATCGTCTCTGGTTAACTATTACCATCATCGTTTCTGGTTAACTATTACCCTCATCGTTTCTGGTTAACTATTACTCTCATCGTCTCTGGTTAACTATTACCATCATCGTTTCTGGTTATCTATTACCATCATCGTTTCTGGTTAACTATTACTCTCATCGTTTCTGGTTAACTATTACCCTCATCGTTTCTGGTTAACTATTACTCTCATCGTC
This sequence comes from Megaustenia siamemsis, assembly GCA_032433765.1. Classification (NCBI taxonomy): domain Eukaryota; kingdom Metazoa; phylum Mollusca; class Gastropoda; order Stylommatophora; family Ariophantidae; genus Megaustenia; species Megaustenia siamemsis. The sequence goes on along the minus strand of JAVIAB010000106.1, from coordinate 43,423,637 downwards.
TCTGGTTAACTATTACCATCATCGTTTCTGGTTATCTATTACCATCATCGTTTCTGGTTAACTATTACTCTCATCGTTTCTGGTTAACTATTACCATCATCGTTTCTGGTTAACTATTACCGTCATCGTTTCTGGTTAACTATTACCCTCATCGTTTCTGGTTAATTATTACTCTCATCGTCTCTGGTTAACTATTACTCTCATCGTCTCTGGTTAACTATTACCATCATCGTTTCTGGTTAACTATTACCATCATCGTCTCTGGTTCACTATTACCATCATCGTTTCTGGTTAACTATTACCATGAACGTCTCTGGTTAACTACTACCATGATCGTCTCTGGTTAACTATTACCATCATCGTCTCTGGTTCACTATTACCATCATCGTCTCTGGTTAACTATTACCATCATCGTTTCTGGTTCACTATTACCATCATCGTCTCTGGTTCACTATTACCATCATCGTCTCTGGTTAACTATTACCATCATCGTTTCTGGTTAACTATTACCATCATCGTCTCTGGTTCACTATTACCATCATCGTCTCTGGTTCAATATTACCATCATCGTCTCTGGTTCACTATTACCATCATCGTTTCTGGTTAACTATTACCATCATCGTTTCTGGTTAACTATTACCATCATCGTTTCTGGTTAACTATTACCATCATCGTTTCTGGTTCACTATTACCATCATCGTTTCTGGTTAACTATTACCATCATCGTTTCTGGTTCACTATTACCATCATCGTCTCTGGTTCAATATTACCATCATCGTCTCTGGTTCACTATTACCATCATCGTCTCTGGTTAACTATTACCATCATCGTTTCTGGTTAACTATTACCATCATCGTCTCTGGTTAACTATTACCATCATCGTTTCTGGTTAACTATTACCATCATCGTCTCTGGTTAACTATTACTCTCATCGTCTCTGGTTAACTATTACCATCATCGTCTCTGGTTCACTATTACCATCATCGTCTCTGGTTCACTATTACCATCATCGTCTCTGGTTAACTATTACCATGAACGCCTCTGGTTAACTATTACCCTCATCGTTTCTGGTATTGCGCCAGAAGTGGCCGTAATCAATCCTTTTATGTAGCGTAAACCGGTCAGATTTTTGAAGCAGCGTTAGACCCTGATAAAATATCGATCATTGGATAGTCTCAAAACATCCTGCTTTTTTTTAAATACTTATTTTTGTTTTCCTTAAACAGATTCTTAAACATTTATATCATGGTTCTTAGACATTTCTCAAACTTCTTCTTATACCTTTTATTTCATTGGTTTCTACGCCTCCCTAACACTTCTTCAGCTTATGCCTTTATTTCACTGATTCGCGTGTCATTACCCACTGCTTTTGTTCCTTTATTTGACAAGTTCTGAAACCGCTATTATAACTTTAAGATAACCATAATTTCAAAGTTTCTTAGCTCTATATTTCACAGTTTCTTAGCTCTATATTTCACAGTTTCTTAGCTCCATATTTCACAGTTTCTTAGCTCTATATTTCACAGTTTCTTAGCTCCATACTTCAGTTTCTTAGCTCTATATTTCACAGTTTCTTAGCTCCATATTTCACAGTTTCTTAGCTCTATATTTCACAGTTTCTTAGCTCTATATTTCACAGTTTCTTAGCTCCATATTTCACAGTTTCTTAGCTCTATATTTCACAGTTTCTTAGCTCCATATTTCACAGTTTCTTAGCTCCATATTTCACAGTTTCTTAGCTCTATATTTCACAGTTTCTTAGCTCCATACTTCAGTTTCTTAGCTCTATATTTCACAGTTTCTTAGCTCCATATTTCACAGTTTCTTAGCTCTATATTTCACAGTTTCTTAGCTCTATATTTCACAGTTTCTTAGCTCCATATTTCACAGTTTCTTAGCTCTATATTTCACAGTTTCTTAGCTCCATATTTCACAGTTTCTTAGCTCCATATTTCACAGTTTCTTAGCTCTATATTTCACAGTTTCTTAGCTCCATATTTCGCAGTTTCTTAGCTCTATATTTCACAATTTCTTAGCTCTATATTTCACAGTTTCTTAGCTCTATATTTCACAGTTTCTTAGCTCTATATTTCATTAGTTGCGAACTTTTTTTCTTAAACGGTTATCTTTCTTCTTAAATCTGAGTTTCACTGGATGTATGAATTTATAGATAAACATGAAGGGATTGTTGGCATGCAATCAGAGGTTTATTGACATAGACGTCAGTGGTTATTGACATAGACATCAGTGGGTTGTTGACATAGACGTCAGTGGGTTATTGTCATAGACGTCAGTGGTTATTGACATAGACATCCGTGGGTTGTTGACATAGACACCAGTGGGTTGTTCACATAGACGTCAGTGGGCTGTTGACATAGACGTCAGTGGGTTGTTGACATAGACGTCATTGGGTTGTTGACACAGACGTCAGTGGGTTATTGACATAGACGTCAGTGGTTTATTGACATAGACGTCAGTGGTTCATTGACATATACGTCAGTGATTCATTGACATAGACGTCAGTGGTTTATTGACATAGACGTCATTGGTTTATTGACATAGACGTCATTGGTTCATTGACATAGACGTCATTGGTTTATTGACATAGATGTCAGTGGTTTATTGACATAGACGTCATTGGTTTATTGACATAGACGTCATTGGTTTATTGACATAGACGGCAGTGGTTTATTGACATAGACGTCAGTGGTTTATTGACATAGACGTCATTGGTTTATTGACATAGACATCAGTGGTTTATTGACATAGACGTCATTGGTTTATTGACGTAGACGTCATTGGTCTATTGACATAGACATCAGTGGTTTATTGACATAGACGTCATTGGTTTATTGACATAGACGTCAGTGGTTTATTGACATAGACGTCAGTGGTTTATTGACACAGACGTCAGTGGTTTATTGACATGGACTTTAGTGGGTTTTTTTAGCGTTCGCCAGCTTTCGCCTCTGGCGAAGTCCCAAGAGACTAGTGACTGAATTTTGCGTCTTAATCCCTATTTGCCTGGCAGCCGTGTGCACAGGTGTCCCTCGCCGGACAGGCAGATAACTATATCTTCAGAGCTGTTCATATTTTTTTGTCGATGATTAATTGACGTTTCAATCCTCGTTGCTGAGACCAGGGGTGGGTGCCACAGAGAGAAATCACAAATAAAAATGCCAGCTGGTGCAGTCGACATTTGATGTCACTGTACTTCTTGAGACCGGCGTCTTGCCTCGAGACCAACCAGTCCCCCGTAAACTGTCATGATTCGCTTCCATTGGTCATAATTAGTTATACATTGACGATTCTATAAATAGCACTGATAAACTCTCTTTCTCACTTATATTGACGTAGACTTGTTGCACAAGACGTTTTTCATTTTCTGAAATGCTATTTTGGCCTGAGCTATTTTCCTTTTTATATCTGTGGTCCATCTTCGATCTGATGATATTATTATTGTGCCCAAGTATTTGACGCGTTGCACTTGTTTCAGATTTGTTCCATTTATTTTCATGCTGCATGATGGTGATGGTTGTTTCTTTAACCACTTTCTGTTTTTATTTACTATTCAAACTTATACCGTTCTTGTTACTTTCTTTTACTATTATGTCTTTCACTTCTTGTAGTTCATTCTTCGTTTTTGCTATTGAGGCTGTGCCATCCACATGTTTATAAACAGATTGTTTATGTTGTGAGTGTTGACTCAATTCCTTTTATTCTCTACTATTGATCTCATAATATTTTCGCTGTCAAGCGAGAACAAATCCGGCGTCAGAACATATCCTTGTCTGACTCCTTGTTTTAGGCATTGGAGCTGTCCTGTTTGGTCGCCATTTCATATGGCTGCTGTTTGTTGCCAGTACATGTTTCTTATGATTCTCAGATCCTTGCCATCAATGTTTAATTTCTCCAGCATATTGATTACTTCCACATGCTTTACTTTGTCAAATGCTTTCGTCTAATCTACGAAACACATGTATAGATCTTTCTTTACCTCTGTAGCACTTTCTATCAATGTTTTGAGGAAATATATTGCAAATAATACACGACAAGCACAAAAAAGAGTCCTTGATTTCCAAATGATATAGAATGTAATTTTATTACAATATTCTTATAATTTGGTGGTTACAGTTGCATCATCAACTGATAACGTTTTATGTGGTATCGGTTGATATTTCACACTCTCTGTGTGCTGCTCACCCGTTTCTCGGCAAATATCCACTTAGCTGGGACTAGACTCGCTGCAGCATGTCCGACGTGATCAAGTTGATAGCTTCATTAATGCGTTTGTGAAGATCTTCCAGGGTTGCGGGTAGTGGATACACTCTGTCCTTCATGTACCCTCAAAGTTACAAATAGTTAGGTCCGGTGGTCTTGGTGGCCATTTGCAGAACACCTGGTCATGTTGTCCAGAGCGACCAATCCATCTGTTTGGCTGGTGCTCGTTGAAGAATTTGTGGACGAGTTACCAGTGTGGCATTCCCATATGTTGTTGTAGAAGGTAGTCACGAACCCCCAGCAGCTACTCTAGAATCAAGCAGTTGGTCGGTATGACAACCTGCAATCAATGGCTGTTTTTGTGTTCAACATGTTGGTACTAACACTATGCTAGAAATAGAGAGTGAGAGAGGCAGAGAGAGAGAAAGAGATATCGCGTCTTCTACAAATAGTGAGGAAGTGAGATATGAAGAGAGACGGAAAAGAAAAAACGCAGACCTTACGAGATGAACCGTGTGAACCAGATTTTGGGTACTCTGCGAGGAATGACAACCCACTACAAAAAATTGATGCATTTTATTGTTAAAACATTCTCAGATACTGGAGGAAATCGATATTTGTCAATTTGTGTTTTACATGGACACATGTCAATTTGTGTTTTACAGGGACATATTTCAATTTGTGTTTTACAGGGACATATGTCAATTTGTGTTTTACAGGGACAAATGTCAATTTGTGTTTTACAGGGACACATGTGAATTTGTGTTTTACATGGACACATGTGAATTTGTGTTTTTACAGGGACATATGTCAATTTGTGTTTTACAGGGACATATGTCAATTTGTGTTTTACAGGGACAAATGTCAATTTGTGTTTTACAGGGACAAATGTCAATTTGTGTTTTACAGGGACACATGTCAATTTGTGTTTTACAGGAACAAATGTCAATTTGGGTTTTACAGGGACAAATGTCAATTTGTGTTTTACAGGGACACATGTCAATTTGTGTTTACAGGGACATATGTCAATTTGTGTTTTACAGGGACAAATGTCAATTTGTGTTTTACAGTGAGAAATGTCAATTTGTGTTTTACAGGGACAAATGTCAATTTGTGTTCTACTGGGACAAACCTATTCTTGTGTCTACCGGGACAAATATATATGTATACTTTATTGGGACGAATCCATGTTTACTTACTACACTATATATATATATATATATATATATATACATTGTCTCATGTATTGTCACACTCGACAGGAAAAGTAGGGAACAGAACCCGGTCGTGGTTAATGCTGAGGTCAACGGTATCATCTGCAATAACACCGATAAGAAAGATGCAGTCATCTATACAGACGGATCTGTAAAACGACACGAAAGAAGTGCATGGGCATTTACAGCACGCTCAGCAGGCAGAATAGCCAAGGAAGACAGTGGTGCATACGCCATGACCACGAGTAGCATGACAATGGAGGCGATGGCAGTGACCAAGGCATTCAAATGGTTAGAGTCACAAGACTACACCCACGCATGTATACTGAGTGATTTGATGAGCATGATAAAAACGTGGAGGCGGGCTTTGTACGCATGCAATGGGTAGAATCGTTGCAGAAATCCAAAATACGTAAGGTCACCTTTGTCTGTCCCTGGACATGCGGGAGTACGGGGAAGTGAGAGAGCGGACAGGTTGGCTAGCTGCGCTGTCGTTGAGGACGGGAAACCGATGGATCGGGCGGACATCATCAATGCCCTCCGAGATGTGGGAAGAGCACAGGACTTCGACAAACACAGATCCACGTCACTTCTTCGGATGATGGAAATGGGAGTTAAGTTGGGCACAGCCAGAAATGAGAAACTTAGTGGCCGTGTAAGAAGACTTATCAACCAACATAGAACTGGGGTCGTCAGTCGCTGGACACTGAGGGAATTGCTGAGGAGGAGATCTGAGCACCTATGGGCATGTTCGGAGTGCAATGATGATGACCCGCAAATAACTCAATAACTCAATATATATATATATATATATAAATATTTATGTATGTGGCATATGACGACATAACAAACTATTGTTAGAAGGCAATCATTGTTTACCACTATTTTCCCGATACACTAATATATTATTGAGTAAGAGAGCAAGGTTTATTCCGCCGAGCAGCCTCTCTCTTGGCCATTCTGTCAATATTAGATCAATAGATCAGACCACCAGATCTCTCTTATCTTGTCTCTTCTGTCTTCTAATTGTATTATTTATTCCTCTAATGCTGCTGCGCCATTTCTTATCTTTGGTTTCCATGTGCTAATGTCTGCCACTCCACTTCTGTCCGCTGATGAGAGTTATCTAATAGAAGTCATGCAAATATCCTTGTATCTCAGTAGTTGACGTGCGTTTAGTCTTCTCCCGCTTCTAAGTTACCCATACAAATAGTTATTTGGGAACACGATTATTGCCTCTTCTTTTGCTCATTCCGTAACCACATAGTCACCGGTTCATTGTAAATATTAGTCACCGGTTCATTGTAAATATTAGTCACCGGTTCATTGTAAATATTAGTCACCGGTTCATTGTAAATATTAGTCACCGGTTCATTGTAAATATTAGTCACCGGTTCCCTAGAGATGTTATCATGAATTGGATGAGAACTGAGTACGTGGGAGGTATTCGAGTTAGTTACCATGCCCTACCATTTCATGTTCACCATACTGCGAAGGCACCCAAAATATGGCCAACCTTTTCTCGTGCACTGCATATACAGTCCATGGATCAGTTCAATAGAACATTGTGCCAAGTTGTAATGAAGCTCTTTGTCCTGAATGTTAGTCTTATATTGGTCCATGCCTAAGTCCAAGTTTTGACAAAGCTCTTTGTCCTGAATGTTAGTCTTATATTGTTCCATGCCTAAGTCCAAGTTTTGACAAAGCTCTTTGTCCTGAATGTTAGTCTTATATTGTTCCATGCCTAAGTCCAAGTTTTGACAAAGCTCTTTGTCTTGAATGTTAGTCTTATATTGGTCCATGCCTAAGTCCAAGTTTTGACAAAGCACTTTGTCCTGAATGTTAGTCTTATATTGGTCCATGCCTAAGTCCAAGTTTTGACAAAGCTCTTTGTCCTGAATGTTAGTCTTATATTGGTCCATGCCTAAGTCCAAGTTTTGACAAAGCTCTTTGTCCTGAATGTTAGTCTTATATTGTTCCATGCCTAAGTCCAAGTTTTGACAAAGCTCTTTGTCCTGAATGTTAGTCTTATATTGGTCCAAGCCTAAGTCCAAGTTTTGACAAAGCTCTTTGTCCTGAATGTTAGTCTTATATTGGTCCAAGCCTAAGTCCAAGTTTTGACAAAGCTCTTTGTCCTGAATGTTAGTCTTATATTGGTCCATGCCTAAGTCCAAGTTTTGACAAAGCTCTTTGTCCTGAATGTTAGTCTTATATTGGCCCATGCCTAAGTCCAAGTTTTGACAAAGCTCTTTGTCCTGAATGATAGTCTTATATTGGTCCATGCCTAAGTCCAAGTTTTGACAAAGCTCTTTGTCCTAAATGTTAGTCTTATATTGGTCCAAGCCTAAGTCCAAGTTTTGACAAAGCTCTTTGTCCTGAATGTTAGTCTTATATTGGTTCAAGCCTAAGTCCAAGTTTTGACAAAGCTCTTTGTCCTGAATGTTAGTCTTATATTGGTCCATGCCTAAGTCCAAGTTTTGACAAAGCTCTTTGTCCTGAATGTTAGTCTTATATTGGTCCATGCCTAAGTCCAAGTTTTGACAAAGCACTTTGTCCTGAATGTTAGTCTTATATTGGTCCATGCCTAAGTCCAAGTTTTGACAAAGCTCTTTGTCCTGAATGTTAGTCTTATATTGGTCCATGGCTAAGTCCAAGTTTTGACAAAGCTCTTTGTCCTGAATGTTAGTCTTATATTGGTCCATGCCTAAGTCCAAGTTTTGACAAAGCTCTTTGTCCTGAATGTTAGTCTTATATTGGTCCATGCCTAAGTCCAAGTTTTGACAAAGCTCTTTGTCCTGAATGTTAGTCTTATATTGGTCCAAGCCTAGGCACTTGTATTGATAAACGTTGTAGCTATCTTCCCGACTCGAGTGGCCATCTCTTTCTCAAGCAAGATGGTGGACTTGTCCTATATCTAAGGGAGCCGACTTCCTCGTCGGTATAAGCGGGTTCAATTTTGTCTTGTTGCTACTGGTCACGCTCTCTGTCTTGTTTCTACTGGTCACGCTCTCTGTCTTGTTGCTACTGGTCACGCTCTCTGTCTTGTTTCTACTGGTCACGCTCTCTGTCTTGTTTCTACTGGTCACGCTCTCTGTCTTGTTGCTACTGGTCACGCTCTCTGTCTTGTTGCTACTGGTCACGCTCTCTGTCTTGTTTCTACTGGTCACGCTCTCTGTCTTGTAGCTACTGGTCACGCTCTCTGTCTTGTTGCTACTGGTCACGCTCTCTGTCTTGTTGCTACTGGTCACGCTCTCTGTCTTATTGCTATTGCTACTGGTCACGCTCTGTCTTGTTGCTACTGGTCACGCTCTCTGTCTTGTTGCTACTGGTCACGCTCTCTGTCTTGTTGCTACTGGTCACGCTCTCTGTCTTATTGCTATTGCTACTGGTCACGCTCTGTCTTGTTGCTACTGGTCACGCTCTCTGCCTTGTTGCTACTGGTCACGCTCTCTGCCTTGTTGCTACTGGTCACGCTCTCTGTCTTGTTGCTACTGGTCACGCTCTCTATCTTGTTGCTACTGGTCACGCTCTATGTCTTGTTGCTACTGGTCATGCTCTCTATCTTGTTGCTACTGGTCACGCTCTCTGTCTTATTGCTACTGGTCACGCTCCAATTGCCTCCTTTTGGAGAAGAAGAAGATTCTAGATACCCATAGTAGGAAAACAAGGTCAAGCAAGAAGTCACGTGATCTGATCACGTCATTGACACCTATGTATAGCCAGTAGTAAAGCAATGAGCAACAGGAAACATAAGTTGCATGACCACATCGATTTACAAGTAAAACACAGAAAAGTAACCCAGGACAAAAAATCTATCACACTAACAGTTGCCATCAAGTAATGCGATAAAACTACAAGTATTAACAACTCATATAAACAGCAGAATATGTTGAACAGACACGAGATTTCCAACAACTAAAACAGTGGTTAGATAAGCAATGATGTTTACAGTCACCTGAACTCTTAGAATAAGAAAATATAACGGAATTACAGAATACATGTCATCGAATTAAGCAAAGAATATGATCAAAACATATGGTATTATGTTCACTGCGCTGTAAACAATGAGCAAAATGTAAAAAAAAAAACATGCTCAGCAAATGTTTTTCTGCCAGAAACGGCAAACGTGTTTGCTATAAAAACCGCACAAATGTGTATCAATATTGCTGCTGTTAATGCGCTTATCTGTAATATTGGAATGTTTCTCTTCTGTGTATATAGTTCTTGCACATAGAACCATCGTAATTGTACTAGGCTAGTGTACATTAGTTGATTCTAAAGGATTTAATGTGAATCGGACAACATTGGTGTGAATCGAAAAAAAAAACATTAATGTGAATCGGACAACATTGATGTGAATCGAAAACAACATTGATGTGAATCGAAAACAACATTGATGTGAATCGGAGAACATTGATGTGAATCGGAGAACAATGACGTGAATCGGACAACACTGATGTGAATCGGAAAACATTGATGTGAATCGGAGGAATTAATGTAAATCGGATAACATTGATGCAAGGGCATCCTGTCACAAACATGAAATATGCCAGTCATGAGCGGCATGCAAGCAAAGATTGGGGACACCATCACAGAACTGGGGTTGCCAGGTACTACACGTTGAAGGATATCCTGAGGGGGGATCACAACACTTCCGGTGTGCAGTGAGGACGACTAGCTCATTCTGAAAGCATTCTCTTATGACCTAACTTGAACACATCATCAACGTTTCACTAACAGTCTCCGATATAACCAGGATAACAGTCTTTGATATATCAGGATAACAATCTCAGATAGAACCAGGATAACATTCTCTGATAGAACCAGGATAACAGTCTTTGATAGAACCAGGATAACAGTCTTTGATAGAACCAGGATAACAATCTCAGATAGAACCAGGATAACAGTCTTTGATAGAACCACGATAACAGTCTTTGATAGAATCACGATAACAGTCTTTGATAGAACCAGGATAACAATCTTTGATAGAACCAGGATAACAGTCTTTGATAGAACCACGATAACAGTCTTTGACAGAACCAGGATAACAATCTCAGATAGAACCAGGATAACAGTCATTGATAGAACCAGGATAACAATCTCAGATAGAACCAGGATAACAGTCTTTGATAGAACCACGATAACAGTCTTTGACAGAACCAGGATAACAATCTCAGATAGAACCAGGATAACAGTCATTGATAGAACCAGGATAACAATCTCAGATAGAACCAGGATAACAGTCTTTGATAGAATCAGGATAACAATCTCAGATAGAACCAGGATAGCAGTCTTTGATAGAACCAGGATAACAGTCTTTGATATAACCAGGATAACAGTGTTTGATATAACCACGATAACAGTCTTTGATAGAACCAGGATAACAGTCTTTGATAGAACCAGGATAACAATCTCAGATAGAACGAGGATAACAGTCTTTGATAGAACCAGGATAACAGTCTTTGATAGAACCAGGATAACAATATAAGATAGAACCAGGATAACAGTCTTTGATATAACCAGGATAACAGTCTTTGATAGAACCATGATAACAATCTCAGATAGAACCAGGATAACAGTCTTTGATAGAACCACGATAACAGTCTTTGATAGAACCAGGATAACATTCTCAGATACAACCAGGATAACAGTCTTTGATCGAACCAGGATAACAGTCTTTAGTAGAACCACGATAACAATCTCAGATAGAACCAGGATAACAGTATTTGATAGAACTAGGATAACAGTCTCCGATATAACCAGGATAACAGTCTTTGATAGAACCAGGATAACAGTCTTTGATAGAACCATGATAACAGTCTTTGATAGAACCAGGATAACAGTCTTGATAGAACCAGGATAACAATCTCAGATACAACCAGGATAACAGTCTTTGATAGAACCAGGATAACAGTCTTTGATAGAACCAGGATAACAGTCTTTGATAGAATCAGGATAACAATCTCAGATAGAACCAGGATAACATTCTCTGATAGAACTAGGATAACAGTCTTTGATAGAACCACGATAACAATCTCAGATAGAATCAGGATAACAGTCTTTGATAGAACCAGGATAACACTCTTTGATAGAACCAGGATAACAATCTCAGATAAAACCAGGATAACATTCACTGATAGAACTAGGATAACAGTCTTTGATAGAACCAGAAAAACAGTCTTTGATAGAACCAGGATAACAGTCTTTGATAGAACCATGATAACAGTCTTTGATATAACCACGATAACAGTCTTTGATAGAACCAGGATAACAGTCTTTGATGGAACCAGGATAAAAGTCTTTGATAGAACCAGGATAACAGTCTTTGATAGAACCAGGATAACAGTCTTTGATAGAACCACGATAACAGTCTTTGATAGAACCAGGATAACAGTCTTTGATAGAACCATGATAACAATCTCAGATAGAACCAGGATAACAGTCTTTGATAGAACCAGGATAACATTCTCTGATAGAACCACGATAACAGTCTTTGATAGAACCAGGATAACATTCTCTGATAGAACTAGGATAACAGTCTTTGATAGAACCAGGATAACAGTCTTTAATAGAACCAGGATAACAATCTCAGATAGAACCAGGATAACATTCTCAGATAGAACCAGGATAAAAGTCTCTGATAGAACCAGGATAACATTCTCAGATAGAACCAGGATAACATTCTCTGATAGAACCACGATAACAGTCTTTGATAGAACCAGGATAACATTCTCTGATAGAACTAGGATAACAGTCTTTGATAGAACCAGGATAAGTCTTTGATAGAACCAGGATAACAATCTCAGATAGAACCAGGATAACATTCTCTGATAGAACTAGGATAACAGTCTTTAACAGAACCAGGATAACAGTCTTTAATAGAACCAGGATAACAATCTCAGATAGAACCAGGATAACATTCTCAGATAGAACCAGGATAAAAGTCTCTGATAGAACCAGGATAAAAGTCTCTGATAGAACCAGGATAACAGTCTATGATAGAACCAGGATAAAAGTATTCGATAGAACCGGGACAACAGTCTCGATAGAACCATAATAGCAGTCCCCGATAGAATCAAGTATTTGCAATTACCAAACCAGAGATAAGGAATCTGCGCGAAAGATCCAAGACCCAACTTCTTCACATTTCGTTTTTTATGTGTCCCTTTAAAAAGAAAAGGATTCGTCCCGTACCTCAATGTTAGTTCCGTATCTCAATATTAGTTCCGTACCTCAATATTAGTTCCGTATCTCAATATTAGTTCCGTATCTCAATATTAGTTCGGTACCTCAATATTAGTTCCGTATCTCAATATTAGTTCCGTATCTCAATATTAGTTCCGTATCTCAATATTAGTTCCGTATCTCAATATTAGTTCCGTATCTCAATGTTTCATGATTACATACTTCATAGACTACACCAAAGCTTTCGATAGAATACACCATAACCAACTTATAGACCGCCCAAAGGATATACATCTAGACGACACAGACATACGACTAATATGTAATTTGTACTGGGAGCAAACAGCAATAACAAAATATAACAAGGAGAACTCTACACCCATGGACATAAAAAGAGGAGTAAGTCAATGATGCATCCTATCACCAAGCTTGTTCAATCTATACACTGAGCAAATCTTTAAAAACATCTCAGAGATGCCTGGCCTAAACATTAATGGGAAGATAATCAATAACCTAAGATATGCTGATGATACTGTTCTACTAGCAGAAAATCCTAAAGACCTACAACAATTGCTTAATGTGATAAACATAACAAGCAAAAAATATGGACTAGAAATGAATATCAAAAAGACTAAAACTGTGATCATAAACAAAGAAAATTCTCAAGACCTACAATTAAATATCACAGTTGAGGGAATACATAGTTGAGGGAGACAGTCCAGAGTTACAACTACCTGGGACATACTATAACCAATGATGGAAAATGTAAAATTGAAATAAACAAAAGAATAGGTATGGCAAAAAGTAATTTTAATGCCATGAAAAATATACTAACAACAAAACAAATATCAGCAGGGCTGAAACTAAGAATGGCAAAATGTTACATCTTCTCAGTATTCCTGTATGGTGCAGAAACATGGACATTAGACAAGAAAACAGAACAGAAAATTGAAGCCTTTGAAATGTGGATTTATAGAAGAATAGGTAGAATTGGATGGAAAGAAAAGAAAACAAACGATGAAGTTTTAAAACAACTGAAAATAAAAAAGAGAACTACTAAATACAATTAAGACAAGACAAATGAAATTTTTGGGGCATGTTAAAAGACACAACAGCCTACTAAAAGTAAAATTTGAAAGGGAAAATACAAGGTAAAAGAGACAGAGGCAGACCAAGACTAACATGAACGAGTAACATCATAAGATGGACAAGTCAATCTATGATAGCCTGCACAATCGAAGCAAGAAACAGAGTAGAATGGCGATCCATGGTAGGCAACCTTCGTTGCGGATAAGGCACTCGATGATGATGATGATCTCAATGTTAGTTCCGTACCTCAATGTTAGGTCTGTACCTCAATGTTAGTTCTGTACCTCAATGTTAGTTCCGTACCTGAATGTTAGTTCCGTACCTCAATGTTAGTTCCGTACCTCAATGATAGTTCCGTACCTCATTGTTAGTTCCGTACCTCAATGTTAGTTCCGTACCTCAATGATAGTTCCGTACCTGAATGTTAGTTCTGTACCTCAATGTTAGTTCCGTACCTCAATGTTAGTTCCGTACCTCAATGTTAGTTCCGTACCTCAATGTTAGTTCCGTACCTCAATGTTAGTTCCGTACCTGAATGTTAGTTCTGTACCTCAATGTTAGTTCCGTACCTCAATGTTAGTTCCGTACCTCAATGTTAGTTCCGTACCTCAATGTTAGTTCCGTACCTGAATGTTAGTTCCGTACCTCATTGTTAGTTCCGTACCTCAATGTTAGTTCCGTACCTCAATGATAGTTCCGTACCTGAATGTTAGTTCTGTACCTCAATGTTAGTTCCGTACCTCAATGTTAGTTCCGTACCTCAATGTTAGTTCCGTACCTCAATGTTAGTTCCGTACCTCAATGATAGTTCCGTACCTCATTGCTCCAGCCACCTGACTTACTGAAGCTTGTAACCTCCCCTATTAGAATCTACACTTTACTCAACATTAGAATTTCTATTTCTCTTCAACATCAATATTTTCTGGTTCTGTCAACATCAATATTTTCTGGTTCTGTCAACATCAATATTTTCTGGTTCTGTCAACATCAATATTTTCTGGTTCTGTCAACATCAATATTTTCTATTTCTCTTCAACATCACTATTTTCTGGTTCTGTCAACATCAATATTTTCTATTTCTCTTCAACATCAATATTTTCTGGTTCTGTCAACATTAGAGTGTGCGCTCCACGTGAACAGTTTGTTACTTTGCTGCAGCGATCAGCTACTTCTGTGCGTTTAGACATTTAGAGTAGCCAGAGTCACGAACAAGGCGTGATCTATCATCGTAAATAAGGAGTATAACAAGGCGTATAATCTTATCTTGAGTTATATTATCAATATAATCTTATCTTGGGGTATATAATCAATATAATCTTAGCTTGGGTTATATTATCACTATGATCTTACCTAAGGTGATATTATCAATATGATCTTATCTAAGGTAATATTATCAGTATGATCTTACCTAAGGTGATATTATCAGTATGATCTTACCTAAGGTGATATTATCAGTATGATCTTACCTAAGGTGATATTATCAGTATGATCTTACCTAAGGTGATATTATCAGTATGATCTTACCTAAGGTGATATTATCAGTATGATCTTACCTAAGGTGATATTATCAATATGATCTTACCTAAGGTGATATTATCAGTATGATCTTACCTAAGGTGATATTATCAGTATGATCTTACCTAAGGTGATATTATCAGTATGATCTTACCTAAGGTGATATTATCAGTATGATCTTACCTAAGGCGATATTGTCAGTATGATCTTACCTAAGGTGATATTGTCAGTATGATCTTACCTAAGGTGATATTATCAGTATGATCTTACCTAAGGTGATATTATCAGTATGATCTCACCTAAGGTGATATTGTCAGTATGATCTTACCTAAGGTGATATTGTCAGTATGATCTTACCTAAGGTGATATTATCAGTATGATCTTACCTAAGGTGATATTATCAGTATGATCTCACCTAAGGTGATATTGTCAGTATGATCTTACCTAAGGTGATATTATCAGTATGATCTCACCTAAGGTGATATTGTCAGTATGATCTTACCTAAGGTGATATTATCAGTATAAGCTATTTTCTCATTGATTATCACGGTTGTTTATTTTCTTCCCAAAATGGTATTTTAGTTCTAGTCATGTCAATGCTGCAGCGTTTATGGACAGGGATGTCCTGGGTCTAGTACATTCTACTCAATCTTAACATTGATATTTGATGGAAGGGGTTTCCAATTTGTGATTTCACACACGTCACATACAATGTTTATCTAAAGAAAGTAGTTATAAATGGATGATATTTTAGTGGTTAATGCTCATAATAGAAAGTAGTTATGAATTGGGAATATTTTAGTGGTTAATGCTCATAATAGAAAGTAGTTATGAATTGAGAATATTTTAGTGGTTAATGCTCATAATAGAAAGTAGTTATGAATTGAGAATATTTTAGTGGTTAATGCACATAATAGAAAGTAGTTATGAATTGAGAATATTTTAGTGGTTAATGCTCATAATAGAAAGTAGTTATGAATTGAGAATATTTTAGTGGTTAATGCTCATAATAGAAAGTAGTTATGAATTGAGAATATTTTAGTGGTTAATGCTCATAATAGAAAGTAGTTATGAATTGAGAATATTTTAGTGGTTAATGCACATAATAGAAAGTAGTTATGAATTGAGAATATTTTAGTGGTTAATGCACATAATAGAAAGTAGTTATGAATTGAGAATATTTTAGTGATTAATACACATAATAGAAAGTAGTTATGAATTGAGAATATTTTAGTGGTTAATGCACATAATAGAAAGTAGTTATGAATTGAGAATATTTTAGTGGTTAATGCACATAATAGAAAGTAGTTATGAATTGAGAATATTTTAGTGGTTAATGCACTTAATAAAAAGTAGTTATGAATTGAGAATATTTTAGTGGTTAATGCACATAATAGAAAGTAGTTATGAATTGAGAATATTTTAGTGATTAATGCACATAATAGAAAGCAGTTATGAATTGAGAATATTTTAGTGGTTAATGCACATAATAGAAAGTAGTTATGAATTGAGAATATTTTAGTGGTTAATGCACATAATAGAAAGTAGTTATGAATTGAGAATATTTTAGTGGTTAGTGCACATAATAGAAAGTAGTTATGAATTGAGAATATTTTAGTGGTTAATGCACATAATAGAAAGTAGTTATGAATTGAGAATATTTTAGTGGTTAATGCACATAATAGAAAGCAGTTATGGATAGAAGATATTTTAGTGGTTAATGCTCATAATAGAAAGACCAAAGATATGCACATCTGGGTATGTCTGCCGGTACAATTCTCAATTTTTAAACCACAAAAGTTAATCAATTTTTTTTGGGTTGGTATTTTAAGAGACATTTTCCTGTTATCAGTTTGTATGTGTAGAAGCATGTGTATGTTATCTCCCTGTTATCAGTTTGTATGTGTAGAAGCATGTGTATGTTATCTTCCTGTTATCAGTTTGTATGTGTAGAAGCATGTGTATGTTATCTTCCTGTTATCAGTTTGTATGTGTAGAAGCATGTGTATGTTATCTTCCTCTTATCAGTTTGTATGTGTAGAAGCATGTGTATGTTATCTTCCTGTTATCAGTTTGTATGTGTAGAAGCATGTGTATGTTATCTTCCTGTTATCAGTTTGTATGTGTAGAAGCATGTGTATGTTATCTTCCTCTTATCAGTTTGTATGTGTAGAAGCATGTGTATGTTATCTTCCTGTTATCAGTTTGTATGTGTAGAAGCATGTGTATGTTATCTTCCTGTTATCAGTTTGTATGTGTAGAAGCATGTGTATGTTATCTTCCTGGACAGACACATGTGAGGAAATAAACTAAAGTTTTAGTGATAAACAACAGTCTTTGTGTATTTTATTTGTTGTATATGTTGTTTTGTATGTTGTTGTTATATGCCTATTTTCATAGACTGCTGCATACTCTGTTTCAACTTGTGTCTCCTGAACATGAACTGTTGAACACACCTATACCTTGCTATAGTAACGAACATCTCCACAATATTTGTGTGTTCTACTGCTGGCTCTGGTTTGCAATTCCTTGCTCACACTAAGACAACCTGGTTACACCGCCGAGTGATATTGCTTGTCAGCTAACAGTTTTCACGACTGTTTCTAAAATCATCATCATCGTGTGCCTTCTCCGCAACGAAGGTTGGCTATCATGGATCGCCATTCTACTCTGTTTCTTGCTTTGATGGTGCAGGCTGACATAGATTGACTTGACCATCTTTTGATGTTACTCGTCCATGTTAGTCTTGGTCTGCCTTTGTCTCTTTTACCTTGTATTTTTCCTTCCAATATTACTTTTAGTATGCTGTTGTGTCTTTTAACATGCCCCAAAAATTTCATTTGTCTTGTCTTAATTGTATTTAGTAGTTCTCTTTTTATTTTCAGTTGTTTTAAAACTTTATCGTTTGTTATCTTTTCTTTCCATCCAATTCTACCTATTCTTCTATAAATCCACATTTCAAAGACTTCAATTTTCTGTTCTGTTTTCTTGTCTAATGTCCATGTTTCTGCACCATACAGGAATATTGAGAAGATGTAACATTTTGCCATTATTATATTTCTAAAATACAACACTCAATAACTATGTTTGTCACAGACTCTGAGCTTCCTATCAATATCTTTCACATGAATCATACAAGCGAGAGCTGTCATATTTCACATGTTTTCTTTCTTATGCTAAAACTATTTTTGCGATATCAATTCTACAAATAAAAGAAATCTATCAGGACACTAGAATAATCGATACGCTCTGATTAATCGCACTTTTGATATTCAGTAAGTTTGACTTCTCTAGTTCCTTATACTATCTTTAAAAGAAAACTGCTAGAACAAAAATTCATATAGGAGAAGGTGTATCTTGGTCTACGCCCTATGGGCCGGTTACGGCTCGAAAGGTCAATAGATAGATAGATAGTTCCTTATACTCGACTCATTTCCAACCAGATTATTTTCACTGAGGTCAAGGCTAGAGAAAGATTTTTCTGGTATTTTTGTCACACAAGTAGGACACACTGAAACAGTCACGTTTGATCAGAGATGACTGGAATTATTGGTATGTTTGTCATACAAGTAGGACACATTGAAACAGTCACGTTTGATCAGAGATGACTGGAATTATTGGTGTGTTTGTCATACAAGTAGGACACATTGAAACAGTCACGTTTGATCAGAGATGACTGGAATTATTGGTGTGTTTGTCATACAAGTAGGACACACTGAAACAGTCACGTGTGATCAGAGATGACTAGAACTATTGGCGTGTATGTCACACAAGTAGGACACACTGAAACAGTCACGTTTGATCAGAGATGACTGGAATTATTGGTGTGTTTGTCACACAAGTAGGACACACTGAAACAGTCACGTTTGATCAGAGATGACTGGAATTATTGGTGTGTTTGTCATACAAGTAGAACACACTGAAACAGTCACGTTTGATCAGAGATGACTGGAATTATTGGTGTGTTTGTCATACAAGTAGAACACACTGAAACAGTCACGTTTGATCAGAGATGACTGGAATTATTGGTGTGTATGTCACACAAGTAGGACACACTGAAACAGTCACGTTTGATCAGAGATGACTGGAATTATTGGTGTGTATGTCACACAAGTAGGACACGCTAAAACAGTCACGTGTGATCAGAGATGACTGGAATTATTGGTGTGTATGTCACACAAGTAGGACACACTGAAACAGTCACGTGTGATCAGAGATGACTAGAACTATTGGTGTGTATGTCACACAAGTAGGACACACTGGAACAGTCACGTTTGATCAGAGATGACTGGAATTATTGGTGTGTATGTCACACAAGTAGGAAACACTGAAACAGTCACGTTTGATCAGAGATGGCTGGGAATTAAGTTCTGTCATAAACAGCTTATAGAGGAAGAAACTAAAACAATCATTGTTTGTCGGTTAGAGTCTAGAGATAACAGCAAAAGTATCACATATTTATAGTCACGGCTGGTCTACCAGTCTAGCAGAGAACTGAAGTTACACTTTAATATATTACCTAATGTGTTGCATACAAATATATATATATATATATATATATATATATATAGAGAGAGAGAGAGAGAGAGAGAGCGCAAGAGAGGGAGGGAGGGAGGGAGAGATTTGAGGAAGAATATAACACAAAAAAGCAAATCGAGTGTGGTAATAAAAAGCCAGTGATAAATGAGAGATGATCAAATCATGACAGAGTGGCGTGCTAGACATGACACAAACCTCGCTCTAACCATTGCTTGTTATGTGTTCGTGTCTGTGTGTGTGTGCGTGTGTGTGTGTGTGCGTGCGTGTGTGTGCATATGCGTGTGTGTGTGTGTGCATGTGTGTGCATATCCGTGTGTGTGTGTGTGTGCATGCATGTGGTAATGTAGCTGTGAGATGTGAACGAGTCCCTTCAGGCTTTGACATTTCTGAGTGGCCCGTGTACATCAGGATATAACAAATTATATCAATTTTGACACGATGCATGCTGTTTGTCACCGATATTTTAGTTGTTTTGCACAATTTTCAATTTTCAATTACATAAATATGCTTTTGATTCTTCTACATTACATTTACATTAAGTTGATGAGGCTATAGCTTCCAACATAATGATCTACGGGAAGCGGTTACAGCAAGTGGAGGAATGTAAACATGCAGAAGCTGTACTGACAAACGACAATTGATGCGCAGAAGAAATAAACTCAGGATGCTACAAAGCTTGATCAAACCATCGGGAGGATGCCACTACGTCCATTAAGGAAATAACACTAGAGACACAATGAGTCTACAATTGTCATCCCAACTTTGTGCTACCAATGCCAGACTTCGACGCCAGAATCAAGAACAATAAGAAACATACCAACTGCCAAAACGAAATGTGTTAGACAAATGGCAGGAAAAAGCCGGAGAGATAAGATCAGAAATGAAGAACTGAGAAAAAAAGGTAGAATTATTTCCGCCATAGAATACAGAAAGAATTGATAGAATGGTTTGGCCACGTGATAAGACAGAAAGTCACACAAAAAAAAAAAACAAAAAAAAACATAACGAACCTATAAAAATTACGTGAACGCCAAACTAAAGGACAACTACGAAATCGATAGAAAGATGGAATATTAGTAACACCAGGAAACATAACAGCAGTAGAGACCAATAGAAGAGAAAAAGATGGACAGATGGAATATTAGTAACACTAGGGAACATAACAGCAGTAGAGACCAATAGAAGAGTAAAAGATGGACAGGTGGAATATTAGTAACACTAGGAAACATAACAGCAGTAGAGACCAATAGAAGAGTAAAAGATGGACAGGTGGAATATTAGTAACACTAGGGAACATAACAGCAGTAGAGACCAATAGAAGAGCAAAAGATGGACAGATGGAATATTAGTAACACTAGGAAACATAACAGCAGTAGAGACCAAAAGAAGAGTAAAAGATGGACAGATGGAATATTAGTAACACTAGGGAACATAACAGCAGTAGAGACCAATAGAAGAGCAAAAGATGGACAGATGGAATATTAGTAACACTAGGAAACATAACAGCAGTAGAGACCAATAGAAGAGTAAAAGATGGACAGGTGGAATATTAGTAACACTAGGGAACATAACAGCAGTAGAGACCAATAGAAGAGTAAAAGATGGACAGGTGGAATATTAGTAACACTAGGGAACATAACAGCAGTAGAGACCAATAGAAGAGCAAAAGATGGACAGATGGAATATTAGTAACACTAGGAAAGATAACAGCAGTAGAGACAATAGAAGAGCAAAAGATGGACAGATGGAATATTAGTAACACTAGGGAACATAACAGCAGTAGAGACTAATAGAAGAGTAAAAGATGGACAGATGGAATATTAGTAACACTAGGAAAGATAACAGCAGTAGAGACCAATAGAAGAGCAAAAGATTGACAGATGGAATATTAGTAACACTAGGGAACATAACAGCAGTAGAGACCAATAGAAGAGCAAAAGATGGACAGATGGAATATTAGTAACACTAGGGAACATAACAGCAGTAGAGACTAATAGAAGAGTAAAAGATGGACAGATGGAATATTAGTAACACTAGGGAACATAACAGCAGTAGAGACTAATAGAAGAGTAAAAGATGGACAGATGGAATATTAGTAACACTAGGGAACATAACAGCAGTAGAGACCAATAGAAGAGTAAAAGATGGACAGATGGAATATTAGTAACACTAGGGAACATAACAGCAGTAGAGACCAATAGAAGAGTAAAAGACCGCAAACTGTATCTCTTCTGTGCTGACAATCAAATGAGGAAGAAACGAAGTATAGTTTATGTGAATTTATGCTGTGTGTTGTGTATGTTGTGTATGCTGTGTATGTTGAATGTATAAATCTTCGTATTTATTGTGATTAATTAGTTACAGTTACATCTAAAGCTTCTATTTCTACCGTAGAAATGAATTTAAAATATTTTCCGAGCCCTCACACTCGATTATATCTCGCACTAAACCTGCTCTCACACTCGATTATGTCTCGCACTGAACTTGCTCTCACACTCGATTATGTCTCGCACTGAACTTGCTCTCACACTCGATTATGTCTCGCACTGAACTTGCTCTCACACTCGATTATGTCTACCAATAAACCTGCAGTCACACTTGATTATTTCTCCCAATAAACCTGCTCTCACACTCGATTATGTCTCCCAATAAACCTGCTGTCACACTCGATTATGTCTCCCAATAAACCTGCTGTCACACTCGCTTATGTCTCCCAATAAACCTGCTCTCACACTCGATTATGTCTCCCAATAAACCTGCTCTCACACTCGTTTATGTCTCCCAATAAACCAACTGTCACACTCGTTTATGTCTCCAAGAAACCTACTGTCACACTCTTTTATGTCTCCCAATAAACCTGCTGTCACACACGCTTATGTCTCCCAATAAACTTGCTGTCACACACGCTTATGTCTCCCAATAAACCTGCTCTCACACTCGTTTATGTCTCCCAATAAACCTGCTCTCACACTCGTTTATGTCTCCCAATAAACCTGCTGTCACACTCGATTATGTCTCCCAATAAACCTGCTGTCACACCCGTTTATGTCTCCAAATAAACCTGCTGTCACACTCGCTTATGTCTCCCAATAAACCTGCTTTGCTGTCACACTCGTTTATGTCTCCCAATAAACCTGCTGTCACACTCGTTTATGTCTCCCAATAAACCTGCTGTCACAGTCGCTTATGTCTCCCAATAAACTTGCTTTGCTGTCACACTCGTTTATGTCTCCCAATAAACCTGCTGACACACTCGTTTATGTCTCCCAATAAACCTGCTGTCACACTCTATTATGTCTCCCAATAAACCTGCTGTCACACTCGCTTATGTCTCCCAATAAACCTGCTTTGCTGTCACACTCGTTTATGTCTCCCAATAAACCTGCTGTCACACTCGTTTATGTCTCCCAATAAACCTGCTGTCACACTCGTTTACGTCTCCCAATAAATCATCTGTCACACTCGTTTATGTCTCCCAATAAACCTGCTGTCACACTCGTTTATGTCTCCCAATAAACCTGCTGTCACACTCGTTTATGTCTCACAATAAACCTTCTGTCACAGTCCAGTCAAGGTTTCTCCAGAAACTGTTGAACCATATTATGTTCCCGGAACTATTTCCTGACCTCGCGACCCGGAACGAAACACCTGAAGTAAGCCTTTTGTCACGCCTGTTGTACATTTAGTAACTTCTCGACCGTATAATTAACCCCATGCTCCTCTCATGTTCTCCCGAAAGGTGACAGTCGCCATGACGAATCTGCTCCTTCACCTCTTGTTTACATTTCACAGAGTTTACCCAAATTAACTTCCACGCTTGGCTTCGATTATCGTATTCAGTTACTGATTATTGCGCCATCTGCGCCCACTGACATCTGAATATTCAACAGCAACAGCTGCTTTGATGTCAAGTTCTGAGTCATCAGTATATTAGATTGTCGATGATAACATCTGAGAATGTCGGATAATCGATCTGTATCTGTTTGTTTACTAAATACAGTTTTTGTTTCCAAAGTATCCCATTTGATAAATTACTTCCCTTTAATAAAACATAAACAATGAAGACAAAACGATTATTGATTCTACTTGACTCAGTGCACGGACATTTGATGGCTGGCTCGTCCGTTCGCTGCAACTTGAGGCAAGGCACGTCACAGGCTATGAAGCTGGGAGGAATAAGTTCAACTGATGTCAACTATAGATAGATGCGGGATATACCAGATTAGGAGAAAAGTACTGATCATTATCATCATGTGCCATACCGGTTGGCGTAGACGATCATGTCCTTCTTTGCAGAATCTTCTATCCACCGTGTATCGCATTAATTATGTTGTTGACTGTTTTCCATGTCATGGCACCAGTCTAGTATTTTCTCTCTTTGTTGTCCGCGATCTCTCTTCTCTGTAATTTGGCAGTTGTAACCAAGTATTCCAACTTTCCTCTTCTCATGATGTGCCCGAAAAATGTTGATTGTTTCTCTCTGATGTCTTTTAGGATCTCCCTTTTTTGTGCTGGCTTCTTTGAGAATTTCCTCATTGGTCTGTATAGCTGTCCAGGGAAAAATAGAGGGAAAGTACTAGTCGTCTTAGTTATAATTAGTATAAGTAGAGATTACTATTACTGGTAGTACTCAAGTACTCCGCACTTCCAGTAAACGCACCAGGATAACCTATCATGTGGACGTCCAACGTTGATTTGTTCAAACAAAAAATGACGTAATTAAAAGGTGCTGGTCTCGTGAATGTAGAACGTCATCATAGTCCTTGATCTCAAGCTGGGGTCAGGTTACATTATACAGAGATGGGCACAGAAGATAGCGCTAGATGGTCGAAACGTGGACAAAATAAACATAAATGTATAGGTAGCAGTTTTACTCAATGAATATAGTACAAAATAATAAAAGTTTCGGCAACATGCCCTCATCAGTAAGACAGAACTACAAATATGTGTACACCAGCGCCACATAATTACATAGATTTCTGCTTCGCTTCAGTCGAGCCTTGTGAAGAGATCGCCTCAAGGTCCAAGGGATTAAAAAAAGACACTCAAAGATCAAACTAAAACATAATAGGTAAAACATATTAAAACAAAAAAGATTTAGAAACGAAAAATTGACAACTTGTCTTATTTGACCAGTGTTTCCGCGTGAGAGGGCCAGTTATGTTTGTGTGTATGTCCCTACTCCGCGTGAGAGGGCCAGTTATGTTTGTGTGTATGTCCCTACTCCGCGTGAGAGGGCCAGTTATGTTTGTGTGTATGTCCCTACTCCGCGTGAGAGGGCCAGTTATGTTTGTGTGTATGTCCCTACTCCGCGTGAGAGGGCCAGTTATGTTTGTGTGTATGTCCCTACATAAGCCAGTTTGTAGCCGTAACGGTGGGCAGTTTTGTATCGACTTTTATCGCTGTAAAGCTGTAACCAGTTTCTAGACTCACCCCACCCCTGTCTTATACCAGCTTTACCGTAGCTCCACGCATTAATCCCCCCCCCCACCACCATTTCCCCACCCATCTGTACACAATTACTTCCCCTTCTCAGAGATACATTATTGGAGACTTTGAACAGGAAGGAAATATCCGGGTCGCTGTTCTATTATTTTTGTTAGAAACTGAAAGTATTGACAGCAATCCAAAGTTGTCATTCTCACAGATGGAAAGTCAGTCATACAAAACAATGCAAGAACAACATATGTAGGCTTTCAGAAAAGGCATAACTATATAGCAATACAACCTCTGTCTTGTTAATGCAACATCTCATTTCTGTTGTACACTTTCCAACTGAAGTTAACATGGTTCCTGGCTATTTGAATTTATCGATCTGCTTCAAAATTGTCCCATTTACTTTAACTGTACATTTAGGAGATGTCATTTTGTTAAACATCATGGACATAATGTTCATGAGACATAATCATATTTGTACACATTTCAAGAGGTCACGAGCGTCGTTCCAGACATAGAGTTAAGCATAATTTCTCTGATAAATAATTTCTCTGATAATTGGTATATAGCTGAGTGAAAGCTTGAATGTAGCGCTGGTATTACGTAGCAATGATCGTCTTTGATGAAGTCGGTGGCGACTAATGTTGAAGAATTAATTGAAAGCCACTTGTTGAATCTATCCTTGAATGTTACATGAGTTGGAACAAGTTGTCACTGAATACATTTATCTATGGCAACGTTACATACAAACGACCGTAAATGGATATATGTTTATGAACATGACTGACCCACATATCAAGAGGTGACCTTCCAGTCATGGTTGCTTCTGTGTGGCAGGTCAGCGATACAAAAATTGTGTATGTCTGTTTGACCTGCTAGACTGAAGCTGAAAGACAGCGAAGGTCACCTTTGACTTAAGGGCAAACCATTAGCTCAAATAAGTCCATTAATATCTACCAGGAATCGTGAATAGCAAATGTATTTACTTAAGTGTTTAAGAGCCACCTTTCATGCTTGCCAGGTTAGGCAATGAACGGAAAACCACTTACTGTTGATTGACAGCTCACAGACGATCGACACTTTCTCAAAGGGCAGGTCTGGAAAGAATGCACTTACATTAACTGGAGCCATTCGCTGATCAATAGGGCTAAGAATAAAGTTAATATCTCCATAAATTGCTTTTAATTAATTAATTATAAAGACATTGAAAATCAAATGCAATAAAAGTTGGATTTGTTAAAAGAATTAGGGGAAGAATCTAATAAGAGAAAATGGCTGCATATTTTGTAAGTCTGAAAGCTAATGGGAATTTGAAAAATGAAGATACAGGGAAGGTTACTATGAAGAAACGATTACAGCCATTGCTGAGTGGCTGAACTTGATTAATGAACATGGCAATGGGGAGGCTGCTCGTTGCTTGGTAGAGATGACGAGTTCACCTTTTATTTTTAAATGCAGTGATAAGCTTTATTTAAAACATGTAGCGCCCGTGATTGAACTATAGCAGTCTAGGCAGTCATTGTCGTGATGGAGTAGAGTTTTGCTGTCATGATAGAATATATAATTGCTGCCTTGATGGATAGATAGTTGATGTCTTGATGGAGTTGATAGTTGAAGCCTTGATGCAGTGGATAGTTGATGTTTTGATGGAGGGGATAGTTGATGCCTTGATGCAGTGGATAGTTGATGTTTTGATGGAGGGGATAGTTGATGCCTTGCTAAAGGAAGATAGTTAATAACTTCGGTAGCGTAGAAAGTAGCTGTGCTGGTGAAGTGACTGTATACACACACATGCACACACACATACTCACACACACACACAAGCATCGCTCAGTGGGAAATCGGAAAGGGGTTATTGAAGATCGCGTGAACGGTCGATATGTCAAGTAATCGGAGACGTTGACTTTGAGTTACCGATACAAATAGACAGCGTAGCACACATCCGGTAGGCATAGAGACAGTGCCACAAGATGGCGGCTCACTTGCAACCATGCACCGAGCATAAACAACGAAGTCTTGTGAGGATTTTGTTTAAGGAAGTCGTGAAACCTGTACAGGGCCATCATCGGATGAGAATACAATTCGCTGACAGGCGTATGAGAAGTAGACACGTGTATGAGAAGTACGCAGGTGAATGAGACGTACACAGGTGAATGAGACGTACACAGGTGTATGAGACGCACACAGGTGTATGAGACGTACACAGGTGAATGAGACGTACACAGGTGAATGAGACGTACACAGGTGTATGAGACGTACACAGGTGTATGAGACGCACACAGGTGTATGAGACGCACACAGGTGTATGAGATGCACACAGGTGTATGAGAAGTACACAGGTGAATGAGACGTACACAGGTGTATGAGACGTACACAGGTGAATGAGACGCACACAGGTGAATGAGACGTACACAGGTGTATGAGACGTACACAGGTGAATGAGACGCACACAGGTGTATGAGGCGTACACAGGTGTATGAGACGCACACAGGTGAATGAGACGTACACAGGTGTATGAGACGTACACAGGTGAATGAGACGCACACAGGTGAATGAGACGCACACAGGTGTATGAGACGTACACAGGTGTATGAGACGCACACAGGTGAATGAGACGCACACAGGTGAATGAGACGCACACAGGTGAATGAGACGTACACAGGTGTATGAGACGTACACAGGTGAATGAGACGTACACAGGTGAATGATACGTACACAGGTGTATGAGACGTACACAGGTGAATGAGACGCACACAGGTGAATGAGACGTACACAGGTGTATGAGACGTACACAGGTGTATGAGAAGTACACAAGTGTATGAGACGTACACAGGTGTATGAGAAGTACACAGGTGTATGAGAAGTACGCAGGTGAATGAGACGTACGCAGGTGTATGAGACGTACATAGGTGTATGAGACGTACACAGGTGTATGAGAAGTACGCAGGTGTATGAGACGTACACAGGTGTATGAGACGTACGCAGGTGTATGAGAAGTACGCAGGTGTATGGATGGAATGAAACGTTTAAGAACAACATCAATAGTGTGAAGAATTCTTCGCATGGACATTCATGGCAGTCATTGCTACAACATTACAGCCATGGGACAAGGAGAACATCACGGTCATGGAGATGACATCATTGTCAGACATTAGTGTGGAATGGGCCAATCTCTAATGACAAGATGACATCACTATCAGACATTAGTGTAGAATCAGCCAATCACTAATGACAAGATGACATCACTATCAGACATTAGTGTAGAATCAGCCAATCACTAATAACAAGATGACATCACTATCAGACATTAGTGTGGAATGGGCCAATCACTAATAACAAGATGACATCACTATCAGACATTAGTGTGGAATGGGCCAATCTCTAATGACAAGATGACATCACTATCAGACATTAGTGTAGAATCAGCCAATCACTAATAACAAGATGACATCACTATCAGACATTAGTGTGGAATGGGCCAATCACTAATAACAAGATGACATCACTATCAGACATTAGTGTGGAATGGGCCAATCTCTAATGACAAGATGACATCACTATCAGACATTAGTGTGGAATGGGCCAATCACTAATGACAAGATGACATCACTATCAGACATTAGTGTAGAATCAGCCAATCACTAATGACAAGATGACATCATTATCAGACATTAGTGTGGAATGGGCCAATCACTAATGACAAGATGACATCACTATCAGACATTAGTGTGGAATGGGCCAATCACTAATGACAAGATGACATCACTATCAGACATTAGTGTGGAATGGGCCAATCACTAATGACAAGATGACATCACTATCAGACATTAGTGTGGAATCGGCCAATCACTAATGGCAAGATGACATCACTATCAGACATTAGTGTAGAATCAGCCAATCACTCATGACAAGATGACATCACTATCAGACATTAGTGTAGAATCAGCCAATCACTAATGACAAGATGACATCACTTTCAGACAATAGTGTAGAATCAGCCAATCACTCATGACGAGATGACATCACTATCAGACATTAGTGTAGAATCAGCCAATCACTAATGACAAGATGACATCACTATCAGACATTAGTGTAGAATCAGCCAATCACTAATGACAAGATGACATCACTATCAGACATTAGTGTAGAATCAGCCAATCACTAATGACAAGATGACATCACTATCAGACATTAGTGTAGAATCAGCCAATCACTCAAGACGAGACGACATCACTATCAGACATTAGTGTAGAATCAGCCAATCACTCATGACGAGATGACATCACTATCAGACATTAGTGTAGAATCAGCCAATCACTCATGACGAGACGACATCACTATCAGACATTAGTGTAGAATCAGCCAATCACTCATGACGAGACGACATCACTATCAGACATTAGTGTAGAATCAGCCAATCACTCGTGACGAGATGTATTTACGAAAAGTGTACAAGATGGAGATCCAAATGGCGGTGCGTGCGTGGCTGCGTGACCTTCCGGAAGGATTGTTTCCCCGCTGAATGTACGCGCCTTTAAGTGCTGGAGTGTAAGTTCCTTCAATAATAAGTGGATTATATATGTGTGTGTGTTTAAAGAACATGTGGGTTATTTTAAGATTACGACTGTTAGCGACTGTCACAGTTGTCGTAAGTGCTGACAGAATAGATCCACAAGTGCCTTGTCTTCTCAAACAAATGACAAAACGTGGAACTGCTAGTGGTGCATGTATTTCTAAAGCCAAGGAAACAAACCAATCGCTGCCATTGTTTGAAAAGATCGACAATATTTCTCTGTTCGCTTTGGTTTTTAGAATCCATATTTCTTGTGCCTTGTCAACTATCGTAAATTACAAACAGTCATTACTTCCCGGATGTGGTTTGCATATTTCCCTTGTTGGTGTCATTAATGCAAACATGTCAGATTTTTCAAGGAAAACATAACAACAAATGAAATGAAAGAAGCGGTTAACATAAAGATTTATTGAGGAATCGCGATTGTACATCGTCAGTGAAGTAAAGGAACAATTATCTGTCATAATGAGAATTTTGTCGAGGGGAACAATTATCTGTCATAATGAGACATTTGTCGAGGGGAACAATTATCTGTCATAATGAGACATTTGTCGAGGGGAACAGTTATCTGTCATAATGAGACATTTGTCGAGGGGAACAATTATCTGTCATAATGAGACATTTGTCGAGGGGAACAATTATCTGTCATAATGAGACATTTGTCGAGGGGAACAATTATCTGTCATAATGAGACATTTGTCGAGGGGAACAATTATCTGTCATAATGAGACATTTGTCGAGGGGAACAATTATCTGTCATAATGAGACATTTGTCGAGGGGAACAATTATCTGTCATAATGAGACATTTGTCGAGGGGAACAATTATCTGTCATAATGAGACATTTGTCGAGGGGAACAATTATCTGTCATAATGAGACATTTGTCGAGGGGAACAATTATCTGTCATAATGAGACATTTGTCGAGGGGAACAATTATCTGTCATAATGAGACATTTGTCGAGGGGAACAATTATCTGTCATAATGAGACATTTATCGAGGGGAACAATTATCTGTCATAATGAGACATTTGTCGAGGGGAACAATTATCTGTCATAATGAGACATTTGTCGAGGGGAACAATTATCTGTCATAATGAGACATTAATTTTTGAGAAATTAATGATTTTTGATGGTAAGCAATATGGCTTACCATCAAAAATCATAAATATTATCAAAGACATGTATGATGGTTACACATGTGCAGTTCGAACAGAGGAAGGACTGAGCGAATGTTTCCCAATAGAAACTGGGGTTAAACAAGGATGTATTTTATCGCCCTTGTTATTTGGAATTGTTATGGACTTCATAATGAAGAAATGCTGCACTGGTAATAAAGGCATCGAATGGATACAAGGAGACCATTTGGAGGACCTGGACTTTGCTGATGACATAGTTCTCATCAGCAATCAGATAAAAACGATGCAGGAAAACACAAATGAACTATCATCAATAGCCAGCAAAATTGGGCTTGAGGTCAATCATGAAAAGACTAAAGTCATGAAAAGTTTAATTCCAACAAGTGACAAAATATACATGGAAAACAAACCAGTAGAAGAGATCGATCACTTCATCTATCTTGGAAGTCACATTGATCGAGAAGGGGATACGAGCAAAGAAATTAGAATCAGACTGGCTAAAGCAGCAATGTCTTTCAGAAGCCTTGAAAAGTTGTGGAAATCAAAACTCAGCACAAACACAAAACTTAGGCTATTCAAATCAAATGTACTATCAACCCTTACGTATGCGTGTGAAAGCTGGAAAACAACAAGAGATATAGAAACAAAGTTGAACGCATTCGAAAATAAATGTCTAAGGAAAATACTTGGTATAGAATGGAACGAATTCAAAACAAACGAGGAAATTAGAGAAATCGCCAATCAACCACTAATATCTTCAGTAATAAAGAAAAGACGATGGTCATACGTTGGACATGTGATGAGAAGAGATAATAATCGAATAGCAAAGCAAGCCCTCATATGGGAAACAACAGGTAAAAGAAAAAGAGGAAGACCCAGGGAGACACTGAGAAGAACATTGATGAGAGAGGCAAGAGCAGCAGGAATCGGCTCCCTCAATGAGATAGAACTGCTTGCACAGAACAGAGACAGATGGCGAGATTTGATAAAATATCTTTAAAAGAAAACTGCTAGAACAAAAATTCATATAGGAGAAGGTGTATCTTGGTCTACGCCCTATGGGCCGGTTACGGCTCGAAAGGTCAATAGATAGAATGAGACATTTGTCGAGGGGAACTACACAACTTGACCTTTGTTTTTGAGGGAAAATGAATATTGGCGCTATGTTCTGATTGGATGACCTCAATATCACAGTAACCACGCGCCGCGTCATAACCCGGTTGTGAGAACGAAACACTAACAATTAGAGATGCATCCCCATGGACATCATTTCTCATATACGGAACGTTTACTGCACAAGACTAGGATCACAAAACAGCTTAATAACTAGAGAGACGGTTTCGTGAATTGAAGCACTCACGGCAGTATGGTCTTACTTGGCAATAAGATGCACGTACCGGCTGGTCCAAGTCAGACTACTTGCAACTTGTCTATTAATGTTCTCGTGGCATTACAATGTCAAATAACTTAGTAGTGCAGTTACTTCACATGAGACTAAATGGTCTACTTTTACCTAGACGTTAGACACAAGCTTGAACTGTAAATAATCTATTGTCTGAAAGTGGATATTAGCAAAGACTGTTTGTAATTTACGATAGTTGACAAGACACAAATAGAGAACAGTTGAACCTACTAGTTCTAGAAAACAAGTGAAACCAACACTTGAAGTAAATCAAACATACTTACTTTATTCCATCTGTTCATAAACACGGTGTTTGGTTTGCTTGTTTCATGGGGCCTCGGTGGGCTAGTAGCTAGTGCCTTCGCTGTTGATCAAAAGAGTCTAGGTTCAATTACCGGATGTGGCTAGTCTTTTGAGGGCTAAAAAGGTTCTGGGGTTCACCCAGTCTCTTAAAAACCAGGGATTTTTTATGAGAAGTAAACGCGGCCTGGCGTGTTGCTAGCCTCATTATTAAAAAAAATACGCTGTAGATCATTGGAAAATGTCACAAACACCGTAGTCTCCATTAGGCTAGTGGGACCTGGGACATTTATGTGACTTGACTAACCTTGTTTCGTTAAGCGTTACCCAGTCTCTCAGAACGCCCAGTTCCACTGGAAGCATTTTGATTCTCAACAAAATTATCAATCGTATGCCACCCTCCCCACTTTTGTTTGTTTCTGGGTTTCCTGCTTGAAAGTTTCCCCTTTCCCCATTCTAGTCTCAGATATCATTAATCAGCTACCTCTTTTGTCCACTTCCACACCTTCAACCTTGTCCTATTCTCTGTCACGTGGTTTTGGACAGGCCGATAGACCTTGTGTCATGCCGGTACTCAACAAACAACTTAAAAAAACACATTTCTACCTGTGTAAGATGTACAAGATTTTTTAACAAATTACAAAAAGAATTGGTATCAATGTACACGATGTTTGTACACATTATTTTCGGAAGAGACATAAAATAATAATTCATACCAATATAGACGATTTTTTATATAAATTGCTTTTTACTCTTTGATGTCTCTTCTATATGCAATTTGTACAAAACATTTGTGTACGTCGGTACCAATTCTCTGTAATGGTATGATACAAATGAGTGCTCTTGTATCTGAATCAAATAAATGAGATATTAATCCACTCTATGGCACGTAAATAATGTCCATAAGAAATAAACCTGTACCGCAAACACACATAATATAAGGCAATCATAGAAATATACAATTAAACAGCCATCGAGATGTTTACGCCTATCAAGCTTAGAATGACGTTCCAGAGTTCCAACGCAAATTGAAAAAGAATTGTGACCCGCAGTTCGAATTAATCTGTTATATTTGCCCTGCTTCACAGTATGTGTATGTAGAGACACAAGAATAAGCATGAAAACATTGATGACTAGAGAACACAACAGATGGGACTTCCGGTTTCAAGATGGCGCGGTCATGTTTGCGTCAACATTCACTGTTACGTTTTTCTGCCGGAAAGATGGTTAATTCTATCTTTCCAATGCCGATAAGTGTATAGATAGGATTTTCTACTGTTGGGGTCTTCCCAACAGTGAAGCGCATTACATACATGTGATCTGAAATTCTGTACAATGTACGCAAGAGTGTGTTCTGTGTTGATTGCAATATACGTCATCATTGGAATACCGGTAAATATATGGTGGATAGGTGGCAAGAACCATTGAGGCATAGTCTGAAAACTGTTCCTTGTTGCAGTTTCCTCATATTCCAATTCCGGCTTGCTGCCGGAGCTACTGAGTTTAGTGCTCTCAGCACACCGTGAACTGTGTGTTTTATCAGGATTGTGTTTCGATATTCCGATTGCTTACGATGAATAATGATATCGGATGGAGTAGAACAATTCACCTACGTTCACTTTCGATGCCGCTTGGCCTTATGTTTTTTGACGTGTGCTGTAGCTGTATGATACGGACTCCAACTGCCTTTCTTTGTTTGGATCCTTCAATGAGATGAGATGTTAATTCGGATGATTCCACTGACACGGGCGGTTGAGCAATGATGGATTTTAATTCGTTTGCAGTGATACCAGGGCCTTCGACTAACGACAACAATAACACAACAGGTGGCGTCTACAGTTGGACTACAAGTATAGCAATGTGAGTAGTTGGACCATACAAGCATAGTTCATGCTACGAATCGACATTCTTTTGAATTTATCATTTGAACTCTGGAGCGTTGGAAGTGGCTCTATTGTATCCCCATACACTAGACAGCTTGATGTGGGTGTACTGTATTGGTGGTGGTTCCAGTGTTTTCTTTATAATTATAATCAAATACAGCACTGTTTATTGCAACCATCAATATCATATTTGCGTCTCTTCTGTTTATTGTGATCGCAGTGTACAACAAGAATCGATATGTGACATTAGTCTAGTCCCTTCTTGATTAAACGCACACAATCTGTGGTTCGGCACGGACCTCGATGTGGCGGAACGTTTGTTGCCGGTTCAAGTCGATTTTCATTACCGGATGTTTAGAATTATTGGAAAGATTTTCAGACTCTCAGAAAAAATAATTCCCGGTTATTGAGTCTATTTCTGTCAAACGGTAAAAGGAACATAACGTTGCAATTACTGATGACACAGAAAGTAAATATTCTTGAAGCGTGTGTCTCTCATCGGCTGTTAATGGGCCAGACTTGATGAATGGGCATTTCCAGCGCTACATCTTAATGAGGCGGTTTCATAGCTGATGAAGCGATATGACGTAGCTACATGTCGTGAGTAATCATTGGTTAGATTTCAAAGTGACATCATTTCCGTCACGGCATGCATTTCTAACGTTGGGAATTCTACAGAGAAGAAAACATGAGGGTAAGGGTGGACTTATTTCCGTGGGTGCATGAACTCATTCAATACATCAATGTTATGATTGTTGTGTGTACGACGTCATCATAATGGCTGATCGCATATCCCTGAACCGGCCTTACGCTATTAATGAAAGGCGAAATGACGGGGTTTTGTTCATATTATTCAGGAGGTATATTGTCTAGATTCTAGAGGGCTACTTTGAGATCGAGGGTAGACGTGTGAACTGGTTTATCATTTCACAAATTCACATTGCAGGGAGATCTTACAGTTTGTTGTTTGATGTGCGACGGGGGTAATCCGATGACTAACTGTGTTTCATATGTCCGCATTTGAAGTCAAAAACGATGTCCTAACATCATCAAGCTCTATACATTTTAAAAAAAATATGACGATCATCATTTTCAGGAGGACGTGAACTTCCGGTCAATATGGTGGATATGCGGAAGGAACCGTTTAAGGCTATTTTCTGAAAAGTGTTCCTTGTTGCAGTTTCCTCATATTCAAAATCCTGCTTGTTGCAGGAGCTACTGAGTTAAGTGCTCTGTGCACACCGTGAGCTGTGCGCTTCATCCTTTTTTATCGTGTTTCGATATTCCGATTGTTTACGATGAATGATGATATCGTAAGTAGTATACAAGGGTCCAACTGCTATCATTTGGCCCGTAAATTAACAAAGATATATAGTGTGGTGCGCAGCGCACCACATGTACATGAGAGACAAGGGGAGTTAACCATGCCATTGCGTGTCAGGATGTTGACCTCTAGTCCCAGTGACACCGGAAGTGCCCTGTTTATGTCTGGTGTGTGCTGACTTTGGAGTTCTTTATGTACTTGATCGTTAGTGATAGGTTAGTAGATTATATAACATCAATGAAAAACGAGCAATATAAAACAGAAGACAAAAGATATATTTTATTCTTTTATTAGCTCAATAGGTGTATAACATACATTGATATGATATCATTACAAACATATTCAGTACATTGAGTAAATATATAGTACAAAGATAACAATTATTTATAGCTATGTAGTTGGGTGTCTGCTTAGCGTTGTGTCATAAATGAATCATAAGGGTGAAACTGTTAGAGATTGCTGGGCAGTCCATGGTGGTAGTGTAAAGAGTTAAATATCTAGAGGTGTAGTCGAGACGTTATCATCAGCTACCTTTCTTTTTATATAGAAATAGGAAAGAGCATTTCTTGTTTGACTGTAGGAAAATATGGAATTATTTAAGACTTTGAAACCTACATTTTTCCCACCCTTGGCCTTTTGCGTGGCGAGAACCTCTAAAAACATATCTTTATCTAATTTGTTGTGTTGCTTGCTTAGCCCTTTACAACTGATTTTATCGTAATCCCCACTGCAATGGTACGTCTTACTACATAAACTAACAAGAGCTGTCCCTTCGTACTCTAGTTTAAAAAGCCCAGGCGTTCGTTTGGTGTACGCTTTAACGCCCTTACAGTTTATACAGTCTGTCTTGCTAGTATGTTCATCGCAGCGATGGGTGTTGGAGGTCGTCTAGTGTGTCGTCATGTATGTTTTTGTCGTGACGGGTGTACGGATGTCGGCTAGTGTGTCGTGACGGGTGTATGGAGGTCGTTTAGTGTGTCATGGTGGTTGTATGGAGGTCGGCTAGTGTGTCGTGATGGGTGTATGGAGGTCGTTTAGTGTGTCATGGTGGGTGTATGGAGGTCGGCTAGTGTGTCATGATGGGTGTATGGAGGTCGGCTAGTATGTTGTAATGGGTGTACGGAGGTCGTCTAGTGTGTCATGATACTTGTATGTATGTTGTCTAGTGTGTCATGAGGGCTGTATGGCTATTGTCTAGTGCATCGCGATGGGTGTATGGAGGTCGTCTATTGTGTCATGAGGGCCGTATGCCGGTCACCTAGTGTGGCATGAGGGCTGAATACCGGTTGTCTAGTGTGTTGTGACGGGTGTACGGAGGTCGTCTAGTGTGTCATGATGGGTGTATGGAGGTCGTCTAGTTTATCGTCATGTATGTATTTGTCGTGACGGGTGTATGGAGGTCGTCTAGTGTGTCATGATGGGTGTATGGAGGTCGTTTAGTGTGTCGTGATGGGTGTGCGGAGGTCGTCTAGTGGGGTATGATGGTTATATGGAGGTCGGCTAGTATGTCGTGATGGGTGTATGGACGGCGTCTAGTGTGTCATGATGGGTGTATGGAG
This sequence comes from Megaustenia siamemsis, assembly GCA_032433765.1. Lineage (NCBI taxonomy): Eukaryota > Metazoa > Mollusca > Gastropoda > Stylommatophora > Ariophantidae > Megaustenia > Megaustenia siamemsis. Next base: position 43,386,260 of record JAVIAB010000106.1, on the reverse strand, counting down.
GTCGTTTAGTGTATCGTGATGGGTGTATGGAGGTCGTCTACTGTGTCGTGAGGGGTGTATGGAGGTCATCTAGTGTGGTATGTGGGGTGTATGGAGGTCATCTAGTGTGATATAAGGCTGTATGCCGGGCGTCTAGTGCGACATGAGGGCTGTATACCGGTCGCCTAGTGTGGCATGAGGGCTGTATGGCGGTTGTCTGGTATATCATACTTTAATCAACCAATAAGAAAAATGAAGGAACATTACATTCAACATTACTTATCTTAACTACTTTACATCAATACAGTTGAATAACGTGTTATCGTTAAGTCTTACCATACTTTAAGAGAAAACATTCAAACTTACAGTATAAAATATAGTCTCAATCATCTACACTGAATATAACCTATTATCGATAACCCTTAACATACTTTAAGAGAAAACAAGCCAACTTACTGTGCAAAACTCCGCTAGACTGAAGTGTAGTATGACCTTCCTTGAATCAACCAAACTTATAACGCCGTCTAGTTTAAATATAGCCTGGTAAGAAATGAATAAATTAGCCAATCAGCGAGTGACTATGCCAACATCGACTGATACCTGGATCAGCCAATCAGAGAAGAGTATTAGTATAGGAGGCGGAGCAAAGAAATGACTGACAGGTGGATTAACCAATCAGAGAAGTGCGTTAGCCCAAGCGTAGGTAGTGGCTGTCGGGTCAGCAGTGGGGGGAAAATGTTGGGTGGTGGGTTACTTGAACTCGTTTTGACCCCTGAGGCAATTCCAGAAGAGTTCTATGACCTCATTTTGACCGCTGAAGGCTTTAATACCAATGTTTCCCACTTCAACGAACGACATACATCATTAAAGGTGATTACTTCAGCTCTTAGACTTTGGAGTTCCATATCTTTATCACTTCAACGAATGACAGACAACAGTAAAGATGATCCTTTCTGGTAAGAAAACGTAGTTCCAAACCCTAAAATTTCTACTCATAGTCACAAACTTTGATGCAAAACCCTAACAATTTAGTCCCAAAGTGATACTAGTTCACCACGAAAGTCGTAAATGTTATATGCAAAGTCCAAAAGTTTGTCAAAAAGACAACCTAAACTCAAAATAGTTAGACACAAAGTCCAACAATTTATATGCAAAGTCCAAAAAGTTACTCCAAAAGACAACTAATGTAACACTTAACCCCAAAATTTCGTCGCGTAACCAAAAAGTTGAACTCAAAACCCTAAAAATTTAGTCCCAAAGTGATACTAGTTCGACACAAAAGTCGTAAATGTTATATGCAAAGGCCAAAAGTTTGTCAAAAAGACAACACAAATTCAGAATAGTTAGACAGAAAACCCAACAATTTATATGCAAAGTCCAAAATGTTACTCCAAAAGACAACTAATATAACACTTAACCCCAAAATTTCACCTCATAGCCAAAAAGTTGAACTCAAAACCATAAAAATTTAGGCCCAAGGTCAAGATAGTTAGATACGAATGACCAAAAAGGCATATTCAAACTCAAAAAATAGTCCAAAAGCCAAATAATTTAACACCATGACACACTAGACTAACTTTTTTGAACTTTGAATATACATTTTTGTGTTTTGGTGTTAAATTATTATAGACACGTCTCGACTACACCTCTAGATATTTAACTCTTTACACTACCACCATGGACTGCCCAGCAATCTCTAACAGTTTCACCCTTATGATTCATTTATGACACAACGCTAAGCAGACACCCAACTACATAGCTATAAATAATTGTTATCTTTGTACTATATATTTACTCAATGTACTGAATATGTTTGTAATGATATCATATCAATGTATGTTATACACCTATTGAGCTAATAAAAGAATAAAATATATCTTTTGTCTTCTGTTTTATATTGCTCGTTTTTCATTGATGTTATATAATCTACTAACCTATCACTAACGATCAAGTACATAAAGAACTCCAAAGTCAGCACACACCAGACATAAACAGGGCACTTCCGGTGTCACTGGGACTAGAGGTCAACATCCTGACACGCAATGGCATGGTTAACTCCCCTTGTCTCTCATGTACATGTGGTGCGCTGCGCACCACACTATATATCTTTGTTAATTTACGGGCCAAATGATAGCAGTTGGACCCTTGTATACTACTATCGTATGACAGGGAACAGATGGCTGTATTAACTTTCTGCGCGGTTTCGCCTTATGTCTTATTGGCGTGTGCTGAGACTGCTATGATGGGTGCTACATTTCTTTGCTTGGAAGATGAGATAGTAATTCGGATGATTCCACTGGCACGGGCGGTTGAGTAATTATGGATTTTAATTCGTTTGCAGTGATACCGGGGTCTTCCATAACCATAACCATAACATCAATTGTATGTGTATAGAGAGTGAAAGAAATGGCATAAAATCAGCTGTTGCCATTACTCAGATGCTGAAACGTCAAACTAACATCAACGAAACAGAAGGAGATTATGTACATGCCAGGGTCACTTTGGAGACAGAGTTGGGGAGGGGAGGGTGGAGTAGAGATGTGGTCAGTTCTGGAACACTAATTCTGATGGGGCCAGTCAATTATGACCGCTCATAGCCCACTTTGTCGAATTATTAGAATCAGGGCTATGTTTTGACTTTGATAACATAAGACTGGAGAAATATATTTGATGAAAGAAAACATTTATGTTTGTATGGCATTTGACGTCTTGGCAGACTTTTGGTAGCAAACAATCACGATTAGTCAGTAGTTTGGGAAAATATTGATGTCATTTGTTGGATGCTGTTTTACTGAACGGCTTCTCTCGTGACAACCTGCCAATATTGGATAGACAGACCCGACCACAGAATGAACAAGATGTATTTGTGGTGCATGTCCTCATATCATTTCTGCTGCGTCTTCTTCTGAATTTGACATCAACACTTCCTCGACTGTTCCCGCGCCGTTTTTTGTTTGTTTTTTGTGTTCTCCATGTGCTCTTATGTCATGACATGTAGCAGAAGAAATGAACACAGATTGAAGAATTTATAAAACTATCCAGTCTACATGCTATCAATATCAACCACAGTCCTGTACGTCGACATAGTGCATCGTGGGCTACGAACGGTCAATCTTTCATAACTGATTGGTGCTATCAGGATTTGTAGTGTCCCAGAACTGACCACGACTGTACTGCACGTCCTCAAGTAGCCCTGGAATAGATGAACTTTTGGACCAGCAAGTATGGCTCAATAAAGGAGCGTAACTTCTTTACCTGAAAATGTGTGTCGTAGTCGGATGTGTTGGGCTCTCTCTCTCTCTCTCTGCGATCAAGTCTCAATCAGAGTAAGATACCAGACTCTCTTATGAAGTCAGCTGTCAGTTTAAGTGATTCGGTTGCCCAATATAGTTTCTCTTCCAGGGAGGTGGGGGTGGACCACGTTGTCCTTCGTGTTGGGCTAAAAGGTAGAGATGTCACAGTTCGGCGCATTTGGTGGGGGTAAAGGGGGTGGAGGCGGGATTTGATGGAGATGAGACGGATGACAACAGCAACAACAGAGGAAGAAACATAGAGCTGATCTAAGGTACATGGCAGAAAGCTGACAACAGCAACAACAGAGAAAGAAACATAGCGCTGATCTAAGGTACATGGCAGAAAGCTGACAACAGCAACAACAGAGAAAGAAACATAGCGCTGATCTAAGGTACATGGCAGAAAGCTGACAACAGCAACTACAGAGGAAGAAACATAGAGCTGATCTAAGGTACATGGCAGAAAGCTGACAACAGCAACAACAGAGAAAGAAACATAGCGCTGATCTAAGGTACATGGCAGAAAGCTGACAACAGCAACAACAGAGAAAGAAACATAGCGCTGATCTAAGGTACATGGCAGAAAGCTGACAACAGCAACTACAGAGGAAGAAACATAGAGCTGATCTAAGGTACATGGCAGAAAGCTGACAACAGCAACTACAGAGGAAGAAACATAGCGCTGATCTAAGGTACATGGCAGAAAGCTGACAACAGCAACAACAGAGGAAGAAACATAGCGCTTATCTAAGGTACATGGCACAAAGCTGACAACAGCAACAACAGAGGAAGAAACATAGCGCTGATCTAAGATACATGGCAGAAAGCTGACAACAGCAACTACAGAGGAAGAAACATAGCGCTTATCTAAGATACATGGCAGAAAGCTGACAACAGCAACAACAGAGGAAGAAACATAGCGCTAATCTAAGGTACATGGCAGAAAGCTGACAACAGCAACTACAGAGGAAGAAACATAGCGCTAATCTAAGGTACATGGCAGAAAGCTGACAACAGCAACAACAGAGGAAGAAACATAGCGCTGATCTAAAGTACATGGCTGAAAGCTGACAACAGCAACAACAGAGGAAGAAACATAGCGCTGATCTAAGATACATGGCAGAAAGCTGACAACAGCAACAACAGAGGAAGAAACATAGCGCTGAGCTAAGGTACATGGCAGAAAGCTGACAACAGCAACAACAGAGGAAGAAACATAGCGCTGATCTAAGGTACATGGCAGAAAGCTGACAACAGCAACAACAGAGGAAGAAACATAGCGCTGAGCTAAGGTACATGGCAGAAAGCTGACAACAGCAACAACAGAGGAAGAAACATAGCGCTGATCTAAGGTACATGGCAGAAAGCTGACAACAGCAAGAACAGAGGAAGAAACATAGCGCTGAGCTAAGGTACATGGCAGAGAGCTGACAACAGCAACAACAGAGGAAGAAACATAGCGCTGATCTAAGGTACATGGCAGAAAGCTGACAACAGCAACAACAGAGGAAGAAACATAGCGCTGATTTAAGGTATATGGCAGAAAGCTGACAACAGCAGCAACAGAGGAAGAAAGATTGCGCTTATCTAAGATACATGGCAGAAAGCTGACATGTAAAAGAGAGGTCCGTTACTATATCAAAACCGTTAAGGTCACTGGGAAATATAATGAGAAATAGTGACGTAGATATGTGTTGTTAGTAGAGTTAATTGGAGAAACAGACAGTTTGAAAAAAAAGGATTATTTGTTTGGTCAGTCATGGGGATTAAGGAATCCGTTCTGTCATGGAGATCGCTGGGTTCATTCTGTTATTGGGATCAACGGGTTCGTTCTGTCATAGGCATCAAAGGTTTCAGCCAGTCCTGGTAATCAAGTGGTTCGTTCTATCATGGAGATGAAGGGGTTCAACCGAACATGGTGATCAAGTGGTTCGTACTATCATTGAGATGAAGGGGTTCAACCGAACATGGTGATCAAGTGGTTCGTTCTATCATGGAGATGAAGGGGTTCAACCGAACATGGTGATCAAGTGGTTCGTTCTATCATGGAGATGAAGGGGTTCAACCGAACATGGTGATCAAGTGGTTCGTACTATCATTGAGATGAAGGGGTTCAACCGAACATGGTGATCAAGTGGTTCGTTCTATCATGGAGATGAAGGGGTTCAACCGAACATGGCGATCAAATGGTTCGTTCTATCATGGATATCATGTGATTCAGCCAGTCATGGGTATCATGTGGTTCGACCAGTTATGGGGATCAAGGGGTTCGACCATGGGGATCAAGGGGTTCAGCCAGTCATAGAGATCAAGTGGTTCATTTGATCTTGGGTATCATGTGGTTTGGTCAGTCATGAGGATCAAGCGGTTCCTTAGGTCATGGGGATCAAATGGTTCGGCCAGTGATGGAGATCTAGTGGTTTAATCTGTATGGGAATCACACGGCTCGGCCAGTCATGGAGATCTAGTGGTTTGATCTGTATGGGAATCACACGGCTCGGCCAGTCATGGAGATCTAGTGGTTTAATCTGTATGGGAATCACACGGTTCGGCCAGTCATGGAGATCTAGTGGTTTGATCTGTATGGAGATCACACTGTTCACTCAGTTATGGTGGTCAAGTGGTTCAGTCTGTCATGGTGATCAAGTAGTTCGCTCAGTTATGGTGGTCAAGTGGTTCGCTCAGTTATGGTGGTCAAGTGGTTCGCTCAGTTATGGTGGTCAAGTGGTTCGGTCTGTCATGGGGATCCGTGGTTCGACCAGTCATGGGGATCAAGTAATTCTCCCAGTTATGGTGGTCAAGTGGTTCAGTCTGTCATGGGGATCCGTGGTTCGACCAGTCATGGGGATCAAGTAATTCTCCCAGTTATGGTGGTCAAGTGGTTCAGTCTGTCATGGGGATCCGTGGTTCGACCAGTCATGGGGATCAAGTAATTCTCCCAGTTATGGTGGTCAAGTGGTTCAGTCTGTCATGGGGATCCGTGGTTCGACCAGTCATGGGGATCAAGTAATTCTCCCAGTTATGGTGGTCAAGTGGTTCGGTCTGTCATGGAGATCAAGGGGTTTGGGTCGTCTTGGAAATCAAATCTAACCAGCAACCTTGACGCACCTGCAACGGTCGATGGTCTGGGTTCGGACACTAGTAAGTGGATCAGATGGATGGAGAGACATAGCGCACCTTCCCTCACTCCGTCGCTCTAATAAATGCGTCATGGCACGTGTGTTTATGTGAGATTATGTCATGTGTTTATGTGAGATTATGTCATGTGTTTATGTGAGATTATGTCATGTGTTTATGTGAGATTATGTCATGTGTTTATGTGAGATTATGTCATGTGTTTATGTGAGATTATGTCATGTTTTTATGTGAGATTATGTCATGTGTTTATGTGAGATTATGTCATGTGTTTATGTGAGATTATGTCATGTGTTTATGTGAGATTATGTCATGTGTTTATGTGAGATTATGTCATGTGTTTATGTGAGATTATGTCATGTGTTTATGTGAGATTATGTCATGTGTTTATGTGAGATTATGTCATGTGTTTATGTGAGATTATGTCATGTGTTTATGTGAGATTATGTCATGTGTTTATGTGAGATTATGTCATGTGTTTATGTGAGATTATGTCATGTGTTTATGTGAGATTATGTCATGTGTTTATGTGAGATTATGTCATGTGTTTATGTGAGATTATGTCATGTGTTTATAATTAGATTCACTCTAGATCACCGACACACATGTGTTTATACTTAGATTCACTCTAGATCACCGACACACATGTGTTTATAATTAGATTCACTCTAGATCACCGACACACATGTGTTTATACTTAGATTCACTCTAGATCACCGACACACATGAATGTGTTGTGTACCACTCTAAACAGACACACCTTAGATGAATGAAATATCTCGAGTAAGGAAAACGTTACTTTGAAGAGTCACGTGACGGTATGAAGAACCATATACTAGAAAAGAAAGCCTGCTGGCAAGTGAGTGAAATGATTATAAATGGACGAGTTCACACGCATACATTGAATGCGACAAGTCTACTACATCGCATGGGTCACGACATTGGAGAGAAATGCAGCCCGACAAACTGCTACAAATTGAAATAAATCGTGATAAAGGTTGACAGGTCGACTGACAAGTGCATTTAATGGAGGTGCCAGCTACAGGAGTTGTAGCAATCAAACTTTTGGAAATCTTTTAACGGGCTTGACACTTTGCAAACTGGAGTGTAATGTGGCCAAGTGAGATAAGTTATTAGGACATCACGGAGATAGAGGCAGATGTGGCCAAGTGAGATAAGTTATTAGGACATCACGGAGATAGAGGCAGATGTGCCAAGTGAGATAAGTTATTAGGATATCACGGAGATAGAGGCAGATATGGCCAAGTGAGATAAGTTATTAGGACATCACGGAGATAGAGGCAGATGTGGCCAAGTGAGATAAGTTATTAGGACATCACGGAGATAGAGGCAGATGTGGCCAAGTGAGATAAGTTATTAGGACATCACGGAGATAGAGGCAGATGTGCCAAGTGAGATAAGTTATTAGGATATCACGGAGATAGAGGCAGATATGGCCAAGTGAGATAAGTTATTAGGACATCACGGAGATAGAGGCAGATGTGGCCAAGTGAGATAAGTTATTAGGACATCACGGAGATAGAGGCAGATGTGCCAAGTGAGATAAGCTATTAGGACATCACGGAGATAGAGGCAGATGTGCCAAGTGAGATAAGTTATTAGGACATCACGGAGATAGAGGCAGATATGGTCAAGTGAGATAAGTTATTAGGATATCACGGAGATAGAGGCAGATATGGTCAAGTGAGATAAGTTATTAGGATATCACGGAGATAGAGGCAGATGTGGTCAAGTGAGATAAGTTATTAGGATATCACGGAGATAGAGCAGATGTGGTCAAGTGAGATAAGTTATTAGGATATCACGGAGATAGAGGCAGATGTGGTCAAGTGAGATAAGTTATTAGCACATCACGGAGATAGAGGCAGATGGATGGAGAGAGATGGGTGGAGGGAGATGGTTGGAGGGAGATGGATGGAGGCAGATGGATGAAGGGAATGATTGCAATCAATATTTCCATGTAAGGATGTTACCTGATCCAACTGGCTCCAAATCTGTATTTCTTTCATTTAAAGATACAAGGGAGTAGTATAGCAGGAAGGATCTGATTATTATTTGGCCCGTAAATTAACAAAGATATATAGTAGGCGCGCGGCGCGCCTAATGTACTGTGGCGCAGGGGGAGTTAACCGTGACAGCTGGTCCCAGTGACCCCGGAAGTGACCTGTTTATGTCTGGTGTATGCTGACTTTGGAGTTCTTTATGTACTTGATCGTTAGTGATAGGTTAGTAGATTATACAACATCAATGAAAAACAATCAATATAAAACAGAAGACAAAGATATATTTTATTCTTTTATTATCTCAATAGGTGTATAACATACATTGATATTATATAACATTACAAAAATATTCAGTACACGAAGTAAATATATAGTACAAGGATAACATTTAGTTATACCTATGTAGTTGGGTGTCTGCTTAGCTAGGGTGAAACTGTTAGAGATTGCTGGGTAGTCTAAACTGGTAGTGTAAAGAGTTAAATATCTAGAGGTGTAGTCGAGACATTATCATCAGCTACCTTTCTTTTTATATAGAAATAGGAAAGAGCATTTCTTGTTTGACTATAGGAAAATATGGAATTATTTAAGACTTTGAAACCTACATTTTTCCCACCCTTGGTCTTTTGCGTGGCGAGAACCTCTAAAAACATATCTTTATCTAATTTGTTGTGTTGCTTGCTTAGCCCTTTACAACTGATTTTATCGTAATCCCCACTACAATGGTACGTCTTACTACATAAGCTAACAAGAGCTGTCCCTTCGTACTCTAGTTTAAAAAGCCCGGGCGTTCGTTTGGTGTATGCTTTAACACCCTTACAGTTTATACAGTCTGTTTTACTAGTATGTTCATCGCAGCAATGGGTGTATGGAGGTCGCCTAGTGTGTAATAAGGGCTGTATAGGGGTCGGCTAGTATGTCGTGATGGGTGTACGGAGGTCGTCTAGTGTGTCATATTGGGTGTATAGAGGGCGTTTAGTGTGTCATGATGGTTGTATAGGGGTCGTCTAGTGTGTCATGATGGTTGTATAGGGGTCGTCTTGTGTGTCATGATGGTTGTATAGGGGTCGTCTAGTGTGCCGTGATGGGTGTACGGAGGTCGTCTAGTGTGTCATATTGGGTGTATAGAGGGCGTTTAGTGTGTCATGATGGTTGTATAGGGATCGTCTAGTGTGTCATGATGGTTGTATAGGGGTCGTCTAGTGTGCCGTGATGGGTCAATGGAGGTCGGCTAGTATGTCGTGATGGGTGTACGGAGGTCGTCTAGTGTGTCATATTGGGTGTATAGAGGGCGTTTAGTGTGTCATGATGGTTGTATAGGGATCGTCTAGTGTGTCATGATGGTTGAATAGGGGTCGTCTAGTGTACCGTGATGGGTCAATGGAGGTCGTCTAGTGGGGTATGATGGTTGTATGGAGGTCGTCTAGTGTGTCATATTGGGTGTATAGAGGGCGTTTAGTGTGTCATGTTGGTTGTATAGGGGTCGTCTAGTGTGTCATGATGGTTGTATAGGGGTCGTCTAGTGTGCCATGATGGGTACATGGAGGTCGGCTAGTATGTCGTGATGGGTGTACGGAGGTCGTCTAGTGGGGTATGATGGTTGTATGGAGGTCGTCTAGTGTGTCATATTGGGTGTATAGAGGGCGTTTAGTGTGTCATGATGGTTGTATAGGGGTCGTTTAGTGTATCGTGAGGGGTGTATGGAGGTCGTCTACTGTGTCGTGAGGGGTGTATGGAGGTCATCTGGTGTGGTATGTAGGGTGTATGGAGGTCATCTAGTGTGATATAAGGCTGTATGCCCGGCGTCTAGTGTGACATGAGGGCTGTATACCGGGCGCCTAGTGTGGTATGTGTGGTGTATGGCGGTTGTCTGGTATATCATACTTTAATCAACCAATAAGAAAAATGAAGGAACATTACATTCAACATTACTTATCTTAACTACTTTACATCAATACAGTTGAATAACGTGTTATCGTTAAGTCTTACCATACTTTAAGAGAAAACATTCAAACTTACAGCGTAAAATATAGTCTCAATCATCTACACCGAATATAACCTGTTATCGATAAGCCTTAACATACTTTAAGAGAAAACAAGCCAACTTACGGTGCAAAACTCCGCTAGTGTGAACAGTAACTTTCCTTGAATCAATCAAACTTATAACGCCGTCTAGTTTAAATATAACCTGGTAAGAAATGAATAAATTAGCCAATCAGCGAGTGAGTACGTCAACATCGCTTGATAGCGGGATTAACCAATCAGAAAAGAGTATTAACATAGGAGGCGGGGCGAAGAAATGGCTGACAGGTGGATTAACCAATCAGAAAAGCGCGTTAGCCCAAGCCTAGGTAGTGGCTGTCGGGTCAGCAGTGGGGGAAAAATGCGGGGTGGTGGGTTACTTGAACTCGTTTTGACCCCTGAGGCAATTCCAGAAGAGTTCTATGATCTCATTTTGACCGCTGAAGGCTTTAATACCAATGTTTCCCACTTCAACGAACGACATACATCATTAAAGGTGATTACTTCAGCTCTTAGACTTTGGAGTTCCATATCTTTATCACTTCAACGAATGACAGACAACAGTAAAGATGATCATTTCAGGTAAGAAAACTTAGTTCCAAACCCTAAAATTTTGGTTCATACTCACAAAGTTGAACACAAACTCTACAAATTTAGGCCCAAAGTTGTAATTGTTAGACACGAAAGTCGTAAATGTTATATGCAAAGTCCAAAAGTTTGTCAAAAAGATAACCTAAACTCAAAATAGTTAGACACAAAGCCCAACAATTTATATGCAAAGTCTAAAAAAGTTACTCCAAAAGACAACTAATGTAACACTTAACCCCAACATTTCGTCGCATAACCAAACAGTTGAACTCAAAAGCCTAAAAATTTAGTCCCAAAGTCGTAATTGTTAGACACGAAAGTCGTAAATGTTATATTCAAATCCAAAAGATTGTTAAAAAGACAACCCAAACTCAAAATAGTTAGATGCAAAGCTCAAAAATGTATATGCAAAATCCAAAAAGTTACGCCAAAAGACAACTAATGTAACACTTAACCCCAAAATTTCGGCTCATATGCACAAAGTTGAACTCGAAAGCCTAAAAATTTAGTCCCAAAGTCGTAATTGTTAGACACGAAAGTCGTAAATGTTATATTCAAATCCAAAAGTTTGTTAAAAAGACAACCCAAACTCAAAATAGTTAGACACAAAACCCAACAATTTATAGGCAAAGTCCAAAAAGTTACTCCAAAAGACAACTAATGTAACACTTAACCCCAAAATTTCGTCTCATAACCAAACAGTTGAACTCAAAACCATAAAAATTTAGTCCCAAAGTGATACTAGTTCGACACAAAAGTCGTAAATATTATATACAAAGTCTAAAAGTTTGTCAAAAAGACAACCCAAACTCAAAATAGTTAGACACAAAACCCAACAATTTATAGGCAAAGTCCAAAAAGTTACTCCAAAAGACAACTAATGTAACACTTAACCCCAAAATTTCGTCTCATAACCAAACAGTTGAACTCAAAACCCTAAAAATTTAGTCCCAAAGTGATACTAGTTCGACACAAAAGTCGTAAATGTTATATACAAAGGCCAAAACTTTGTCAAAAAGACAACCCAAACTCAGAATAGTTAGACACGAAAGTCATAAATGTTATATGCAAAGTCCAAAATTTTATCAAAAAGACAACCCAAACTCAGAATATTTAGACACAAAAGACCAAATAGTTACATTCAAAGTCCAAAAGTTTGTCAAAAAGACAACCCAAACTCAAAAGTTTGTCAAAAAGACAACCCAAACTCAAAATAGTTAGACATGAAAGGTCAAAAAGGTATACTCAAAGTCCAAAATGTTACTTCAAAAGACAACTAATATAACAACAAGCCCCAAAACTTCGTCTCATAACCAAAAAGTTGAACTCAAAACCCTAAAAAGTGTCCACTTATCAACCAAAGTCTTTAATACAGATGAGAAAACCCTAATAAATTATTACAATTTACTAAAAAGGTTGCCCTTGATGATAGTTGCGACTGTGTCTAAATCATTATTGAAAATATTCATAGAACTCTAGTAAAAACCAAACACACTAAAACACCACATTGAAAGAATGAACTTAAAGTTCACGCCCCTGTCACAACTCTGCTAAGAAAAGTACTGCAAAGCATGAAAGTTATGTCCCCTGCTATAACTCTACTAAACGAAAGTATTACCAAACACGTAGGTTACACTCCTACCATAACCCACTAAGAAAAACAAGATTTTGCTTAAAATACCACATTTATGATTGTTACGCCCCTTGTCCCTTTATGAGGGGACGCCCATGAAACTGTTAGAAATAGTAAATTTAACCTAGTGGCATATCCCAGATGTTATATTAGACACCCCCATAGCAAAAATTTACTTAAAACTCACTTTTATGGTGGTTACCCCCATACCCATTTTTGGCGGTTACGCCCATGAAACTGTTAAAAATAGTCAATTTAACATCTAGACATACCCCAAACTTTATATTAAGCATCCCCATATCAAGAATTTACATAAAAACAACTTTTGAAATTACTACCCCTGTACCCATTTTTGGCGGTTACGCCCATGAAACTGTTAAAAATAGTAAATTTAACATCTAGACAAACCCCAAACTTTATATTAAGCATCCCCATATCAAGAATTTACATAAAAACAACGTTTGAAATTACTACCCCTGTACCCATTTTTGGCGGTTACGCCCATGAATTCGATAAAAAAATGAAATTTAACCTATTGGTATACCCCAAACTTTATAATAAACATCCCCAAATCAAGAATTTACATAAAAATCACTTTTGAAATTACTACCCCTGTACCCATTTTTGGCGGTTACGCCCATGAAACTGTTAAAAAATAGTCAATTTAACATCTAGACATACCCCAAACTTTATAATAAACATCCCCAAATCAAGAATTTACATAAAAACAACGTTTGAAATTACTACCCCTGTACCCATTTTTGGCGGTTACGCCCATTAAACTGTTAAAAATAGTAAATTTAACATATAGACATACCCCAAACTTTATATTTAGCATCCCCGTATCAAGAAGTTACATAAAAACACCTTTTGAAATTACTACCCCAGTACCCATTTTTGGCGGTTACGCCCATGAAACTGTTAAAAATAGTAAATTTACACTCTAGACATACCCCAAACTTCATTTTAGTCATCCCCATATCAAGAATTTACATAAAAATCACTTTTGAAATTACTACCCCTGTACCCATTTTTGGCGGTTACGCCCATGAAACTGTTAAAAATAGTCAATTTAACATCTAGACATACCCCAAACTTTATATTAAGCATCCCGATATCAAGAATTTACATAAAAACAACTTTTGAAATTACTACCCCTGTACCCATTTTTGGCGGTTACGCCCATGAATTCGATAAAAAATTGAAATTTAACCTATTGGTATACCTCAAACATAATATTTGACACGCCCATGTATCAAATTTACCTGAAAAATCAACCAAAAATTAGTAGTATATATCCAGTGATAGGACCGTGGAAAGTGCGGCCAGCCGCGCATAAATCCTTATATAAATAGTCTACCCGTACATGGCCAGACATTTTTTGGTGCGGTTTTTCCTTATATGAGAGTCTTCATTTTTTTTTTCTTATATGAGAGTCACCCGGCCAATCACTAGATATATACTACTAATTTTTGGTTGATTTTTCAGGTAAATTTGATACATGGGCGTGTCAAATATTATGTTTGAGGTATACCAATAGGTTAAATTTCAATTTTTTATCGAATTCATGGGCGTAACCGCCAAAAATGGGTACAGGGGTAGTAATTTCAAAAGTTGTTTTTATGTAAATTCTTGATATCGGGATGCTTAATATAAAGTTTGGGGTATGTCTAGATGTTAAATTGACTATTTTTAACAGTTTCATGGGCGTAACCGCCAAAAATGGGTACAGGGGTAGTAATTTCAAAAGTGATTTTTATGTAAATTCTTGATATGGGGATGACTAAAATGAAGTTTGGGGTATGTCTAGAGTGTAAATTTACTATTTTTAACAGTTTCATGGGCGTAACCGCCAAAAATGGGTACTGGGGTAGTAATTTCAAAAGGTGTTTTTATGTAACTTCTTGATACGGGGATGCTAAATATAAAGTTTGGGGTATGTCTATATGTTAAATTTACTATTTTTAACAGTTTAATGGGCGTAACCGCCAAAAATGGGTACAGGGGTAGTAATTTCAAACGTTGTTTTTATGTAAATTCTTGATTTGGGGATGTTTATTATAAAGTTTGGGGTATGTCTAGATGTTAAATTGACTATTTTTTAACAGTTTCATGGGCGTAACCGCCAAAAATGGGTACAGGGGTAGTAATTTCAAAAGTGATTTTTATGTAAATTCTTGATTTGGGGATGTTTATTATAAAGTTTGGGGTATACCAATAGGTTAAATTTCATTTTTTTATCGAATTCATGGGCGTAACCGCCAAAAATGGGTACAGGGGTAGTAATTTCAAACGTTGTTTTTATGTAAATTCTTGATATGGGGATGCTTAATATAAAGTTTGGGGTTTGTCTAGATGTTAAATTTACTATTTTTAACAGTTTCATGGGCGTAACCGCCAAAAATGGGTACAGGGGTAGTAATTTCAAAAGTTGTTTTTATGTAAATTCTTGATATGGGGATGCTTAATATAAAGTTTGGGGTATGTCTAGATGTTAAATTGACTATTTTTAACAGTTTCATGGGCGTAACCGCCAAAAATGGGTATGGGGGTAACCACCATAAAAGTGAGTTTTAAGTAAATTTTTGCTATGGGGGTGTCTAATATAACATCTGGGATATGCCACTAGGTTAAATTTACTATTTCTAACAGTTTCATGGGCGTCCCCTCATAAAGGGACAAGGGGCGTAACAATCATAAATGTGGTATTTTAAGCAAAATCTTGTTTTTCTTAGTGGGTTATGGTAGGAGTGTAACCTACGTGTTTGGTAATACTTTCGTTTAGTAGAGTTATAGCAGGGGACATAACTTTCATGCTTTGCAGTACTTTTCTTAGCAGAGTTGTGACAGGGGCGTGAACTTTAAGTTCATTCTTTCAATGTGGTGTTTTAGTGTGTTTGGTTTTTACTAGAGTTCTATGAATATTTTCAATAATGATTTAGACACAGTCGCAACTATCATCAAGGGCAACCTTTTTAGTAAATTGTAATAATTTATTAGGGTTTTCTCATCTGTATTAAAGACTTTGGTTGATAAGTGGACACTTTTTAGGGTTTTGAGTTCAACTTTTTGGTTATGAGACGAAGTTTTGGGGCTTGTTGTTATATTAGTTGTCTTTTGAAGTAACATTTTGGACTTTGAGTATACCTTTTTGACCTTTCATGTCTAACTATTTTGAGTTTGGGTTGTCTTTTTGACAAACTTTTGAGTTTGGGTTGTCTTTTTGACAAACTTTTGGACTTTGAATGTAACTATTTGGTCTTTTGTGTCTAAATATTCTGAGTTTGGGTTGTCTTTTTGATAAAATTTTGGACTTTGCATATAACATTTATGACTTTCGTGTCTAACTATTCTGAGTTTGGGTTGTCTTTTTGACAAAGTTTTGGCCTTTGTATATAACATTTACGACTTTTGTGTCGAACTAGTATCACTTTGGGACTAAATTTTTAGGGTTTTGAGTTCAACTGTTTGGTTATGAGACGAAATTTTGGGGTTAAGTGTTACATTAGTTGTCTTTTGGAGTAACTTTTTGGACTTTGCCTATAAATTGTTGGGTTTTGTGTCTAACTATTTTGAGTTTGGGTTGTCTTTTTGACAAACTTTTAGACTTTGTATATAATATTTACGACTTTTGTGTCGAACTAGTATCACTTTGGGACTAAATTTTTATGGTTTTGAGTTCAACTGTTTGGTTATGAGACGAAATTTTGGGGTTAAGTGTTACATTAGTTGTCTTTTGGAGTAACTTTTTGGACTTTGCCTATAAATTGTTGGGTTTTGTGTCTAACTATTTTGAGTTTGGGTTGTCTTTTTAACAAACTTTTGGATTTGAATATAACATTTACGACTTTCGTGTCTAACAATTACGACTTTGGGACTAAATTTTTAGGCTTTCGAGTTCAACTTTGTGCATATGAGCCGAAATTTTGGGGTTAAGTGTTACATTAGTTGTCTTTTGGCGTAACTTTTTGGATTTTGCATATACATTTTTGAGCTTTGCATCTAACTATTTTGAGTTTGGGTTGTCTTTTTAACAATCTTTTGGATTTGAATATAACATTTACGACTTTCGTGTCTAACAATTACGACTTTGGGACTAAATTTTTAGGCTTTTGAGTTCAACTGTTTGGTTATGCGACGAAATGTTGGGGTTAAGTGTTACATTAGTTGTCTTTTGGAGTAACTTTTTTAGACTTTGCATATAAATTGTTGGGCTTTGTGTCTAACTATTTTGAGTTTAGGTTATCTTTTTGACAAACTTTTGGACTTTGCATATAACATTTACGACTTTCGTGTCTAACAATTACAACTTTGGGCCTAAATTTGTAGAGTTTGTGTTCAACTTTGTGAGTATGAACCAAAATTTTAGGGTTTGGAACTAAGTTTTCTTACCTGAAATGATCATCTTTACTGTTGTCTGTCATTCGTTGAAGTGATAAAGATATGGAACTCCAAAGTCTAAGAGCTGAAGTAATCACCTTTAATGATGTATGTCGTTCGTTGAAGTGGGAAACATTGGTATTAAAGCCTTCAGCGGTCAAAATGAGATCATAGAACTCTTCTGGAATTGCCTCAGGGGTCAAAACGAGTTCAAGTAACCCACCACCCCGCATTTTTCCCCCACTGCTGACCCGACAGCCACTACCTAGGCTTGGGCTAACGCGCTTTTCTGATTGGTTAATCCACCTGTCAGCCATTTCTTCGCCCCGCCTCCTATGTTAATACTCTTTTCTGATTGGTTAATCCCGCTATCAAGCGATGTTGACGTACTCACTCGCTGATTGGCTAATTTATTCATTTCTTACCAGGTTATATTTAAACTAGACGGCGTTATAAGTTTGATTGATTCAAGGAAAGTTACTGTTCACACTAGCGGAGTTTTGCACCGTAAGTTGGCTTGTTTTCTCTTAAAGTATGTTAAGGCTTATCGATAACAGGTTATATTCGGTGTAGATGATTGAGACTATATTTTACGCTGTAAGTTTGAATGTTTTCTCTTAAAGTATGGTAAGACTTAACGATAACACGTTATTCAACTGTATTGATGTAAAGTAGTTAAGATAAGTAATGTTGAATGTAATGTTCCTTCATTTTTCTTATTGGTTGATTAAAGTATGATATACCAGACAACCGCCATACACCACACATACCACACTAGGCGCCCGGTATACAGCCCTCATGTCACACTAGACGCCGGGCATACAGCCTTATATCACACTAGATGACCTCCATACACCCTACATACCACACCAGATGACCTCCATACACCCCTCACGACACAGTAGACGACCTCCATACACCCCTCACGATACACTAAACGACCCCTATACAACCATCATGACACACTAAACGCCCTCTATACACCCAATATGACACACTAGACGACCTCCATACAACCATCATACCCCACTAGACGACCTCCGTACACCCATCACGACATACTAGCCGACCTCCATGTACCCATCATGGCACACTAGACGACCCCTATACAACCATCATGACACACTAGACGACCCCTATACAACCAACATGACACACTAAACGCCCTCTATACACCCAATATGACACACTAGACGACCTCCATACAACCATCATACCCCACTAGACGACCTCCATTGACCCATCACGGTACACTAGACGACCCCTATTCAACCATCATGACACACTAGACGATCCCTATACAACCATCATGACACACTAAACGCCCTCTATACACCCAATATGACACACTAGACGACCTCCGTACACCCATCACGACATACTAGCCGACCTCCATTGACCCATCACGGCACACTAGACGACCCCTATACAACCATCATGACACACTAGACGATCCCTATACAACCATCATGACACACTAAACGCCCTCTATACACCCAATATGACACACTAGACGACCTCCGTACACCCATCACGGCACACTAGACGACCCCTATACAACCATCATGACACACAAGACGACCCCTATACAACCATCATGACACACTAGACGACCCCTATACAACCATCATGACACACTAAACGCCCTCTATACACCCAATATGACACACTAGACGACCTCCGTACACCCATCACGACATACTAGCCGACCCCTATACAGCCCTTATTACACACTAGGCGACCTCCATACACCCATTGCTGCGATGAACATACTAGTAAAACAGACTGTATAAACTGTAAGGGTGTTAAAGCATACACCAAACGAACGCCCGGGCTTTTTAAACTAGAGTACGAAGGGACAGCTCTTGTTAGCTTATGTAGTAAGACGTACCATTGTAGTGGGGATTACGATAAAATCAGTTGTAAAGGGCTAAGCAAGCAACACAACAAATTAGATAAAGATATGTTTTTAGAGGTTCTCGCCACGCAAAAGACCAAGGGTGGAAAAATGTAGGTT
Organism: Megaustenia siamemsis; assembly: GCA_032433765.1. Lineage (NCBI taxonomy): Eukaryota > Metazoa > Mollusca > Gastropoda > Stylommatophora > Ariophantidae > Megaustenia > Megaustenia siamemsis. Next base: position 43,367,192 of record JAVIAB010000106.1, on the reverse strand, counting down.
TCAAAGTCTTAAATAATTCCATATTTTCCTATAGTCAAACAAGAAATGCTCTTTCCTATTTCTATATAAAAAGAAAGGTAGCTGATGATAATGTCTCGACTACACCTCTAGATATTTAACTCTTTACACTACCAGTTTAGACTACCCAGCAATCTCTAACAGTTTCACCCTAGCTAAGCAGACACCCAACTACATAGGTATAACTAAATGTTATCCTTGTACTATATATTTACTTCGTGTACTGAATATTTTTGTAATGTTATATAATATCAATGTATGTTATACACCTATTGAGATAATAAAAGAATAAAATATATCTTTGTCTTCTGTTTTATATTGATTGTTTTTCATTGATGTTGTATAATCTACTAACCTATCACTAACGATCAAGTACATAAAGAACTCCAAAGTCAGCATACACCAGACATAAACAGGTCACTTCCGGGGTCACTGGGACCAGCTGTCACGGTTAACTCCCCCTGCGCCACAGTACATTAGGCGCGCCGCGCGCCTACTATATATCTTTGTTAATTTACGGGCCAAATAATAATCAGATCCTTCCTGCTATACTACTCAAGGGTCGACGAAATATACACCTGTAGTTTATATGCATATGGCACGTGTATGTCTTTGTGGCTTGGTCATATGTAGTTAAATGTAAACGGCACGTGTATGTCTTTATGGCTATATCAGATGTTGTTAAATGTAAGTTGTACGTGTAATGTATGTGTTACTATATCATATGTGGTTAAATATAAGTGGCACGTGTATGCCTGTCTTGCGATGTCATATTAGTGTTTGTGTGTGTGCGTGTGTGTGCGCGCGTGCGTGTGTGTGCTCACAATTGTAATAAATGAGTGAACTCTGAACAATCAACAGTACGTATAAATGCGCCATGATCATCGTCACCATGTTTTGCCTACTCACGCTACAATTCCACGAGATGTCTTGTTCTCTCTCTCTCTCTCTCTCTCTCTGCGATCAGGACTCACGTCAAACAGTCCGGATACTTCTCTATAGGAGCTGACATTGTGACAGGCAACAGTACACGTGAAATAGTGGTTTCTGTTGTTCCATGCAGTCCGTGCTAGCATTTTATATTGTTCCGTGCAGTCAGTCCATGTTAGCGTTTGCTGCTGTTCCATGCAGTCTGTGTTAGCGTTTGCTGCTGTTCCATGCAGTCTGTGTTAGCGTTTGCTGTTAATACAAGATAAGACTGATAATGTAAATTGTAAACTTATTCTACTAACAGATGAGACTCATCACGGACAGAGATGGTGGTGTGACTTTGCAAACGTCGTCTGTAGAATAAGATTACATTGATCTCGACTTCTTACAGCGACATTTTGCAAAGAAGATCTCTTGACGTCAATAAGTTGGAAGAAAGCGTTTGTCCCTTCAAGGCTGGTGACATCACCATTTCGCTTGTCCCGATATACTACCGGTAATGGCCACAATGGCCGTCGCTATTCGTTGTATATTGAGCGTAATTGTAGTAAACGTTCAGCAGCCATTTTACCTGTCTCACAGTCACATCAGAGGTACCTATCCTAAGTGTGTTGTAAAGGTGGTACTTCAATCTGTTGTGGCCTGTTGGGAGTCTAAACATTGTTACTTGTTATGTTATGTTGAGCTGGTAGTAGGCATCATGTTTCTGGTAGCACTGGTGTTCTGTATTTGTTCCTGACAAATCTCTTTGATTCCTCGTAACTTGTACTTGTATCTGGCTAGTGTCATTTGCCACCTTCGTTCTGTCTGCCTCGTCGTTTCTGGGAATATTGCAATGAAATCTGCTAGGTCACAGTTTTCCTGCCTCACTGACAGAGCTTGTAGAGTATTTTCTTAGATTATTCAGGTCCTCGTTTCCATGACTCATTAGTCATATAACTACTGACAGAGCATCTGTGAGGAATACAACGTTTTTTTCTGTAATCTTCACTTTCAAGAGAGTTTCAGCTGCAGTGTTCAGAGCTTCTGCCTCTCTACCTTAATGTTTCATATTTCTTCTGTTGCAATAAACAATCTTTTCTGTGTTCCATTTTTATGGCATAGGCAAATTTCAGCTCACTCAGTTTATATCGTATTGATTGCTGATCCAGCTGTGCTGCATTGGTTGCTGATCCAGCTGTGTTGTATTGGTTGCTGATCCAGCTGTGTTGTATTGGTTGCTGATCCAGCTGTGTTGTATTGGTTGCTGATCCAGCTCTGTAGCATTGGTCGCTGATCCAGCTCTGTTGTATTGGTTGCTGATCCAGCTCTGTAGCATTGGTTGCTGATCCAGCTCTGATGTACTGGTTGCTGATCAAACTCTGTAGCATTGGTTGATGATCCAGCTCTGATGTACTGGTTGCTGATCCAGCTCTGTAGCATTGGTTGCTGATCCAGCTCTGATGTACTGGTTGCTGATCCAACTCTGTAGAATTGGTTGATGATCCAGCTCTGTAGCATTGGTTACTGATCCAGCTCTGTTGTATTGGTTGCTGATCCAGCTCTGTTGTATTGGTTGCTGATCCAGCTCTGTTGTATTGGTTGCTGATCCAGCTGTGTTGCATTGGTTGCTGATCCAGCTGTGTTGTATTGGTTGCTGATCCAGCTGTGTTGCATTGGTTGCTGATCCAGCTGTGTTGTATTGGTTGCTGATCCAGCTCTGTTGTATTGGTTGCTGATCCAGCTCTGTTGTATTGGTTGCTGATCCAGCTCTGTAGCATTGGTTGCTGATCCAGCTCTGTTGTATTGGTTGCTGATCCAGCTCTTTTGTATTGGTTGCTGATCCAGCTCTTTTGTATTGGTTGCTGATCCAGCTCTGTTGTATTGGTTGCTGATCCAGCTCTGTTGTATTGGTTGCTGATCCAGCTCTGTAGCATTGGTTGCTGATCCAGCTCTGTTGTATTGGTTGATGATCCAGCTCTGTAGCATTGGTTGCTGATCCAGCTGTGTTGTATTGGTTGCTTATCCAGCTCTGTTGTATTGGTTGCTGATCCAGCTCTGTTGTATTGGTTGCTGATCCAGCTCTGATGTACTGGTTGCTGATCCAACTCTGTAGCATTGGTTGGTGATCCAACTCTGTAGCATTGGTTGCTGATCCAGCTCTGTAGCATTGGTTGATGATCCAGCTCTGTAGCATTGGTTGCTGATCCAGCTCTGTAGCATTGGTTGCTGATCCAGCTCTGTAGCATTGGTTGCTGATCCAGCTCTGTAGCATTGGTTGCTGATCCAGCTCTGTAGCATTGGTTGATGATCCAGCTCTGTAGCATTGGTTGCTGATCCAGCTCTGTAGAAACGTGTCCCGGAGGAGTCTGGTTCATGTTTTTCTACGTATCTTTATACTATACTTCTCTGAACAACACATAAGGTGTGATGAAAGTAGGGGGTCTCATAAGGAGAAATTAAAGTAGTGGTCACATAGGGTGGGATGAAAGGAGGGGTACAGAGGGAAGGATAAAAAGAAGAGGTCATATAGGGTGGGAAGAAAGAGAGAAAGAGATGGAATGAATACAAATGATAGAAGAGAGGGGTGACAAGGGAGATAAGAGCCGGTGAGGTAATCAAGATAAAGCAGTCAGGAATCTAGATAAGACACGTGAAATAATAAAAGTGTTGAGCAATGATTAAATTAAAGAGTTAAAAGAGTTTAACCCTCTCAGATGGAGAGTGCAACAACGGGTTCTGAGTCGGTTCTCCAAAGCGAACTGACTGTTGGTATCAGATGAACAAGAGATGATGCCAGTAAAAGATGATGGCCTGGATATCTAAAATGACGAGAAGATGGTAGTTCTGGAATCGTGTTTGATGTTGTACAGGAATTCACGAACCCTAGCCCCTAAACGTCGACCTTTTTAGCAAATGTACGTCTTAAGACAGTGTTGGCAGATGATAGCATATTTCATGGATATCGAAAGGGCCATTTCGGAAATAGAACTTTGCGAGTCTGTAGCACAAAATGGCATATATTGTATGTCTCTTGTAGCAGGCCGTGCCCCTCAGGCTATGGCCAGTGTATTAGAAATGGCTCCTAACTAAAATATCCTGAAAGTTCCTGTCACGTGTAAAAGCCACCAATGGTGGGTCAGAGAATAGAAGGCGAGTGGTAGGATCGATGTGTGTGACATTTCCTTCGTTTATTTGAACTAGCCAGTCGAGTACCTACTTTTCCCATGAGGACAGGGCCTGCTTTATTCGAGTACTTAATGTTGCAATTTGTTCATCACAGGTCCACAGAGCCAAGTCGTCGACAAATATAGAGAATAGCAACTCGTTTCGGCATGCTCTCTATAATGTCATTTATGTACAGAAGAAACATTATTGATGCCAAAACCCCTCCTTGGGTAACACCCTGCTCCAAAGTTTTTTCCTGCTGGTCTGCCCATTGTTTTGGGTACTCTGGCCGTTATCTTTTCCAGGTAGTGACTAATCCATGTGTACATTCTCCCACATATTTTATTTCTTTCTAAACCACTTTCTACCACTTTCTACCACTTTCTAAACCACTTTCTACCACTTTCTACCACTTTCTACCACTTTCTAAACCACTTTCTACCACTTTCTACCACTTTCTACCACTTTCTAAACCACTTTCTACCACTTTCTACCACTTTCTAAACCACTTTCTACCCTTTTCTACCACTTTCTACCACTTTCTACCACTTTCTACCACTTTCTAAACTTTATCAAATGAATTTTCTAAGTCAGCACAGACTTCTAGAGAATGTTTTTTTTTGTCTCATGAAAAGCATCTTCTAATTTTTTAACAATTTGAGTGATGTGATCTTCAGTAGATCTGTGTGGTCGGAAGCCATCTTGTTGTTTTATTAGTTGTAGTTTATCTTCCAGGTACCACATCTGTCTGGTGTTAACGTTCCATTAGTTTACCTACACATCTGTCTTGTGTTAACGTTCCATTAGTTTACCTACACATCTGTCTGTGTTAACGTTCCATTAGTTTACCTACACATCTGTCTTGTGTTAACGTTCCATTAGTTTACCTACACATCTGTCTCGTGTTAACGTTCCATTAGTTTACCTACACATCTGTCTGGTGTTAACGTTCCATTAGTTTACCTACACATCTGTCTGGTGTTAACGTTCCATTAGTTTACCTACACATCTGTCTGGTGTTAACGTTCCATTAGTTTACCTACACATCTGTCTGGTGTTAACGTTCCATTAGTTTACCTACACATCTGTCTCGTGTTAACGTTCCATTAGTTTACCTACACATCTGTCTGGTGTTAACGTTCCATTAGTTTACCTACACATCTGTCTGGTGTTAACGTTCCATTAGTTTACCTACACATCTGTCTGTGTTAACGTTCCATTAGTTTACCTACACATCTGTCTTGTGTTAACGTTCCATTAGTTTACCTACACATCTGTCTCGTGTTAACGTTCCATTAGTTTACCTACACATCTGTCTGGTGTTAACGTTCCATTAGTTTACCTACACATCTGTCTGGTGTTAACGTTCCATTAGTTTACCTACACATCTGTCTGGTGTTAACGTTCCATTAGTTTACCTACACATCTGTCTGGTGTTAACGTTCCATTAGTTTACCTACACATCAGTCTTGTGTTAACGTTCCATTAGTTTACCTACACATCAGTCTGGTGTTAACGTTCCATTAGTTTACCTACACATCTGTCTGGTGTTAACGTTCCATTAGTTTACCTACACATCTGTCTGGTGTTAACGTTCCATTAGTTTACCTACACATCAGTCTTGTGTTAACGTTCCATTAGTTTACCTACACATCTCTCTGGTGTTAACGTTCCATTAGTTTACCTACACATCTGAACAGACTGATTCTTTTATAGGCATTTAGACCTGATGGATCTTTCTCCTTCTTTAGTATTGAGAATGATATTGTCTCTTTGTTTAACACAATTCATCTGTTTCAGCTATAGTTCACGACATATAGTAGCTTCTCTTTTGCTCTTCTTCTCAATCCTTCTAGCATCAATATTTTCCCGGTGATTTCCTTGTTTAGCAATCTCATTGTTGCACTTTCCTCCCCGTCTAGGTTTAGATTTTGTGCCTTTCCATCATTCCCTTAGGATCTGACTCATTGTATATTTGTATTTTGCTGTAGCTGCTTGAAGTGAAATGATTGCTTCTGTTGTTTGTTTCCTCTCCGCTAGGTCTCAGGCTCCGTACAGTTTGTTCTAAGTTCTTGTAGTCCGTCCAGAATGGATTGAAATGTCGCTTTACAGCCCTGGGAAGTGACTGCATGATCCTGGCTTCAACTGCTTGATTCCACAGCAGACATCTTGTCAGGGGAACATTGTTAAACAGATTCAAAGTCTTACATCATATGTTCAACAATAATAATTTAGCTCTATATCTCTCAAAAACATCAAGAAAAACTTTCGTTCCGTATTTACTTCTTGCTTGTGTTGTAGCTGAGAGAGCATCATCTTGACTTTTGCCTTGTAGACTGGAACACCAGAATAGAGACCAACTCTAGTGAGAGATTGTTGTAGCTGAGAGATTGTTGTAGCTGAGAGATTGTTGTAGCTGAGAGATTGTTGTAGCTGAGAGAGCATCATCTTGACTTTTGCCTTGTAGACTGGAACACCAGAATAGAGACCAACTCTTGTGAGAGATTGTTGTAGCTGAGAGATTGTTGTAGCTGAGAGATTGTTGTAGCTGAGAGATTGTTGTAGCTGAGAGATTGCTGTAGCTGAGAGATTGTTGTTGTGAGAGATTGTTGTAGCTGAGAGATTGTTGTAGCTGAGAGATTGTTGTAGCTGAGAGATTGTTGTTGCGAGAGATTGTTGTAGCTGAGAGATTGTTGTTGTGAGAGATTGTTGTTGTGAGAGATTGTTGTAGCTGAGAGATTGTTGTAGCTGAGAGATTGTTGTAGCTGAGAGAGCATCATCTTGACTTTTGCCTTGTAGACTGGAACACCAGAATAGAGACCAACTCTTGTGAGAGATTGTTGTAGCTGAGAGATTGTTGTTGTGAGAGAGCATCATCTTGACTTTTGCCTTGTAGACTGGAACACCAGAATAGAGACCAACTCTAGTGAGAGATATTTGTAGCTGAGAGATTGTTGTAGCTGAGAGATTGTTGTTGTGAGAGAGCATCATCTTGACTTTTGCCTTGTAGACTGGAACACCAGAATAGAGACCAACTCTTGTGAGAGATTGTTGTAGCTGAGAGATTGTTGTAGCTGAGAGATTGTTGTAGCTGAGAGATTGTTGTAGCTGAGAGATTGTTGTAGCTGAGAGATTGTTGTAGCTGAGAGATTGTTGTAGCTGAGAGATTGTTGTAGCTGAGAGATTGTTGTAGCTGAGAGATTGTTGTTGTGAGAGATTGTTGTAGCTGAGAGATTGTTGTTGTGAGAGATTGTTGTTGTGAGAGATTGTTGTAGCTGAGAGATAGTTGTAGCTGAGAGATTGTTGTAGCTGAGAGATTGTTGTAGCTGAGAGATTGTTGTAGCTGAGAGATTGTTGTAGCTGAGAGATTGTTGTAGCTGAGAGATTGTTGTAGCTGAGAGATTGTTGTAGCTGAGAGATTGTTGTAGCTGAGAGATTGTTGTAGCTGAGAGATTGTTGTTGTGAGAGATTGTTGTAGCTGAGAGATTGTTGTAGCTGAGAGATTGTTGTTGTGAGAGATTGTAGTAGCTGAGAGATTGTTGTTGTGAGAGATTGTTGTTGTGAGAGATTGTTGTTGTGAGAGATTGTTGTTGTGAGAGATTGTTGTTGTGAGAGATTGTTGTAGCTGAGAGATTGTTGTAGCTGTGAGATTGTTGTAGCTGAGAGATTGTTGTAGCTGAGAGATTGTTGTAGCTGAGAGATTGTTGTAGCTGAGAGATTGTTGTAGCTGAGAGATTGTTGTTGTGAGAGATTGTTGTTGTGAGAGAGCATCATCTTGACTTTTGCCTTGTAGACTGGAACACCAGAATAGAGACCAACTCTAGTGAGAGATTGTTGTAGCTGAGAGATTGTTGCAGCTGAGAGATTGTTGTAGCTGAGAGATTGTTGTAGCTGAGAGATTGTTGTAGCTGAGAGATTGTTGTTGTGAGAGATTGTTGTTGTGAGAGAGCATCATCTTGACTTTTGCCTTGTAGACTGGAACACCAGAATAGAGACCAACTCTTGTGAGAGATTGTTGTAGCTGAGAGATTGTTGTAGCTGAGAGATTGTTGTAGCTGAGAGATTGTTGTAGCTGAGAGATTGTTGTAGCTGAGAGATTGTTGTAGCTGAGAGATTGTTGTAGCTGAGAGATTGTTGTTGTGAGAGAGCATCATCTTGACTTTTGCCTTGTAGACTGGAACACCAGAATAGAGACCAACTCTTGTGAGAGATTGTTGTAGCTGAGAGATTGTTGTAGCTGAGAGATTGTTGTAGCTGAGAGATTGTTGTAGCTGAGAGATTGTTGTTGTGAGAGATTGTTGTAGCTGAGAGATTGTTGTTGTGAGAGATTGTTGTTGTGAGAGATTGTTGTTGTGAGAGATTGTTGTAGCTGAGAGATTGTTGTAGCTGTGAGATTGTTGTTGTGAGAGATTGTTGTAGCTGAGAGATTGTTGTAGCTGAGAGATTGTTGTAGCTGAGAGATTGTTGTTGTGAGAGATTGTTGTAGCTGAAAGATTGTTGTAGCTGAGAGATTGTTGTAGCTGAGAGATTGTTGTAGCTGAGAGATTGTTGTTGTGAGAGATTGTTGTAGCTGAGAGATTGTTGTTGTGAGAGATTGTTGTTGTGAGAGATTGTTGTTGTGAGAGATTGTTGTAGCTGAGAGATTGTTGTAGCTGTGAGATTGTTGTTGTGAGAGATTGTTGTAGCTGAGAGATTGTTGTAGCTGAGAGATTGTTGTAGCTGAGAGATTGTTGTAGCTGAGAGATTGTTGTTGTGAGAGATTGTTGTAGCTGAGAGAATGTTGTAGCTGAGAGATTGTTGTAGCTGAGAGATTGTTGTAGCTGAGAGATTGTTGTAGCTGAGAGATTGTTGTAGCTGAGAGATTGTTGTAGCTGAGAGATTGTTGTTGTGAGAGATTGTTGTAGCTGAGAGATTGTTGTTGTGAGAGATTGTTGTAGCTGAGAGATTGTTGTAGCTGAGAGATTGTTGTTGTGAGAGATTGTTGTAGCTGAGAGATTGTTGTAGCTGAGAGATTGTTGTAGCTGAGAGATTGTTGTAGCTGAGAGATTGTTGTTGTGAGAGATTGTTGTAGCTGAGAGATTGTTGTAGCTGAGAGATTGTTGTAGCTGAGAGATTGTTGTAGCTGAGAGATTGTTGTAGCTGAGAGATTGTTGTTGTGAGAGATTGTTGTTGTGAGAGATTGTTGTTGTGAGAGATTGTTGTTGTGAGAGATTGTTGTTGTGAGAGATTGTTGTTGTGAGAGATTGTTGTTGTGAGAGATTGTTGTTGTGAGAGATTGTTGTTGTGAGAGATTGTTGTTGTGAGAGATTGTTGTTGTGAGAGATTGTTGTAGCTGAGAGATTGTTGTTGTGAGAGATTGTTGTTGTGAGAGATTGTTGTAGCTGAGAGATTGTTGTAGCTGAGAGATTGTTGTAGCTGAGAGATTGTTGTTGTGAGAGATTGTTGTTGTGAGAGATTGTTGTAGCTGAGAGATTGTTGTAGCTGAGAGATTGTTGTAGCTGAGGGATTGTTGTTGTGAGAGATTGTTGTTGTGAGAGATTGTTGTAGCTGAGAGATTGTTGTAGCTGAGAGATTGTTGTAGCTGAGAGATTGTTGTAGCTGAGAGATTGTTGTTGTGAGAGATTGTTGTTGTGAGAGATTGTTGTAGCTGAGAGATTGTTGTAGCTGAGAGATTGTTGTTGTGAGAGATTGTTGTTGTGAGAGATTGTTGTAGCTGAGAGATTGTTGTAGCTGAGAGATTGTTGTAGCTGAGAGATTGTTGTTGTGAGAGATTGTTGTTGTGAGAGATTGTTGTAGCTGAGAGATTGTTGTAGCTGAGAGATTGTTGTAGCTGAGAGATTGTTGTTGTGAGAGATTGTTGTTGTGAGAGATTGTTGTAGCTGAGAGATTGTTGTAGCTGAGAGATTGTTGTAGCTGAGAGATTGTTGTAGCTGAGAGATTGTTGTAGCTGAGAGATTGTTGTAGCTGAGAGATTGTTGTAGCTGAGAGATTGTTGTAGCTGAGAGATTGTTGTAGCTGAGAGATTGTTGTAGCTGAGAGATTGTTGTTGTGAGAGATTGTTGTAGCTGAGAGATTGTTGTAGCTGAGAGATTGTTGTTGTGAGAGATTGTTGTAGCTGAGAGATTGTTGTAGCTGAGAGATTGTTGTTGTGAGAGATTGTTGTAGCTGAGAGATTGTTGTAGCTGAGAGATTGTTGTAGCTGAGAGATTGTTGTAGCTGAGAGATTGTTGTAGCTGAGAGAATGTTGTAGCTGAGAGATTGTTGTAGCTGAGAGATTGTTGTAGCTGAGAGATTGTTGTTGTGAGAGATTGTTGTTGTGAGAGATTGTTGTTGTGAGAGATTGTTGTAGCTGAGAGATTGTTGTTGTGAGAGATTGTTGTAGCTGAGAGATTGTTGTTGTGAGAGATTGTTGTTGTGAGAGATTGTTGTAGCTGAGAGATTGTTGTAGCTGAGAGATTGTTGTAGCTGAGAGATTGTTGTTGTGAGAGATTGTTGTAGCTGAGAGATTGTTGTAGCTGAGAGATTGTTGTAGCTGAGAGATTGTTGTAGCTGAGAGATTGTTGTAGCTGAGAGATTGTTGTAGCTGAGAGATTGTTGTAGCTGAGAGATTGTTGTTGTGAGAGATTGTTGTAGCTGAGAGATTGTTGTAGCTGAGAGATTGTTGTAGCTGAGAGATTGTTTTAGCTGAGAGATTGTTGTAGCTGAGAGATTGTTGTAGCTGAGAGATTGTTGTTGTGAGAGATTGTTGTTGTGAGAGATTGTTGTAGCTGAGAGATTGTTGTAGCTGAGAGATTGTTGTTGTGAGAGATTGTTGTAGCTGAGAGATTGTTGTAGCTGAGAGATTGTTGTTGTGAGAGATTGTTGTAGCTGAGAGATTGTTGTAGCTGAGAGATTGTTGTAGCTGAGAGATTGTTGTAGCTGAGAGATTGTTGTTGTGAGAGATTGTTGTAGCTGAGAGATTGTTGTTGTGAGAGATTGTTGTAGCTGATAGATTGTTGTAGCTGAGAGATTGTTGTAGCTGAGAGATTGTTGTAGCTGAGAGATTGTTGTTGTGAGAGATTGTTGTAGCTGAGAGATTGTTGTAGCTGAGATATTGTTGTAGCTGAGAGATTGTTGTAGCTGAGAGATTGTTGTTGTGAGAGATTGTTGTTGTGAGAGATTGTTGTTGTGAGAGATTGTTGTTGTGAGAGATTGTTGTTGTGAGAGATTGTTGTTGTGAGAGATTGTTGTTGTGAGAGATTGTTGTATCTGAGAGATTGTTGTAGCTGAGAGATTGTTGTTGTGAGAGATTGTTGTTGTGAGAGATTGTTGTTGTGAGAGATTGTTGTTGTGAGAGATTGTTGTTGTGAGAGATTGTTGTTGTGAGAGATTGTTGTTGTGAGAGATTGTTGTTGTGAGAGATTGTTGTTGTGAGAGATTGTTGTTGTGAGAGATTGTTGTAGCTGAGAGATTGTTGTAGCTGAGAGATTGTTGTAGCTGAGAGATTGTTGTAGCTGAGAGATTGTTGTAGCTGAGAGATTGTTGTAGCTGAGAGATTGTTGTAGCTGAGAGATTGTTGTAGCTGAGAGATTGTTGTTGTGAGAGATTGTTGTAGCTGAGAGATTGTTGTAGCTGAGAGATTGTTGTTGTGAGAGATTGTTGTTGTGAGAGATTGTTGTAGCTGAGAGATTGTTGTAGCTGAGAGATTGTTGTAGCTGAGAGATTGTTGTAGCTGAGAGATTGTTGTAGCTGAGAGATTGTTGTAGCTGAGAGATTGTTGTAGCTGAGAGATTGTTGTAGCTGAGAGATTGTTGTTGTGAGAGATTGTTGTTGTGAGAGATTGTTTTTGTGAGAGATTGTTGTAGCTGAGAGAATTTTGTAGCTGAGAGATTGTTGTTGTGAGAGATTGTTGTAGCTGAGAGATTGTTGTTGTGAGAGATTGTTGTAGCTGAGAGATTGTTGTAGCTGAGAGATTGTTGTTGTGAGAGATTGTTGTTGTGAGAGATTGTTGTAGCTGAGAGATTGTTGTAGCTGAGAGGTTGTTGTTGTGAGAGATTGTTGTTGTGAGAGATTGTTGTTGTGAGAGATTATTGTAGCTGAGAGATTGTTGTTGTGAGAGATTGTTGTTGTGAGAGATTGTTGTTGTGAGAGATTGTTGTTGTGAGAGATTGTTGTAGCTGAGAGATTGTTGTAGCTGAGAGATTGTTGTTGTGAGAGATTGTTGTAGCTGAGAGATTGTTGTAGCTGAGAGATTGTTGTTGCTGAGAGATTGTTGTAGCTGAGAGATTGTTGTAGCTGAGAGATTGTTGTAGCTGAGAGATTGTTGTAGCTGAGAGATTGTTGTAGCTGAGAGATTGTTGTTGTGAGAGATTGTTGTAGCTGAGAGATTGTTGTTGTGAGAGATTGTTGTAGCTGAGAGATTGTTGTAGCTGAGAGATTGTTGTTGTGAGAGATTGTTGTAGCTGAGAGATTGTTGTAGCTGAGAGATTGTTGTTGTGAGAGATTGTTGTAGCTGAGAGATTGTTGTTGTGAGAGATTGTTGTAGCTGAGAGATTGTTGTAGCTGAGAGATTGTTGTAGCTAAGAGATTGTTGTTGTGAGAGATTGTTGTAGCTGAGAGATTGTTGTAGCTGAGAGATTGTTGTTGTGAGAGATTGTTGTAGCCGAGAGATTGTTGTAGCTGAGAGATTGTTGTAGCTGAGAGATTGTTGTAGCTGAGAGATTGTTGTTGTGAGAGATTGTTGTAGCTGAGAGATTGTTGTAGCTGAGAGATTGTTGTTGTGAGAGATTGTTGTTGTGAGAGATTGTTGTTGTGAGAGATTGTTGTTGTGAGAGATTGTTGTAGCTGAGAGATTGTTGTTGTGAGAGATTGTTGTTGTGAGAGATTGTTGTTGTGAGAGATTGTTGTTGTGAGAGATTGTTGTAGCTGAGAGATTGTTGTAGCTGAGAGATTGTTGTAGCTGAGAGATTGTTGTTGTGAGAGATTGTTGTAGCTGAGAGATTGTTGTAGCTGAGAGATTGTTGTAGCTGAGAGATTGTTGTAGCTGAGAGATTGTTGTTGTGAGAGATTGTTGTTGTGAGAGATTGTTGTAGCTGAGAGATTGTTGTAGCTGAGAGATTGTTGTAGCTGAGAGATTGTTGTAGCTGAGAGATTGTTGTAGCTGAGAGATTGTTGTAGCTGAGAGATTGTTGTAGCTGAGAGATTGTTGTAGCTGAGAGATTGTTGTAGCTGAGAGATTGTTGTTGTGAGAGATTGTTGTAGCTGAGAGATTGTTGTAGCTGAGAGATTGTTGTAGCTGAGAGATTGTTGTTGTGAGAGATTGTTGTTGTGAGAGATTGTTGTTGTGAGAGATTGTTGTTGTGAGAGATTGTTGTTGTGAGAGATTGTTGTTGTGAGAGATTGTTGTTGTGAGAGATTGTTGTTGTGAGAGATTGTTGTAGCTGAGAGATTGTTGTAGCTGAGAGATTGTTGTTGTGAGAGAGCATCATCTTGACCTTTTGCCTTGTAGACTGGAACACCAGAATAGAGACCAACTCTTGTGAGAGATTGTTGTTGAAATACGTCGATTCTAAACTGTTAAGTCTGTGCTGAGTTCATCTTTCTTAAATGGAGTTTCGTCTATTCAGTCAACAAACATAATTTCCAAAGATTTGAGATATTGCTCAGCACGACAAGCACAAAGTTGATGATTTTGTGACTCATGATAAGCATTTCTTATCCTTGGTTTTGCTTGTCCTCTTTTTGTTTTTCTGCATGTTGTTGTCATACACAATTCTTTGAACTTATGACGTTGTATGAAAACATCCACTTAATTCTAAAACCTCTATTAAATATAACACATATTAAATCGATTGTGTTAAATGACGTCAAGTGTGGTCTATATAGTTCTATGAACACGTTGTTTGAACACTCTCATCAAATGTTCATTTCACTAAAATCTTGAAACTGTGCGTGCTACCTTTTTATAGTCGCTGTTGTTGATGCGCAGCCATTTTGAAGTAACAATAGCCTAGGCTTGAAAGAAAATGTTCATCTCAAACAGAAAGTTTGCAGATTTCGTTCAATTACAGTTTACAAAGCCAGAAAAAACGTCAGAGAAGCAACAAAATGTGACACCACAGTGGATAAAAAAAAAAACAACCTTGTTTCCGGTATTTATGTAAAAAGAAGCAAATTGGCAACTCTAGCAGACTTGAGTGTTAAGAACATGAGATTAACAGCTAAACCAGGGGCAATAAACATGGACTCTTTTATGACGTCGTTTGTTGTTGGTTATGGTTAGTCGAAGGCCCCGGTATCACTGCAAACGAATTCAATTCCATAATTGCTCAACGGCGCGTGCAAGTGAAATCATCCGAATTAACATCTCATCTCATTGAAGGATCCGGAGAAAGAAAGGCAGTTGCAGTTCCCGTCATAGCAGCTACAGTACACGCCAAAAGACATAAGGCGTAGCGGCACAGAAAGTGAACGCAACTGAATTATCCTTCTTCATACGATATTATCGTTCATGGTAAGCAATCGGAATATCGAAACACAATCCGGATGAAACACACAGCTAGCGGTGTGTACAGAGCACTACTCAGTAGCTCCGGCAGCAAGCCGGACTTGGAATATGAGGAATCTGCAACAAGGAAGTTTTCAGACTATCCCTCAATGGTTCTTGCCGCCTATCCGCCATATTGACTGGTATTCCAATGCTGACGTATATTGCAATCAACACAGAACACACTATTGCACACACTGTAGATGATTTCAAATCACATGTACGTAATCCGCTTCACCGACTAAGACCCCAACAGTGGAGCTTCTGACCTATACACTTATTTGCATTGGAAAGATAGAATTAACCATCTTTCAGACAAAAAAACACAACAGTAAACGTTGACACAAACGTTTGTTGTTGGTGTAGCATGTAGGCATGATTAGTTGAGATCGTTTGTGTTTGATGTCTGTCGCACGTAGGTGTGATTAGTTGAGACCGTTAGTGTTTGATGTCTGTCGCACGTAGGTGTGATTAGTTGAGATCGTTTGTGTTTGATGTCTGTCGCACGTAGGTGTGATTAGTTGAGATCGTTTGTGTTTGATGTCTGTCGCGCGTAGGTGTGATTAGTTGAGTTCGTTTGTGTTTGATGTCTGTCGCACGTAGGTGTGATTAGCTGAGACCGTTTGTGTTTGATGTCTGTCGCACGTAGGTGTGATTAGTTGAGACCGTTAGTGTTTGATGTCTGTCGCACGTAGGTGTGATTAGTTGAGACCGTTAGTGTTTGATGTCTGTCGCACGTAGTGTGATTAGTTGAGACCGTTTGTTGTTGATGTCTGTCGCACGTAGGTGTGATTAGTTGAAACCGTTTGTTGTTGATGTCTGTCGCACGTAGGTGTGATTAGTTGAAACCGTTTGTTGTTGATGTCTGTCGCACGTAGGTGTGATTACTTGAGACCGTTTGTGTTTGATGTATGTCGCACGTAGGTGTGATTAGTTGAGACCGTTTGTGTTTGATGTTTGTCGCACGTAGGTGCGATTACTTGAGCCCGTTTGTGTTTGATATATGTCGCACGTAGGGGTGATTAGTTGAGACCGTTTGTGTTTGATATATGTCGCACGTAGGGGTGATTAGTTGAGACCGTTTGTGTTTGATATATGTCGCACGTAGGGGTGATTAGTTGAGACCGTTTGTGTTTGATATATGTCGCACGTAGGTGTGATTAGTTGAGACCGTTTGTGTTTGATATATGTCGCACGTAGGGGTGATTAGTTGGGACCGACTCATTATTGGTGTCACACGTAAGTATGATTTACTGGGACAGTTTGTTTTCGCGTGTTGGTTTATCTAATAACAGGTTAGGTTGGTTGGGGAATGAAAATTAACTGATACGAAATTCAAAAGTCTACCTACACAAATCATACAATGTGTTTGAAAAATGCCAAGAGAACAATCTACATTTCACAGAGTCTATTCATTCTGTGGTCGGATCTGTCTTTACAATGTTAGCAGATTCAGTCGCGAGAGAAGCTGCTTACTTCAAGGAACAGCCTCCAGCATAAGAAACTAATATAACACGAACCTACTGACAAATCATGATTGTTTGTCACCAGCCATGTGTCTCCGGACGACATTTATATAGTTTAAACACGGACATTGAAATAAAAAAAAAATAAACACTTTACATGTCGCGTGTGTGTATGAACTCGACAACAAATTATCTTCCACGTAGGCACGTAACTTGTGTGAAAAAGTATGATTCTTCGTCTTTTCTCTTGTCACTGATATCTAAAAGGTGTCGTGGTTTATATCATTTGTCGTTCTTGAGCTGCTCGAACTGTCTGAATTAGTGACTTTCCTTTGATCACTGCATTGAGGGAAATCAGAAATAAATCCGTTCGAAATAACACAAGAACGCTTGAATTTCTTTTACTACGGGCATTGAAATTCACTTATATCTTAAATTTGACTTCCATCGAAAATTGTATCGTGTTGCCAGCACAGTCACACACCGGAAGTCTCAAAAGTATGATTAAATCGGCGTAAATCGTCGCATGAGTAGTTCAGACAATACACCCGTATAACCAACATTAGTCCAAAAACAATGGGGTAACATCTAAACCGAGCTAACAATAAATAGTTTGTGACAATCATGTTAGCCATGTCTACCTCGACAATTGAAGCGTGGCAGTTAACCATTCTGTGTGTACATGATGGTGTGTTGTAATGTTGATCTCCTCGCAGCATGATGGCGTGTATCAACATTGGTACATCAGCTATAAAGAGATACAACCGATGAGTTGGATCAAATATTGTCTCACAACTGACGTCATTTTAAAATGATGATGTGGGTCATGACAATGCTGGCGCGTAAAATACAAATAGAATTATGTAACTGATCGACTGTTTTAGAGATCACAATTAGAGAAAGACTTGTGGGTTTTCTTGCATCGACTGGTTTAGAGATCACAATTAGAGAAAGACTTGTGGGTTTCCTTGCATCGACTGGTTTAGAGATCACAATTAGAGAAAGACTAGTGGGTTTCCTTGCATCGACTGTTTTAGAGATCACAATTAGAGAAAGACTTGTGGGTTTCCTTGCATCGACTGGTTTAGAGATCACAATTAGAGTAAGACAAGTGGGTGTTTTTGCATCGACTGTTTTAGAGATCAGAATTAGAGAAAGACTAGTGGGTTTTCTTGCATCGACTGTTTTAGAGATCACAATTAGAGAAAGACTAGTGGGTGTTTTTGCATCGACTGTTTTACAGATCACAATTAGAGAAAGACTAGTGGGTTTCCTTGCATCGACTGTTTTAGAGATCACAATTAGAGAAAGACTAGTGGGTTTCCTTGCATCGACTGTTTTAGAGATCACAATTAGAGAAAGACTAGTGGGTGTTCTTGCATCGACTGTTTTAGAGATCACAATTAGAGAAAGACTAGTGGGTGTTCTTGCATCTAAAACAGGGAGATAACAAGAGAAAAAAGGAGATAACAAGGGGGAGAGAAGGGTATAGTTGGTGCGGGGCGAGGGGAGACAAGTAGTTTGGAGAGTGGTAGTAGGGGGCATTATGTCCACGAGGAAAACGAAGGATAGGGATAGATGGGGCTTTCGGGAAAAAGCGTGGGGGGGGGGGCGAGTAAAAACGAGGTGAGCAGAGTTGGGAACACAAAGAGCGGGAAAAAGATAGTCCGTCGATTTTGTGCGAGGGTCCAGTCCAGACGTGTGTGGGAGACACAGCCGAAGCTGGGGACCGGGATGTGTTGAGGAATTCTCGATCGCAGGTCAGTGTGTGGGTAGTTGTCGAGCCGAATGGTCAAGTTCGAAGTCATGAGGAATAGCTAGGGAGGTTAGGTTAATGGGGATAGAATATCTCTTATGAAGAGCGAATAGTCAAGTCGTATGCACGATGAGATAGGCGTTGTGGTAGCCCGTCAGTAATGTTCTGACCAATCGTACTAGAGATATTGTTATAAACAATTATCATCAGTTTGAACAGACCTTCATCAGAAGTGCAGGTTGTGATAACATAGGCATAGCTGAGCATATTAGAGACTTTATATGGAAGCCATTATCATCGTTATGAATCGACCTTTCTTACAAGTGCAGGTCTTATTATCGTCGGCTGAATTCCAGTCGTACTAGAGACATTGTTATGAACAATCACCAGTAATATGAATCTACCTTCTTTAGGGAAGCAGGTCAAGAATCTTAGGCTTCGAGCACACTAGGTTGGGAGCCTTGTTGTGCAGGGATGAGGAAACTGTGGAAATCATGTATTGTATGCATTGCTATGTAAATATGACTGTGTCTTGTCAAGCTGGGAACATGGTCAATGGGGCATTAAACTTGTTGTTATATTAGTTCTTGTGTTGTTCCGTGCTGTCGACAGTTGGTGGGGTGTGTCCTAGCGACGAACGAACTCTGGGGATTGTCCGGAACACAGTCACAACGTAGAGTCGGTCAGAGACCGACACGGCCATGGCGGAGTACGAGTGCTGAGCAGGGGTCTCTTGCCTTGGCAGTTCTTGAGGTGGTGACAGGTAGCCGATCTTTGTTCTGGCCACCCTCGACGACGAAGCAGAGGCTGAATCCAAGCCTGGGAGCGACGCCAGTGGTGGGCGCTTGCTACGACCAAACCAGGAGCAGACAAGAGCACTCAACAGGGCGGCACTGTCATCCGTCAGAAGACTCGTCGTGCGGGTTGAACTGTTACAAGCACGTTATCTTGAAATCTATACGGGGTACAAAAACACTGGTATACATCGACTGTTTTAGAGATCACAATTAGAGAAAAACTAGTGGGTTTTCTTACATCAATTATTTAGAGACTACAATCAGAGGAAGACTAGAGGGCGTCCTTGCATGAACTTGAGCGTTTCAAGTATCACGATATCTGCCCTTGTTGTGACGTGCCTTTGTTTCGATTTAATATCTTTTAGGGGGGAGGGACTCATAAAGACTCAGCGTGTGATATCTGAGGACGGAAATGATTTGAGATACACGTTCGATCTTGTTGAAGAGGTAGCCTGCAAGGAAGAGTTATGACGAACAGGCTGGAAGTTTCTGCAACCATCTCGGTAGTTCAACTATAAACACAATGACAAAACATCGTGACACTTGAACACACAAATAACGACATCTTGATTTGTTGATGGATGTAAAACACATTAGTGTTCTTTTTTATTAGTATCTGCAATAAGGGGGACTGATTAGATAACTCTTATTTCATGAGCTGGCAAACTTCCTCATTTCTTGAATGCAAGTGGGCAGTATACTCTAAGAGCAAAGAGCGCGCGCGCACAGAGAGAGAGAGAGAGAGAGAGAGAGAGAGAGAGAGAGAAAGAGAGCGAGAGATAGTACATACTACTGCTCTATCTGATTGCAATCATGTCCGTCAATAAATAGTGCGCTCATTAATAATTAGCAGATGCCTGGAGATGAGAGCGGTCGATACAGGTAGCTCATTAGTGATGGAGGTTAGTTCTAGTGCTATCACTTCTGTAACAAGTTGAGACATGCTGTACTTAATACCAAGTGTAGACAAGTGCTTGTCAAGTACTGCTCTCAGTGGTGTTGAAGAATTGTGTACTTTAGATAATTAATTAACGGCCATTACACATTCATATATTATGCACTTCACCCAATAGACGAGCATATAGGAGCACAATCAGATACATAGACTCAAATAACAGGCAATTACAGGTTGAGATGAGCGCACGCTCTGGTGACATACGATTTGTCTAACATATCGATGCCATCTCATACAGGCACGAACACGCGACCAGCTAAACACACACACCATTTTATTTTATCAAGAGGGATATCGGAGCACCTATGGATTCATCAGGTGTGTAGTGATGATGATATTAACAACAACACACAGATCACACACTTGTTCAAAGATACACACTCATGACTCTGGATAACTTATAACTGACTCATGAGTTTACGGACTTGTTTTTCCCATATGCCGTGCAGAGTCATGGGGAGATGCATATTTCTGTCCTTGGCCTTCATCTATCGAACCAGCATATTTCTGTCCTTGACCTTCACCTATCGAACCAGCATATTTCTGTCCTTGACCTTCATCTATCGAACCAGCATATTTCTGTCCTTGACCTTCATCTATCGAGCCAGCATATTTCTGTCCTTGACCTTCATCAATCGAATCAGCATATTTCTGTCCTTGACCTTCATCTATCGAACCAGCATATTTCTGTCCTTGACCTTCATCTATCGAACCAGTATATTTCTGTCCTTCACCTTCATCTATCGAACCAGCATATTTATGTCCTTGACCTTTATCTATCGAACAAGCATATTTCTGTCCTTGACCTTCATCTATCGAACCAGCATATTTCTGTCCTTGACCTTCATCTATCGAATCAGCATATTTCTGTCCTTGACCTTCATCTATCGAACCAGTATATTTCTGTCCTTCACCTTCATCTATCGAACCAGTATATTTCTGTCCTTCATCTTCATCTATCGAACCAGTATATTTCTGTCCTTCACCTTCATCTATCGAACCAACATATTTCTGTCCTTGACCTTCATCTATCGAACCAGCATATTTCTGTCCTTGACCTTCATCTATCGAACCAGCATATTTCTGTCCTTGACCTTCATCTATCGAACCAGCATATTTCTGTCCTTCACCTTCATCTATCGAACCAGCATATTTCTGTCCTTGACCTTTATCTATCGAACCAGCATATTTCTGTCCTTGACCTTCATCTATCGAACCAGCATATTTCTGTCCTTGACCTTCATCTATCGAATCAGCATATTTCTGTCCTTGACCTTCATCTATAGAACCAGCATATTTCTGTCCTTGACCTTCATCTATCGAACCAGTATATTTCTGTCCTTCACCTTCATCTATCGAACAAGTATATTTCTGTCCTTCACCTTCATCTATCGAACCAACATATTTCTGTCCTTCACCTTCATCTATCGAACCAACATATTTCTGTCCTTGACATTCATCTATCGAACCAGCATATTTCTGTCCTTGACCTTCATCTATCGAACCAGCATATTTCTGTCCTTGACCTTCATCTATCGAATCAGCATATTTCTGTCCTTGACCTTCATCTATAGAATCAGCATATTTCTGTCCTTGACCTTCATCTATAGAACCAGTATATTTCTGTCCTTCACCTTCATCTATCGAACCAGTATATTTCTGTCCTTCACCTTCATCTATCGAACCAACATATTTCTGTCCTTCACCTTCATCTATCGAACCAACATATTTCTGTCCTTGACCTTCATCTATCGAACCAGCATATTTCTGTCCTTGACCTTCATCTATCGAACCAGCATATTTCTGTCCTTGACCTTCATCTATCGAACCAGCATATTTCTGTCCTTCACCTTCATCTATCGAACCAGCATATATATGTCCTTGACCTTTATCTATCGAACCAGCATATTTCTGTCCTTGACCTTCATCTATCGAACCAGCATATTTCTGTCCTTCACCTTCATCTATCGAATCAGCATATTTCTGTCATTGACCTTCATCTATAGAACCAGCATATTTCTGTCCTTGACCTTCATCTATCGAACCAGTATATTTCTGTCCTTCACCTTCATCTATCGAACCAGTATATTTCTGTCCTTCACCTTCATCTATCGAACCTGTATATTTCTGTCCTTCACCTTCATCTATCGAACCAGTATATTTCTGTCCTTCACCTTCATCTATCGAACCAGTATATTTCTGTCCTTCACCTTCATCTATCGAACCAGCATATTTCTGTCGACCTTCGCCTTTAGAACCAACATATTTCTGTCTTTGACCTTCATCTATCGAACCAACATATTTCTGTCGACCTTCGCCTATAGAACCAACATATTTCTGTCCTTGACCTTCATCTATCGAACCAGCATATTTCTGTCCTTGACCTTCATCTATCGAACCAACATATTTCTGTCGACCTTCGCCTTTAGAACCAACATATTTCTGTCTTTGACCTTCATCTATCGAACCAACATATTTCTGTCCTTGACCTTCATCTATCGAACCAGCATATTTCTGTCCTTGACCTTCATCTATCGAACCAGCATATTTCTGTCCTTGACCTTCATCTATCGAATCAGCATATTTCTGTCCTTGACCTTCATCTATCGAACCAACATATTTCTGTCCTTGACCTTCATCTATAGAACCAACATATTTCTGTCCTTGGCCTTCATCTATAGAACTAACATATTTCTGTCCTTGGCCTTCATCTATAGAACCAACATATTTCTGTCCTTGGCCTTCATCTATAGAACTAACATATTTCTGTCCTTGGCCTTCATCTATAGAACTAACATATTTCTGTCCTTGGCCTTCATCTATAGAACCAACATATTTCTGTCCTTGGCCTTCATCTATAGAACTAACATATTTCTGTCCTTGGCCTTCATCTATCGAACCAACATATTTCTGTCCTTGGCCTTCATCTATCTAACCAGCATATTTATGTCCTTGACCTTCTTCTATCGAACCAGTTTTTTTGGCCGGTTTATTGACCACACTATTTTCCTGTCTGCCTTTACTCATGCGTTTTGTGCGCGGTGTTGTTCTTTTTGGTGATGATGAGCTTTTCTCATGCCGTCTATCTCATTATCTTATCTCCATTGACACTAACAGTAGTATGTCATGTCCTATCTAGTGACACTAACAGTAGTATGTCATGTCCTATCTAGTGACACTAACAGTAGTATGTCATGTCCTATCTTGTGACACTAACAGTAGTATGTCATGTCCTATCTAGTGACACGAACAGTAGTATGTCATGTCCTATTTAGTGACACTAACAGTAGTATGTCATGTCCTATCTAGTAACACTAACAGTAGTATCTCATGTCCTATCTAGTAACACTAACAGTAGTATGTCATGTCCTATCTAGTAACACTAACAGTAGTGTCTCATGTCCTATTCAGTAACACTAACAGTAGTATGTCGTGTCCTATCTAGTAACACTAACAGTTGTATCTCATGTCCTATGTAGTGACACTAACAGTTGTATCTCATGTCCTTTGTAGTAACACTAACAGTTGTATCTCATGTCCTATGTAGTGATACTAACAGTTGTATCTCATGTCCTATGTAGTGACACTAACAGTAGTATCTCATGTCCTTTGTAGTAACACTAATAGTAGTATCTGATGTCCTATGTAGTGACACTAACAGTAGTATCTCATGTCCTATGTAGTGACACTAACAGTAGTATCTCATGTCCTATGTAGTGACACTAACAGTTGTATCTCATGTCCTATGTAGTGACACTAACAGTAGTATCTCATGTCCTTTGTAGTAACACTAACAGTAGTATCTCATGTCCTATGTAGTGACACTAACAGTAGTATCTCATGTCCTATGTAGTGACACTAACAGTAGTATCTCATGTCCTATGTAGTGACACTAACAGTAGTATCTCATGTCCTATGTAGTGACACTAACAGTAGTATCTCATGTCCTATGTAGTGACACTAACAGTAGTATCTCATGTCCCATCTAGTAACACTAACAGTAGTATCTCATGTCACATCTAGTGACACTAACATTAGTATCTCATGTCCTATGTAGTGACACTAACAGTACTATCTCATGTCCTATGTAGTGACACTAACAGTAGTATCTCATGTCCTTTGTAGTAACACTATAGTAGTAGTATCTCATGTCCTATGTAGTAATACTAACAGTAGTATCTCATGTCCTATGTAGTAACACTATAGTAGTAGTATCTCATGTCCTTTGTATTAACACTATAGTAGTAGTATCTCATGTCCTCATCATGTGTCGTGTAGTAAGGTGTGCTAATATTAAATAGTGACGCTCGCTCTTTCTCATTCAATGTAAAGCAAAACAAAATTCTATATTTCACAATTTTATTATGATGATGTTGGTAGCGATAACACACACGACCAATAATCTTTCCTCAAGAGCCGCTATCCTGGCACACGATGTTAGCGATACTACAATAACACACCTGTGCCGACGAACTCGTTCCCGCCCGCGAGCTAGTCGTATTTATCTAATCCTTTTCCTAACAATACCCCTTCAACGTCATTGCTTGTCAGCATTTTTTTTTACATGTCGCCTCCTGTTGCCTATTACCCGCCCCTCCACCTCACATGCCCACCGCCGGCGAATAATAGTCGGTTTGAAACTTTGTGTGGTATGATGATGATGATAGGACATGAAGGGTTGATGCTGGTGTTGGAAGGGATAGTGTTGAGGCACATGATGATGATTTTTATTTGACTTGAGTTAGCTTGGATATGCAATAAAGAGAGATCGCTATAATCTGGTACATGACGCTAACGATACTAATAATTGCTTGTCAGCATTTTTTTTTACACGTCGCCCTGTCACGTAGGAGACCCATGTTCGAATCCTGAAGGGAGACTGTTTTTTTTTTATTTTTTTAATTTTTTATTTTTAATAATTCTGAGTTTACTTTCACAAATACATATTTTTTAAATAATTCTGAATTTTTACTTTCACAAATATACTCTTTTAAAATACTCTTTCACAAATATTTTCATCTAACACACAGCGAGAGACGCACGATCACCGGACAATAAGCCGTCACGATCTTTTGAATTTACCTGCGTTAATCTCTCAGATACAGTACACCGTTCGACAAACTAACCTTCAACGTCATTGCTTGTCAGCATTTTTTTTTACATGTCGCCTGGCCTGTCACGTAGGAGACCCGTGTTCGAATCCTGAAGGGAGACTGTTTTTTTTAATTTTTTTTTATTTTTTATTTTTAATAATTCTGAGTTTACTTTCACAAATACATATTTTTTAAATAATTCTGAATTTTTACTTTCACAAATATACTCTTTTAAAATACTCTTTCATTTTCATCTAACACACAGCGAGAGACGATCACCGGACAATAAGCCGATTAGCATCTTTTGAATTTACCTGAGTTAAGCTCTCAGACACTGTAGACCGTTTCGACAAACTGACGAACCCCAAAAAAAAAATTCCCCCAAAAAAATAATGAAGTTCGAAAAAAAAAAACGAATTCGAAAAACATTTTTTTTTTTTGGCACGGTTTTGGTGCATGTTTCGTGCAAAGTCGGTGCCAAATCTATTGTCTTTCGGTGCATGTTATTCCACTTTTGGGGTGGGTTCACAGCCACTACTACTACTTTCATCAGCAGCAGTTTTATCTTTTTAGGGAATTTGCAACGTGTTTTGTTCGTCGTAGGCTGCATTCACTAGAGTAATCAGGAATCCAAAGGGCTCGAAATTGTTGTGTGTGCGACATTGTTGTGTGCTACTTCATCGTAATGGTTCATCGTATATCCCTAGACCGGCCGTACGCTAATCTCAGGGTCTGTGGTTTGATGTGCCACGGGGATAATCTGACGACTAACTTTGTGTATATATGTTCGGAATTGGAGTCAACAACGATTGCCTGACATCATCAAGCGCTATATATTTTTTTTAAAATATGACGATCATCATTTTCAAGAGGACGTGAACTTCCAGTATATGGTGGATAGGCGGCAGGAACCATTGAAGGCTGTGCATGAAACGTGCTCCTTGTTGCAGTTTCCTCATATTCCAAGTCCGGTGTGTTGCAGGAGCTACTGAGTTAAGTGCTCTGTGCACACCGTGAGCTGTGTGTCTCATCAGTTTTGATCATGTTTCGATATTCCAATTGTTTACGATGAATGATGATATCATATGACAGGGAACAGTTGGCCGTGTTCACTTTCTGCGCGGTTTCGCCTGATGTCTTTTGGCGTGTGCTGAAACTGCTACGATGGGGACTACAGTTACCTTTCTTTGTTAGGGAGATGAGACATTAATTCGGATGATTACGCTGGCGCGGGCGGTTGAGCAATTATGGATTTTAATTCGTTAGCAGTGATACCGGGGCCTTCCATAACCAAATAACCAACCAAATAACCAAATCTATTGTATGCATCCTCCAGATCTATAGCAGCAGCACATGTCTCCTCTCGTCTATGGAATCCTTCGAACACGTCATAGGCGAAGACTGCCGCATTGAGCCATGGCTCTTTGTTATATCTATAACCTCCGAGTGTGGGTGGGAACGCGCGTTTCTGTTCAAGGTGACAGGTGAGGACAGGGGCAACTATTTTCTCCAGGAGCTTGTCTGCAGTGTTCTGCATTGTGATGATTCTGTAGGCACTGATCTGAGAATGGTCCTTTTTTGGCTTCGGTAGCGGTAGTAAGTAGCTGTGAAGTCACTCCTCCTTAATCTGACCACTCTGAATACTGGCATTAAACTCATTGGCCAGTGTTGTCAAGTCGTCATCAGCTAAATCGCCTATGTCGCCGTACCGAACACCATCTGTAGAATGTCATGTCCTATCTAGTAACACTAACTGTAGTATCTCATCTAATAATTTCTGATGTTTCTTGTTGTGACGTAAGAACAATGTGTCAGAGGATTTCTTCTTAACGTTCAACCGTGAAGTAGGAATGTGCTAGTTTACGACAAGCCGCAATATTTCCTTCACCGGCCCGACACATCCATCTTCAGTATAGTAGGCTTGCCTAACAATATTCTGTGGGCCGTAACTATTTGACTTTCCTTTTTTTCGCATGTTAATTGTTAATTGTGTTGGGCAGTGTGTACTCTAGGGCCAATTGTCTGTGGCCATTACCAGAGAGGGCTAGACATCGGATCACTCTACCCAGAGAGGGCTAGACATCGGATCACTCTACCCAGAGAGGGCTAGACATCGGATCACTCTACCCAGAGAGGGCTAGACATCGGATCTCACTACCCAGAGATGGGGGCTAGACATCGGATCGCACTACCCAGAGATGGGGGTTAGACATCGGATCTCACTACCCAGAGATGGGGGTTAGACATCGGATCTCACTACCCAGAGATGGGGGTTAGACATCGGATCGCACTACCCAGAGAGGGCTAGACATCGGATCACTCTATCCAGAGAGGGCTAGACATCGAATCACTCTACCCAGAGAGGGCTAGACATCGGATCTCACTACCCAGAGATGGGGGTTAGATATCGGATCGCACTACCCAGAAATGGGCTAGACATCGAATCTCACTACCCAGAGATGGCTAGACATCGAATCTGACTAACTAGAGATCAGGGGACAGGGTAAAGCTAGGAAGAAACCTCTAATTTGAACAGTAATGTTTCCACCATTCCTGGCAGGTCTCGAACCCATTACTGTCTTATGTTGCCTCTATTCAATACCGTTTGATAAGACCAAGACAAAAATGGCAGAATTATATTTGTCTATTTTGGGGGGGGGGGGGGGGTTTATTCTAATTTTGATGTTTTTGTATTTAAGTAATGGCGATAGTTGGTGTGCCAGGATCTGGGGTGTTGTTTCAATGTCCTTATTAAGTGTTCACTTGTGAACATGTTTCAATGTCCTTATTAAGTGTTCTGTGAACATGTTTCAATGTCCTTATTAAGTGTTCACTTGTGAACATGTTTCAATGTCCTTATTAAGTGTTCACTTGTGAATATGTTTCAATGTCCTTATTAAGTAAGTGTTCACTTGTGAACATGTTTCAATGTCCTTATTAAGTGTTCACTTGTGAACATGTTTCAATGTCCTTATTAAGTAAGTGTTCACTTGTGAACATGTTTCAATGTCATTATTAAATGTTCAGTTGTGAACATGTTTCAATGTCCTTATTAAGTGTTCACTTGTGAATATGTTTCAATGTCCTTATTAAGTAAGTGTTCACTTGTGAACATGTTTCAATGTCCTTATTAAGTGTTCACTTCTGAACATGTTTCAATGTCCTTATTAAGTGTTCACTTCTGAACATGTTTCAATGTCCTAATTAAGTGTTCACTTGTGAACATGTTTCAATGTCCTTATTAAGTGTTCACTTCTGAACATGTTTCAATGTCCTTATTAAGTGTTCACTTCTGAACATGTTTCAATGTCCTTATTAAGTGTTCACTTCTGAACATGTTTCAATGTCTTAATTAAGTGCTCACTTCTGAACATGTTTCAATGTCCTTATTAAGTGTTCACTTGTGAACATGTTTCAATGTCCTAATTAAGTGTTCACTTCTGAACATGTTTCCCAGCTGCTTGGGTATTTGATCAGCTTCAGTCTGGCACCGTTAAGATGAATGTGAGTTGTACCACGTGATCTAAATATCCTTTTAGTTTCTGTCTTTGATGTTCTAATTTCCACGTAGTATCTTTGATAAAAAAATGTAATGAAACACAGTTGTGCGATGACGCAAATTTCTATTCATGTTTGTTTTTTAAACTTCGACGAAAAAAGAGTGGCAGTATCGTTGATACCAGGTATTCTGTTAGAGCCAAATTTGAAGAGATCGGGTCTTTATTTGTTTTATTTTTTTTAATTTGTGACAGTAACTTGTGATATCAAAGGTCGTGAGATTTAATACAAAGTCTTGTGGGGGGGGGGGGGGAGGGGGGGGGGCAGACAACAAACAAGCAAAGAATCATTTTAAAAAATTAATTTACCAATAATTTATTTTGAAATACGTGACAAATTTTGACAAAGGAGAGTTTGAATATAAATAATAGTCAAGCAGCCAGTAAGGGGGACAATTCATGCGTGGAATAAACTAATGAGGAAGTTATTTCTCGTTTATCCCGTTAATGGTTTCAGTAGTTCGCTGGTGAGCGAATTGGTAATTTTGAAATTCGATTGAAACATTTCTTTTGAAGTTTGTAAAGGTATTTATTTAATAGTTTACAAACATTTGTAGAAACTGTACACACAAGGCAGGAGCATTGTCTACATTCATTTCACACTCGCTTTCTCAGAAAAATAATAAACATGAAACAGCATGGCGGCATGTAAATCAAACAACCGAGTCAGTGAAGATGCTAACACCTCTAATCTGTAAAGTAACAAGTAAAGGTTCCCTTCACGCTTTGCTAGGCGTATGGGGAATATGGTGTTAGTGACCATATTTTTCTATGACCGCGGCACATTTTTGAGTGATGTGGTCAGTATCACGTCAAGCCGCCTTTTTTCACAGAATAATCTCTGGTACCCATTTTTAGAGGCTGGGTGAACCCGGAGCCTTGTCAGTCCGAAAAAAAAATCCGCCACTGCTGGAGATCGAACCTGGACCCTTCTGGTCAGGAAGCGAGCACACTAACCACTCAGCCACCGAGGCTCCACTCTACACGCATAATTAAACCAACATCATTTATAGGTGGCTTGTGACACCTGGAAGGTGGTAGAATTCCGGTGGATAAGGCTGAACTTGCTAGAGTGATTAGATCAACGGGCTGGACAATGTCACGTGTACGTCGAGTAATGGGAGATGGCTGCAAAAGATTGTGCCTGGTGGCGAGCGATTTGGAATCAAAGCATCAAGAAAAATGGAAAGGAAGAGAATTGTTTTGAGTGTAAGAGGAAACAAGGGAGACGTGAGGGTAGGAAACAAAGGAGACGTGAGGGTAGGAAACAAAGGAGACGTGAGGGTAGGAAACAAGGGAGACATGAGGGTAGGAAACAAAGGAGACGTGAAGGTAGGAAACAAGGGAGACGTGAGGGTAGGAAACAAAGGAGACGTGAGGGTAGGAAACAAGGGAGACGTGAGGGTAGGAAACAAGGGAGACATGAGGGTAGGAAACAAAGGAGACGTGAGGGTAGGAAACAAGGGAGACGTGAGGGTAGGACACAAAGGAGACGTGAGGGTAGGAAACAAGGGAGACGTGAGGGTAGGAAACAAGGGAGACATGAGGGTAGGAAACAAAGGAGACGTGAGGGTAGGAAACAAGGGAGACGTGAGGGTAGGAAACAAAGGAGACGTGAGGGTAGGAAACAAGGGAGACGTGAGGGTAGGAAACAAAGGAGACGTGAGGGTAAGAAACAAAGGAGACGTGAGGGTAGGAAACAAGGGAGACGTGAGGGTATGAAACAAAGGAGACGTGAGGGTAGGAAACAAAGGAGACGTGAGGGTAGGAAACAAAGGAGACGTGAGGGTAGGAAACAAGGGAGACGTGAGGGTAAGAAACAAAGGAGACGTGAGGGTAGGAAATAAAAAGGAGACGTGAGGGTAGGAAACAAAGGAGACGTGAGGGTAGGAAACAAAGGAGACGTGAGGGTAGAAAACAAGGGAGACGTGAGGGTAGGAAACAAGGGAGACGTGAGGGTAGGAAACAAAGGAGACGTGAGGGTAGGAAACAAAGGAGACGTGAGGGTAGGAAACAAGGGAGACGTGAGGGTAGGAAACAAAGGAGACGTGAGGGTAGGAAACAAGGGAGACGTGAGGGTAGGAAACAAAGGAGACGTGAGATTGCTGTTAGAATGAGAAGCACAGATAAAACAAACTTATTCTCTTAGTTTCCTCTGTCAGCAAGGACAGATAACACAAACTTATTCTCTTAGTTTCCTCTGACAGCAAGGACAGATAACACAAACTTGTTCTCTTAGTTCCCCTGTCAGCAAGGACAGATAATACAAACTTGTTCTCTTAGTCTCCTCTGTCAGCAAGGACAGATAACACAAACTTGTTCTCTTAGTTTCCCCTGTCAGCAAGGACAGATAATACAAACTTGTTCTCTTAGTCTCCTCTGTCAGCAAGGACAGATAACACAAACTTATTCTCTTAGTTTCCCCTGTCAGCAAGGACAGATAATACAAACTTGTTCTCTTAGTCTCCTCTGTCAGCAAGGACAGATAACACAAACTTGTTCTCTTAGTCTCCTCTGTCAGCAAGGACAGATAACACAAACTTATTCTCTTAGTTTCCCCTGACATCAAGGACAGATAACACAAACTTATTCTCTTAGTTTCCCCTGACATCAAGGACAGATAACACAAACTTATTCTCTTAGTCTCCTCTGTCAGCAAGGACAGATAACACAAACTTATTCTCTTTTTTTCCCTGACATCAAGGACAGATAACACAAACTTATTCTCTTAGTTTCCCCTGACATCAAGGACAGATAACACAAACTTATTCTCTTAGTCTCCTCTGTCAGCAATGACAGATAACACAAACTTATTCTCTTAGTTTCCCCTGACATCAAGGACAGATAACACAAACTTATTCTCGTAGTCTCCTCTGTCAGCAAGGACAGATAACACAAACTTATTCTCTTAGTCTCCTCTGTCAGCAAAGACAGATAACACAAACTTATTCTCTTAGTCTCCTCTGTCAGCAAGGACAGATAACACAAACTTATTCTCTTTTTTTCCCCTGACATCAAGGACAGATAACACAAACTTATTCTCTTAGTTTCCCCTGACATCAAGGACAGATAACACAAACTTATTCTCTTAGTCTCCTCTGTCAGCAAGGACAGATAACACAAACTTATTCTCTTAGTTTCCCCTGACATCAAGGACAGATAACACAAACTTATTCTCTTTTTTTCCCCTGACATCAAGGACAGATAACACAAACTTATTCTCTTAGTCTCCTCTGTCAGCAAGGACAGATAACACAAACTTATTCTCTTTTTTTCCCCTGACATCAAGGACAGATAACACAAACTTATTCTCTTAGTTTCCCCTGACATAAAGGACAGATACCACAAACTTATTCTCTTAGTCTCCTCTGTCAGCAAGGACAGATAACACAAACTTATTCTCTTAGTTTCCCCTGACATCCAGGACAGATAACACAAACTTATTCTCTTAGTCTCCTCTGTCAGCAAGGACAGATAACACAAACTTATTCTCTTAGTCTCCTCTGTCAGCAAGGACAGATAACACAAACTTATTCTCTTAGTCTCCTCTGTCAGCAAGGACAGATAACACAAACTTATTCTCTTTTTTTCCCCTGACATCAAGGACAGATAACACAAACTTATTCTCTTAGTTTCCCCTGACATCAAGGACAGATAACACAAACTTATTCTCTTAGTTTCCCCTGACATCAAGGACAGATAACACAAACTTATTCTTTTAGTCTCCTCTGTCAGCAAGGACAGATAACACAAACTTATTCTCTTAGTTTCCCCTGACATCAAGGACAGATAACACAAACTTATTCTCTTAGTCTCCTCTGTCAGCAAAGACAGATAACACAAACTTATTCTCTTAGTCTCCTCTGTCAGCAAGGACAGATAACACAAACTTATTCTCTTTTTTTCCCCTGACATCAAGGACAGATAACACAAATTTATTCTCTTAGTTTCCCCTGACATCAAGGACAGATAACACAAACTTATTCTCTTAGTCTCCTCTGTCAGCAAGGACAGATAACACAAACTTATTCTCTTAGTTTCCCCTGACATCAAGGACAGATAACACAAACTTATTCTCTTAGTCTCCTCAGTCAGCAAGGACAGATAACACAAACTTATTCTCTTTTTTTCCCCTGACATCAAGGACAGATAACACAAACTTATTCTCTTAGTTTCCCCTGACATCAAGGACAGATAACACAAACTTATTCTCTTAGTCTCCTCTGTCAGCAAGGACAGATAACACAAACTTATTCTCTTAGTTTCCCCTGACATCAAGGACAGATAACACAAACTTATTCTCTTAGTCTCCTCTGTCAGCAAGGACAGATAACACAAACTTATTCTCTTAGTCTCCTCTGTCAGCAAGGACAGATAACACAAACTTATTCTCTTAGTCTCCTCTGTCAGCAAGGACAGATAACACAAACTTATTCTCTTTTTTTTCCCTGACATCAAGGACAGATAACACAAACTTATTCTCTTAGTTTCCCCTGACATCAAGGACAGATAACACAAACTTATTCTCTAGTTTCCCCTGACATCAAGGACAGATAACACAAACTTATTCTCGTAGTCTCCTCTGTCAGCAAGGACAGATAACACAAACTTATTCTCTTTTTTTTCCCTGACATCAAGGACAGATAACACAAACTTATTCTCTTAGTTTCCCCTGACATCAAGGACAGATAACACAAACTTATTCTCTTAGTTTCCCCTGACATCAAGGACAGATAACACAAACTTATTCTCGTAGTCTCCTCTGTCAGCAAGGACAGATAACACAAACTTATTCTCTTAGTCTCCTCTGTCAGCAAGGACAGATAACACAAACTTATTCTCTTTTTTTCCCCTGACATCAAGGACAGATAACACAAACTTATTCTCTTAGTTTCCCCTGACATCAAGGACAGATAACACAAATTTATTCTCTTAGTTTCCCCTGACATCAAGGACAGATAACACAAACTTATTCTCTTAGTCTCCTCTGTCAGCAAGGACAGATAACACAAACTTATTGTCTTAGTTTCCCCTGACATCAAGGACAGATAACACAAACTTATTCTCTTAGTTTCCCCTGACATCAAGGACAGATAACACAAACTTATTCTCTTAGTCTCCTCTGTCAGCAAGGACAGATAACACAAACTTATTCTCTTTTTTTCCCTGACATCAAGGACAGATAACACAAACTTATTCTCTTAGTTTCCCCTGACATAAAGGACAGATACCACAAACTTATTCTCTTAGTCTCCTCTGTCAGCAAGGACAGATAACACAAACTTATTCTCTTAGTTTCCCCTGACATCCAGGACAGATAACACAAACTTATTCTCTTAGTCTCCTCTGTCAGCAAGGACAGATAACACAAACTTATTCTCTTAGTCTTCTCTGTCAGCAAGGACAGATAACACAAACTTATTCTCTTAGTCTCCTCTGTCAGCAAGGACAGATAACACAAACTTATTCTCTTTTTTTCCCCTGACATCAAGGACAGATAACACAAACTTATTCTCTTAGTTTCCCCTGACATCAAGGACAGATAACACAAACTTATTCTCTTAGTTTCCCCTGACATCAAGGACAGATAACACAAACTTATTCTTTTAGTCTCCTCTGTCAGCAAGGACAGATAACAAAACTTATTCTCTTAGTTTCCCCTGACATCAAGGACAGATAACACAAACTTATTCTCTTAGTCTCCTCTGTCAGCAAAGACAGATAACACAAACTTATTCTCTTAGTCTCCTCTGTCAGCAAGGACAGATAACACAAACTTATTCTCTTAGTTTCCCCTGACATCAAGGACAGATAACACAAATTTATTCTCTTAGTTTCCCCTGACATCAAGGACAGATAACACAAACTTATTCTCTTAGTTTCCCCTGACATCAAGGACAGATAACACAAACTTATTCTCTTAGTTTCCCCTGACATCAAAGACAGATAACACAAACTTATTCTCTTAGTCTCCTCTGTCAGCAAGGACAGATAACACAAACTTATTCTCTTAGTCTCCTCTGTCAGCAAGGACAGATAACACAAACTTATTCTCTTAGTCTCCTCTGTCAGCAAGGACAGATAACACAAACTTATTCTCTTTTTTTTCCCTGACATCAAGGACAGATAACACAAACTTATTCTCTTAGTTTCCCCTGACATCAAGGACAGATAACACAAACTTATTCTCTTAGTTTCCCCTGACATCAAGGACAGATAACACAAACTTATTCTTTTAGTCTCCTCTGTCAGCAAGGACAGATAACACAAACTTATTCTCTTAGTTGCCCCTGACATCAAGGACAGATAACACAAACTTATTCTCTTAGTTTCGCCTGACATCAAGGACAGATAACACAAACTTATTCTCTTAGTTTCCCCTGACATCAAGGACAGATAACACAAACTTATTCTCTTAGTTTCCCCTGACATCAAAGACAGATGACACAAACTTATTCTCTTAGTTTCCCCTGACATCAAGGACAGATAACACAAACTTATTCTCTTAGTTTCCCCTGACATCAAGGACAGATAACACAAACTTATTCTCTTAGTTTCCCCTGACATCAAGAACAGATAACACAAACTTATTCTCTTAGTTTCCCCTGACATCAAGGACAGATAACACAAACTTATTCTCTTAGTTTCCCCTGACATCAAGAACAGATAACACAAACTTATTCTCTTAGTTTCCCCTGACATCAAGGACAGATAACACAAACTTATTCTCTTTTTTTCCCCTGACATCAAGGACAGATAACACAAACTTATTCTCTTAGTTTCCCCTGACATCAAGGACAGATAACACAAACTTATTCTCTTAGTCCCCACGTTTTCCTACATCCATACACAGAAGGCCAGTTGACTATCATTC
Organism: Megaustenia siamemsis; assembly: GCA_032433765.1. NCBI lineage: Eukaryota > Metazoa > Mollusca > Gastropoda > Stylommatophora > Ariophantidae > Megaustenia > Megaustenia siamemsis. The sequence continues at coordinate 43,332,074 of JAVIAB010000106.1, read as the reverse complement.
CTAAAATGTCTAGATATGATTGTAAACCTAAATGAGATCTTGTGACATGTGTCTTTCTGACTGGTGAAATTGTGACAGACTCTCATCGTATCATGTGACTTGGTCATCGATGACAATGTGACAGGTATTTGGTGATCGATAACTCAGGTACATGGGAATTGATAACAGGTGACAATATGCCTGCCATGTGACTTAGGACGTCCGGTAATTCAACATATGATTTGGTAAAGGAGGACGGTGTGACATGTGACTTAGGACCTCCAGTAATGTAACATATGACTTGGTGTAGGTGGACGGTGTGACATGTGACTTGGTAAATGAGGACGGTGTGACATGTGACTTAGGACCTCCAGTAATGCAACATATGACTTGGTATATGAGGGCTGTGTGACATGTGACTTATTATATGAAGACGATGTGACATGTGACTTGGTGTACGAAGACGATGTGACACGTGACTTGGTGTATGAGGACTGTGTGACATATGACTTGGTGACTGACGAGTTCAGATTCGTGTGTCTTCATGACCTATGATGTTATTTTAATAACAAAACACATCCAGGGGACTATCTGGCCGATCTGTTTAGGCTAACAGTCAAATTAATATAAAATTTCCCATAATTCTCCAATCAGTCCCGTGACTTGCATTGATCTCTGTCACCTTTGTTTATATTCAGAGATTATCACAGCATCCGCCTGTCACCGTGCGTCACCATAATCAACAGTTCACAACACGGGACATGTCTACAATTACTGTAATTACCGCCACGAGTCAAGGAGACATGAATCTCTAGGGGGCAGCATATATTTGACATTCAACAATTACCTTGTCACAAAATGTCGAAATCAAGAACTGATACACATTATTTTAAAGAAAGACATTGTGGGTGACTACACTAGTTATTGTCGTTTGACGACCGTGTGATTTGTTTTACAATAATAATAGTTATAACAATTTTCTCTCGGTTTTATAATTGTTCTCTAACTCAGAATTATTATGTTTCTTTCACTCAGTGTTTTAACATTTTTTTCACTCATATTTACAATATTTCTCATTTAGTATTATAATATTGTTATTGAGTTATTGAGTTATTTGCGGGTCATCATCATTGCACTCCGAACATGTCCATAGGTGTTCAGATCCCCTCCTCAGCAATTCCCTCAGTGTCCAGCGACTGACGACTCCAGTTCTATGTTGGTTGATAAGTCTTCTTACACGGCCACTAAGTGTCTCATTTCTGGCTGTGCCCAACTTAACTCCCATTTCCATCATCCGAAGAAGTGACGTGGATCTGTGTTTGTCGAAGTCCTGTGCTCTTCCCACATCTCGGAGGGCATTGATGATGTCCGCCCGATCCATTGGTTGCCCGTCCTCAACGACAGCGCTGCTAGCCAACCTGTCCGCCCTTTCATTTCCCCGTACTCCCGCATGTCCAGGGACATAGACAAAGGTGACCTTACGTATTTTGGAATTCTGCAACGACTCTACCCATTGCATGCGTACAGAGCCCGCCTCCACTTTTTTTTATCGTGCTCATCGAATCACTCAGTATACATGCGTGGGTGTAGTCTTGTGACTCTATCCATTTGAATGCCTTGGTCACTGCCATCACCTCCATTGTCATGCTACTCGTGGTCATGACGTATGCACCACTGTCTTCCTTGACGATTCTGCCTGCCGAGCGTGCTGTAAATGCCCATGCACTTCTTTGGTGTCGTCTTACAGATCCGTCTGTATAGATGACTGCATCTTTCTCATCGGTGTTATCGCAGATGAGACCGTTGACCTCAGCATTAACCACGACCGGGTTCTGTTCCCTAGTTTTCCTGTCGAGTGTGACAATACACGAGAAAGTCCCCTTGATTGACGTAGGCACCAGTATCCACTCCTCACCAACGCTGATATTGGTACGCCCACAGACCTGTTTGATGACATCTTCTGCTAGGCCCACCCATGATTTGCCTCGTTTTAGCCTGTCACCTTTCTCTGTGTTGAGCACGTGGTGCAATGGATGCTCTGTATCTGTACTAATCTTCAGGTATGCTCGTGCTCTCCAGATCTTGATTCTGTCATCCATGGTTGGAAAGTCAAGAAGATAGCTCATTGCTACACAGGGAGTGTCCCTCGTTCATCCCAGGATAATGCGCATGGCTTCATTTTGTATTTTCTCCAGCCTATCAATTTGAGTCGTACTGACAGTAAGAATTGCCAGGGCATATTCGATAGGTGCGAGGACTAATCCCTGGAACAGAAGAGTAAGTAGCCTCTGCTCAATGTTGGCAGCTGCCATGACCTTCAAGGCGGCTAATCCTTTGCGGGATTTTGTTATCACATGGTCGACGTGGTCCCGAAAACACAGGCTGCGATTAAACTTAACTCCGAGGTATGTCATCAACTTGTCCCTGGTCACCTCATCAACTCCCATTCGTACTACCGGTGTGGTCGTATGAACGATATGATTGTTAAGGGAGAACCATGAAACTGATGCTTTATTAGGATTAACCAAGGCACCTGAAACCCCACACCAGGAAGAAATGCGATCGAGTTCGTCTTGCATTGTGGAGGCGATTCCCCGTCTGTCTCTTCCCTGTCGATATACCAGAATATCATCAGCAAATGTGATAGTTCTTCCCCTCCCATCTATAATGGTTCTCACTGAGTGTTATAATAGACCTCATTGTGTGCTATAATGGTTCTCACCGAGTACTATAATGGTTTTCAGTGTGTGCTATAATGGTTCTCATTGAGTGTTATAATGGTTGTCATTGTGTGCTGTAATGGTTCTCACTGTGTGCTATAATAGATCTCTCTTTGAGTGTTATCACCCTACTGTTAAATATAAAGAACATTCAGTAAATCCAAATCTCTGTCACCTGCAAAGACTTTCTTGCTCGTTCAAATGTCCATGTTTCACTTCCAATATGTTAGCAAATATCCTTTTCCAAAGCTAACACTATCAGTAGACATAATTCATGCTACAATAAACACTTTGATTCCACATTAAAATTCTGAAACAGTAGCAAACCCCTGTTTTAAAAAAAAACAAACAATAATCTATTTAGGAACACATTCATTTATTTATTCATTAAAAGGGCCGTTAACTCTCAACGATTATCGAATGTGATTGATACTTAAATCTAAAGCCCATTAACGATTGTATCCGTGGGCTGGGCCTTGAATATTCCCCTATGAGCCAGGAACATCTAGGAGTGTTGCTAAAATTAAAGCCGAAATGAGAAAGCCAACCAGGCTATTAAAAACTGGCCCTGCAGCACTAACTTTAGCTGTGTTGATTACAAATGTCTGTTCACGAAATGTTCCGTTCTTTCTTGTTGAAAATATTTACCATCCAATTTTCTGTTCACATCTTTCTCTGTGTAGATTATTTCTCTGACTTATTGGCAGCTCTCTCAGAAATAGGAAAGACGTTGTGTAAACTTTCTCAATGTCTTCTCGATTATTTTCTTCTTTTCTCCCGTGTTGATTGCTTCCCCACGCCGAGAACACCGCAGTCTCAATGGGAACTGTGCACATCTTGTCAAACATTTGATCCATGTTTTCATTGTTCCTACATTGATATCACAGGTTCGTGAAGTAAATCTCTCCTCCACATCTGTGGTGTGAAAGTTGTGTTCCAGATCAACAGTATATTGTGTGAGTGATGTGGTCGGTACAACATCAGGCAGTCCAACTTTCTCAGAGAAAAGCCGGTACGCATTTTATGCTGGGTGAACTTAGAAGCTGTCAGTCAGGATCTAACCCGATCCCTTGTCTTTAGTAGTCCAGTTCACTAACGACCACGCTACAGAGGCTCCCCTGTCGTGAATAACAAAAGAGGTACTTTTCATAATTAAGGTGACCAGACGTTCCGATTATTCTGGGACAATCCCGATTATTCTGGGACAATCCCGATTATTCTGAGACAATCCCGATTTTTTTACTGTTTTTTAAACCATTTGTCCCGGATTTGTTACTGTCCTGGATTTGTTACTGTCTCGAATGTGTCCCGATTTTGGCCAATTTTTTAGCTTTTGTCCCGGATTTGTTAAAATACATTAGGGACACAAACGTTTGCCAATTTTGCCAATATGGTAAACGTCTCTTCAACTTAAAAATAGACATTATTCCGTTGTTGTGTAGAATATATTTAAAAAGTTAAACTGGCTGTTCATTTGGTGAAACAATAGCAGTACATTGCGCTCCAAGTTATAAATCTTGTAGACTGAAACTGAAACTCAATAACGCTTTTTTCAATAACACCTGATAACGTTTTGTAAGCCTATATTGTTAGGTGTTTTAATTAGTTGTAAAATATTATTCACTTGAAAAAGACGGAAGAAATGTCATTTTATTGATAGAAAATGTAAGTCAAATTAATCCGTCCAGTATTAGGGTTTCAAAAATATGCTCACCTTATACTTAATGGTGTTCATGTGCAGTTTTAGTGTTAGCCTCGATATTTGCTTCACAAACATGAGCATATTGTCTGTGCATAATGTGGGCAGTCGCACGCCAGCTCGTCCGCCTTTCCCACGGGTCTGGAACCAGGCTACGTGAACACAACAATAAATGGTCCACGTTTGAGAACTGAACCCTAATCCGTCTGGTTAGTAAACAAGGATACTAACCACCCAGAGGCTTATACAGAAATATGAAACGCTTCACAAATGTGTGTGTCATCCTGATCGCAGGAGTGCAATGTAGTTCGTCAACGGAACCAGTAACATCATTAACATATGGATGACACTGTTCCATGTTCATGTTTCCTGGTTGATACCTTTATGAGTGATGCAGTCATGACGCACAATGAGGCCACCAGACTTACCTAGAGACAGTCCCGGTTCTCACAGGTTTGATTAAGTCTAGAGCAATGTCGATCGCAAAGTAAAAAAAAAAAAAATTAAATTAAAAAAGCACATTTGAAAGAGTCGACGACCTCCTAGTGCGCTGATAAAACATATTTGTAAGAGACATGTTGCTCCATAAGACATGTTCCTGCAGAACACGTACGTGCTGCGATATATAATGTGGGTCTTGTGCAAATTCTTACGCTGGATAATATCGTTCATTAGACATACTGACTAGAATGTCTGCCCTGTCTTGGGCTCGATAAAAAATAAATCAGATATGTCACAGCCAAGGTGTACACTGTTCAATGTCACATTGTAGCAGTTTGAGTCTAACTAGTGAGCTTAATCTGTCATATCATATTGTTTCCCCTACATTTAGAACTATGTTTTTTTTTGTGCTTGCGTGCGTGTGTCAGCATTATATCTCTAGCAGTCTGAGAGGCGTGGATATCACTTGTTCCTATCTTTCACACTGGCGGCACAGCGCTCAGGTGTCCCTCCCCAAACAGGCAGATATTCTCCATCTTTAGAGGTGTTAATTTTTGCATTGGTAGGGACTTTAACAATAATTTTTGGGGGGTAGATTTATTTCGTATCAATTTTTGTTGTCCGAGCAATAGCCATTTTAGCTGGAATCTTTTCCATCTCCAACTACCAACGGTTCTTTAACATGCGCAGCATGTACATGTGCGCTTCTGACCTTTGTCATCAGATGACAGGGCTAGACATGAGATCTCACTATCCAGAGAGAGGACTAGACATCGTATCTCACTACCCAGAGAGAGGACTAGACATCGTATCTCACTACCCAGAGAGAGGACTAGACATCGTATCTCACTACCCAGAGACTGGGGGAGGGTATCGCCACGAGGAAAGCACTGATTCGAACTTGAAAATAATTCCTACCGCCTGCTTGGGATTCGAACTCAGGAACTTCTTGACCCTAGACTGACGTGTTACCTCGCGATCAGCCAGCCCCCAATGTGTCATTCTTGTTTATGTGTTGATGACCGACTATGTCCTTCCGGAATCTGTCCTGCATTGTTTTGGCCATGAAGCACCGTATCACTGTTTGACACCCGCAGCGATTGGAAATGATAGGCGATATGATTTAGCAGCTGCACTCATAGATTGTATGCCGATAGAGAGGTCTTTGCGTGATAATTTGTGGACGTCAGCCATTGAAGTGCGTGTTATTAAAACAGAATAGCCAGCGTGCCTAGAGCGAGTTGGACAATGGACGTGATAAAGAACGATGTGAGGCAGAAATAAAGAAAAAAAGAAGAGAAATACAAATCATTTTTAATAGCATGAAATATTGACTCCCATCAAATCAAATAACAAACGGACTAAAATTGAAAATGATCAAGTTCTGTATCTACAATTTCTGCAATGGAACTATTTAATACAGCTCCAACAAGGCAAATGGCATCTTTAATGACACATACATGAACCTATTTGGTGTCATCTTAGAAAGGAGTTCAAGATAATGAAGTGGAGGCAGACAAGATCTGAATGGCAGTAACAACATCAATGCGTGGATAGAACTACCTGTGAGAGTGTCTGTAATCATCAAGGCACGTAACTTAGGAAATGTAGTCCGGTGACAGATAACCTTTGATGTGAAGACAGCACAAGACGATGATAGTGGACACTCACAACTTGTCTTTGACAACTACAATAAAATGAATACTCAACGCTTCTTAAAATTGAATAATCTATTTATCTTGTCTAATGTAATTTTACAATCTCGTGTAGCTAATTACAAGAAATATGGATTGCTGTTTCCGGTCGTTAAATTACTGCTGTTCCTGTTGCTGGCTCTCATTGCTCTCCCTTAGTTTAGTGAGCCCGCCCCTTTATCAGCTGGGTCGACTGGAGAGCACCAAGCTGCGTTTGAACACACGTTCATTTAATGGCCAAGTCAGTACGTTAGCACTACTTTACAATTTCTGTCAAAATCATCTGTCGAGAAAGGGAGGAACAGGTATATAGTTACCTGGACGTTCAGCTGAAACGTAGAGTGTAGAAGAGAAAGACTACCTTAGAGTGATAATAATGACAATAGTTAACAGTTCTAACTTTATGTTATAACAAATCTCTCTTAGTGTTACAACAGTTCTCTCTCAACATTATAATAAATCTCTCTTAGTGTTACAACAGTTCTCTCTCAACATTATAATAAATCTCTCTTAGTGTTACAACAGTTCTCTCTCAACATTATAATAAATCTCTCTTAGTGTTACAACAGTTCTCTCTCAACATTATAATAAATCTCTCTTAGTGGTACAACAGTTCTCTCTCAACATTATAATAAATCTCTCTTAGTGTTACAACAGTTCTCTCTCAACATTATAATAAATCTCTCTTAGTGGTACAACAGTTCTCTCTCAACATTATAATAAATCTCTCTTAGTGTTACAACAGTTCTCTCTCAACATTATAATAAATCTATCTTAGTGTTACAACAGTTCTCTCTCAACATTATAATAAATCTCTCTTAGTGTTACAACAGTTCTCTCTCAACATTGTAGCAAATCTCTCTTAGTGTTACAACAGTTCCCTCTCAACATTATAACATATCTCTCTTTGTATTACAACAGTTCCCTCTCAACATTATAACAAATCTCTATCAGTGTTATCTCTCTTGAGGTGCGAGTGGCCGTGCGGCTAAAACCACTGTTCCGCTGGCTGAAAAGCCGGCGTACGGTGTTCGAAGCCCGCAGTAGACAGAAAGGATTTTTTCTATAGGGGGTGAAATAAAAATCCTGAGTCTCACACGTCGTGGCGACTGCTTGACCAAGCGGCCTTTATCCCTCGGGTTCTATTGTTGCCCCCCCCCCCCGACATACACCAACAATGGTACTATGTGTCATAAAGATAGTTTTTTTTTAGTGTTATCTCTCTCAACATTATAATAAATCTCTCTTAGTGGTATCTCTCTATACATTATAATTAATCTCTCTTAGTGGTATCTCTCTATACATTATAATTAATCTCTCTTAATGTTATCTATCTCAACATTATAATAATTCTCTCTCAGTGTTATCTCTCTCAACATTATAATAAATCTCTCTTAGTGGTATCTCTCTCAATATTATAATAAATCTCTCTCATTGTTATCTCTCTCAACATTATAATAAATCTCTCTTAGTGGTATCTCTCTCAACATTATAATAAATCTCTCTCAGTGTTATCTCTCTCAACATTATAATAAATCTCTCTCAGTGTTATCTCTCTCAACATTAAACTAAATCTCTCTCAGTGTTACTACAGTCCCCTCTCAACATTATAATAAATCTCTCTCAGTGTTACAACAGTTCTCTCAACATTATAATAAATCTCTCTTCATGTTATCTCTCTCAACATTATAATAAATCTCTCTTAATGGTATCTCTCTCAACATTATAATAAATCTTTGTTGGTGTTATCTCTCTCAACATTATAATAAATCTCTCTCAGTGTTATCTCTCTCAACATTATAATAAATCTCTCTCAATGTTACAACAGTTCCCTCTCAACATTATAATAAATCTCTCTCGGTGTTTTCTCTCTCAACATTATAATAAATCTATCTCGGTGTTTTCTCTCTCAACATTATAATAAATCTCTCTTAGTGTTATCTCTCTCAGAATTATAATAAATATCTTTCAGTGTTATCTCACTCAACAATGTAAGAAATATCTCTTAGTGTTATAACATTTCTTTCTGAAGATTATAAGAAATCTCTCTCAGTGTTATCTCACTCAAGATTATAAGAAATCTCTCTCAACATTATAAGAAATCTCTCTCAGTGTTATCTCACTCAAGATTATAAGAAATCTCTCTCAACATTATAATAAATCTCTCTCAGTGTTATCTCACTCAAGATTATAAGAAATCTCTCTCAACATTATAATAAATCTCTCTCGGGGTTATCTCTCTCAGAATTATAATAAATCTCTGTCGGAGTTATGTCTCTCAGAGTTATAATACATCTCTCTCAGTGTTACAACATCTCTCTCTCAACATTATAATCTTGGACTAAGGTCACCGTGACGTGGGTCAATAGTTCAAAGTGTAAGGGTTCCCGTAAGGCATTGGAGCATGTGGGTCATATGGTCCATAATATACCCATGACCATGAATAAATTTGGGAGCGGCGGCAGTTCAGTGGTTAGAGAACTGGACTACAAATAACAAGAGGTCGGGTTCGATCCTGATCAACGGCTTCCGATCTCTGTACAGAGGCCAAGTAAAGTGACTAAATGTTAGTTTTGGTGACTGTACAGAGGCCAAGTAAAGTGACTAAATGTTAGTTTTGGTGACTGTACAGAGGCCAAGTAAAGTGACTAAATGTTAGTTTTGGTGACTGTACAGAGGCCAAGTAAAGTGACTAAATGTTAGTTTTGGTGACTGTACAGAAGGCAAGTAAAGTGACTAAATGTTAGTTTTGGTGACTGTACAGAAAGCAAGTAAAGTGACTAAATGTTAGTTTTGGTGACTGTACAGAAGCCAAGTAAAGTGACTAAATGTTAGTTTTGGTGACTGTACAGAAGCCAAGTAAAGTGACTAAATGTTAGTTTTGGTGACTGTACAGAAGCCAAGTAAAGTGACTAAATGTTAGTTTTGGTGACTGTACAGAGGCCAAGTAAAGTGACTAAATGTTAGTTTTGGTGACTGTACAGAAGCCAAGTAAAGTGACTAAATGTTAGTTTTGGTGACTGTACAGAAGCCAAGTAAAGTGACTAAATGTTAGTTTTGGTGACTGTACAGAGGCCAAGTAAAGTGACTAAATGTTAGTTTTGGTGACTGTACAGAAGGCAAGTAAAGTGACTAAATGTTAGTTTTGGTGACTGTACAGAAGCCAAGTAAAGTGACTAAATGTTAGTTTTGGTGACTGTACAGAGGCCAAGTAAAGTGACTAAATGTTAGTTTTGGTGACTGTACAGAAGCCAAGTAAAGTGACTAAATGTTAGTTTTGGTGACTGTACAGAGGCCAAGTAAAGTGACTAAATGTTAGTTTTGGTGACTGTACAGAAGCCAAGTAAAGTGACTAAATGTTAGTTTTGGTGACTGTACAGAAGGCAAGTAAAGTGACTAAATGTTAGTTTTGGTGACTGTACAGAGGCCAAGTAAAGTGACTAAATGTTAGTTTTGGTGACTGTACAGAAGGCAAGTAAAGTGACTAAATGTTAGTTTTGGTGACTGTACAGAGGCCAAGTAAAGTGACTAAATGTTAGTTTTGGTGACTGTACAGAAGGCAAGTAAAGTGACTAAATGTTAGTTTAGGTGACTGTACAGAAGCCAAGTAAAGTGACTAAATGTTAGTTTTGGTGACTGTACAGAAGCCAAGTAAAGTGACTAAATGTTAGTTTTGGTGACTGTACAGAAGCCAAGTAAAGTGACTAAATGTTAGTTCCGGTGACTGTACAGAAGGCAAGTAAAGTGACTAAATGTTAGTTTTGGTGACTGTACAGAAGCCAAGTAAAGTGACTAAATGTTAGTTTTGGTGACTGTACAGAGGCCAAGTAAAGTGACTAAATGTTAGTTTTGGTGACTGTACAGAAGGCAAGTAAAGTGACTAAATGTTAGTTTTGGTGACTGTACAGAAGGCAAGTAAAGTGACTAAATGTTAGTTTGGTGACGTTACAGAAGCCAAGTAAAGTGACTAAATGTTAGTTTTGGTGACTGTACAGAAGGCAAGTAAAGTGACTAAATGTTAGTTTTAGTGACTGTACAGAAGCCAAGTAAAGTGACTAAATATTAGTTTTGGTGACTGTACAGAAGCCAAGTAAAGTGACTAAATATTAGTTTTGGTGACTGTACAGAAGCCAAGTAAAGTGACTAAATATTAGTATTGGTGACTGTACAGAAGCCAAGTAAAGTGACCAAATGTTAGTTTTGATGACTGTACAGAAGCCAAGTAAAGTGACTAAATATTAGTTTTGATGACTGTACAGAAGCCAAGTAAAGTGACTAAATGTTAGTTTTGGTGACTGTACAGAAGCCAAGTAAAGTGACTAAATGTTAGTTTTGATGACTGTACAGAAGCCAAGTAAAGTGACTAAATGCTAGTTTTGGTAGCTGTACAGAAGCCAAGTAAAGTGACTAAATATTAGTTTTAGTGACTGTACAGAAGCCAAGTAACGTGACTAAATGTTAGTTTTGGTGACTGTACAGAAGCCAAGTAAAGTGACTAAATGTTAGTTTTGGTGACTGTGCAGAGGCCAAGTAAAGTGACTAAATGTTAGTTTTGGTGACTGTACAGAAGCCAAGTAAAGTGGCTAAATGTTAGTTTTGGTGACTGTACAGAAGCCAAGTAAAGTGACTAAATGTTAGTTCCGGTGACTGTACAGAAGCCAAGTAAAGTGACTATCTATCTATCTATTGACCTTTCGAGCCGTAACCGGCCCATAGGGCGTAGACCAAGATACACCTTCACCTATATGAATTGTTGTTCTAGCTGTTTTCTTTTAAAGATATTTTATCAAATCTCGCCATCTGTCTCTGTTCTGTGCAAGCAGTTCTATCTCATTGAGGGAGCCGATTCCTGCTGCTCTTGCCTCTCTCATCAATGTTCTTCTCAGTGTCTCCCTGGGTCTTCCTCTTTTTCTTTTACCTGTTGTTTCCCATATGAGGGCTTGCTTTGCTATTCGATTATTAGCAGTAAGTAAAGCAAGTGACTAAATGTTAGTTTTGATGACTGTACAGAAGCCAAGTAAAGTGACTAAATGCTAGTTTTGGTAGCTGTACAGAAGCCAAGTAAAGTGACTAAATATTAGTTTTAGTGACTGTACAGAAGCCAAGTAAAGTGACTAAATGTTAGTTTTGGTGGACTGTACAGAAGCCAAGTAAAGTGACTAAATGTTAGTTCCGGTGACTGTACAGAAGCCAAGTAAAGTGACTATATGTTAGTTTTAGTGACTGTACAGAAGCCAAGTAAAGTGACTAAATATTAGTTTTGGTGACTGTACAGAAGCCAAGTAAAGTGACTAAATATTAGTTTTGGTGACTGTACAGAAGCCAAGTAAAGTGACTAAATGTTAGTTTTGGTGACTGTACAGAAGGCAAGTAAAGTGACTAAATGTTAGTTTTGGTGACTGTACAGAAGGCAAGTAAAGTGACTAAATGTTAGTTTTGGTGACGTTACAGAAGCCAAGTAAAGTGACTAAATGTTAGTTTTGGTGACTGTACAGAAGGCAAGTAAAGTGACTAAATATTAGTTTTAGTGACTGTACAGAAGCCAAGTAGAGTGACTAAATGTTAGTTTTGATGACTGTACAGAAGCCAAGTAAAGTGACTAAATGTTAGTTTTGGTGACTGTACAGAAGCCAAGTAAAGTGACTAAATGTTAGTTTTGGTGACTGTACATAAGCCAAGTAAAGTGACTAAATGTTAGTTTTGGTGACTGTACAGAAGCCAAGTAAAGTGACTAAATGTTAGTTTGGTGATTATACAGAAGCCAAGTAAAGTGACTAAATGTTAGTTTTGGTGACTGTACAGAAGCCAAGTAAAGTGGCTAAATGTTAGTTTTGGCGACTGTACAGAAGCCAAGTAAAGTGACTAAATGTTAGTACCGGTGACTGTACAGAAGCCAAGTAAAGTGACTATATGTTAGTTTTAGTGACTGTACAGAAGCCAAGTAAAGTGACTAAATATTAGTTTTGGTGACTGTACAGAAGCCAAGTAAAGTGACTAAATATTAGTTTTGGTGACTGTACAGAAGCCAAGTAAAGTGACTAAATGTTAGTTTTGATGACTGTACAGAAGCCAAGTAAAGTGACTAAATATTAGTTTGATGACTGTACAGAAGCCAAGTAAAGTGACTAAATGTTAGTTTTGGTGACTGTACAGAAGCCAAGTAAAGTGACTAAATGTTAGTTTTGATGACTGTACAGAAGCCAAGTAAAGTGACTAAATGCTAGTTTTGGTAGCTGTACAGAAGCCAAGTAAAGTGACTAAATATTAGTTTTAGTGACTGTACAGAAGCCAAGTAAAGTGACTAAATGTTAGTTTTGGTGACTGTACAGAAGCCAAGTAAAGTGACTAAATGTTAGTTCCGGTGACTGTACAGAAGCCAAGTAAAGTGACTATATGTTAGTTTTAGTGACTGTACAGAAGCCAAGTAAAGTGACTAAATATTAGTTTTGGTGACTGTACAGAAGCCAAGTAAAGTGACTAAATATTAGTTTTGGTGACTGTACAGAAGCCAAGTAAAGTGACGAAATGTTAGTTTTGATGACTGTACAGAAGCCAAGTAAAGTGACTAAATATTAGTTTGATGACTGTACAGAAGCCAAGTAAAGTGACTAAATGTTAGTTTTGGTGACTGTACAGAAGCCAAGTAAAGTGACTAAATGTTAGTTTTGACGACTGTACAGAAGCCAAGTAAAGTGACTAAATGCTAGTTTTGGTAGCTGTACAGAAGCCAAGTAAAGTGACTAAATATTAGTTTTAGTGACTGTACAGAAGCCAAGTAGAGTGACTAAATGTTAGTTTTGATGACTGTACAGAAGCCAAGTAAAGTGACTAAATGTTAGTTTTGGTGACTGTACAGAAGCCAAGTAAAGTGACTAAATGTTAGTTTTGGTGACTGTACATAAGCCAAGTAAAGTGACTAAATATTAGTATTGGTGACTGTACAGAAGCCAAGTAAAGTGACTAAATGTTAGTTTTGGTGACTATACAGAAGCCAAGTAAAGTGACTAAATGTTAGTTTTGGTGACTGTACAGAAGCCAAGTAAAGTGGCTAAATGTTAGTTTTGGCGACTGTACAGAAGCCAAGTAAAGTGACTAAATGTTAGTACCGGTGACTGTACAGAAGCCAAGTAAAGTGACTATATGTTAGTTTTAGTGACTGTACAGAAGCCAAGTAAAGTGACTAAATATTAGTTTTGGTGACTGTACAGAAGCCAAGTAAAGTGACTAAATATTAGTTCTGGTGACTGTACAGAAGCCAAGTAAAGTGACTAAATGTTAGTTTTGATGACTGTACAGAAGCCAAGTAAAGTGACTAAATATTAGTTTTGATGACTGTACAGAAGCTAAGTAAAGTGACTAAATGTTAGTTTTGGTGACTGTACAGAAGCCAAGTAAAGTGACTAAATGTTAGTTTTGATGACTGTACAGAAGCCAAGTAAAGTGACTAAATGCTAGTTTTGGTAGCTGTACCGAAGCCAAGTAAAGTGACTAAATATTAGTTTTAGTGACTGTACAGAAGCCAAGTAAAGTGACTAAATGTTAGTTTTGGTGACTGTACAGAAGCCAAGTAAAGTGACTAAATGTTAGTTCCGGTGACTGTACAGAAGCCAAGTAAAGTGACTATATGTTAGTTTTAGTGACTGTACAGAAGCCAAGTAAAGTGACTAAATATTAGTTTTGGTGACTGTACAGAAGCCAAGTAAAGTGACTAAATATTAGTTTTGGTGACTGTACAGAAGCCAAGTAAAGTGTCGAAATGTTAGTTTTGATGACTGTACAGAAGCCAAGTAAAGTGACTAAATATTAGTTTTGATGACTGTACAGAAGCCAAGTAAAGTGACAAAATGTTAGTTTTGGTGACTGTACAGAAGCCAAGTAAAGTGACTAAATGTTAGTTTTGACGACTGTACAGAAGCCAAGTAAAGTGACTAAATGCTAGTTTTGGTAGCTGTACAGAAGCCAAGTAAAGTGACTAAATACTAGTTTTAGTGACTGTACAGAAGCCAAGTAGAGTGACTAAATGTTAGTTTTGATGACTGTACAGAAGCCAAGTAAAGTGACTAAATGTTAGTTTTGGTGACTGTACAGAAGCCAAGTAAAGTGACTAAATGTTAGTTTTGGTGTCTGTACATAAGCCAAGTAAAGTGACTAAATATTAGTATTGGTGACTGTACAGAAGCCAAGTAAAGTGACTAAATGTTAGTTTTGGTGACTATACAGAAGCCAAGTAAAGTGACTAAATGTTAGTTTTGGTGACTGTACAGAAGCCAAGTAAAGTGGCTAAATGTTAGTTTTGGCGACTGTACAGAAGCCAAGTAAAGTGACTAAATGTTAGTACCGGTGACTGTACAGAAGCCAAGTAAAGTGACTATATGTTAGTTTTAGTGACTGTACAGAAGCCAAGTAAAGTGACTAAATATTAGTTTTGGTGACTGTACAGAAGCCAAGTAAAGTGACTAAATATTAGTTTTGGTGACTGTACAGAAGCCAAGTAAAGTGACTAAATGTTAGTTTTGATGACTGTACAGAAGCCAAGTAAAGTGACTAAATATTAGTTTTGATGACTGTACAGAAGCTAAGTAAAGTGACTAAATGTTAGTTTTGGTGACTGTACAGAAGCCAAGTAAAGTGACTAAATGTTAGTTTTGATGACTGTACAGAAGCCAAGTAAAGTGACTAAATGCTAGTTTTGGTAGCTGTACCGAAGCCAAGTAAAGTGACTAAATATTAGTTTTAGTGACTGTACAGAAGCCAAGTAAAGTGACTAAATGTTAGTTTTGGTGACTGTACAGAAGCCAAGTAAAGTGACTAAATGTTAGTTTTGGTGACTGTACAGAAGCCAAGTAAAGTGACTAAATATTAGTTTTGATGACTGTATAGAAGCCAAGTAAAGTGACTAAATGTTAGTTTTGGTGACTGTACAGAAGCCAAGTAAAGTGACTAAATGTTAGTTTTGATGACTGTACAGAAGCCAAGTAAAGTGACTAAATGCTAGTTTTGGTAGCTGTACAGAAGCCAAGTAAAGTGACTAAATATTAGTTTTAGTGACTGTACAGAAGCCAAGTAAAGTGACTAAATGTTAGTTTTGATGACTGTACAGAAGCCAAGTAAAGTGACTAAATGTTAGTTTTGGTGACTGTACAGAAGCCAAGTAAAGTGACTAAATGTTAGTTTTGGTGACTGTACATAAGCCAAGTAAAGTGACTAAATATTAGTATTGGTGACTGTACAGAAGCCAAGTAAAGTGACTAAATGTTAGTTCCGGTGACTATACAGAAGCCAAGTAAAGTGACTAAATGTTAGTTCCGGTGACTGTACAGAAGCCAAGTAAAGTGACTAAATATTATTTTTGGTGACTGTACAGAAGCCAGGTAAAGTGACTAAATGTTAGTTTTGGTGACTGTACAGAAGAAAGGTAAAGAGACTAAATGTGAATCAGTTATTGTTTATATACAACTCACTTTTGAAATAGGAATGCAGGCTCTGCAGGTGAGATGGTAACTAGAAGTTCTCACACGACTAAATCGTATTAACAATAAGGAAGTGAGCAGCAAAGTCCAGCGGTCCACAGGACCAACCCAACACAGGACCAACCCAACACAGGACCAACCCAACACAGGACCAACCCAACACAGGGCCAACTCAACACAGGGCCAACCCAACACAGGGCCAACCCAACACAGGACCAACCCAACACAGGACCAACCCAACACAGGACCAACCCAACACAGGGCCAACCCAACACAGGGCCAACCCAACACAGGGCCAACCCAACACAGGGCCAACCCAACACAGGACCAACCCAACACAGGACCAACCCAACACAGAACCAATCCAACACAGGACCAACCCAACACAGAACCAACGCATTACAGGACCAACCCAACAACGGACCAACCCAACACAGGACCAACCCAACACAGGACCACCCCAACACAGGACCAACCCAACAACGGACCAACCCAACACAGGACCAACCCAACAACGGACCAACCCAACACAGAACCAACCCAACACAGGACCAACCCAATACAGGACCAACCCAACACAGGACCAACCCAACAACGGACCAACCCAACACAGGACCAACCCAACACAGGACCAACCCAACACAGGACCAACCCAACACAGGACCACCCCAACACAGGACCAACCCAACAACGGACCAACCCAACACAGGGCCAACCCAACACAGGACCAACCCAACACAGGACCACCCCAACACAGGACCAACCAACACAGAACCAACCCAACACAGGACCAACCCAACACAGGACCAACCCAACACAGGACCAACCCAACACAGGACCAACCCAACACAGGACCACCCCAACACAGGACCAACCCAACAACGGACCAACCCAACACAGGGCCAACCCAACACAGGACCAACCCAACACAGGACCACCCCAACACAGGACCAACCCAACACAGGACCAACCCAACACAGGGCCAACCCAACACAGGACCAACCCAACACAGGACCACCCCAACACAGGACCAACCCAACACAGGACCACCCCAACACAGGACCAACCCAACACAGGACCAACCCAACACAGGGCCAACCCAACACAGGACCAACCCAACACAGGACCAACCCAACACAGGACCAACCCAACACTTACCGTCTGAGACAAAAGAACGTAAATTAAAATAGAACGGACATGTTACAAGATTTACAGGCCTTGCTAAGAACATTTAGAAGAACACAGTGCCGGAAAAAGAAGTCAAGGCAGACAAAGAATGTTTGTGGTATCTGGTCAGAAATCAGAAAGAAGCTTTAAATGGTAAAGTGTCGTGGGAAATTGTGAAAACGTCGCCATGAGTGCCCAAATGATCTCCCAAGTTGGGCTAATGATGGTGTAACGGTAAAGTACCAGACTTGAATCGGCGTCTTATCAAACATGGAAACTCACGATGCCAGGCAGCATTCCTTACCTTCCAAGAGTAATACCCCTGTACCAATTTCTGTCAGCGGCGTGGGCGACCTTGCGGTTATTTTGTTTCCCCCCACGAGTACACCCCACTCTGCTTCCAGCGGGGATCGAACATGGGTTGTCCGAACGTCGCTAGCCCGGTCGGGTGGTTTGCCCAACTAGGCTACCGAAGCCCCCAAAGATGATGTATCCTAATGTAAATTAATTGAAACAAACCATGAAAACATCAATAAAACAAACCATGAAAACATCAATAAAACAAACTATGAAAACATCAATAAAACAAACCATGAAAACATCAATAAAACAAACTATGAAAACATCAATAAAACAAACTATGAAAACATCAATAAAACAAACCATGAAAACATCAATAAAACAAACTATGAAAACATCAATAAAACTAACATTTTAAAAACTTTCAGTAAGCATATTTCTGTACTCACATCAGTACATGGCATGACCTCCTGGATTCTCATTGTGATGCGATCTGCCATTGAATGCACCAGAGTTTGTCAATCTTGTTCTTGTAATTGTAGGTCTCCGTAGCACACTTGGAGCCTGACTCAGTTTTCCTAAGCTGGTGCTATCAGTTCCACGAAGTGGCTGTTTGCAAATAGACCGACTAGAAGTTCTCAATGCGATTGAGATCAGGCGAGTCTGCAGGCCATTCCTGTTTGTTTATTGATTATCATGGATAGTTTCTAGACTATTAATATCGACATGGGACCAGATCTTGCTGGAAAACGTCAGTTCCGCCAGGGAATAACCGAAGTTAGAAGTACCCATAAATGAATATTTTTGAAGCTGTTTCAGCTCTTATGTCATCGGTACCTTGCAGCCACGCATGATGTACTCAAAACAAAACATAGAACTGCCCCTCAGAAGAATTTGTCCCATAACTAATCAAATTATTTCCTAAAAGATCAGATCCGGCAAGATCTGGCCCCACGTCACACTTCGATCAAGAAACTTTCCAGGGTAACCAAACGTAATAGAGTGGAAGCATGTCTGATCTCAACCCGTTGAGAACTTCTAGTCTATTTGCAAGCAACGACTTCGTGTGATGGACAGCACCGTGAAGGTGATGATTCAGGCTTGAATCCATGTGTGCTACAGGGACTCTACAATTAATATAGACTGCATAAACTTGGTGGATTAAATGCCAAAGGACATGAAGATTCTGCTGGAGAATGCAGGAGTTCATGAACTGATGTCAGTATAGAAATATTATTCTTATTTAAAAACTTGAAAAAATAAACTTTTTGCTGTTTTCATGGCCTTTTTAAAAAAAATAATTTTGCAAAGGAATATATATATATATATATATATATATATATATAATCATTATCATCATCAAGTACCGGGCCTGCTGGCGTAGGTGATCTTGTCTCTCCACAACTTTTGATCTCGACAGTTATTTATCATTTCTGTTGTTGACCTTCTGCCAAGCCTTTCTCTTAAGCTGTCTGGTATTTTCTCTCTTTGCTTTCCTCTTTCTCTACGTCCCTCAATTTTTCCAGTTGTTACAATATATTCCAGTTGCTCTCTTCTCAATTACATGTCCAAAAAATGATGATTGTTTCTTCCTAATATTGGAAATTAGCTCTCTTTTTGCTTTGACCTCTTTCAGAACATTTTCATTTCTCTTCTTAGCTGTCCATGGTATTCTCAACATTCTTCTGTAAAACCACATTTCTGCAGACTCCAGTGATTTTCTTGTTTGTTGTCCTATTGTCCATGATTCACATCTATATGTTAAGACTGACTCTACATAACATTTAAGAACTCATTTTTTTTTTGTTTTGATTGTCAAAAATGGATTGCATATACTGTATATATGAAGGGAGGTCAAAAAGTAATGCACACCACTTTTTTTCTCGGAAACTATTCGGGCAAAATGTGTGAAATTTTCACAGATTGTAGCTGAACATCCCCTTGACACTACCTATTTGTCAACATAATCTCCGTCCAAGCGTATTGCCTTACGCCAACGCGAAACTAGGTCATGAATGCCTCGTTTGTACCAAGTTTTGTCCTGCTCGCGTAGCCATTTTTTAACTGCACGGATCACATCCTCATCATTGTCAAAGTGTTTCCCACGCAGGAATTTTTTGAGTGGTCCAAACAGATGGAAATCTGAGGGAGCCAGATCAGGGCTGTAAGGAGGATGGGGCAATACAGTCCAACCAAATTTGTTGATTGCTTCCCGTGTTACCAGACTTGTGTGAGGGCGTGCATTGTCATGTTGAAGCAACAAATCTGCAGATGGCTTATTAGGCCGAACTCTGTGGAACCGATTTTTGAGTTTTGTCAGTGTATTGATGTAAGCTGTCGAGTTGATTGTCTCACCTCTTGTCATTACATCAACAAGAATCACACCATCAATGTCCCAGAAGACAGTGATCATCACCTTTCCGGCTGATGGAGATGTTTTGAATTTTTTTCTTTTTGGTGACTGCGGATGATGCCATTCCATTGACTGCATTTTTGTTTCAGGCTCATAATAATGTGCCCACGTTTCGTCACCGGTAACAATTTTTGACAAAAAACATTTCTCCTTCAACACCGAAACGCTCCAACAATTCAGAACAGAATGTTTTCCTTTGAACTCTGTGATCATTTGTTAGGCACCGAGGAACCCGTGGAGCGCAAATCTTTGAATATCCGAGAGTTTTAAAAATTGCGATTGCACTTCCCTTGCTGACTGTAAGCTGTAATGCCAATTGCTGACTAGTGATACGCATATCCTTACGAATAATGGCATCAGCCCGGTTTAACATGTCTGTGCTGGTAGCCGAGGCAACACGTCCAGAACGCGGTAAATCATGCAGCTCCACTCGTACACTTTCTGCAGCTTTAATTCTCTGAACCCAGCGACTAACTGTGCTCCTATCGACTGCAGAACATTTGTACACTGCACACAGTCGTTTATGAATGTTTGCCACAGTTTCTTTCTCCGCAACCAGAAATTCTATGACAATTCGCTGTTTGTAACGGACATTGTTGACAAGCTCCATTTTAACGGTTCATAGATTGCGTAATATTTATCAGAATGCTGTGCAATTTGGTGCACATAATTGGAACATGTCATATTCCAAGTGTGCAAAATTTCATATTCCTATCTTTATTATTAGCCGAGAAAAAAATTGGTGTGCATTACTTTTTGACCTCCCTACGTATATATATATATATATATATATATGACTGGTGTGTATGTTTATAATTAAGTGTAACTTTGTATAACGAGTTTTGGAGTAGTCAACAACAACAACAACATATACATGCCGATCACATCATTTCCCACATCAATTCTCCTTTCCTCTCCCCACCGCTCTATTTATTTTCTGACCTATATACTTCTTACATTATAAATGTTTACCTACCTGTCAATGCATGTGTGTCAAACATGCATGTTTGACTATGTGTAACTATCCTCCCTCGATCTGTCTGACATACTCAATCTTTCCGGTCTTGTTTTTCTCTTTCTCTTTTATGTGTACTCTCTCTCTCTCTCTCTCTCTCTCTCTCTCTCTCTGCGTTCAGGACTCAATCAGAGTAAGGATTCCAGACTCTCATATGAAGTCAGCTGTCAGGCTAAGTGTGTTGATCGCCCCCACAGACAGAACATCACAATTAGAGTCTGTCAGATCCACTCTGACTGAACACCCGTTAATACGTTGCACTGTGTTCTGCGCCAGTGGCCCAGTGCATCCGATTTCAGCCAGCATTTTTTTCAGGTTTGCTTTCCTTAGCCTTTGATTGTCCCCAATCTTCCTGCAAGGCAGCAGTTGATCTTTTCTGTCGGGGGATTCTGCCCTTAGATGGTCGGCCTTCCCAGGTTTACGAGCACCATCTGCCCGAGTCACTAGAGGTGACTAACACAGACATGCGACTTGTAATATGAGGAAACTGCAACAAGGAACACATTTCATGCATAGCCTTCATTTGTTCCCGCCGCCTATCCCCATACACCGGTAAGTCACGTCCTCTTGAAAATGATGATCATCGTAGCACTTGATGATGTTAGGCCATCGTTGATGACTCCAATTCCGAACATATAGACACACAGTCAGTCGTCAAATTATTCTTGTTGCACATCAAACAGCAGACCGTAAGATTTGCGCACGGCCGGTTTAGGGAACCAATACGATGACGTAGGACACAATGTCGCCAAACTCATAATCTCGATACCTTTAGACTTATGTCTGATTACTCAAGTGTAAGCAGCCTACGACGAACAAAACACAAAGCAACTTCCCCAAAGAGACAAAACTGCGACTGACGAAGCAGTTCACATTAATGTGTAACGTGGAAATAACCCGCGTCAAAGAATCCCAATAACGGTCTTGAACAGCACTAATGTGACGTAAAGCACAGATCTAGTCCAGACGGAGGAATGTCTCACTCACAACACTTGATTCGTCAAAAAACGGACTGTTGTCGACCTACGACCTCGCCTTAGCGACACAGATGTATCAAGCACATCATCATTTTGACTCTTACGCAGAAAAGTGCAATGAAGATCCGAAATTAATCAGACCCCGGGTGCATTTTCCGCAGCGATCGAGAGGACGTGGACTAGATCCGCCATCTTGGAAACGGAAGTGCCTTTTATGTGTACGAGCATGTACGTATGTTATGTACGTAGTAGTAGTAGTAGCCTCCGTCAGTCATAGTTGACTATGTATTTTCAGCGCCCCTAGAGATGTTATTTTTTCTGTTATTTCGCCGTGCATTATCTTTTTCTATGAATCTGTCTGCTTCTTGTATGAGTTGGAGTTTTAGAGTGTGTTTACAAAGATTGCGGTCTGCAGCTATTTCTTCCCAGGCTGCAGGGTTTATGCTCAGAGTCTTCATGTCACGTTTACACACGTCTACAAACCGAAGTTTTGGGCACCCACTAGCCCTTTTACCATCTGCCAGTTGTCCATAGAGTATATCTTTGGTATGCGGCCATCTTTCATACTGTGTATGTGGCCAAGCCAGCGTATCCTACGTTGTTTGAGCAGCGTGTAGATGTTCGGGAGGCCTGTTCGAGTCATGACCTCCACGTTTGTCACTTTATCCTTGCAAGTCATACCAAGAACACGGCTCAGACATCGCATATGGAATGCATTTAGTCTTCTCTCCTGGTTTGCATAGGTTGTCCATGATTCGTTGCCACTCAGGAGGGTACTAATTTTATTTTGTTTGTTTTAAATCGCCATATATAGCTTTTTTTTTTTTACTTCAAAGCTACAAGCTAATTAATACAGTGAAGCGTAACATTTAATCCAGTTGTGTTTTTTTTTTTATTTCTGTGTCAGATAAACTATTTTTGTATTATCAAGATACGAATGAGACATCAAAGACAGATAATCAATTCAGAGGAAGAGGTATGTTTACAGCACTTTAAAAAATGACAAATAATCAATAACAGAAAAAAAACAAAGAACAATTTATGGTCCGAAGCAGGATCGAACCCGTACTCTTTGGCACAGTGCCTTGCCACGAAAAGCCGAATGCTAGGGAACGCTGCCAACTCGGCTAACTAAATAGATTAGCCACCATTGGCGATGTCTTTCACGCAGGTGTTCTCACGACTATAGCATAGGGCTGCGATCACAGCTCCAGAATACATTGTGCATCTATATTTTTCCTATTAAGACAAGTATCTCCCAGATCGGGAAGGGCTGAATACTTGCGTTGCAGACAAACATTTAGAACGAAACAGCACGAATAGTAGTTCCCAGTGGTTTAGACTTGAGACGGTCTCCAGCGAAGACAGACATTGTCAGCAGTCCATCCATGACTCAGGGAAGTCGCACCGCGCTGCTCCGACAATGTTGGTGAGGCTGGAACATACCGACACAAGCTTTGAGCAGTCTAAAAGATTTGTAACAAAACTAAATATTGATATATAACACTGTGGTTACCAATGCAAATCAGGGACATTACAATGCTCAGCTGGACAGAAAAGATGAACTAATATTCTGACTCAACATTTATCAAAAGAATTTAAGAACCACCAGTTAAATATTGTATTGAATGAAAACTTTGATGATAGTGCGTCACTGACAGATTGTAGTGAATGAAACCTTTGATGAGAGTGTGTCACTGACAGATTGTAATGAATGAAACCTTTGATGATAGTGTGTCATTGACAGATTGTAATGAATGAAACCTTTGATGATAGTGTGTCACTAACAGATTGTAATGAATGAAACATTTGATAATAGCGTGTCACTAACAGATTGTAATGAATGAAAACTTTGATGATAGTGTGTCACTAACAGATTGTAATGAATGAAACCTTTGATGATAGTGTGTCACTGACAGATTGTAATGAATGAAACCTTTGATGATAGTGTGTCACTAACAGATTGTAATGAATGAAACCTTTGATGATAGTGTGTCACTGACAGATTGTAATGAATGAAACCTTTGATGATAGTGTGTCACTAACAGATTGTAATGAATGAAACCATTGATGATAGTGTGTCACTGACAGATTGTAATGAATGAAACCTTTGATGATAGTGTGTCACTAACAGATTGTAATGAATGAAACCATTGATGATAGTGTGTCACTGACAGATTGTAATAAATGAAACCTTTGATGATAGTGTGTCATTGACAGATTGTAATGAATGAAACCTTTGATGATAGTGTGTCACTAACAGATTGTAATGAATGAAACCTTTGATGATAGTGTATCACTAACAGATTGTAATGAATGAAACCCTTGATGATAGTGTGTCACTGACAGATTGTAATGAATGAAACCTTTGATGATAGTGTGTCACTAACAGATTGTAATGAATGAAACCTTTGATGATAGTGTGTCACTGACATATTGTAATGAATGAAACCCTTGATGATAGTGTGTCACTGACAGATTGTAATGAATGAAACCTTTGATGATAGTGTGTCATTGACATATTGTAATGAATGAAACCTTTGATGATAGTGTGTCACTAACAGATTGTAATGAATGAAACCTTTGATGATAGTGTGTCACTGACAGATTGTAATGAATGAAACCTTTGATGATAGTGTGTCACTAACAGATTGTAATGAATGAAACCTTTGATAATAGTGTGTCATTGACAGATTGTAATGAATGAAACCTTTGATGATAGTGTGTCACTGACAGATTGTAATGAATGAAACCTTTGATGATAGTGTGTCACTGACAGATTGTAATGAATGAAATCTTTGATGATAGTGCGTCACTGACAGATTGTAACGAACGAAAACTATGATCATAGTGTGTCACTGACAGATTGTAACGAACGAAAACTATGATGATAGTGTGTCACTGACAGATTGTAATGAACGAAAGCTATGATGATAGTGTGTCACTGACATATTGTAATGAATGAAACCATTGATGATCGTGTGTCACTGACAGATTGTAATGAACGAAAACTATGATGATAGTGTGTCACTGACAGATTGTAATGAACGAAAGCTATGATGATAGTGTGTCACTGACAGATTGTAATGAATGAAACCTTTGATGATAGTGTGTCATTGACAGATTGTAATGAATGAAACATTTGATGATAGTGTGTCACTGACAGATTGTAATGAATGAAACCCTTGATGATAGTGTGTCACTGACAGATTGTAATGAATGAAACCTTTGATGATAGTGTGTCACTAACAGATTGTAATGAATGAAACCTTTGATGATAGTGTGTCACTGACAGATTGTAATGAATGAAACCTTTGATGATAGTGTGTCATTGACATATTGTAATGAATGAAACCTTTGATGATAGTGTGTCACTGACAGATTGTAATGAATGAAACCTTTGATGATAGTGTGTCACTGACAGATTGTAATGAATGAAACCTTTGATGATAGTGTGTCACTAACAGATTGTAATGAATGAAACCTTTGATGATAGTGTGTCATTGACAGATTGTAATGAATGAAACCTTTGATGATAGTGTGTCACTGACAGATTGTAATGAATGAAATCTTTGATGATAGTGCGTCACTGACAGATTGTAACGAACGAAAACTATGATCATAGTGTGTCACTGACAGATTGTAACGAACGAAAAACTATGATGATAGTGTGTCACTGACAGATTGTAATGAACGAAAGCTATGATGATAGTGTGTCACTGACAGATTGTAATGAATGAAACCTTTGATGATAGTGTGTCATTGACAGATTGTAATGAATGAAACCTTTGATGATAGTGTGTCACTGACAGATTGTAATGAATGAAACCCTTGATGATAGTGTGTCACTGACAGATTGTAATGAATGAAACCTTTGATGATAGTGTGTCACTAACAGATTGTAATGAATGAAACCTTTGATGATAGTGTGTCACTGACATATTGTAATGAATGAAACCATTGATGATAGTGTGTCACTGACAGATTGTAATGAATGAAACCTTTGATGATAGTGTGTCATTGACATATTGTAATGAATGAAACCTTTGATGATAGTGTGTCACTGACAGATTGTAATGAATGAAACCTTTGATGATAGTGTGTCACTGACAGATTGTAATGAATGAAACCTTTGATGATAGTGTGTCACTAACAGATTGTAATGAATGAAACCTTTGATGATAGTGTGTCATTGACATATTGTAATGAATGAAACCTTTGATGATAGTGTGTCACTGACAGATTGTAATGAATGAAACCTTTGATGATAGTGTGTCACTGACAGATTGTAATGAATGAAACCTTTGATGATAGTGTGTCACTGACAGATTGTAATGAATGAAATCTTTGATGATAGTGTATCACTAACAGATTGTAATGAATGAAACCCTTGATGATAGTGTGTCACTGGCAGATTGTAATGAATGAAATCTTTGATGAGAGTGTGTCACTGGCAGATTGTAAAGAATGAAATCTTTGATGAGAGTGTGTCACTGGCAGATTGTAAAGAATGAATCTTTGATGAGAGTGTGTCACTGGTAGAAAAGCTGCTCAACTTCTGTCACAGAGGTCCAGAATGTAAGCAACACGTAAAGGCCTTCATCAGAGCCAGGTCAGGGCAAGCTGTGTCTTGTGACGAGTTGACTTCCGCTGACTTAACATTTGGGTTGAACACATGAACATGCACACAGGAAATGCGTATCTAAGGAAGTGTTGATTTCTATTAGTCAAACTACATTCTTCAATGTGTAACGTTATTTCTTCATTATTTTGTTAATTATCTTAGTGTTTTATCTGCAGAATTTTATCAGAAGAAATCCCAGTTAATGCTGTGTATTGATTTATTTGTGTGTGAAGCCACATTGTTGAGACCATTTATCGACTTTTCCGTTCCAAGCTAACTCCTAGTTACACTGTCAGCAACCAGATTTTTTTTTTTTTTTTTTTTTTTTTTTTTTTTTTTTTTTTGCATTTAAGTTCTTACTTTCACGATACCTTTTTTTATTTTGGCCAATAAGCTGTTTTTATCTTCCGCCCACCGTCTTTCTCTCTCTCTCTCTCTCTCTCTCTCTCTCTCTCTGAATGACATTATTAAGGGGAAACGGAATACTCTTCGCCAGGCAAATATACTTAGGAGTACATATATATGTATCATTATAGTGAAGGATAGCAGCAAAAAAAGGACTCACCTCAATAGCAAAAAGACAGAAGTAATGGTTAGCAACAAAGAAAATGGCATCACTGCGATGCACAGTAAAAATAAGTTGAACAACAAATATTAAAACAAGTAAATGAATTTGAACACCTCAGGACAATGGTTAACCTAAACAATCTTGAATTGAAATCACAATGATGTTCTACTTAGCAAATGTGCGCTGCCGAGTACACACAGCAATGCTCCTTGTCAAGTCAAGTATTGTTTGTAAAAGCGACCTTCACCATCTAGTCTTGACATGCGATTTACGTCACATTGAGTGCTGTTCAATGGCCGACGTTGGTATTATTTGACGCAAGTTATTTACATGCTGAAACGCATTTAATGTGGACATCGGTCAAGTCGACCGATTATTTTCATCTTTGGGGAATTTGCGCCCTGTTTCGTTCGTTGTACGCTAACCGTAAGGTCTGTTGTTTGATGTGTGACGGGGATAATTCGACGTCTAACTGTGTGTTTATATGTTCGGTTGCAGTCAAGAACGATATCCTAACATCGTCAAGCGCTATAAATTTTGTGTTCTCAATATGACGATCATCATTTTCGGGAGGTCGTGAAATTCCGGTATAAGGTGGATAGGCGGCAGGAACCATTGAAGGCTATGTCTGAAAAGTGTTCCTTGTTGCAGTTTCCTCATATTCCAAGTCCGGTTTGTTGCAGGAGCTACTGAGTTAAGTGCTCTGTGCACACCGTGAGCTGTGTTTCTCATCCGTTTTGATCATGTTTCGAATTCCAATTGTTTACAATGAATGGTGATATCGTATGACAGGGAACAGTTGGCTGTGTTCACTTTCTGCGCGGTTTCGCTTTATGTCTTTTGGTGTGTGCTGAGACTGCTACGATAGGAACTATAGTTATCTTTCTTTGTTTGAGAGATGAGTTAGTAATTGAGATAATTTCCACTGGCACGGGCGGTTGAGCAATTATGGATTTTAATTCGTTTGCAGTGATACTGAGGCGTCCCATAACCAAATGGTAGATGTTCAACAGGGGTGAGATGCACTTTAGCTTAGGCCAAAGAAAATAGCTCTCCAAAAATGAGGAAGATATTATGCAATCCATGTTTGACAATCATCATCAAGTACCGGGCCTGCTGGCGTATGTGATCATGTCTCTCCACAACTTGCGATGTCGTCAGTTATTTATCATTTCTGTTGTTGACCTTCTGCCAACCCATTCTCTTAAGCTGTCTGGTATCTTTTCTCTCTGCTTCCCTCTAAATCTTCGTCCCTCAATTTTTCCAGTTGTTACAATGTATTCCAGCTGTTCTCTTCTCATTACATGGCCAACAAATGATGATTATTTCTTCCTAATATTGAAAATTAGCTCTCTTTTTGCTTTTGCCTCTTTCAGAACATTTTCATTACTGTTCTTAGCTGTCCATGGTATTCTCAATATTCTTCTGTAAAACCACATTTCTACAGACTCGAGTGGTTTTCTTGTCTGTTGTCCTATTGTCCATGATTCACATCCTTATATTAAGACTGACACTACATAATATTTAAGAACTCTTTTTCTTGTTTCTATTTTCAAAAATGGATTGCATAGTATCTTCCTCATTTTTTGGAAAGCTGCTTTTGCCTCAGCCATTCTGCATTTCACCTCTCTTGTACATCATCCTTCTGAGGTTAACAAAGTTCCCAAATATTTAAATTCATTTACCTGTTTTAATATTGTTTTTGACAATAAAAACAAGAAAATGTAGTTCTTAAATGTTATGTACAACCAGTCTTAACATATGGATGTGAATCATTAGCAACAGAACAACAGAGAAGAAAATGCTGGACGGCTTGGAAAAATGACACTGTAGAAATTAGCAACAAAAGGGATTAATAGACAAAGTTGGACACACCGATGTGATTACATACGCCAGCAAGCATGGGCATCATCGTGATGATGATACGTTTCATCTCCATCTAGTACTTTGGAAATGCATGTTAATCGTGGGGTTACTTTAGCTTCAAGAATAAAACTCTCTAGGTCTAAGTGCCGAAAACTGTGTTTGACAGAGCTGTGTGCGTCTAAGTGCCGAAAACTGTCTTATTCAATAGAGAACCTAGGTCTATCTCAGTGTTAAATGCTCACATTTACGAAGATAGATGTATGTCTTGTCTCAATAGCAAACTGTATCTGTTCAAGATAGTACCGTATTCATGTCTTAACATGGAACTATATCTATTCAAGTCAGTACCGTATTCATGTCTTAGCATGGAACTATATCTATTGAAGACAGTACCGTATTCATGTCTTAGCATGGAACTATATCTATTCAAGACAGTACCGTATTCATGTCTTAACATGAAACTATATCTATTCAAGTCAGTACCGTATTCATGTCTTAACATGGAACTATATCTATTCAAGAAGGTACCGTATTCATGTCTTAACATGGAACTATATCTATTCAAGACATGACCGTATTCATGTCTTAGCATGGAACTATATCTGTTCAAGACAGTACCGTATTCATGTCTTAGCATGGAACTATATCTATTCAAGACAGTACCGTATTCATGTCTTACCATGGAACTATATCTATTCAAGACAGTACCGTATTCATATCTTAGCATGGAATTATATCTATTCAAGACAGTACCGTATTCATGTCTTAA
This sequence comes from Megaustenia siamemsis, assembly GCA_032433765.1. Classification (NCBI taxonomy): domain Eukaryota; kingdom Metazoa; phylum Mollusca; class Gastropoda; order Stylommatophora; family Ariophantidae; genus Megaustenia; species Megaustenia siamemsis. Next base: position 43,302,372 of record JAVIAB010000106.1, on the reverse strand, counting down.
CATGGAACTATATCTATTCAAGAAGGTACCGTATTCATGTCTTAACATGGAACTATATCTATTCAAGACATGACCGTATTCATGTCTTAGCATGGAACTATATCTGTTCAAGACAGTACCGTATTCATGTCTTAGCATGGAACTATATCTATTCAAGACAGTACCGTATTCATGTCTTAGCATGGAACTATATCTATTCAAGACAGTACCGTATTCATATCTTAGCATGGAATTATATCTATTCAAGACAGTACCGTATTCATGTCTTAGCATGGAACTATATCTATTCAAGACAGTACCGTATTCATGTCTTAGCATGGAACTATATCTATTCAAGGCAGTACCGTATTCATGTCCTAGCATGGAACTATATCTATTCAAGACAGTACCGTATTAATGTCTTAGCATGGAACTATATCTATTCAAGACAGTACCGTATTCATGTCTTAGCATGTAACTATATCTATTCAAGACAGTACCGTATTCATGTCTTAACATGGAACTATATCTATTCAAGACAGTACCGTATTCATGTCTTAGCATGGAACTATATCTATTCAAGACAGTACCGTATTCATGTCTTAGCATGGAACTATATCTATTCAAGACAGTACCGTATTCATGTCTTAACATGGAACTATATCTATTCAAGACAGTACTGTATTCATGTCTTAACATGGAACTATATCTATTCAAGAAGGTACCGTATTCATGTCTTAACATGGAACTATATCTATTCAAGACATGACCGTATTCATGTCTTAGCATGGAACTATATCTGTTCAAGACAGTACCGTATTCATGTCTTAGCATGGAACTATATCTATTCAAGACAGTACCGTATTCATGTCTTAGCATGGAACTATATCTATTCAAGACAGTACCGTATTCATATCTTAGCATGGAATTATATCTATTCAAGACAGTACCGTATTCATGTCTTAGCATGGAACTATATCTATTCAAGACAGTACCGTATTCATGTCTTAGCATGGAACTATATCTATTCAAGGCAGTACCGTATTCATGTCCTAGCATGGAACTATATCTATTCAAGACAGTACCGTATTAATGTCTTAGCATGGAACTATATCTATTCAAGACAGTACCGTATTCATGTCTTAACATGGAACTATATCTACTTAAGACAGTACCGTATTAATGTCTTAGCATTGAACTATATCTATTCAAGACAGTACCGTATTCATGTCTTAGCATGGAACTATATCTATTGAAGACAGTACCGTATTCATGTCTTAGCATGGAACTATATCTATTCAAGACCGTACCGTATTAATGTCTTAACATGAAACTATATCTATTCAAGTCAGTACCGTATTCATGTCTTAACATGGAACTATATCTATTCAAGACAGTACCATATTCATGTCTTAACATGGAACTATATCTATTCAAGACAGTACCGTATTCATGTCTTAGCATGGAACTATATCTGTTCAAGACAAAACCGTATTCATGTCTTAGAATGGAACTATATCTATTCAAGACAGTACCGTATTCATGTCTTAGCATGGAACTATATCTATTCAAGACAGTATCGTATTCATATCTTAGCATGGAATTATATCTATTCAAGACAGTACCGTATTCATGTCTTAGCATGGAACTATATCTATTCAAGACAGTACCGTATTCATGTCTTAGCATGGAACTATATCTATTCAAGGCAGTACCGTATTCATGTCTTAGCATGGAACTATATCTATTCAAGACCGTACCGTATTCATGTCTTAGCATGGAACTATATCTATTCAAGACAGTACCGTATTCATGTCTTAGCATGAAACTATATCTAATCAAGACAGTACCGTATTCATGTCTTAACATGGAACTATATCTATTCAAGACAGTACCGTATTCATGTCTTAACATGGAACTATATCTATTCAAGACAGTACCGTATTCATGTCTTAACATGGAACTATATTTATTCAAGACAGTACCGTATTCATGTTTTAGCATGGAACTATATCTATTCAAGACAGTACCGTATTCTTGTATAAACATGGAACTATATCTATTCAAGACAGTACCGTATTCATGTCTTAGCATGGAACTATATCTACTTAAGACAGTACCGTATTAATGTCTTAGCATGGAACTATATCTATTCAAGACAGTACCGTATTCATGTCTTAACATGGAACTATATCTACTTAAGACAGTACCGTATTCATGTCTTAACATGGAACTATATCTATTCAAGACAGTACCATATTAATGTCTTAGCATGGAACTATATCTATTGAAGACAGTACCGTATTCATGTGTTAACATGGAACTATATCTATTCAAGACAGTACCGTATTCATGTTTTAGCATGGAACTATATCTATTCAAGACAGTACCGTATTCTTGTCTAAACATGGAACTATATCTATTCAAGACAGTACCGTATTCATGTCTTAGCATGGAACTATATCTATTCAAGACAGTACCGTATTCATGTCTTAGCATGGAACTATATCTATTCAAGACAGTACTGTATTCATGTCTTAACATGGAACTATATCTATTCAAGACAGTACCATATTCATGTCTTAACATGGAACTATATCTATTCAAGACAGTACCGTATTCATGTTTTAGCATGGGACTATATCTATTCAAGACAGTACCGTATTCTTGTATAAACATGGAACTATATCTATTCAAGACAGTACCGTATTCATGTCTTAACATGGAACTATATCTACTTAAGACAGTACCGTATTAATGTCTTAGCATTGAACTATATCTATTCAAGACAGTACCGTATTCATGTCTTAGCATGGAACTATATCTATTGAAGACAGTACCGTATTCATGTCTTAGCATGGAACTATATCTATTCAAGACAGTACCGTATTCATGTATAAACATGGAACTATATCTATTCAAGACAGTACCGTATTCATGTCTTAGCATGGAACTATATCTACTTAAGAAAGTACCGTAGTAATGTCTTAGCATGGAACTATATCTATTCAAGACAGTACCGTATTCATGTCTTAACATGGAACTATATCTACTTAAGACAGTACCGTATTCATGTCTTAACATGGAACTATATCTATTCAAGACAGTACCATATTAATGTCTTAGCATGGAACTATATCTATTCAAGACAGTACCGTATTCATGTCTTAACATGGAACTATATCTATTCAAGACAGTACCGTATTCATGTTTTAGCATGGAACTATATCTATTCAAGACAGTACCGTATTCTTGTCTAAACATGGAACTATATCTATTCAAGACAGTACCGTATTCATGTCTTAGCATGGAACTATATCTATTCAAGACAGTACCGTATTCATGTCTTAGCATGGAACTATATCTATTCAAGACAGTACTGTATTCATGTCTTAACATGGAACTATATCTATTCAAGACAGTACCATATTCATGTCTTAACATGGAACTATATCTATTCAAGACAGTACCGTATTCATGTTTTAGCATGGGACTATATCTATTCAAGACAGTACCGTATTCTTGTATAAACATGGAACTATATCTATTCAAGACAGTACCGTATTCATGTCTTAACATGGAACTATATCTACTTAAGACAGTACCGTATTAATGTCTTAGCATTGAACTATATCTATTCAAGACAGTACCGTATTCATGTCTTAGCATGGAACTATATCTATTGAAGACAGTACCGTACTCATGTGTTAACATGGAACTATATCTATTCAAGACAGTACCGTATTCATGTCTTAACATGAAACTATATCTATTCAAGTCAGTACCGTATTCATGTCTTAACATGGAACTATATCTATTCAAGACAGTACCGTATTCATGTCTTAACATGGAACTATATCTATTCAAGACAGTACCGTATTCATGTCTTAGCATGGAACTATATCTGTTCAAGACAGTACCGTATTCATGTCTTAGCATGGAACTATATCTATTCAAGACAGTACCGTATTCATGTCTTAGCATGGAACTATATCTATTCAAGACAGTATCGTATTCATATATTAGCATGGAATTATATCTATTCAAGACAGTACCGTATTCATGTCTTAGCATGGAACTATATCTATTCAAGACAGTACCGTATTCATGTCTTAGCATGGAACTATATCTATTCAAGGCAGTACCGTATTCATGTCTTAGCATGGAACTATATCTATTCAAGACCGTACCGTATTCATGTCTTAGCATGGAACTATATCTATTCAAGACAGTACCGTATTCATGTCTTAGCATGAAACTATATCTAATCAAGACAGTACCGTATTCATGTCTTAACATGGAACTATATCTATTCAAGACAGTACCGTATTCATGTCTTAACATGGAACTATATCTATTCAAGACAGTACCGTATTCATGTCTTAACATGGAACTATATTTATTCAAGACAGTACCGTATTCATGTTTTAGCATGGAACTATATCTATTCAAGACAGTACCGTATTCTTGTATAAACATGGAATTATATCTATTCAAGACAGTACCGTATTCATGTCTTAGCATGGAACTATATCTACTTAAGACAGTACCGTATTAATGTCTTAGCATGGAACTATATCTATTCAAGACAGTACCGTATTCATGTCTTAACATGGAACTATATCTACTTAAGACAGTACCGTATTCATGTCTTAACATGGAACTATATCTATTCAAGACAGTACCATATTAATGTCTTAGCATGGAACTATATCTATTCAAGACATTACCGTATTCATGTCTTAACATGGAACTATATCTATTCAAGACAGTACCGTATTCATGTTTTAGCATGGAACTATATCTATTCAACACAGTACCGTATTCTTGTCTAAACATGGAACTATATCTATTCAAGACAGTACCGTATTCATGTCTTAGCATGGAACTATATCTATTCAAGACAGTACCGTATTCATGTCTTAGCATGGAACTATATCTATTCAAGACAGTAACGTATTCATGTCTTAGCATGGAACTGTATCTACTTAAGACAGCACCATATTAATGTCTCGGTAACGAATATTTCATGAGACTTTGGTCAAGTTCAAATTACGACCGTTAGAAAATATCGATCTTCTTGTTGCTCGTAAGAACATGGATCATTCTTAATGGGCATTGTTAGCATTGAATGTTATCTTTTGTTGTAACAAGATCGATTATTTTTGTTGCATTAATGAAAAACCGTCAGTTGCAAGTGTATGTTTGTTGAGCGTAACAGCTTTGTGCATATTTCATAGAATAACATATGTTTTAATCGATCAACGTGCTATATTAGAAATATGTATGTTAATATCGCAATTTAGCTCATGTAAATGCACATATAATGCCAGTATCAGTATTAGAAAAAAATTGTGTGTGAGAGAGAGAGAGAAAAGAGAGATGTGATTACTGACTGAACATATGAATTCTGTCCTTTTAAAAAAAAAAAAACGCCACTTTTTTTTACTCTAGCGATTCATATAAAATCTCTGACAGCGTACACACCCTGACGACTACACTGTGCATGCTACTGTGTCATACCAAGCCCTTACAAAACCTTCGGTACATCCTAAAATTGGAATAAACGGCATGGTGTTACACACGCACGCACGCGCGTACACACACTCCCACACCACGTGTACACATACACAAGGGGAAAATTACTATTTTAAAAAAATGGATTTTATGAGTAACTCTTTTTATTTGAGAATCTACAGAAATTGTGTCTTATTTGTCTACAAAGTTCTCCCGCGTCGCGACACACTGTATCCATTTGTCTTTAGTTTGAATAACTCTCGATCCTGACTCAATCAACCGAACCTTCTTTTTATAAAACAATAATTCTCCCCTGACTCTGTCAAACGAACCTTCATTTGGTCAAAGAATTAACAACTCTCTCCTGACCTCATTTCCTCAAACAATTAACAACTCTCTCCTGACCTCATTTCCTCAAACAATTAACAACTCTCTCCTGACCTCATTTCCTCAAACAATTAACAACTCTCTCCTGACCTCATTTCCTCAAAGAATTAACAACTCTCTCCTGACCTCATTTCCTCAAAAAATTAACAACTCTCTCCTGACCTCATTTCCTCAAACAATTAACAACTCTCTCCTGACCTCATTTCCTCAAAGAATTAACAACTCTCTCCTGACCTCATTTCCTCAAACAATTAACAACTCTCTCCTGACCTCATTTCCTCAAACAATTAACAACTCTTTCCTGACCTCATTTCCTAAAACAATTAACGATCTTCGTAACCCAAGATAAAGTATTGCTAAGATCTTTGTAACCCCAATATTAGATATTGCTAAGATCTTCGTAACAACAGTATGAGGTATTTCTAATATCTTCTATCTATTATCCTTTCGAGCCGAAGACGGCACATAGGGCAGAACCACAATCTTAAAACAGAAACCTTGAGTGCCAAAATGGCACATATTGCAGAGATTACTGCTTCCAAAATCTATGGCTCTGTTTCCATAACAATACTTTACAATGACAGCTTGTCAAGCCATCGATCAACCTCCTTAGTCGCCTCTTACGACATGCCTGGAAGGTCACAGTGTCACTATTCTTTACTCCCTCATAATGAGGCCCCGGTAACATACGGGGATATCTTGGTAATCCCAATATGAGTTATTTCTAAGATCTTCATAACCCCAATATGAGGTATTGCTAAGATCTTCATAACTCCAATATGAGGTATTGCTAAGATCTTCATAACCACAATATGAGGTATTGCTAAGATCTTCATAGCATCAATATGAGGTATTGCTAAGATCTTCATAACCACAATATGAGGTATTGCTAAGATCTTCATAACCCCAATATGAGGTATTGCTAAGATCTTCATTACCACAATATGAGGTATTGCTAAGGAGCCATTTTGGTCATGAAATAAGATAATTTTTTTTGTCTCTGTGCACACATGTCAATGCACTTTATAGTGGAATTCCTGTTATTTAATGACTGCCCCTCAATAGATACCAACCCTGCAGCTCTAAGACAAAAGTCTCGACGTTTTTATAGCGGTCAGGTACTTGTAGCAGCGACCTGGAGTACTACCACGACAAGCAACTCGCCAAACGACAGGAAAGTATATCCGTCCAACTGCAGCGACAGTCTCACTCATTGGTGGAGGCGCCTTCAAGTGGCATCGCTGATAGACTGTTCATTTCCTTGAGAGATTCAGAGTGGAGCATTGATTGACAAGATGGAGTTATGGCCAGGCGTAATGACGGGGGTCATAAATTGAATGACTGCAGGATGGTACTTGGGCGTTGTTAATATATGGTAATGAGCATACATTTATGCAAGGATGTGGTAAAATTTATGTTCAATGGGATTTTGTAAATGAAAATGTGAGAGGGCGAAAGTTCAGTTTTATGTATAATTACACACACACACACAAATGAACACAGACCTTCACAACCGATAAACATAAATGTAAAGATTAAAAAATAACGCCAATCGCAACTCGTAGCGTTAGTAGCGTTAGTAGCGTTATTGTAGCGTTATTATAGCGTTAGTGCCTTATTTGTCCTAACCATTTGTGCGATCTAGCGCCAAGCCATCTATCCTTCCTATAAAAGTTTGCGGTACTTGCTTTAAGAGGCTGGGTGAACAAAGAGGATATGTCGGTCCGAAAATATCCGTTACGTTTTGGTGGATGAACCCGGTTAGCTTAAAGAATAGACAATCGCACTAGCTACTTCTTCTATATGCCGAGAGTTGAACCCTCTTCATGTCTTCTTTCGTCTTCCTCTTTTCTCTTTCACTGATACCTAAAAGGTGTCGTGGTTTATATCATTTGTCGTTCTTGAGCTGCTCGAATTGTCTGAATTAGTGATTTTCCTTTGTTGTTACATGTCTCTGTCACTGCATCTATCCATCTTCTTCTAGGTCTTCCTCTTGGTCTTTTCCCATGCATTCTCGAAAAGAACGCCCTTGATGGTGATTGGTGCGGATTCATTCTGACCAGGTGACCAAACCATTTAAGTTGTTGTTGTTTTATATCTTCTTGGCAGGGTTTTGTTCCACTATTTTTCTTATGGTTTCATTTGATATTCTATCTCTTCTTGTGTTATTTGTTACTTTTCTCAACCATCGCATCTCACATGTATTGATCTTTCTTAATGTGATTTAGAAAGGGTCCATGTTTGACTTTCATAGCACAAAGTTGGTATGAAAATGCTATTTATCATTTGTTGTTTAGCTGGCATAGAAATGTTTGGATGTCTTAGCAATGGTGAAAGCTGGTATGTGACAGTATGTGACATATCTTCCATCAAAGACATTAATGTGAGTGGACCACGCACACTGTGGCGAACATCAACAGAATAAAGTGAGTGGACCACGCACACTGTGGCGAACATCAACAGAATAAAGTCAGTGGACCACGCACACTGTGGCGAACATCAACAGAATAAAGTCAGTGGACCACGCACACTGTGGCGAACATCAACAGAATAAAGTCAGTGGACCACGCACACTGTGGCGAACATCAACAGAATAAAGTCAGTGGACCACGCACACTGTGGTGGACATCAACAGAATAAAGTCAGTGGACCACGCACGCTGTGGCGACATCAACAGAATAAAGTCAGTGGACCACGCCAGCTGTGGCGAACATCAACAGAATAAAGTCAGTGGACCACGCGAGCTGTGGCGACATGAGCAGAATAAAGTCAGTGGACCACGCCAGCTGTGGTGAACATCAACAGAATAAAGTCAATGGACCACGCACGCTGTGGCGAACATCAACAGAATAAAGTCAATGGACCACGCACGCTGTGGCGAACATCAACACAATAAAGTCAATGGACCACGCACGCTGTGGCGAACATCAACAGAATAAAGTCAATGGACCACGCACGCTGTGGCGAACATCAACACAATAAAGTGAGTGGACCACGCTCACTGTGGCGAACATCAATACAATTCCTCTACATCACACAACAGTGACTGTCCTACATTAGACCCCACGTTATGGCTCAGTCATTGTGCTTATAGATATACAGATTAAATGGTCATTGTATGGGACTACTCCTGGATGTAGGTACTAAACGTACCAACGACTCAACCTCAGACTAACTTTGTACTACATCAATAAAAGTTCACTTGTTTCTACATAAATAAAAGTTTCACTTGGTTCTACATAATAAAAGTTCACTTGTTTCTACATAAATAATTGTTCACTTGGTTCTACATAATAAAAGTTCACTTGTTTGTACATAAATAATTGTTCACTTGGTTCTACATAATAAAAGTTCACTTGTTTGTACATAAATAATTGTTCACTTGGTTCTACATAATAAAAGTTCACTTGTTTGTACATAAATAAAAGTTCTCTTATTTCTACATAAATAAATGTTCACTTGTTTCTACATAAATAAATGTTCACTTGTTTCTACATAAATACATGTTCACTTGTTTCTACATAAATAAAAGTTAACTTGTTTCTACATAAATAAATGTTCACTTGTTTCTACATAAATAAATGTTCACTTGTTTCTACATAAATAAATGTTCACTTGTTTCTACATAAATAAATGTTCACTTGTTTCTACATAAATAAATGTTCACTTGTTTCTACATAAATAAAAGTTCACTTGTTTCTACATAAATAAATGTTCACTTGTTTCTACATAAATAAATGTTCACTTGTTTCTACATAAATAAATGTTCACTTGTTTCTACATAAATAAAAGTTCACTTGTTTCTACATAAATAAAAGTTAACTTGTTTCTACATAAATAAATGTTCACTTGTTTCTACATAAATAAATGTTCACTTGTTTCTACATAAATACATGTTCACTTGTTTCTACATAAATACATGTTCACTTGTTTCTACATAAATACATGTTCACTCGTTTATACATAAATAAAAGTTCACTTGTTTCTACATAAATAAAAATTCACTTGTTTCAACATAAATAAAAGTTCACTTGTTTCTACATAAATATCAAGGCTTTAATTCATGTCTTGATGAACACGAAGTTCATGGTTTCTCATTTCGTTGTTTTTCACAGCCGTTTTTCATATTTTATAGACTGTTATATTTTATTTCAACATTCATGGCAATGAAAAATAGATTGTAGTTCTGAATGTCAGAACTTATAATGGGAGCATAGAGAATGTGAGCAATAGACTGTAGTTTTGTAAGCCAGAACTTGTAATGGGAGCATAGAGAATGTGAGCAATAGACTATAGTTCTGCAAGTCAGAACTTGTAATGGGAGCATTGAGAATGTGAGCAATAGACTGTAGTTCTGTAAGTCAGAACGTGTAATGGGAGCATAGAGAATGTGAGCAATAGACTGTAGTTCTGTAAGTCAGAACGTGTAATGGGAGCATAGAGAATGTGAGCAATAGACTGTAGTTCTGTAAGTCAGAACGTGTAATGGGAGCATAGAGAATGTGAGCAATAGACAGTAGTTCTGTAAGTCAGAACGTGTAATGGGAGCATAGAGAATGTGAGCAATAGACTGTAGTTCTGTAAGTCAGAACTTGTAATGGGAGCATAGAGAATGTGAGCAGTAGACTATAGTTCTGCAAGTCAGAACGTGTAATGGGAGCATTGAGAATGTGAGCAATAGACTATAGTTCTGTAAGTCAGAACGTGTAATGGGAGCATAGAGAATGTGAGCAATAGACTGTAGTTCTGTAAGTCAGAACTTGTAATGGGAGCATAGAGAATGTGAGCAATAGACTGTAGTTCTGTAGTGACAGCACATTTAAGCGAAGGTTACTGTATGAACACAAGTCTGACGTCACGTAATGACTGACCCTTTGTTGAGTACACCAACACTGCAATCGAATTTGATTTAAAAGTTTACATTGTTGCAGCAAAGGTAGGAGAAGCAACTGGAATAGCTAGAAAGCTGTTTAGACAAACAATAATAGGGTTCGCTATCTCTGACCATTATTGAGATTTCTTCTGATTATTAAGGATTTCGATTCTGATTTCTTATTCGTTCCGGTTGAAGACTTTTTCGTTGAAACGTTAGTTCTTTATTGTTGGCACAGCTGGAACATCGCCATTTTGGTCCTGTTATTGTTTCTCAGCTTTTCACTGGCCTCACGTTGTTTTTTCAAGCTTTTTTCTATTTGATTCCACCAGACAATGTCAGTCTTCGCTGTCCAACTTTCCGATATGCTTCAATTCTGCTGCAATCACATTCTTAAGCTCCGGCAGATATCGTTCCATGTCTTGTTCTGTACCGTTCCATGTTTTGTCCTGTATCTTGCCATGTGCTATCCTGTATTTTACCATATCCTGTCCTGCACCTTACCATACCTTGTCATTTTAATTTATCATATCTTGTCCTAGATCTGACCATGTCTTTTCCTGTATCTTACCATATCTTTTCCTGTACCTTACCATATCTTTTCCTGTATCTTACCACATCTTGTCCTGAATCGTACCACATCTTGTCCTGTATCCTACCACATCTTGTCCTGTATCCTACCACATCTTGTCCTGTATCCTACCACATCTTGTCCTGTATCCTACCACATCTTGTCCTGTATCCTACCACATCTTGTCCTGTATCCTACCACATCTTGTCCTGTATCCTACCACATCTTGTCCTGTATCCTACCACATCTTGTCGTGTATCGTCCCTTTTGTTGTTTTGTGTCGTGATCCGTTCTGTCATGTTGATCTGAGCACACAAAAAAAAAAAAAAAAAACACCTTGAGCGAAATGTTACATTATATTAATTTTTTTTTTCTGTTTTTTTTTTAACCATCGGTATTATTTGTGGATTAATGATCAGCACAACGCCATTTCCGTGATTCTTTTCAAGAATAAAAAATAATGTTGCAAAGAAATCTTGAAATTCTTTACGGCAGAGTGAACCTAAAAACTGTCGATAACCATCGAGCTGCTGTGTCCAGCTTAAAATATGAGCAGCATGGACAAGTGAAAGATGGAAGAGCTAGATCGAGAAAATGATGAAACAGCAGCCGTCACGATGAGCAGATGCAGGAGACACTCTCAAGGAAGAACATTGACACGAACACTCTAGCTTCCCCTCGACGCTGAAAGGTAACAGAGATGGGGAAAGTAAAGAAACGGCATCAAATCAGAGATGAGACAGCCCATGTTTTAATTCCATATGGTTGGATCATGTCAAATGAGAGATGAGACAGCCCATGTTTTAATTCCATATGGTTGGATCATGTCAAATGAGAGATGAGACAGCCCATGTTTTAATTCCATATGGTTGGATCATGTCAAATGAGAGATGAGACAGCCCATGTTGTAATTCCATATGGTTGGATCATGTCAAATGAGAGATGAGACAGCCCATGTTTTAATTTCATATGGTTGGACCATGTCGAATTAGGTGAAGTGGTTGGGGACTTAACATCGCGAAGCTAAATTATTTCTGCTGAAGATATGGGGTCGCGGGAAAGGGGGGGGGGTGTCCGCATTGCCTGACATTGTTAAATTATATCAACTGACGTGACGGGGTTCGTACTTTAACCTCACATCGTTAAATTATATCAACTGACGTGACGGGATTCGTATTTTAACCTGACATTGTTAAATTATATCAACTGACGTGACGGGATTCGTATTTTAACCTGACATTGTTAAATTATATCAACTGACGTGACGGGGTTCGTATTTTAACCTGACATCGTTAAATTATATCAACTGACGTGACGGGGTTCGTATTTTAACCTGACATCGTTAAATTATATCAACTGACGTGACGGGGTTCGTATTTTAACCTGGCATCGTTAAATTATATCAACTGACGTGACGGGGTTCGTATTTTAACCTGACATCGTTAAATTATATCAACTGACGTGACGTGGTTCGTATTTTAACCTGACATTGTTAAATTATATCAACTGACGTGACGGGGTTCATATTTTAACCTGACATCGTTAAATTATATCAACTGACGTGACGGGGTTCGTATTTTAACCTGACAGCGTTAAATTACAACGATTTAGAGATGGTGTTTTTTTTCCTCGAATTCTGCTCTTCAGGTATTCGCGCTTACAACATAAATCCCAAAACTCCAACATTTTGCAGCCAACCTGATGTATAGACTGAGAATAATGCTGCACCATGTATCTGACGGGACAATCCACACTACCGACCTGTGTCTAGATTCGCTGTCAGGGACACTTCATATCTAACAAATGGCCTACTCCTGTCAGATTTACAACAGACAAGGTCGTGTCAAGGACTTGGAATTACCTATTTCCTTACTCTGTGAACTGAACTAGCCCAACAGTTGACTTGCTTCTTCTAGTGGAGCGTTTCTAAACATAGACCCCAGAAATATCCTGTTAGGTGTTACCATAATAAATAACGTACATACATGAACAAACAACATACAGGAACTAATAAAAAGCGTAGAGTTTGTGAGCAAAATGTGATCGATAATACCAAGATTTGGTAGGTGCGGTAATAAAGGAAGCGAAATTCAGTTGAGGAAAGTCGGGATAATAACATTTCAGGCGCGTCAGAAAGTGTGTATCTTGATACCTTCGTCCTACTTTGTCCTTTAAAGAGTGTTTCTTTCACTTGATTTCATTGCCCGTTTCATCTCTGTAGTGTTTGTCTGTATATTCATATGTTTATCTTAATTGTTCTGTAAAGTGTCTCTCCATCCTTTGACATAGTCGTCATGTGTTGTCCCTAAAGTGGTTGTCTGTCTACTTATATTTTTGTCTCATTTGTTATTTAAATTGTTTGTCTGTCATTGTAAATCCGTGTCATATTTTGTCATCTAAAGTGGTTCTCTCTTTTGATTTTTTTGTCACTTTTTTATCAAAACATCTTTTTTATCAAAACATCTTTTTTATCAAAACATCATTGCCAGCACAACTGAAATGGACAGTTATCAATATCTACCTTTACTGGAGATCTCTGTTTGGTGCAGAATCACAAACGCTAAATAGAAAAACGGGAAATCACAAATGATCAAAAGAAAAACGGAAACACACACGCTAAATAGGAGAACGGGAAATCACAAACGCTAAATAAAAAACGGGAAATCACAAACGCTAAATAGGAGAACGGGAAATCATGAACGCTAAATAGAAAAACGGGAAATCACAAACGCTAAATAGGAGAACGGGAAATCATAAACGCTAAATAAAAAACGGGAAATCACAAAAGCTAAATAGGAGAATGGGAAATAACAAACGCCAAATAGGAGAACGGGAAATTACAAACGCTAAATGGAAAAACGATAAATCAAAAACGCTAAATAGAAAAACGATAAATCAAAAACTATAAAAAACGGAAATCATAACGCTAAATAGAAAAACGGGAAATCACAAACGCTAAATTAAAAACGGGAAAAATAACGCTAAATAGGAGAACGGGAAATCACAAACGCTGAATAGAAAAACGGGAAATCACAAACGCTAAATATGAGAACGGGAAATCACAAACGCTAAATAGAAAAACGAGAAATCACAAACGCTAAATAGGAGAACGGGAAATCATAAACGCTAAATAGAAAAACGGGAAATCACACACGCTAAATAGAAAAATGGGAAATCACACACGCTAAATAGAAAAAAAGGGAAATCACAAACGCTAAATAGAAAAACGATAAATCAAAAACTCTAAATAGAAAAACGGAAAATCATAACGCTAAATAGAAAAACGGGAAATCACAAACGTTAAAAAGAAAAACGGGAAATCACAAACGCTATATAGAAAAGCGGGAAATCAGAAACGCTAAATAGAAAAACGGAAAATCACAAACGCTAAATAGAAAAACGAGAAATCACAAACGCTAAAAGGAAAAACGGGAAATAACAAACGCTAAATAGAAAAACGGGAAATCACAAACACTAAATCAAATAACGGGAAATCACAAACGATAAATAGAAAAACGGAAAATCACAAACGCTAAATAGAAAAACGGGAAATCACAACACGCTAAATAGAAAAACGGGAAATCACAAACGCTAAAAAGAAAACGGTAAATCACAAACGCTAAATAGAAAAACGGGAAATCACAAACGCTAAATTGAAAAACGGGAAAAAATAAACGCTAAATAGGAGAACGGGAAATCACAAACGCTGAATAGAACAACGGGAAATCACAAACGCTAAATATGAGAACGGGAAATCACAAACGCTAAATAGAAAAACGGGAAATCACAAACGCTAAATAGGAGAACGGGAAATCATAAACGCTAAGTAGAAAACGGGAAATCACACACGCTAAATAGAAAAATGGGAAATCACAAACGCTAAAAGGAAAAACGGGAAATAACAAACGCTAAATAGAAAAACGGGAAATCACAAACACTAAATCAAATAACGGGAAATCACAAACGTTAAATAGAAAAACGGATAATCACAAACGCTAAATAGAAAAACGGGAAATCACAACACGCTAAATAGAAAAACGGGAAATCACAAACGCTAAATAGAAAAACGATAAATCAAAATTTCTAAATAGAAAAACGGAAAATCATAACGCTAAAAAGAAAAACGGGAAATCACAAACGTTAAAAAGAAAAACGGGAAATCACAAACGCTAAATAGAAAAACGGAAAATCACAAACGCTAAATAGAAAAACGGAAAATCACAAACGCTAAAAGGAAAAACGGGAAATCACAAACGCTAAATAGAAAAACGGGAAATCACAAACACTAAATCAAATAACGGGAAATCACAAACGTTAAATAGAAAAACGGAAAATCACAAACGCTAAATAGAAAAACGGGAAATCACAACACGCTAAATAGAAAAACGGGAAATCACAAACGCTAAATAGAAAACGGTACATCACAAACGCTAAATAGAAAAACGGGAAATCACAAACACTAAATAGAAAAACGGGAAATCACACACGCTAAATAGAAAAACGGGAAATCAAACACGCTAAATAGAAAAACGGGAAATCACAAACGCTAAATAGAAAACGGTAAATCACAAACGCTAAATTGAAAAACGGGATATCGCAAACGCTAAATTGAAAAACGGGAAAAAATAAACGCTAAATAGGAGAACGGGAAATCACAAACGCTGAATAGAAAAACGGGAAATCACAAACGCTAAATATGAGAACGGGAAATCACAAACGCTAAATAGAAAAACGGGAAATCACAAACGCTAAATAGAAAAACAGGAAATCACAAACGCTAAATAGAAAAATGGTAAATCACAAACGCTAAAAAGAAAAACGGGAAATCACAAACGCTAAATATAAAAACGGGAAATCACAAACGCTAAATAGAAAAACGGAAAATCACAAACGCTAAATAGAAAAACGGGAAATCACAACACGCTAAATAGAAAAACGGGAAATCACAAACGCTAAATAGAAAACGGTAAATCACAAACGCTAAATAGAAAAACGGGAAATCACAAACACTAAATAGAAAAACGGGAAATCACACACGCTAAATAGAAAAACGGGAAATCAAACACGCTAAATAGAAAAACGGGAAATCACAACACGCTAAATAGAAAAACGGGAAATCACAAACGCTAAATAGGAAACGGTAAATCACAAACGCTAAATAGAAAAACGGGAAATCACAAACGCTAAATTGAAAAACGGGAAAAAATAAACGCTAAATAGGAGAACGGGAAATCACAAACGCTGAATAGAAAAACGGGAAATCACAAACGCTAAAAAGAAAACGGGAAATCACAAACGCTAAATAGAAAAACGGGAAATCACAACACGCTAAATAGAAAAACGGGAAATCACAAACGCTAAATAGAAAACGGTAAATCACAAACGCTAAATAGAAAACGGGAAATCACAAACACTAAATAGAAAACGGGAAATTACACACGCTAAATAGAAAAACGGGAAATCAAACACGCTAAATAGAAAAACGGGAAATCACAAACGCTAAATAGAAAAAACGGGAAATCACAAACGCTAAATAGAAAACGGTAAATCACAAACGCTAAATAGAAAAACGGGAAATCACAAACACTAAATAGAAAAACGGGAAATCACACACGCTAAATAGAACAACGGGAAATCAAACACGCTAAATAGAAATACGGGAAATCACAAACGCTAAATAGAAAAACGGGAAATCACAAACGCTAAATAGAAAAACAGGAAATCACAAACGCTAAATAGAAAAATGGGAAATCACAAACGCTAAAAAGAAAAACGGGAAATCACAAACTAAATAGGAGAACGGGCAAAATAAATGGAAGCACTCAAAGTTTTTTTTGTTTACGTTTGCCAGCTTTGACCTCTGGCGATGTCCATAGAGACTAGGAATCCGGTTTTCCCTGGCAGCCGTGTGCACAGGCGTCCCTCGTCGTACAGGCAGGTAACTCCGTCTTCGGAGGTACTCACATTTTGTCCGTAGATGAGTAATTGACGTCTCAAGCCGAGCCTCGCTACTGAGACCAGGGGTGGTTGCCGCAGAGAGAGAATCATAAATAAGAATCTAAAACCGGTTCAGCCGGGATTTGAACTCACAACCTCTCTGTAGGGAGGCCGGCGTCTTACCTCGAGACCAACCAGTCCCCCGCTCAAAGTTTACGGAACTGGTTAGATATAGAAGTAAATAAATAATGAAGACTTGAAACAGCAGAAAATGAAGATAGAAATATGGAACACATTTCGAACAAGATAAGTGACTTATTGGCACATTTAAGGGACACAGTAACATACTGAAAGTCATCTTGGAAGGACAAGTATTGAGCATAATATGGTAAGATAAACGAGATAGAAACATCCCAAGAATAAAGTGGATTGACAGCATCAAGAGATAGGAGACTGAAACTGTTCATTGAATCTAGCAATAGGGGGAAATGGAATTTCGTGATAACCAGCCTTGCATGGGAAGTTGTCGGCACAAGATGATGATCTCTGCCATAATCTTTCAGGGTCAACAAATGACTATCCAATAAAATAAAAAAATATTTAGCGCTGAAGAAGTCACAAAATAATGCTTTCTTTATTTATTAATTGTTATTTATGACTTCTCTGGACATGTTTACGCTTGCTTTACCTCACGTTAAGGCCACGCATTTACATGAACCTTAAGCTATATTTACGCCATAATTACTCTAATATCGCAATACATTCGCATGTGACCACAAATACTAGACATTAATGACATGCACGCGCTAGTTAGCTCCACCACGTTAATGTTCTGAAACTCATTTCGTGGCGATAATGAAATGAGAACACATGAATCATGGCGGCGAGCAATAAAATATCGCAGTTATGGAGGCTCTACGCCACACTAGATAAACGGAACAAAATTGTGGAAACAAATGGCCAGCGGATAAATGGCTGTGTTTACACTTTATGTGCGATAAGAAGGTTTGTTTAAATGTGAATCGTGGTTGATTCAACTGTAAATATATGGCTGTTTAAATATAGACCGTAGTTGATTTAATTATAAATGTATAGTTGCTTAAAAATAGACCTTAGCTGATTCAAATATAAATTGCCAGTCATAAACATATTTTTTTAAACTGGACAGAGAAACCATCATCATTACTGAGCTCATGAGAGGCCGTCATGTGAGTGTAATCCTTGCGATCACATGGAACAGCTGCCTTGTATTGTTTACAGACAAAAATAGACTGGACGCCATGACTGGCACGCAATGCCAGGTTTTAAGATCTTCAGTGCCAAGATTGGATGGTAATTTAAGACAACCATTGCCAGATTGTGGAATTAGGTCGGAATGGAGCATCCATCACGAGGATGCAGAGCCTACGTAGAAGACTCTGGCAGGAGAAGATAATCGAATGGTTTATGCTAGTGTTTTCGTTAATAGAACGATTGCTGCACGAGTTATTGTCCATGTATCTCGAGATGTGGCTACACTTGTTTTACAAAAAGGGGGGGGGGGGGGGGGTAATGCAGGTTCGGTGAATTAGGGAATAACGAAACATCCTGTTTGAAATGAGATAAATGTGGGAATTGGGCAGAGAGGTAAACAAGCTTTCAATCAACCAATCAAGTACCGGTCCTGTTGGTGTAGGTGATCATATCTCTTCACAACTTTCGATCTCGACAGTTATTTAAGATTTATGTTCTTACCCTTCTGCCAAACAATTCTCTTAAGCTGTCTGTTATCTTTACTTCCCTCTATCTCTTCGTCCCTCAATTTTCCCAGTTGTTACAATATACTCCAGCTGTTTTCTTCTCATTACATGGCCAAAAATGATGATTGTTTCTTCCTAATATTGGAAATTAGCTCTCTTTTTACTTTGGCCTCTTTCATTACTCTATTAGCTGTCAGTGGTATTCTCGACATTCTACTGTAAAACGACATTTCTACAGACTCCAATGATTTTCTTGTATATTGTCCTATTGTCCATGATTCACATCCATAAAACAAGCTTTAGCCAATCAAAATTGTGGTAAGCATTTGTTGTTTGCTGTCTGGAGAAACGTGCGATCCCAATCCAAAACTTTGACAAAAGAAAACATTGGATAGGAGGACAAAAGAAAACATTGGATAGGAGGACAAAAGAAAACATTGGATAGGAGGACAAAACATTGTCAGATAGATCGGACAACATGGAGCGTGCTACCGAAGTTTGGTGGGGGAAGAACTGTGGGTGTGTGCAATAAAACATATGACCATGCGGTGCCACAGCAAAGCTCATCTAGGTAATGATAGCTCATCTAGATACAGAAATTATGTTATCAGAATAGTTACACAAATTGTCATGTAGATAAGTTGATGCACACATTGTTATGTAGATAGAGTTGGGTACACACGTTATTATGTAGATAGAGTTTGGTAATTTGGTTATGGAAGGCCCCGGTATCACTGCAAACGAATTAAAATCCATAATTGTTCAACCGCCCGTGCCAGTGGAATCATCCGAATTACTAACTCATCCCCAAACAAAGAAAGGTAACTGTAGTCCCCATCACAGCAGTCTCAGTACACGCCAAAAGACATTAGGCGAAAGCGCACAGGATGTAAACACAGCCAACTGTTCCCTGTCATACGATATCATCATTCATCGTAAACAATTGGATTATCGGAACATGGTCAAAACGGATGAAACACACAGCTCACGGTGTGCACAGAGCACCTAACTCAGTAGCTCCTGCAACAAGCCAGACTTGGAATATGAGGAAACTGCAACCAGGAACACTTTTCAGACATAGCCTTCAATGGTTCCTGCCGCCTATCCACCATATTGACCGGAAGTTCACGTCCTCCTGAAAATGATGATCGTCATATTGTTATGTAGATAAAGTTGATACACACTTTGTTATGTAGATAGAGTTGGGTACACACGTTAGTAGTAGTAGGATGCGCACGTTATGATCGGACTTGTTTAGTTGACCAAAGAGTAGGGTATACCCTACGAAGTCCAGTACCCTTCAAGTACAAGAGTTATATAGAGACTGCGCCAAGCTGCGCCAAGCTGCACCAAGCTGCGCCAAGCCAGAGTGATGTCATGATATATATGTATAGTCCATGAATAGGGGTTGTATAGTGCATGAAGGGGCGAGTCATGTATTGGACATCAGTTTTTCCCGCCAAAGTGACTTCCAATAGGAGCTAGTGTGTGTGTGTGTTGTCCGGCTATAGACCACGCCCACTCCGGAAGTGAAACTACCATATTAGGGAGTAGTGATACGTTAGTTATTTCATAGTTATGGTGAGTATATATACATATAATAGTAATAAGTTAATAGTTATTATATCTACGTTGACGTAAATGGGCCCCGTATTTAAGATATGGACCATAAGTAGGTATATATACATACATATATATTGGCAAATCTTGCTGGCGGTATTAACGAACAGTCATTTTCTCCTACCGTGGCAGCTCAATATCTCCCACCGTTGCCGCTCTCGCGTGAGTTTATTGATTATTGTCTCCAGCGAGCGCGGAACGGCAACAAGTGTAAACTAATGAGCGATCTGTCTCGGTACGCGGTTAGCAGACAATAAGACATAGGTTAATAACAATACTTATGGTCTCGATACGCGTATAGTGTTATCAAATAAGGCTCGTAAGTTATAAAATAACGACATACATCTACCTCGCGACAGTCGTAGGTATGGATCCAACCTGGAATCATCCGTTTACGGCGCTAGTCGCAGGACCGACGGGATGCGGAAAAAGTGTGTTTGTTAGGCGCTTTATCGATCACGTGTCAGAAATGATCAGACCCGCTCCGGAGGAAATAATCTACTGTTACGGCGAGTGGCAATCGATGTACGATACGATGAAGGGTGTTCAGTTTAACGAAGGGCTACCCGACATGGACCAATGGCGAGGAGATAGGACACGTCTGTTGGTCATAGACGATCTGATGAACGAAACCGACGATAGGGTCACGAAACTATTTACCAAGGGAAGTCATCATAGAAATATAAGCGTCGTGTATATAGTACAGAATCTCTTTAACAAAAACAAGGAACAGCGGACGATAAGTCTCAACAGTCATTACATAGTTATGTTTAAAAACCCGAGAGACGGGTCTCAGATTACGAATCTGGCCAAACAAATGTACCCGGGGCGCGTGTCGTACGTGCAAGAAAGTTTTAAAGACGCGACATCGGCTCCACACGGGTATTTATTAATTGACCTTCGGCAAGAGACGCCGGATCATCTAAGGCTGCGCCCAAATATTTTTCCTAAAGAACAGCAGGTAGTCTACATCCCAAAGTAAGGAACATGGGCGAATCGGTCAAAAGACACGGAGAGATGTTGCGTTTTCTGTGCTCGGCTAAACCACCAGTTGTAAAGGCCGCGATGAAAACAGCGTCGCCTGATCTCATAAGAACCCTGTGCGAATGCTGCCACAACGTGTTAAAAGGTAACGTTCGGCTCACGCCGGCTCAGAAGAGACGGTTGCAGCGCCATAAACACGACCTGAGGATTCTCGCACGAAAAAAGACGACCGTGAAAAAGAGAAAACAGATTCTACAAAAGGGTGGTTTTATCGGCGCTCTGATTAAACCAGTTCTGGGTATCCTGAGCGGTGTTCTGGGCATGTGAACGATGGCCAAGAAAATGATTTTGATAGATCCTCGACTGGTAGAGTCTGTAAATCACCACCAAATCGCGTATACGCCACCCGAGTCACTAAAAGACACCCTAGGAGATCTGGATACGCAAATGCAACGAGTCCTGGAAAGAGAGGACATGTCACCACGCGACAAAGCCAGACTGTATCAGCAGACATTGCAACGGTATCTGCAACGTCTCGATCAGTACAGACACAAACCTCTAGGCGTAGTGGACATTAAACAGGCACCCCCATCCCCCGACGCGATTACAACACCACCAACCGCGGTACTTAAAGACGAAGTCGACGAAAAAATTCCTCAGTCAGCGCCAAGCGCGCCTAGGTCGAAAACGAAAGCGGTCACTCACAAAGAAGTTGTGGGCAAGTACAGGCTCAGGAAAAGAAGAAAAAGTAAAATTCCAAAACCAAACTGGGAGTCATGGCCAAACGAGTAGATAAGATTTTAAGAAGCCGTTACTACGATCCGAATCGACCGGGTGCCTACGGGGGTGTGGGTGGTTTACAGCGTAGTACAAAACTAAGCTCTGCAAAAATTAAAGAATGGCTGAGTCTACAGGATGCTTATACGCTACACAAACCCGTTGTTAGAAAATTTAAGAGACGACCCATCATCGTGGGTGGTATGAATCAGCAGTTCCAGGCTGATCTGATCGATCTGAGACAATTAAGAAGATACAACGACGCGTTCTCGTATCTCGTTACGTGTATCGACGTTTTTGCGAAGTATGCTTGGGCAGTTCCGATACGGTCGAAAACCGCAAAAAATCTAGTGGAGGCCGTGAGCGAAATATTTGCCGAGCGCAAACCGATACATCTTCAAACGGACAAAGGATCCGAATTCGTCAACAAAACTTTCCTAAAGTTTCTCAAGGAAAATGGAGTCCATTTCTTCACTACGGAGAACGAGGATATAAAGGCAGCGATCGTAGAACGATTTAACCGAACGTTAAAAGAGAAAATGTGGAAATTTTTTACGAAAACGAACAAATTGAGATATGTGGATGCGTTACCCGCCCTACTCAGAAACTACAATAATTCGTATCACAGGAGCATTAAAATGGCGCCGGTCCACGTAAATTCGGCCAATCAAGAACACGTCTGGAATACGTTGTATAATAAACTATCGGGGAGAGACAATAGGCAGTCAGTGGCGATCAATAACCGTTATAAAGAAGGTGATCGAGTTAGGATAGCTCAAGCCAGAGCTAATTTCAAAAGGGGTATACACCATCGTGGACGGAAGAACTGTTTACAATCAGTCGTGTAAACAAAAACACTAACCCGGTAACCTACGTTGTGAAAGATGATTCTGGTGAAGAGTTGAAAGGGTCGTTTTATACAGAAGAGCTTCAGAAAGTCGGCGAAAAACGGGTGTATCGAATAGAAAACATCTTAGAAGAGAGGAAAGTTGATGGAAAAAAACAGTACTTAGTCAAATGGTACGCTTACAGCTCGGCATTTAACAATTGGATTTTGAGCGATCAAGTATCGAGATACAGAGACTGACGAAATGGAGGGGGATGAACACGTGCAAACTTTTCTGAGCGCAGTAGTTGAACGAGAAGAAACGAAGAACGACGAAGGGACCAGTCACGATAGCAGAACCTCACTCTGGCCTGTTTTCGGTAAACTGCTCCCGCGAATGGAAATCGTTTTTCTCTGCCAAATGATCGTTATATATGCCGTAATCGGCGTGGCTTTATTTAATCTGACGGGTGGAAACGGTGAGGGTCAGGACGGAAATATTTGGATCGCGCTCCTGAGCAGTTGTCTGGGATATATGCTTCCAAATCCCAAGCTAGAGACGAGACGGTGAATCAAGGAAGATGAGTTTTTACATTACAGCCCCTAGCAACGCGTCGATGCAAATTTATCCTGAAAATAGTCCTGGAAACTTTTTCGTCAAACTCCCTCAAACTATCGAACTGAACGCAAACTACGAAGTCGGTTTGGCCGAGATACAATTTCCAAACACTCATTTCAACGTCCTACCCGGCGATATCTGGATCCGTTACGAAACCTCCGGTAACACAGCAGTAACAATGGAACTGGCGCCGGGGTTATACAAGACAGCGGATAACTTTATCGATGCTTTAAATAAAGTGATTTTGGAAAAATCACCACCCATCAAAATGAGATTTTAAATAAAAACACGAAAATAAGGCCATACTTAAACTCTTTGACCAAGGACACTCGGTTACCATAAGCGAGGAATTGAAAAGTATCTTAAACCTCCCATCGAATCGCGTGACAGACGCTAACGTGGCCCTGCACGGCGAGAAAGAAATAAATTTGGAAACGCAAACCAGAAACGTGTACGTCTATTGCGATCTAGTGTCACCCAGAGTGGTGGGGGATGTTCTGGTACCCTTACTGAGGGCAGTTCCTGTTTTGGAGAAAACCACCACATCCATATTTTGCATCTACGACAAACCGCACTATGTCCCCCTGAGCAGATTCTCCTTCGACAGGTTAGAAATTCTTTTAACTAACGACAGGGGAGTTGCGATCCCATTTACATCCGGAACGTCGGTACTGACGTTACATTTCAGAGCGCGGAAGCACTTCGATCTGGTATAATGGTGAGACACACGCCGCTTCATCGAAATGCTAAGTTATACGAAGAGTGTTGCTTTAATCAAGCCGGCCACGGCCTCCCGGTATTTGTCGGAGGTAGAAGTCAGCGAGGGCGCGGTATCGGAAGTTTTTTCGGAGGCATCGGAAGAGCAATTTTACCGTGGCTAAAAACAGGAGGTAAGGCATTACTCAGAGAAGGTGTCGGCACGGGACTACAAGTCGCGCAAGACGCATTGGCGGGAAGAAACATTGGAGAGTCGTTTAAAGAAAGAGCTAAGGAATCCGGTCAGCGTTTAATTCAGGGAGCCATCAGTCATCTGGCTGGGGGCGATACAGGCCAACAAACCGGAAGCGGTAGAAGAAGGAAAAGACGAGCAGCTCCACCTGGGATACCGGCAAGAAGAATAAAAACGACGAAACGACGCGATCACTCTCATTCCGCGTCCAAGAAGTCTAAGAGGACAAACTATTCGGACATATTCGGTTAAGCGATATGGCGTTAGTGCATCCCAAGTCTTGCGAGTGTTTCCATTCTGGACTAGATTTGTTTAGCGTTCCACCGACTCAGACATCTCTTGATTCTGCCCAGTTTGTAGAAGTTTCCCCCTTGGCGTCTCTGGCATCGGGGGCCCCTATAGAATTTTCCATCAGCGGAAATTCGGACGAATACATCGATTTTTCCAACACGTATCTGCATATGAGAGCAAAAATTACGCTGTCCAACGGTGACAATATACCAAATGATGTTGAAGTTGCGCCTGTGAATTATTTTCTGCACAGTCTAATCTCGCAAGTCGACGTATCTCTCAACGATACTTTGATTTCAGCTTCTGAAAACACCTACCCTTTTCGAGCATACCTAGAAGCCACTCTCAACCATAGCAAGGAATCTAAGAAAAGTTATCTCACGAGCGCGCTCTACTACACCGATACTCCCAAACACGCGGATGACACCCAAGGTGACTCCAATACGGGTCTTAAAACTCGTCGAAATCTGGCCCGAGGTAGCCATGAGCTGGATATGGTAGGGCGACTTCACTCTGATATTTTTGCTCAGGAGCGTTACATGCTAAACAGGGTTGACGTGAAAATTAAGTTGACCCCCTCAAAGGACGTATTTAACATCATAGCTCACGACAAAACTATCGGTTATAAAAGTGTCATCACCTACGCCGCCCTATTGGTGAGGAAAGCCTCAGTTAATCCGGCCATTTCGCTGGCTCACGAAAAGGCTCTCTTACGAGGCAATGCGCGATACCCCATGAAGAGAGTTATGATTAAAACATTTGCCATTCCTAAAGGCATGTTATCTCATTCCCAAGACAACCTTTTTCTGACTCAAACACCAACGCGACTAGTCCTCGGCTTACTGGACTCGGCTGCATTTAATGGAAGTTACGACACCAACCCCTTCAATTTTAAAAACTTTGGCCTTACTTACTTAAACGTCACGGTCGCCGGTCATAATATTTGGGGTAAACCTCTATCTACCGAATTTGACCGCGGTCAGTACGCTCGCGCCTACTTCAAGTCCATGCTGGCGTTGGGTCTTGTGGGAACAGACGCTGGTAACAGAATAGATTATAACGACTTCAAGAACGCCTACACTCTTTTTGCATTCGATCTCAGCCCTAGTCTTTTGAACGCCGAACAATTTGAGCTGGCAAAATCAGGGCCCGTCGCCATCGAGCTCAAATTTGCGACGATCACGCCTAATCCTATACAGGTCCTAGTTTACGCAGAACTGGATTCCGTGCTGGAGATCTCTAAAACGAGACAGATTCTTACAGATTACACAGCGTAAACACTTCGACAATGAATACGAGAGATATTCTCAAAGTACTTATGTCTGACATTTTTGTGAGACGGTGTTCCATTGTTAGCGTAGTGGCTCGCAATCGGTTACCTCGCTATATCGATCCAACTAAAACAGCAGCCTTCGTTATCAATACCGACCCTAGTTGGAGACCGGGCTCTCACTGGGTCGCCCTCTACTACAACGCTATGGGGCAGTTTGAGTATTTCGACAGTTTCGGGTTTTCTCCCAGACATACCGAGATCATCGATTTTATCGAGCGGAATTCGAACAGACCTCTCATCTACAACTCGCGTCAGTTACAAGATCTTGTTAGTAACGCGTGTGGACTGTACTCTGTGTATTTTCTACTGATTAAAACACGAGGAGGATCAATGCAAAGGGTCTTAATGCCGTTTACCTCATCCACCAGACAACACATAAACGATCGAATCGTGTATCGACTACTAGCACCGAAGCTTATGGCGCAAAATTTAAAATTTCTAGTGCAATGACGTCAGTGGCTAAAAATATCGCAGACAAGTCTGGACACGAATTTTAGTGTTTAAAAATCCGGACTAAACCGGATCTATAATCTGACCTATGCTATAAAAGTCGCGGGTGAGAAAGCGCCAGTCACACATCGCTCAGTGCTGAGATACAGAAGATGCTGACAAACGTCGAGGCTGCACCAATTGTCGATGTACCCACTAGCTGGGTCTACGTTACAGCAGATCGTGAAATGGTCAAACCATTGGCTACAGGGCTGAAAGTAGCGTCTGTGTCTTCATACAGAGGGTCGACTATGATCCATATTCGAAAATTTTTCGGGACATCGAATTTAAAATATCCCACCAAGTATGGGATCACGTTGAATCGTTCAGAATTTGAACACCTCGTGTCTATGCAGGACGAGTTATTGGCCGAGTATGAGCGCCTCGAAGCCATTGCAACAACACTCGAGACTCATACAGTGAACGAACCCGACATCAGACTAGATCACACACTTCCAGTATCCACGTCGCCGAGTATCGAGCCATATTCCATAAATACTGGCTTTTACATGGCGCCTTTCTACGATACTGACAACTTCGAAAGTAGTCAGCCAATACCAGCACTATCTCCGGGTCATCTTAGTAGAAACGAACAGCTCGTGGCTATGCAGGACGAGTTATTGGCCGAGTGTGCTCGTCTCGAGGCTAATACAACAACACTACAGCCTCTTCCCTCGAACGCGCCGTCAACCACGGCAGATCATAGACTTCCAGTATCTACATCACCATGCAACGAACCTTATTCGATAAATAATGGTTCTTACAGGACTCCCGTGTACGATACTGACAACGTTGAAAAGATTCAACCAATAACAACGATTGCCCCGGGTCATCTTAGAAGAAGAAAGAGGCTGAGGCTGAACATTTAGATGTTGTGTTTTTATGTCGTGTCTAGATGTACTGCATACGCAGTATCGGTGTTGTGCTGTATCAATAAAATATATATAAATTACAAAACATGCCTCGTGTTATTTGTCATTTATGTGTACGTATATAATGGATTGTATAGGTGTGAAAGTCATAGATGTTGTAACTCGTTTTTTTTCTGTTTTACACACAGGTATACTGGTAGTACACCAAGGACACTGAGAGTATCCATATTATTCTTACGAGACAGTACCACGTGACATGTATATACAATAGAAAAAAACTGCATACTTTTTTTAATGATATATTTTAATACAATATAAACGTGACAACGACACAAACATATGTTCATTATCACTGGACATAAAACTATCACAGAAGTATCATTGTATATAAATACTCTAGATACCTAACGGAAAAGTCGTCACATTGTCGTTGTGCACACGGCGTTTGATGTAGAAATAAGAGAGAGAATTTCTGTGCTGTGTATATGTATAGACACTCGATTTATATCGTTTAAAACCAACATTTTTCCCTCCCTGCGCCTGTTGTGTCTTGAGAACCTTCATAAATATATCTTTGTCTAGTTTATTGTGATGTTTGCTAAGCCCCTTAGTACTAGTTTTTGAGTAATCTCCAAAACAGTGGTATGTTTTACTACATAACGACACCATCCCATCCCCTTCGTACTCTAACTTAAATAAACCCGGGGTACGTTTATGGTACAATTTTGTTTTTTCGCAGTCTCGACAATCTACCTTAAATTTACCTTTACTCCTAACAAACTCCTCCCGATGAACGCTACAGGTCTCTGAGGGGAACCACTGATCGTACTCGTTATAAAAAGTTTCGAGTAAAGGCGGTCTAACGGCGGCAGCTAAACTAGGTTTACTTAACGCCAAATACAGACTGTCAGTGTCCATTTCACACAACTGAAAGTATGATCTCTCTACGAACCGGTCTAAAAAATCGTAATAAAATTGCAACATCCGTAGCTTGGCGTATTGATATACAAAGTAGCCGATTTGTAGCGGAAGGTCCCACCTCGTCGTCTTTTTTAACATTTCCACCTCGAATATATTCCCTACTCCTAAATCTGTCATATGTTTAAATAGGGGGTCGTTAACGAGCTTGGAAGCGGACTCACCCTCGCAGTACGCGACGTTCGAGTGTTTCGCTTTATCGGTGAGAGTTTTTCCGTACGCCGAATTCCCTAACAACTTCATGGTCTCCCCGTAATGGACTGCGTCTCATCTACATCCCCTTTTCGTCTGGCGTCGGATACGGTGTCCCCAAATTGTTTGAAACAACTAACAGGGTGGTATTCGATCACCTGGTAGATGTTGGTTACCTCTAGACCGTGATCCAAATACCATTTTAATAAGGGGGTGGCCAAAAGAATTTTCTTCCCGATATAACTACCTATCAGGGTACGTCTAGGGGTCGTCAATAATTTATTTTTCACGGCGTATTCCTTCATAAGCTCTCCCATATCGTCTCTACACACGTCTACGTTTTTAAATATGGGTGTCATTTCGCTAAAATATTCCTTGAGAGAGTCGGGGACACGAATATCGCATTCTACCAGACCAAACAGCGTTTCGTCTTTAACAGCTTTCAAGATCTGCGCGACGGTTAGTGGTAATTTTTCCCGGGCATACGATGGTTTTGCTCTGGGGAGGGCTTGTTTAAGAAACGGAATAATTGTTCTGTCGGTTTTCTTTAGCTCTTGCCACTCACATTCCCACATCTCAACCACGTCAACTCCAACGTCATTGGTTAAATATTCGCGAATTTCCCGGGTCTTGTCGTATAGCTCGGACAAGGGTTTTTTGTTTATAGGGTTAACACCTTTGTGTTTTTCAGTGAGGTGACAGATATGGCCGTGGGTCAGACAACCATGATACTGCCAGACTTTATTATTAGCGGATAGGTTACTCTTTTGACAGAAGCCATCCACTCTAATCCTACGAGGTCCCAGTGGTACCTCACCCCCGTTGTATTGAGTTCGCAACTCAATGTTGTGTTTGTGAGCTACCCACGTTAACCACTCTCTACTCTGCTGATCGTAATAATTAACTTTACGTTGTCTAAACCCGTCCTCAACTTTTCGTATAATTGGAAAGTCAGTGGGCATTTTCTGCATCAATGCCCAGAGATACAGAGCGTTTGCGTCGTAGCCTTTAAGACTCTCTACTACGTTTTCAGGATTACCTCTGATTCGAGTCTCGTCCTTCTCGTGGTGGCGATGAAAGATTATGCTCGGGCCACCCACTATATTATCTCTAAGCGTTTTATGAAGCTCTGCCTCGCGTTTACCGCATAACGAAAAGACTACGTTTTTAGGTATGGTGTTGAAGAGGTATCTTAACGTCACACCGGGGACTGAAATGGCGTCCTTAAACATATCTACACCTAAGCCCGCTTAAAATTCGATCTGTTTCTCTAATGCGAGTAGGAAGGGCCCGACATCCTTGTTGTTATACCAAACAAGAAGATCTCTGAGAGTGGACATGTTATTGTCCGCCCATATCTTGTTACAATACTCGTTCTCTTCGTTTGAAATATTACAGTTTTTAAGCGTCGAAAAGAAGGCCTCATGAGGGGGGAGAGAGGTTTCGTCTAACTTTTTTAGATCGGTAATATACTCGTAACAAAATACGCCTTTGGTCTCTTTAATCTTGTACGCCGCCAAGTATTTACTATAAGAGAACCCCGGGGCGAGATAATTTATAATATCTAAGAACTTTAGTCGACTGGTGGAGATGCACATAAAATTATTATTGCGCTTAACGATAAACTTGAAGGGCGAGGTCACCCCTTTTTTAGCTTTGTTTTGTTTCGGCTTCTTCTTCTTCTTCTTCTTCTTCTTTTTCATCTTCATCATCTTCTTCTTCATCGTCATCATTTTTCAATTCTTCTTCATCGTCATCATTTTTCAATTCTTCTTCATCGTCATCATTTTTCAATTCTTCTTCAACGTCATCTTCTTCATCTTCATCATCTTCTTCGTTCGCTTTTTCTACTTTGTTCGCCGCAGCTACGAAATGTCTTATTAAATATGGTTTGATAACGTTTAAGTCATACTTTCCAGAGTTGAACCCTATAACGGGGAGCTCTTTCAAGTATGACTCGAGTTTCCCTATGAGGTCACTACAGTCACCCCTGTCTCTTAAACTGTCAAAAACCTGTTTGAAACTGCCGCGTAAGATTATATATGCCCGTTTCGCTAATGTCTCTAGATAATCTATCATTTTACTCACTAGTTTTTGAGAATCACCTTCGCTCACAAAACATACCGGTTTCTCATAACCAGGAATATTACTGGCTACGGCACACGACATTGGAATATGCCTGGCTACATAGTCGGTGACACTACTAGTGTTTCCATCTGTCGTCGGTACATTACTAAAGTAACATTCATAATCGTACGTCGCTCTGTAGGGATACACGTAATTATTAGGAACTTCTATACCCCTATTAGCTATCGTTTCGAGTATACCCTCTTTGTTCCTATAAACTCCTCCGATATACTTGTCTTTTCGCTTATCCCCGGTACATGTCTTCTCGTGTCTTGTCATGCGGCGTAAACTTTTCCACAATTTCCCACATTTAGGACAAGAAAAAGCATGGGCCGCCTTATCTATGTCCGCTATATACATAAAATGTTCCTCGTAAAATAGAACTCGTAAGGTGTCGCTAAAAGTCGTACTACCTCTTAGCATTGGGGACAGGGCTTGTTCTTTGTCAAAAGCGAAGACGTCCACGTTAATACCGAAACACGTTTCTAGAGAGGGAATCTGCGCTAACGTTACACCCGGGAACTTGTCGTCAATATCTAACCCCTGATTTTCTTGCCACTGTTTCAGGAGATCTCGAGTGGGTCTGTGTAAGTGATTAAGTTTAGCGCCCCTAAATAACGCAACGCATCTAAAGAAACAGAGATTATCAGTATATGCTGGCCCGTTTATGTTATTTTGTAATGTATAAATGCATTTATTGTTTGTAATGTGTTGTGGGAGTTCGGTGGTTAGACACCCGATAGGATATTCTACGAAATGATAGAGATAGAACGAAGTGCTGGGAAGGGTTTCGACGCTATATTTAGTGCTCGGTCTATTATGATTTGCGTGGTTTAAGGGGTCGCTATCATGTAGTTGTGTGAGGAACCTATCAAAATCTGCTCTGTTATTGATAACCATCGGAGTTAAAAGAATTAAACTATTATTGAAACTACTATGGAAAAACCGAAGGTCATTGTTTTCTTTATTCCTCAGGATGAAATTGTGAGAATAATTTATTTTAAATCTACGTGTTTGGTTATTAAAGATGGGGTTTAGGATGTTTGCCCAGTTTGCCCTTAGGTGTGAATTTGGATTATGGAAGACCGTGTGAACTGACAGATGCCTGTTATTATTACTATGTGACCTTATTGCAGACCAGTTGTCGACATAGACCTGTCTAACATCTGCTGGTAAACTAGCTAAACTGTCTAATTCTAGATCCGTTCGCGCCTTCTTGCTGTGTTGACTCTCTATCGATTGTTCATTATTCCGCTTCCTCTTAATTGTTGGATCAGCTCTGGGCTTTGAACAGGTCGTCGGTATCGAAGCTGATGAGGTGGCGGAGGTGGTTGACACTGCTGTTGTGGAGGTGGTTGATACTGATGAGGTTGATGGTCTTGTCGAGGATGCTGAGCTTGTACTTGTTGATATCGGTAGTTGGTGTTTGTTTTTAATATGTGTTCTTAGATTGTCCTGTCTGTTAAATTCGCATACACATATAGGACACTGGTATGTCTGTTTATTGTGAACAGTGTCTACATGTCGATCTAGATGGTTTTGGGTAGTAAATATTTTCCCGCAGTCTTTACACGAGTATTTAGTATTAATGTGCTCTGTACTATCTCTAAGTGTAGACTGGTCACCCCCACGAGTGTTACTTACTCGGGGTTTCTTTCTAGAGTGTTGTTGTTCTTCATCCCCGGTCTCTGCCACATTGTTGTCTGTTGCAGAGAATACTGTCGGGGCCCTTGATGTAGCCGGTGCTGGTGCCGGTGATATAGATGCATATGCTGCATGTTTCTTCGCCACATGGTTTGTAAGATTTGTGGATCTTGTAAAGATGCAGCCGCATATAGGACACGGATATCTCTGTTGGCCGTGCGCACTATCTACGTGTCTGGCTAACCCATGTCGCCGTGTAAAGCTTTTCCCACACG
The DNA here is from genome assembly GCA_032433765.1 of Megaustenia siamemsis. Classification (NCBI taxonomy): domain Eukaryota; kingdom Metazoa; phylum Mollusca; class Gastropoda; order Stylommatophora; family Ariophantidae; genus Megaustenia; species Megaustenia siamemsis. The sequence goes on along the minus strand of JAVIAB010000106.1, from coordinate 43,269,393 downwards.
TTTCACACACGTGGCGTGGTCTGCTTACAAGTTCGTTACGTGAGGCCATCTGTCAACGAGATAAAACCACGCATTTAGTGTGCGTACCAAAAATACATTGAAATAGTATACATATATAACATGCGCTCGCACACGCACGCGCGCACACACACATACACGCGCACACAAACGCATACACGAACGCACACATACTATATGTTACTAGACAGTTATTAGTTATCGACCACTTCATTAGCACACATAACCTCACCGGCTCTCATATCTTACACCATCCTCGCTCTTACTATCATAAACGCTATAGCCAGATATTACTCATTCCTCCGCTTTCGCTAGTTTATTATAACTGTCTCTCAGCGTCTACCACCGCTATATCAGTCCGTTTCAAATCTTTCTTTCTTTCTTTTCTTTTCTTTCTTTCTCTCTTTCTTTCTCTCTCTCTCTCTCTCTCTCTCTCTCGCTCTCCCTTATCAATAGTTTAATCTTTCCACTCAAAACACATAACGAACATAATTCTCATTAAATAAAACATGCATCCATTAACACTTACTTTTAAAAATTATATTTTTATCAGTGAGCGGTTATGTTATAAAGCCCATCTTCCTGATCGTATTATAACTCCCTCTAACCGTCAGCCAATGCTGTATCAGTATGCTTCGATTATTTCTTTCTTTCTCTCTACCTTTCTTTCTTTTTTCTTTCTTCTCTCTCTCTCTCTCTCTCTCTCTCGCGCGCTCTAGCTCTCCCTTATCAGTACTTTAATCTTTACACTCAAAAACACATTATCAACATCTACGTACTTATTACTTAACTAAAACACGCATCCATTAACAGTTAGTTTTAAATATTATATTTTGTCGGTGAGCGGGTATCTAGGTGTTTACTAACGCTTTTATCGACATATTTGAGTCTCTATCCCAATCATGTTCATATCACTATCGTAACCATACCACTTTTACAATATGTGTTTGTACTAACGCGACTGGAACTATAAGATTCATGGAACTTAATACATCGCTCAGTTTGTGTGACTCATGCGTAATGTATAGCCGAACATGTCCAGACATGTTTCACATTATTGATTTCACGTACCACGCGCGCTTCTGAATTTATCTTATATGGATTCGAAAATGACTAGTTATGATTGTAAAATGTGTGTGGCTACAATTTCGAACGAATTTGTGGTCTTAGCTGTTGATATTATCCACACTTACGATAAGACTAAAAAGAAGCTTTCCCCGTTTTATAAATCAATGGCTAAACTAGTCTATACGGTATCAGAGAGATATGACTCGTTATTCGCTGGTATGACTTTGGGAGTCGTTGATAAGGATATTTACGCCTCGTTTGCGACCATTGTGGTTTATATGGTTTCAGATGGAATTTTAAACTGTGGGCGCCTCGTGGTTATTTATACGCTGGCTTATCGACTAATTAAGAACCATGTCAAAGACTTTTACGATTCTGATACAGATATATCTTCTCTGGAAAAGAGCTTCGCTTTCTTTGCCGGGATGTTTATCGGTGGATTATTCGGAGACTGGCTTGTAAAAAACGGAGGTTGGAAAAAGTTCCTAGACTTCTCTACCGAAAAAGAAAAGGATACGACGATGTGGACTCTATTTCGTAACAGCTTTGCTCTGTGACCGTTACGATACTTACCGAACACGTTCCTATATGTTACGTAATTCGTTTCCATTAATAAAACTATGATAATAAACACACATTGTTATGTATTTTAAGTAAAATTTCAACTTACCTGTATTCTTATAATGTTGGTTTTTTAAAGGCTGGTTCTCCTAGTTTCTCCGACGTTGTTTCAGTATAACACCCGTGGTTATCTGCTGTTAGATTTACAGCTCTGATAGGATAATATCAGTGGTTGTAGATTTACAGATATGGAAGCGTATCTGGCAGTGTTATCACTGTGGGTACCTCGTGACTGACTGCCCGACCGACGCTAGTCGAATGAATATATTAAACCGTGTACGCGCCTTTTTTTTACATAACCTGTTGCGTTTCGCGCTCGCTGGAGACAATAATCAATAAACTCACGCGAGAGCGGCAACGGTGGGAGATATTGAGCTGCCACGGTAGGAGAAAATGACTGTTCGTTAATACCGCCAGCAAGATTTGCCAATATATATGTATGTATATATACCTACTTATGGTCCATATCTTAAATACGGGGCCCATTTACGTCAACGTAGATATAATAACTATTAACTTATTACTATTATATGTATATATACTCACCATAACTATGAAATAACTAACGTATCACTACTCCCTAATATGGTAGTTTCACTTCCGGAGTGGGCGTGGTCTATAGCCGGACAACACACACACACACACTAGCTCCTATTGGAAGTCACTTTGGCGGGAAAAACTGATGTCCAATACATGACTCACCCCTTCATGCACTATACAACCCCTATTCATGGACTATACATATATATCATGACATCACTCTGGCTTGGCGCAGCTTGGTGCAGCTTGGCGCAGCTTGGCGCAGTCTCTATATAACTCTTGTACTTGAAGGGTACTGGACTTCGTAGGGTATACCCTACTCTTTGGTCAACTAAACAAGTCCGATCATAACGTGCGCCTCCTACTACTCACGTTGTTATGTAGATAGAGTTGGGTACACACGTTGTTATGTAGATAGATTTGGGTACACACGTTGTTATATAGAGTTGGGTACACACGTTGTTATGTAGATAGAGTTGGGTACACACGTTGTTATATAGAGTTGGGTACACACGTTGTTATGTAGATAGAGTTGGGTACACACGTTGTTATGTAGATAGAGTTGGGTACACACGTTGTTGTATAGATAGAGTTGGGTACACACGTTGTTATGTAGACAGAGTATGTACACACGTTGTTATGTAGATAGAGTTGGTACACACTTTGTTATATAGATAGAGCTGGGTATACACGTTGTTATGTAGATAGAGTAGGTACACACTTTGTTATGTAGATAGAGTAGGTACACACTTTGTTAAGTAGATAGAGTTGGTACACACTTTGTTAAGTAGATAAAGTAAGGTACACACGTTGTTATGTAGATAGAGTAGGTACACACTTTGTTATGTAGATAGAGTTGGGTACACACGTTGTTATGTAGATAGAGTTGGGTACACACATTGTAATGTAGATAGAGTTGGGTACACACATTGTTATGTAGATAGAGTTGGGTACACACATTGTAATGTAGATATAGTTGGTACACCCTTTGTTATGTAGAAAGAGTTGGATACACGCATTGTTATGTCTTTACTGCTGTGAAGTATATATGTAACTGGAAAGGCGAAATTGAGTTTCGTTCATGACTTTGCAGTACCGGGGTGAGTCTCGGAGGTTATGTTAGTCAGGAGAAATTTATAATTGCACAAATTCACATTGCAGGGAGATCTTACAGTCTGTCGTTTGACGTGGGACGGGATAATCCGACAACTAACTGTGTTTCATATGTTCGAATTTGGAGTCAAAATGATGTCCTAACATCATCTAGCGCTATACATTTTTAAAAAAATATGACGATAGTCATTTTCAGGAGGACGTAAACTTCCGGTCAATATGGTGGATAGGCTGCAGGAACCATTGAAGGTTATGTATGAAATGTTTTGCGTGGTGAAGTTTCCTCATATTCCAAGTCCGGATTGTTGCAGGAGCTACTGAGTTAAGTGCCCTGCGCACACCGTGAGCTGTGTGTTTCATCTGTTTTGATCGTGTTTCGATATTCCGATTGTTTACGATGAATGATGATATCGTATGATGGAGAACATATGGTTGTGTTCACTTTCTGTGCGGTTTCGCTTTATGTCTTTTGGCGTGTGCTGAGACTGCTATGAGGGCTACTACAGCTACCTTTCTTTGTTTGGGAGATGAGATAGTAATTCGGATGATTCCACTGGCACGGGCGGTTGAACAATTATGGATTTTAATTCGTTTGCAGTGATACCGGGGCCTTCCATAACCATAACCATATATGTAACTGGCCGTATTTGTTTGATTCACCTGGCAGACACACAGAAGAGGATACGACAGGAAATGACTAATTCTTGCCAGACGCGCATACAAATGGAAACAGAAAAAAGCCAAAATAGAATGTAAATAAGAAGACACCTATCTACAATGACGACGTTTGGAGAGACTAGTAGGGAACCGTACTGAGGAGACTTTCTACAACTAGCAGTAAATAGGGCATATGATGCATAACTTTCTTATTGAATGCATTTAGACGTTACTGCTATCAGTTGTTAATTCCCATAGCGTTATGTTGTATCATATCTTATCAACCAAAACTACATTACTAACATGGTCATTTCAGGTGTTACCATAGATTATGTCCTCGCTAACAGCAGCCATACTATAGGTCCTTACTTACAATAGTTATACTATAGGTCCTTGCTTACAATAGTTATACTATAGGTCCTTGCTTACAATAGTTATACTATATGTCCTCGCTGACAGCAGCCATACTATAGGTCCTTGCTTACAATAGTTATACTATAGGTCCTTGCTTACAATAGTTATACTATAGGTCCTTGCTTACAAAATTTATACTATAGATCCTTGCTTACAACAGTTATACCATAGGTTCTCGCTTACAACAGTTATACCATAGATCCTAGCTTACAACATTTATACCATAGATCCTTGCTTACAACAGTTATACCATAGGTTCTCGCTTACAACATTTATACCATAGATCCTTGCTTACAACATTTATGCCATAGATCCTTACTTACAACATTTATACCACAGGCCCTTGCTTACAACATTTATAATATAGGTCCTCGCTTACAACATTTATATCACAGGTCCTTGCTTACAACATTTATACCATAGGTCCTTGCTTACAACAGTTATACCATAGGTTCTCGCTTACAACAGTTATGCGATATGTCCTTGCTTACAACAGTTATACTATATGTCCTTGCTTACAACAGTTATACTATATGTCCTTGCTTACAACAGTTATACTATATGTCCTTGCTTACAACAACCATACTATATGTCCTTGCTTACAACAGTTATACTATGTGTCCTTGCTTACAACAACCATACTATATGTCCTTACTTACAACAACCATACTATATGTCCTTGCTTACAACAGTTATACTATATGTCCTTGCTTACAACAACCATACTATATGTCCTTGCTTACAACAACCATACTATATGTCCTTGCTTACAACAGTTATACTATATGTCCTTGCTTACAACAGTTATACTATATGTCCTTGCTTACAACAGTAATCTATATGTCCTTGCTTACAACAGTTATACCATAGGTCCTCGCTTACATCAGCCATACTATATGTCATTACTTACAACAGCCATACTATATGTCCTTTCTTACAACAGTTATACTATATGTCCTTGCTTACAACAGTTATACTATATGTCCTTGCTTACAACAGTTATACTATATGTCCTTGCTTACAACAGTTATACTATATATCATTGCTTACAACAGTTATACTATATGTCCTTGCTTACAACAACCATACTATATGTCATTGCCTACAACAGTTATACTATATGTCCTTGCTTACAACAACCATACTATATGTCCTTGCTTACAACAGTTATACTATATGTCCTTGCTTACAACAGTTATAATATATGTCCTTGCTTACAACAGTTATACTATATTTCCTTACTTACAACAGTTATACTATATGTCCTTGCTTACAACAGTTATACTATATGTCCTTGATTACAACAGTTATACTATAGGTCCTTGCTTACAACAGTTATACTATAGGTCCTTGATTACAACAGTTATACTATAGGTCCTTGCTTACAACAGTTATACTATAGGTCCTTGCTTACAACAGTTATACTATAGGTCCTTGATTACAACAGTTATACTATATGTCCTTGATTACAACAGTTATACTATAGGTCCTTGCTTACAACAGTTATACTATATGTCCTTGATTACAACAGTTATACTATAGGTCCTTGCTTTCAACAGTTATACTATAGGTCCTTGCTTACAACAGTTATACTATAGGTCCTTGCTTACAACATTTATACTATAGATCCTTGCTTACAACAGGTATACTATATGTCCTTACTTACAACTGTTATACTATATGTCCTTGCTTACAACAGTTATTCTATATGTCCTTGATTACAACAGTTATACTATAAGTCCTTGCTTACAACAGTTATACTATAGGTCCTTGCTTACAACAGTTATACTATAGGTCCTTGCTTACAACAGTTATACTATAAGTCCTTGATTACAACAGTTATACTATAGGTCCTTGCTTACAACAGTTATACTATAGGTCCTTGCTTACAACAGTTATACTATATGTCCTTGATTACAACAGTTATACTATAGGTCCTTGCTTACAACAGTTATACTATAGGTCCTTGCTTACAACATTTATACCATAGATCCTTGCTTACAACATTTATACCACAGGTCCTTGCTTACAACATTTATACTATAGGTCCTCGCTTACAACATTTATACCACAGGTCCTTGCTTACAACATTTATACCACAGGTCCTTGCTTACAACATTTATACTATAGGTCCTCGCTTAAAACATTTATACCACAGGTCCTTGCTTACAACATTTATACCACAGGTCCTTGCTTACAACATTTATACTATAGGTCCTTGCTTACAACATTTATACCACAGGTCCTTGCTTACAACATTTATACCACAGGTCCTTGCTTACAACATTTATACTATAGGTCATTGCTTACAACAGTTATACTATAGGTTCTTGCTTACAACATTTATACCACAGGTCCTTGCTTACAACATTTATACCACATGTCCTTGCTTACAACATTTATACTATAGGTCCTTGCTTACAACAGTTTTACTATAGGGTCTTGCTAGATTGGTCAAGATTTACGTGCTCGCTCTAATGGCTATGGCAGGCGTTCTCTGATTTATGTTAAAGGGCAGTCACTCTGAACGGGTCGTTTGGTATCGTATTATCTCCACTTTTAATGGCTGCAGTAACCACTCTACTGTACACGTGATTTCATTTCTGCAGTAACCACGCTACTGTACACTTGATCTCATGTCTGCAGTAACCACGCTACTGTACACGTGATTTCATGTCTGCAGTAACCACTCTACTGTACACGTGATTTCATTTCTGCAGTAACCACGCTACTGTACACTTGATCTCATGTCTGCAGTAACCACGCTACTGTACACGTGATTTCATGTCTGCAGTAACCACGCTACTGTACACGTGATCACATGTCTGCAGTAACCACGCTACTGTACACGTGATCTCATGTCTGCAGTAAACACACTACTGTACACGTGATCTCATGTCTGCAATAACCACACTACTGTACACGTGGTGCCATGTCTGCAGTAACCACGCTACTGAATATGTGCAGTATATAACACGTTATTGGAGCCGCGATAGCTCAGTTGTTAGTGAACTGGACTACAAAGGACAAGGGGTAGGGTTCGATCCCAACCGATGGCTTCCGGGTTCGCCCAGCCTTAAATGGGTAATGGATTTTACTGGGAAAGCAAAGCGGCGCGGGCGTAATACCGACCACATTACCCAGAAAATCATGTGCCGAAGTTCTATAAAATTTATGTTCATTAACGCTATATTCCCTATACGCCATATCCCCTAACGGGGGTACTTTACTTTTTTTTTTTTATAACAGGTTATGTTATAATGTCTACAGTAACCACGCTACTGTGCACATGGTGTCATGTCTGCAGTAAACCACGATCCTGTACACATAGTGTCATGTCTGCAGTAGACACGCTCCTGTACACATAGTGCCATGTCTGCAGTAAACACGATCCTGTACACATGGTGTATGTCTGCAGTAAACACGCTCCTGTACACATGGTGTCATGTCTACAGTAAACCACGCTCCTGTACACATGGTGTCATGTCTACAGTAAACATGCTCCTGTACACATGGTGCCATGTCTACAGTAAACACGCTCCTGTACGCATGGTGCCATGTCTGCAGTAAACACGCTCCTGTACGCATGGTGCCATGTCTGCAGTAAACACGCTCCTGTACGCATGGTGTCATGTCTGCAGTAAACACGCTCCTATACACATGGTGTCATGTCTACAGTAAACACGCTCCTGTACACATGGTGCCATGTCTACAGTAAACCACGCTCCTGTACAGACGGTGTCATGTATACAGTAAAAAAACATGTGTTGTTCTAAATGTTGTAAAGTCTGCAATAACCAATACATGTTGTGTTATAATTCTTCAGTACACGTATTGTTATATTATCAGTAGCAACAAATTAGAGTTGATGAAACATCAGTAGTAATCAATACGTGTTGTTATAATGCATGCAGTAACCAACATATATTGTTATAATGCATGCAGTAATTAACATATATTGTTATAATGCATGCTGTAACCAACATATATTGTTATAATGCATGCAGTAATCAACATATATTGTTATAATGCATGCAGTAATCAACATATATTGTTATAATGCATGCTGTAATCAACATATATTGTTATAATGCATGCAGTAATCAACACATATTGTTATAGTGCATGCAGCAACCAACACACATTGTTATAGTGCATGCAGCAACCAACACATATTGTTATAATGCATGCAGTAACCAACACACATTGTTATAATGCATGCAGTAACCAACACACATTGTTATAATGCATGCAGCAACCAACATATATTGTTATAATGCATGCAGTAACCAACATATATTGTTATAATGCCAGCAGTAACTTTCACAAGTTGGCACTGGTTGTAAACACCAATAGCCTTTAACATTACGAGGTTAACTACCCTGATGATAACTAAGTTCTGCCTGGAGCTGTCTGTTAGAAGCCTCATTCTTCAAATGTTTTCAACTTTTCCAAAAGAGTTTTGTTTTAATCCAATCTAACGATTGGGGCGAGTATGATTGGAAATCTCACTGACTGTGAGTGATTGTGGTCAATAAGAAATAAATCTGTGATTGTAGAGCGCAACGACTCCCACCCGCCTAGGGACTGCTGACAAGGTCAATCAATCTTATCTACTACTGCTATTAAAATCTGTGACTTGAAGCTCCCAGCAATGTCAACACCTATCAGGACTGAAGTCAGCGACCTCGACTACTGGCACATTAATCTTGCTTTAGTAGACTTGATTAAACAGAGCTGTTTGTTCTCTTGTTTAGCTGCGTTCAAATAAATGACATTTGTCGATGTTTGTGTGTGTGAGGTGTATGAGTTTGTTTGTACCTAATGGTCATGGTTCTTTACAAACACAATTAGCGGAGATGAAAGGCCGAAGATGTGGATTTAATTTCTTTATTTCTTTATTTTTTTTTCTTTCTTTCTTTTCTTTCTTTCTTTCTTCTTCTTTTCTTTTCTTTTCCTTTCTTTTCTGTTCTTTCTTTTTTCTTATTTTCTTTCTTTCTTTCTTCATTTCTTTCTATCTTCCTGTCTTTTCTTTCTCTCTTTCTTTCTTCTTCTTCTTTTTCTGTTTTTTCTTGTTTTCTATTTTCTTTCTTTTTTTCTATTTTCTTTCTTTCTTTCTTTCTTTCTTCCTGTCTTTTCTTTCTCTTCTTTCTTTCTTCTTCTTTCTTTCTTTCTTTCTTCTTTCTTTCTTTCTTTCTTTCTTTCTTTCTTTTTTTCTTCTGTCTTTTCTTTCTCTCCTTCTTTATTTCTTCTTCCTGTCTTTCATTTCTCTCATTTCTTTCTTTTTGTCTTTCTCGCGTTCATCCAACGGCTATTAAAGGAATGAACAACCCTCTTCGCCATTGCAAGACATTAAGTGGGTGCAGATGCATTGTGTTGTTGTTTACAACATAACTGTGATACTTGCGCCTTCAGGCTGTACACAACTTCATCGTGACGTTCTTTGAGTACCGTCTGCCATCCCTCTCGATCCTCGTTTGGCCAGATTAGTCAATCTGTTTCTAGGGGCACCTTGAAGAGGCAGGATAATTCCCGGATCACTGTCCCTGGCGCAAGCAGTCAACTGGCCGCCCACGTGCAACATGCGCCTCTGCACCCGCCTACGTAGATGAGTGGCGGTAAAAGAGCGCTACACAAAAAACAGTTGCAACTGGACGTGTAAACAAACCATCAACAAGCAACATCTTGTAGAGAGCTTTAACCGTCAGGAAGAAAGAGACGCTGGGAGAGAACGATGTTTGTGATGTCCTACATAGAAAGGTGGAAGCTGTGAGAGAACGATGTTTGTGATGTCCTACATAGAAAGATGTAAGCTGTGAGAGAACGATGTTTGTGATGTCCTACATAGAAAGGTGGAAGCTGTGAGAGAACGATGTTTGTGATGTCCTACATAGAAAGATGTAAGCTGTGAGAGAACGACGTTTGTGATGTCCTACATAGAAAGATGTAAGCTGTGAGAGAACGATGTTTGTGATGTCCTACATAGAAAGGTGGAAGCTGTGAGAGAACGACGTTTGTGATGTCCTACATAGAAAGATGTAAGCTGTGAGAGAACGATGTTTGTGATGTCCTACATAGAAAGGTGGAAGCTGTGAGAGAACGATGTTTGTGATGTCCTACATAGAAAGATGTAAGCTGTGAGAGAACGATGTTTGTGATGTCCTACATAGAAAGGTGGAAGCTGTGAGAGAACGATGTTTGTGATGTCCTACATAGAAAGATGTAAGCTGTGAGAGAACGATGTTTGTGATGTCCTACATAGAAAGATGTAAGCTGTGAGAGAACGATGTTTGTGATGTCCTACATAGAAAGATGTAAGCTGTGAGAGAACGATGTTTGTGATGTCCTACATAGAAAGGTGGAAGCTGTGAGAGAACGATGTTTGTGATGTCTTACATAGAAAGGTGGAAGCTGGGAGAGAACGATGTTTGTGATGTCCTACATAGAAAGATGGAAGCTGTGAGAGAACGATGTTTGTGATGTCCTACATAGAAAGGTGGAAGCTGGGAGAGAACGATGTTTGTGATGTCCTACATTGAAAGGTGGAAGCTGGGAGAGAACGATGTTTGTGATGTCCTACATTGAAAGGTGGAAGCTGTGAGAGAACGATGTTTGTGATGTCCTACATAGAAAGGTGGAAGCTGTGAGAGAACCGTGTTTGTGATGTCCTACATAGAAAGATGGAAGCTGTGAGAGAACCGTGTTTGTGATGTCCTACATTGAAAGGTGGAAGCTGGGAGAGAACGATGTTTGTGATGTCCTACATTGAAAGGTGGAAGCTATGAGAAAACGATGTTTGTGATGTCCTACATAAAAAGATGGAAGCTGTGAGAGAACAATGTTTGTGATGTCCTACATAGAAAGGTGGAAGCTGTGAGAGAACGATGTTTGTGATGTCCTACATAGAAAGATGGAAGCTGTGAGAGAACGATGTTTGTGATGCCCTACATAGAAAGATGGAAGCTGTGAGAGAACGATGTGTGTGATGTCCTACATAGAAAGATGGAAGCTGTGAGAGAACGATGTTTGTGATGTCCTACATAGAGAGATGGAAGCTGTGAGAGAACGATGTTTGTGATGTCCTACATAGAAAGATGGAAGCTGTGAGAGAACAATGTTTGTGATGTCCTACATAAAGAGATGGAAGCTGTGAGAGAACGATGTTTGTGATGTCCTACATAAAGAGATGGAAGCTGTGAGACAATAGAATCTAGTCAACTCTTGTTCTGTGGTCGAAAGGTTGGCTTTTATTATCGACTGAATGAATTCTAGGTTCACCCAGCCGTAATTACATACTGGGGATTTTTACCTGATAAAGAAAGACGACTCGGCGGAGTGCTGACAAAATCACCCATCAATAGCATGAAGTTCAAAGAAAATATAGTCATTAGCGGCATTTTCTCTATAATAAGTAAAATAAAGTACCACCGTCACGCCAAGCTGCGTATAGGGAATATGGTGTTAGTGACCCTATATTTTACAGACCTTCAGCACATGATTTTTGGGGTAATGTGGTCGGTATTACGCCCGTGCCGCATTACTTTCCCAGAACAAAATCCGGTACCCATTAAAGGCTGGGTGAACCTGGAAACCGTCGGTTGGGATCGAACCCTACCTCTTGTCCTGTGTAGTCCAGTTCATTAACTACTGAGCTATCGCGGCTCCTATTTTCCCGATACTCGACGCATAAAGTCTTTCCTTTTTTCTCGAATTAGTTAATGTAAGAGAAAGGCGTCTATAAGATTAGTCAATGTAAGAGAAAGATGTCTATAAGATTAGTCAATGTAAGAGAAAGATGTCTATAAGATTAGTCAATGTAGGAGAAAGATGTCTATAAGATTAGTCAATGTAAGAGAAAGATGTCTATAAGATTAGTCAATGTAGGAGAAAGGTGTCTATAAGATTAGTCAATGTAGGAGAAAGGTGTCTATAAGATTAGTCAATGTAAGAGAAAGATGTCTATAAGATTAGTCAATGTAAGAGAAAGATGTCAACAAGATTAGTCAATGTAGGAGAAATATGTCTATAAGATTAGTCAATGTAAGAGAAAGATGTCTATAAGATTAGTCAATGTAGGAGAAAGGTGTCTATAAGATTAGTCAATGTAAGAGAAAGATGTCTATAAGATTAGTCAATGTATGAGAAAGGTGTCTATAAGACAATTAGTCAATGTAAGAGAAAAATGTCTATAAGGCAATTAGTCAATGTAAGAGAAAGGTGTCTATAAGACAATTAGTAAATGTACGAGAAAGATGTCTATAAGACAATTAGTCAATGTAAGAGAAAGATGTCTATAAGACAAACAGTGGGAGACTCACTGCAACAGGCAAGAAGAATGGCCAATGAAAGAAACAGCATGTTATAATAGCGATTATTATGTTTTGTTTGGATAATTAGTCATCAACCAAATAAGTCATCATCATCATCATCGAGTGCCGTCTCCACAACGAAGGTTGGCTTTCACTCCCCCGGTATCAATCTATTTCTGTCCCTACTCTTTCTTTCCATATTTCAACATACCTCTCACTTCTCCTCATTCTGCGTTATCATCCCCGAGTGTTGACTTTAGAGAAGATGACGTCACTTCCTTAGATCAATATTTACTCTCAAGTTCATTGCTTGATCTCAGAGTTAACTTTTTCTGCTCATTTTGCTTGCATCATGACGTAGTTTTATGTACGTAACAAGGTCGACGACAAGCCAGTTAGCACTTGGGCTGATCAGCATCATCATCATCGAGTGCCGTCTCCGCAACGCAGGTTGGCTACCATGGAGCGCCATTCTCTCTGTCTCTTTCTTTGATGGTACAGGTTGTCATGTTAGTCTTGGTCTGCCTCTGCTACCTTGTATTTTCCCCTCCAGGATTACTTTTAATAGGCTGCTGTGTCTTTTAACATGGCCCAAAAATCGCATTTGTCTTGTTTGAATTGTGCTTAGTAGTTCTCTTTTATTTTTATTTGTATTAAGACTTCATCGTTTGCTTTCTTTTCCTTCCATCCAATTCTACCTATTTTATATATCCACAGTTCAAAGGCTTCAATTGTCTGTTCTGTTTTCTTATCTAATGTCCATGTTTCTGCACCATATAGGAATATTGAGAAGATGTAACATTTTGCTATTTTTAGTTTTAGCCCTGGTGTTATTAGTTTAGATGTTAGTATGTTCTTCATGACATTAAAATTACACGTTGCCATTCCTATTCTTTTGTTTATTTCTGTTGCACATTTTCCATCATTGGTTTTAGTATGTCCAAGGTAGTTGTAGCTCTGAACTGTCTCCAGATCTATTCCTTCAATTTTGATATCCACTTGTGGGTTTTGAGTATTTTCTTTGTTTATGATCATAGTTTTAGTCTTTTTGATATTCATATCTAGTCCATATTTTTTGCTTGTCATGTTTATTTCATTAAGTAATTGTTGTAGATCTTTAGGATTTTCTGCTAGTAGTACAGTATCATCAGCATATCTTAGGCTATTGATTATCTTTCCATTAATTTGTAGGCCTGGCATCTCTGTGATGTTTTTAAAGGTTTGCTCAGTAAACAAGTCACTGCTAGGCAATAATTTAGTGACTGTTATCAGAGAACACAACACATATATTATAATTATGATACGATTTTAACAAATATATGATATATTATAGAAGTCGTACAAAGTAAGTTGTGAAATGATGACCCGATATAATCAAATATTGCTTTATCATAGCGGATGTATGTCCGTAACGGTAACTGAAAGTGAGGTGTTATATTTTATGTCCGCACTTGTGTAAATATATGGCCACATTTCAGTTCAAGATAAAACTATTATGAACAGAAATGAGTATGTGACATGATTGATCCCTCACATGATTGAACAGTGAGCAAGATTGACTGTGATTGAGGCTAATCTAGAGGTAAGACGTTGACATCTCAACCGAAAGTTCCCGGTTTCCAAACACGCCCAAAAGCAGTGGGACTTTTGTCACTTCGAAGCCACGGTTTCTTCGTGGCCTCTTCTGGTCTCTGAGTAGTGAGGTCCAATGTTAGCCCTCTCTGGGTAGTGAGATCCAATGTCTAGCCCTCTCTGGGTAGTGAGATCTGATGTCTAGCGCTTTCTGGGTAGTAAGATCCAATGTCTAGCCCTTTCTGGGTAGTGAGATCCAATGTCTAGCCCTCTCTGGGTAGTGAGATCCAATGTCTAGCCCTCTCTGGGTAGTGAGATCCAATGTCTACACCTCTCTGGGTAGTGAGATCCGATGTCTAGCCCTCTCTGGGTAGTGAGATCCGATGTCTAGCCCTCTCTGGGTAGTGAGATCCGATGTCGAGCCCTCTCTGGTAGTGAGATCCGATGTCTAGCCCTCTCTGGGTAGTGAGATCCGATGTCTAGCCCTCTCTGGGTAGTGAGATCCGATGTCTAGCCCTCTCTGGATAGTGAGATCCGATGTCTAGCCTTTTCTGTGTAGTGAGATCCGATGTCTAGCCCTCTCTGGGTAGTGAGATCCTATGTCTAGCCCTCTCTGGGTAATAAGATCCGATGTCTAGCCCTCTCAGATAACCGCTAAAACCTGGAAGCCCCATCTGTTCTCGAGCGTGTGAAAAAAAAACCTTGGTAGTTAAAAGTCGAAAAGAGTAGGTTAAAAATGGCCGCGGTCCGGACAATAGTTTAGTAAATCTACCTTATCCATGCTGAAGACGGATGTATCGGGCCAAAAGATACAATTATCGCAACTTGGCAGTCAACTAGCGTCACAACGTGTCTACTCCCATTTAACGCCGTTAACAAGAAGAATTTGACCAACAAGATGGCGTCCCTCGAGCGCTCAGTGAGAGACAAGATGGCGTCCCTCGAGCGCACAGTGAGAGACAAGATGTCATCCCGCGAGCGCACAGTGAGAGACAAGATGTCATCCCGCGAGCGCACAGTGAGAGACAAGATGTCATCCCGCGAGCGCACAGTGAGAGACAAGATGTCATCCCGTGGGCGCTCAGTGAGAGACAAGATGGCGTCCCTCGAGCGCTCAGTGAGAGACAAGATGGCGTCCCTCGAGCGCTCAGTGAGAGACAAGATGGCGTCCTCCGAGCGCTCAGTGAGAGACAAGATGGCGTCCCTCGAGCGCTCAGTGAGAGACAAGATGGCGTCCTCCGAGCGCTCAGTGAGAGACAAGATGGCGTCCTCCGAGCGCTCAGTGAGAGACAAGATGGCGTCCTCCGAGCGCACAGTGAGAGACAGGATGTCATCCCGCGAGCGCACAGTGAGAGACAAGATGGCGTCCTCCGAGCGCTCAGTGAGAGACAAGATGGCGTCCTCCGAGCGCTCAGTGAGAGACAAGATGGCGTCCTTTGGGCGTTCAGTGAGAGACAAGATGTCATCCCGCGAGCGCTCAGTGAGAGACAAGATGGCGTCCTTTGGGCGTTCAGTGAGAGACAAGATGGCGTCCTCCGAGCGCTCAGTGAGAGACAAGATGGCGTCCTCCGAGCGCTCAGTGAGAGACAAGATGGCGTCCTCCGAGCGCTCAGTGAGAGACAAGATGGCGTCCTCCGAGCGCTCAGTGAGAGACAAGATGGCGTCCTCCGAGCGCACAGTGAGAGACAAGATGTCATCCCGCGAGCGCACAGTGAGAGACAAGATGGCGTCCTCCGAGCGCTCAGTGAGAGACAAGATGGCGTCCTTTGGGCGTTCAGTGAGAGACAATATGTCATCCCGCGAGCGCTCAGTGAGAGACAAGATGGCGTCCTTTGGGCGTTCAGTGAGAGACAAGATGTCATCCCGCGAGCGCTCAGTGAGAGACAAGATGGCGTCCCTCGAGCGCTCAGTGAGAGACAAGATGGCGTCCTCCGAGCGCTCAGTGAGAGACAAGATGGCGTCCTCCGAGCGCTCAGTGAGAGACAAGATGGCGTCCTTTGGGCGTTCAGTGAGAGACAAGATGTCATCCCGCGAGCGCACAGTGAGAGACAATTATTCCGAATAAACACAAGTGCCAATGTGCTGTTGTGAGGTTGCTTGGTGACGTGGTGCCACTACTGAGGTGATTTGTGAACAGCGAGCTATACATTTCCTTTGATTGTTTCGTGGAAAAGGGCCCAGATAGTCTCTTAGAGCCCATTGTAAACAAACGAGTGGTTGTAAATTAACCGCACAGTTCTCCCACTTAGCATGTCCAATACATTCTTATGGCTATCACAGGGCGTATTGACATTGGACTTTTGTTTTCAAGACAGTTCTTGGAAAACCTGGTAGAGTTGAGAACGGAAAGAGGGAGAGAGAGAGAGAGAGAGAGAAGAGAGAGAGAGAGAGAGAGAGAGAGAGAGAGAGCGAGAAGAAATGAGCAGGAAGGATAAGAAGATACAAAAATAAACTACAACGTGGATTATTTGAGGCCAAGACAACAACACAACTGATTGATGTAGACTGAACCTTCATTTCCCTCGACAACATTTCATCGTCCACTACCACTTTCATGAACAAATATGCTGCAAGTTTAACATTTAATGGAGCCGCGATAGCTCAGCGGTTTGTGAACTGGACTACAAAGGACTAGAGGTTAGTTTCGAAAATGATGGACGGCTTCCGGGTATTTCTTTCATTCATTGAGTGCCGCCTCCGCATCGAAGGTTGACTACCATGGAGCGCCATTTGGCTCTGTCTCTTGCTTTGATGGTGCTGATCTGATCTCAATAGGTTGACTTGTCCATCTTTTGATGTTACTCGTCCATGTTAGTCTTAGTCTTCCTCTGCCTCTTTTACCTTGTATTTTCCCTTCCAATATTACTTTTATTAGACTGTTGTGTCTTTTAACATGCCCCAAAATTTCAGTTGTCTTGTTGTAATTGTGTTTAGTAGTTCTCGTTTCATTTTTAGTTGTTTTAAAACTGCAATGTTTGTTTCTTTTCTTTCCATCCTATTCTACAGTTTCTTCTATAAATCCACATTTCAAATGCTTCAATTTTCTGTTCTGTTTCTAGCTAATGTCCATGTTTCTTCGCCATGCAGGAATATTGAGAAGATGTAACATTTTGCTATTCTTAGTTTTAGACCTGGTGTTATTTGTTTTGATGTTAGTATATTTTCCATGGCATTAAAATTACTCGTTGCCATACCTATTCGTTTGTTTATTTCAGTTTTACATTTTCCATCACTGGTTATAGTATGTCCCGACATTCCGGGTACACCCAGCCTTAAGTGGGTACCGAATTTTACCGGGCAAGCTTTCCCGACACGTTGGCTTTCACAAGGATTATGTTTGTCGTTCTATAGTGACGTAGCATTTCTAATATTGGCTCTCTGATTGATGCCGATTATTTCATGATGTTATTGGCAATATTTGCTAGATAGTCACATAATGGGGTGTTGTTGACATAGACGACTAGCTTCTTTATCAGTGAACGAAAAAGTTCTACGCTATTCACATAAGATTCAACAAAATGAGTCAACACAACATTCCATAAGATTAACAAAATGAGTCAACACAACATTCTATAACATCAACAAAATGTGTCAACACAACATTCTATAAGACCAACAAAATGTGTCAACACAACATTCTATAAGATCAACAAAGTGAGTCAACACAACAGTCTATAAGATCAACAAAATGTGTCAACACAACATTCTATAAGATTAACAAAACGAGTCAACACAACATTCTATAACATCAACAAAATGAGTCAAAACAACATTCTATAAGATTAACAAAACGAGTCAACACAACATTCTATAACATCAACAAAAGGAGTCAAAACAACATTCTATAACATCAACAAAATGAGTCAACACAACATTCTATAAGATTAACAAAACGAGTCAACACAACATTCTATAACATCAACAAAATGAGTCAACACAACATTCTATAAGATTAACAAAACGAGTCAACACAACATTCTTTAAGATCAACAAAATGAGTCAACACAACATTCTTTAAGATCAACAAAATGAGTCAACACAACATTCTATAAGATTAACAAAACGAGTCAACACAACATTCTTTAAGATCAACAAAATGAGTCAACACAACATTCTTTAAGATCAACAAAATGAGTCAACACAACATTCTATAAGATTAACAAAACGAGTCAACACAACATTCTTTAAGATCAACAAAATGAGTCAACACAACATTCTTTAAGATCAACAAAATGAGTCAACACAACATTCTATAAGATCAACAAAATGAGTCAAAACAACATTCTATAACATCAACAAAATGAGTCAACACAACATTCTATAACATCAACAAAATGAGTCAACACAACATTCTATAACATCAACAAAATGAGTCAACACAACATTCTATAAGATCAACAAAATGAGTCAACACAACATTCTATAAGATTAACAAAATGAGCCAACACAACATTCGATAAGATTAACAAAATGAGCCAACACAACATTCTATAACATCAACAAAATGAGTCAACACAACATTCTATAAATCAACAAAATGAGTCAACACAACATTCTATAACATCAACAAAATGAGTCAACACAACATTCTATAAAATCAACAAAATGAGTCAACACAACATTCTATAAAATCAACAAAATGAGTCAACACAACATTCGATAAGATTAACAAAATGAGCCAACACAACATTCTATAACATCAACAAAATGAGTCAACACAACATTCTATAAAATCAACAAAATGAGTCAACACAACATTCTATAAGATTAACAAAATGAGTCAACACAACATTCTATAAGAGTCAACAAAATGAGTCAACACAACATTCTATAAGATCAACAAAATGAGTCAACACAACAGTCTATAAGAGTCAACAAAATGAGTCAACACAACATTCTATAATAGTCAACAAAATGAGTCAACACAACATTCTATAATAGTCAACAAAATGAGTCAACACAACATTCTATAATAGTCAACAAAATGAGTCAACACAACATTCTATAATAGTCAACAAAATGAGTCAACACAACATTGTATAATAGTCAACAAAATGAGTCAACACAACAGTCTATAAGAGTCAACAAAATGAGTCGACACAACATTCTATAAGAGTCAACAAAATGAGTCGACACAACACTCTATAAGAGTCAACAAAATGAGTCGACACAACACTCTATAAGAGTCAACAAAATTATGTGTGTACAAGTTATCTTATCAACAATGGCTCATCACAGTTCTCATGTCAGAATGTTCTATTTGTTTTCTCATTAGATTTGATCTTGTTTATTGTTTGTTTTGATCATCAAACTGAATACATTGTTTGATGACAAGATGTCCACCATTTGGTGCTTCCCCGTTTAAATCAACAACAAGGTCATGACACCGGCCCATAACTGATGAAGCTCTAGCACATACACGTCTGTGTGCCTAACTACCTTCATATATACGTACACACACACATGCACGCACAGATATGCACACATGCATGCGCACACGTACATACATACATAGCGCACACATATACACACATAAACACATATATACACGTATCATCATAACAGAGTGTCGTCTCCGCATCGAAAGTTGATTACTATGGAGCTCCATTCCGCTCTGTCTCTTGCTTTGATGATGCAGGTTGTCATAGACTGACTTGTTCATCTTTTGATGTTAATCGTCCATGTTAGTCTTGGTCTGCTTCTTTTACCTTGTATTTGCCTTTCCGGGATTACTTTTAATAGGCTGCTGTGTCTTTTAACATGCCTCAAAAATCTCATTTGCATTGTTTGAATTGTGTTTAGTAGTTCTCTTTTATTTTTAGTTGTTGTAAAACACACAGATAAACTTACATACATAAATACGTGCCAACATACATACAATCAGAGGCACTATTGCAGCCCGTCATCATTGAGTCGACAAACTGTGTACGCAACATAACCGTCAAGAAAGCTCCAGTTGTAGGTCAGTGTTTGTCAAACACCGTAAAGACCTGATGTCAATAGTACTTGCTGCTACAGTCGTAGGCCAGTGTTTGTCAAATACCGTAAAGACCTGATGTCAATAGTACTTGCTGCTACAGTCGTAGGCCAGTGTTTGTCAACACCATAAAGACCTGATGTCAATAGTACTTGCTGCTCCAGTCGTAGGCCAGTGTTTGTCAAACACCGTAAAGACCTGATGTCAATAGTACTTGCTGCTCCAGTCGTAGGCCAGTGTTTGTCAAACACCGTAAAGACCTGATGTCAATAGTACTTGCTGCTCCAGTCGTAGGCCAGTGTTTGTCAAACAACGTAAAGATCTGATGTCAATAGTACTTGCTGCTAGAGTTCACCGCCACTTGTTTAAGGACGTTCAGCTTCTATTACATTAACGCCACCGTGTGATCAACGACAGATGAAGCGTGTCTTCCGCCTGTGGCATCTGCCATTCATTCTGTACATTAATACATACAGAAGTCAAATGTATTTCATCACTCAAGTATGCTTGCATTTCATATATATATATATATATGTGTGTGTGTTTGTGTTTGTACGTGCTCGCGTGCACACATAAACATAGTTATTTCGCCCGAAGGATGGAACCGAATCACTCCAACGTCAGGAGCAAACAGCTTTGAAACCTGCCCTCCAGACAACACAAGCGAGGTTCATCAAGATATATAAAGAGGGAGAGAGAAAGAGAAAGAGAGGAGAGAAAGAGAGCGAGGGTGGAGAGAGAAGTAAAATAAAAAAAGAGAAAGTTTTAGTAAAGGAAGGTAGAGAGGAAAGGTATTGGAGCGATGGAATCAATGCTACTTTGATATACTGATGGAATATAACAATATGCAAACAAGAACATACAGAAGCATACACACGTGAACAAACTGTACACCAACACATGACAGCACCGTACACACATATACAAGCAGACATACAAACACAAATAATGAAGTTATTCCCTTGGTCTGCACGTGCCTGGAGACAACCTTCTATGTCCTTGACCTACAGCTCTACAAGTGTACCTTCACTTACTCCTTCCACTTCCAGATGTTTCCATCTGTTGCTAATTCTGTACCATGCACAATGTATGTTTTGTTTTCCTTTCAGTTTTCCTCTTCTTTGTTTCTGATCTCTCATGAGACGCAACCTTTGCGTGGCATAGTGATCTTGACTTTAGCAAATCTACACAGAAAGTATGTCCTCAGTTAAAAACAAACAAAAATGATGGAATAATTTGTAAAAATAATAAATGATATAATAGCATTGTAATGAGAGACAAGGATTGTCCGACATGTACTTGATCTCGCATTAACATCAGTGAAGATCAGTTCAACCCAGCCTCTATTTTGGTTTTTTTCAAATACCCGAAAGTTAGGGCACACGTCATATGGGCACGCGCTATAGGAAAGTTATGGCACACGTTATATGGGCACGCGCTAAAGGAAAGTTATGGCACACATCATATGGGCACGCGCTATAGGAAAGTTATGGCACACGTTATATGGGCACGCGCTATAGGAAAGTTATGGCACACGTCATATGGGCACGCGCTATAGGAAAGTTATGGCACACGTCATATGGGCACGCGCTATAGGAAAGTTATGGCACACGTCATATGGGCACGCGGTATAGGAAAGTTATGGCACACGTCATATGGGCACGCGGTATAGGAAAGTTATGGCACACGTCATATGGGCACGCGCTATAGGAAAGTTATGGCACACGTCATATGGGCACGCGGTATAGGAAAGTTATGGCACACGTTATATGGGCAAGCGGTATAGGAAAGTTATGGTACACGTTATATGGGCACGCGGTATAGGAAAGTTATGGCACACGTTATATGGGCACGCGGTATAGTAAAGTTATGGCACACGTTATATGGGCACGCGGTATAGGAAAGTTATGGCACACGTCATATGGGCACGCGGTATAGGAAAGTTATGACACACGTCATATGGGCACGCGCTATAGGAAAGTTATGGCACACGTTATATGGGGACGCGGTATAGGAAAGTTATGGCACACGTCATATGGGCACGCGGTATAGGAAAGTTATGGCACACGTCATATGGGCACGCGGTATAGGAAAGTTATGGCACACGTTATATGGGCACGCGGTATGGGAAAGTTATGGCACACGTTATATGGGCACGCGGTATAGGAAAGTTATGGCACACGTCATATGGGCACGCGGTATAGGAAAGTTATGGCACACGTTATATGGGCACGCGGTATAGGAAAGTTATGGCACACGTTATATGGGCACGCGGTATAGGAAAGTTATGGCACACGTTATATGGACACGCGGTATAGGAAAGTTATGGCACACGTCATATGGGCACGCGGTATAGGAACGTTATGGCACACGTCATATGGGCACGCGGTATAGGAAAGTTATGGCACACGTCATATGGGCACGCGGTATAGGAAAGTTATGGCACACGTTATATCGGCACGCGGTATAGGAAAGTTATGGCACACGTCATATGGGCACGCGGTATAGTAAAGTTATGGCACACGTCATATGGGCACGCGGTATAGGAAAGTTATGGCACACGTCATATGGGCACGCGATATAGGAAAGTTATGGCCCACGTTATATGGACACGCGGTATAGTAAAGTTATGGCACACGTTATATCGGCACGCGGTATAGGAAAGTTATGGCACACGTTATATCGGCACGCGGTATAGGAAAGTTATGGCACACGTTATATGGACACGCGGTATAGTAAAGTTATGGCACACGTTATATCGGCACGCGGTATAGGAAAGTTATGGCACACGTCATATGGGCACGCGGTATAGGAAAGTTATGGCACACGTCATATGGGCACGCGCTATAGTCAGAATAACATTTAACATATTATTTTGATGATGGTGGAAAACGTTGATAAAAGCCTGGCTGTCAATGTTCAAACATATTGATGTCTGTCTCTGAACAATAGACATAACTCGGAAATTGTCAATGATTTTGACATTTTGGCTGTTTAATAACACATGCCAATAGGATTCCTTTTCTCTGAAATATTAATGAAAGAAGAAGTTGGAGGCGTGTACAACCAGCGAGCTACAAGAACAACCGTTGTGAAAGCTGCCAACCAATAGATATCCATTAAAAAAAAGTTTTTGGAAATGTGGTGAGAACAATCCCTGTCAATGAGGCAGCGACAGGAACAATCCTAGTCCAACACGTAGCGACAGGAACAATACTAGTCCTACAGGTAGCGACAGTAACAATCATTGTCCAACAGGCAGCGACAGGAACAATCCTTGTCCAAGAGGCAGCGACTGGAACAATCCTTGTCCAACAGGTAGCGACAGGAACAATCCTTGTCAAACAGGCAGCTACATGAACAATCCTTGTCAAACAGACAGCGACAGGAACAAATGTCGTGAAACAGGCAGCGACAGAGACAGTTGCTGTGAATACTTTCTGTTGGGAAGAACTGGACATTTCACACACCATTAGAGAGACCACATACGAGGCTAGTTACGTCAGCTTGACTGTTAACATCTTCACAACTGTCCTCCAAACCTCACAATTAAGAGCTGCATATCGAGATGTGGCAGCAAACGTCTAGAACAAAATGAAACATGTTTTAGCCTATAAACAAACATTGTTAGAGGTCAAACTAAACACGTGGTCTAGGGATAAGATGTCGGCTTCTGGGCGGGTAGGTTCGGGGTTCTAATCCTGCCAGAGGCAGTAGAAATGTTTCATTTCGATTCCATGGTTTCTTCATGGTGTTGCCCTCAGTTGTCTTTGGGCAATGAGGTTCGATGTCTAGCCGTCTCGGATAACGCTGTTACAAGAGGTCCGTGGGCTCTCGCCCACGTTAAAGAATTCTTGGCAAATCAAAGAGTAGAACATTCTGTCAGGAAAGAATTGTTGATGCTAAATCTATCCGTGTTAGTATATAGTTGTAATGATAATAGTAATGGTAGTAATTGTGGTAGTATGTGGCAATGGTACAGACAGTAGCAGTAATGATGATGGTGGTAGCTTTGGTAGAAACAGAAGGTGGTGTTAATGTGGTAAGGATGTAGACGAGATTGTTTTAGTGGTAGCAATGATGCGTTGAGGTTGTCGCAATAGTAGCAATGATAGGTTGAGACTGTCGCAATAGTAGCAATGATGCGTTGAGACTGTCGCAATAGTAGCAGTGATAGGTTGAGGTTGTCGCAATAGTAGCAATGATAGGTTGAGTTTGTCGCAATAGTAGCAATGATAGGTTGAGGTTGTCGCAATAGTAGCAATGATAGGTTGAGGTTGTCACAATAGTAGCAATGATGGGTTGAGGTTGTCACAATAGTAGCAATGATGGGATGAGGTTGTCGCAATATTATCAATGATAGGTTGAGGATGTCGCAATAGTAGCAATGATGGGATGAGGTTGTCGCAATAATTACAATGATGGGTTGAGGTTTTCGCAATAATTGCAATGATGGGTTGAGGTTTTCGCAATAATTGCAATGATGGGTTGAGGTTTTCGCAATAATTGCAATGATGGTTGAGGTTGTCGCAATAATTGCAATGATGGGTTGAGGTTTTCGCAATAGTAGCAATGATTTCAGTGAAGTGGTGTTAGTGGTAAAAATGAGAGCGGAGAGGTGGTGTTAAGTGGTAGCAATGAGAGCGGTGAGGTGGTGTTAATGGTAGCAATGAGAGCGGTGAGGTGGTGTTAGTGGTAGCAATGAGAGCGGTGAGGTGGTGTTAGTGGTAGCAATGAGAGCGGTGAGGTGGTGTTAGTGGTAGCAATGAGAGCGGTGAGGTGGTGTTAGTGGTAGCAATGAGAGCGGTGAGGTGGTGTTAATGGTAGCAATGAGAGCGGTGAGGTGGTGTTAATGGTAGCAATGAGAGCGGTGAGGTGGTGTTAATGGTAGCAATGAGAGCGGTGAGGTGGTGTTAGTGGTAGCAATTAGAGCGGTGAGGTGGTGTTAATGGTAGCAATGAGAGCGGTGAGGTGGTGTTAATGGTAGCAATGAGAATGGTGAAGTGGTGTAAGTGATAGCAATGATTATTGTGAAGTGGTGTTAGTGGTAGTAATGAGAGCGGTGAAGTGGTGTTAGTAGTAGCAATGAGAGCGGTGAAGTGGTGTTAGTGGTAGCAATGAGAGCGGTGAAGTGGTAGCAATGAGAGCTATTAAGTGGTGTTGGTGGTAGCAATGAGATCGGTGAGGTGTTGTTAGTTGTAGCAATGAGAGCGGTGAAATGGTGTTAGTGGTAGCAATGAGAGCGGTTAAGGGGTGTTAGTGGTAGCAATGAGAGCGGTGAAATGGTGTTAGTGATAGCAATGAGAACGGTGAGGTGGTGTTAGTGGTAGCAATGAGAGCGGTGAGGTGGTGTTAGTGGTAGCAATGAGAGCGGTGAAGTGGTGTTAGTGGTAGCAATGTGAGCGGTGAAATGGTGTTAGTGGTAGCAATGAGATCGGTGAGGTGGTGTTAGTGGTAGCAATGTGAGCGGTGAAATGGTGTTAGTGGTAGCAATGAGAGCGGTGAAGTGGTATTAGTTGTAGCAACGAGAGCGGCGAAGTGGTGTTAGTGATAGCAATGAGAATGGTGAAGTGGTGTTAGTGGTAGCAATGAGAATGGTGAAGTGGTGTTAGTGATAGCAATGAGAATGGTGAAGTGGTGGTAATAGCAGCAATATGTGCGGTAAGGTGAAGGTAGTTATCATAATGGTGGTAGTGGCAGTAGTGATAGTGCCGATGCAGTGTTATGCATAATAGCGGTACAGCTGTAATATAGCAATTGGTAGGTGATGTGGTGGTAGTGGTAACATCGATAGAGTTGAGATGGCGATAACTGTAACAATGAAATAGTTAAGGTGGTGGTAGCAATGGTAGTGGTGGGGTGCTATTAATTATAGTAATAATAGTGGTCAGTGGTAGTAATGATGGTGAAGGTGATAGTAGCAGTAGAATTAATCATTGTGAATTCGTAGTAGTAGTATTAGTAGTAGTAATAGTTGTTGTAATTGTAGTAGTGGTAGCAATAGCAGTAGCAGTAGCAGTTGCAGCAGCAGTAGTAACAGTGGTGAAAACAGTAGTAATTGTGTCGATGATGTGGTAGTAGTGGTACCAAATATAAGCACGAAAGTGGTGGAAGAAGTGGCAGTGGTAGCAATGAGAGCGGTAATGTGATGGTAATAGTAGCAATGAGAGAGGTGATGTGATGGTAATAGTAGCAATGAGAGAGGTAATGTGATGGTAATAGTAGCAATGATAACGATATAGTCGGGATAGTAGTAGGATAATGGTAGTAAAATGATTAGTGATCATGATGTAATGGTAGTTATAGCAGTAGTAGCTGTAACAGTAGCAGTGGTAGTTGTAACAGTTGTAGTGTGGTTGCATTTTTTTAGCAGTAATAATGGTAGAAGTATTAGTGGCAGTAGCAGTGTAGTAATAGTAGTTGTAGTAGTTGTTGTTGTTTCAGCAATATTTAATCATTAGTAGTAAGAGGTATAGTTGTTGTTCTATTCTTGAAGTAACGGTAGCTATGACGTAGTTGTAGAAGTAAAAATAACAGTAGTTGTAGTTAAGGTACAACTCCAACGTTGCCCCGCACCTTCTAGACGTGCCCGCTAGTGGAACAGTAATCAGCCTCTATATATAGAGGTGTGCTGCGAATATAGAATAATCAGCCACGTTCCGTAAATCAAAATCAGGTGGTGATTACAGAGGGTGGGATGAATTAGTTGCTAATTCTATAAAATGCCCCATATGTCCTATGACATTTTCACCGACGAGTCGGAGGCGCCCTAACCTCCTCCCCGGGTAGATGTGACCCGTTAGCCTAAAAATAGCAGCATGTCTAGGAAAAGGTCAACTCCGAATATAACCCCCGCTGTCTAGTTCACGGATAAGACTTCAGAGAGTAAACCCTGAGGAAAAGTCCGGAGATGGAGTCCCTAAGGCAGTCCAGTGTTGATTTCAACATTGCTCTGGCAACTCCTGCGGCGCAGTTGGCACCAAACTGTTTTTCAGAAAATGAATAACGCATTATGCAACAAGTCTATGTCAATAGAAGATAAGAAAGAGGTGCTATATAAACCAATTGTGACTATGGAATCGAATCATGGACAGACGATTAGAGGCCACAGAGGTGGGATTTCTCAGAAGAATGTTGATAGTTCCCTGGACAGTTAAAATGGCCAATGATGACATTCTCGAAGAGGCCAAAACAAAAATGGAGCTCCTAAAAAACATAAGAAGGAAGCAATCAACATTTTTCGGGCACATCATGAGAAGAGGAAAGTTGGAATACTTGGTTATAACTGGCAAAATACAGGGAAAGAGAGATCGTGGACGACAAAGAGAAAAGATACTAGATAGATCGGTGTCATGGCATGGAAAACAGTCAACAACAGAACTGATACGATTAACTGTAGATAGAAGATTGTGGAAGGACATCATCGCCTACGCCAAGCGGTATGGCACATGATGAGTGGTAGTAGTTTCAACGATAGAAGTTGTTGTAATAGCTTTGTTTGTAGTTGTAGTAGTTTCAACGATAGAAGTTGTAATAGCTTTGTTTGTAGTTGTAGTAGTTTCAACGATATAAGTTGTTGTAATAGCTTTGTTTGTAGTTGTGGTAGTTTCAACGATAGAAGTTGTTGTAATAGCTTTGTTTGTAGCAGTAGTAGTTTCAACGATAGAAGTTGTTGTAATAGCTTTGTTTGCAGTTGTAGTAGTTTCAACGATAGAAGTTATTGTAATAGCTTTGTTTGTAGTTGTAATAATTTCAACGACAGAAGTTGTTGTAATAGCTTTGTTTGTAGTTGTAGTAGTTTCAACGATAGAAGTTGTGTAATAGCTTTGTTTGTAGTTGTAGTAGTTTCAACGATAGAATTTGTTGTAATAGCTTTGTTTGTAGTTGTAGTAGTTTCAACGATATAAATTGTTGTAATAGCTTTGTTTGTAGTTGTAGTAGTTTCAACGATATAAATTGTTGTAATAGCTTTGTTTGTAGTTGTAGTAGTTTCAACGATATAAATTGTTGTAATAGCTTTGTTTGTAGTTGTAGTAGTTTCAACGATATAAATTGTTGTAATAGCTTTGTTTGTAGTTGTAGTAGTTTCAACGATAGAAGTTGTTGTAATAACTTTGTTTGTAGTTGTAGTAGTTTCAACGATAGAAGTTGTTGTAATAGCTTTGTTGTAGTTGTAGTAGTTTCAACGATAGAAGTTGTTGTAATAGCTTTGTTTGTAGTTGTAGTAGTTTCAACGATAGAAGTTGTTGTAATAGCTTTGTTTGTAACTGTAGCAGTGGAGGAATAAACAGAACATAATAATGAGACGAAAAAAAAGAAAGAAGGAAAGAAATTAATATAGAGATAGAAAATATGATGAATAGAGAATGGGAGAAGATACGAGAAGTGAGAGTGGGAGAAATGGATAATAATGACATTCGAGGTTAAAGGTAAGAAAGTTAGAATGAAAATATAAGCACGAGAAAGACAACGAAGAATACATTCAGAGATAATGGAAAGAAGAGAAGAGAGTACGAACAAGAGGAAAAGTAAGACTACAAAAAAAGAATGGACGAGGCAAAGTATGCAAAGAGACATGACGGTGGAAGAATAAAGAGATCGTTGGAAGTAGAAGAAAACGATGAATAAATTGTTGCTTGACTGATCGCATTATCCCTTCCTGACCTTAACAGAAGGATGTACACAGATCTGTCAAGGACGTATATACATATATAAAGGGTGTACACAGATCTGTCAAGGATGTATATACTATACAAAGGGTGTATATAAATGTAAAATGTGCGTATAAATCTGCGCGGATTTAAAACTAAAACTCCGCCTCGCCGCTAGTCAGTCGAAAAAAACGAACTTCCACAAGTGAGACACTCGCACGGATCTCCTACTCGTCTACGCCTCACTCGAAGCCCAGTATCTGGCCAGGCTAAAGTTGAACGCCGTTTAGTAATACTGGCTCATGAATATTCATTAGCTGTCTTGTGGCGGACTATATAAAACGGAGGTTTCACTTCATTCAACTTGCTAGCTATAACAGGAGATCAATTGCGAAGGTAATGTCGTTTGTGATGTGTCACTTTGATGTATTATGTGAATGTGGTAGCTGGCAGCAGTTATATCATTAAAGCTTGTGAGCTTTTTTTTGTTTGTTTATGAAATCATGACCTGAAGTTGAAGTACTCGTTGTTCTATTTACCTGATATCCACTGAACGACGGGATGTAGCTCATTCACGTCGTCAATGTCTTTATTGGGACGTCTCCTTTAGCCGAACTCTTGAGTTTCTCGTTCTTTTGAATCTTGTACCAGAAATTGTTTGTCTCTGAATTCAAATTTGGAAACCAAAGGTTAGGGAAACGGTGACGAAAATTCTGTTCCTTGGTTCGCCCAGACTTAAATGGATTTTTATTTGAAAATAGGGCGGCCTGACGTGACACTGACTATAAAATGTGAACATTACAACCATAGTCTCATAGTAACACAAAAACATATGGTGTCATTTTATAATCAACCCGTTAGCTGGTTACGTCAGTAGTAGCAGTTGTAGCAATGGTAGTAGTAGTAGTAGCTGTTGTAGCGGTGGTTGTAGTAGTAGCTATAGCAGTAGAAGCAGTAATGGTAGTAGTAGTTATACTAATAGTTGTTGTAGTAGTGTTAGTAGTTGTTGTAGTAGTGGCAGTTGTAGTAGTGGTAGTAGTAGATGATGTTGTATTAGTACTAGCAGTAGTACTAGTGGTAATAGTAGTGGCAGTAGTAGTGGTAGTAGTAGTAGTAGTAGTAGTCACATGTATGAGTTTCCACTACATTACATAAACACATTTTCATGAGCATAGTATGGGAACACCTATGGGTTCGTCCGGTGTGCAGTGATGATAATCCAAATACAAACAAACATAACAAAGCCTGATGTAGGATGTAAACGAGCTCTTTCCAAAACAAAATAATGTCATATTCAAGTAGAAATGGTGGGATTCACATATCGCAAGATAGCCTTCTGATTAATAAACATTAAGGGAGGTATTCTTCAACACAAAAAACAACTAGAACAAGACAAATGACATTTTTGGGCCATGTTAAAAGACACAACAGCCTAATAAAGGCAATATTGGGAGGGAAAATACAAGATAAAAGAGGCAGAATTAGACCAAGACTAACATGGACGAGTTACATCAAAAGATGGACCATCAAAGCCAGAGACAGAGCGGAATGGTGCTCCATGGTAGCAAACCTTCGATGCGGAGACGGCACTCAATGATGATGATGATGATGAGTTTCCGACTACAGCAACCAGAATGCAGAAGATAATCATTGTACACATAAAGTTACATAGTGTTTGTCCCGCCAGTTGGACTTTTATTTCCGTTACATTGTTCATTGCCCAAAGCTGGCGCACAAAGGTAGATAACAAACACACACACATGTCTTTGGTGGGCACAATGAACTGACTATCTTAATGAAAGTCAGAGAGAACAGAGTCCTGTGATTTAGTTTGGAAATGAAATCATTTTTTTTTGTCAGCGCATGAGAAGAGTGTCGCAGAGCTAGGACAAGTGTCGCAGAGCTAGGACAAGTGTCGCAGAGCTAGGACAAGTGCTGCAGGGCTAGGATAAGTATCGCACAGCTAGGACAAGTGTTGCAGAGCTAGTACAAGTGTCGCAGAGCTAGGACAAGTGTCGCAAAGCTAGTACAAGTGTCGCAGAGCTAGTACAAGTGTCGCAGAGCTAGTACAAGTGTCGCAGAGCTAGTACAAGTGTCGCAGAGCTAGTACAAGTGTCGCAGAGCTAGTACAAGTGTTGCAGAGCTAGTACAAGTGTCGCAGAGCTAGTACAAGTGTCGCAGAGCTAGTACAAGTGTCGCAGAGCTAGTACAAGTGTTGCAGAGCTAGTACAAGTGTTGCAGAGCTAGTACAAGTGTCGCAGAGCTAGTAGAAGTGTCGCAGAGCTAGGACAAGTGTTGCAGAGCTAGTACAAGTGTCGCAGAGCTAGTACAAGTGTTGCAGAGCTAGTACAAGTGTCGCAGAGCTAGTACAAGTGTCGCAGAGCTAGGACAAGTGTTGCAGAGCTAGTACAAGTGTTGCAGAGCTAGTACAAGTGTTGCAGAGCTAGTACAAGTGTCGCAGAGCTAGTACAAGTGTCGCAGAGCTAGGACAAGTGTTGCAGAGCTAGTACAAGTGTCGCAGAGCTAGTACAAGTGTCGCAGAGCTAGGACAAGTGTTGCAGAGCTAGTACAAGTGTCGCAGAGCTAGTACAAGTGTTGCAGAGCTAGTACAAGTGTCGCAGAGCTAGTACAAGTGTTGCAGAGCTAGTACAAGTGTCGCAGAGCTAGTACAAGTGTTGCAGAGCTAGTACAAGTGTCGCAGAGCTAGTACAAGTGTCGCAGAGCTAGTACAAGTGTCGCAGAGCTAGTACAAGTGTTGCAGAGCTAGTACAAGTGTTGCAGAGCTAGTACAAGTGTTGCAGAGCTAGTACAAGTGTTGCAGAGCTAGTACAAGTGTTGCAGAGCTAGTACAAGTGTCGCAGAGCTAGTACAAGTGTTGCAGAGCTAGTACAAGTGTTGCAGAGCTAGTACAAGTGTTGCAGAGCTAGTACAAGTGTCGCAGAGCTAGTACAAGTGTTGCAGAGCTAGTACAAGTGTTGCAGAGCTAGTACAAGTGTCGCAGAGCTAGTACAAGTGTCGCAGAGCTAGTACAAGTGTTGCAGAGCTAGTACAAGTGTTGCAGAGCTAGTACAAGTGTTGCAGAGCTAGTACAAGTGTTGCAGAGATAGTACAAGTGTTGCAGAGCTAGTACAAGTGTTGCAGAGCTAGTACAAGTGTTGCAGAGCTAGTACAAGTGTTGCAGAGCTAGGATAAGTGTCGCACAGCTAGGACAAGTGTTGCAGAGCTAGGATAAGTGTCGCACAGCTAGGACAAGTGTCGCACAGCTAGGACAAGTGTCGCACAGCTAGGACAAGTGTTGCAGAGCTAGTACAAGTGTTGCAGAGCTAGGATAAGTGTCGCACAGCTAGGACAAGTGTCGCACAGCTAGGACAAGTGTCGCACAGCTAGGACAAGTGTTGCAGAGCTAGTACAAGTGTTGCAGAGCTAGGATAAGTGTCGCACAGCTAGGACAAGTGTCGCACAGCTAGGACAAGTGTCCCCTTTATCCACTGTCTGTTTATTTACGTAGGCAGGCTTTCATTTCAGAAGTTCCGAAGAACAGAATTTTACGGGAACAGAACTTTCCGCCATTTTGTCCCAGTTTACTCAGGGAGATATTCTACAACTGATGGGGTGGTCTCTCCTGTCGGGGGCTTTGACGTTTTACATATTTTTTCACCCTTTATCAATTTTGTCGAGATAGCGGCCATTTTTATTCTTCTCTTTTTGATTGTCACTGCTAAGGGTTCTTTAACGTGCGCTGAGTTCAAACGGGGCCACCAGCTTTTGGCCGTTGTCCGATAGAGTCATACATGGTTCTCTCACTATCCAGGGATTGAGGGAGGGTATAACCAAGAAGAACCCACGGATTTGAAGGAGAACCTCATCTTCTATTTGCCGGGATTCGAACCCATGGTCGTGAACCTCTTCCAATGGTCGACATTTTAGTCTAGACCACCTAGATCCCAAACTATAGCCCAGAATTTCTCTCATTTTATTATGACTTTGTTATTCTATTATCTATTCTATTATCTATTCTATTATCTATTTTATTACCCATTCTATTATCTATTTAACATATGTTATTCTATTATCTATTCTATTATCTATTCTATTATCTATTTTATTACCCATTCTATTATCTATTTTATTACCATTCTATTATCTATTTTATTATCTATTCTATTATCTATTCTATTATCTATTCTATTATCTATTCTATTATCTATTATCTATTCTATTATCTATTCGTTTGTCTATTTGTGTCATCGTATTTGTAGTTTTTTGCAACGTGACAGTTCTGGAAAAAAAAACGCGTAAGACCAGTTATTTATTATTGTACAGCAGCATGGGTAACAGCAGCATGGTTAACAGCAGCATGGATAACATTTGCATGGGTAACAGCAGCATGGGTAATAGCAGCATGGGTAACAGCAGCATGGGTAATAACAGCAACGCCAACAAACTGTATGGAGATCAACAGACTTCCATGCCGATGAAGGATAACCATTGCTGGAGGTATCAAATCAAGGATCAAATCAAGGATCAAATCAAGAATCAAATCAAGGATCAAATCAGGATCAAATCAAGGATCAAGTCAAGGATCAAATTAAGGATCAAATCAAGGATCAAATTAAGGATCAAATCAAGGGAGTTGGAAACTGGAGAATCATAGTTCGCTGGTGACGTTAGTAGTCAATATCAGAGAATTGGAAACAAATGAAGATCATTAAAGAATGGAAGAGAGGCAGCATCGTCCTAGAAGTAGCTTAACAATTCAGAAAGTAAACTAATCATCCATGCAATCAAAAAGGAAGCCTTGTAAAGGGTATATAAAAAGGCATAAACTTTCATATCAACATAATCAACAGAGAGAATGCAATGAGTAACATCGGTCAATTCCGTGTCAACAATAGAACCAACACGACGTACACGGAACGGCCATCCAATGTGTTGATAGCATTAATAGCAGCGCTTATATACAAGAGATCATCTATGACTTTCTTGTTTGTATACAATAGATATGATGTTCATACAAAAAAGGCACGGGCATTAAAATGATTTGAGAAAAGTTACCCAAACAGCTCCCTGTCGCGTACTCGCACAGATGGGTTAGCAATCAACGTTACGGGAAAGTGGTAACATGAAAGTGTTCTCTCTCGTAACGTGAAAGTGTTCTCTTTGGTAATGTGAAAGTGTTTTCTTTGGTAACGTGAAAGTGATCTCTCTGGTAACGTGGAAGTGTTCTCTTGGTAACGTGAAAGTGATCTCTCTGGTAACGTGAAAGTGTTCTCTTTGGTAACGTGAAAGTGTTCTCTTTGGTAACGTGAAAGTGATCTCTCTGGTAACGTGGAAGTGTTCTCTCTGGTAACGTGGAAGTGTTCTCTTTGGTAACGTGAAAGTGATCTCTCTGGTAACGTGGAAGTGTTCTCTTTGGTAACGTGAAAGTGATCTCTCTGGTAACGTGGAAGTGTTCTCTTTGGTAACGTGAAAGTGATCTCTCTCGTAACGTGAAAGTGATCTCTCTGGTAACATGAAAGTGTTCTCTCTGACAACATGAAAGTGTTCTCCCTGGTAACATAAAAGTGTTCTCTCTGGTAACATAAAAGTGTTCTCTCTGACAACGTGAAAGTTCTCAAATAACTAGCAGAGACAGCTGATCAGAAACTACAAGTGACAACATTTTGAAAGAGGAAGACAAAGGAGAGCGACCCTGTTCCTTACGTATCGACAGCACTGATGAGTCAGAAAAATGTAAACATCAAAGATGTAGTGTCAATGCTGTAGATGATTGATTAGAAGTGTCAGCTAGCGAAGTTCAGTGGTCTCTCTGTCATGTTTCTGTCAACTAGCGAAGTTCAGTGGTCTCTCTGTCATGTTTCTGTCAACTAGCGATGTTCAGTGGTCTCTCTGTCATGTTACTGTCAACTAGCGAAGTTCAGTGGTCTCTCTGTCATGTTTCTGTCAACTAGCGATGTTCAGTGGTCTCTCTGTCATGTTTCTGTCAACTAGCGAAGTTCAGTGGTCTCTCTGTCATGTTTCTGTCAACTAGCGAAGTTCAGTGGTCTCTCTGTCATGTTACTGTCAACTAGCGAAGTTCAGTGGTCTCTCTGTCAAGTTTCTGTCAACTAGCGAAGTTCAGTGGTCTCTCTGTCATGTTTATGTCAACTAGCGAAGTTCAGTGGTCTCTCTGTCATGTTCTGTCAACTAGCGAAGTTCAGCGGTCTCTCTGTCATGTTTCTGTCAACTAGCGAAGTTCAGTGGTCTCTCTGTCATGTTTCTGTCAACTAGCGAAGTTCAGTGGTCTCTCTGTCATGTTTCTGTCAACTAGCGATGTTCAGTGGTCTCTCTGTCATGTTTCTGTCAACTAGCGAAGTTCAGTAGTCTCTGTCATGTTTCTGTCAACTAGCGATGTTCAGTGGTCTCTCTGTCATGTTTCTGTCAACTAGCGAAGTTCAGTAGTCTCTGTCATGTTTCTGTCAACTAGCGATGTTCAGTGGTCTCTCTGTCATGTTTCTGTCAACTAGCGAAGTTCAGTAGTCTCTGTCATGTTTCTGTCAACTAGCGAAGTTCAGTGGTCTTTCTGTCATGTTTCTGTCAACTAGCGAAGTTCAGTGGTCTCTCTGTCATGTTTCTGTCAACTAGCGAAGTTCAGTGGTCTCTCTGTCATGTTTCTGTCAAATAGCGATGTTCAGTGGTCTCTCTGTCATGTTTCTGTCAACTAGCGAAGTTCAGTGGTCTCTCTGTCATGTTTCTGTCAACTAGCGATGTTCAGTGGTCTCTCTGTCATGTTTCTGTCAACTAGCTATGTTCAGTGGTCTCTCTGTCATGTTTCTGTCAACTAGCGAAGTTCAGTAGTCTCTGTCATGTTTCTGTCAACTAGCGATGTTCAGTGGTCTATCTGTCATGTTTCTGTCAACTAGCTATGTTCAGTAGTCTCTCTGTCATGTTTCTGTCAACTAGCGAAGTTCAGTAGTCTCTGTCATGTTTCTGTCAACTAGCGATGTTCAGTGGTCTCTCTGTCATGTTTCTGTCAACTAGCGAAGTTCAGTAGTCTATCTGTCATGTTTCTGTCAACTAGCGAAGTTCAGTGGTCTCTCTGTCATGTTTCTGTCAACTAGCGAAGTTCAGTGGTCTCTCTGTCATGTTTCTGTCAACTAGCGATGTTCAGTGGTCTCTCTGTCATGTTTCTGTCAACTAGCGAAGTTCAGTGGTCTCTCTCGTTCATGTTTCTGTCAACTAGCGATGTTCAGTGGTCTCTCTGTCATGTTTCTGTCAACTAGCTATGTTCAGTAGTCTCTCTGTCATGTTTCTGTCAACTAGCGAAGTTCAGTAGTCTCTGTCATGTTTCTGTCAACTAGCGATGTTCAGTGGTCTCTCTGTCATGTTTCTGTCAACTAGCGATGTTCAGTGGTCTATCTGTCATGTTTCTGTCAACTAGCTATGTTCAGTAGTCTCTCTGTCATGTTTCTGTCAACTAGCGAAGTTCAGTAGTCTCTCTGTCATGTTTCTGTCAACTAGCGAAGTTCAGTGGTCTCTCTGTCATGTTTCTGTCAACTAGCTATGTTCAGTGGTCTCTCTGTCATGTTTCTGTCAACAATAATGACAGCTATGGAAGTTGGGAAATTATCTCAATTGATAAGAGACCTCAACATATAGAAGACCTCCATATACAAGACCTCAACATATAGAAGACCTCCATATACAAGACCTCAGCATATAGAAGACCTCCATATACAAGACCTCAACATATAGAAGACCTCCATATACAAGACCTCAACATATAGAAGACCTCCATATACAAGCCCTCAACATATAGAAGACCTCCATATACAAGACCTCAACATATAGAAGACCTCCATATACAAGACCTCAACATATAGAAGACCTCCATATACAAGACCTCAACATATAGAAGACCTCCATATACAAGACCTCAACAGGTACAAGACCTCAAAACGTACAAGTGTGGTTACACAGTTTAAGAGATTTGTCTTGCGCTGTGATACATGAGCAGATACAAAACTAGAAGTACTACCAAAACAAGGAATAATCATAAGCTCAGCAGAAAGTAACGCGTAACAATATTCACACTCGACGTAGGTCAGAGTAACACGTAACAATATTCACACTCGACGTAGGTCAGAGTAACACGTAACAATATTCACACTCGACGTAGGCCAGAGTAACACGTAACAATATTCACACTCGACGTAGGCCAGAGTAACACGTAACAATATTCACACTCGACGTAGGCCAGAGTAACACGTAACAATATTCACACTCGACGTAGGCCAGAGTAACACGTAACAATATTCACACTCGACGTAGGCCAGAGTAACAGGTTTGTGGTAGGTCTGGAGCCTCCGAGCGAGTGTGACCGTGGCTCTAGTTCAAGGACCAGCAAACAACAGCTACAGGCGTTAGCTGAGAAAGCTGGCCTCACGTCATCACCTTTGATGTCACATGACCAGTTGGACTGCGATCTGACCCGTTTTCTTTGACCTTCAGCTAATGTCTAACAGTACAGGTTGCAGATAATGAAGGTTTACTAGTCTCTGTGTTTTATTTTGTAACATTTTCTCCTTCTCTTATGTTGCAGCATTTTTCCCTTGTTGTTTTGTAACATTTTCTCCTCTTCTTATATTGTAACATTCTTTTCCTTTGTTATTTTGTAACATTTTCTCCACTTCTTATATTGTAACATTCTTTTCCTTTGTTACTTTGTAACATTTTCTCCACTTCTTATATTGTAACATTCTTTTCCTTTGTTATTTTGTAACATTTTCTCCACTTCTTATATTGTAACATTTTATCCTATTCTTGTATTGTAACATTTTCTCCTATTCTTGTATTGTAACATTTTCTCCTATCCTTGTATTGTAACTTTTTCTCCTATTGGTTTATTGTAACATTTTCTCCTATTGGTGTATTGTAACATTTTCTTCTATTCTTGTATTGTAACATTGTCTCCTATTCTTTTATTGTAACATTTTCTCCTATTCTTGTATTGTAACATTTTCTCCTATTCTTGTATTGTAACATTGTCTCCTATTCTTTTATTGTAATATTTTCTCCTATTCTTGTATTGTAACATTTTCTCCTATTCTTGTATTGTAACATTTTCTCCTATTCTTGTTGTATTGTAACATTTTCTCCTATTCTTGTATTGTAACATTTTCTCCTATTCTTGTATTGTAACTTTTTCTCCTATTGGTTTATTGTAACATGTTCTCCTATTGGTGTATTGTAACATTTTCTCCTATTCTTGTATTGTAACATTTTCTCCTATTCTTGTATTGTAACATTTTCTCCTATTCTTGTATTGTAACATTTTCTCCTATTCTTGTATTGTAACATTTTCTCCTATTCTTGTATTGTAACATTTTCTCCTATTCTTGTATTGTAACTTTTTCTCCTTATGGTTTATTGTAACATTTTCTCCTATTGGTGTATTGTAACATTTTCTCCTATTCTTGTATTGTAACATTTTCTCCTATCCTTGTATTGTAACTTTTTCTCCTATTGGTTTATTGTAACATTTTCTCCTATTGGTGTATTGTAACATTTTCTCCTATTCTTGTATTGTAACATTGTCTCCTATTCTTTTATTGTAACATTTTCTCCTATTCTTGTATTGTAACATTTTCTCCTATTCTTGTATTGTAACATTTTCTCCTATTCTTGTATTGTAACATTTTCTCCTATTCTTGTATTGTAACATTTTCTCCTATTCTTGTATTGTTAGAAGAAAACGATATGATGCTGCAAATTGACCCAAAAACAAAAATAGCTGCTGGAAATACAGGGTCAGAGTCAAATTAAGAGAGAATTTGTAACATTTTCTCATCCTTTTATATTATACAATGTCTCGTCTGTTATATTGTAACGTTATCTCTTTTGTTATATTTTAACATTGTCTCCTTTGTTATTTTGTTAAGTCTTATTGTTGTATGTGAGGGATTCTACCCCATCGACTCGTTCACGGTTCACTGGCCCTTAAGGGATACCGAGATTTTTCTAAGTCGGCGGCCTGCCGTTGTACCGACACTATTATTCATAAAGAATGTGCAGTTGACCATTGATAAATAGGCGGACCAAACACATCCCTCACGTTGTAATGACAACATAGAGGGCACTCTTTACTCTAGCATCTATTTTTCTGTTTTTACTTTCAATTCTCTGGCTTTCTCCAGTTGAGAAGAAAATATCATTTCTACATTATTCTTGGACATTCTTCTGTAATATAACTCTTCATTGTTGCATGATCCCTGTTTTGTTAGTTATCCTTTGTTGTTAAATATTGCTCTTTACTGTTAAATGTTGCCCTTTTCTGTTACGTCTCATTCTATGTTGTTTTGTTCACTGTCATTTCTTTCACATTGACTGTCTTTTTATAACTTTCGTTCTTACTTACTCATTGCCTAATTTTCTTTCCTGTTTTCTCTCTCAACTCTACACTTTTTTCATTATTCTGCCGCATCCTCTTTTATTTATTTTTTATTTTGTTTGCGTTTATTTAAATTATTTTATTTAACTTTTTGTCATTGTCTTTATCTTGTGCCAAAAAATGTCTCTCTGCTGCCCCAGATGTCTGTGACCTTGTCACGAGGGCGGCAAACCAACATGGGCCGATCGTTGTCAGCAGAAAGTTGCCGAGAAATGGAATCTGTCGCTTTACCAAACAATACGATATCAAGTACAGAGTTTGTCTCCTGCTGGAAGTCAAGTTTTGTTTATTTTCGTCACTATCTTTACCTCCCTACAACTGGCAGGAATGTCTCCAGGAATTCTCTGAGAAATATTTACTGCTGTGTTTTCTTTTTTATTTAATTAATGATAAGTGACTTAAGGTGATGGGCTGGGTGGGAATAGACTTTACACTCTTCCAGTTGTTCATTGATCTTATAGCTTCACGTGGGATTGAATTGTTCTTTGGGAGAACTACTCGAGTCAATTATATTTCGCACAGAATGAGTTATCTAATTAATTTACGAGTAAGGAGATGGTGGAAATTGGAGGATGTCATTCTCTTTATGTTATTGTCTTTGACATCTCACACTGCGGTCTCAGCTGATCTCCATGTACTTGTTAGTGACTCATTACCGATAGTCTGCCTCATGCTAAATGTTGCTCACGTCTCACATTTTATTTATTTTTAAAACCAAATTTCCAGTACTTTCTTATTCTATAAAAGATGTGAACGAGAACTCAATGAGCACACTGAGGTAAGTCAAACGCTGGTAATACTTGCCAAACAGCAACAGATGTGTCTTAAGTGTACACCAGAAGGCATCAAACATAACTTGAGTTTTAGCTCTGTTTGATGTTTGTTGCACCCTTCCTCTGGTTGCGTGTAGCTTTCATGAACTATGACCCTTCATGGGAATCTCGGTCAGCAGGAGATATCTGCTGTAGGCAGATGATCCGAGTAGAATTGGTTAGTTCTCTCGTGAAAGTTTTCTAAGCCGGTCTTGGTAAGGGAGGTAAGGAACAGGTTGGGGAGTGGGAGGTAAGGAACAGGGTGGGGAGTGGGAGGTACGGAACAGGTTGGGGAGTGGGAGGTAAGGAACAGGTTGGGGAGTGGGAGGTAAGGAACAGGTTGGGGAATGGGAGGTAAGGAACAGGTTGGGAGTGGGAGGTAAGGAACAGGTTGGGAGTGGGAGGTACGGAACAGGTTGGGGAGTGGGAGGTAAGGAACAGGTTGTGGAGTGGGAGGTAAGGAACAGGTTGGGGAGTGGGAGGTAAGGAACAGGTTGGGGAGTGGGAGGTAAGGAACAGGTTGGGAGTGGGAGGTAAGGAACAGGTTGGGAGTGGGAGGTACGGAACAGGTTGGGGAGTGGGAGGTAAGGAACAGGTTGTGGAGTGGGAGGTAAGGAACAGGTTGGGGAGTGGGAGGTACGGAACAGGTTGGGGAGTGGGAGGTAAGGAACAGGTTGGGGAGTGGGAGGTAAGTAACAGGTTGGGGAGTGCGAGGTAAGGAACAGGTTGGAGAGAGGGAGGTAAGGAACAGGGTGGGAGAGGGAGGTAAGGAACAGGTTGGGGAGTGGGAGGTAAGGAACAGGTTGGAGAGTGGGAGGTAAGGAACAGGGTGGGGAGTGGGAGGTAAGGAACAGGTTGGAGAGTGGGAGGTAAGGAACAGGTTGGGGAGTGGGAGGTAAGGAACAGGTTGGAGAGTGGGAGGTAAGGAACAGGTTGGGGAGTGGGAGGTAAGGAACAGGTTGGGGAGTGGGAGGTAAGGAACAGGTTGTGGAGTGGGAGGTAAGGAACAGGTTGGGGAGTGGGAGGTAAGGAACAGGTTGGGGAGTGGGAGGTAAGGAACAGGTTGGGGAGTGGGAGGTAAGGAACAGGTTGGAGAGTGGGAGGTAAGGAACAGGTTGGAGAGTGGGAGGTAAGGAACAGGTTGGGGAGTGGGAGGTAAGTAACAGGTTGGGGAGTGGGAGGTAAGGAACAGGTTGGAGAGTGGGAGGTAAGGAACAGGTTGGGGAGTGGGAGGTAAGTAACAGGTTGGGGAGTGGGAGGTAAGGAACAGGTTGGGGAGTGGGAGGTCAGGAAGAGGTTGGGGGGGGGGGGGGGGTAAGGAACAGGTTGGGGAGAGGGAGGTATGGAACAGGTTGGGGAGAGGGAGGTCAGGAAGAGGTTGGGGAGTGGGAGGTAGGTAAGGAACAGGTTGGGGAGTGGGAGGTAAGGAACAGGTTGGGGAGTGGGAGGTCAGAAGAGGTTGGGGGGGGGGGGGGGTAAGGAACAGGTTGGGGAGAGGGAGGTATGAAACACGTTGGGGAGAGGGAGGTCAGGAACAGGTTGGGGAGAGGGAGGTCAGGAACAGGTTGGGGAGTGGGAGGTAAGGAACAGGTTGGGGAGTGGGAGGTAAGGAACAGGTTGGGGAGTGGGAGGTAAGGAACAGGTTGGGGAGTGGGAGGTAAGGAACAGGTTGGGGAGTGGGAGGTAAGGAACAGGTTGGGGAGTGGGAGGTAAGGAACAGGTTGGGGAGAGGGAGGTAAGGAACAGGTTGGGGACAGGGAGGTCAGGAACAGGTTGGGGAGAGGGAGGTCAGGAACAGGTTGGGGAGAGGGAGGTCAGGAACAGGTTGAGGAGAGGGAGGTCAGGAACAGGTTGGGGAGAGGGAGGTCAGGAACAGGTTGGGGAGAGGGAAGTCAGGAACAGGTTAGGGAGTGGGA
This sequence comes from Megaustenia siamemsis, assembly GCA_032433765.1. NCBI lineage: Eukaryota > Metazoa > Mollusca > Gastropoda > Stylommatophora > Ariophantidae > Megaustenia > Megaustenia siamemsis. The sequence continues at coordinate 43,227,296 of JAVIAB010000106.1, read as the reverse complement.
GGTAAGGAACAGGTTGGGGAGTGGGAGGTAAGGAACAGGTTGGGGAGTGGGAGGTAAGGAACAGGTTGGGGAGTGGGAGGTAAGGAACAGGTTGGGGAGTGGGAGGTAAGGAACAGGTTGGGGAGTGGGAGGTAAGGAACAGGTTGGGGAGTGGGATGTAAGGAACAGGTTGGGGAGTGGGAGGTAAGGAACAGGTTGGGGAGAGGGAGGTAAGGAACAGGTTGGGGAGTGGGAGGTAAGGAACAGGTTGGGGAGTGGGAGGTAAGGAACAGGTTGGGGAGTGGGAGGTAAGGAACAGGTTGGGGAGTGGGAGGTAAGGAACAGGTTGGGGAGAGGGAGGTCAGGAAGAGGTTGGGGAGTGAGAGGTCAGGAACAGGTTGGGGACAGGGAGGTCAGGAACAGGTTGGGGAGTGGGAGGTCAGGAACAGGTTGGGAGAGGGAGGTCAGGAACAGGTTGGGGAGAGGGAGGTCAGGAACAGGTTGAGGAGAGGGAGGTCAGGAACAGGTTGGGGAGAGGGAGGTCAGGAACAGGTTGGGGAGAGGGAGGTCAGGAACAGGTTAGGAGTGGGAGGTACGGAACAGGTTGGGGAGTGGGAGGTAATGAACAGGTTGGAGAGAGGGAGGTCAGGAACAGGTTGGGGGAGAGGGAGGTCAGGAACAGGTTGGGGAGAGGGAGATCGGGAACACGTTGGGAAGAGGGAGGTCAGGAACAGGTTGGTGGGGGAGGTAAGGAAGAAGTCGGGGAGAGAGAGGTAAGGAGGAAATCGGGGAAAGGTAGAAACGACATTCCGTTCTGGGTTTCCGTCAGTAAAATGATTTTAATGGGGATAGATATACAAGTAACAAATGGGGGAAGGGGAGCGTTGGTAGAGAAGACTGATTTCTAGAAATGCAAGAGGGTAAAGCCGAGCGAACACCTGAAGATATAGAACATAATATATTTGTTTCTTCCATGAAATTGCTATTTTTAAACGATTGATGGTTGGCCTCCAGGAGTGTCTAACAACATCTCTTCTCACCCGGGCCTAACAATTGCCCTGGCATCTGCGAACACAGACCACACAGGTGCACATCAACATCACTCTGACATAATTACTCTCAAAATAACTATTGTTTGCTTGCTGTTATCATCTTCATGAAATGTATATTTGTGCTTATATCTAATGAAACTTCATAAAACTGTTCTCTCAGTGTTTATATTTAATGAAACTTCATAAAAACTGTTCTCTCAGTGTTTATATTTAATGAAACTTCATAAAAACTGTTCTCTCAGTGTTTATATTTAATGAAACTTCATAAAAACTGTTCTCTCAGTGTTTATATTTAATGAAACTTCATAAAAACTGTTCTCTCAGTGTTTATATCTAATGAAACTTCATAAAAACTGTTCTCTCAGTGTTTATATTTAATGAAACTTCATAAAAACTGTTCTCTCAGTGTTTATATTTAATGAAACTTCATAAAACTATTCTCTCAGTGCTTATATTTAATGAAACTTCATAAAACTATTCTTTCAGTGTTTATATTTAATGAAACTTCATAAAAACTGTTCTCTCAGTGTTTATATTTAATGAAACTTCATAAAAACTGTTCTCTCAGTGTTTATATCTAATGAAACTTCATAAAAACTGTTCTCTCAGTGTTTATATTTAATGAAACTTCATAAAAACTGTTCTCTCAGTGTTTATATCTAATGAAACTTCATAAAACTATTCTCTCAGTGCTTATATTTAATGAAACTTCATAAAAACTATTCTCTCAGTGTTTATATTTAATGAAACTTCATAAAAACTGTTCTCTCAGTGTTTATATTTAATGAAACTTCATAAAACTATTCTCTCAGTGCTTATATTTAATGAAACTTCATAAAACTATTCTCTCAGTGTTTATATTTAATGAAACTTCATAAAAACTGTTCTCTCAGTGTTTATATTTAATGAAACTTCATAAAACTGTTCTCTCAGTGTTTATATCTAATGAAACTTCATAAAAACTGTTCTCTCAGTGTTTATATTTAATGAAACTTCATAAAAACTGTTCTCTCAGTGTTTATATCTAATGAAACTTCATAAAACTATTCTCTCAGTGTTTATATTTAATGAAACTGCCCTATCATTGTTTATATTTAATGAAACTTCATAAAACTATTCTCTCAGTGTTTATATTTAATGATTTAAAGCCGTAATGAACGTGTTAAACACTTGAAGTGTTTATGTTTCTGGTGTTGACCACACGTCGATGAAGCGCCGCCTCCATACACACACCTGCCTGGAGCATCCCTGCATTATTTGTGTGGCTGGTTTTAAAACAGGAAGCTCGTTGGCCTGAAGTTCTGGTTGAAGGAGTTAAAACAGCTACTGACTTAACGATGTTTATGTTCGTGTCTCCTGTTACCTGAGACTGCCAGTAGCCAACTAAGACGCTGATCTGTGTTTCTTCCTATTAATATCTCCATGATTGTTGTGGCTGCCTCAACGTGGCGCTGATTACTTCACAACATTCAATGTTTCTTCTTTCCTTCCACACTTTCACCGTCACAAGTAGACACACATACTGACTCGAATGTTTATCGCTGCAATTTTGGACCAAGTAATCGAGCTCTCATTTCTCGCTTCAACTGTTGAATTGCCCTAGTTAAAGCTAAACATTGGTATTGTTCTATTGGTCTTTTCCACCTACATTATCAACAATGTGTAAATATCAAACAATTCAACGTGATAGACAGTGTTGATACTATTTTTAAAACAACATTCTTGATTTATCTCTTAATTCAGTTAATGATGTCCTTTACTGCCACATAATTCATGTCTATTTATGGCGTTATATTTTATACAGTCGGCTACGACTTTTATTAAATGCTGAAGAAAACATACTATCTCTTTTATATTGGAGTGAAAAAAAAATGTCTTCTTTCTTGGTACTCGATGTTTTCTTGTAGTTTGTTTTACTGGAGACCGGTAGGTGGCCGAGAAGGTGGCAATGTTTTCTTGTAGTTTGTTTTACTGGAGACCCGTAGGTGACCGAGAAGGAGGCAATGTTTTCTTGTGGGTTGTTTTACTGGAGACCAGTAGGTGGCCGAGAAGGTGGCAATGTTTTCTTGTAGTTTAGTTTTACTGGAGACCAGTAGGTGGCCGAGAAGGTGGCAATGTTTTCTTGTAGTTAGTTTTACCGGAGACCCGTACGTGGCCGAGAAGGTGGCAATGTTTTCTTGTAGTTTGTTTTACTGGAGACCAGTAGGTGGCCGAGAAGGTGGCAATGTTTTCTTGTGGGTTGTTTTACTGGAGACCAGTAGGTGACCGAGAAGGTGGCAATGTTTTCTTGTGGGTTGTTTTACTGGAGACCAGTAGGTGGCCGAGAAGGTGGCAATGTTTTCTTGTGGGTTGTTTTACCGGAGACCCGTACGTGGCCGAGAAGGTGGCAATGTTTTCTTGTAGTTAGTTTTACCGGAGACCCGTACGTGGCCGAGAAGGTGGCAATGTTTTCTTGTAGTTTGTTTTACTGGAGACCAGTAGGTGGCCGAGAAGGTGGCAATGTTTTCTTGTGGGTTGTTTTACTGGAGACCAGTAGGTGGCCGAGAAGGTGGCAATGTTTTCTTGTAGTTTGTTTTTACTGGAGACCAGTAGGTGGCCGAGAAGGAGGCAATGTTTTCTTGTGGGTTGTTTTACTGGAGACCAGTAGGTGGCCGAGAAGGAGGCAATGTTTTTCTTGTGGTTGTTTTACTGGAGACCGGTAGGTGGCCGAGAAGGTGGCAATGTTTTCTTGTAGTTTGTTTTACTGGAGACCAGTAGGTGACCGAGAAGGTGGCAATGTTTTCTTGTGGGTTGTTTTACTGGAGACCAGTAGGTGACCGAGAAGGTGGCAATGTTTTCTTGTAGTTTGTTTTACTGGAGACCAGTAGGTGACCGAGAAGGTGGCAATGTTTTCTTGTAGTTTGTTTTTTTTTTCTACTGGAGGGGCTTGGGTGACCGAGAAGGTACAAGTCGTGTACAAGTTAGGGTGACTCTATACTAAGCAGAATCAATTATATTTGTCTGCTGTAAAATAAAAGTTCTAACATTTATAATGCGTGACGACAGCCCTCCACACATGACCTTTATTAGTCAGTGTTTCAGCAGAACTTCCACATGTTAGATAACAGCTTTGTGTAAAGCTATTCTTCTACCTTTTTAGCTCCCAGTGGAGCATAGGTCTTCAACAAACACTTTCCAAGTCGTTCTGTTTTTTGCAATTCTTTTAAGATCATTCCATGTCTTCCCATCATCTTCATCTCTGCTTCGATCTGGCTTCTCCAAGAATTCCTTGGTCTTCCCCTTTGTCTTTTCCCCTGGGGATTCCAAAAAGGGCCTGTTGTGTAATACTCTCAGTTGGCTTCCGTAGTGTGTGTCCTATGCATCGCCATCGTCTTCGCTGTATCTCTTTATCTACTGGTATTTGACCGGTACATTCCATAGTTCTACGTTAGTGCTTTTGTCCTGCCATTTCCATCCCTTTATTCTGCGTAAGCATCCATTAATGAAAGTCTGTACCTTCGTGATTGTCAATTTTGTTATTCTCCATGTTTCACAGGCATATAATAGGACCGACTTAACATTTGAGTTGAAAATTTTTATTTTTGTATTTAACCTAATTTCTTTGGATTTCCATATGTTTCCCAGTGCAATGAAAGCTCCTCTTGGTTTTTATATCCTTATTTTGGTATCATTTTCTGTTCCTCCCTCTTTATTTATATTACTGCCTAGATATATGTAAGATTGTACGTCTAGTAGAGGTATTTCTCCTAGTTTTATTTGATTATTGCCAACTGCATCAATTCTCATAATGTTGGTCTTATCTCTATTAATCTTTAGTCCTAGCTGTTGTGATCTCTCATCTAATATACTCATTTTATCTTGCATCTGTTGATGGCTGTGTGATAGGAGAGCTATGTCGTCAGCAAAGTCTAAATCATCAAGTTGTTTTGTCAGTGACCACTGGATCCCATTTCTGTTGTTTTGAGTTATTTTCATAATCCAATCTATGGCCAGTAGAAAGAGAAATGGGGACAGAAGGCATCCTTGCCTTACTCCTACTCTTATTTCAAATGCTTCTGTAAGCTGTCCTTCATGCACCACACTACATTTTGTTCTTTCATACATTGTTTTTATCAGGTTAATGAACTTTATGGGGATTCCGTAATGACTCAGCAACATCCAAAGCATTCTTCTGTGTAAACTATCAAATGCCTTTTCGTAATCAATGAATCCAATATAAAGTGGGGATTTTAGTTCTAAACTTTGTTCAACTATTATACGTAGAGTAGTTATTTGATCAGCACATGATCTGTTCTTCCTAAAACCTGCTTGTTCATCTCTCAAGTGTTTCTCTATAGCCCCTTTAGTCTATCCAGAATGATTCTGCCTAATATTTTTCCTGGCACTGATAGTAGCATAATTCCCCTATAATTTGTGCACTCCTGTAAACTTCCTTTCTTTGGTAGTTTGATCATATAACCTTCTCTCCAGTCTTTAGGTATTTCTTCCCTCTCCCAAATTTTATCCAATAGATCATGTAACATCTTGGTAGAGGTGTTAATATCTGCTTTGATGGCTTCCGAAGGAATTTCACCTGGTCCTGTGGCTTTACCATTTTTTAATAGTTTGATGGCTTTCATTATTTCTTCTTTGCTTGGTTTTCCACAGTTAACGTGTAACTCTTGACAGCCGTGACGACAGCCCTCCACACATGACCTTTATTAGTCAGTGTTTCAGCAGAACTTCCACATGTTAACAGCTTTGTGTATCGCTATTGGTTGCACTTAATGTTTGTTGACTTGTCTGTTGACTCGTGTCTCCTATCTCCTTCAGTTTGTGCTATCATTAGCTAAAGCTATTTGTAGCAAGCAAGCAGCCTGACTGTCAAACCCAAAGTCAAGGTCGGCTTCGACCGCGGAGAATATAAACAAAAGATAAATATAAAAAATGGCGTCAAGAGAAAAAGCAGCCGTTGTAACATCTCTGGTCTTGTATATCTTGTTACACAGAGACTGTGACACATCTTCACACAGATATTGTGTTATTCTCAATATACCTCTCTCACTGATTCTTTCTCTATTACTTCCCCCGACCTTTAGTTTTTTTCTCACCTTTTTACACAAACACTCGGTCTCACACCTTTTCTATCTTTCCCACTCATACTCTTACTATATTGTTTACATATTCCCATTTATACTTTTTCTATATATTTTACATATTCCCATTCATGCTCTTTATATATTGTTTACATATTCCCATTTATACTCGTTCTATATTATTTACGGAGCCGCGATAGCTCAGTGGTTAGTGAACTGGACTACCACGGACAAGGGGTAGGGTTCGATCCCAACCGACGGCTTTCGGGTTCACCAAGCCTTAAATGGGTACCGGATTTTTTTTCTGGGAAAGTAAAGCAGCACGGGCGTAATACTGACCACATTACCGACGGGGTTACTTTACTTTTTTTACTATATTATTTACATATTCCCATTTATACTCTTTCTATATTATTTACATATTCCCATTTTCGCTCTTTCTATATTATTTACATATTCCCATTTACGCTCTGTCTATATTGTTTACATATTCCCATTTACGCTCTTTCTATATTGTTTACATATTCCCATTTACGCTCTTTCTATATTGTTTACATATTCCCATTTACGCTCTTTCTATATTGTTTACATATTCCCATTTATACTCGTTCTATATTGTTTACATATTCCCATTTATACTCGTTCTATATTGTTTACATATTCCCACTCTCATAATCTCTTTCTCTGTTTCTGTCATTCCGTTTCACACAAGCTCCATTTGTTTGTGTTTCTGTCTGTCTGTTTCTGTCTGTCTGTTTCTCTCTGTCTCTCTATCTATCATTCTAACTCCCCCCGGTATCAATCTATTTCTGTCCCAACTCTTTCTATCCATATTTCAACATACCTCTCACTTCTCCTCATTCTGCGTTATCATCCCGGAGTGTTGGCTTTAGAGAAGATGACGTCACTTCCTTAGATCAATATTTACCCTCAAGTTCATTGCTTGATCTCAGAGTTAACTTTTCCTGCTCATTTTGCTTGCATCATGACGTAGTTATGTACGTAACAAGGCCGACAAGCCAGTCAGCACTTGGGCTGATCGTCGACTCATAAACTCAGTGACTGCTGGCGTCAGGAAAAGCGGCAATAATGCAGATTGTCATTTACTTGTCGCGGTGTATCCGAGAAAACAGCGAACCTTTCTGGTAAAGCGGGGCATCAAAAGGGAAAACAAAATGGTAGCAACAGATGATGAAGTCGAGTTTGGGAAACTCAAGCACCAGTGACTCGTGGTCGCAATAGCAGGGTTGCAGCCAAACATTTATTGGACGAAACTGCACGAAGTTTCTAGTGGTTTTTATACTGGAGACAAATAACAATAAATGAATATTATTATTGAGGGAAACTTCCGAAGAAGTAGTAAATGCCGAGTGGGTAGTCACACAACATAGCCTACTGTAAACGACAACACAACTCATCTACGACCATTTAGCGCCCTATGAATGGCGATCAATGAAGAGCATTGATCATCAGGGAAGTGCAAAACAAAATGACGAAAACGACTTGTCAAATAAGCTAAAAATATTGGTGGAATAAGTAACAACACGTGACCATTAAATTATCAAACAACGATGTTTGTCAACCACACCACATATATTCACTCACATAAGTGCACACTCATCCATGCACACACACACGCGCGCACGCACGCACACACACACACACTTTACTTATAATCCACGTCAATTGTTTACTTATAATCCACGTCAATTGTTTACTTATAATCCACGGCAATTGTTTACTTATAATCCACGTTAATTGTTTACTTATAATCCACGTCAATTGTTTACTTATAATCCACGTCAATTGTTTACTTCTAATCCACGTTAATTGTTTATTATAATCCACGGCAATTGTTTACTTATAATCCACGTTAATTGTTTACTTATAATCCACGTCAATTGTTTACTTATAATCCACGTCAATTGTTTACTTCTAATCCACGTAATTGTTTACTTATAATCCACGTTAATTGTTTACTTATAATCCACGTCAATTGTTTACTTATAATCCACGTCAATTGTTTACTTATAATCCACGTCAATTGTTTACTTATAATCCACGTCAATTGTTTACTTATAATCCACGTCAATTGTTTACTTATAATCCACGTTAATTGTTTACTTATAATCCCCATCAATTGTTTACTTATAATCCACGTCAATCGTTTACTTATAACCTACGTCAATCGTTTACTTATAATCCACGTCAATTGTTTACTTATACCTACGTCAACTGTTTACTTATAATCCATCATTCGTTTACTTCTAATCCACGTCATTGTTTACTTATAACCTACGTCAATTGTTTACTTATAACATCATTCGTTTACTTCTAATCCACGTCAATTGTTTACTTATAACCTACGTCAATTGTTTACTTATAATCCAAGAAGTAAGAACAATTTCCTGCCCACATCAGGTCGCTGTTTCTTGTCTCAATCAGAATAACTCTCACAACCTACACCGGGTTTGGGTGATAAGTGAACATTGAGTTTTGGTGAGTTAGGGAACATTGAGGTTTGGTGAGTTAGTGAACATTGAGTTTTAGTGAGTTAGGGAACATTGAGTTTTGGTGAGTTAGGGAACATTGTGTTTGGTGAGTTATGGAACAATGAGTTTTAATGAGTTAGGGAACATTGTGTTTTGGTGAGTTAGGAACATTGAGTTTTGGTGAGTTAGTGAACATTGAGTTTTAGTGAGTTAGGGAACGTTGAGATTTGGTGAGTTAGGGAACATTCAGTTTTGGTGAGTTAGGAACATTGAGTTTTGGTGAGTTAGGGAACATTGTGTTTTGGTGAGTTAGGGAACATTGCGTTTTGGTGAGTTAGTGAACATTGAGTTTTGGTGAGTTAGGGAACGTTGAGTTTTGGTGAGTTAGGGAACATTGAGTTTTGGTGAGTCAGGGAACATTGAGTTTTGATGAGTTAGGGAACATTGAGGTTTGGTGAGTTAGCACACACCACATTGTGGTGAGTTGGCCTATATTGAATTTTGGTGAGTTAGCACACACCACATTGTGGTGAGCTGGGATATATTGAATTTTGTTGAGTTAGCACACACCACATTGTGGTGAGTTGGTATATATTGCATTTTAGTGAGTTATCACACATCGTATTGTGGTGAGTTGGCATATATTGAATTTTGGTGAGTTAGCACACACCACATTGTGGTGAGCTGGGATATATTGAATTTTGGTTAGTTGGTATATATTGAATTTTGGTCAGTTATCACACATCGTATTGTGATGATTTGGCCTATATTGAATTTTGGTGAGTTAGCACACAGCACATTGTGGTGAGCTGGGATATATTGAATTTTGGTGTTAGCACACACCACATTGTGGTGAGTTGGTATATATTGAATTTTGGTGAGTTAGCACACACCGCATTGTGGTGAGTTAGCATATATTGAATTGTGGTGAGTTAACACACACCGCATTGTGGTGAGTTGGTGTATTTTGAATTTTGGTGAGTTAGCGTACACCGGGTTGTGGTGAGTTAGCGTGCATTAAGTTTTGCTGATTTAGCGTGCAGACTGGCAGTATTTTATCATTCTCTCTCCCCTTCCTCTATAATTAAATTACTTGGAACCAAAGTTGTGACGTAACTTTCTGTGTTGACGTTATCACAATTTCTTATGATGGTATCATTGCGTGGACACTAGATCTCTCTGAGTGTTACTGATTATATCTCTGTGATTATATTTCTGCGACTGCTACTGTCATGTATATTTCTCCGTCTTCTGCTGGTTACATCTCTTCTTACTACTACTGATTACATGTCTTACTATCATTGATACATATATCTTATCACTACTGATTACATGTCTGACTACCATTGATACATATATCTTATCACTATTGATTGTAATTGACCACAACTATTTGATTACCTGTCTTACTACTATTTATTACATACACATTATCACTACTGTTGTATCTGACAACTACTGATTACATATTTTACTACTACTAATTACATATATCTATCACTACTGACTGTATCTGACACTACTGATTACATCGTTATGTCTACCGTATTGTTTACATCGTTATGTCTACCGTATTGTTTACATCGTTATGTCTACCCTACTGTTTACATCGTTATGTCTACCCTACTGATTACATCGTTATGTCTACCCTATTGTTCACATCGTTATGTCTACCCTATTGTTTACATCGTTATGTCTACCCTACTGTTTACATCGTTATGTCTACCTTACTGATTACATCGTTATGTCTACACTATTGTTTACATCGTTATGTCTACCCTATTGTTTACATCGCTTGTCTACCCTATTGTTTACATCGTTATGTCTACCCTATTGTTTACATCGTTATGTCTCCCCTACTGATTACATCGGTATGTCTACCCTAAAGTTTACATAGTTATTTCCATCCTAATGTTTACATCGTTATGTCTACCCTATTGCTTACATCGTAATGTCAACCCTATTGATTACATCGTTATGTCTACCCAAGATCTCCTTATCTCGATATCTTCTCTGTGAACCCGTGTGTGAGTCCCTCAAGTGCCCCTAATTAATCCCCTCCTCCCCACCGCCAATGCCCGGACTCTCCAGATATCCCTCGCTAAAGCTCCACATGAGTCCATGGACACCCCACGAGCGCTCGTGTTACCGTTATTTTTGTGCAGGAAAAGAGACAGTGGCTTTAGACTCTATTTTCATGACTTCCGTGTTTGTTAAGAAGCTAACGCCCACCACAGATCGGACCCCATGTCGTCAGCGTCCGTGATTGATCGTCCGTGTCACTTTCTGCTCAAGCCACAACAGTCCATGGGGCGCTCAACCCGGAAGCGATAACGTCACACAATTCCCGGAAACTGACAAGGTCAGATAAGAGGATTACTAAGTAAGGAGGGTTGAAGTGTGGGGTTGTATTGGTGAGTGTGTTGAAAATGTGTGGTTGTATTGGTGAGTGTGTTGAAAATGTGTGGTTGTATTGGTGAGTGTGTTGAAAATGTGTGGTTGTATTGGTGAGTGTTGAAAATGTGTGGTTGTATTGGTGAGTGTGTTGAAAATGTGTGGTTGTATTGGTGAGTGTGTTGAAAATGTGTGGTTGCAGTGGTAAGTGTTGAAAATGTGTGGTTGAAAAGAAGAAAAAAGAAGAAAAGAAAGGAAGAGAAGAATTGTGATTATAATAACGGAGGTTTGCGCGGATAAGAAAAGAAATGAGAAGACACCTTGTACTGTCATGGCGAGTGTTCACAGATTAATATCAGAAACAGTTACAAACTTTTTAGTAGTTTTATCTTATTTTCATAATTGTGCTTCTCTCTGTCTCTCTCCCCTCCCCCTCTCTCTCAATTCCCAAGTCGGTGTTGTTAGTTCATTATGCTCTGCAGTTAGTACGACCCCAGTAACAAAAATGTAATGCTGACCCACACAAGTAGATCCCTCGTGGGTGGGTGAACTAACGATCAACATGGCAAGAACGCCCAGGTCAGCAAGGACGGCTCCGGCACAGCGATTACACCCATTTGCTGTTCAAGTTGAATCCGTCTAATTTAATATTGACTTAGGTCGGGTCACGTTAAACGAGGTTACTTCTGTCAGGGTGACTAAGTCAAGCCTTCCGGGGAGGATAACCCACATGTTGGGTGATCCGGTCAGTCATGAAACACTTTCACACACAGCAACAGCTGAACTATTAGTTAGCTGAGTTGACAGTGTTCCCTACCGTTTGGCTGCTCGTGGCAAGGCGCTGTGCCACTGAGTACGGGTTCGATCCTGCTTCGGACCATATACTGTTCTTTGTTTTTTTTTCTGTTGTTGATTATTTGTCATTTTTTTTCCGAGTGCTGTAAACATACATCTTCCCTTGAAATGATTCAACAGCTGAACAGCCCCTTTCTGAAGCTAGTCACCGCCCACTCTGGGTCAGGGGTTCTCACACTATTGACTGTAGTCATCACCATCATTGAAACAACAATGGTCAACTGCTGTCTAATGTAATGTAGAAGAGAATCTAAAGTTGAATTGATTGTGTCTAGTGAAGAAGTAGGCACAACACTCAAGGGAATATAAAGTCATATGGTGATGCTGAGAATCCAAGTGTAGTCTTTCTTGTCTAGGGATTGAATCACCTCTCACTGATTCTCGGTTACAAACGCTTCCACAAAAATCACCACTTTGAAGGAAGCTGCAACAACCGTCACTTTGTTGAAAGTCTCCTTCATCTAGATGAATATTGAGTAATCAAGGATCGCTATAACATAACATAACACAACATAACATAGCACAATATAACATAACAACACATAACAACATAACACAACATAACAACATAGCATAACAGCATAACACAGCACAACATAACATAACAACATATAACAACATAACATAACAACATATAGCAACATAACATATCGTAGGGAAGTGAAGCACAAAACTCATCGCTTCCGCCTATCCCATGTCATTAACTCTTTATCCACCTTTTTTCCGCCATGAGAGAAGGTTCAAATAGTTCTCGAAACTATTAATAATAGATCTTTGCATTATATCTGGCCCTTTTCGTCTTGTCAGATGATCTAGTGGAGGCTATTGTGTATTTTTTGAGGTTTTGTTTTTGTCGAACATCTTCTCTCGTGGCTAATTCTACCAATGTTTGACAGACACACACAGCCAAAGAATGAACAAGTCAGGCCCACTGATCCACAGGGTTTTCCATCCTTTTTCCATGAGTCTTTTCTCTTCTAAGTTTTGCCTTAGCACAGTCTCAAATGATCTTATACCATTCCGTATACATGCTCTCCATGATGTGCGATCACTTGCCGGATGTTCCCAGTCATTTTCACAGACGGAGAAGTCATTAAGAGATGATTTACAGATATCTCTATATCGTGGTTTAGGTCTGCCGATTTGTCTTTTTCCGTGTGTTAGTTCGCCATATAGTATTTGCCTGGGGATGCGTTTTTATTCCATTCGCTGGACATGCCCCAGCCATCTTAGTTATCGACATCTGAGCATCGACATGATTGTTGAGGTCTTAGCACGTTGCAGGACAATTAAGTTGGTTGTTTTGTCCTGCCACTTGATGTGCATTATTCTGCAGAGACAGCGCATGTGGAAGACATTTAGTCTGTTTTCGTGATTTGAGTATGTTGTCCAGGTTTCAGATCCGTATAATAGTGGAGCACACACGTTTGCTATATTAAGAGTTTGGTCTTTAGTATTAGTTTCGTGTTGTTCCAGGCCCTTTCTGTGAGTTTGCTGAAAGTCGTAGCTGCCTTACCAATTCGGCTGTTTATTTCATCATCAAGAGAAGTGGCTTTTGTAATTGTGGATCCAAGATACGTGAATTTCTGAACTGATTCTAGTGGACAATCTTTTAAAGTGGTTAATAGAGGTTTGATGTCACCTTGACTTAGTATTACTGTTTTCTGAACATTAAATGACAGTGATAAAAGGTCGTATGCTTTGTCCAGGTTGTTGATCAGCGATTGTAGGGTGGCTTCACTATGAGCGACTAGGGCTGCATTGTCAACAAAAGTTCTTTAAGTAGGGCAACATTTGTTTTTGTTTTTGCTTTTAGTTATGGAATTTGTATGTTTATTATGTACAGCGAAGTCTCCTCCATGTTGACGTGGCTTTTCAGGGCTTAGACCTTGTGAGAAAAAAGTATAATTTTCTTACTTTACAGAACCACAGTCTGAGTGTCTTGTTTCTTGGAGGGCAGCAATGTCGACATGTAGCCTATTTAGTTCTTTATCTATGAGGACTGTTGTTCTAATTTGCCCTTCTGACAGTGTGTTTGCTTTAGCAAGTACAGGGCACATGGTCCTTACGTTCCATGTGCCATGTTTAAACATTGGTGCTTTCTTCCTCATTTCACTTTGCCTACTCTGCCTGGGCACGGAATATGGAGATAGTGCTTTACCCAGTCGCACTATCCCCGTCTTGACTTCGTATCAAGAATTTCCGAAGGAGGAACGTAGTCCTACGTTCGGAATTGAACGAAGGTGCAGGGGATGCCAGAAAGACGGTTAACGCCGTCTACTTGCTTAGGTTCCCTCCCTCCGGAATATTACTCTGGGTGTACTTCCATAACCTTCGATTCTAACTAGAATCTAGTCTACAAGGTAGTGGAGGGTTTTGTGGTTGAAGTTTCTTTGCATTGAACGCTTTCCAAATATAATTGAGCGCTGTGTTGACAACATAAGTGAACATTGTGACAACGTAATTGTTTGCAATAGAAAACAATGAACAAGTAACAAGCGCATACGTCAGAGTCAGGGAGTTACGTGAATGTAGTATATAAGTGGGCAGTGGTGAGGAATGTCACTGGTATCAAGAGTGATACCATTATTATCAATGTGTTAGAAAACATCACCGAAGATACTTGTAAATAGCGGAATTAAGAACAACGAAAGGAAATGTTGGAGTTGTAAATGCAACCCTGGTATCAAATGTTGAAACAATAGGGAGTTGACCTAGACGCCTCAGCTGAGCCTCATTTTGTCAGCGACCTATGCTGATTACTCGTGCCCAGGATCAGCGGTAACAACATATGATCAAGACCACACCTCCACCTCCCCGCAGTGCTTCAGAAAACAGACTAGCCAGTCTGGCCAAGCGAGCAAGGATCCAGGAGGGAAGGCAACCTGTTAGCCACAAATATCGAGCTGAAGTTGGATATTCTAGGCCGAAAGTCGCAAATATCACAGCTTGGCGTAGATCACAATACGACGCAACTACGCCTGTACGACGACAAGAAAAAGAAATCCGACGTTAACAACATATTTTAGCGTGAACAAAATTCTTCTACAAGTTGTCCTTGATATATAAGATTACGACAATGGAGTTTAGAAGAGAAAAAGGAATGAACAAAATTATGTGTAGCTCCTATTATGTGTAGCTTCTATTATGTGTAGCTTCTGTTATGTGTAGCTTCTGTTATGTGTAGCTCCTATTATGTGTAGCTTCTATTATGTGTAGCTCATATTATGTGTAGCTTCTGTTATGTGTAGCTCCTATTATGAGTAGCTCCTATTATGTGTAGCTTCTATTATGTGTAGCTTCTATTATGTGTAGCTTCTATTATGTGTAGCTCCAATCACGTGTAGCTCCAATCACGTGTAGCTCCTATTATGTGTAGCTCCAATCACGTGTAGCTTCTATTATGTGTAGCTCTTATTATGTGTAGCTCCTATTATGTGTAGCTCCAATCACGTGTAGCTTCTATTATGTGTAGCTCCTATTATGTGTAGCTCCTATTATGTGTAGATTCTATTATGTGTAGCTTCTATTATGTGTAGCTTCTATTATGTGTAGCTTCTATTATGTGTAGCTCCAATCACGTGTAGCTCCTATTATGTGTAGCTTCTGTTATGTGTTGTGACAGCTGTAGAAAAGGTGTGGGACAAACAAAGAGAAAAGAAAAAAAATAGTTTCAGAGAATGGTTTGGATGAAGTCAACAATACAATTAATAAACAGCTGTAGAGACAGAAAGTTGTAGATAGACATGATCACCTCCCTCAGTAGGCACGACTCCCGATGGTAATGATGAAGCTTCCAGCAGCGGAAGCGAGAAACTCGTGCTCATTCTGAGACGCCAAGTTAAGATGATGTTGGAGGAAGTCGAGTAATAAGATAGAAGGTAAATAACTGTTTGATCTTTCACGAGAAACTTATTTTGTTCCCAGAAAAGTGGTTTATCGTGACGGAATTAGACTGCCGCGAGATGAACATTACTGATTGAACATGGCTGGTCTAGTTGGCGAATGCGAACTGGTGTTTAATGCTCGACTTTTTATTCAATGAAGTACCTACATTTGACTTCTAAATATACATCTGAAATAAATCTATAGCACAGTAGAGAGATGTTCCATAATGATATACAGTCCCGTTAAATACATCTGGCAAATAGATCTACTTTATCAACAAATGAATATCTCATACATATTGATAGTCACAGTAGCTATTTCCTTGGTCATGTTGTCAATTAAATGTTCTGTTTGATCTATTTTGATACTATTTCTCACCTGCTGCAATGAAGTCACTCTTGTGTTATTTATATTGAATTCTTTGTCCAACTAAATATGTTGCTATAGTATGAATGTTATTACACTGTATTTATTGTCAAGATTACTGTACAATCCATTTATTACAATAGAAACAAGAAAATAGTTCTTAAACTTTATGTAGAGCCAGTCTTAACATATGGATGCGAATCATGGACAATAGGACAACAGACAGGAAAATTACTGGAGGTTTTAGAAATGTGGTTTTACAGAAGAATGTTGAGAGTACCATGGATAGATAAGAAAAATAATGAAAATGTTCTGAGAGAGGTCAAAGCAAAAAGAGAGGTAATTTCCAATATTACGAAGAAACAATCATCATTTTTTGGCCATGTAATGAGAAGAGAACAGCTGGAATATATTGTAAGAATTGGGAAAATCGAGAACGAAGAGATAGATGGAAGCAAAGAGAAAAGTTACCAGACAGATTAAGAGAATGGCTTGGCAGAAGGTCAACAACGAAAATTATAAATAGCTGTCGTGATCGAAAGTTGTGGAGAGACATGATCACCTACGCCAGCAGACACGGTACTTGATGATGATGATAATGATTGCCAAGACTTGAGGGAGGGATCCAAAGCAGTCGGTGGTGTATTATCTGGCATCCCCTCCAACTCAGCTTCGGTTCCGAACGTCAGGACCTTGTCTCTCCTTCGGAACGCTTCAAAAAGGAGCTGAAGATGGGAGAGGAGAGGTGGTGGTGGGAGGGGGTGGGGGTTAGTGAGTTTTGAGCAAAACACTGTCTCCATATTTTTGCTCAGGCATAGCAAGCAAGCAGAAATGTCGGTTCCATCCTCGCTAGGAACTTGGACTACCTATCCAGGTCAGGAGAAAAATGTTAAACAGCTTCCAAGTGTGTTGCCTTCGACTGATTATCAACATCAAATGGCAGGACAGAGTAACCAACTCTAACATTACAACAAGCCAAACTCCATCCATCATGGCAGGACAGAGTAACCAACTCTAACATTACAACAAGCCAAACTCCCATCCACCATGGCAGGACAGAGTAATCAACTCTAACATTACAACAAGCCAAACTCCCATCCACCATGGCAGGACAGAGTAACCAACTCTAACATTACAACAAGCCAAACTCCCATCCATCATGGCAGGACAGAGTAACCAACTCTAACATTACAACAAGCCAAACTCCCATCCACCATGGCAGGACAGAGTAATCAACTCTAACATTACAACAAGCCAAACTCCCATCCACCATGGCAGGACAGAGTAACCAACTCTAACATTACAACAAGCCAAACTCCCATCCATCATGGCAGGACAGAGTAACCAACTCTAACATTACAACAAGCCAAACTCCCATCCATCATGGCAGGACAGAGTAACCAACTCTAACATTACAACAAGCCAAACTCCCATCCATCATGGCAGGACAGAGTAACCAACTCTAACATTACAACAAGCCAAACTCCCATCCACCATGGCAGGACAGAGTAACCAACTCTAACATTACAACAGCCAAACTCCCATCCACCATGGCAGGACAGAGTTACCAACTCTAACATTACAACAAGCCAAACTCCCATCCATCATGTCAGGACAGAGTAACCAACTCTAACATTACAACAAGCCAAACTCCCATCCATCATGTCAGGACAGAGTAACCAACTCTAACATTACAACAAGCCAAACTCCCATCCATCATGGCAGGACAGAGTAACCAACTCTAACATTACAACAAGCCAAACTCCCATCCATCATGGCAGGACAGAGTAACCAACTCTAACATTACAACAAGCCAACTCCCATCATGGCAGGACAGAGTAACCAACTCTAACATTACAACAAGCCAAACTCCCATCCATCATGTCAGGACAGAGTAACCAACTCTAACATTACAACAAGCCAAACTCCCATCCATCATGTCAGGACAGAGTAACCAACTCTAACATTACAACAAGCCAACTCCCATCCATCATGTCAGGACAGAGTAACCAACTCTAACATTACAACAAGCCAACTCCATCCATCATGTCAGGACAGAGTAACCAACTCTAACATTACAACAAGCCAAACTCCCATCCATCATGTCAGGACAGAGTACCAACTCTAACATTACAACAAGCCAAACTCCCATCCATCATGGCAGGACAGAGTAACCAACTCTAACATTACAACAAGCCAAACTCCCATCCATCATGGCAGGACAGAGTAACCAACTCTAACATTACAACAAGCCAAACTCCCATCCATCATGGCAGGACAGAGTAACCACTCTAACATTACAACAAGCCAAACTCCCATCCATCATGGCAGGCACTTTGGAGTCGTAGACTATTGGTGGCTGTGTCATGTGACAAGAATGGCAAACTTTCGTACTCCCAAAAAAATATTGTAAGGCGAACTTAGAGGCGGAAAGAGACCAAAGGGCAGAACAAAGCTGAGATATAAAGATGTTTGCAGGGCTTCCTTGAGGAAATTCTCTATCAGTGAAACAAACTGGACAATTCTGGCTGCAGATCGTAGCACATGGAGAGCAAAATAAAAAAACTGGCACATCACTTTCTAGGCAGTGCTGATATCAAATTCAGAAGATAAAAGGTGTAGGAGAAAGGAGACGAGGCCGGGCACCACGAATACATCTTGATTGTTCTGTGGATGGATCTGTCTATCCAGTGTTGGCAGATTCAGCCACGAGAGAAGCTGTTCAGTAAACCATCATCCAGCATAAAACACTCATATACTTTACCAAACTACTGACTTATCATCATTTCTTTGTCTGTCAAGTCGACAAAGCTCATATGTATTGTCAAGACGTATTGTCTATGTTTATATGTAAGGCAGTAAGTGCGCTACTTTAAAAGACAAAAAAAAAAAAAAAAAAAAAAAGAAGAAAATGAAAACCAAAACAACAATCATCATCAAGTACCGGGCCTACTTGTCATGACAATTTTCGATCTCGGCAGCTATTTATCATTTCTGTTGTTGACCTTCTGCCAAACCATTCTCTTAAGCTGTCTGTTATTTTTTTCTCTTTGCTTCCCTCTATCTCTTCGTCCCTCAATTTTTCCAGTTGTTACAATATATTTCAGTTGTTCTCTTCTCATTACATGGCCAAAAAATGATGATTGTTTCTTCCTAATATTGGTAATTAGTTCTCTTTTTGCTTTGACCTTTCTCAGAACATCTTCACTACTCTTCTTAGCTGTCCATGGTACTCTCAACATTCTTCTGTAAAACCACATCTCTACAGACTCCAGTGATTTTCTTGTCTGTTGTCCTATTGTCCATGATGCGCATCCATATATTAAGACTGAATCTACATAACATTTAAGAACTCTTTTTCTTGTTTCTATTGTCAAAAATGGATTTCATAGTATCTTCCTCGACAATAGATTGGATAATAGATCGGATACCAGAACGGCGCGAAAACACATATTTTGGCAAATATTCTTTAAACGCGTTCAGATTTTTATTTATTTTGTGTGTCTTGTTTTGGAAAATAATATTGTTGTTTGTGGTGGAAATGATGGGTAGGTGGGTGGGTTCTTGAGTTGAATACATTGACTTCCCATATGTCATCTTGACCCACGAAATGCACACACAGGCCCAACCCTCAGGTGTGCGTAAGTGAATTGGCCCCATGCTCACAGGTAAATGTCAGACCTGACAGGAATGTTTGCAGGTCCGGTGTTTTGTTCATCTCTTCTCGACTTGGCATTGTGATCTCGCCGACTCTCGACGACAGAAAAGGTCGCCATCAGGCTCGGTAAATAGAAATAGATGACTGAACTCGTGTGTGTGTGTGAGAGAGAGAGAGAGAGAGAGAGAGATAGATAGATAGAGAGGCGGTAGATATATATAGAGAGAGAAAGAATAGACACAATAGTTAAGGAGAACTATTCTCTGCTACAAGATAAACGTTATACTTAAAAAAAAAACTGTAATTATGCTTGAAGAAACCGTGCAGACAATGTCATGTTGTGGCCCAGGAAGACAATGTCATTTTGTGGCCCAGGAAGACAGTGTCATGTTGTGATCTAGGCAGACAATGTCATGTTGTGACCCAGGCAGACAATGTCATGTTGTGGCCCAGGAAGACAATGTCATTTTGTGGCCCAGGAAGACAGTGTCATGTTGTGATCTAGGCAGACAATGTCATGTTGTGACCCAGGCAGACAATGTCATGTTGTGACCCAGGAAGGCAATGTCATGTTGTGGCCCAGGAAGACAATGTCATGTTGTGATCTAGGCAGACAATGTCATGTTGTGGCCCAGCAAGACAATGTCATGTTGTGATCTAGGCAGACAATGTCATGTTGTGGCCCAGCAAGACAATGTCATGTTGTGACCCAGGCAGACAATGTCATGTTGTGACCCAGGCAGACAATGTCATGTTGCGACCCAGGAAGACAATGTCATGTTGTGGCCCAGGAAGACAATGTCATGTTGTGGCCCAGGAAGACAATGTCATGTTGTGACCCAGGAAGACAATGTCATGTTGTGGCCGAGGAAGACAATGTCATGTTGTGACCCAGGAAGACAATGTCATGTTGTGGCCCAGGAAGACAATGCCATGTTGTGGCCCAGTAAGACAATGTCATGTTGTGCCCAGGATGACAATGTCATGTTGTGACCCAGGAAGACAATGTCATGTTGTGGCCCAGGAAGACAATGTCATGTTGTGGCCCAGGAAGACAATGTCATGTTGTGACCCAGGAAGACAATGTCATGTTGTGGCCCAGGAAGACAATGTCATGTTGTGATCTAGGCAGACAATGTCATGTTGTGGCCCAGCAAGACAATGCCATGTTGTGACCCAGGAAGACAATGTCATGTTGTGACCCAGGCAGACAATGTCATGTTGTGACCCAGGAAGACAATGTCATGTTTTGACCCAAGCAGACAATGTCATGTTGTGACCCAGACAGACAATGTCATATTTTGACCTAGGCAGACAGTGTCATATTCTGACCCAGACAGAAAATGTCATGTTTTGACCCAGGCAGACAGTGTCATGTTTTGACCCAGGCAGACAGTGTCATATTGTAACCCAGGCATACAATGTCATGTTGTGACCAAGGCAGACAATGTAATGTTGTGACCCAGGAAGACAATGTCATATTGTGACCTAGGCAGACAATGTCATGTTGTGATCTAGACAGACAATGTCATGTTGTGACCCAGGCAGACAATGTCATATTGTGACCCAGGCAGACAATGTCATATTGTGACCTAGGCAGACAATGTCATGTTGTGGCCCAAGCAGACAATGACCTATTGTGATCTAGACAGACAAAAAGTTAAAGCAAAATCACTAGGCTACAGTAAAAGCATACTCACTAGGCTACAGTTAAAGCAAAATCACTAGGCTACAGTAAAAGCAATATCACTAGGCTACAGTAAAGCATAATCACTAGGCTACAGTTAAAGCATAATCACTAGGCCACAGTTAAAGCATAATCACTAGGCTACAGTAAAAGTAAAATCACTAGGCTACCGTAAAAGCATAATCACTAGGCTACAGTAAAAGCATAATGACTAGGCTACAGTTAAAGCAAATCCACTAGGCTACAGTAAAAGCATAATGACTAGGCTACAGTTAAAGCAAAATCATTAGGCTACAGTAAAAGCATAATCAATAGGCTACAGTTAAAGCAAAATCACTAAGCTACAGTTAAAGCATAATCACTAGGCTACAGTAAAAGCATAATCACTAGGCTACACTAAAAGCATAATCACTAGGCTACAGTAAAAGCAAAATCACTAGGCTACAGTTAAAGCAAAATCACTATAATAGGCTACAGTAAAAGCATAACCACTAGGCTGCCCAGTAAAAGCATACTCACTAGGCTACAGTTAAAGCAAAATCACTAGGCTACAGTTAAAGCAAAATCACTAGGCTGCAGTTCAAGCAAAATCACTAGGCTACAGTTAAAGCAAAATACTAGGCTACAGTTAAAGCAAAATCACTAAGCTACATTTAAAGCATAATCACTAGGCTACAGTAAAAGCATAATCACTAGGCTACAGTAAAAGCATACTCACTAGGATACAGTTAAAGCAAAATCACTAGGCTACAGTTAAAGCAAAATCACTAGGCTACAGTTAAAGCAAAATCACTAGGCTACAGTTACAGCAAAATCACTAGGCTGCAGTTAAAGCAAAATCACTAGGCTACAGTTAAAGCAAAATCACTAGGCTACAGTTAAAGCAAAATCATTAGGCTACAGTAAAAGCATAATCACTAGGCTACAGTAAAAGCATAATCACTAGGCTACAGTAAAAGCAAAATCACTAGGCTACAGTTAAAGCATAATCACTAGGCTACAGTAAAAGCATAATCACTAGGCTACAGTAAAAGCAAAATCACTAGGCTACAGTTAAAGCATAATCACTAGGCTAACATTCATCAGGCAAACATTCACATGTACACACACACACACACACATACAGGTACACCTGTACCACACCTGCGCCAAAAAAAAAAAAAAAACCCATGGCTTTACTTCTCACAACAATTCACAATTCTAATCATTCGCTCTCCCTCTCTCTCTCTCTCTCTCTCTCTCTCTCTCTCTCTCTGTCATTCTCTCTCTCACTTTCCCCACCTAAAAAAACAGTAAAATAATTGATTTTGAGGATTGGCCTCGGTTTCGAGTGGAGATTACAGCGGCACCTCAGCCAGAACTGGCAGCAACAAGACAACGACGGATCGCACCTACTGATTTCCCTGTCTACCTCCAACTAGTTTGTTTCTGTAGGGCTCCATATTATCATCTCTTGCTTCGTTACTGTCTTTCACATTCTATGATTCTGTACTGCCGTTGCTGATTGGCTGGCTGTATTGTAATGAAGAATATGACCTCTGACATCTCTATCTCTGCTTACTTTTAATGTTGCTATTTATAGCCAGCATTAAGTTGTTGTATTGCTCTCTGAGAAATAGGCCAAGAAAAGAAGACGAAGAAAGAACAAACCCTCTTCACACTTCCGGTGTACAGGACATAAGATACTAGTGGCCACATTGTCCAATAAGCAATCAAACATTTTGCTATGTGACGTAGTCGCTATAACGCCAGGTCGCTCTGCATTCGAAATAAATCTAGTACTCATTTAAAGAATTAGTGAAGTTAGACTGGATCCATCTGGATCAAATGGAAATTAGAAAATAGTAACAGACCAGGCCACAGTGGTGTATGTACCAGTGATACAACCGCGTTAATTCAATGATACTCTACATGATTTTAAGAATGTGTTAGTCTAAACAATCCTGGTCACGTGGACAACACAACGTGATTAATTCACAATACAGAAACGTGTAACTTCAGATATCCTGAACATCACATGTCTTCCGCACTTCATATAATGACACAACACGTCGTCTAGATCTCGTACACAAGTTTATTCACGCATTTCTGGAGTTACACTTCACAGGTCAGCTGGATTAACATCTTGGTAGCATATACAAGTCAATCACAACACATAATGTTTGCTATGGCCGTCAAACCATCTATATCATTATTAGTTCTGTACTCGTGTCTTGGCTACCACCATTGCTAAATGGCAGTCTCCCAGATTCTGTAATTACATTCACATAACTTATTCTACTTCGCATAAAATCACACACACTCAATAATATAACTTCTATATCAGTGTGTGTATTCCTAATCTTGATGACCTCTTTAGAGATCTGAACTAACTACCTATAGCTAAACATCTTCTCTTGAAATAAATCTTCCTGAATAATCCTTGACTAAATCATCACTGAATGTTTCTCTAAGTCTCGAATCTCAAGTAAAGTCCTCTGCTGCTTCTCTGAATCTAATCTTGCTATGCTTTCGAGTCTCTCTCTCTTCAGTCTAATCTGACTGCCCTCCCTCTTCAATCTAATATGACTGCCCTCCCTCTTCAATCTAATCCGACTGTCCTGACTGCCCACCCTCTTCAATCTAATATGACTGTCCTCCCTCTTCAATCTAATATGACTGTCCTCCCTCTTCAATCTAATATGACTGTCCTCCCTCTTTAATCTAATATGACTGTCCTCCCTCTTCAATCTAATATGACTGTCCTCCCTCTTCAATCTAATATGACTGTCCTCCCTCTTCAATCTAATATGACTGTCCTCCCTCTTCAATCTAATATGACTGTCCTCCCTCTTCAATCTAATATGACTGTCCTCCCTCTTCAATCTAATATAACTGTCCTCCCTCTTCAATCTAATATGACTGTCCTCCCTCTTCAATCTAATATGACTGTCCTCCCTCTTCAATCTAATATGACTGTCCTCCCTCTTCAATCTAATATGACTGTCCTCCCTCTTCAATCTAATATGACTGTCCTCCCTCTTCAATCTAATATGACTGTCCTCCCTCTTCAATCTAATATGACTGTCCTCCCTCTTCAAATTAATATGACTGTCCTCCCTCTTCAATCTAATCCGACTGTCCTGACTGCCCTCCCTCTTCAATCTAATATGACTGTCCTCCCTCTTCAATCTAATATGACTGTCCTGACTGTCCTCCCTCTTCAATCTAATATGACTGTCCTGACTGCCCTCCCTCTTCAATCTAATATGACTGTCCTCCCGCTTCAATCTAATCTGACTGTCCTGACTGTCCTCCCTCTTCAATCTAATATGACTGTCCTGACTGCCCTCCCTCTTCAATCTAATATGACTGTCCTCCCTCTTCAATCTAATCCGACTGTCCTGACTGTCCTCCCTCTTCAATCTAATATGACTGTCC
Organism: Megaustenia siamemsis; assembly: GCA_032433765.1. NCBI lineage: Eukaryota > Metazoa > Mollusca > Gastropoda > Stylommatophora > Ariophantidae > Megaustenia > Megaustenia siamemsis. The sequence goes on along the minus strand of JAVIAB010000106.1, from coordinate 43,202,430 downwards.
TCCCTCTTCAATCTAATCCGACTGTCCTGACTGCCCTCCCTCTTCAATCTAATATGACTGTCCTCCCTCTTCAATCTAATATGACTGCCCTCCCTCTTCAATCTAATATGACTGTCCTCCCTCTTCAATCTAATATGACTGTCCTCCCTCTTCAATCTAATATGACTGTCCTCCCTCTTTAATCTAATATGACTGTCCTCCCTCTTCAATCTAATATGACTGTCCTCCCTCTTCAATCTAATATGACTGTCCTCCCTCTTCAATCTAATATGACTGTCCTCCCTCTTCAATCTAATATGACTGTCCTCCCTCTTCAATCTAATATGACTGTCCTCCCTCTTCAATCTAATATGACTGTCCTCCCTCTTCAATCTAATATGACTGTCCTCCCTCTTCAATCTAATATGACTGTCCTCCCTCTTCAATCTAATCCGACTGTCCTGACTGCCCTCCCTCTTCAATCTAATATGACTGTCCTCCCTCTTCAATCTAATATGACTGTCCTGACTGTCCTCCCTCTTCAATCTAATATGACTGTCCTGACTGCCCTCCCTCTTCAATCTAATATGACTGTCCTCCCTCTTCAATCTAATATGACTGTCCTGACTGCCCTCCCTCTTCAATCTAATATGACTGTCCTCCCTCTTCAATCTAACCCGACTGTCCTGACTGTCCTCCCTCTTCAATCTAATATGACTGTCCTCCCTCTTCAATCTAATCCGACTGTCCTGACTGCCCTCCCTCTTCAATCTAATATGACTGTCCTCCTTCTTCAATCTAATATGACTGCCCTCCCTCTTCAATCTAATATGACTGTCCTCCCTCTTCAATCTAATATGACTGTCCTCCCTCTTCAATCTAATATGACTGTCCTCCCTCTTCAATCTATTTCAATTTTCTTGACTGCCCTCCCTCTTCATTCTAATTATGACTTTCCTCCCTCTTCAATCTAATATGACTGTCTTCCCGTTTCAATCTAATATAACTTTCCTTCCTCTTCAATCTAATCCGATTTTCCTGACCTCCCTCCCTCTTCAATCTAATCCGACTGTCCTGTCTTTCCTCTCTCTTTAACCTAATCGGATTGGTCTCTTTGAATCTAATCTGACTGTCTTTTGAAGTTTGGACCAAAAATTGGCTGAAGCAATGCTTGTTTCCGTCGAGTTTGGTTTCCGCCATATTTCCTCTCTAGTTCATCTTATCGGCTTTGAAGATTAACTCGCCTAATTTGAGTCCACCCCCCCCCCACCCCACCCCCCTCTTCCATTAATCGCATGTAAGGTTTTAACTCCAAAAGCAAGTTTAAACCAAATTTGGGCGAGTCGCTTACGAGTTGTGTAACTTATATCTAATCTCGCTGTCGAACGGATTATCTTGTCAGTTTACTTGTCTTTAGTTTCCCACGTTATCAGCAACTCGTACAAATATTAAACGTTTCATTTTTTAAAGTCGCGCCGAAAAGTGTCTGTGGGTGAGGATAATATTCATGTTTATCAATCAATATCCGATACAAGTATTAAATTAGGCGTGACCGACAACGGTGATGTAATACTATCATATCAACAGGTCACCGTGGCTTAAGAGGAAACCAACAGAAGATAAGACTCAGTGGTATTGCAACAGGCTACATTTGGAACCTCCACACTCCAGATCATATGTAGCACAGGACAGCAGCAGTCTCAACGTCATAAGAACATACCTATGGTCCACAGAATCAACCCTGCTGTGACAAGTTACGACGAATCAGTGATGACCTCATACTCACAGTCTTTGTTCATGACCCAAGCTGGTCCAAATGTCTAAACGCGCAGAATAGTTCGCCGAAGAACTAATATAATAATATTAACTCTTACCGTACGGAAGCTTTTTATCAATGCAATAGAAAAGATTCCAGAGACAAGATGTTTCATAGTTTTAAGAATCAATATGTATGTTTATATTTATCCAACATATAACATATTATATATGAATTTTTTGATAACTGAACAAGGAATTAGATTTCACCAATACTAAGATGATACAAGACATGTAAAAGGAATATGGTTTGATGGCGGTTCACAATAATGAAATAGAGAGTGACGCTCAGTGCGGCGAAACGTACGACAAGAATTAAATAAAAAAAAACTATTTTAAAAAAACTGAAAAAGTAATATAATAATAACACTATTTGCATTACAGGTGGTATTGCATTTTGTCTATCAAATTATGGCAATATTTGCATTGAATTTATTATATTTTATCAAATAAGATTAAAAGTAAGCAATTGTAATCCGTAGTCCCACACCTGTAAAGTCCTTTTTAGTTTACTTTTAATTTCTTAAGCGCTCTCCGATCAGTTCAGGCTGATAAGGCCGGTGATGTATGTTATATATATCACATGCGATAGGAAGCGATGTTCACATCTTTATATACTGGTGCTGTTGCACGGAGATAACTGTACATTTTTAATTCTGGTAATAAGTGACAGGCACACGACAAGCGACAGGCACACACCACTTTCTCTGCCTCTTATCCCTTAGACCTTGTCTTCTGAATGGAGAGCTCTCTGCTGACGGAGAATACTTGAAGACGTTAGTAATTAGCTGTAATTGTACGAATTTATAAGCTCTCGAACCTTGAAAGCTGAATAACTCGGCTACAAACATTTAACGCGACGACACTCGACAGAGGGCTCGTGCTCTGGGCCAAGTTCTGTCCCTAGATTCGGAGATCTCAAATCGGCTCTAGAAAATGAATTTGTTCTGGCTCAATCGCGCTGCTCCGGTTCACGAGTTTGTTCTGGCTGAACCCAGGAGAAATCGATATCCCTCGTCGTGACCTTTTCTCTCTGTTTTGGATGCAGGCTATATCAAGAAGCGTTGTGTCTCCGTGTTATATGTGCGTTTTATGTGTGTACGTGTATGTTTATATAGATACGTTCGTACGTACGTAAAGTATCCCCGGCACGCCAAGTGGCGTATAGGGAATAAGATGTTAGTGACCATACATTTTACAAACCTTCGGCACATGATTTTTGGGGTAATGTGGTCGGTATTACGCCCGTATCACTTTACTTTCCCAGAAAAAAATCAGGTACCCATTAAAGGCTGGGTGAACCCGGAAGTCGTCGATTGGGATCGAACCCTATCTCTTGTACGTTGTAGTCCAGCTCACTAACCACTGAGCTATCGCGGCTCCCCATATCGATGCATGTGTTTAGATAGTTTCTTGATAAACTAATTACGATGTAAATGCAGCCATACATACATACATACATACATACATACATACATACATACATACATACATACATACATACATACATACATACATACACGCACAGGATACGTAGAAAAGTGTGATAGTTCACCAGGATATCCTCATATACTACCTGAGTAGTAACGATCTGTAACGGTGTACGTCCATGTGCCACAGTGCTGCAAGACGGCCTCCACGAACGACAGTTTGTGTATGTGTGTGTTGTCCTGTGTGCACAAGTGTGTGTGCGTGCGCGCGAACGTGTGTTAGAGAGCCGCTACTTAATCCCATATATTTTTTCTTATCTTTTGGAAATAAAATTGTTTAGGATATCAGCGATCACGTGGTACGATGACGTAGCAAGGGTATTAAATGAACATTTAGCTTCAAGCCATTAATGTCATCCGTAGATAGGGAGCCAGCCCATTACCTCCCTTGACGGTTTTTTTGTCGAGTTGAGCTTAATCTAATTACAGTAAGTTTTGTTTAATTTTGTTTCGTTAATTCCTGAGCGTACACATTTTTTTCTGCTTATTTTCAACATTGAATTGTTAGATACGAAGCGAGAACACATAGGCTGTTGATACATGGCTAGGTCTTTTTGTTTTGTGAAGGTCATTGTTACTTCTACCACAGGGACAGTGCACCTAATTCTCTCATGGAAGTAAGTTATTTTAGGGTTAGCATCACTACACTCTGGACACACCCATAGGTGCTCCAGTCTTCTCCTCAAAATGTTCGTCAGCTCACAGCCACTAATTGTGCCAGGTCGGTGTTGGTTGACAACTCCTTTCACTCTTTTCTGGCAATGACAATCGATACTTCCGTTCCCCGTTTTTGCTGTCCAGATAGCGACGTGTTACCTTCAGATTAGCTGGTTCGACGATCCTATCAGGTGATCAGAGCCAATAGGTAGGGCAGATATCGTTAACGACAAGCTCAGAGCCAATAGGTAGGGCAGATATCGTTAACGACAAGCTCAGAGCCAATAGATAGGGCAGATATCGTTAACGACAAGCTCAGAGCCAATAGGTAGGGCAGATATCGTTAACGACAAGCTCAGAGCCAATAGGTAGGGCAGATATCGTTAACGACAAGCTCAGAGCCAATAGGTAGGGCAGATATCGTTAACGACAAGCTCAGAGCCAATAGGTAGGGCAGATATCGTTAACGACAAGCTCAGAGCCAATAGATAGGGCAGATATTGTTAACGACAAGCTCAGAGCCAATAGATAGGGCAGATATCGTTAACGACAAGCTCAGAGCCAATAGATAGGGCAGATATCGTTAACGACAAGCTCAGAGCCAATAGGTAGGGCAGATATCGTTAACGACAAGCTCAAAGCCAATAGGTAGGGCAGATATCGTTAACGACAAGCTCAGAGCCAATAGGTAGGGCAGATATCGTTAACGACAAACTCAGAGCCAATAGGTAGGGCAGATATCGTTAACGACAAGCTCAGAGCCAATAGGTAGGGCAGATATCGTTAACGACAAGCTCAGAGCCAATAGATAAGGCAGATATCGTTAACGACAAGCTCAGAGCCACTAGGTAGGGCAGATATCGTTAACGACAAGCTCAGAGCCAATAGGTAGGGCAGATATCGTTAACGACAAGCTCAGAGCCAATAGATAGGGCAGATATCGTTAACGACAAGCTCAGAGCCAATAGGTAGGGCAGATATCGTTAACGACAAGCTCAGAGCCAATAGGTAGGGCAGATATCGTTAACGACAAGCTCAGAGCCAATAGATAGGGCAGATATCGTTAACGATAAGCTCAGAGCCAATAGGTAGGGCAGATATCGTTAACGACAAGCTCAGAGCCAATAGGTAGGGCAGATATCGTTAACGACAAACTCAGAGCCAATAGATAGGGCAGATATCGTTAACGACAAGCTCAGAGCCAATAGGTAGGGCAGATATCGTTAACGACAAGCTCAGAGCCAATAGGTAGGGCAGATATCGTTAACGACAAGCTCAGAGCCAATAGATAGGACAGATATCGTTAACGACAAGCTCAGAGCCAATAGGTAGGGCAGATATCGTTAACGACAAGCTCAGAGCCAATAGGTAGGGCAGATATCGTTAACGACAAGCTCAGAGCCAATAGATAGGGCAGATATCGTTAACGACAAGCTCAGAGCCAATAGGTAGGGCAGATATCGTTAACGACAAGCTCAGAGCCAATAGATAGGGCAGATATCGTTAACGACAAGCTCAGAGCCAATAGATAGGCAGATATCGTTAACGACAAGCTCAGAGCCAATAGGTAGGGCAGATATCGTTAACGACAAGCTCAGAGCCAATAGATAGGGCAGATATCGTTAACGACAAGCTCAGAGCCAATAGGTGGGGCAGATATCGTTAACGACAAGCTCAGAGCCAATAGGTGGGGCAGATACCGTTAACGACAAGCTCAGAGCCAATAGGTGGTGCAGATATCGTTAACGACAAGCTCAAAGCCAATAGGTAGGACAGATATCGTTAACGACAAGCTCAGAGCCAATAGGTAGGGCAGATATCGTTAACGACAAGCTCAGAGCCAATAGGTAGGACAGATATCGTTAACGACAAGCTCAGAGCCAATAGGTAGGGCAGATATCGTTAACGACAAGCTCAGAGCCAATAGGTGGGGCAGATATCGTTAACGACAAGCTCAGAGCCAATAGGTGGGGCAGATTTCGTTAACGACAAGCTCAGAGCCAATAGGTGGGGCAGATATCGTTAACGACAAGCTCAGAGCCAATAGGTGGGGCAGATATCGTTAACGACAAGCTCAGAGCCAATAGGTAGGGCAGATATCGTTAACGACAAGCTCAGAGCCAATAGGTAGGGCAGATATCGTTAACGACAAGCTCAGAGCCAATAGGTGGGCAGATATCGTTAACGACAAGCTCAGAGCCAATAGGTGGGGCAGATATCGTTAACGACAAGCTCAGAGCCAATAGGTGGGCAGATATCGTTAACGACAAGCTCAGAGCCAATAGGTGGGGCAGATATCGTTAAGACAAGCTCAGAGCCAATAGGTAGGGCAGATATCGTTAACGACAAGCTCAGAGCCAATAGGTAGGGCAGATATCGTTAACGACAAGCTCAGAGCCAATAGGTAGGGCAGATATCGTTAACGACAAGCTCAGAGCCAATAGATAGGGCAGATATCGTTAACGACAAGCTCAGAGCCAATAGATAGGGCAGATATCGTTAACGACAAGCTCAGAGCCAATAGGTAGGGCAGATATCGTTAACGACAAGCTCAGAGCCAATAGATAAGGCAGATATCGTTAACGACAAGCTCAGAGCCAATAGGTAGGGCAGATATCATTAACGACAAGCTCAGAGCCAATAGGTAGGGCAGATATCGTTAACGACAAGCTCAGAGCCAATAGGTAGGGCAGATATCGTTAACGACAAGCTCAGAGCCAATAGGTAGGGCAGATATCGTTAACGACAAGCTCAGAGCCAATATGTAGGGCAGATATCGTTAACGACAAGCTCAGAGCCAATAGGTAGGGCAGATATCGTTAACGACAAGCTCAGAGCCAATAGGTAGGGCAGATATCGTTAACGACAAGCTCAGAGCCAATAGGTAGGGCAGATATCGTTAACGACAAGCTCAGAGCTATGTGTAGAATGAAGAACTGTGACACACATGACGACATGACGCTTCCAGTGTAAGTAGTTCGCCTTCTCCCATCAACATTGTATTCTAAACTAAGTGACATCTCTTTCATAGAAGAGGACATTTGTCAAGATGGATGTTCTCACTTTTTTTCCCTGGCTAAGTAGGTCACAAAAACACAATTAACTAAACCCCGCACAGTGTGCGACAAACCTGTGAAACAGGCCACAGTTTTCGATTTCCGTGTAAAACGTTAAGTGTTGCAGTGATTCCGTGTACTGCAGTGATTCCGTGTACTGCAGTGATTCCGTGTGCTGTAATGACTCCGTGTACTGCAATGACTCCGTGTGCTGCAATGACTCCGTGTGCTGCAATGACTCCGTGTGCTGCAATGACTCCGTGTGCTGCAATGACTCCGTGTGCTGCAATGACTCCGTGTGCTGCAATGACTCCGTGTGCTGCAATAACTCCGTGTGCTGCAATGACTCCGTGTGCTGTAATAACTTCGCGTGCTGTCCTAGAATGTTGACTAATAGTGTCCTTGGTTATCTGACCCTACCAGAGAAAGATTTTCCAACTTTGGCAGAAAACAGCAGAAGTAACCGCCTGTAGCCAAACCTTGTTGGGGAGGTGGTATTGGCGCTGGATTGTCCAAACCCTAAAATGGCAAAGATACTTAGCGCCTCCTCCTCATCGCGTGGTATATAACGACATGTTGTATGCAAGTTCCGCTTGTTGGAGATTTGTATTGTGGGAAGATTCCCATTGACCTTTGGGATTCAATAATCACGTGACTCGATAGAACAACCAATCATTTGTCCACTGAAGTAATATAAAAAAAATTCCGGCTTGTTGCAGGAGCTACTGAGTTAAGTGCTCTGTGCACACCGTGAGCTGTGTGTCTCATCCGTTTTGATCCTGCTTCGATATCCCGCTTGTTTACGATGAATGATGATATCGTATGACAGGGAACAGTTGGCTGTGTTCACTTTCTGCGCGGTTTCGCCTTATGTCTTTTGGCGTGTGCTGAGACTGCTACGATGGGGACTACAGTTACCTTTCTTTATTTGGGAGATGAGTTAGTAATTCGGATGATTCCACTGGCACGGGCGGTTGAGCAATTATGGATTTTAATTCGTTTGATGTGATACCGAGGCCTTCCATAACCAATAACCAATATAAATTGCCAGATCAGCTTCCAGCACTTTCACTTTGCTAAACAATTTAAAGACGGTAAATACCTTTTCTTTCTGTAAAATGTCCACACACGAACACTCCTGTCATACGTCATTACATAAGAGACATGGACACATGCACACACATGCACACACAATTAATAGATAGTTTTGAGATCTATGAGTTTACTCTTGCTAATTGTTTCGTTTCTGTTGGACATTCCGATATTTGATGTTTGATGTTTGATCACGATCTCCTTCTGAAAATTAAGGTCAAGGTTTTCTCAAAACATACACGATCGCACACGAGTAGAGCCCACTTCACGAAACTAAAAATTAAAATCAGTTTAAATGAGACTAAATCTTTCAAGCTGTTTAGACAGGATCCTCAGTTATGGGAATGTTTTGCTGCAGATCGGTGCTGCGATTGAAATCTCATTGTTAACATCAATTATGGATGAAATCAATACTTGAACATTTTCCTAATGCGCGTCATCAGTTCTCTAATCTCTTGTTCGTGACGACCGAAGTGATACAGTCTGGCTCAGAAAGAATTGATTCCCCCAAGATTAAAGAGAACTGCTGCAACACCAAATATTGTCCTTCTCATTATACCAGCGGCGTTCGTCACCATATGCGGGTTAACACTAATATGACGTAGACAATTTCACAATTTGCACCAAAAGTCATCTTTCCGAATGTGAAGGTTGCACTTTTATCCAAAATCATCTTTCCAAATATAAAGGTTGCACTTATTTTCCAAGGTCATCAATCCATATTTGATGATTACAATTATTGGTACCAGCCTGGATTAGGCATTGTTGGCCTGCATATCCAACAACTTGGCGGAGCAGTTCACCATCAACAAACAGGCACATCTATTCTTGTTCTTCAGTTTCCTCTGTCTCTCGCTCCTGTCTGCGAGCTGGCGAAGTCGAGACCTGTCCACTCCTGGCTGTTATCATCCCAGATCTTCCTTTATGTGCCTTTACTACTAACGACGGTTTCAGGTATGAAAGACTTTACCAAACCTGAAGTGAGTTGTTTTGCTTTCCCCAACCGTCAGATTGTTTCTTCACGATGGTAAGAGATCATTGACTAGTTTCTGTTTGGGTTCTGTGTTAGATAACGTTTTGTTGGGAGTTGAGACTTGCACCAGATACTTGAGGGATTGAGTTGTAGAGCGGCTTAAGGCGGGCGGACCATGTCGATCAGGTTCCTGCTCAAAGTTCGGCATAATTATGATGGACGGGGGACTGGTTAGTCTCGAGGTAAGACGCTGGCCTCGAGATCGAGAGGTTGTGGGTTCAAATCGCGGCTATACCGGTTGGGATTTTTATTAAGATTTCTCTCTGTGGCAACCACGCCAGGTCTCAGCAGCGAGGCTCGGCTTGAAACGTCAATTACTCATCGACGGAAAAAATATGAGAATCTCCGAAGTCGGGGTTATCTGCCTGTGCGGCGAGGGACCCCTGTGCACACGGCTGCGAGGGAAAAAATGGATTAACACGCAAAATTCAGTTCCTAGTCTCTAGGGACTTCGTCAGAGGTCAAAGCTGGCGAACGAAGGAAAAAAATAAAAATTATGGTCGACTTGAGGAAGGTGTAAGGAGACCTCTATATTTGTCACGTGGTATTACAATTAAGATTTTATTTCATTTTTTTTTGGGGGGGGGGTGAGGGAGGTAGGGCGAAAGTGTCTATGAGTTCAAGAGCTTAAGCGGCCAGTGTCTCGTAGCTGACTGTTTAAGTCAAGACAAGTCAACAAGAACTATTGCAATCCTACTCCGCCAATTTGCAGTACCATTCTTGACAGACAATTTAGCCTAGCCAGGTAACAACTGGAAAGAAAGGCAACCTGGTACGTTTTGCTAGAATCGAATATGTTGGGCAGAAAGCTACAAGTATCACCGGTTGCTGTCAACCACAAGACACATGTCTCCAGCTAATGCCCTCGGGCGGACAATGTTTATTTGGGGCGCCAGCTTTATTTTCCCGGGGACTGAACTTTGCGTATCAACTTTCCTTATCTTTCACACCAAAAGCCGTGCGTTCAGGTGTCACTCACCGTACAGGCAGATATTCTTCCACTTCAGAGCTACTCTCACCTTTTTATCTGTTAGAGTGTTGATGATTAGATTGTTCATATCAATTTTTTTCCTGGAAACGACCTACTCTTGTCAGGCCTACTCTTGTCAGGCCTACTCTTGTCAGGCCTACTCTTGTCAGGCCTACTCTTGTCAGGCCTACTCTTGTCAGGCCTACTCTTGTCAGGCCTACTCTTGTCAGACCTACTCTTGTCAGGCCTACTCTGTCAGGCCTACTCTTGTCAGGCCTACTCTTGTCGATGTCCAACTGCCACGTGTTCTTCAACATGGAATCTGTTGTTGGCAGTTATACGACTACATATCAGAACTCACTACTAAAATACCGGGTAAAGCCACGAAAAAACCACCCATTCTTAGATCCCACCACCTTTGGCTGGGTTTGAACCCAGGACCTCATTGTCCAGAACCCACCGTCTTACCTACATGGCCTCTAAGGGACAGACACAAGTGATAAGTTGTCAGGTGCACACAGGCGAGGAGAGAGAAGAGCAAGATGCCAGGATATAGTGACGAACTAAAATGTCTAGGAAGCTGTGTGTCTCTTTGTTCAATCACACACTTCGGACGATGTTTTGTAAGAGCTTGAAGCTAACAAGGGAGCCGCGATAGCTCAGTGGTTAGTGAACTGGACTACAAAGGACAAGGGGTAGGGTTCGATCCCAACCGACGGCTTCCGGGTTTACCCAGCCTTAAATGGGTGCCGGATTTTTTTCTGGGAAAGTAAAGCAGCACGGGCGTAATACCGACCACATTACCCCAAAAATCATGTGCTGAAGGTCTGTAAAATATAGGGTCACTAACACCATATTTCCCTATACGCCACTTGGCGTGACGGGGGTACTTTATTTTATTTTGTTGTTGTTGTTGAAGCTAACAGTGATATTTACAGTTGAACGATACCGAGAGATTAATCAATTCTGAGAGGAGAAAACCTAACACTGTCATTCACATCGCTCTCCAATGATGAGAGTTGACTTTGTATCTGTGTATTATCAACATTATCTGTCAACGTCTATCAGTTCCTTCCATGCAATGCCGACACCTTTGATTAGGATGCAAGTGTATCCAACTACGCCAGATTGTTTCTACTGGACGTGGTCATTGTTACCTCGGGGATACATTCACTGAACACAGTAATTCGGTGGGGAATCAATGACTTCATTATTTGTCTTTTGTGAATAAGTGGGATTACACAATCCTAAAGTAGTAGTTTGATACCCATTATTTTTAATGTTCGATTTGTTTGGAATAAAGGAACATACACATATACTTAATTCGTTTCGAATGACAGAGACTATCATCATAATTTAATGATTTCCTTGACTCTGAATAGCCTTTTCTCCATGTCCCCTGACATTGGAGTCAGGTAGCAAATATTTTCTTGTGAGTCGAATAGTGAGCGTCAGCTGCACGTTCATTCAAGTGAGAAGGGATGATGAAAAGTGGGGTCAGTACATGAGCTAACCACACCTACATATCTGACCACATGAACTATACCACTTCTATACAGATCAACACACGAGCTACCACTTCTATATAGATCAACACATGAGCTACCACTTCTATATAGATTAACACATGAGCTACCACTTCTATATAGATCAACACATGATCTACCACTTCTATATAGATCAACACATGAACTACCACTTCTATATAGATCAACACATGAGCTAACCACTTATACATAGCTCAATACATGAGCTAACCACTCCTACATAGCTGAACACATGAGCTACCACTCCTATATAGATAAACACATGATCTACCACTTCTATATAGATCAACACATGAACTACCACTTCTATATAGATCAATACATGAGCTAACCACTTATACATAGCTCAATACATGAGCTAACCACTCCTACATAGCTGAACACATGAGCTACTACTTCTATATAGATCAACACATGAGCTACCACTCCTATATAGATCAACACATGAGCTACCACTCCTATATAGATCAACACATGAGCTACCACTCCTATATAGATCAACACATGAGCTACCACTCCTATATAGATCAACACATGAGCTACCACTCATATATAGATCAACACATGAGCTACCACTCCTATATAGATCAACACATGAGCTAACCACTCCTATATAGATCATCACATGAGCTACCACTCCTATATAGATCAACACATGAGCTACCACTCCTATATAGATCAACACATGAGCTACCACTCCTATATAGATCAACACATGGGCTACCACTCCTATATAGATCAACACATGAGCTACCACTCCTATATAGATCAACACATGAGCTACCACTCCTATATAGATCAACACATGAGCTACCACTCCTATATATATCAACACATGAGCTACCACTTCTATATAGATCAACACATGAGCTACCACTTCTATATATATATCAACACATGAGCTACCACTTCTATATAGATCAACACATGAGCTACCACTCCTATATAGATCAACACATGAGCTACCACTCCTATATAGATCAACACATGAGCTACCACTTCTATATAGATCAACACATGAGCTACCACTTCTATATAGATCAACACATGAGCCACCACTTCTATATAGATCAACACATGAGCTACCACTCCTATATAGATCAACACATGAGCTACCACTCCTACGTAGCAGACTGCTAGCATCGAGACTAGCGGGAACAGTTTGACGGGATCTACCGAGCTAGACGCGTTACGGTAACAGACTATCCCGTCTGGGCGAGTGCGTGGGGATCGAGAGGATAGCTATTTCGATGCATGCAAATTTACCCTACTAATGTCGGATATGATGGGCCGAAAGGAACACACGTCACAGAAACCACAACATAAAATATATACGCTCACTTCCTTTCAAAGAGAGGGCAGAGGAGGGGTGGTGGTTGGTAGAGGCTGTACATGAGCCTCCTTTTGTAACAGCAAACTGAAATGTTAAACAAAAAAATGTATTAAAGAAAGAAATAAAATTTGAGGAGAATATGAAACGAGCAATTTGGGAAATTTAATTCAGGACTCTACTAAATGTCACGAAATGTGAATCTGAAGTGAACAAATGTAAAGTGTGTTACAAAACGTGAACGAACAAGACCAACGCGAACCGACCACGCCGAAGACAAAAATGGTCTGTTCAGCTGATTAATCAAAGACAAGCCAGCTTCTGTGACCTTTGACGTTTGAATGTCCTGCACTTAAAGAACTTAATGAAACTGAAGAATGTAATGGGCGCTGGCAAAGTAAGTCAGATCTTTCACTTCAGTTCTCTTTTTGCATTCTTTTGCCCCACCCACAACTGCACCAGAATTCAGAACCTCAATTTGTTTTTCTTATTCCACCCAGAACTATACATCTCAAAACTCTGACGCCAATATTTTCTACTTTTGAAATGCGCTCACAATGTTTCAAACACCATAAATAGATTATCTTTCTTTCTTTCTTTCTTTCTTTCTTTCTTTCTTTCTTTCTTTCTTTCTTTCTTTCTTTCTTTCTTTCTTTCTTTCTTTCTTTCTTTCTTTCTTTCTTTCTTTTCGACGTTCACTGACTGCTTCTGTATATTGTCCCCGCTTAAGGACGTTAAGTGGCCTAGATGCGTTGTGTTGTAGATTGCAGTATAGCTGTGATATAAGCCCCTTTCTGCCCACGACTTCAATGTAGCAGTGATATGAGCCCCTTTCTTCCCACGACTTCAATGTAGCTGTGATATAAGACCCTTTCTTCCCACGACTTCAATGTAGCAGTGATATAAGGCCCTTTCTTCCCACGACTTCAATGTAGCAGTGATATAAGGCCCTTTCTTCCCACGACTTCAGTATAGCAGTGATATAAGCCCCTTTCTTCCCACGACTTCAATGTAGCAGTGATATACGCCCTTTCTGCCCACGACTTCAGTATAGCTGTGATATAAGCCCCTTTCTTCCCCCGACTTCAATGTAGCAATGATATACGCCCCTTTCTGCCCACGACTTCAGTATAGCAGTGATATAAGGCCCTTTCTGCCCAAGACTTCAGCACACTCTATTTATTAAATATTATCTGCCAATCCAAAACTTGAAACCAACTCAAAAATTGTTGGTTCTCTACTACCAGAGATGGACTTTGGCAAATATTGAGTTAAGACATTACCTCGTTGGACGAAGACCTGTCGTGATAGTTTACCTTCCTGGACTGATAGGATGGACTTCACGATTTGGACCCATTTGACCTTTAAGAGGTGATATTTGTAAGATGACATCTCCTTGAATGTTCTGCATTAGGTCTACCTCTTTCTTGTTCAGTACGCGATGAAGACTGCATTTCACACCTCTCGTCTAACACACGTCGGTTGTAAACTGTCCGTCATGAGCTGCTGTTATGTTTGATACCCTAGGCGAATCAATTCAGAGGAAGAGGTGTGTTTACAGCACTCGGAAAAAAATGGCAAATAATCAACAACAGAAAAAAAAAAACAGAGAACAACAAACACATGGACCGAAGCAGGATCGAACCCGTACTCAGTGCCACGGCGCCTTGCTACGAAAAGACAAACTCTAGGGAACACTGCCACTCAACCGGGAAGTTGTTGCAAAGTGCAACTCCCTCGTTTTCATGACCTTGAACTAACACCGTTGTCGCAGGCCACTAGCATGCCTGGTGGCTACAGTCGCAACAAAATAATTCAATTTGGTTAGTCCGCAACCTACCCAGTGTGTCCGATGTCTCGCCTACACCGTGCACTGTCCCCCAACATACTCTAATTAATTAATTATTCATGGCAGCAATAACAATGTTCCTGTCATTCTGTCCGCAGCAATAAAAGCCGATTGATTTTTGTGTTGGTTGCTGATTCAGCAGCAAGTAGGCGTCTCCACAGTGACGCTCAATCAGCAGGTGTTAGTGAGCCCATGTTCAGTGCCCAACTTATTTGATTGTTCTGGAGGAGGTGAAGCGATATTTCTAACATTCAGTGTGGGACTCGCTAGCATTAGTCATAGTTGAATGTACAATGCTGTCACAGTCACAACGCACCGCTGTCCTGTAATATAGGGACTGTCACAGTCACAGCGCACCGCTGTCCTGTAATATAGGGACTGTCACAGTCTCAACGCACCGCTGTCCTGTAATATAGGGGCTGTCACAGTCACAACGTATCGCTGTCCTGTAATATAAGGGCTGTCATTTAAGATGTAAGATGAAAGCTGGCCCGTAATATGTATGATGAAAGTTTGCTCGTTACATAATAATGTCGTAGCATGGTAAGCTATATCACTCTGGGAGTGTGGATCTAAGAGATGTTTCTTGGAGTTAATCTAGAGTGTTACAAGAATCGTTCCAAATGTTTGACTGTAAGTTAATCTAGAGTGTTACAAGAATCGTTCCAAATGTTTTGACTGTAAGTTAATCTATAGTGTTACAAGAATCGTTCCAAATGTTTTGACTGTAAGTTAATCTATAGTGTTACAAGAATCGTTCCAAATGTTTTGACTGTAAGTTAATTATAGTGTTACAAGAATCGTTCTAAATGTTTGACTGTAAGTTAATTATAGTGTTACAAGAATCGTTCCAAATGTTTTGACTGTAAGTTAATCTATAGTGTTACAAGAATCGTTCCAAATGTTTTGACTGTAAGTTAATTATAGTGTTACAAGAATCGTTCTAAATGTTTTGACTGTAAGTTAATCTATAGTGTTACAAGAATCGTTCCAAATGTTTTGACTGTAAGTTAATTATAGTGTTACAAGAATCGTTCTAAATGTTTTGACTGTAAGTTAATCTATAGTGTTACAAGAATCGTGCATATGTTTAGAAGCATAGTTCGAGTAAACTAAACAGACAACAATGCCTAGAACGTGACCATATCTTGCAGTCTGGTAGCCTATTTATCACCAACACCCCGCACGTTGTGTTCCTGGCGCGTGCAACAGCTGTTATCAATCAAAACACGCAAATCTAGGTGGCTAGATATTTGTGATCCAGATTAGTCATAAAAGATGACATAATACCCGTCTAGGGTACATACTTGAAATATTCGCTGAGGCGATTATCAAATCTGATTATATCCCAAACGTATCAGCTATCCTGGATAACATGTTCTCTGTCCAGGGATGTTCTGTCAACGCTGTGGATTCGAGTGCTTGTTATTGACGACTCAATAATTTAGAGGTTTTCAACTTGAAAACCGAGGGGACTCACAGATTTATGAAAGTACTCGTGATGTAATAGAGATAAATGTCTATGTTTCACTATCTAGCACGACAATACGGGTGAATGTCAGTGTCTATGAATCACTATCTAGCACGACATGAAGGATGAATGTCAGTGTCTATGTTTCACTATCTAGCACAACATGAAGGATGAATGTCAGTGTTTTTGTTTCACTATCTAGCACAACATGAAGGATGAATGTCAGTGTCTATGTTTCACTATCTAGCACAACATGAAGGATGAATGTCAGTGTCTATGTTTCACTATCTAGCACAACATGAAGGATGAATGTCAGTGTTTTTGTTTCACTATCTAGCACGACAATACGGGTGAATGTCAGTGTCTATGTTTCACTATCTAGCACAACATGAAGGATGAATGTCAGTGTCTATGTTTCACTATCTGGCACAACATGAAGGATGAATGTCAGTGTCTATGTTTCACTATCTAGCACAACATGAAGGATGAATGTCAGTGTCTATGTTTCACTATCTAGCACGACAATACGGGTGAATGTCAGTGTCTATGTTCCACTATCTAGCACGACATGAAGGATGAATGTCAGTGTCTATGAATCACTATCTAGCACGACATGAAGGATTAATGTCAGTGTCTATGTTGCACTATCTAGCACGACAGTAAGGATGAATGTCAGTGTCTATGTTTCACTATCTAGCACGACAATACGGGTGAATGTCAGTGTCTATGTCCCACTATCTAGCACAACATGAAGGATGAATGTCAGTGTCTATGTTCCACTATCTAGCACAACATGAAGGATGAATGTCAGTGTCTATGTTCCACTATCTAGCACAACATGAAGGATGAATGTCAGTGTCTATGTTCCACTATCTAGCACAACATGAAGGATGAATGTCAGTGTCTATGTTCCACTATCTAGCACGACAATACGGGTGAATGTCAGTGTCTATGTTCCACTATCTAGCACGACAATACGGGTGAATGTCAGTGTCTATGTTTCACTATCTAGCACGACATGAAGGATGAATGTCAGTGTCTATGTTCCACTATCTAGCCCAACATGAAGGATGAATGTCAGTGTCTATGTTCCACTATCTAGCACAACATGAAGGATGAATGTCAGTGTCTATGTTCCACTATCTAGCACAACATGAAGGATGAATGTCAGTGTCTATGTTCCACTATCTAGCACAACATGAAGGATGAATGTCAGTGTCTATGTTCCACTATCTAGCACAACAGTAAGGATGAATGTTTGTAATCCGCAGACACGAAAGCGTTGCCTGTATCATACACAAGAGTTGCTTGTTAACAAGAGCTAATTGTAGCAGACAAAATGGTTACTTGTAGCAGACAACAGAGCTGATTGCAGCAATTGCAACAACCACTTATAGGAAACCAAGTAGCCTCTTGTAGCACTTGAACGAGCTAATTGTATTAAACGAAAGAGCTAATTGTAACTAACGAATGAGGTAATTGTAGCAAATGAAAGAGCTAATTGTAGCAAACGAAAGAGCTAATTGTAGCAAACGAAAGAGCTAATTGTAGCAAACGAAAGAGCTAATTGTAGCAAACGAAAGAGCTAATTGTAGCAAGTGAAAGAGCTAACTGTAACAAGTGAAAGAGCTAATTGTAGCAAACGAAAGAGCTAATTGTAGCAAGTGAAAGAGCTAATTGTAGCAAGTGAAAGAGCTAATTGTAGCAAACGAAAGAGCTAATTGTAGCAAGTGAAAGAGCTAATTGTAGCAAACGAAAGAGCTAATTGTAGCAAACATAAGAGCTAATTGTAGCAAACGAAAGAGCTAACTGTAGCATGTGAAAGAGCTAATTGTAGCAAACGAAATAGCTAATTGTAGCAAATGAAAGAGCTAATTGTAGCAAACCAAGGAGCTAATTGTAGCAAATGAAAGAGCTAATTGTAGCAAACGAAGGAGCTAATTGTAGCAAATGAAAGAGCTACCTATAACGTGCAGTAAGCTTTATATTTTTGTATTAAAATGAAGATATTTCATTGAAGGATACTTGAAATATAAAACAATCGGACAGAGGTATTTGTAATGTAAGTCAGGAAGTTGATTCAATCAATTTAGTAATCGGAGTATACGTTAATCAATTCAATAAACGAAATAGACGTTAATCAGTTATATATATATATATATATATATATATATATATAATGTGCGTTAATCAATTGAATATTCCGAATATAGGAATTCAATATTTGGAAAATAGGTCAAGCCAGGCAAACTGGATAGGAAAACCGATTAGCTGGTGAACTATAGAAACACATATAGAGAACATATTTAGTGAGAGGTAACTAGTTCATCAGGTCTTGATGAGAGCTCACCAAACGTGGACTAGGAAATATCAGCGTGATCGACAATTCTTTCTTTTATTCCTGCATTGACCTTTGCACATGTATGGGCGGAGGCGTCTTTCCTGCCATGGCAGCGTGTAGATAAAACGTGTAAACACCCACCCAGCTGACAGAAGTGCCTCACATGCACACTAGATCTCGTCCATAGACCCCTAGCCCTGTAAACTAATTCTCTTCATTCTGGCATCGGTGGCTGTGAGCGCGTGTTACCAAAAACAGACCGATAATCAAAGCCAGGCATTCCACAGTTTCAAGCTCTGTACAATGCTGGAGAAACAACTAAAGATAATTGCTGTAGTGATTTATCCTGAGATTTCCTGAATTATAATCGTTTCTATATTTCCCGTCAATGCACACCGATAGTGCATGTGTATCGACTGTGTCAGTATCAACATTGCTACGTCAGTCTGGTGTTTGAGTGAAGTGAGATTCTATGTAAAGTGGTTTGCTTTATTAGTTCAACGATTTATTTTTTCAAATCATGCTTTTTAATTTCCACTTTATATAAAGCCAAATAGTTTAGTTTAGTTTAGTTTAATTTAGTTTAAAGTAGTTTAGTTTAGAGTAGGTTAGTTTAGAGTACTTTAGTTTCGTGTAGTGTAGTTTAGTTTAGTAAAGAGTAGTTTAGTTTAGTTTAGTTTAGTTTAGTTTAGTTTAGTTTAGTTTAGTTAAGAGTAGTTTAGTGTAGTTTAGTTTAGTGTAGTTTAGTTCAGTTTAGTTTAGTGTAGTGTAGTGTAGTTTAGTTTAGTGTAGTTTAGTTTAGTTTAGAGTAATTTAGTGTAGTTTAGTTTAGTGTAGTTTAGTTTAGTTTAGTTAAGAGTAGTTTAGTGTAGTTTAGTTTAGAGTAGTTTAGTGTAGTTTAGTTTATTGTAGTTTAGTTCAGTTTAGTTTAGTGTAGTGTAGTGTAGTGTAGTGTAGTGTAGTGTAGTGTAGTGTAGTGTAGTGTAGTTTAGTTTAGTTTAGTTTAGTTTAGTTTAGTGTAGTGTAGTGTAGTGTAGTGTAGTGTAGTGTAGTTTAGTTTAGTTTAGTTTAGTTTAGTTTAGTTTAGTTTAGTTTAGTTTAGTTTAGTTTAGTTTAGTTTAGTTTAGTTTAGTTTAGTTTAGTTTAGAGTAGTGTAGTGTAGTGTAGTGTAGTGTAGTGTAGTGTAGTGTAGTTTAGTTTAGTTTAGTTTAGTTTAGAGTAGTTTAGTGTAGTTTAGTGTAGTTTAGTGTAGTTTAGTTTAGTTTAGTTAAGAGTAGCTTAGTGTAGTTTAGTTTGGTGTAGTTTAATTTAGTTTAGAGTAGTTTAGTTTAGTTTAGGGTAGTTTAGTGTAGTTTAGTTTAGTTTAGTGTTGTTTAGTTTAGTTTAGTGTAGTTTAGTTTAGTTTAGATTAGGGTAGTTTAGTGTAGTTAATTTAGTTTAGTGTAGTGTAGTTTAGTTTAGGGTAGTTTAGTGTAGTTTAGTTTAGTTTAGAGTAGTTTATAGTAGTTTAGTTTAGTTTAGAGTAGTTTATAGTAGTTTAGTGACCGATAGTCTTCATCGCACAACGGACAACTCCCAAGTGTTGAGATACCCTCCTCAGCGCGTTGCCCAGCTTGCCAAGAGAGAGGAACTCAAGGCTAAACGGTTTGTGGACAGACAGTTTATTACCAACCTTCAGGAGGCATTGATGTCTCCAAATAGATCAGTACAAATAGATCAGTACAAATAGATCAGTACAAATAGATCAGTACAAATAGATCAGTACAAATAGATCAGTACAAATAGATCA
This sequence comes from Megaustenia siamemsis, assembly GCA_032433765.1. NCBI lineage: Eukaryota > Metazoa > Mollusca > Gastropoda > Stylommatophora > Ariophantidae > Megaustenia > Megaustenia siamemsis. The sequence goes on along the minus strand of JAVIAB010000106.1, from coordinate 43,182,011 downwards.
GTACAAATAGATCAGTCCAGAGATAGGGCACAGATCAATTATGATCGTTGTTTGTTCGTCGACGTTGGTCATATAGTTGGACTGTCACAAAATAACTTTCTACCAATACATACAGAGAACAAAACACATCCACGAAGGGCAAAAGACCACAAGCTACTGTCACTTCTATGCTGGAAATGAAAGAAATGAGTAGTAGCAAGAGTTTAAAAAAAAAACATAATGACGCCTTATCTATGTAAAAAAAGTAAAGTACCCCCGTCACGCCAAGTGGCGTATAGGGAAATATAGCGTTAGTGACCCTATATTTTACAGACCTTCAGCACATGATTTTTGGGTAATGTGGTCGGTATTACGCCAGTGCTGCTTTACTTTCCCAGAAAAAAAATCCAGTACCCATTTTAAGGCTGGGTGAACCCGGAAGCCGTCGGTTGGGATAGAACCCTACCCCTTGTCCTTTGTAGTCCAGTTCACTAACCACTGAGCTATCCCGGCTCCCTTCTTATCTGTGTTTAGTCCCTTAATGCCCTCGAGCTGAGCAGTAGCCCTGTTTGAGCTTTGTTGCTGTAAACATTCCACACGAGGGATTTACAGCGAACGATAATCTATGAACCTGTTATTTGTAACAAATGGCAGGTTGTAAGTATCAGTGTCATCATATATTTAAATAATTAGAGCAAACCAAACTGACATCAGCAACAAAGTTACTCAGTTTTATGTTTGTTTTCCCTTCATATTTTGTCACTTAATAACACCACAACGACAACTCAATCATGTTTGTATATAAGAATGACGTGGTCGCTGTATTAACCATGGCTTCTATGATGTTACAGGTGAAGAAGGCCAGACTTGCACCACGAAAGGTACAGAAGAAGTTAGCGGCTGTTAGGAAATTCAAAAGGAACATAAACATACAGGAAATGTCTTGGGGATACGACAAGGATAATGGTAAGTGTTCAGTCAGTATCTTCAAGTCTATCCTTCTCTCATAGTCTGTTCTCTCAGTCTTTTCTATCATAGTCTGTTCTCTCACAGTCTATTCTCTCATAATCTGTTCTCTCACAGTCTATTCTCTCATAATCTGTTCTCTCAGAGTCTGTTCTCTCACAGTCTATTCTCTCATAATCTGTTCTCTCACAGTCTATTCTCTCATAATCTGTTCTCTCAGAGTCTGTTCTCTCACAGTCTATTCTCTCATAATATGTTCTCTCTCAGTCTTTTCTATCATAGTCTGTTCTCTCACAGTCTGTTCTCTCATAATCTGTTCTCTCACAGTCTATTCTCTCATAATGTGTTTTCTCACAATCTGTTCTCTCACAGTCTATTGTCTCATAGTCTCTTTTCTCACGGTATGTTTTCTCACAGTCTGTTGTCTCATAGTCTCTTCTCTCATAGTCTCTTCTCTCATAGTCTCTTCTCTCACAGTCTATTCTCTCACAGTCTGGTGTCTCACAGTCTGTTCTCTCACAGTCTGTTCTCTCGCAGTCTGTTGTCTCATAGTCTCTTCTCTCACAGTCTTTTGTATCATAGTCTCTTCTCTCACAGTCTCTTCTCTTACAGTCTGTCACAGTCTGTTCTCTCATAGTCTGTTCTCTCACAGTATGTTGTCTCATAGTTGCTTCTCTCGCAGTCTGTTCTCTCACAATCTGGTGTCTCATAGTCTGTTCTCTGATAGTCTGTTCTTTCACAGTCTGTTGTCTCATAGTCTCTTCACCTCATAGTCTCTTCTCTCACAGTCTATTGTCTTATAGTCTCTTCTTTCATAGTCTCTTCTCTCATAATATATTCTCTCACAGTCTGTTGTCTCAGTGTCTGTTCTCTCACAGTCTGTTCTCTCACAGTCTGTTCTCTCACAGTCTATTCTCTCACAGTCTGTTCTCTCATAGTCTGTTTTCTCACACTCTGTTCTCTCACAGTCTGTCCTCTCACAGTCTGTCCTCTCACAGTCTGTTCTCTCACAGTCTGTTGTCTCAATAGCTGTCTTGTATCCACAGCATCGAACATCGCGTCCATGTACAACTGTAACAAACTGCGTCACCTCAAAGTATTGCCCTCTTGACCCTGCTTTTGTTTCATCATCATCTTGTTCCATAGTTGTAATAGAACTCCGTTTCTCACAGCAGCACCTTTCAAACCGCGTGTACTACACAACGTTAATACAGTGTGAGAGCTGTCAGAGCAGAACACTCCATGGCAGTACATGCGAGTACATTTGTACCAGCTATCGTCATTTCAAGCAGTTGAAGATCACAAAGGACACAAAAATGTCAGCTCCGAACCATACTTCCTGGTCAATGTAGCCAGGATATCAGACACATTAATAACAAATCATAGCTACACAACAAGACAAGCAACAATTCCACAAACATGTGGCCACCAGTCTAATTGTAGCTACACAACAACACAAGCAATAATTCCACAAACATGTGGCCACCAGTCTAATTATGGCTACTTCCATTTGACCTGTCGATCTATTATGGCGTCACTATAGCATATAAGATCACAATTTTCCAATTGTGTACGATGAATGATGATATCGTATGACAGGGAACAGTTGGCTGTGTTCACTTTCTGTGCGGTTTCGCTTTATGTCTTTTGACGTGTGCTGAGACTGCTATGATGGGGACTACAGTTACCTTTCTTTGTTTGGAAGATGAGTTATAATTCGGATGATTCCACTGGCACGGGCGGTTGAGCAATTATGGATTTTAATTCGCTTGCTGTGATACCGAGGCCTTCCATAACCAATAACCAATAACCAATAAGATCACAGCCATATTTTCCCTACGGCCAAAGTGTGGCCATTATGACGTCAGAACCACGGGCAGTTCCTGCGAAGTTAACTTTACAAAAATTATACGCCAATTTTAAATCTTCATTTTCCCTTTATTCTGTTGCATGTATGTGTATTCTGACCGAAATAATTTTATTTGAGAAATGCCTGGTAAGTGTTGTATGCCAGAATGTCGATCAAATCATGATGGTGAAGCTTACACATCAGTATTTAAGTTTCCATCTCGTAACTTGTCGAAAAATAACTGACTCCCAATATGCCGTTGTGCTATTATTATGAAACGTTTAGACAAAGACGGGATTAGTTTCGAGAAATTCACTGTTATAGATAGTTTAGAATACACTAATAGTGGCTGTTAACTTCCTTCAGCACTTTAATGGCACTTCTCTTTGTACAGCCTGCGGTTGTTCAACAACAGATGTTTTAATGAGAACAATTCCAGCTTTGGCAACCATCTTTTATGAACAACTACAGGAAACCTGAAATGACAGAGATATGCTATTGTAAACTGGAACCTCACAGAGGAGAAAGCCAGCAATAGTTTATGTCGTGATGACCACTTGCTGCACATGCAGTTTCTTTTCTTGAGAAATATTTGTTATTTTTTCTTTCTTTCAGACGTTTGGGCTGCTCCATGTGTACAAACACTGATTGCTGCCTATTCGTTTGTGTTTACATTTTGCCATGATATCTGCCAAAAGTCTGTTTTTTAGAATACACTATTCAATCTATCTACTGTGCAATCTATTTTGGACAATAGAAAAAAGAAAATGAGTTCTTAAATATGATGTAGAACCAGTCGTAACATATGGATGGACATAAGGACAATAAACAAGAAAATCGCTGGAGGCTGTAGAAATGTGGTTTTACAGAAGAATGTTGAGAATACCATGGGTAGTTAAGAAGAGTAATGAAGATGTTCTGAAAGAGGCCAAAGAAAAATAGAGCTAATTTGCAAAATTAGGAAGAAAAAATCATAAATTGTTGACCATGTAATGAGAAGGGAACAGCTTTAATATATTGTGACAAATGGGAAAATTAAGGGACACAGATATAGAGGAAAGCAAAGAGAAAAGATACCAGACAGCTTAAGAGAATGAAGGCAGAAGGTCAACAAGAGAAATGATAAATAACTGTCGAGATGGAGAACAGTGGTGACCTACATCAGCAGATATGGTACCTGACGATGACTAAATCTATATAGGGATTGAAAACACAATAACTGTTTACAATCTGAGGTGTGAGTTTTATCTTCATTCGTTTGTCCATTCTCTTGGATCTCATGTGTATTCTGACAGAAAGCATTCAGTTAAAGGTAGGCTGAGATTAGATTTATAATTATGTAACAAGGGTAAATATTAAATAGTGTATATTGGTGTATATACAGGCATAGGCAACCAGAAAAAATACCAGATAAAAGAGACTTTAGACAAATAGCCTGTTTTAATGTAATAAAAAAAGTAAAGAGCCCGTCACGCCGCATGGCGTATAGGGAATATGGTATTGGTGACCATCATCTTTATAAACCTTCGGAACATGATTTTTGGGTTAACGTGGTCGGTATTACACCCGAACCGCTTTACTTTCCCATAAATAAAATCCGGTACCCATTTACGGCTGAGTGAACCCAGAATCCGTCGATCAGGATCGAACTCGACCTCTTGTTCCTTTATAGTCCAGTTCACTTACCACTAAGCTATCGCGGCCCTGTTTTAATGTAATGCATTTCGTCTATTGACTGCTAGAAGTATATCTCTCACGAGGCAATACGTCGATGTTGAGATAAAGATGGCCGCGATAAGATGAAAAGCTATTGTTATTGAGTTATTCATAGGTTACCATCATTGCACTCCGAACATGTCCACAGGTGTTCAGATTCCCTCCTCAACTTGGCCCGCAGCGTCCAGCGACTGACGACTTCAGTTCTGTGTTGGTTGATAAGTCCCGTCCAGCGACCGACGACTTCAGTTCTGTGTTGGTTGATAAGTCTTCTTATTCGCCCACTAAGCCTCTCGTTTCTTGCTGTGCTAATCTTTATTCCCATCGCTTTTGAAGGAGAGAACGTGTACTCATCGTTGTCAAAGGCCCGTGCCTTTCCCGTATCTCGGAGGGCATTAATGACGTCTGCCTCATCTACTGGTTGATCTTCTACGACAGTGCAGCTTGCTAGCCTGTCCAATCTTTCATTTTCTTGGACTCCCTCATGTCCAATATTTCATTTTCTTGGACTCCCTCATGTCCAATGACATAGACAAAGCTGATTGAGTATCGTTGACTTCTGCAATGACTTGATTCACTGCCTGTGTGCAGAGCCCGCCTCCACTCTTCTTATCATGCTCATCGCACCAATTAATATGGAGGCGTGGGTGTAGTTTACCCAGTCAGATGAATGCCCTGACCACTGCCTTCACCGGCACACTGTTCGTGGTCACAACCTACACACCGCTGTCTTGCTAGGAGAATGGCGATTATGGTGTTAGTGACTATATTTTTAAATGACTGCAGAATATTTTTGAGTGCTGTGTTTTTACCGTTCCGAGGCCGGCGTCTTGCATCACGACGGCTCAGTCATTATCTGCGTGAGTGTGTTTATAGTAAGCACTGGTGAAGCTTAAAGAACTCGATGAAATCCTTCAAGAACTCGATGCATGCTCCAACCTTATTGTCATCACATAGGATCTAACGCGCGGAACATGAACGCAGTAGTGTAACCAACCTTGCGTCACCCTCCGTGGCTGTGAAGTCGTCTCTCCTAAAGCAAATGTTTCATACACTTAACGGTCTACATGACTAAACGTTTGCTGTTTCACAAATGACGTCATTTCTCATTTATTGTATTTTATAACTAATTTAAATTTGTAACATAATTGTATAATGAAATGTTAAGAGCAACAAGGTGTGGAGGTTAGTTTGAGTCAAAGTTTACTCCAGGGTAAGTGTTCTACGAGTTGAGAACCACTAATGGGCACGTACTTTAACGCTCGGCGTGTTCATCTCTTTCACACATTCAAATTTCATGATAGCACTATGCTTTGCCTGTGCCCATTAGTGATATTGCTTGCACAATTAATGTGTGGCCTCGATGGTCGGGGTACACAACAAAGACCCGTTTCGTTAGTTGTCCTGTCACCTTGGGCACCTTATTATTTAGAGTAATCGCCCTGCAGTGCAGAAGGTGCATGAATAGCTGAACCGATAGATAAAACATGCAGGTAGGTAGGTAGGCAGACAGATAGGTAGGCAGGCAGACAGATAGGTAGGCAGGCAGACAGATAGGTAGGTAGGCAGACAGATAGGTAGGTAGGCAGACAGATAGGTAGGCAGGCAGACAGATAGGTAGGCATGCGGGCAGATAGGCAGGCATGCGGGCAGATAGGCAGACAGATAGGTAGGCAGGCAGACAGATAGGTAGGCATGCGGGCAGACAGATAGGTAGGCAGGCAGAAAGGTAGGCAGGCAGACAAATAGATAGGAAGACAAACAGATAGGTAGGCAGGCATACAGATAGGTAGGCAGGCATACAAATAGGTAAGCGGGCAGACAAATAGGTAGGCGGGCAGACAGATAGGTAGGCGGGCAGATAAATAGGTAGGCAGGCAGACAGATAGGTAGGCGGACAGACAGATAGGTAGGCGGACAGACAGATAGGTAGGCGGGCAGACAAATAGGTAGGCGGGCAGACAGATAGGTAGGCGAGCAGACAGATAGGCAGCAGATAAATAGGCAGGCAGGCAGACAGATAGACAGATGTAGCAGTAAAACACTGTAGCACCTAAAACATTTGATAGCTTAAACTTGAATACTTCTGACGCAACACACGTTTGTACAAGATAAGATAAAATAGGCAAGAAACATGGCGGAACCCAAATTTGGGTGGTAGGCTATTGAAAGAGTTGGTAGTTGGATGTTGGAAGTCATGAGAAAAGACAGAGAAGATAGAGAGTTGACTTGGGAACTGGGATGTTTTTGTGAGAAGATTATTCAGAAAAAGATTTGTTTCAAGAGAAGATTGTTGGCTATATTGGGATATATCGGGTCTCTAAAGATATCAGTAATTTTTGTTAGAGAAACTAAGGCTAAAAATATAGAGAATGATGCAAGTTATGCACTTCAGTCATATCATGAGTGTTAGTTTATGCTAAGTAAAAGAAGTTATGCGGATTTAATTAAAGAACATGGGGGATGTCATATAGCATCGACGGTAGTCTAGGCATATATACATAATTTCTTCTAATGATATAGTTTGATATGTATTTAGACGGTCATAGTCAACTTCAAATGTAAGGAGTGACTTTTATTTGCAATCAAGGTCAGTATCCAGATGTGGTATGAAGTATACCTAAAGACCTATGTGAATAAATGTTTGTAGATGTAGTCGTGTTCCATCGCATGTAGTCGTGTTCCATCGCATGTAGTCGTGTTCCATCGCATGTAGTCGTGTTCCATCGCATGTAGTCGTGTTCCATCGTGTGAAGTTTTGTTCAGAAAAAAACGGAAGTCGCAGTTTCTGTGTTGTGAATAAATTACTTTGTGTTAGCGCACAGACAGACAGACAAAAGTTGAAAACGAACTGCCAAACACAGACATATTGCGACTAATTACTTATTCTCTATCGTCGTTCCCGGTAAAAAAAAAAGTTGTACACCAAATTACGTCTAATCAGCGATATCCTTGCTTCTTTTAATTTGGCACATCCGATTTAGCCATGCGATTTATCGAACCTTTTTTTTTCTTTCCCTCTTTGACACCCTGACTACTTTGTCAGACGAAATAGAGAGTTCTACCAGCATCACGACGCCGGGTGCAGTAGTTTTGACAAGCTCTGGTTCTCTGCAATTGACACAGTAGTATATATATATATATATATATGTATGTGTGTGTGTGTGTGTGTGTGCGTGCGTACGTGCGTGCGTGCGTGCGAGCGTGCGTGCGTGCATGCGTGCGTGCGTGCGTGCGTCGTGCGTGCGTGTGTGAGAGAGACCAACGGATTGTCCCTGCCTACAGATCCCTTAAGGTGATTCATGACAGTTACAGACAAGAGTTTCTCAGACACGGGGTCCCTGTGTAGCTTGGGAATTCTAAACAACGACGCACGGACATGAAGCGTAAATATGTCTTACCTACTCCTGTCACTTTTTATTTCTGTCCTTTCCAAATACCTTTCAGCGTCAAGGTGACGGATAGCTTGCGGTCTTTTGCCCTTTGTTTGACCTCTTATGCTGTGATGTCCCCTAAGCCTGTTGGTGTAGGTTTGTTGATAGCCGCGTTCATTGTGTCTACTTGTACTGCCAAACGACCAAACCTTTTAATTTAATGGTAAAGGTAAAGTACGAGACTTGAACCGGTGTCTTATCACTCGAGTTTCCACCCATATGTGCTCGGCCGCCTATCCAGAAATGTTCGGAGATTTCTGGATAGTGTCGCCTCAAGTATCGAAACTCAGATGCGAGGCGACATTCCTCACCTTCCCAGGATAATAACCTGGTACCCATTTCTGCCAACGGCTGGGTCGACCGTGGGAGTATTATTTTTTCCAACCACGAGTACAACTCACACTGCTCCCAGCGGGAATCGAACACGGGTTGTCCGATCCCAACTAGGCTACCGAGCGCCCCCCCCCACCTTTTAATTTGTTATTTCTGGTAAATATCGGGCTTTTCGCCGGTGTTACGGAGTTCGTTTATTTGCGCGGAAACCACTGTCAGTACTTTCGTTACGTGTGGCTGTTGTGCGCACGCTGGTGGAGGGAGGGGATTTGAGCACGGTGGATTTGTCCGATCTGCGATGTCTGTCGACTAAATATATACGAAGCTGTCTTGATTTATTGGTTTTTCACTTCTAATTTTGTCTTTTAATATTGCTCTTTTCATGCGGCTGACACATTTGTTTCACATGGTTGCAAAATTAATTTTAAATCTTACACTAGCAGTAGTGAACAATTACTAAGCAGGTTGATAGGAATTTCATTAAAGTTGTTATATTCCAACATACCTGTTGATTATTTATATCTTCAAATTACTGATGATGTCAGCTGTGAACCGTTGTATTGACAGTGATCCCGATATGTTGAACGTCTGTATAAGGATTCCAACAGAACAGAGATGTTAACAAATCATGCCTGAATGACTGAACAAGCCAGCATGGAACTTGTGCGGTCGACTCCCTCTAAAGAATTTATGAATTGACTAGATAGTTCAAACTTACATCCAGGCAGATTATCACTTATTATTAATCTTTTTTTAGTGTTGCTTATTATTTGTATATTCCGTAAGCTGATCTCGTCCAGTGCACAAATAATGTACACGTCACTGGTTTCTTTATAACTCTATTTTATTTATTGTTTAAGCGAATTGTCAGTTTGTTTATTTTGTTCCCTCAAGTAGAAAGCTGACGTAATCAGAGTTAATCCTTCAACCTGTCCGTGCTTATCTCCCTTATATAATCACTTCAATTTAAAATATACACATCCGCTATGTTTATAATGACATTGAATGAATGTCTGTTCTATATATGAGATTTATAACTACCTTTCAATATTCAAGTACATATGTTCCATGACTTCTGTGCACAACTAACCCATATACATGCAATATCAAATAAATGATTGTTTTTAATCACACTTTTTGAAACATATATTCTAGCCAATATTTTTTCTAATTAAAAGTTTACCGAAACCCCGTCACCACACCAGAGAAAAACAAAATCAGTCTGTATCAGGCTTGTGTATCTGTGGCGTACTTAGTTACAACATCGTTAATGTTCACGACCCTAACATGATAGCGTCAGGTGGCGGTACATTTAGTTTCAGTTACTTCAAATATTATCCCGGGTCTGTTCAAGTTCTAAGATTTTACTGGAACGAGAGAAAAATAGCCTGGATTCTAGAAGTCAGGTCGGGGGCGCAACGTAACTTACAGCGCGGAGGAAAGGTCACCCAGAACTATGTTACTTATCGTTTGATTCCGGCAGAAACTTTGGCAGATTTCGTCCTCAACGTGACCTTGACAAGCCAGACTGTCGAAGCACTAGGCACTCATACACATACGCAAACAAATAGACACATTCCAAAGAGCGAAATTATATATAGTTTAGCACATACATGCACTGCATCCTGACTTGGATCCTACAAATCTAAACAGGCAAAGGTTGTGGGTTACTGCCAACTTCCTGTCCTCCTCTGATCTAGCTAGGTTGTTGTCTCATCTACTTGTTCCACGCTTGTGTTATTTTGTAGGGTCATGAGTTGAGATAGACAGAGAGAGAGAGAGAGAGAGAGAGAGGGGGGGGGAGAAATTGAGAGAGAGGTGAGCATAATATGGAAAAGAGAGAATGTAAGGACAATTAAGATTGAAGTCAACTGGATTGAAAGAGAAAGAGAAAGAAAGAAAGGTAAATGATGTGAAGGAGAAAAAAGGGAGAAATGAGGGTGAAGGACGGATGCAGTGAGAGAAGATGGAGCTCTTAGAAAGAAGGAATTTAGCAAAGATAGAATATCAATTACTTGACAAAATGGGCACACTATCAGGAGACACGAGTGTGGAGGTTTGCTGGAGTTGTCTGTAATGCGGAGATCTGGAATAATGAACGTCAGCAACACGTCAGAACGTTGTCAGCCATATCAAGAAGAGGGAACCAAGTGTCGGCCAACTCGACGAATTGCTGGAACGTTTTAGAGGTTGGAGGATGTGGAAATAGGAATTGTAAATATATATCATTATTGTGAGAAAATATCTCCTGGGGTTCTGAGAGAAAACAACAAGAACACGCTGGTAACATCGCAACCAAATATTGCCAACAATAATAACGAACACGATAATGATGAAAATAATAATACAGACAGAGAGTAAAAAGGATGAAGAGAAAAAATGTGCGACAAAATGTGCAAACATTATCAGATAGAGGATATCGTACATAAAGAGGGTCTATGTGAAGATACAGGTAAAAATGTACATTCCCCACCATATAAATTCATTGACACATTCAGATGTGTGGGATACTATTGCCCATGTTTGTCATTGACCAACGGAACATTTTCTATGGGTGAGTGGTCAGTATCACGTCAAGCTACCCTACTTTCCTATTTATGGCTGGATGAACCTAGGAGCCGTCGATCAGGATCGAACTCGATCTCTTGTTCTTAGAATGACAGTTCACTAACCACTGAGTGGTCACGGCTACCAAGACATTAGTAGATGTGATACTATATCTGCTATAGCTACAAGATCGGAGTAAAAGGAAATTCTAGTACAGTAGTAGCTGTCATAATATATCTGTTACAGGTAAGTTAAAGGACGAGACTTGAATCAACGTCTTAGCACGCAAGTTTTCACCCATATGTGCTCGGCCGCCTATCCAGAAGTCTCCGAACACTTCAAGTATCGAAACTCACGATGCGAGTCGGCATTCCTCACCTTCCTAGAGTAATACCCTGGTACTCATTTCTGTCGAGAGCAGCGATAGCTCAGTGGTTAGGGAGCTGGACTACAAAGAACAAGAGGTAGGGTTCGATCACAACCGACGGTTCACCCAGCCATTAATGGGTACTGGATTTTTTTTCTGGGAAAGTAAAGCGACACGGGCGCAATACCGACCACATTACCCCAAAAATCATGTGCTGAAGGTCTGTAAAATTAATGGTCACTAATACCATATTCCCTATACGCCACTTGGCGGGACGGGTGTACTTTATTTTTTTAAAACTCATTTCTGCCAGCGGCTGGGTCGACCACGGGGGTATTTATTCTCCAACCATGAATACAGCTCCCACTGCTTCCAGCAGGAATCGAACACGGGTTATCCGAGCGTCGGTAGCTCAGTCGGGTGGTTTTCCCAAATAGGCTACCGAGGCCACCATCAAGATCGGAGTAGAAGTCTATAATAGTACTTGTATTATCATCTGCTTCCTTTCCGTTCCCTGTGGAGCATAGGTCTTCAACAAACACTTTCCAAGCCGTTCTGTTTCTTGCCATTCTTTAAGATCGTTCCATGTCTTCCCGCCATCTTCATCTCTGCTGCTATCCGTCTTCTCCAAGAATTCCCTGGTATTCCTCTTTGTCTTTTCCCCTGGGGATTAAAAAAAAGGGTCATTTCCCCTTCTGCATGAGTGTTCTTACGTTCCAAGTTCCTTTTTTCAGTGTCTGTCTTATCTTTATCTTGCTTACAGTAGCTTGATGACAGTCGGGTAGCACATGATGTTCCCTACAGAACGAGGGTTTTCTATTGGAATGCCCTTTAACGCTGTTGTCGTGAATTCTAAAATGTTGGCGATAGCCTGCTAACCTCGGATGGTAGATGTACAACAGAAGGGATGAGGTGCTGAATGGCTCAGATGGTACAACATAGGTGAGATGCAGAATGGCTCAGATGGTACAACATAGGTGAGATGCAGAATGGCTCAGATGGTACAACAGAGGTGAGATGCAGAATGGATCAGATGGTACAACAGAGGTGAGATGCAGAATGGCTCAGATGGTACAACAGAGGTGAGATGCAGAATGGCTCAGCTAGTAGATGTGCAACAGAAGGGATGAGATGCAGAATGGATCAGATGGTAGATGTGCAACAGTGGTGAGATGCGGAATGGTTCATATGGTAGATGTGCAACAGTGGTGAGATGCAGAATGGCTCAGATAGTAGATGTACAACAGAAGGAATGAGATGCAAAATGGCTCAGATAGTAGATGTGTAAAAGAGGTGAGATGCAGAATGGCTCAGATGGTACAACAGGGGTGAGATGCAGAATGGCTCAGATGGTACAACAGAGGTGAGATGCAGAATGGCTCAGATGGTACAACAGAGGTGAGATGCAGAATGGCGCAGATGGTAGATGTACAACAGAGGTGAGATGCATAATGGCTCAGGCAAAAGTAGCTTTCCAAAAATGAGGAAAATACTATGCAATCCATTTGTGACAATAGAAACTAGAAAAAGAGTTCTTAAATGTTATGTAGAACCATTATTAACATATAGATGTGAATCATGGGCAATGGGACAACAGACTAGAAAATCACTCGACGCTGTAGAAATGTGGTTTTACAGAAGAATGTTTAGAATACGATGGACAGCTAAGAAGAGTAATGAAAACGTTCTGAAAGAGCCAAAGCAAAAAAGACAACTCACTTCCAATATTAGGAAGAAACAATCATCATTTTTTGGCCATGTAATGAGAAGAGAACAGCTGGAATATATTGTAACAACTGGGAAAATTGAGAGACGACGAGAAAGAGAGAAGCAAAATGAAAAGATACCAGACAGTTTAAGAGAGTTGATTGGCAGTAGGTCAACAGCAGAAATGATAAATAGCTGTCGTGATCGAAAGTTGTGGAGAGACATGATCACCTACGCCAGCAGGCATGGCACTTGAGATGATATATATATATATATATATATATATATATATATATATATATATATATATATATAAACTGAACGAAACTATAAGAGATGTTAAATAACATCAAAACCGTGTTCATCTTATAACTTATAATGTTAATAACCAAGATAGTATGACGTAATTGTGAATATGTTAATTTAATGAATGAATTGAATGAACTATGTGACTTAACGTACGTTGTAGCAATGTTGACCTCGCAAATTACCGTGTTAAAGGTCAAGGTAAAAGTTCGGCCTCACGTCCTGGCCTCCTCAACTTTCACATCGACTCACATCCCTCCGCTGCCTGGAGATCCTGTGTCCTGCTTGTAAGTCGATGAAGAATGTGAGTGACTGTAGTTGATGACTTGCCCTTTAAACAAGGTCATCATTAAGAAGTTGTCCGCAGTAACTGCATGCCAGGTTTCTGTTTCCGTGTCTTAAATATGTGACCTCTGAACGTCCTTGACGGGTTTGCACAATGTACCGTATCTACATTCTGGAATGTCCCGGTGTCAGTTTTATTGTCTGACATTTATCCCGCCACCACAACAAAGCAGACTGGAAACAGACATCCTATATGCAAATGACAAGAGATTGGTTGTAATTCAAAGGGACATAATTTATAGGGGTGTACAGTTTACAGACAAAGAGTTAATGTTACTGACAAAGGTATTGTTATATTGGCCTTATCAACAATACAGGTGCTTGTTTGCTAACAGCTACAATGATTTAAACAAACCGATACAACTTGTAACATTCTGACTTTAACAAGCAACATTTAACTAGACGTACAAGCTGGCGAACCGGCGGTGCGGATTAATCTCACATTAGAATAAAAGATTGATTGACATATATAATATGACTGAATTGTGTGTGTTATGTTTATATTTTACTATTCATAAAATGAGCTTTAAAAAAGACGGATGCCCAGAACCGTAAGGTGCACAAACACAGTGCATTGAAAACCGTTAATAAGCGGGGAAGATCATCAACGAAAGATCTCTATAAACATCAACTGTTTTATTAGAGGCGTGTGTTCCTGATGTTGAATGCGGGGCAGTCGAGATGAGTGTGAATCTGGTCGGAGCGGAGGGCAAGAATGAACACTATAAGATCTTAGCAAACACGTGACAAGAGCAGCCAATGGAACAGGACGAGAAACTCATAGACGTTAAATTAGCAAGTTGTTGAAGGAAATTTGGCCGGACTGTTGTGTATGAAAGCAGAAACCGCTTGCCAACCTCTCAGTCCACACAGTCAACCAGATGGCCTCCATACTTCGTGAAGATCACGAGCCAGTGGCCATCTTTATTTCAGGTCTCCGTTATAGTCTTGCGTTAATCAACTCAGAGTACCAGCATCATGTGTCGGTAATGCTAACACGTGTTTGATACGAGTGTTTGATACAAGTGTTTGATACGAGTGATTGATACAAGTGTTTGATACAAGTGTTTGATACGAGTGTTTGATACAAGTGTTTGATACAAGTGTTTGATACAAGTGTTTAATACAAGTGTTTGATGCAAGTGTTTGATGCAAGTGTTTGATACAAGTGTTTAATACAAGTGTTTGATGCAAGTGTTTGATACAAGTGTTTGATAGAAGTGTTTGATACACGTGTTTGATACAAGTGTTTGATACAAATGTTTGATACAAGTGTTTGATACAAGTGTTTGATACGACGAGTTCAACTGTATCAACTTTCAAATTGTTTCATACAAGTGTTTGATACGACGAGTTCAACTGTATCAACTTTCAAATTGTTTCATACAAGTGTTTGATACGACGAGTTCAACTGTATCAACTTTCAAATTGTTTCATACAAGTGTTTGATACGCCGAGTTCAACTGTATCAACTTTCAAATTATGTCATACAAGTGTTTGATACGACGAGTTCAACTGTATCAACTTTCAAATTGTTTCATACAAGTGTTTGATACGACGAGTTCAACTGTATCAACTTTCAAATTATGTCATACAAGTGTTTGATACGACGAGTTCAACTGTATCAACTTTCACATTATGTCATACAAGTATTTGATACGACGAGTTCAACTGTATCAACTTTCAAATTATGTCATACAAGTATTTGATACGACGAGTTCAACTGTATCAACTTTCAAATTATGTCATACAAGTATTTGATACGACGAGTTCAACTGTATCAACTTTCAAATTATGTCATACAAGTATTTGATACGACGAGTTCAACTGTATCAACTCTCAAATTGTAACTGCCAACTACCCTCCGATACTTTCAAAAGCAAATAGGAAAAAACACACAAGAAACAGGAAAGAGTGTGTCGGTACAAGGAAAATATGTTTGGTCGATTAATAATTCAAAGCAAAGTTTTTTTTGTTCATCCGGGCATTCCCAGTGGGCGTGAGAGACCTCCGGTTACATTTGTGCTTCGTAATCAAAGAGTAGACGTAACACTTTCTTTGTAAGGGGTCCTTATTTATGTCAGAGTGACTCCTGTTGTTATGTCAGGTTGTCTATGACGTTATTTGCACCTCTGTAACTATTACTTTAACAATGTACTTCTGTAACTATTACTTTACCATTGTACTTCTGTAACTATTTCTTTACCATTGTACTTCTGTAACTATTACTTTACCATTGTACTTCTGTAACTATTACTTTACCATTGTACTTCTGTAACTATTACTTTAACAATGTACTTCTGTAACTATTACTTTACCATTGTACTTCTGTAACTATTACTTTACCATTGTACTTCTGTAACTATTACTTTAACAATGTACTTCTGTAACTATTACTTTACCATTGTACTTCTGTAACTATTACTTTGCCATTGTACTTCTGTAACTATTACTTTACCATTGTACTTCTGTAACTAGTACTTTAACAATGTACTTCTGTAACTATTACTTTACCATTGTACTTCTGTAACTATTACTTTACCATTGTACTTCTGTAACTATTACTTTACCATTGTACTTCTGTAACTATTACTTTACCATTGTACATCTATCACTATTTGTGCATCAATTATTGCATATCACTCATCATCATCATCGCGTGCCTTCTCCGCAACGAAGGTTGGCTATCATGGATCGCCATTCTACTCTGTTTCTTGCTTTGATGGTGCAGGCTGACATAGATTGACTTGTCCATCTTTTGATGTTACTCGTCCATGTTAGTCTTGGTCTGCCTCTGCCTCTTTTACCTTGTATTTTTCCTTCCAATATTACTTTTAGTAGGCTGTTGTGTCTTTTAACATGCACCAAAAATTTCATTTGTCTTGTCTTAATTGTATTTAGTAGTTCTCTTTTTATTTTCAGTTGTTTTTAAAACTTCATCGTTTGTTATCTTTTCCTTCCATCCAATTCTACCTATTCTTCTATAGATCCACATTTCAAAGGCTTCTATTTTCTGTTCTGTTTTCTTGTCTAATGTCCATGTTTCTGCACCTCACTTCTGCATATCACTACTACTTACCAAAGTACTTTCATAACTGACATCAGTGCAATTACATCGCTATTAATTATAATTTACCAATGTACTTCTATAACTGACATAAGTGTACTTCCATCACAATGCGTTTACCATTGTACTTCTAGCATAACTGTTTTACCAATATATACTATTGCAACTACATGTATATTACTATCCGTTTACTTATATCATTGTTTACCAAACCACTTTTAAACTACTGGTTTACAAGTGCATTTGTTTTACTATTAACTATTTACTATTATTACTTTTATTATTACTATAATTTTATTGTATTATTATTACTATTATTACTACTATTATTACTACTATTATTACTACTATTATTACTATTATTATTACTATTATTATTACTATTATTATTACTATTATTATTACTATTATTACTATTATTATTACTATTATTACTATTATTATTACTATTATTATTACTATTATTACTATTATTATTACTATTATTATTACTATTATTACTATTATTATTACTATTATTATTACTATTATTATTACTATTATTATTACTATTATTATTACTATTATTATTACTATTATTACTATTATTACTATTATTATTACTATTATTATTACTATTATTATTACTTTTCAATAAATTTTTTTTACTTACATATCTGTATATGTGTGTGTGTGTGTGTGTGTGTGTGTTGTTTTTTCCTGCTGAAGGCATGTTGAGCCGAAACGTTGTTCAAATGTGTCGTTCATTAATTACGTAAAGCTTTGACCATAGCTTTTTTCTTCTTTTTTTTCTTCTCATTTCTCCTTTACAATCAGCTTTACAGCAGCTTCACGTGTGTATGTATTTATTTGCCATGACCCCTGTTTTACTATTACTTTGCTAGTTTGCTTCGATCACTGATTGTTCCCATATACTTCTGTTTACTTTGACTAGTGTACTACTGTTAGTTTGCCTTTACTCCAGCAAATGTTCAATGACCAATATGCAGTCAATGTTTCCTACTCTTGCTCTTGTTCAATCTTGTTGATCATCTTATCATATACCACGGCTTAGATTCTTTGTTTCCATCTACAGTTCTTCATGAAATTTCTTGGTTTTTATTATCACCACATTTCATGGTTTATATTCTCGCCACATTTCATGGTTTATATTCTCGCCACATTTCATGGTTTATATTTTCGCCACATTTCATGGTTTTTATTATCACCACATTTCATGGTTTATATTTTCGCCACATTTCATGGTTTATATTCTCGCCACATTTCATGGTTTATATTTTCGCCACATTTCATGGTTTTTATTATCACCACATTTCATGGTTTATATTCTCGCCACATTTCATGGTTTATATTTTCGCCACATTTCATGATTTTTATTATCACCACATTTCATGGTTTATATTTTCGCCACATTTCATGGTTTATATTCTCGCCACATTTCATGGTTTTTATTCTCGCCACATTTCATGGTTTATATTCTCGCCACATTTGACGGTTTATATTCTCGCCACATTTGATGGTTTGTATTATCACCACATGTAATGGTTTATATTCTCACCACATTTGACGGTGTATATTCTCACCACATTTGACGGTTTATATTCTCACCACATGTGACGGTTTATATTCTCACCACATTTGACGGTTTATATTCTCACCACATTTCACGATTTATATTCTCGCCACATTTGACGGTTTATATTCTCACCACATGTTACGGTTTATATTCTCACCACATTCTACGGTTTATATTTTCGCCACATTTCATGGTTTATATTCTCGCCACATTTCACTGTTTATATTCTCGCCACATTTCATGGTTTTTATTCTCGCCACATTTCATTGTTTATATTCTCGCCACATTTCACTGTTTATATTCTCGCCACATTTCATGGTTTTTATTCTCGCCACATTTAATGGTTTATATTCTCGCCACATTTCACGGTTTATATTCTCGCCACATTTCACGGTTTATATTCTCACCACATTTCACGGTTTATATTCTCACCACATTTCACGGTTTATATTCTCGCCACATTTGACGGTTTATATTCTCACCACATTTCACGGTTTATATTCTCGCCAAATGTGATGGTTTATATTCTCACCACATGTAATGGTTTATATTCTCACCACATTTGACGGTGTATATTCTCACCACATTTGACGGTTTATATTCTCACAATATTTGACGGTTTATATTCTCACCACATTTCACGATTTATATTCTCGCCACATTTGACGGTTTATATTCTCACCACATGTTACGGTTTATATTCTCACCACATGTTACGGTTTAAATTCTCGCCCCATTTCACGGTTTATATTCCCACCACCACATTTGACGTTTTCTATTCCCCACCACCACATTTAACGGTTTATATTCCCACCACTACATTTGACGGTTTATATTCTCACCACC
Source organism: Megaustenia siamemsis (assembly GCA_032433765.1). Lineage (NCBI taxonomy): Eukaryota > Metazoa > Mollusca > Gastropoda > Stylommatophora > Ariophantidae > Megaustenia > Megaustenia siamemsis. The sequence continues at coordinate 43,162,973 of JAVIAB010000106.1, read as the reverse complement.
ACATCTGACGGTTTATATTCCCACCACCACATTTGACGGTTTATATTGCCACCACTACATTTGACGGTTTATATTACCACAACCACATTTGACGGTTTATATTCTCACCACCACATTTGACGGTTTATATTCCCACCACCACATTTGACGGTTTATATTCTCACCACATGTTACGGTTTATATTCTCACCACATTCTACGGTTTATATTTTCGCCACATTTCATGGTTTATATTCTCGCCACATTTCACTGTTTATATTCTCGCCACATTTCATGGTTTTTATTCTCGCCACATTTCATTGTTTATATTCTCGCCACATTTCACTGTTTATATTCTCGCCACATTTCATGGTTTTTATTCTCGCCACATTTAATGGTTTATATTCTCGCCACATTTCACGGTTTATATTCTCGCCACATTTCACGGTTTATATTCTCACCACATTTCACGGTTTATATTCTCACCACATTTCACGGTTTATATTCTCGCCACATTTGACGGTTTATATTCTCACCACATTTCACGGTTTATATTCTCGCCAAATGTGATGGTTTATATTCTCACCACATTTCATGGTTTATATTCTCACCACATTTGACGGTGTATATTCTCACCACATTTGACGGTTTATATTCTCACCACATGTGACGGTTTATATTCTCACAATATTTGACGGTTTATTTTCTCACCACATTTCACGATTTATATTCTCGCCACATTTGACGGTTTATATTCTCACCACATGTTACGGTTTATATTCTCACCACATTTTACGGTTTAAATTCTCGCCCCATTTCACGGTTTATATTCCCACCACCACATTTGACGTTTTCTATTCCCCACCACCACATTTAACGGTTTATATTCCCACCACTACATTTGACGGTTTATATTCTCACCACCACATTTGACGGTTTATATTCCCACCACCACATTTGACGGTTTATATTGCCAGCACTACATTTGACGGTTTATATTACCACCACCACCACATTTGACGGTTTATATTCTCACCACCACATTTGACGGTTTATATTCCCACCACCACATTTGACGGTTTATATTCTCACCACCACATTTCACGGTGTATATTCCCACCACCACATTTGACGGTTTATATTCTCACCACCACATTTGACGGTTTATATTCTCACCACCACATTTGACGGTTTATATTCCCACCACCACATTTGACGGTTTATATTCTCACCACCACATTTGACGGTTTATATTCCCACCACCACATTTGACGGTTTATATTCTCACTACTTCATTTGACGGTGTATATTCTCACCACCACATTTAACGGTTTATATTCCCACCACCACATTTGACGGTTTATATTCTCACCACCACATTTCACGGTTTATATTTTCACCACCACATGTGGCGGTTTATATTCTCACCACCACACTTGACGGTTTATATTCTCACCACCACATTTGACGGATTATATTCCCACCACCACATTTGATGATTTATATTCTCATCACCACGTTTGACGGTGTATATTCTCACCACCACATTTGACGGTTTATATTCTCATCACCACATTTGACTGTTTATATTCTCACCACCACATTTGACGGTTGTATATTCTCACCACCACATTTGACGGTTTATATTCCCACCACCACATTTCACGGTTTATATTCTCACCACCACATTTGACGGTTTATATTCTCACCACATTTGACGGTTTATATTCTCACCACCATATTTGACAATTTATATTCCCAACACCACATTTGACGGTTTATATTCTCACCACAATTGACGGTTTATATTATCACCACTATATTTGACAATTTATATTCTCACCACCACATTTGACGGTTTATATTCTCACCACATTTGACGGTTTATATTCTCACCATATTTCACGGTCTCACAGGTCCAGAAACATGGGCTAAGAACTTTGCGAACGCCAGAGGTCCAAGACAGAGCCCCGTGAACATCGAGACCGACTGGGTGACCTTCGACAGCGGCCTCACGGAACATCCGTTAACGATCAACTACAAGAGTGACCCGACCTTGTGCCTGGAGAACCCCGGGCTATCCTTCAAGGTCAACATCCAAGAACATTCCAGTAAGTGGTGGCATCGAGAGCTGGAGAGAGGGTGTTGCTCTGTGTGTGTGCATGTGTGATTGTCTGTGCTTATGTGCTTGTGTGTGTGTTGGAAATAAAGAAAAAAAGGAGATAAGGGAGTCGAAGGGTCGCATGTGTTGAACGTTACAATCAAATTTGTGTCAAGAAAAGGTCTCATCTAGTCATAATCTACATCACATATTCTGACAGTGAGTTTAAGATCACATTTTTATAGTGAGTTTAAGATAAACATGTTTCATAGTAAGTTTAAGATCACATGTTTTGACAGTTAGTTTAAGATCACATGTTTAGACAGTGAGTTTAAGAACACATGTTTAAACAGTGAGTTTAAGATCACATGTTTTGACAAATAGTTGAAGAATGCTGGAATGGTTTGTTGACAGATGTGTGTGTGCTCCAGTGGAAGGTTTCCACCACCCAAGAACCTCATGGCTTTGTTTACAATCAAGTGCTTACATCTGCTTTACACTGAGATAATTAAAATGATGGTCATCAATATTAGAAACGTTTTATAACCAGCCAATCAGATTAGACAATCTTCTTCTTTCCTTCCTAAATGCCTTTAAGCATCTAGGGGAGATTTAATTTGCGGTCTTTTGCTCTTCTTTTGACTTCTCCTGCTGTTATGTTTTCTAGTGCTTTTAACATTCCACCAATCCATCTTGTTCGCGGTCAGCCCTTTAGTCTGGTGTTTTTGCAACGTTTATTAAATGCTGTTTGTGTAGTATTTTGATCTTTCTATATTATCACCTGGCCAAACTATTTTATTTGTTGTATTTTTTTTTTTATGTACCCCATGACGGAAATCATTCCTAGCTTTTTTCTCAGTTCTTCATTTCTAATCTTATCTCTCAGGTTGTTTCATCGTTTAACACATTTAATCTCAGTAGTGGTAATTTTTCTTATTGTTCTTGCATCTAGAATTCATGTCCATCCACTAGTAGCACAACGTTGGATGAAGATTGTATTGTAGAGTACCCTTTTTGCCTCGAGTTATTTCCTTGTTGGACAATGATGGTGACAGCTGTCCAAAGATTTGTCAAGCGTTGTTGCATCTTGAGTTTATTGCTGCTGCTTTTGAATTGTCGTTTCTCACTAGACTTCCTAGGTATTTAAATTCCTCCACTTGTTTTAGTTGTCTGTCGTCCATCGTTATGTTGGTTTTCTGTTTCTCTTTTGCGACATTTATTACTTCTGTTTTGTTGATTTTGATTTTCGTGTTGCATTGAGTGCCTGTGCTGTTGAGTCTATTGAAATGTTCGTGTATGTCTTCTATTTTGTCCGTGTACTAGTGCCCGATTGTCTACAAATAGAAGCTCGTTGATCCCCTCTGTCTCTGAAATAGGCAATGGGGTTATAAAATGTGTCGCATCGAAGGAATTTATGGCAGCTCGATGTGCAGCAGCAATATGTGAATGGTTCAGGTGTGGTCGGCTTGCTAGTGCATTGGCTGCTCTGTGGTACCTAGTTCATGTCTAAGAGCTTATATACTCTACCAATCTGGCTGTAAAAAGGCAATTGATCTGCTGAAATTAGGGAAGGCAAGAAACAATAACAACTTGCGGCCTCGCAAGAGCTAAATATGTACTTCACATGCCTACTGTATTACATGCCTATTGTATTACATGCCTATTGTATTACATGCCTACTGTATTACATGCCTACTGTATTACATGCCTATTGTATTACATGCCTACTGTATTACATGCCTATTGTATTACATGCCTATTGTATTACATGCCTACTGTATTACATGCCTATTGTATTATATGCCTACTGTATTACATGCCTATTGTATTACATGCCTACTGTATTACATGCCTATTGTATTACATGCCTTCGGATAACTCTGACTTCAACAAAAATAATTAACGCAAAACGGGAACATTTATTTATGCGCGTCATGCTGTAGTAGGCAATGCTTGGTCCGTGTGATGACGAATGTCATTGCCCTTGAACCAACGTGACCCACTTTGTAAAACCCGTACAACCCTTAATTGCGTGGAGAATCACTTCTGACGAGCAAGTAGTGGGCTATAACGTTCACTCCTACAAGGTAAGGTGACAGCTTTACATAGAAGGAACAAAGCAAAACATTAAATACTAATAAAACACTAACAAGGGGACAAAACCAGTAATTTATTATGTCTACATGAGTGATGCCCCTTTAAAATAGTTTTAACACTATCACCAAAAGACGACCATATATCTACTGTACGCAGTACTTTCTTTCTTTTTAATGAATTTTATCTTTACATCATATAAAACATGAGAAATGTACTATACCAAGCTTCTAGTGCAGTTACATTTGTATTATCATTGTCAACAAATATTTTCCAATTGTTAAAGATGACAACGAAAAAAATGGATTGGTAGAATATGAGAAACACAAGAGAACATAATAGCAGCAGAAACCAACAGAAGAGTAAAAGATGGATTGATAGAATATGAGAAACATAAGAGAACATAATAGCAGCAGAGGTCAACAGACGAGCAAAATATATATTGATAGAATATGAGAAACACAGGAGAACATAACAGTAGAGACCAACAGAAGAGCAAAAGATGGATTGATAGAATATGAGAAACACAAGAGAACATAGCAGCAGAGGTCAACAGAAGAGTAAATGAACGCATATTATAGGCCCTATCTACCCCCGGCGCTGAAAGGCAATTGAGGAAGAAAAGATGACGAATAATTCAACATTTGTACTCCAATGTCGAGATTGTTAAGTCTTAAAAGTTTACCTGATTAGAATGCGCTTCGGCTGAAAACTACAACAACAACAAAACACTCTACAGTGTTTGCTCGATGTCAGTTTTGTTGTTGATCTTTCTTCTTGTCAGCCTATTTAGTACTTTCTATCGTTCTCTTCTTCTGTTTTTCTTCCTTTAGGTCCAGTCCGCCTTGTTTTTATAATTTCAACTTTCCCTCTTCCTATGCTTGAAGCAACCATTTTACACCGCCGTTTTTCTAATGCAAAACCGAAGTTGCTGTTTGTGAATGACTTTATCCAGCACATCTCCGTTATTTCTTCGTTAGTCCTTGTAGCTGTCTAGTAGTTTTCTGCTAAATCATTAATGCTAAAGCTGTATACATTATTCAACAAGTAAAACGGTTCTAAATTTAACATTTTGTAATTACTAAACAGAAGCCTTGAAAAGTTGTGGAAATCGAAACTCATCAGCACAAACACAAAACTTAGACTATTCAAATCAAATGTACTATCAACCCTTACGTATGTATGTGAGAGCTGGAAAACAACAAGAGATATAGAAACAAGACTGAACGCATTCGAAAATAAATGTCTAAGGAAAATACTTGGTATAGCGTGGAACGAATTCAAAACAAACGAAGAAATTAGAGAAATCGCCAATCAACCACTAATATCTTCAGTAATAAAGAAAAGACGATGGTCATATGTTGGACATGTGATGAGAAGAGATAATAACCGAATAGTAAAGCAAGCCTTCATGTGGGAGACATCAGGTAAGAGGAAAAGAGGAAGACCCAGAGAGACACTGAGAAGAACATTGATGAGAGAGGCAAGAGCAGCCGGAATCGGCCCCCTCAATGAGATATAGCTACTTGCACAGAATATAGACAAATGGCGAGATTTGATAAAAGATCTTTACAAGGATTGAAAACTGCTAGAATAAAAATTTAGATAAGAGAAGGAGTATCTGTGTCTACGCCCTATGGCTGACAACGGCTCGAAAAGTCAATAGATAGATAGAATTACTAATCGAAATTTGTCATAGTCAGAGAATATTTGTAACTTTTACTATATTAATGATAAAATTTGTGAAATCTCCTAGCAGCTCTGTTACCACCGAAATAATTGATACAGAAAGTCATGCATGAAATAAGTAGTGCTGGTTGATGAGTAACAATGGTTGTTGTCAAGTATACATCGGTGATGTTTCAGCTATCAGCGGTGGGCCGCTGGATCACGATGTGTACAGGCTCGTCCAGTTCCACTTCCATTGGGCACGTGAGGACACTCGTGGGAGCGAGCACACTGTTAATGGGAAGACGTTTCCTTGTGAGGTAAGGGTGTGGCTCAGGTGGGGGAGTACCTAGGGGTGTGAGGAGAAGTGTGGAAGCGAGGAGAATTGTGGGCGGGAATAGGAGTGTGGCAGAGGAGGAGTGTGGGAGCGAGAAGTGTGAGAGTGAGGAGTGCGAGAGTGAGGAGTGTGGGAAAGAGGAGAACTGTGGGAGTGAGAAGTGTGAGGGTGAGGAGTTTGTGAGCAAGGAGTGTGAGAGCGAGAACAAGTGTGAGAGCGAGGAGTGTGAGCGAGGAGTGTGAGCGCGAGAAATGTGGAAGCGAACGGCCAGTAGGATGAAAGACACTTGGGTTGTGCACGTCAGGTAGTGTTGCTTTGACAAATTTGCATGATAAATCTTTGGAGAATATATTTACCATGGAGGGACAGGTATGGTCATGAAGAGAACTGTATCGTATAGAGACATGTATCGTGAAGAGAAATGCTTGATACAGTGGCATGTACTATTAAGTGACTGTATCATATAGGAATATGTATCATAGAAAGAAGTATGTATCATAGAGAGGAATATATCGTAAAGAGAATTGTATCGTGAAGAGGACTATGTAATGTAGAGACACTGTCCAGTTGACATTCTTACAGTCTGCAAACACTGTCCATTTGACATTCTTACAGTCTACAAACACTGTCCAGTTGACATTCTTACAGTCTACAAACACTGTCCAGTTGACATTCTTACAGTCTACAAACACTGTCCAGTTGACATCCTTACAATCTACAAACACTGTCCAGTTGACATTCTTACAGTCTACAAACACTGTCCAGCTGACATTCTTACAGTCTACAAACACTGTCCAGCTGACATCCTTACAATCTACAAACACTGTCCAGTTGACATCCTTACAATCTACAAACACTGTCCAGTTGACATTCTTACAGTCTACAAACACTGTCCAGCTGACATTCTTACAGTCTACAAACACTATCCAGTTGACCAACTAATAAAACTCTGGATATCTTCTGCCCTCCCAGCTTCACCTTGTCCATTACAATACAACCAAGTATAAATCCTTTGCTGATGCTGTTGCCCAGAGAGATGGTTTGGCAGTTATTGGAGTTTTCATTAAGGTAAGTTTACAGCTTATTGATTCTTTAAAACACTTAACTTTACCTCAAACCTGGCAGACCACACAGGTCCTTGGTCAGTCCAAGCAGATATCAAAATAAGAATGTGTGCACACTAATTATTTTCTGTAGCTTGCTGATTATCCACACTCATAGTCTTTAATCTTGTCATCTTGTACTTACACCATCACTTAGTTCTTGGAGACGTTTGATAGTGCATGGGCTGAAAGCTGTCAGCAAATCATAGCTCACTGATGCCATCAGGACAGGTAAATCATAACTGATCAAAATTCTACTTCACTTCCTCACAGAAAGCCTGGAGTCTAACAAGTGTATAAAAGAGGCGTAAGATGTAAGACCAACTTGGAGGCCATAAAGTTCTTTACTGAATGCAGATGTGCCAGTCTGAAAGGCACATATAGGGCAGTTTTGTGACAAACATGACATCACAAAAATACACTCATTTAACATCCTTTTGTCTCAATCATGACACCACGCAAAAACACTCATTTAACATCCTTTTGTGTCAATCATGACACCACACAAATACACTCATTTAGCATTCTTTTGTGTCAATCATGACACCACACAAATACACTCATTTAACATCCTTTTGTTTCAATCATGACACCACACAAATACACTCATTTAGCATTCTTTTGTGTCAATCATGACACCACACAAAAACACTCATTTAGCATCCTTTTGTGTCAATCATGACACCACAAAAACACTCACTTAACATCCTTTTGTGTCAATCATGACACCACACAAATACACTCATTTAGCATCCTTTTGTGTCAATCATGACACCACACAAATACACTCATTTAACATCCTTTTGTGTCAATCATGACACCACACAAATACACTCATTTAACATTCTTTTGTGTCAATCATAACACCACACAAAATCTCTCATTTAACATCCTTTTGTGTCAATCATAACACCACACAAAAACACTCATTTAACATCCTTTTGTGTCAATCATAACACCACACAAATACACTCATTTAACATCCTTTTGTGTCAATCATAACACCACACAAAATCTCTCATTTAACATCCTTTTGTGTCAATCATAACACCCCACAAATACACTCATTTAACATCCTTTTGTGTCAATCATAACACCACACAAAATCTCTCATTTAACATCCTTTTGTGTCAATCATAACACCACACAAATACACTCATTTAACATCCTTTTGTGTCAATCATAACACCACATAAAATCTCTCATTTAACATCCTTTTGTGTCAATCATAACACCACACAAATACACTCATTTAACATCCTTTTGTGTCAATCATAACACCACACAAAATCTCTCATTTAACATCCTTTTGTGTCAATCATAACACCACACAAATACACTCATTTAGCATTCTTTTGTGTCAATCATAACACCACACAAATACACTCATTTAACATCCTTTTGTGTCAATCATAACACCACACAAAATCTCTCATTTAACATCCTTTTGTGTCAATCATAACACCACACAAAAACACTCATTTAACATCCTTTTGTGTCAATCATAACACCACACAAAAACACTCATTTAACATCCTTTGTGTCAATCATGACACCACACAAGTACACTCATTAAACATCCTTTTGTGTCAATCATGACACCACACAAAAACACTAATTTAACATCTTTTTGTGTCAATCATGACACCACACAAATACACTCATTAAACATCCTTTTGTTTCAATCAAAACACCACACAAAATCTCTCATTTAACATCCTTTTGAGGAGGAATGACATAAGAAAGCAATAATCTAGCAAGTGCAACAGAACACAAAGAAATCCTTGTGTTATCTCCAATAAACAATTAATGAGAAACTTTGTTCTTTTGAAGTTCTCACTCTCTTATTTGACTTTACTATTATTTCTCTTTATATCCCTTTCTGAATCTATATTTTCTTAATTACGTTTCTAATAACTTTGATCCATTGATATTATAGTAACTTCTCTCTCTCTCTCTCTCTCTGCAATCAAGACTCAATCAGAGTAGGATTCCAGACTCTCTTATGAAGTCAGTTGTCTGTTTAAGCGATTCAATTGCCCCATATAGTTTTTCTTCCAGGGAGGTGGACGTGGACCACATTGCTCTTCTCAGGTCTGTGTACTGGGGGCAATCCTGCAGAACATGTTTTGTTAGTAACTTTTAAAATGGCAAACTTTAAACCTGTTTTGAAATAACACTGGGAGTATTTATCAAGTTATCATTTGCTTGTTGTTTAGATGAACTATTTTGTTTTTGGATGTGATGTTTGAGTGATAAGAAGATATAAGAAGATGATATGGGGATCAAGACCTAAAATTATGACCCTCATAATTATGTAAAATAGATCTATTTGTAAGAGAGAAAAATGGTGACACTATTCAGCTACTGGGGTTTACTGGTAGTTATTGGTATATACTATGGGACTAATGTCAAACTACATGACAAATGGTTGATTTAAATTCTCAACCAGTCATTGTTTAAATTGAAAAATAATTGGACTCAAAAGATACAGAATCTGTACTAGTGTTTATTATATACAAAGAACTTAACAAACAGTAGAGTCTGTCTGTCTGACTGCCTGTCTGTCTGTTGACCTTTCGAGCCATAGCCGGCCCATAGGGCACAGACCTAGATACTCTTTCTCTTTTCTAAATTTTTATTCTGGCAGTTTCAATCCTTTTAAAGATCTTTTATCAAATCTCGTCATTTGTTTCTGTTCTGTGCAAGCAACTCTATCTCATTGAGGGAGCCGATTAAACAGTAGATTACAAAAAGAAATTCACAAAATGCTTACATCTTATCATACAATTATATCTTTTATCATTGCTGCTAATGCGTCACCTTTAAGCATCACAGAGAAAAGAGGTTGTTGTGGGTATACTATGGTGTCTCTAGATATTTGCTTGCTTATTGTTTGACTCTCTCTTTTCATAAATGGAACATCTTTCTTTGGCTGTTACTTACTGTTAACAAGTAAGTGTTTTTGTCTTTGCGTACGTCTTTTATTCTATCTATCCACATCTTTTATTCTATCTATCCACATCTTTTATTCTATCTATCCACATCTTTTATTCTATCTATCCACATCTTTCTTTGGCTGTTACTTACTGTTAACAAGTAAGTGTTTTTGTCTTTGCGTATTTGTCTTTTATTCTATCTATACATCTTTACCTTGGTCTTCCACTTACCCTCTGTATTGATGTTCTTTGAATGTTCTTGATGACATTTATTCTAGTTTACTGTATTGATGTTCTTAGAATGTTCTTGATGACATTTATTCTAGTTTACTGTATTGATGTTCTTAGAATGTTCTTGATGACATTTATTCTAGTTTACTGTATTGATGTTCTTAGAATGTGCTTGATGACATTTATTCTAGTTTACTGTATTGATGTTCTTAGAATGTTCTTGATGACATTTATTCTAGTTTACTGTATTGATGTTCTTAGAATGTGCTTGATGACATTTATTCTAGTTTACTGTATTGATGTTCTTAGAATGTGCTTGATGACATTTATTCTAGTTTACTGTATTGATGTTCTTAGAATGTTCTTGATGACATTTATTCTAGTTTACTGTATTGATGTTCTTAGAATGTGCTTGATGACATTTATTCTAGTTTACTGTATTGATGTTCTTAGAATGTTCTTGATGACATTTATTCTAGTTTACTGTATTGATGTTCTTAGAATGTTCTTGATGACATTTATTCTAGTTTACTGTATTGATGTTCTTAGAATGTTCTTGATGACATTTATTCTAGTTTACTGTATTGATGTTCTTAGAATGTGCTTGATGACATTTATTCTAGTTTACTGTATTGATGTTCTTAGAATGTTCTTGATGACATTTATTCTAGTTTACTGTATTGATGTTCTTAGAATGTTCTTGATGACATTTATTCTAGTTTACTGTATTGATGTTCTTAGAATGTTCTTGATGACATTTATTCTAGTTTACTGTATTGATGTTCTTAGAATGTTCTTGATGACATTTATTCTAGTTTACTGTATGATGTTCTTAGAATGTGCTTGATGACATTTATTCTAGTTTACTGTATTGATGTTCTTAGAATGTTCTTGATGACATTTATTCTAGTTTACTGTATTGATGTTCTTAGAATGTGCTTGATGACATTTATTCTAGTTTACTGTATTGATGTTCTTAGAATGTTCTTGATGACATTTATTCTAGTTTACTGTATTGATGTTCTTAGAATGTTCTTGATGACATTTATTCTAGTTTACTGTATTGATGTTCTTAGAATGTTCTTGATGACATTTATTCTGGCTTACTGTATTGATGTTCTTAGAATGCTCTTGATGACATTTATTCTGGTTTACTGTATTGATGTTCTTAGAATGTTCTTGATGACATTTATTCTGGTTTACTGTATTGATGTTCTTAGAATGTTCTTGATGACATTTATTCTAGTTTACTGTATTGATGTTCTTAGAATGTTCTTGATGACATTTATTCTAGTTTACTGTATTGATGTTCTTAGAATGTTCTTGATGACATTTATTCTAGTTTACTGTATTGATGTTCTTAGAATGTTCTTGATGACATTTATTCTAGTTTACTGTATTGATGTTCTTAGAATGTTCTTGATGACATTTATTCTGGTTTACTGTATTGATGTTCTTAGAATGTTCTTGATGACATTTATTCTAGTTTACTGTATTGATGTTCTTAGAATGTTCTTGATGACATTTATTCTAGTTTACTGTATTGATGTTCTTAGAATGTTCTTGATGACATTTATTCTAGTTTACTGTATTGATGTTCTTAGAATGTTCTTGATGACATTTATTCTAGTTTACTGTATTGATGTTCTTAGAATGTTCTTGATGACATTTATTCTGGTTTACTGTATTGATGTTCTTAGAATGTTCTTGATGACATTTATTCTAGTTTACTGTATTGATGTTCTTAGAATGTTCTTGATGACATTTATTCTGGTTTACTGTATTGATGTTCTTAGAATGTTCTTGATGACATTTATTCTGGTTTACTGTATTGATGTTCTTAGAATGTTCTTGATGACATTTATTCTGGTTTACTGTATTGATGTTCTTAGAATGTTCTTGATGACATTTATTCTGGTTTACTGTATTGATGTTCTTAGAATGTTCTTGATGACATTTATTCTAGTTTACTGTATTGATGTTCTTAGAATGCTCTTGATGACATTTATTCTGGTTTACTGTATTGATGTTCTTAGAATGCTCTTGATGACATTTATTCTAGTTTACTGTATTGATGTTCTTAGAATGCTCTTGATGACATTTATTCTGGTTTCATTCTAATTAATTATATAATTACATATAATACTATATAGAATTTATATATCTAAACAAATCTATGTGATAGGCCTACCTATAATTTTTTATATAAGTAGATTAATATAAACTTGAATATTTATGAGCATGTATTTGTTAATCTTGAAAATATATGAGCATGTAATGGCTCTGGCAAAAGCAGCTTTCCAGAAAATGAGGAAGATACTATGCAACCCATTTTTGACAATAGAAACAAGAAAAAGAGTTCTTAAATGTTATGTAGAGCCAGTCTCAACATATGGATGCGAATCATGGACAATAGCACAACAGACAAGAAAATCACTGGAGTCTGTAGAAATATGGTTTTACAGAAGAATATTGAGAATACCATGGACAGCTAAGAAGAGTAATGTAAATGTTCTGAAAGAGGTCAAAGCAAAAAGAGAGCTAATTTCCAATATTAGGAAGAGACAATCATCATTTTTTGGCCATGTAATGAGAAGAGAACAACTGGAATATATTGTAACAACTGGAAAAATTGAGAGACAAAGAGATAGAGGGAAGCAAGGAGAGAAAATACCAGACAGCTTAAGAGAATGGCTTGGCAGAAGGTCAACAACAGAAATGATAAAGAACTGTCTAGTTCGAAAGTTGTGGAGAGACATGATCACCTACGCCAGTAGGTCCGGTACTTGATGATGATGATGATGATGATGATGATATGAGCATGTATTTGTTAATCTTGAATATGTATTAGCATGTATTTGTTCATCTACCATATAACTCAAACTCTGATGTTTCAACCAACTGAAAATAAAGCTTTCATGTGATAACTCTCTGCTTCAGATTGGCAGTGAAGATCACCCAGGATTCAAACCACTCTCGGAGAACATTGGCAAGGTCAAGTGCAAAGGAAACAAGTGTGACACCAATGTCGCCTTTAACCCAGCTTCCATTCTGCCAGGTACAAATCGTCACAGACAGCAAATAGTTGACAGCTTGGCTCAACTTTCTGCAATGAGAGGACACTCATTTATTATAGAATACAAAAATATAATGTGTGCATAAGTAGTCTAATTGCACAATAATTAAATGTTTCATCATGTGTCATACTGGTCGGTGTAGGCGATCACGTCCTTCCACAAACTTCTATCTACCATGCATCATATCAGTTCTGTTGTTGACTGTTTTCCATGCCATGACACCAAGCTGTCTAGTATTTTCTCTCTTTGTCGTCAGTGAAAAAATTAAATGTTTACTGTGTATAAATAGTAATTACATAGACATGATTAACCAGGCACAGACAGTATTTAAATGCACATGTGTGATCAATTAGTAGGTAAAATAATACATTGATTAAGAAATCCTGTATACTGTAGTACTAGTTTGTCTACCAAGTGGGTTCATGATGGCATGCAACTTTACATTTTTAAATTTCTTGGATGTTTCCCAACAGAAATACCTCAACTGACCCGGTTATAATAATAAATGACACTTCTTTTTCGCCAAATTAGAGAAGGTGGTAGCAGTAAGGAGTAAGGATGACTTAGCAATGTTCATCAAAACATATGAGAACCCAAGGCCAACCACACAAAACTCAGTTCAACACTTGTGTGATATCCATACTAACATATAAATACAAAAGTTGGACATTCACACAAGATGTTAAAAAAGGAACTAATTGTCTTTCAAAATAAATGCCTCCAAAGACTCCTAAACATAAAGTTGAGAGATTTAACACCTGAGTTAGGCAACCTACCCAGAACCGGGCCACCATGCTATTTTGACTATAGCTTGTTTCATAAGTCGTGCCCAACTTAAAAATCAATATCTTTTAAACCGCTTTTTGTATTTTTTTCAAAATTTGCATGTATAGTTATAATGATTAGAACCCAACAGGGAATTAATTTCATTAAAAACAAACATTTGGTTATTATTATTGCTTATTTGATTTATATAAATTTATAACGACCCATTGATGTAGTCAAAACTTAGTGTTTACAGTATTTAAGTTAAAAATAGCGATTACAAATCTATACAGGCTCAAATTTACGATTTTTCACGCTTTCCGCGTGAGTTGTCTGACACAATTAGACACTTGTAGTAAACACGAGGCATTGTGTGTTCCATTTCCGTTAATTCAGCGGCGTAACGTGGAACAATAACATTTATCATCAGTCTTAAAATGAAATTCTGCAGTTTACAAAACATCGCAATAAAAATGTATGACTATTTTTGCAAAGAGGCTAAACGAGGAAGATTATTTCATTTTTTAGAAAACCCTGAGAATAGGACAAGACACATTTTGGATTTATCTAAACGGTCATTTAATCGCTGGATTCAAGCACGTGACCCTCAATGTTCCAAATATACAAAATCACAAGGAAGAGCAAAAATGTTGGATAATTTCGACAGTGAACTTATTAGAAGTGAAATTCGCAAAATGTTGGGTATGAATGAAACTGTTACAATAAGAAAATTAAAAGTATCGCTGAAAAAGAACAACAGTATTGAAATATCAAAGTCTACATTATGGAGGAATGTGAGAGCTGCAGGCTTTACATTCAGAAAGTATTCCAATGGACGAAACATCATCTGTGAGAAGCCACATATAGTAGTCATGAGAAGCAAGTACTTACGTGAAGTAAAAGAGGTGCGCAAGCAAGGTTATGATATTGTGTACTTGGATGAAACATGGATCAATGCTCACCACACTAACCAAAGGGAATGGCAGTCATCAGATGGAAAGATTAAGAGATTAATACCTAGCAGCAAAGGACAGCGCTTGATAATTGCTCATGCAGGTAGTCGACAACATGGACTAATACAGAATGCAGAGCTCATTTTTCTTTCAAAATCCATAGACAATCGGGATTATCACTCTGAGATGAATGGGCACATATTTAGACATTGGATTGAAAATTCTGTTCTCCCAGCACTAGATCGACCATCTTGCCTAATAATGGACAATGCAGCGTACCACAACATTGTTGCACTTGAAGATAAAGTGCCGACGTCATCCAGTACAAAAGATGCTATTAAGATATGGCTCACAAAGGAGCACATACAATTTAATAACATGTACTTAAAAACTTTCAGATTTGTTTCCGGTTGTTTCCAAAATGGAGGAATTATTTTTCTCCGGCTTGGTATAGAACCGTTGATCAGAGGTTTAACAAGCCGCTATCGTAAAAACGATGTTGTTAATGAAACGTAGACCTGATACAGAATGTGTAAATTAGCAGTAGATAGTAGTGATAGTTTTTTCGGCCCTAAAACAACAACAAAAATAGGATTCTGGAATGTGCGAACAATGGCCGCTCCGACGAAACATGCACAGGTCGCGAGCGAGATGGACAGATACGATCTAGATATTTTAGGATTAAGCGAAATGCGCTGGCCTGGAACAGGTAGGAGATCTATTGATAATAAAATAGTAGTTTTTTCTGGAAGGGAAGATGGAAAACACCGTGAAGGAGTAGGCATAATGATGACAGACAAAGCTGCAAGAAGTTTATTAGAATGGGAACCGGTAAATAGCCGTCTGATACGAACACGATACAAAACAAAACATGGAAGACTTTCAATTATTCAATGTTATGCGCCTACTAACGAAGCTGATGATGAAGTTAAGGATGATTTTTATAACCAACTGCAACAACTTATAAACAAAATACCAAAACACGATCTTTTAATTGTAATGGGAGACTTCAACGCCAAAGTAGGACAAGATAACGCAGGAGTGGAACATGTGATGGGGAGAGAAGGCTGTAATACAACAAGTCAGAATGGAGAAAGATTAATAGAATTATGTTTAATAGAAAATTTAGTTATAGGTGGGACATTATTTCCACATAAAAATATCCACAAAACAACATGGATATCTCCTGATGATAGAACATCAAATCAAATTGACCACCTATGTATTAAACAACAATTCAGATCATCATTAATAGATGTAAGAGCATACAGAGGTGCTGATGTTAATAGTGACCACAACCTGTGCATTGGGAAAATAAGATTAAAATTTAGAAACCAACAGAAGAGGTCAATTACACATAAAATTGATAGTCATAAACTGAAAGATGAAGCCATAAAGGAAAAGTTTAACATAGAGCTAAGT
The DNA here is from genome assembly GCA_032433765.1 of Megaustenia siamemsis. Taxonomy (NCBI): domain Eukaryota; kingdom Metazoa; phylum Mollusca; class Gastropoda; order Stylommatophora; family Ariophantidae; genus Megaustenia; species Megaustenia siamemsis. Next base: position 43,146,305 of record JAVIAB010000106.1, on the reverse strand, counting down.
AATTGTTATTCAGCACTTGGTGAAATAGACTTAGATATCAATGAAATGTGGGACTCACAGAGCAAAATACTAATGACAGCAGCAGAAGCAAGTGCTGGACTGAAGAAAATGGAAAAACGAGCTTGGATCTCAGACACCACATGGAAATACATCAAAGAAAGAAGAGAAGCGAAGAGAGCCATGACTAATGTAAAGACAGATCTTGGAAAGGTTCTGGCAAAAGCAACATACAAAGAATTAGACAACAAAGTGAAAAGTTCGGCAAGAAGAGATACAAGAGCTTATATAGACAACTTGGCAGAGAAAGCAGAGACAGCTGCAATTACAGGAGACAGCAGAACTCTTTATACTGTACAAAAGATGCTGACAAACACCTATACATCCAGTGGAACACCAATTCTAGACAAATCTGGATTAATGCTAACAACAAGCGCAGACATAAAAGCCCGTTGGGCGGAACACTTCAAAGAAATTCTTAACCGTCCACTACCTCACAGTTTAATAGATTTTGAAGCTGAAACACCAGCAGCAGAATTAGATGTAAATTTAGATGACTTCACCTTGAGTGAAATAGAAACCACCTTAAAGCTAATGACCAATAACAAGGCTGCTGGAGAGGATAAGTTAACAGCTGAGATCCTCAAGGCAATTGATAGCCATAATTTAATACATCTCCAAAAAATGTTCAACATCATTTGGAAAACAGAGAAGACGCCTCATAAATGGAAAAAAGGAATCATTGTTAAGATCCCAAAAAAGGGCAATCTTAGAGATTGTAACAATTGGAGAGGCGTGACACTTTTGTCAGTTGCCTCAAAATTATTCTGTAAAATCATCCTAAATAGAATAAAGGATTCAATAGATACAGTAATGCGTGAAGAACAGGCTGGGTTTAGAAAAGGGAGAAGCTGTCTTGACCACATTTTCACTCTACGACTTATATTGGAGGAACACATTGAAAAGCAAAAACCTTTTGTACTTAACTTCATCGACTTCAAAAAAGCATTTGATAGTATTCATAGAGATTCTTTGTGGAAAATTCTGAAGCAATATGGCTTACCATCAAAAATCATAAATATTATCAAAGACATGTATGATGGTTACACATGTGCAGTTCGAACAGAGGAAGGACTGAGCGAATGTTTCCCAATAGAAACTGGGGTTAAACAAGGATGTATTTTATCGCCCTTGTTATTTGGAATTGTTATGGACTTCATAATGAAGAAATGCTGCACTGGTAATAAAGGCATCGAATGGATACAAGGAGACCATTTGGAGGACCTGGACTTTGCTGATGACATAGTTCTCATCAGCAATCAGATAAAAACGATGCAGGAAAACACAAATGAACTATCATCAATAGCCAGCAAAATTGGGCTTGAAGTCAATCATGAAAAGACTAAAGTCATGAAAAGTTTAATTCCAACAAGTGACAAAATATACATGGAAAACAAACCAGTAGAAGAGATCGATCACTTCATCTATCTTGGAAGTCACATTGATCGAGAAGGGGATACGAGCAAAGAAATTAGAATCAGACTGGCTAAAGCAGCAATGTCTTTCAGAAGCCTTGAAAAGTTGTGGAAATCAAAACTCATTAGCACAAACACAAAACTTAGGCTATTCAAATCAAATGTACTATCAACCCTTACGTATGCGTGTGAAAGCTGGAAAACAACAAGAGATATAGAAACAAAGTTGAACGCATTCGAAAATAAATGTCTAAGGAAAATACTTGGTATAGAATGGAACGAATTCAAAACAAACGAGGAAATTAGAGAAATCGCCAATCAACCACTAATATCTTCAGTAATAAAGAAAAGACGATGGTCATACGTTGGACATGTGATGAGAAGAGATAATAATCGAATAGCAAAGCAAGCCCTCATATGGGAAACAACAGGTAAAAGAAAAAGAGGAAGACCCAGGGAGACACTGAGAAGAACATTGATGAGAGAGGCAAGAGCAGCAGGAATCGGCTCCCTCAATGAGATAGAACTGCTTGCACAGAACAGAGACAGATGGCGAGATTTGATAAAATATCTCTAAAAGAAAACTGCTAGAACAAAAATTCATATAGGAGAAGGTGTATCTTGGTCTACGCCCTATGGGCCGGTTACGGCTCGAAAGGTCAATAGAGACTTAAAACCTGAATTACTATCTCTAGTAAAGCAAAAACAGAGGACAAAGATTTTTCAAATAGATAAGATTATCCAAGAGCACGGTCATATAAGTTTGAGGCTGCCACCTTACCATGCTCATTTAAATCCAATAGAACTAATCTAGGCAAAATTAAAAGGACAAGTGGCAGATGAAAATACAACATTCAAAATATGCGATGTAAAGACTCTTGCTAATCTCGCTTTATTAAATATAGACAAAGATTATTGGGCTAAATGTGAAGACCACGTCTTAAAACAGGAAGAGGAATATTGGAAAAATGATGGTTTGTGGAATGTTCAACCCCAAACAGTTATTAATCTTTTAGACTCGTCTGATTCAGAATGAAAGTATATAGCCCCCACAATGTTGGCCCCTATATTACCTTAAATTATTTCAACAAACGGTCCTTTTCAGGACCACACAACTATGAAAATTGGACATACAGGTATACCTTGATATTATTATCGTCCGTCCTCGAACTGAGCAGACAATAATTCTCCTGGTGTTTTGTTTTATCCAGTTATTTCCCCATTACGGCCACGCCTTTACCTAGTGAAAATTAATTGTAGACCAGCAACTACGGTAATTTCTATTATTTAGGGCTTCACAATTTACAATTTTGACAAACATCAAAGAAATATCGCCGCTTTAAGAAAACTGCAGCTGCAAGATATTTGTTAAATATACATTTAAAGGGTCTTTTGCATTCTAATAACATTTGGAAAATTTCAAAAGTATTTAACAAACGGTTAGAGAGTAATAGCGTTTTGAAGTTGGGCATATGTTTTGAAACGAGCTATAGTCATTCTGCTTGATCTGAAAATGACTATACTCTCCATTCCCAGAGATAAGAAACAAAAAATTGATAAATAAAAAATAACACAAAAGCAAATAATGTATTAAATGATACAAATTTAGAAAGCATACTGCACATTTCTGTCAGTGAAATACTACCAAACATGGACAACCTTAAGTGTGAAGTTCAGGCACAACCCTCTCATTGAACTGGTAAGCTTTCTATTTATAATTTATTGTTGAATTTCTCTCTCTTCCCCCCACCACCACTTATAAGAAAACCATTTCTACGTGCGTCTAATATCTTGTGGTTAACCACTTATAAGAAAACCACTTGTATGTGTGTCTAATATCTTGTGGTTAACCACTTATAAGTACCACTTGCATAGAAATATCTTGTAACTAACAAGCTGAATGTCACATGTTCTCAGAAAACACATCCAAATATTGGACATATGACGGCTCACTGACTACACCTCCATGTAATGAAAGTGTCACCTGGATTGTCATGCAGAAGGAGATCACCATTTCCCCTGAACAGGTGTGTGTCTGTCTGCTACTCTGCCACTTCTTTGCATGCTGACTCCAATCCTGTATATGCTCAGATTGTTTCACTTCAAAGTGTTTCTAGCATGTTTTCTGTGGTCTATAAACTGTTTATGAGAGACACTGTTCTGTTAGCAACACAGTTTGTAGTTAACTCCAGGACCTGAATGAAAACATTGCCTTCATGAATTGAGCATTGTGTTAAATATTGTCACAGAGGTGAGGTGTACAACAGAGCTGGGGTGTACAGCAGAGGTGGGGTGTACAACAGAGGTGAGGTGCAGAATGGCTCAGGCAATAGCAGCTTTAAAAAAATAAGCAAGATACTGTGCAATCCATTTTTGACAATAAAAAAAAAAAAAGTTAAAATAAAGTTCTTAAATGTTATGTAGGGCCTGTCTTAACATGTGGATGTGAATCATGGACAATGGGACAATAGACAAGAAAATCACTGGAGGCTGCAGAAATGTGGAAGCTGCGATAGCTCAGTGGTAGTGAACTGGACTACAAAGGACAAGAGGTCGGGTTCGATCCCAACAGAGAGCTTCCGGTTCACCCAGCCTTTAATGGGTACCGGATGTTTTTTCTGGGAAAGTAAAGCGGCACGGTCGTAATACCGACCACATTATCCCAAAAATCATGTGCCGAAAGTCTGTAAAATTTATGATCACTAACACCATATTCCCTATACGCCACTTGGTGTGACGGGGGTACTTTACATTTTTTTTTACTGTAGAAATGTGGTTTTACAGAAGAATGTTAAGAACAAATGAACAGGTAAAAAGAATAATGAAAACGTTCTGAAAGAGGTCAAAGCAAAAGAGAGCTAATTTCCAATATTAGGAAGAAACAATCATCATTTTTTGGCCATGTAATGAGTAGAGAACAGCTGGAATATATTGTAACAACTGGGAAAATTGAGGGACGAAGAGATAGAGGGAAGCAAAGAGAAAAGATACCAGACAGCTTAAGAGAATGGCTTGGCAGAAGGACAACAACAGAAATGATAAATAACTGTTGAGATCAAAAGTTGTGGAGAGACATGATCACCTACACCAGCAGGCATAGTACTTGATGATGATGATATCAAATATTTACAAAGTGACACCTCAATAATGTTTATTTTCATTTAAATTCTGTGAAAAGAGTTTCCCCCCTTATTGGATGCTTGCAGAGTAAATCTTCGATACTAATCTGTTAAGCAGCAGCAAAATGTTACTTCATCAGTTAGTTTATGTTTATAAAGTCAGTTTTAGCAATATTGATATCAAGTAAAAATGACAAATTAGATTACAGAATGTTTATAGTTTCAGTAATATTCAGTTGAAATAAGAAAAGAATAACTTTATAACAAATTCACTTTAATAAATGCTTACATTCATTTTCAATGTTTGGTTGATATTTAGAAATATGTTCACTTTATCAAATGTTGAAGTGTCAATAAATGAATATTTCTTCAACTTCAAGGACCATTTTCAACTGAATAAGTGATCATGTCCCACAATAAATTGTTGTCTCTACAGCTGTTTATTATTTCAACTGTGGATTCTTTCCATTCAATTCTCTTAAATTGTTGGTATAATTTCTCTGCTGCACTGTGTCTCTTTATTCCTCAATATTTCCAGTTGTCATCCATACTGTTTGTCCATTCTTATTACATAGCCACATAATTATTGTTTCCACCTGATGCTTTTCTTCAGTGTTGAACTCTTTTAGAAATTATTCATTATTCTTTTATTTCTTCATAGTTTTCATTATACTCTTCTGTAAAACCACATTTCTTTGCCCTCCAAAATTTCCCTTTTTGTAAAGATTGTTCACAATTTAGTTGCTGACAAATAAAGGTAATAAAGATACTTATACCAAATGTTTACTAGTTGTATCCGCAATAAAATTAGTTTAAAGAAAGATAACTGTACTACATGTTTACTAGTTTATTCTTTAATAAAATTAGTTTAAATAAAGGTAACTGTACTATATATGGCCTTTGGCGTCTTGACAGACGGTTGTTAGCAAGCAATCATGATAAGTCAGTAGTTTGGTAAAGCATTAGTGTCTCATACTGGGTGCTACTTTACTGAACATCTTTTCTCATGGCTGAATTTGCCAATCCTGGACAGACAGATCCATCCACAGAACAAGCAAGGTGTACCAACGGTACACGGCCATGTTTTTTTTCTCTTGCACCTTTTATCTTCTGAATTTGACATCAGCACTGTCTCGAAAGTTGCTATGCCATTTTTATGTTTGCTCTCCATGTACTACGATCCGCAGCCACATTTTCCCAATTCCTTTCACTTATAGAAATTCCCTCAAGGAAGCCCTGCAAACATCCTTATATCTCAGCACTGGTCTGCCCTTTGGTCTCTTTTCATCCTTAAGTTCTCCACACAATAATTGTCTGGGATTGTTTGCCAGTCTTCTTACATGGCCCAGCCACCTTAGTCTATGAATCCTAAGTGTTGCCATGATCGATGAGAGTTTGGCTCATTGTAAGACATTAGAGTTAGTTACTTTGTCCTGCCATTTGATGTTCATAATCTTATGAAGGCAACGTACATGAAAGCTGTTTAACCTTTTCTCCTGCCCTGCATAGGTAGCCCAAGTTTCTGATCCGTATAGAAGTGTACTATGCACGCAACTTTGGTAAATCTGAATCTTAGTCCTGAGTGTAAATTGGTGTTGGCCCATGCTCTAACTGTACTAAATGTTTACTAATTTGATCTTCAATAACATTAAAGAAAGGTAGCTGTACCAAAACTCACAAAGTTAAGGGTGTTCTTGTTCCTATTTCCAGATGAGAGGCTTCAGGAACTTGTGCTGTGATGACTGTGGTTCCAAACCCATCCCTGCAAACTACAGGCCCCCACTACCTCTTGGGGCAAGAGGGGTCAAGTCTTCATTCATCTATTAACTGCTCCAGTTCTTTATCCAGCAATTGTTTTTATATTGGGAGTGTAAAACATGTCTAGTGATTCAAGCATTGCAAACTAGCAACTAGTGATCCAGACAACAAGTACAAGAAGCTGATGATCAGCAAGATGTTAGTGTCTAGTGACCTCAAGTGTCTAGAGATCCATTGGCATATTTATGTGCCTAGTACAACCATTCATTTATTGAATTGCATTTATGAATTAAATGTCTGTCTAATGATACAACAACATACACTAATGTCTAGAAGTAAAAAAAAATGCACCAGTGTCTAGTGATCTCTCACTCATTGCTGTGCATTCATTGGATAATATGTGTCATGTGATCTAACAATTAAGGCTGATTTAAATAATATGTCTTGTGGATCTTCTTAACAGTCTAGTAATATAACATTTTTAAAAACAATTGTCTATTGTTCCCATGATTTTACTAGCATCAAATGATCCACGTGTGTATACAATTGTCCAGAGATCCAATCACTATTATTTAGTGTTACAATAATCTGCAATAATAAATGTGCTACCATTGTCTGATTGTTATATGATACTGATGGATAAACATATATTTAGGAAAGTATAAATAATGATAAGAATATATACAAGAGTGTGAGATAATTGCAGGTAAAACCCTCTAGTATATTGACAAAAAATAAGTACTAACTCCAATTAGTTAATAGTAGTAATGGGTTTGATGGTAAGACCGAGTTGCTGGCTGCAGACTTTGTCTCAGTGATCCCCAATGGTTTAAGGATGAAGAAAAGAAAAATAAGCATAGTTATTTACAAAGTAATATTACTAGAGCATTTCTTGTTCCATGCCTACTAGGCTTAGTTATTAACAAAGTAATATTACTAGATCATTTCTTATTCCATGCCTACTAGGCATAGTTATTTACAAAGTAATATTACTAGATCATTTCTTATTCCATGCCTACTAGGCTTAGTTATTAACAAAGTAATATTACTAGATCATTTCTTATTCCATGCCTACTAGGCATAGTTATTAACAAAGTAATATTACTAGATCATTTCTTGTTCCATGCCTACTAGGCTTAGTTATTAACAAAGTAATATTACTAGATCATTTCTTATTCCATGCCTACTAGGCATAGTTATTTACAAAGTAATATTACTAGATCATTTCTTATTCCATGCCTACTAGGCATAGTTATTTACAAAGTAATATTACTAGAGCATTTCTTATTCCATGCCTACTAGGCATAGTTGTTTAATTGCTTCATTTCACCAAAGGGGTCACCTCTTAAATTCCACATGTTTGTTATGATGAGTAGCTTTATATAATGTGATATTTGTGATCTGGCATGTCAGTTCTTCCACTCCTGCAGGTTTTTATCTCAAGCACAAGTTGTTTACGGTTCCCATGTGCAACCCAGCAGATGTAGGAATGTGCTTTTGATTTATTTGTTTTAATTTCATAGGTGGAAGGCTATGCTAATAATTATGTATATTATATATATGTATATACTCTTGAATTTAAATGTGATTTGTTTTTAACACTTATACAAATATAACTGTTTATCAATTGATGATGTGAAAGCACTGTATACAAGATTATAACTTTAGAATATATATATATTTTTTTTAACTTGTATCAGTTTTCATTCAAACCACATATATTTATGTGAAAATAAGCTGTGATTTGTGATATCAGTTATGTGTGTTACACTTCTGTGTGTCGCACAATAACAATTTTAACTTATTTTAAACATAATTAATGTAGTTTTTAATGTTTTTGATGCAATTTTCCAAAGTATTAATCTTAATAATGTAAAAGATATTGCTTAACTCCTGATGTCCGTGGGAATGCTGTCATGGTTACTTATTTACTTACATTTTGCCAAGCAAATGCTGACATGGTTACTTTCATTTTGTTTCATTATAGTAAATACTACAAATTTTAAGCTACAACATCTGCAAGGGATTTAACTCTAATAGAATTTCCTGTCTTTAGACATGCTTAGATTGTTCCAACGCATGCTATTTTGTTCACAAAATCGTTGAAATTTGTGTTGTTTTGAAAAGTCTTTGATCAGTTAATTCGTGTTTGGAAGTGAAAAATGGTTATCAGGAGTGGAGTATCTATTGCTCCTAAACGTGAATTATTATTAACAGCAGAAAAAGCTAGAAAATATGTTCTGAGAACTTTGAATGTGATAGTGATCTTAGTGACTTTAGAAGTACTGTACTGTTGGATTAAAATAGACACCCACTTTGGATGGATATGTACGTACCATTTTTTTATAAAAAAATTTTTTATTTTTTTACAAACATTTTGATTCTTAATTTCTTAAATTTTTATCCTTCAAGTTTTTTTTTCAAAATATTGTTGCTGATTATGGATCTGTGCCCTTTTCCCTTTAAATTGATGCCTAATACATATGTCTATAACTTGTTATAGTGAAAATATGAACGATTTAGCGCAAGAAGTATTTTTCAGGAAGAAAAAATTAAGGCAAAACACTTTTGGCAGGGTCGAAAAACACGGACAGGAAGAGTTAAACAGATTTACAAGATATGGCTTAACTTATTCTGCCAAGAAAAAATTTTGCGCTTTAACTTTGGATTTTGCACTCCACAAGATTACTTTTTTTCATGCTTTGGTTTCATGAGATAACTTCACTGCAGTCAGAACATTCCCATATCTGTTGTCCTTTTCAAAAGTCAGTGAAAAATGTGTACACTGAGTGTTCCTGGTTTTCACTCGCTTAAATTATTTGTTTCTTCTTGCAGAACATACTTCTTCCTCCCTCTCCATGCCTAAAACTTGATCCTTCAATTGTTGAATATGGAGGCTAGTCTTCCATCTAAGAAATGATTCCACACTCTGATCTAACTAACACTACCCTTATCATTCACAGAGTGTTAGCACTAAATGATGATGTGCAGATAAATAAATAGCTAACAAAGTTATAGCTTGTTTAACTCAAACAGCATTATTATTTTGATCATTTGTTTATTTTTATTTTATAATAGTTAAACATTGTGCTCAAAAATAAATAAATAAAATAGGCAGACTACAATTTCTATCTATCTATCTATTGACCTTTCGAGCCGTAACCGGCCCATAGGGCGTAGACCAAGATACACCTTCTCCTATATGGATTTTTTTGTACTAGCAGTTTTCTTTTAAAGATATTTTATCAAATCTCGCCATCTGTCTCTGTTCTGTGCAAGCAGTTCTATCTCATTGAGGGAACCGACTCCTGCTGCTCTTGCCTCTCTCATCAATGTTCTTCTCAGTGTCTCCCTGGGTCTTCCTCTTTTTCTTTTACCTGTGTTTCCATATGAGGGCTTGCTTTGCTATTCGGTTATTATCTCTTCTCATCACATGTCCAACGTATGACCATCGTCTTTTCTTTATTACTGAAGATATTAGTGGTTGATTGGCGATTTCTCTAATTTCCTCATTTGTTTTGAATTCGTTCCATGCTATACCAAGTATTTTCCTTAGACATTTATTTTCGAATGCGTTCAACTTTGTTTCTATATCTCTTGTTGTTTTCCAGCTTTCACACGCATACGTAAGGGTTGATAGTACATTTGATTTGAATAGCCTAAGTTTTGTGTTTGTGCTGATAAGTTTTGATTTCCACAACTTTTCAAGGCTTCTGAAAGACATTGCTGCTTTAGCTATTCTGATTTTAATTTCTTTGCTCGTATCCCCTTCTCGATCAATGTGACTTCCAAGATAGATAAAGTGATCGATCTCTTCTACTGGTTTGTTTTCCATGTATATTTGTCACCTGTTGGAATTAAACTAGTCATGACTTTAGTCTTTTCATGATTGATCTCAAGCCCAATTTTGCTGGCTATTGATGATAGTTCATTTGTTTTTCCTGCATCGTTTTTATCTGACTGCTGATGAGAACTATGTCATCAGCAAAGTCGAGGTCCTCCAAATGGTCTCCTTGTATCCATTCGATGCCTTTATTACCAGTGCAGCATTTCTTCATTATGAAGTCCATAACAATTCCAAATAACAAGGGCGATAAAATACATCCTTGTTTAACCCCAGTTTCTATTGGGAAACATTCGCTCAGTCCTTCCTCTGTTCGAACTGCACATGTGTAACCATCATACATGTCTTTGATAATATTTATGATTTTGATGGTAAACCATATTGCTTCAGAATTTTCCACAAAGAATCTCTATGAATACTATCAAATGCTTTTTTGAAGTCGATGAAGTTAAGACTACAATTTAGCTACTTTAAATCATGGAGTGCTAAATCAAATGTGCAGTCACATGGGGAAAAAATAGAAATATTGCAGGGAAAACTCTTAATTCTTTCTAAAAGAATGAAAAACGAAACTGTTGACTTTATATGATGATTAGATGGCACTTGATCGGATCTGTATCAATATGATGCACATCATATGCAACAATAACCACCACATATAACTTCATACAGTGATGCATAAAGGGCATTTAACAGTACAGTGTTTGGAACTTGTAAAATTCTCAAATTAGGACCAAACTCTGGCTGCGATTATATAAGAATTTTTATGAAGATGTGGACTAGAGTACTGTTGCTATAAGTGCTCTTATGCTTTTTTTTAAAAAAAAAATAATTTTGTTTTAATCAATTTATTTTATAGCATTATATTTTAATGCAAATTGTTATACAATCACAAACAGCAATTGTTGTCTGAGTAAACAATTACCTCTAAGTTGACAGTGAGACAAGGTCTTGTTACAAATTGATAAAATCAACGCTTCCTCACAAAAAGAAACAAAAAAAAAACTTAATGTTCCAAAACTCACTCTTACTTATAAAATATGCAATGATTGTATTTGTAAACCTTAAGAGTGACTTTGCAACTTTACAGAACCTTTTGTTGAAATAAAATAACAACTAGAATTATGGATTTTAATTAGTTTGCAGTGATACCGCGGCCTTCCTTAACCAAATAACAACTAGAAGTATGGATTTTAATTCGTTTGCAGTGATACTGCAGCCTTCCATAACCAAATAACCAAATAAAAATTAGAAGAAGTGGAAGATAAATGGAACAATTCTGTACCAATTAAACAAAAATGTAGGCTGTGACATCAATTATCAGTTTTGTAAACAAAATTGTGTGTAATATAAGACCATGATCAAGTTAAATGATATAATTATTTTATGAAAAAAAAATTTTCAGATGGTTAAACACACAAGAAATAATCTAGCAGAATATGTTCTAAAATATGAATGAAACAAATGCTAAATAAACTATTCACACAGAAATGAATGTGCAAAGTTTGTTGATAAACAAACATGTTTTATTTTATGTTTATTGAGTTAAAGTGTTGACATTAACAAGTTTGTAAAACATGGAAACACACCTTGTTTGTATAAATATCTGGTGTTTGGGGAAGTCTCATGTTGGTATTATACATTATAGAACCTATACATACTTTATTTCTACTACTCAAGCTATGTTAATGTAATTAATTGTATCTCTTGCTTAGTTATATCTGAACATGTGATCTGACATTGATAATCAAAATCATTTGTTTTCTTGAAATCTTCCAATCAAAAGAGGTTGAATCATTCCCATTGAAGTATATACCAGCATGTAAGTAGGCTTCTCTGGCACTAAAGTGTCCAAAATATATGTATTTAGTTAACTGTTGCTGTTTATATTTCATGTAGAGATCAAAAATACCAGTTTGTCATGCTGTATAAGCATTCCAGACTATTTTGCTATATTATCAGAAATGTGTACAAATTAACCTTTTGTTAATGCTTGTTTTTTTAAAATTTATATTAATTATTTCAGAACTTAGTTGTATTGTATGTTATCAATTGGAGATAACTGATCTATGTTGTTCCATTTGAAACATATTGGGATGTGGCTTTTTAACCGTACTAGTGGAAAGCGTTGTTTATTTATTAACCCTTGTTTGATATACATTTTGGTATATATTTTATCTTTGCTGCCCTATCGATAATGTTGTTAAATGCCACAAGCCAGGTTTCTGCAGCAGTTTGTTTGTTTTGCCATTTAAATCTCCTATAAGCGTTTTTATGTTCTCATTAATCTCAGTCAGAATAGCAGACCAATGCCAAATAGACTTCAGCTTCCTCACTGTAGTTGTTACAAAGAGCTGAACTATGGTTCTTATATTTCTTTGTTCTGCAATATTTGTAATGGCTGTATCAATCTTTCACATTCTCCCATTTCTGTAACATGAGTAGATTTTCAATCCTAGGAAGAAGAAAAAAAACCATATGATGGCTCTAGCAAAGTGTGTAGGGGAACATGATATTAGTGTCTATTTTTCTTTTCACTATCTACATATTGTGGGTAATGAGTTCAGCTTTTATTATCTACACATTGTGGGTACTGAGTTCAGCTTTTTATTATCTACACATTGTGGGTAATGAGTTCAGCTTTTCATTATCTACACATTGTGGTAATGAGTTCAGCTTTTCACTATCTACACATTGTGGGTAATGAGTTCAGCTTTTCATTATCTACACATTGTGGGTAATGAGTTCAGCTTTTCACTATCTACACATTGTGGGTAATGAGTTCAGCTTTTTATTATCTACACATTGTGGGTAATGAGTTCAGCTTTCATTATCTACACATTGTGGGTAATGAGTTCAGCTTTTCATTATCTACACATTGTGGGTAATAAGTTCAGCTTTTCACTATCTACACATTGTGGGTAATGAGTTAAGCTTTTCATTATCTACACATTGTGGGTAATGAGTTCAGCTTTTCATTATCTACACATTAGGGGTAATGAGTTCAGCTTTTTATTATCTACACATTGTGGGTAATGAGTTCAGCTTTTCATTATCTACACATTGGGGGTAATGAGTTCAGCTTTTGTTATCTACATGGGGGTAATGAGTTAAGCTTTTCACTATCTACACATTGGGGGTAATGAGTTCAGCTTTCGTTATCTACACATGGGGGTAATGAGTTTAGCTTTTCACTATCTACACATGTGGGTAAAGGGTTCAGCTTTTCACTATCTACACATTGTGGGTAGTGTGTTCAGCTTTTCACTATCTACACGTTGTTGGTAATGAGTTCAGCACTACTCCAGGTCATCTTTCTTCTTCAGAAACAACAAATCTGATGCACCCTTTAAAACTGGGTGAATCTAAAAGCCAGTGATCTTGATTGAAACTGACCCCTTGTCTCAGTAGTCCTATTACATCTCACATCTCACTAGTCCTATTACATCTCACATCTCAGTAGTCCTATTACATCTCACTAGTCCTATTACATTTCACATCAGTAGTCCTATTACATCTCACATCTCACTAGTCCTATTACATCTCACATCTCAGTAGTCCTATTACATCTCACATCTCACTAGTCCTATTACATCTCACATCTCAGTAGTCCTATTACATCTCACATCTCAGTAGTCCTATTACATCTCACATCTCAGTAGTCCTATTACATCTCACATCTCAGTAGTCCTATTACATCTCACATCTCACTAGTCCTATTACATCTCACATCTCAGTAGTCCTATTACATCTCACATCTCAGTAGTCCTATTATATCTCTTGCGCCTTGTTGTGGATCCATTTATCTCTAACATTAATAGTTCTCTTATTTCTCTTGTCTCAGTAGTCCTATTATATCTCTCGTTTCAGTAGACATAAATATATTGTCTCAGTAATCATATTATATATCTCATCTCTGTAGTTCCATTATATAGCTCATGTCTGTAGTTTTATTATATCTCTTGTATCAGTAGTACTGTTATATCTCTTGTATCAGTAGTCCTGTTATATATTTGTATCAGCAATCCTATTCACTTAACCACTACTCTAATGATGTATGTTGTTAACACATTTGTTCATTCAATATAGCATGTTATGTTGTTGTTGTTTGTGATATGTTTCTAATTTAAGTAAATCGAAGATTGCCTTGAAAATATTTATGACTAAACCTTTACTGAGTGCAACATTCTAACTTTGCAACACTTCAGATAGAATAGCATTCTAACTTGTATAATAAGATGGAATATATCCAGATTCATGACAGAATGGCATCCACAAAGATGGTTTTGTATCCAGATTCATGACAAAATGGCATCCACAAAGATGGTTTTGTATCCAGATTCATGAGAGAATGGCATCCACAAAGATGGCTTTTATTCAGAATCATGACAGAATGGCATCCACAAAGATGGCTTTTATTCAGAATCATGACAGAATAGCATCCACAAAGATGGCTTTTATTCAGAATCATGACAGAATGGCATCCACAAAGATGGCTTTTATTCAGAATCATGACAGAATAGCATCCACAAAGATGGTTTTGTATTCAGAATCATGACAGAATGGCATCCACAAAGATGGCTTTTATTCAGAATCATGACAGAATGGCATCCACAAAGATGGCTTTTATCAGAATCATGACAGAATGGCATCCACAAAGATGGCTTTTATTCAGAATCATGACAGAATGGCATCCACAAAGATGGATTGTATCCAGGATTTGACACAATGGCATCCACAAAGATGGAAGAAGTGGTTAAGATGAGATTAGAAAGGGGAAAAAGAAAAAGAACCTTGTCAAAGTCCAAGTGTGACGTATATGGAAAGTGGTACTAGTATAGATATTTCATGGCAAATTTTTTGCATAATTTGGCCTGCATTATTTTGACCAATTAATATCATTTGGCCAGTTAATATCATGTTTCTTTCTCAAAACAAAATATCTTGTGCTACCCATATAAGGCCAGTTGGACCTAGAAGCCACCAGATGGGAGTCCAGCTTCCTTTGCCCAAGAGATTAGTTCACCACCAACTGCTCCACCACACCTCCCAGAGAATGGACAAGGCAGTTCCAAAAACTTTGCAACTAGCTTTGCAGTTACAAATTAAAACTGTACATAAATAATTTGATGTAAATTCTGCAATCAGTTTTCTAGGCTCGTCATATCTGAAAATGAGATACGTTGCTTCCATGAATCCAATCATCAGCAGATCTCTACTAATTCCCTATAGCTTGTCTGTCATCGTTTTTGTGAGGCCAGATTTCTTTACAATTAAATTTTTTTCCAGGAAATGTACACCTGTCACTGTGATTGTTAGGTAGAGTGCAGTCTATAGAAGTGTTGTTTAGAAATGTCAGCAAAAACGAGGGTTTGAATTATGTTTCGCTTTTCAGAACAATTTTATTGCATAATTTAAGCCTTCAATAATGAACGATGGATTTGCTACATTTAATTAACAACAAAAATTGAGTTAAGAAATAATATTTCTGGAATAATAATGTTTATTTATGTTTGTTCTAATGTTGGAATCTTGCATGCACATTGTTTACTTAGTAAGTTATTGTTGATTTTAATGGTAGTGTGGTTATTATTGATCCCTGTAGACAGTTTTGTGTGCTTGGTGTGTTATGAGGATTTTGAATCAGTGAGAGGTTAAATGTAGAGTTTTGCCTCTTTACAGCTTTCTTAAAGTTGACTTATAATTGGAGATACTGGTAGATATTTGGTATTTCTGTAGATATAATTTTAATATTTATTGTGATTTTTCTATATTTATAAATACCTTTGGTAATTTTTCACTGAATTATCTTGATTAAACATGACAAAGTGAGAAATGCTTGAACTTATTATTTTGATTGGTTGTTTCTGTTGTCTTTTGGAAGTCAAGTCGTCTTTAAAGTACATGTTTTCTTTCTAGCTAGAAATGTTTCTGGGATGTAGGGTAGCCTGACGGTGGTACCATCCATATTATCCAGAAATATGCCAATGGTCATGGGGAAAAAAGTCACTAAAACCATACTTCCTACACGCCTTGCACCATTAATCTCCTGTCCTATATATGGACACAACAATAACCTCGTAAGTGAAATGATTTTCCCAGATTAAATGCATAATACAATGTTTGTCAAAGTCAGCTTTTAATCAAATGAAAAAAAATTGTGTTCAATTTATCTTTGTGAATAAAAGTAATAAAAGAGTTCTCCAGTATTAGATAAAGAGAAATATGGTCCTATTAAGTGTAGACAAATGGACAAATACTGAGGAGAGGTAAGAAGACACACACGCAATCGTTTAAATTGTAGGCCGATCAGAAAAAAAGACTGTCTACCTTCTAGGGACATGCGAAGTGAGGAGGAAAACTGGAATATGTAACAGGGAAGAAAGACAATGAGAGAAGATACAAGACAGAGGAAGACAATGAGAGAAGATAC
Organism: Megaustenia siamemsis; assembly: GCA_032433765.1. Lineage (NCBI taxonomy): Eukaryota > Metazoa > Mollusca > Gastropoda > Stylommatophora > Ariophantidae > Megaustenia > Megaustenia siamemsis. Next base: position 43,129,679 of record JAVIAB010000106.1, on the reverse strand, counting down.
AAGACAGAGGAAGACAATGAGAGAAGATACAAGACAGAGGAAGACAATGAGAGAAGATACAAGACAGAGGAAGGCAATGAGAGAAGATACAAGACAGAGGAAGACAATGAGAGAAGATACAAGACAGAGGAAGACAATGAGAGAAGATACAAGACAGAGAAAGACAATGAGAGAAGATACAAGACAGAGGAAGGCAATGAGAGAAGATACAAGACAGAGGAAGGCAATGAGAGAAGATACAAGACAGAGGAAGACAATGAGAGAAGATACAAGACAGAGGAAGACAATGAGAGAAGATACAAGACAGAGGAAGGCAATAAGAGAAGATACTAGATAGAGGAAAAACAATGAAAAACAATGAGAGAAGATACTAGATAGAGGAAAAACAATGAAAAACAATGAAAAACAATGAGAGAAGATACTAGATAGAGGAAAAAACAATGAAAAACAATGAAAAACAATGAGAGAAGATACTAGATAGAGGAAAAAAACAATGAAAAACAATGAGAGAAGATACTAGATAGAGAAAAAACAATGAAAAACAATGAGAGAAGATATTAGATAGAGGAAGACAATGAGAGAAGATACTAGATAGAGGAAAAACAATGAAAAACAATGAGAGAAGATACTAGATAGAGGAAGACAATGAGATAAGAAACTAGATAGAGGAAGGTGATTAGAAAAGATACTAGACAGAGGAAGGCAATGAGAGAAGATACTAGACAGAGGAAGGCAATGAGAGAAGAAACTAGATAGAGGAAGGCGATAGAGAAGATACTAGATAGAGGAAACACAATGAGAGAAGATACGAGATAGAGGAAGACAATGAGAGAAGATTCTGATAGAGAAATACAGGGAGTGAAGATACTAGACATAGGAAGGCAACGAGAGAAGATACTAGACATAGGAAAACAATGAGAGAAGATACTAGACATAGGAAGGCAACGAGAGAAGATACTAGACAGAGGAAAACAATGACAGAAGATACTAGACAGAGGAAAATAATCTCAGAAGATACTAGACAGAGGAAAACAATGACAGAAGATACTAGACAGAGGAAAACAATGAGAGAAGATACTAGACATAGGAAAACAATGAGAGAAGATACTAGACAGAGGAAAACAATGACAGAAGATACTAGACAGAGGAAAACAATGACAGAAGATACTAGACAGAGGAAAATAATGAGAGAAAATACTAGAGAGAGGAAAACAATGACAGAAGATACTAAACAGTGTAAGATTATGAAAGACGATAATAGATAATTTAAAAAAAAAAAAAAACATGCGGATAGAGAAATCAAGCGGCGAGTTAATAAAAAGCACCAACATAAGTTTCAGGAGGAGAGACATGATCTCCAACGCCTGCGAGTCTGATATTGTCTTCATTAATCTAAGAATAAACCGTTATGATCTCAATTAGCTGGCTTTTGACTATAGGTTTTAGTCGAGACATGCCTATCTTTTTTATTACTTTGTTTTCTTTAACGATTTCGTGTGTCTAGAGCACGGGTATGCAACGTCGAGTCTTCATAGGCTGGCACAATTTGAAAAATGAAGTTACACACAGCGGGGTGGAGAGGTAGGGGGTGAATTGATGAGAGAGAGCTGTGAGTGACGTCACCTTCAACAGTGGAAGTAAGTCTGGAAGAAGCTTCCCGGGCCTTGACGTACAGAGTTACTGCCGCTGCTGCTGCTACAACTATTTCTGCAACTGCTACTACTGCTGCTACAACTATTTCTGCAACTGCTACTACTGCTGCTACTACTATTTCTGCAACTGCTACTACTGCTGCTAAAACTATTTCTGCAACTGCTGCTACTGCTGCTACAAACTATTTCTGCAACTGCTACTACTGCTGCTACAACTATTTCTGCAACTGCTACTACTGCTGCTACAACTATTTCTGCAACTACTACTACTGCTGCTACAACTATTTCTGCAACTGCTACTACTGCTGCTACAACTACTTCTGCAACTGCTACTACTGCTGCTACAACTATTTCTGCAACTGCTACTACTGCTGCTACAACTATTTCTGCAACTGCTACTACTGCTGCTACAACTATTTCTGCAACTGCTACTACTGCTGCTACAACTATTTCTGCAACTGCTACTACTGCTGCTACAACTACTTCTGCAACTGCTACTACTGCTGCTAAAACTATTTCTGCAACTGCTACTACTGCTGCTACAACTATTTCTGCAACTGCTACTACTGCTGCTACAACTACTACTACTGCTACTACTACTGCTACTACTACTGCTACTACTGCTGCTACAACTATTTTTTGCAACTGCTACTACTGCTGCTACTACTACTACTACTGCTACTGCTGCTGCTACTACTACTACTACTACTACTACTACTGCTGCTACTGCTGCTGATGCTACTGCTGCTACTACTGTTGCTACTACTACTGCTACTACTGCTGCTACAACTATTTCTGCAACTGCTACTACTGCTGCTACAACTACTACTACTGCTACGTCAGCTGCTACAACTATTTCTGCAACTGCTACTACTGCTGCTACAACTACTACTACTGCTACTACTACTGCTACTACTGCTGCTACAACTATTTCTGCAACTGCTACTACTGCTGCTACTACTACTACTACTGCTACTGCTGCTACTACTACTACTACTACTACTACTACTGCTGCTGCTACTGCTGCTGATGCTACTGCTGCTACTACTGTTGCTACTACTACTGCTATTACTGCTGTAGCTACTACTACTGCTACTACTTCTGTGGCTACTACTACTGCTAGTGCTGCTACTACTACTGCTACTACTGCTGCTACTGCTGCTACTACTACTGCTACTACTGCTACTGCTGCTACTACTGCTGCAGCTACTACTGCTGCAGCTACTACTGCTGCAACTGCTGGTGCTACTGCTGCTACTACTGCTGCAATTGCTGCAGCTACTACTACTGCTGCGACTACTGCTACTGTTACTACTGCTGCTACTGCTACAGCTACTGCTGCTGCTGCTACTACTAATACTGCTACTACTGCTGCTGCTTCATTCACACGACAATTACTTCTTTTCATCTTCAGCTCTTTAAATGGCTCTAAGTGGGAGTAGATGCCTTGTGTTGGGGTTTACAGGTAAGATGCGATATTGCACGACACATCCGCACGCCATTGTTTTAGTAGCGACTTGCTCGTTGACAGATGGTTTGTCTGTTTCAAGGGGCACCACAAAGATGTGAAGTAGGATCTAAATAGTTCTAAATCGCAGATCTTAGTGCAAGCAGTCAGCTATGAGTCGTTGATCGCTTTCAGGCCACACGTTGACAGGCACACTGGCTTCCATATGTACAATACGTGCAATGTATAGTCATGCATCTGTCTGACATCTCCTCAATTTGATACCGTTCCTTTACACCAAGCAAAGTTACATTATTTTCTTCAATTTCCTTCTATTTTCTACTATATACAGTAAAGTCTCGATTATCCGGAATGCTCGGGGAAGAACCCATTCTGGATAATTGAATTTTTCTGGATAATCGAGAGTAAGAAAACCAAACTCAAAATTTATGAAAAAACATGATTGAAAAATTGCAATGCTCAGAAATATTTAAATTCGTGTGACATTCACTAGCTTTCTCTATCACATGGGTCCTGATATTGGCATTCCTTTTCTACTTCTTTCTAAAAACCACACATAAAGGACGTCGTCGAGTTTTTCAAATTTTGGCCGTTTCATACTTCGTCTCTGGTGTATATTGTTGCTGCTTTCAGACTCCGACGCAAACTTAAACAACTCATCTTTTTGATTTCGTATGTCATATAATGTTGAAGAGGCTATGCCAAATTCAGTCATCAAAACGTTGCGATTAACGCCTTTTTCAAGTCTACTAGCGATTTCAATCTTCTGGTTCAGTGTCAATACAGTTCGCTTGCGTTTACCTTTGCGGGAAATTGAGGTGTGGTTTGCACTCGCAGAGGCCATTATTTAACACAAAAATGTATTCCGTTAAAAAGTATGCACACATGCGTTTATAGCATATCATGTATAATTTATACTGATGGAACGAATTTCAGCTTGCACAAATGTCTGAGACAAACTAACGTCAAACTCTGTATCTTACTCTTTTTGAATTTCCAGTCGGTAATTTTTGAACCCCTCTCCCTTTCTTCTCACCATCTCTAGTCACTGCACGCCGGCTGCTCAACCTTTGATTTATAATCATCAAAGTTATGGGCTCTTCAATTTTCACAAACAATACGTCTGCTTTTAATGTTCGGCCAGACTGTCAAACGCCATATTTTTGACAAATTCATGACCAACTTTAGATCTAAAGCAGGCTATGAGAAAATTAAGCAAATTTGTAAATCATGTAGATAAGTGTTTTTGGCACGACTAAGATTTCCCGACAAAAACATTTAGTCGGGGGAAAAAGTGAAGATATAGACTGTCTGTCGCTTTTACTTGGAATATTTGGAGACACAATGTCTGGATTGAATAAATATGTTTCGCTCCTATTTGAAGTATATTACTGTAAATACACTATTGTAAACGCAATATTGTGTAATGATAGAGCCTGTAGAAGTAAGCGCAGCGCACAAACCGTGTTGTAGCGTTTTCGATTTCCGGATAAAGGCTTTAATTTAACTGAACAAAACATGATTCAAGCTTTCTCCCTATAATAATTAAAAAAAAAAAAGTCCGTTAAATTGAGAATTCCGGATTATTGAGTACCGCATAATCGAGACTTGACTGTATATATATATATATTTCATATCTTTCCCTTACTTACACTGGCATTCACCTTCTCTCGCTCCAGGGTCTCTTGTTTCACGGAGTCTTAATATCTCTATTTACACGTTCTACATTTCTCTCTTCATATCTAGTTTCCTGTCTTTCAAAAGAGTTTTCACATTTATTTCTTTCCTGCCTTCTTCAATCCCATTTTCGAAGATGCTTTCTCTGTCTATTGTTTTTGTAGTGTTTCATGATAGCTATTTTGTCACGTGACCACACTATTTAATTTGTTGTATATATTATATATTGTTACTGTGGGGGTTGATTTCAGACTCTCCTCTTAGTTCCTTACTTTTAATTGTGACATCACTGAACTAATGAAAAGCACAACTAACAAATATTGACTCGTATTGTGACGACGGAAACCATTTGTGGGGTCTAACGTAGACCTGGCGGTGGGAGGCTGGCCCCATGCGACATTACAGGAAGCCATTTGTGGGGCCTAACGTAGACCTGGCGGTGGGAGGCTGGCCCCATGCGATATTACAGGAAGCCATGTGTGGGGCCTAACGTAGACCTGGTGGTGGGAGGCTGGCCCCATGCGACGTCACAGAGCTCATCGATGATTGTTCTCATATCTGGTAGCAGACAATCGTTGACCTTCCTGAAAAGCCAATGTCTACCTTTAATGGTGCAGCTCTAACTACTCAACCGCCAGCTTCCGATTTAATTTTTTTCATACAAAATGTCTACCGATTACACTTTAATTTTATTCCATTTGTTGAGTCACTCCTTTTTGTCAATGTTTTATTTGTTTGTTTTCTCTTTCTATTTCTTTCAGTTCCAGTTGTAAAATGCTCATCGATAATATTTACATCGTACACGTCACTGGACCGAACTCAAGCAGGTGAATGGATACCAAAACTGTGAAAATATTTTGACAGATGATGGAAAACGGTAAAGAGCATTTGCCAAAGGATTGAAGAAAGCAAATAAACGCGGACAAATTGAACGACCTGCTATACAGCAAACTCAGACATGGCAGACAATGATAGTGAAATAGGAAGAAGGATGTAGTATGCACCACATCAACCCACTCTTACCATCCCTTCTGTTTGTCATGGGCTATATATGCAAGTTAGCCAACCCATCAGAGACAGAGGAGATTAATGATTCGCAGACGATCAGGCACTAATACACGGAAAAGCTAGGAGTAACCCCCGCCATAGAATATATAAAGAAACAACAGATGTTTTTGGTCACGTGACAAGGAAGAAGATAAAAACACAACACAAAGAGCCGTCAATAAACGTTGCGAGAACACCAGACCAAAAGCAAAGACGAAAAAAGATGGATCGACGGAATACTGGAAACACTAGAAAATGTTATAACAACATCAGATGCGAACAGAAGAGCAAAAGACTGCAAATTATATCTTCCCTCGGGGCTGAAGGCAAATAGGGAGGAAAGAAGAACTCTGTCTTATCAACGTCCTTATATACGGCCATATGTGGCCATGACAGTGCCATACCTGAACAACATCTATGGAGATAATACCAGCCATAAGCTGTTCAACTCTTTCATGCAACTTATCAGGACTAACTTTTAAAGTGTATGAAGAACGTCAATCATAGTCTTGTGCTTTTTACTCTCAGACGATTGCTCCTCATCCAACTCTCTCTAGCCCGATGATCAGGGTGATGATATAGAAGGAGCCACTGGTGAACTGGTTGTTGTAGCAGGTACCGATGGTGTTGTAGAAGCTGTCACCGGGAAGCGGGTATGGTAGATTGTACCGTTGATAAGGAGCTGTTGTAGAAACTGAATGTTTAGTCTCATATGTCGGGTTTTTGTTTATGAGCCTAAAGTATTATGTTTTGGGGGTAAAATTTTTGTGATTTGGCCTAACTTTTGGGTCTTGAATATAACTTTCTACATGTTGTGTCTAAATATAATAACTATGGGGTATCTTTTTAGGGTTTTGCTCAAGACAGGTTTGTGACTATGAGGTGAAATTTTGGTGTTTGGGAGTAAGTTTTCTGACTGCTAACAATCACTTTTAATGTTACCTGTCATTCGTTGAGGTTGTAAACATTGGTATTGTAACCTTCATAGGTTAAATCGATGTCATGGAACTCGTCAGGTATTGCATCAGGGTTCAAATCACGTTCAAGGAAACCACCACCCGGTTATCTCCCCCACCGATGACCCGAAGGGTGGATTGTATCAGGGACCGAATCGAGTTAAAGTAACCTACTAATGAGTCAGGTTCGACACTACTTCAAGTGGAAAATGAGGTCAGTTATCATGACAACAGTAATCCTCTTCTCTGATTGGTTAATCCAGAGGTCAGTCATTTCGCTGGCGGGTGTCCGATAGAAATCCTCTTCTCTTTTTGGTTAACCTAGATGTTAGTCAAGGGTGGAATAATGTCGTCAACTTTTATTTACCAGATTATATTTAAACTAGTCGCATGTGAGACTTTATGTTGTAAGCGCGATTGATTCACGGAAGCTTATTTTTATAGTACTGTTCAGTCTAGTGGCCTGTGTCGTGGTATATTTTACTCTGTAATTTGAATATTTTTTTCTGTTTTTTTTTTCTTATCTCGTAACGATGCGGTAGGTTTATCAATAAAAAGCTATTCAATTGTATTAATGGTAATGTGTATAAAGTATTCAAGCCTTGTTGAGTGTATTATTCCTTCGTTTTTCTTATGTTTATCTTGTTGATTGGTTAGGAAGTAGATATTTTTAGTCCTGATGTGATTGTTATTCAATGACATTAATGTATTTAAACTAGGTATGTTAAGTATGGTTGACAAAGGTTTATTTGATCTTCTACAGATGGTTTCTCATAATGAAACATCTTCTGGTGAACATTGGTGTCCATTATGTTCAAAGCAGTTTAAACGGCGCCAAGCTATGGTTCAGCATATACGGGCCGCACATCGCCTTATACGCCATGCTTGTGCCATTGTCAACGTTCATATACGAGTCGAAGTTCTTTAGCCAGCCATAGGAGATTAAAACATTCAGTTTCTACAACATCACCTTCACCATTGGTACCGTCTACATCGCTAGTTTCACGATCGGTACCGTCTACCATACCAGCTTCTCTTATCCTTCATGCTTGCACGACCAGACAGCGCACGTATACGACTCCTGGTTCTTTAACCCGACATACGAGACTAAAACATTCAGTATCAACAACAGCTCCTTCATCATCGGTACCGTCTACCATACAGCTTCTCTTATCCGTCATGCTTGTCCCATTTGTCAACGTTCATATACGAGTCGAAGATCTTTAGCCAACCATAGGAGACTAAAACACTCAACAGAGGAATCAGCTTCTCTATTGGTACCGTCTACGTCGCTAGTTTCACCATCGGTACCGTCTACCATACCAGCTTCTCTTATCCTTCATGCTTGCACGACCAGACAGCGCACGTATACGACTCCTTGTTCTTTAACCCGACATATGAGACTAAAACATTCAGTTTCTACTACAGCTCCTTCATCATCAGTACCATCTACATACCCGTTTCCCCGGTGACAGCTTCTACAACACCATCGGTACCTGCTACAACACCACTTCACCAGTGGCTCCTTCTATATCATCACAGTTGGGCTCCTCAACATCGAGAAAGAGAGAGTTAGATGAGGAACAATCGTCTGAGAGTAAAAAGCACAAGCCCGATGACCCTTTAGCAACACTACCTGAAGATGTGCGGGATGTATATCATCAAAACTGGTCAGTTATAAACACTCACGCTAGTATCAATAAAACAGTTTCCACATATACTTTCTTCCACTCGCCTGATTGCCCATTCACCACAGACTGGTCTGCTGTTCCAATGGATGTGTTTAATAGTCAGACAACCCGTTTTAAAATCAACTATGGCCATCACCTTATCCTCCGTCACAGAGAGAGTGAAGATTTACGCTTCTTCCACGCATCCCTCAATAAGTCGTCTGTTCTCGAGTTCCCCCGTTTAATCAGTAATCTTGGAGATTTGACAAGTTTTATAGACTCTTTAACGAACACGATCCCGTAGACATTGCTCTGCTCAACAGACCCGATACTAAGTGGATGGTGGAGAGCATTCCCGCCACTATTTTTTATTTTTTTTTCACATTCAAGGCTTCCCGATCGGCTGATTAGTCATCACGTTCGAGCTTGTCTGGTCATTATTATTATCGTATAAACTACTAGACTATAAATAGGTCTTTGTCTTAATTCCTTATTTCTGCCTGTATCTGTACAATACTCTTGCTTGGATCACATTGTATTCGTGCTGTAATATTCCCACTTAACGGTGGTCAATGTTTATCCTATACTTTTTATATTAAAAAAAATGCACCGTTTTACCAAGTTTAACTGCGTGTATACTTTTTATACAGACACAAATGCAGAATTTTTCTGTCTTTAACGCAGGAAAAAGGGGGGCATTTTACGGCATTCTTACTCATCACGTCACTCCTTCGAATTAAAGAGATGGGAGTTAAGATGGGCACAGCCAGAAGAGAGAAACGTAGTGCCGTGTAAGAAGACTTATCAACCAACATAGAACTGGAGTCGTTAGTCGCTGGACACTTCGAGACTTGCTGAGGAGGGGATCTGAGCACCTATGGACATGTTCGGAGTACAATGATGACGACCCGCAAAATAACTCAATAACTCGTATAATAAGTCAAGTTTATTTTAATTCATGTAATAAAAGAAAAACCAATTCTGACCTATGGAAGCGAATCATGGACTGTAGACAAACAAATGAAAAGACAACGATGGATAACATCATCAAGCGCTATACGTAAAAAAATATGACGTTCATCATTTTCAGGAGAACGTGAACTTCCGGTATATGGTGGATAGGCGGCAGGAACCATTGAAGGCTATGCATGAAAAGTGTTCTTTGTTGCAGTCTCCTCATATTCAAAGTCCGGCTTGTTGCAGGAGCTACTGAGTTAAGTGCTCTGTGCACACTGTGAGCTGTGTGTCTCAACCGTTTTGATCATGTTTCGATATTCCAATTGCTTACGATGAATTATGATATCGTATGACAGGGGACAGTTGGCTGTGTTCACTTTCTGTCCGGTTTCGCCTTATGTCTTTTGGCGTGTGCTAAGACTGCTACGATGGGGACTACAGTTACCTTTCTTTGTTTGGAAGTTGAGATATTAATTCGGATGATTACGCTGCATGGGCGGTTGAGCAATTATGGATTTTAATTCGTTTGCAGTGATACCTGGACCTTCCATAACCAAAGAACCAAATTATCCTTAAATATAGATTCATGTGCAGAAAAAATACGATCAGCCTAACTTTTGTTGTTTGGACGTCCCTGTTGGGGTACACATGTTGACCTTTGTGGCAATCGTCACACAAAAAAACTGAGTCTTAGCAGGAGATCTGGGATGCATGTCAGCAAATAGCAAGGGAAGTAGCAGCCACGTGACCAGCACGTAAGGTCAGTAGACTCTGGATCAACGCTCACAGACCAGCCAGATTACCTGAAACCTAGGCTAAGATTGCAGCGTGTTTCAGGCTCACAACAGACGAACTAAAATACACACTGTCCTGAGAATACACGCAAGGAAGTTTATTTGCGATATTGTATGTGTGTCCCCGTCATTCAACAGAAAGGGACGATGTACCACATACGCCTGTGTGCTTCCAACTTTGTGTTATAAGTGGTTATATCGAACGGCCAAATTCCACACCATCGTTAGCACGACCATGGGTTTAATATCACAATTCACACAATTAACTAAAGTGCTTTTGCACCTGAATGCTTTCATTTCTGATATCATCGTTTATTATCCTCTTATCTACTGTCTTTTATAATATCATCATTTATTATCCTCTAAACCTACTCTTTTCTAATATCATCATTTATTATCCTCTTATCTACTCTCTTTTCTAATATCATCATTTATTATCCTCTAAACCTACTCTTTTCTAACAACATCATTTATTATCCTCTAATCTACTCTCTTTTCTAATATCATCATTTATTATCCCCTTATCTACTCTCTTTTCTAATAACATCAATTATTATCCTCTAATCTACTCTCTTTTCTAATATCATTATTTATTATCCTCTCCTACAAGCTAGTTTCGCATCTCAGAGCTCGGCGAGTCCAACAAAACCAACACGAGCAGCAAACTTACCAAAACCTATTCCAACATCATATCATTGGCATTATGGACATTCTGTAAAGTGTCATGACAGTCTTTGCAGCAGAGAATATAGGAACTGTTCTTACTAGGAAGCTCGGGAGATTGTGAGAATAATCCATTTATATATGCCCGTATGACGCTGAATGTGACTGCACATTGATGGTATAATGTGTTGTTGGGTTTCGGTATTGTTGACATCTCTGGACGTCTTTGCACAAGTATTGTTTATTATTCCTCAAGTAAAATTCAGCCTCTCTTTAATAAAAAAAAAAAAGATGCAGTAAACTTATCAAATTTAGTAAATGCGATGTAGGAAAAGAAACAAATGATTAAAATAATGGATTGTTAAAAAAAAAAAGAGCTACCCAGTAGAATTTGAAATTCGTTTTTTTTTTTAAAATCCCAACCGCTTGTAAAGAGACTTCGTGCATGGGGAGTGTTCTATGGTTTGATATTCAGAGTGTATGTCAACAGAACATTGTGTTTGAGAACCTTAGTCTATTTAAGATGTCCGCGGTAACATACCACATATTATTTGAACAGACGGTCCGATAACTGCCTCAGGAACGTTCAGGGCAGGAAGATGTGTCAGATTGGATGCATCATTCATGTGAAATATTTCTTTACATCTCATCTTGACCTTCTTATGAAATTTAATTCATAATGTTCATTCCCATCCTCTTTTTTCCACGCATCTGTTGATGATCTTTCACACCTTATATACATAATATAGACATATGTTGATGATCTTTCACACCTTCTATACATAAATATAGACATATGTTGATGATCTTTCACACCTTCTATACATAAATATAGACATATGTTGATCTTTCACACCTTCTATACATAAATATCATAAATATAGACATAATTTGCTGATTTCTCAAACTTTCTACTTATAAAGATGAAGAAATCATTAAATTGATAGACAGCAAAGTAAGACAGAAGGTTCTCTCCACGACTAAAATCATAATGAATAGAATGTTATTGCCTATAACTTACAATGACCACATTCTGTGAGTGGTCGGTACCTCAACAGTCGCTCTAAACTACAGAGACTTCAACAGAGACTCTCATCAGGTATATCTCCCCCAGGCAACAGATTGTAGATGTCCGTGTACTTTGTTTAGTTGAATCTCTGAATCATATCTTTGAGCCTTTGCCAGTCTTTGATGATAATTTGTTGCATTCTCAAAGGAAAATATAAGAGCTCAAGCAAGTACGAGAACTACTGCCCCTTTATGAAACGTGTTGGCTCTATCTGCACGAGGCCATGGACAAGAATTAGAAGCAGAATACGATGAATGAATTGACAAGTACATCAGAATACGATGAATGAATTGACAGATACTTTAGAATACGATGATTGAATTGAAAAGTGCATTTCCTTGCGACAGTTACGTAACAATCATGTAACAACCTGCAGCTCCTTTCACGGTCTCTACCTGCTACCACGTCATCAGATCTTTTCTTTCTGTCATTCTCGGCTTCTGGTACCGTCTAATTCATCAGTTGTAGATTCTGCTCACAGATCATCCATTGTAGTTAGCACATATTATTTTTTTTCAAGAAATAGATGTGACTATTTTGCATAAAGGAAGCCGCGATAGCTCGGTGGTTAGTGAACTGGACTACAAAGGACAAGAGGTAGGGTTCGATCACAACCGACGGCTTCCGGTTCAGCCAGCCTTTAATGGGCACCGGATTTTTTTCTGGGAAAGTAAAGCGGCACGGGCGTAATACCGACCTCATAACCCCAAAAATCATGTGCCGAAGGCCTGTAATATTTATGGTCACTAACATCATATTCCCTATACGCCACATAGTGTGACGGGGGTACTTTACTATTTTGCATAAAGCAAAGAATAGCATTAACCGTTTTAGATGAAATAATGTTACCGATAAGAAAAACACATCTGGAGAGCACGAGCATACCTGAAGAATAGTACAGATACAGAGCATCCATTGCACCACGCGCTCAACACAGTGAAAGGTGCCAGGCTAAAAAGAGACAAATCATGGTTGGGCCGAGCAGAAGATGTCATCAAACAGGTCTGTGGGCTTACCAACATCAGCGTTGGTGAGGAGTGGATACCGGTGTCTACGTCATTCAAGGGGACTTTCTCGTGTATTGTCACACTCAACAGGAAAAGTAGGGAACAGAACCCGGTCGTGGATAATGCTGAGGCCAACGGTCTCATCTGCGATAACACCAATGAGAAAGATGCAGTCATCTATACAGACGGATCTGTAAGACGACACGAAAGAAGTGCATGGGCATTTACAGCACGCTCGGCAGGCAGAATAGCCAAGGAAGACGGTGGTGCATACGCCATGACCACGAGTAGCATGACAATGGAGGTGATGGCAGTGACCAAGGCATTCAAATGGTTAGAGTCACAAGACTACATCCACGTATGTATACTGAGTGATTCGATGAGCATGATAAAAAAGTGGAGGCGGGCTTTGTACGCATGCAATGGGTAGAGTCGTTGCAGAAATCCAAAATACGTAAGGTCACCTTTGTCTATGTCCCTGACATGCGGGAGTATGGGGAAATGAGAAAGCGGACAGGTTGGCTAGCTGCGCTGTCGTTGAGGACGGGCAACCGATGGATCGGGCGGACATCATCAATGCCCTCCGAGATGTGGGAAGAGCACAGGACTTCGACAAACACAGATCAACGTCACTTCTTCGTACGATGGAAATGGGAGTTAAGATGGGCACAGCCAGAAATGAGAAACTTGGTGGCCGTGTAAGAAGACTTATCAACCAACATAGAACTGGAGTCGTCAGTCGCTGGACACTGAGGGAATTGCTGAGGAGGGGGGGGGGGGGATCTGAGCACCTATGGACATGTTCGGAGTGCAATGATGATGACCCGCAAATAACTCAATAATTCAATAATAACAATATCCTAGCACTCTTATGGTCGTGATCTCTGTAATAGTTTTACTTAATGTTTACATCATTATCCTAGCACTCTTACGGTCGTGATCTCTGTAATAGTTTTACTTAATGTTTACATCATTATCCTAGCACTCTTATGGTCGTGATCTCTGTAATAGTTTTACTTAATGTTTACATCATTATCCTAGCACTCTTATGGTCGTGATCTCTGTAATAGTTTTACTTAATGTTTACATCATTATCCTAGCACTCTTACGGTCGTGATCTCTGTAATAGTTTTACTTAATGTTTACATCATTATCCTAGCACTCTTACGGTCGTGATCTCTGTAATAGTTTTACTTAATGTTTACATCATTATCCTAGCCCTCTTATGGTCACAATCTCTGTGATCATCATCATGTGCCATACCGGTTGGTGTAGGCGATCATGTCCCTCCACAATCTTCTATCTACAGTGCATCGTGTCAGTTCTGTTGTTGACTGTTTTCCATGCCATGACACCAAGCTATCCAGTATTTTCTCTCTTTGTCGTCCGCGATATCTTTTTCCTTTTATTTTGCCAGTTGTAACCAAGTCTGATGTTTATATTGTGCCCAAGTATTTGAAACGTTGTACTTGTTTCAGATTTGTCTCGTTTATTTTTATGCTGCATGATGGTGGTGATTGTTTCTTCGATATAACCATTACTTCTGTTTTCTTACTATTCAGACTGAGACCTTTCTTGTTGGTTTCTTCTACTATTATGTCTATCATTTCTTGTAGTTCGTTCTGTCTCTGCTATTAAGACTGTGTCATCCGCATATCGCAAATTATTTATGTTGTGACAGTTGACTTCAATTCCTTTTTTGCCTACTATTAATCTCATAATATATTCGATGTAAAGTGAAAACAAATCCGGTGACAGAAGACAGCCTTATCTGACTTATAAGAGCAATAATATAAAGACCAATAATATATAAGAGCAATAATATAAGACCAATAATATATAAGATCAATAATATATAAGAGCAATACTATATAATAGCAATAATATAAAGACCAATAATATATATGACCAATAATATATAAGAGCAATAATAAAAGAGCAATAATGTGTTAGCACGTATAAGGAAGCATCACGTGACTATATTGTTGATTGACTGTGGTGAAGATTGGCATATTTGCACTTCGATAAAACCAATATTCTTCATATCTCCTCAGACTACAAACAAAGGATCGCTTACTGATGACTGTGATGCCAAACTGGTCGTAGATACCCTTGAGCCGCGCTCTCTATGTGTATTTTTCTTCGCTTGTTTGCCGTTCTCCATCAGAGATAGAAGATCAACAAGCTTTTTTCTGCAGACGACAAGGCACTAATACATGAAACAATAGATCAGGCACTAATACATGAAACAATAGATCAGGCACTAATACATGAAACAATAGACCAGGCACTAATACATGAAACAATAGACCAGGCACTAATACATGAAACAATAGATCAGGCACTAATAAATGAAACAATAGATCAGGCACTAATACATGAAACAATAGATCAGGCACTAATAAATGAAACAATAGATCAGGCACTAATACATGAAACATTAGATCAGGCACTAATACATGAAACAATAGATCAGGCACTAATACATGAAACAATAGATCAGGCACTAAAAAATGAAACAATAGATCAGGCACTAATACATGAAACAATAGATCATGCACTAATACATGAAACAATAGATCAGGCACTAATACATGAAACAATAGATCAGGCACTAATATATGAAACAATAGATCAGGCACTAATAAATGAAACAATAGATCAGGCACTAATATATGAAACAATAGATCAGGCACTAATACATGAAACAATACATAAGGCACTAATACATGAAACAATAGATCAGGCACTAATACATGAAACAATACATAAGGCACTAATACATGAAACAATAGATCAGGCACTAATATATGAAACGATAGATCGGGCAATAATATATGAAACAATAGATCGGGCACTAATATATGAAACAATAGATCGGGCACTAATATATGAAACAATAGATCAGGCAATAATATATGAAACAATAGATCAGGCACTAATATATGAAACAATAGATCGGGCACTAATATATGAAACAATAGATCGGGCACTAATACATGAAACAATAGATCAGGCACTAATTCATGAAACAATAGATCAGGCACTAATATATGAAACACTAGATCAGGCACTAATATATGAAACAATAGATCAGGCACTAATATATGAAACAATAGATCAGGCACTAATATATGAAACAATAGATCAGGCACTAATTCATGAAACAATAGATCAGACACTAATATATGAACCAATAGATCAGGCACTAATATATGAAACAATAGATCAGGCACTTATACATGAAACAATAGACAAGGCACTAATACATGAAACAATAGACCAGGCACTAATATATGAAACAATAGATCAGACACTAATATATGAAACAATAGATCAGGCACTAATATATGAAACAATAGATCAGGCACTAATATATGAAACAATAGATCAGGCACTAATATATGAAACAATAGACCAGGCACTAATACATAAAACAATAGATCAGGCACTAATACATGGGACAATAGATCAGGCTCTAATACATGAAACAATAGATCAGGCACTAATATATGAAACAATAGATCAGGCACTAATATATGAAACAATAGACCAGGCACTAATATATGAAACAATAGATCAGGCACTAATATATGAAACAATAGATCAGGCACTAATATATGAAACAATAGATCAGGCACTAATATATGAAACAATAGATCAGGCACTAATACATGAAACAATAGACCAGGCACTAATATATGAAACAATAGATCAGGCACTATTATATGAAACAATAGATCAGGAACTAATACATGAAACAATAGATCAGGCACTAATATATGAAACAATAGATCAAGCACTAATATATGAAACAATAGATCAGGCACTAATATATGAAACAATAGATCAGGCACTAATATATGAAACAATAGATCAGGCACTAATATATGAAACAATATACCAGGCACTAATATATGAAACCATACATCAGGCACTAATATATGAAACAATAGATCAAGCACTAATATATGAAACAATAGATCAGGCACTAATATATGAAACAATAGATCAGGCACTAATATATGAAACAATAGATCAGGCAATAATATATGAATCAATAGATCAGGCACTAATACATGAAACAATAGATCAGGCACTAATATATGAAACAATAGATCAGGCACTAATATATGAAACAATAGATCAGGCACTAGTACATGAAACAATAGACCAGGCACTAATATATGAAACAATAGATCAGGCACTAATATATGAAACAATAGATCAGGCACTAATACATAAAACAATAGACCAGGATCTAATATATGAAACAATAGACCAGGCACTAATATATGAAACAATAGATCAGGCACTAATATATGAAACAATAGATCAGGCACTAATATATGAAACAATAGAAGACCTACAAGAACACTTAAATAGACTCAACATTTCAGGCACAAAATACAACATGGAAATGAACATCATCAAAACAGAAGTCATGAATGTCGCCAAAAATAAACAGAACATCAACATAACTATAGAAGGCAGACAACTAAAAGAAGTAGAGGAATTCAAATACTTAGGAAGTCTAATGACAAACGTTAATTCTCAAACAGCAGATATAGAATCAAGATGCAACAAAGCTTGTCAAATCATTGAACAGTTATCACCACTATTGTCCAACAAGGAAATAACCCTGGAGGTAAAACGAGCACTATACAATACAATCTTCATCCCAACGTTGTGCTACCAATGCCAGACCTGGACCCTAGATGCAAGAACAATAAGAAAAATAACCTCTACTGAGATGAAATGTGTTAGTCGAATAACAGGAAACAGTCTGAGCGACAAGATCAGAAATGAAGAACTGAGAAAAAGCTAGGAATAGCCACCGCCATAGAATATATAAAGAAACAATAGATAAAAATGGTTTGGCCACGTGACAATGCAGAAAGAACAAAACACAACACAACGAGCCTTCAACAAACGCTGTGAGAACACCAGACCCAAGGGTCGACCACGACAAAATGGGTCGATGGAATATTAGAAGCACTAGGAAAAATAACAGCAGCAGAGGTGAACAGAAGAGCAAAAGACCGCAAATTATATCTCCCTCGACGCTGAAAGGCAGATGAGGAAGGGAAGAAGAAGAAGAAGGATTTTTCCGTTCAGTTTTAAAGTTCTACAGTCCAAGGGCGATAACCTGATTTGTCAATCACAACTTGATCCAGCAGTCGTCCAGCAGGCTAAGCTCCTGGATCTATTTCTTGTCCGTGATTAGGGTTTCACTACTGGCCCTTTGAGACATATTCATGCATAATTTCATTTTTTTTTATTTTCACAAGAAAGCAGATAGCCAGGGCAGTAAATTGACATCGATTTCTGAATTAGCGAGAGTTCTACACACGTCAGTCACTGATATCATCAGCATTTGGAATAAAAAGTAAAAAAGTAAAGAGCCACCGTCACGCCAAGTGACGTACAGGGAATATGGTGTTAGTGACCATGAATTTTACGGAACTTCCGCACATGATTTTGGGGTAATGTGGTCGGTATTACGATCGTGCCACTTTACTTTCACAGAAAAACAAAACAAAAACAAGTACCCATTAAAGGCTGGGTGAGCCGGAAGCTGTCGGTTGGGTCGACCCCTACCCCTTGTCCTTTGTAGTCCAGTTCACTAACCACTGAGCTATTGAGGCTCCAGCATTTGGAATACTGGCTGGAAATCTGGTATAGTTACGGACTCGCTTACTGGAGGGTCAGATTATAATTTCAGTTATCCCCCCCCCTTCCCTATTCTCATTCTTCAGAGAGTGGTTACCTTTCTCGTACAGACTTCTATTAGCAACACAATTCTACCTCTCACTTTGACAGTGATTCTCCCCCCCCCCCCCCACCACCACCACCACCACCAATCAGCAACACAATTCTACAACAGAAACACATATCAAACGATTAGTTCAAAATAAATAACTATAGTTGGCTATATATATATATATGCCGTGCGGATAAAAACCACTGTTCCGCTAGCTGCAAAGCCGGCGTACGGTGTTCGAAGCCCGCGGTAGACAGAAAGGTTTTTTTCTATCTGGGGTGAAATAAAAATCCTGCGTCTCACACGTCGTGGCGACTGCTTGACCAAGCGGCCTTTATCCCTCTGGTCCTATTGTTGCCCCCCGACATACACTACCAATGGTACTATGTGTCCTAAAGATAGTTTTAAAAAAATGTTTTTACTTGAGTTCCATAGCATATGTTATTGTTGTAATAGGTAAGAGTGGGGGAGGGGGGAGGGAGGGAGGGGATGTATTTTGCGGCTAAGGTTCGATTCTGCTAGGAAAACTTTTAGATTCACCCAGCCTTGACCGATCCTACTAGGAAAGTTTTAGATGCACCCAGCCTTGACCGATCTACTAGGAAAGTTTTAGATGCACCCAGCCTTGACCGATCCTACTAGGAAAGTTTTAGATGCACCCAGCCTTGACCGATCCTACTAGGAAAACTTTTAGATGCACCCAGCCTTGACCGATCCTACTAGGAAAGTTTTAGATGCACCCAGCCTTGACCGATCCTACTAGGAAAGTTTTAGATGCACCCAGCCTTGACCGATCCTACTAGGAAAACTTTTAGATGCACCCAGCCTTGACCGATCCTACTAGGAAAGTTTTAGATTCACCCAGCCTTGACCGATCCTACTAGGAAAAGTTTAGATGCACCCAGCCTTGACCGATCCTACTAGGAAAACTTTTAGATGCACCCAGCCTTGACCGATCCTACTAGGAAAGTTTTAGATTCACTCAGCCTTGACCGATCCTACTAGGAAAAGTTTAGATGCACCCAGCCTTGACCGATCCTACTAGGAAAAGTTTAGAGGCACCCAGCCTTGACCGATCCTACTAGGAAAAGTTTAGATGCACCCAGCCTTGACCGATCCTACTAGGAAAGTTTTAGATTCACCCAGCCTTGACCGATCCTACTAGGAAAGTTTTAGATTCACCCAAGCAGCACTGGACGCGACTGGACTTGTGTGTTTTATCTTCTTTGCACGCACCACACCCGCTGACTGCCCCACGGGCGTGTCTGCTGTTTCCTCTGGGAGGTCCAACGCGGGCGGCTGACTGCCCACGGGGCTGTTGCCTCTGGGAGGTCCAACGCGGGCGGCTGACTGGCCCACGGGCGCGTATCTTTTTGGGCTATTCGGGCCGGGGCGTGCTCCCAGAAGAAAAGGTGTTTTATCTTTTTTGCCCGCACCACACCCCGCTGACTGCCCCACGGGCGTGTCTGTTGTTGCCTCTGGGAGGCCCAACACACCCCGCTGGCTGGCCGACTCTGGGTGGGCATCTTTTTCGTACGCCCCGCCCCCCCGAATAGCCCCCAGAGGTGCCGCTGCTGTTTCCTCTGGGAGGTCCAACGCGGGCGGCTGACTGGCCCACGGGGCTGTTGCCTCTGGGAGGTCCAACGCGGGCGGCTGACTTGCCCACGGGCGCGTATCTTTTGTCTCACCCCGGCCGAATAAGCCCCCCCAGAGCTACCCGCTGGTATATTTTTTCGCACGCCCCGCCCCGAATAAGCCCCCCCAGAGCTACCCCGCTGTTGCCTCTGGGAGGTCCAACGCACGCGGCTGACCGGCCCACGGGCGCGTATCTTTTTCGCACGCCCCGCCCCCGAATAAGCCCCCCCCCAGAGCTACCCCGCTGTTGCCTCTGGGAGGTCCAACGCACGCGGCTGACTGGCCCACGGGCGGGTATCTTTTGTCTCACCCCGGCCGAATAAGCCCCCCAGAGCTACCCGCTGGTATCTTTTTTCGCACGCCCCGCCCCGAATAAGCCCCCCCAGAGGTACCGCTGCTGTTGCCTCTGGGAGGTCCAACGCACGCGGCTGACTGGCCCACGGGCGCGTCTGCTGTTGCCTCTGGGAGGTCCAACGCACGCGGCTGACTGGCCCACGGGCGCGTCTGCTGTTGCCTCTGGGAGGTCCAACGCACGCGGCTGACTGGCCCACGGGCGCGTCTGCTGTTGCCTCTGGGAGGTCCAACGCACGCGGCTGACTGGCCCACGGGCGCGTATCTTTTGTCTCACGCCCGGCCGAATAAGCCCCCCCAGAGCTACCCCGCTGGCGCCCTCTCATGGGTACCACTTTGCTAGCCCCCGCCACCCTATTATTTCAGAAGGAGTTTAAACGTCTAGCAAGGATTGAAATTGGCAATTAGAGAAATGTGAACCTATGAATATACCAAACTCAACATGTTGCATCATGAGCGAGCGCGCATACTCCGAGCTGAATATGAGCGAGAGACGGGTGTTCGCCCCCTTATCCAAGGTCAGGTCTGGCTCTACAGGATCTGGCAGACAGGCTGGCCCAACATCGGGCAGACAGGCTGGCCCAACATCGGGCGCAGAGCATCTTGGACTGGCCCATCCTAAAGTATGTAAAGAAGAGGCTAGCGAAGCCTCTGATCCTATCGCCCGAGAAGGACCTGCGATTTTATGATCTGGATGTGGTGGTATCTCACCCTATCCCACTCCCAGTGGGAGAGCCGTGGGTTGATCTCATTGCCCAGGCCAAGGAGGAGTTTGAAGTAGACGGTGCCGTTCGCACTTACTCTACATGGTTTGTAGAGAGGGCGGAGGACGACAAAGATGTCTGTACTATGACTGACGAGAGGGCAGCAAGGCTCATTCAATATTTCCCGTGGGGTAGGTCCCTTTGTAGGATCAAATTTCTCAGACAGGCTTGGAACGGCAATGTAGAAGAACCCGAGGAGGAGTGGGTTATCAGAGATAAATTTGACCCGATTAAATTGGAAATCAAAAAGGGGGGTGGTATTGTCGAGTTTTCTCGGGATATGAAGCCTGGCGCGCTAACAGGGATCGACAAGCCGTATTACGAAAAAGGTTATCCAGAGTCGGCGGTCGTGTACGGTCTCTACCAGATCCGAGACCCAGACCCTGCCAATCTAGCACCGCTGCGCGACGGTGACTTGAACTGTGTTGCTCAGAGTGTGATAGCGCACTTTGAAGGCGCTCTTCGAGGACAAGGGTTAACACCCACCAGACGGCAAAAAATACGGGATTGGGAGGAACGAGTTCGTAGACCCGGGGCCACGATCAATGATGTGGCTGAACTGGAAAAGATCCTCAAACGAGCCATCATCTTGTGGGACATAGCCGGTGGGATTATATACTGCAGCGGCAAGTATCAAAACGGGCACCGCAACATAGAGCTCATCGTTCACAACGGCCACGCGTGGAGTAAGGACCTACAATTCCCGCTTAGCAGGGAGGTCCACTTCTACGAGGGTGGCATTGTGGACGCCATCAGAGAAGCCACCCAGGGTGCGCCGGTTGCAGTCTGGCTTCTGGGGGGTTCCTCGGAAGGGCGGCTCGCCGTCGACCAGTTTGTTCTTCAAGACGGTCGAACATTTAAGAAGCGTACAGATCACGACAAAATCGTGACGGCTTGTGAACGCCTGGCCAGTGAGGTGTCATTTGATGATACTGACTTGGGTGATCCGGAGTCGCTCGCCAGACGGTGTTTCAGTGACAACCACGCATCCAACCTCGTCGCTGTTAAGAAAAACGGATGGAGGCCGACCCAGCAAGCATTCTCGGTGATGTGCAAAAGGCTTGTGTGGAACACGGGCACGGTGGGCTCTGGAATTCGATGGACTACACCCTAAAAGATATCGTCTGCATCGACATGAAGGAATGCTACCCCGCCAGCTTCCTAGGCAATGGCGAGGCTGCGCCATGGTTCCAACGGTTTGGACATCCGGGCCACCGCATGACCAGGGTCAGCATCAATGGTCCTCTCCCCACCGACATAGGCACCGGCTTCGCTGAGGTCCAAGAATGGGTGTGGACAGACAACTGTCGTCCTGTCATACCTGCCTGGTACGGAAGACATTTCGCGGAAAAGAGGTGGGCCCCGACGCCGCTGCTTGCCTTCTTTGTAGAGACCGGCTTGCTTGTCCATCTCAGAGTCAGAGAGGCCCTGCTGGCCTTCGAGAAGCAGGAAGAGGTCTGGCTGCCAGAAGGTCGCGATGTCCGCTGTGCAATCATCGGCAAATTTACACAAGGGAGGAAAGCTGGCTGCAAAAGGTTGACCCGCAGGCTAGTGACTGACCAGGGGGAGCTCGACTACCTGGTTCGCGACACGATGCAAAGTGGCACTCTGGTCGGAGCTCCAGAGAAATTCCCTCTAGGGTGGATACTTACATATCACGACGGCAGCCAGCCTCAGTACGCGCATCTACGCGCCAGCATGTTGGCCTACGCCCATATCAACCTCGTCACAATGCTGGTCAGATTTGATCCCACAGAGGCCGTCCGGGTCGCCACTGACAGCATATATCTCAAGAAAACGGCGCTGCATAAGCTCGAGGGGGTCGAGGCATACGTGCCGAAAAATAAACCCGTCAAGGCACCCTGCTATTGTAATTGCATTTGGCACCCATCACACAGCAACGAGGGTGCTGTATTACCTCGGTGTGATTGCCAAAAAAGCAAATGTGACAACTGCAAAGAAGGTGGGATGGTGATGCTTCCTCCAACAGTTGGCCCGGCCCAGTGGCGCGACAAGGGCGAGAGGCTGTACGAGCCTAAGGAGCACGCTGCCTACCTTCCAAAGCCCGAGTACATCAGCCAGTATGACACTTACGTCCTGTCAATTATGGAGAATAGCGCAGCGCCACGCTACGACGACCCACTGTCGAGACATCGATTCTGTTACCTGAATGGCGGAGGCGGCTCCGGCAAGACAACGAGAGCGATCGAGCTATTCGTGAGAGAGATCCCATCGTGTTTACCCATACCCATCGTCTGGCCAAAGAGATGCGGACCAGGGGGGTTAAATCACAGACCTACCATAGCTTCTTCCGTTGGTGTGGGACGCGGAGAGCTAAGGCAACTGCGGAGGACCTAGCAGTGTTGCAGAAAAAACACAAGAGACCTATTACAGTTTGGAAGGCAAAAAAGGATTGGACTTCTACAGATGAAGTGTTGCTGTCTATAGGGGTGCGGGAGAGGTTATAGAGTTTGTTTCCCGAAAACAAGGGGAATCTCTCCATGTACCTGGTAGCAACCAGAAAGGTCCACAGATCGCTGATGTCGACTGGACGCCTGAGCGCATGGGCGACAAATACATTCCCCGTGTCATCATATGGGACGAAGTCTGCACTGTGTCAAAGCCTATCCTGGAGTTGTTCCTGGGGTGGCTCGATCAACGTGGGGTCCAGGTCATATGTTGCGGTGATCAAGGCCAGCCGCCACCGATCGCTGGTGGCATGCCCCATGACTGGCTACAGGAAACCTGCGGCTACTACGAAGAGATTTCCGTCGACCACAGAGCGAAAGACGAGGAGCTAAAAGCTCTGAAAAGGCGTATCCGGCTTCAGTCTGACAAGGTCCAGTGCAAAGAAATGCGTAAGGCCCTCCCAGGCTGCCTCGGGTGGAATACGTTTGTTAAAGACTGGACGCCAAGAGATCTTATACTGGTCTCACGCACCAAGGTCCGCGATCGGGCACAGACGCTCTTATTCCAGCGGCATAAGGAGCAGTTCCAAGATGTCCCTGTGCCTCTGCTGTATCACCCCAAGGACAGCAGGAAGCAAAATATTGAGGTCCTCATACCTGGAACAGAAAACAAGGAAGTGCTCGTACTCAACGATGTTGTAGAGGTATCGATAGCTGCAGCTGAGAGTGCTATCACGACTGATGATTGGCGCCTGGGCTATGCCTTGACGATCCATTCTAGCCAGGGTCTTACCATCTCTGACCCACAGAAGGTCTGGATCATTGACGACTGGCTTACGTGGTCCAACCTCGTGTATCTGGCTGTCTCTCGGGTGGAGTATAGTCACCAGCTCAAACGGGTGGGGTGTCCGCCGGCCGAGGCAGCCGCAGATGTAATCGATTTGACAGCACAGTACATGCCTGTGCGCGCAACAATATCGAGGAAGCTTGTTAGTTATAAGAGTCTAGACCAGGCAAAAGGACTTCCTGGGTTTGACCTAAAAGTTGACTACATATTGCAACTTCACGAGGCCCAAAAAAACAATTGCGCTGCATGTAACTGTCTAATGTTGTGGTCGTATCGGCCGGCTGATATGCAGCAGTTTAGCGTCGATCGGCTAGACAACAGCAAGGGCCACTGCGTAGGAAACATACGGCTGACCTGTCTGGACTGCAACCGAAAAAGAGGGGGCGCAGCACTTATCGCCGCCTAGCCGTCCTCCGGACGGGTAAAAGCCTCGCGCAGCGAAGGGCCACTGCGTAGGAAACATACGGCTGACCTGTCTGGACTGCAACCGAAAAAGAGGGGGCGCAGCACTTATCGCCGCCTAGCCGTCCTCCGGACGGGTAAAAGCCTCGCGCAGCGAAGGGATTCAGTCGTCCTCCGGACGGGTAAAAGCTCGCGCAGCGAAGGGTATATATCGTATATATGCTTCCCCTGAAATTTGATAAGGTCCCCGCATTTGCCAGCCTTATGGTTTAGTAGTTTATTGTCAATTACACCAGTAAACTCCACCTCAGAGGCCTCACCCCTCCACCCAATAGGAGGCCGTCTATGTACAATCTCCACCCAAAATCGCTCCTCTCCGTTGCATACTTTTACGAAGTCACCGCAATTCAGTACCAGAAGCTCTTTATCGGGTGGGACCCAAAATGTGTCTGGGTTTCGACGATGCATCCCTTGGGCATCTATTAAGTTCATTGTAGAAATATTCTTCAGCGGCAAGTGTTCAATTGAGGACCCCATCTGGAGGAAGCTCTGTCCCTCAGGAACAAGCATCAACTCTTCACGCACAAACCCACGCTGTGGACCATCTTCCAAATAGTACACAGCAGGCTGGCCATTCTGCCGCAATACATTTCGGATCGAATGCAGGGTCACAGACCACACGGGGTCAGTAGCACGTTTTCGACCACCCTCGAGCTCGCCAGGCTGGTACAAATACCGAACCGTTGCATCAGACGGGATCAGCGGCTCCTCGAGCCCTACAGGGCGTCCTGGAACGACAGATGAGGGTTGCGCAGTCACTCTCTGAAGTTTAATGGCATCCACAGGCTTCTTACCTGTCAGCCGAGTCGGCTCATTGTTTAAAGCCGCAACAACCGCAGGGAGTCGAGCCACCCATTCTGCAGACCGCTCAGAAGACCCACGGGCAGCAAGCAATAGCTCCTGAGCATACTGGTGACCAAAAAGCCGCTCGGCCAGAGTCCGGTTAAAACGTTCTACTATACCTTGGTCTCTATGGAGGTCCACACGCCCACGCCGTATTTCAGTCCCATGTTTTGACATAAGTGTTGATACCGAGCCCATGAATTCTCTTCCCGGGTCGACCTGAAGAAGCTTTGGAAAAACTAGAGGGCCCCGTTTATAAATCCTCTCAAGGGCGTCTGCAACCTCTTGTGAATCTTTTGTAGCCAAGGGCTCTGCCTCTTTGTACCGGGAGGCTATATCGACGAGGGTCAAGGCGTATTTGTACGTGCGTCGTTTCACACGATCATGCGGCAGATATAATAAATCCCTTGATGAACTTCGTTTGGCGCAGTCACGTTAAAATGTGGCCGTGGTATTCGTCGAGGAGCAGGCAAATAGAGCTGCCATATGTCTTGTTTCGAGAGCCAGTCCCGAGCATCCTTTTTGCTAACTCGGGCTGCCGCAGCAAGCTTCGGGATGGCCGCCAGCCCACGCCAATAGCCTTGAGGACTGTAGTAGAATTTCTCCATGATTGCTGACGTGCCGTCGGACTTCTCTGCCATAGAAAACTTCTTCAGTTTAGGAATATTTTCTACTACCTCCTTCGCGACTTTTTTTTAAGGCCCATCCCGAAGCGTGATTTCGCAGCCATAATCGCAGAAACCGTCTTAGCATCACGCTTTTCCCAGTCTGGAGCATCTGATAGTGCAATCTGCGATGCGGTAGCTGCCAGTACATCATCCGCATGATTCCGTCCGGGGGTATCTTTATGGGCTGCGTAGGCAACGTCGTGGTTTAGACAGGCACGATCAAGACTATTCACACCCCTATAGCCCTGAGAGAGGCGTTTGGCAATCTTGGTAAACGGCCCGCAATATGAGTATTTTCCAGTGTTTTGAAAAGTTCCACCCGGGACATCTTCAGATGGACCCCTTTGGGGAGACGCATATGCATCTCGGGCAGAGGTAGGGCATTCATGGCACTGTTAAGAAGACCAGCACCTTCGCTGCGCGAGGAGGACGCAGAAAGAATTTGGCTCTTTCTAGCACCGCACACCGTGCAAACACCTCTCTTGGCTGGTCGGTTGTTCTTTAGAGTTATAGTCTCCTCATTTGAAGTGGGAGTGTGTTGTTTACAGCGAAGGCAGTACATCTCTGCCTAAATATAGAAGTATGGAAATCTTAAATTTAGATCTTGATGAATCGAATCCACACGAGCACAAACACCATTGGCTGCTTCCTAGTAGCATCCGTTGTGTAATTTGCGGCCCGTCCGGATGTGGTAAAACAAACCTGATGCTCAATCTCCTCCTAAGAAAGGATTTCCTTAAATACAATAGACTGCATATATACTCAAAATCCCTTAGACAAGAGAAATACCAGTGGCTGCAGGACTGGGCGGATGCCATTAAATCGGTCACTGGGAAAGAGGTAGCCTCGTTTCACAGCATATCAGATGATATCGTTCCAGTAGAGAGTCTGAACAAAAACGAACGTAGCATTATGGTATTTGATGACGTTATGTTGGAAAAACAAACCCCATCGAGAAATACTTCAGCCAAGGCCGTCACGGTGGTGCGGACTCATTCTATCTAACGCAGAATTATTTCAGGATTCCCAAACAAACGATTCGAGATAATTGTAACATGCTTATCATATTTAATCAAGACACGAAAAACTTGCGCGCCATACATGACACCTATGTGTGTGGTGACATGCCTTTCGAAGAATTTCGAAACTTCTTTAGTGCGTGCACGCGCGAGCCGTACGGGTTCTGTTGTATCGATCTGACCAGCCGGGCCTATGATGGTCGGTATCGATGTGGATTTGATCGATTCTACATACCGAAGTCATCTATTTAAAGTAGGGATGAAATCTATTTGAAGTAGGGATGAAATCTATTTGAAGTAAGGATGTGGCGCAAAGTAACCGACATGCGCGAACGTACAGCCCTCGTCCGGAACTACCTAGCGCTCAGAGACCAGGCGCGGCAACGCCTTCAAACAGAATCACTAGGGGAGTCGTCTCTGCAGGAAGAGGCAGCCAAACTTTTCAAACCAATCACCTCACACCAAGCAGCGGAGATAGGAAAAGTCACAGCCGCAATAGAGCGCTTGCCAGCACCTTCGCTGCGCGAGGCTTTTACCCGTCCGGAGGACACCGACGGCACGTCAAGACAAGCCTACGCACTCCACGGAGCGGCACCGACGGCACGTCAAGACATGCCTCTGCCGGTAGAAGATGCCCCCACGCTATATATTAGTCCCGACCAAGGGTTGGATATTGAAATAATAAGGCGCCACGGATTTAAGCCCCCAGCGAACTCAACCTCAGCGACACACAAGTAATCACCAACACCCTCAATGAGGTCAATCGCATCAACCGATATGTACTGGGAGCGGAAAAAAAAGCGTAAAGCCACCACAGAAGAAAGAAAGCAGCAATTAACGATGGAAAAGGACGCTCTAAAACAATATAGTGAACGTCTTCGCCTACTAACACAGGGTTACAGGCTCGTCCGATCTAGTGGGGCTACTTCGCTGCGCGAGGCTTTTACCCGTCCGGAGGACGCTACAGGTAGTGGGTTGAAACTGAAGGGAAACCGGTTTGGATCCCTCACAATCGACCCGCAAGCTTTGCAGGCGGGGAAACTGCGGGCGTTCGACAATGGTGACAATCTTGTGTTCGAAGCCCCGGCAGATGATTCGCTTTACACTCTCCTCACAAAACGCTTTTTAAAAACGATGCAATATACCCCCGAGGCTGTCAAAACTTTCCAGCGGCTGGCTGAACTTGCGGGCTTGCCTCTCCATGGGCGAAAGAGCAAAAAACACCAGCTGATAAGGTCCTCGCGCAGCGAAGGTGGGGCTTTACAATATTATAAGGACCCAGAAGCGCTAGTTGAAAGGCTACAGCTATTAGCTGCCTCGAAGCGTGCAGGTAATACGGGCCTTGATAATGAAATTTCGGCTATTTTAGACGAGCTCCTTCGCAGTGGTGCGGCTCCTAAGGCTTTGATTCTCGAATTGAACAGAAGCCTCCTATAAGTGCATACCCAAATGGAGTTTCAGTTACAGAAGATTGAAAGCCATCTTCGCCCTAAAGAGGGTAACTCTTTCGTATTTTCGTCAAACAGCACCGACTGGACAACCACCTTCTCTCCGCCCTTTTACCTCGAACCCAACAATAAGTACGAATTAGCTCTAGTCAATTTGGAGACATATAACGCTGTCCCCAACATTACAGAAAGTAATAATACTTTCGTCTACAGCCCAGACGCAGGGGTTACCTGGAAGACAATTTCATTACCAGAAGGAAGCTACGAACTCGCTCAAATCAACGATGAGATTCAATGCCAGCTGAAGGGCAGCGGTGATTGGAATTCTGAGACGCAGGCACATAACATAGTTGTAGGAGCAAACAGGGCGACATTACGTGCCAACATCGAGATTACGAACCCTAGCTACAGAGTTGACATGAGCAAATCTACCATTGCGTCGACTCTCGGATTCGAGCCGAGGGTGCTATCCACTACTGGATTCCACACAGGGGACAAACCAGTAGACATATCAACACTTAGTAGCATACTTGTAAACTGCGATCTAGTCGGTGGTTCTTACCTGAATGGCACCAACCACCCCGTTCTGTACAGCTTCTACCCAGGCGTACAACCTGGATTTAAGATCATTGAGACTCCACACAATTTGGTTTATTTGCCGGTAAGCCAGCGTGGCAGTATTCAAAGAATACGCTTGTGGCTAACGGATCAGAATGGCTCTCAATTGAATCTCCGAGGGGAACGAATTACAGCTAGATTACATCTTCGGCAGATTTGAAGTAAAATTCTTACATTAAACATTTTGACTGTCATTATAGAAAATCTTCTAAGCTACCATGTTGATAATTTCGCGGAACGTGGCAGAGGGAAACCGGCGGATGAAAAGACAGCGCTATGTAATCGGAAAAGGCCTGTCGGACTGGATACAACCCGTGGTGCGGGCTATTGGGGGTGTCGGTAAATTCGTTGTGGCAAACAAAGGCGCTATAGCAAATGTAGCGGACGTGGCCGGTAAAGTTGCTAAGGCCGGCGCTACAACCGCAGCCTCAATTAAGCAAATCGCTGACATAGTCCGCAGCAAAGCACGCTCGTCCACGCGAGCCGCTACAGGGCCGGAGAGAGTTATCTCTGAAAAAAACCTTAGAGATTCTGCATGGGCTTGCGGCCCCCACGACTGAAGCGGCACGTCAAAATATCAACAGTCGGATAGCAGGCTCGGGTTTTAGGAAAATTCTTTATTAGAAAATAGAATTGTTTCTATATCTGAAGTAAATTTTCTATGGCGGATACACAAGAAATTACCGATGAAATGTTGACTCTTGTAGAGCAGACGCTTGTTGACGAGAGCATCGAGTCGTACGTCTACAAGGAGTATCACCCACAAAACCCCGCCACAATAAACAACAATCAGGATATAGCAATCGAAGTAAACTTCCAAGACGTTTACACACACCCGTCTAAAAGTTTTCTCAATGTTGAAGGGAGGCTAGCATCCGGCACAGAAGTCGACTACACACCTACAACGCTTGCTTCGCTCGTAAATAACGCCGTTATGTACATGTTCTCGCGGCTAAGGTACCGGCTCAATGATCAAGATATTGAGAATGTTCTCAACCCTGGCCAAGCCACAACAATTAAGGGCCTGTTGACATATGGAGATGATTTTTCAAAGGCCGAGGGTCTTAACATGTGCTGGCAAAAAGATACCTCAGCGGCGGCTGAATCAGCTAATACTGGGTGGGAGGCCCGACGGCAGCTAGTAGTGGTCAAGCCGAATCCAAGCGGGACGTTTTCGTTCTGCGTCCCGTTAAGCCACCTGTTCGGTTTTTGCGAGGACTACCGCAAGGTGGTTTATGGTTGTAAACATTCGTTGATATTATCTCGTGAATCAGATACCAAAGGCATATTTCGCGATGCTGCGGCGCCTAGAGGGAAAGTCACGCTAACTAAGCTTGCCTGGGTAATACCGCACGTCATGCCTTCTTTGGCTGCCAAGACAGAATTAGTAGAGCAGATAGCCAAGAAAGTTAAAGTGCCGATATCTTTTCGAGCTCTTCAATGCGAAAGCTTTGCCGTGCCGGAAGCCAGTTCGTTTACCTGGACTCTCTCCATTACGTCGGGCACTGAAAAACCACGATGGCTTTTGGTGGCTTTCCAAACCAACCGCGATAGCCAGACCAGCAATCCGGCTTGCTTTGACCATGTAAATTTAACTGACATTCATGTGAGGTTAAATACCGATCAGTATCCTGACTCCGAGGAAAAAATGGACTTTGTACAGCGAAAGATTTCCAGGGCTTACAAGAGGTTATGTGACTTTAAGGCAGAATACTATGGTATTGAGGGAAGCGTGTCCTCAAACCAGGTGACTCCGCTCGAATTTGTAGAATTATACCCAATCCACGTCATCGATGTCCGCAGACAGTCGGAGCGGTTGAAAACGGCCGTCCAAACCGTACAGGTCAGGGCGACTTTTGCTTCTAACGTGCCAGCTGGAACCATGGCCTACGCAGTGCTCATAAGCGACCGGCTGCTGACGCTAGAGTCTGACGGCACGAAATTTAGCAAATTGTATTAAACAAAAATCTCCATCAATATACAGTATAGGAAAATGAAGTATACTCCTTTTGGGTTAACACTTACGCAGGGGCAGAAAGAATCATTGGCAAAAGCCGCCCATGATGGGGTAGGCGTTACTATTCGGCTGACGGTTGAGCAGCTTCATGGCGACGATACCCTGGGGCTCACTAAGCGACAAATAGCTCACCTGGAGAAGAAACGCGCCGCCAGTGCTGGGGCCGAGCTCGTTATTTCCAAAACTCAGCTAGCGGCTCAAAAAACGGGTGGGTTTCTCCCGTTTTTGCCCTTAATATTAGGCGGGCTCGCTGCAGCGGGGTCGCTAGCAGGAGGTAGTGCGGCTATCGCGAAAGCAGTCGACGATAAAAAAGCGAGTGCTCGAGCCCAGGCTGAGGCCGAGCGCCACAATCGTGAGGTTGAGAAACAGCTAGCTGGTGCGGGGTTGTTTTTGGCCCCATCGGTGAGCACGGGGCGCGGCATGTGCCCAAATGCAAGGGTCGGGGCTCTACTTGGCGCCCAAAAAAAGTAGAACCCCTGAGCAATTTTGATATTGAAAAGGCCGGCCGTACCATCCCCCACTTTCGTGGCGTGTTTTCACGAAACACCCTGCCTAACAAGATTTCTCAGAAAGAATGCGGCATAGTTAATCTCGACTCCAGCAGTGGTGGGGGCACCCACTGGGTGGCGTATTACAAAGATGGCCGTACGATTTGTTATTTCGATAGTTTTGGGTTGGATCCCCCCAAGGAACTCGTGGAATATCTGTCCTCCGGACGGGTAAAAGCTTCGCGCAGCGAGGGTCTTCCTATACAGACACAGACGTTCCAACTGCAGAGACCCGAAGAGGTTATCTGCGGCCACCTATGTCTTCGAGTGTTGTGTGAACTCGCAGCTGGAAATGCTTTTAAAAATGTGATCTTACACATAGCTAAACAGAGAGTGTGATGCCTGTGGATAAGTTTTATATGGGACATAGCACCGGCTGTGGAGCGGCGGCGGCCTCGTGGGGCAGCCCAGTCGGCCTCGTACATAGGGCTGGCGATACAATGCTAGGTGACCTATCATTGGGGGGCTTCCAGCTGAAAGCCGTAGGGAGCCCTTTAGATTCTAGCGATGCGGCTACTAAAGAGTATGTTGACGCACGTGATGTCCTGCCTCTATCCGGAGGAAGTATGAGCGGTGCTCTCCATATGGGTGGCAACGAAATTGCGGGTCTTGCTGATCCACAAACAGATCAAAGCGCGGCAACCAAAAAATACGTTGACGCCCTCGTTATATCCACAATGGATATATTAAACGCTAAAGTCCTACAGCTGGATGGATCAAAAGCACCAACCCACGACATTAAGTGGGGTCATCACAAAATATCCGAGCTCGCCGACCCCGAAGCACCCCAAGACGCGGCCACTAAGGCATATGTTGAGGACACCATAAAAGATGAGCTCGTGAGAGCCTTGGGGCAACGCTACGATATATATGAGATTTCCTTGCAATGGACGTTATCTAGGACCTTATCGATCACCCCGATTGGGAACCCTCAGCTTACACAGGATCCGCGTAACGAAGGCGACAGAAAAGCAATCCTTTCCATAAGAGCGCCTGGGGTCTATAAGATTCAGTTGGTAGGACTGCGCAATGGGAGTATCCGCGAGTCGATTGACCTCTCGCTGCATATAGGCCCTCCCCCTGCGTTAGTGTTACAACATACGATAACACCCTACAGCCATTTCAACACCTCGGGAGTGTGTGTGATATCACAACCCTCGTCTTTAGAATTATCGATATCGATATCATCTGTGCGACCACCCATCAGTACTAATATAAAGTTCCTTAATATAAAGGCAACTCTCCTCATTGAAAAACTGCAGTAGTTCGGGTCAATTCAACAAATATATTAGTTTATAATATCGAATATGCCAGTATTACTACTATGCCAGTAGACAAGTTCTTGCAAGGTTCAAGCAATGAGCACAGACCTAAGGTCTGGGCCACGAGGAATTGCTTCGCCAACCTCGGAGATGTTCGAGGATTCGATGATCCGGGGGGCGCGGGGGTGATTTATGGGATGGAGTTAGCCAAAGGAGGCCTTTATCGGCGGGCCGCCATAGAAAGTCATACAAGTGGTTTTGAACCCAATTGGGAGCTCAGGCTGGACCTAGCCATGCGCTATATAGATTTGCAAAGTCCGGCCGAGGGTGGTATTACAAAAGTGGTATGGCTAATGAACGCTGGCAGCATGTTTGTCGGCTATCGCCCGTCCGGCGCAGAGCCGATGACCCTCAATGGGCACGTTAATTCTTACTACCTGGGTCCGAAGGGAGTTAACGTTGCGAAGTTACAGGCTCAAACAACGGTTCCAAGAGACCTAGAAATCTTAAGAAAACCCCCAAAGGGGTCCGTGATATATCTAGAAATTGAGACGGGCAGTATGCTCCCCAGCGCCCCGATCGAGATTTTGCCTGGGGTGTCAATCAAGTGGAAAACGCCCCGAAATGACGGGTTTGGTTATAAAATTGGGGAGGGGAAGGCAGACCTCTCAACGAATGTTAGCGATTTGGAAGCAAACGCGGTGTTTGAAAAAATATCCCTTGAATTTATATTCAGTGGATTGTCGTTTTACTTTAAACGGCTACTTTTTAGCCTGTCCCCGGTAAGTGATCGCGTTATTGAACACCTAATTAAACAGATAAAAAAGTTCTGCATAAAGCTTTATATACCTGTTCTGCCTGTCTATGTATCCCACACTAGACGCGTCAGTTGATCGGCCTGTCGACCAGTCCTACCGCATTCAAGAGGTTGTCCGCCTGCGAAAATGTTTGGAGGACGAGAGAGATAAACGGACGTCCCTATACAAGAAATATCGGCGCGGTGCTAATGGTCTAGACGGTATTGATACGGCACTGTTTACAGTCACAGCTGGGATGGGCGTTGGCGGTATTGCGCTTCTTTCAACCGTTATCATGGCTCCTGTAGCTCTAGGACTAGAGATTGGGGCCCTAGCTTGTGGCACCTTCGGGGCAGTCAGTAAGCTGGTAGCTCGCCAGCTGAATCTGAAGGCTAAGAAGCACGATGAGATTCGTGTTCTGGCTGAAAGCAAACTAAACACCATCACCGGCATCGTATCCACAGCCCTAGAAGACGGGAGTATCTCCGATGTGGAATTTAAAATGGTTGTTGCCGAATTTGATAAGTATCGGGCTATGAAGGAAGAGATTCGGTCTAAAACCCGAGAGCTGGATGACGCAGCAAAAAAAGAATGGATGGAGAGAGGGAAAGAGGAAGTAATTGCAGAATTCGACAAATATCGTTGCGGTGCGCCGCAAAAATAACTTGTGCATGTGGAGACGCCTCTGAATGTCTTCCTCCCCCGTATACACCTTCGCTGCGCGAGGCCCGTCTGGAGGACGCACCTAAAGTACCAAGCGCTCCATCACAGTAAATAAATCTGTGCCCTACAATTAAAGCCGAGAAAGTTATTCCGGTATGGATAAACCGGTATGGATAAACCACTATATACTATGGATAGAATCCCAACAATCAAGGAGGTTAAAAGTGGTAAACGAATACGGATTCTTCTCCGCAGGGGCTATGATGTACTAGAACTTAAAAAATCCGACGGGTCAGCTGTTGTGTTCAGACGACCAGCACCCTCTAACCGCCCACCTGAGTATCGAGTATTGGAGGTAGAGCCCTCCTGATTGTTTGTAATTCGCTGCGCGAGGCTTTTACCCGTCCGGAGGACGGGAAATCCCCTCTTCACGTTCCGTGGCTAAGTGGGGACAGCCCATTCTAAAAATAAAAACCCGTCACGGGACTGATTTTTCGGTCACAGGACTGATTTTTCGGTCACAGGTCCGATAAAAAGCCGATGAGCTGTGTGACCAAAAAAGTTGGCCTGTGACAGCTTTTCTTGTCCTGTGACCGCTTTTCTTGTCCCGTGACAGGTTTTATTTTAGAATATCGGGAGTTCCCGAAATTAGATGTCGATGTTTACCGCTGGGAGTTGCCTCGTCCCTCTTCATCCTCATAATCATCATCACTATCATGAACCAAATAGAAACGCTCTTTAGCATCTCTTTCCCTACAATATCTAGATGTCACGCTCGGCCGTATACATTCATCAGAGTAAAATAGCTTCCTCCACTCATCTGTATTGTGCATGGCGTAAAATAACTCTTCCCTCACAGCATCAAAGCGTTCATTACACTCGCGTCTCAGAATTTCTTCCCTTAATACCCGTGGGAGATTATCCAAAGACAACCTCGTCCACCACCCCAGGGCCTTCAAGGCTTTGGTTAGTTCCAAATCTTGACGCTCGCACCTCCGGACTTCCATGATTTTCTTATTGTTAATTCTTGAAGGGAGTCCACTGTCTCTCGCGCATATTCATCGGAGTATTCGTGCTCGCTCATGTTGAGTTTGGTATATTCATAGGTTCACATTTCTCTAATTGCCAATTTCAATCCTTGCTAGACGTTTTAAACTCCTTCTGAAAGGCTCTCGCTCGTGCCATACTTTGTCTAACGATTATGCGCCGATACCCACATCCTCCACAGAGACTATGCTTGTTTGCGACGCCCACTCCGCACACCCTACATGGCTTTGTAACACCGCTTTCCGCAATCTAGCGAGGTGTACCTTACAGTATTCGCCCATGCAGCTTTTACCGCATAGCTCTTTAGTGCTGAGAGTCAGCCACTGGCATGTGTTGTGTCCTCTAGGCATGGTTTCGATGGGTATATCCAATGGTGTACACATGTCTCTAATAAGGTGGCGGGGGCTAGCAAAGTGGTACCCATGAGAGGGCGCCAGCGGGGTAGCTCTGGGGGGGCTTATTCGGCCGGGCGTGAGACAAAAGATACGCGCCCGTGGGCCAGTCAGCCGCGTGCGTTGGACCTCCCAGAGGCAACAGCAGCGGGTACCTCTGGGGGGGGGCTATTCGGCCGGGCGTGCGAAAAAGATACGCGCCCGTGGGCCAGTCAGCCGCGTGCGTTGGACCTCCCAGAGGCAACAGCAGACGCGCCCGTGCGCCAGTCAGCCGCGTGCGTTGGACCTCCCAGAGGCAACAGCAGACGCGCCCGTGGGCCAGTCAGCCGCGTGCGTTGGACCTCCCAGAGGCAACAGCAGCGGTACCTCTGGGGGGGCTTATTCGGGGCGGGGCGTGCGTAAAAAGATACCAGCGGGTAGCTCTGGGGGGGCTTATTCGGCCGGGCGTGAGACAAAAGATACCCGCCCGTGGGCCAGTCAGCCGCGTGCGTTGGACCTCCCAGAGGCAACAGCAGCCGGTACCAGTCAGCCGCGTGCGTTGGACCTCCCAGAGGCAACAGCGGGGTAGCTCTGGGGGGGGGGCTTATTCGGGGGCGGGGCGTGCGAAAAAGATACGCGCCCGTGGGCCGGTCAGCCGCGTGCGTTGGACCTCCCAGAGGCAACAGCGGGGTAGCTCTGGGGGGGCTTATTCGGGGCGGGGCGTGCGAAAAAAGATACCAGCGGGTAGCTCTGGGGGGGCTTATTCGGCCGGGGTGAGACAAAAGATACGCGCCCGTGGGCCAGTCAGCCGCCCGCGTTGGACCTCCCAGAGGCAACAGCCCCGTGGGCCAGTCAGCCGCCCGCGTTGGACCTCCCAGAGGAAACAGCAGCGGCACCTCTGGGGCTATTCGGGGGGGCGGGGCGTACGAAAAAGATGCCCACCCAGAGTCGGCCAGCCAGCGGGGTGTGTTGGGCTTCCCAGAGGCAACAACAGACACGCCCGTGGGGCAGTCAGCGGGGTGTGGTGCGGGCAAAAAAGATAAAACACCTTTTCTTCTGGGAGCACGCCCCGGCCCGAATAGCCCAAAAAGATACGCGCCGTGGGCCAGTCAGCCGCCCGCGTTGGACCTCCCAGAGGCAACAGCCCCGTGCAAAGAAGATAAAACACACAAGTCCAGTCGCGTCCAGTGCTGCTACCCAGCCTTGACCGATCCTACTAGGAAAGTTTTAGATTCACCCAGCCTTGACCGATCCTACTAGGAAAAGTTTAGATGCACCCAGCCTTGACCGATCCTACTAGGAAAAGTTTAGATGCACCCAGCCTTGACCGATCCTACTAGGAAAAGTTTAGATGCACCCAGCCTTGACCGATCCTACTAGGAAAACTTTTAGATTCACCCAGCCTTGACCGATCCTACTAGGAAAACTTTTAGATTCACCCAGCCTTGACCGATCCTACTGGGAAAAGTTTAGATGCACCCAGCCTTGACCGATCCTACTAGGAAAGTTTTAGATTCACCCAGCCTTGACCGATCCTACTAGGATACTTTTAGATTCACCCAGCCTTGACCGATCCTACTAGGAAAAAGTTTAGATTCACTCAGCCTTGATCGATCCTACTAGAACGTTTTTAGATTCAGTCAACCAAGATTTAGTTCCAGATGTATTGTTGCACTCCGTATAAGCCAACATCTAACTAACCCATGTTAAAGTCTCTTCATTTCCAAATGCTTCACAGTCAGAACAGGAGAAAGACATGCATAGCGAGGTAATGACAAGTACAGCTATAATGGTATTATGACAAGTACAACTATAATGAGATAATGACAAGTACAACTATAATGATATAATGACAAGTACAACTATAATGGTATAATGACAAGTACAGCTATAATGAGATAACGACAAGTACAGCTATAATGAGATAACGACAAGTACAGCTATAATGAGATAACGACAAGTACAGCTATAATGAGATAACGACAAGTACAGCTATAATGAGACAAGGACAACAACATTGATAAATAATTATATCATTACAAGAGCATGCACACCATTAATTGTTTATTACTTACAAGGACAACATATGTAAGTTAGCAAACCCATTGGAGTCAGGTGAGATTAATGAGCATCTATTTTGAAAACGACATGGTACTAATATATTGAACAATAGCAGACCTATACGATTAACACTTAAATAGACTTAATAGCACAGTGAATCAATACAATATGAAAATCAACACCAACAGAACAGAGGTTATGAATATCGCAAAAGAAAAACAGATCATCAACATAAAGTCAGACAATTTACAAAAGTGGAGGAATATTAAATATCTTGGAAGTCTAATAACAAATGACACTTCACAAGCAACAGAAATAAGACACAAGATGCCAGAAATCTTGTGAAATCATCAGACAAACGTCACCACTGTTGACCCACAGGGAGATAACTCTAGAGGCAAAACGGGGTCAGGGTTTAATCTCCAGTCGTAGCGCATTTTTATTCGGATTTCGGCTCCGGGGTTCACCCAACCTCTAAAAATGGGTACCAGAGATTTTTCTGGGAAGTATAGGCGGCCTGGCGTGATACCGACCACATCACCCAAAAATGTGCCGTGGTTATAGGAAAATATGGTCACTAACACCATATTCCCCTAACACCTAGCAAGGCGTGAAGGGAACCTTTACTTTCTACACAACGGGCACTCTGCAACACCATCTTCATCCCAACGTTGGGCTTCCAATGTACCTCGACTCAAGAACATTACGAAACATATGCACTAAATAAATTAAATGTGTTAGGCGCATGAGAGGAACCAACCTGAAAGATAAGATCAAACGTGAAGAATCGAAAAATAGAAGTTAGGACTAATTCCCACTATTCAATACATACAGAAACAACAGATAAAAGCAGTAAAATCAAAATAACAACACAACAAACCCTTCAAAAAACTCTCAGAGAACACCAGATCCAGCGGTCGATCTCTAAAAAGATAAATTGATGGAATATTATAAACAGTTGGAGACATAACAGCAGGAGAGACCAACAGAAGAGAAAAAGACCGTAAATTGTATCTCTCCTCGACGCTGAAAGGCAAGTGAGGAAGAAAAGAAGAAGAAATTATAAGAAAAGTAAAGGTTTCTTCCATGCTAGCTAGGTGTATGCGGAATATGGTGTTAGTGACCATATATATTTCCACGCCACGTCACGAGTGTCACACTGGGACTAATTCACATACAGACCTCTGCTACCCATCTTTAGGAATTGGGTGAACCCGGAGGTTTGTCGGTCCCGAAAGAAAATATCCGCCACCTCTGAGAATTGAACCCGGGCGCTTTTGATCTGGAAGCGAGTATACTCAGTCACCGAGACGCTGTTGTCATCTGGTTGATCTGGAAGCGAGTATACTCAGTCACCGAGACGCTGTTGTCATCTGGTTGATCTGGAAGCGAGTATACTCAGTCACCGAGACGCTGTTGTCATCTGGTTGATCTGGGAGCGAGTATACTCAGTCACCGAGACGCTGTTGTCATCTGGTTGATCTGGAAGCGAGTATATATTCAGTCACCGAGACGCTGTTGTCATCTGGTTGATCTGGAAGCGAGTATACTCAGTCACCGAGACGCTGCTGTCATCTGGTTGATCTGGAAGCGAATATACTCAGTCACCGAGACGCTGCCGTCATCTGGTTGATCTGGAAGCGAGTATACTCAGTCACCGAGACGCTGTTGTCATCTGGTTGATCTGGAAGCGAGTATACTCAGTCACCGAGACGCTGTTGTCATCTGGTTGATCTGGAAGCGAGTATACTCAGTCACCGAGACGCTGTTGTCATCTGGTTGATCTGGGAGCGAGTATACTCAGTCACCGAGACGCTGCTGTCATCTGGTTGATCTGGAAGCGAGTATACTCAGTCACCGAGACGCTGATGTCATCAGGTTGATCTGGAAGCGAGTATACTCAGTCACCAAGACGCTGTTGTCATCTGGTTGATCTGGAAGCGAGTATACTCAGTCACCAAGACACTGTTGTCATCTGGTTGATCTGGGAGCGAGTATACTCAGTCACCGAGACGCTGCTGTCATCTGGTTGATCTGGAAGCGAGTATACTCAGTCACCGAGACGCTGATGTCATCAGGTTGATCTGGAAGCGAGTATACTCAGTCACCAAGACGCTGTTGTCATCTGGTTGATCTGGAAGCGAGTATACTCAGTCACCAAGACGCTGTTGTCATCTGGTTGATCTGGAAGCGAGTATACTCAGTCACCAAGACGCTGCTGTTATCTGGTTGATCTGGGAGCGAGTATACTCAGTCACCAAGACGCTGTTGTCATCTGGTTGATCTGGAAGCGAGTATACTCAGTCACCAAGACGCTGTTGTCATCTGGTTGATCTGGAAGCGAGTATACTCAGTCACCAAGACGCTGTTGTCATCTGGTTGATCTGGAAGCGAGTATACTCAGTCACCAAGACGCTGCTGTTATCTGGTTGATCTGGAAGCGAGTATACGCAGTCACCAAGACGCTGTTGTCATCTGGTTGATCTGGAAGCGAGTATACTCAGCCACCAAGACGCTGTTGTCATCTGGTTGATCTGGAAGCGAGTATACTCAGTCACCAAGACGCTGCTGTTATCTGGTTGATCTGGAAGCGAGTATACTCAGTCACCAAGACGCTGCTGTTATCTGGTCCAGCGTTCTTGTACTCTAACAACTAAAGTTTGCTTTTTGTTTTGTGTTTTTGTTTTGTGTTTTTGTGTGTGTTTTGTTTTGTGTTTTTGTGTGTGTTTTGTTTTGTGTACAACACACATCGCTGATTGTTCCATGTCTGACATGGTCGTGATCTACGGAGGTCAAAAAGTAATGCACACCAATTTTTTTCTCGGAAACTATTCGGGCAAAATGTGTGAAATTTTCACAGATTGTAGCTGAACATCCCCTTTACACTACCTATTTTTCAACATAATCTCCGTCCAAGCGTATTGCCTTACGCCAACGCGAAACTAGGTCATGAATGCCTCGTTTGTACCAAGTTTTGTCCTGCTCGCGTAGCCATTTTTTAACTGCACGGATCACATCCTCATCATTGTCAAAGTGTGTCCCACGCAGGAATTTTTTGAGTGGTCCAAACAGATGGAAATCTGAGGGAACCAGATCAGGGCTGTAAGGAGGATGGGGCAGTACAGTCCAACCAAATTTGTTGATTGCTTCCCGTGTTACCAGACTTGTGTGAGGGCGTGCATTGTCATGTTGAAGCAACAAATCTGCAGATGGCTTATTAGGCCGAACTCTGTGGAACCGATTTTTGAGTTTTGTCAGTGTATTGATGTAAGCTGTCGAGTTGATTGTCTCACCTCTTGTCATTACATCAACAAGAATCACACCATCAATGTCCAGAAGACAGTGATCATCACCTTTCCGGCTGATGGAGATGTTTTGAATTTTTTTTCTTTTTGGTGACTGCGGATGATGCCATTCCATTGACTGCATTTTTGTTTCAGGCTCATAATAATGTGCCCACGTTTCGTCACCGGTAATAATTTTTGACAAAAACATTTCTCCTTCAACACCGAAACGCTCCAACAATTCAGAACAGAATGTTTTCCTTTGAACTCTGTGATCATTTGTTAGGCACCGAGGAACCCATCGAGCGCAAATCTTTGAATATCCGAGAGTTTTAAAAATTGCGATTGCACTTCCCTTGCTGACTGTAAGCTGCAATGCCAATTGCTGACTAGTGATACGCCTATCCTTACGAATAATGGCATCAGCCCGGTTTAACATGTCTGTGCTGGTAGCCGAGGCAACACGTCCAGAACGCAGTAAATCATGCAGCTCCACTTGTACACTTTCTGCAGCTTTAATTCTCTGAACCCAGCGACTAACTGTGCTCCTATCGACTGCAGAACATTTGTACACTGCACACAGTCGTTTATGAATGTTTGCCACAGTTTCTTTTTCCGCAACCAGA
The DNA here is from genome assembly GCA_032433765.1 of Megaustenia siamemsis. Lineage (NCBI taxonomy): Eukaryota > Metazoa > Mollusca > Gastropoda > Stylommatophora > Ariophantidae > Megaustenia > Megaustenia siamemsis. The sequence continues at coordinate 43,087,216 of JAVIAB010000106.1, read as the reverse complement.
AATTCTATGACAATTCGCTGTTTGTAACGGACATTGTTGACAAGCTCCATTTTAACGGTTCATAGATTGCGTAATATTTATCAGAATACTGTGCACTTTGGTGCACATAATTGGAACATGTCATATTCCAAGTGTGCAAAATTTCATATTCCTATCTTTATTATTAGCCGAGAAAAAAATTGGTGTGCATTACTTTTTGACCTCCCTTTAGTATATAGAAAACTTCTTGAATGGACCTCTATCATTTAGTTCTTTCTCTTTGTATTCTCTCGTATACCTCGCTCTATTACACAAACACACCCCCACACACACGCATACACGCACACATAGGTCCATCCCCTGGACAGTCACTGCGTTATTATCTATATTATTATCTATATTATTATCTATATTATTATCTATATTATTATCTATATTATTATCTATATTATTATCTATAATATTATCTATATTATTATCTATATTATTATCTATATTTAACAGTTTTAGATTTTCTTTAAATGTATCTGCTATTAATTTCAGCCCCCTCCCCTTTCTATATCATACTCTATCTATTTCTGTCTCTATTGCTAAGTATATCTTATCTCTTAACCTATGTGTTAACTGAATACTCTTTATTTCACCACCAGTCTATATTCTACATAAATAGCTAACTCGTTCTATTGAAGCCTCTTGAATATGTAATACTCACTGAGTCTAATATAATAGCTATCCCCATTCTCTTGGTCTCTAGCCCACAGACCTGATCTCGGCCCACAACTGCAGCTGAACGCAACATTTCTTTCTCCGGTACTTTCTCCCTAGTTATATCCCCAATGCCTCACAAAAAGCCCATCACCAGACAGGGCTGATAGTGTCGACTGCCCCTCTCATATACGAACACACTCGAACTAGCGTACATACACGCACTGCCAAAACAAACACATGGAAAGAAAATTTGAAAGAAGAGCATGCAAAGAGCTGTACGGCTAAAGACGGTAGCAGTGTATTCTGAAACTGTATGACGCCACCCTTTTAAATAGGTGTGCTATTTCATAGGGACTAAAAGCCAAAACTGCCAACGGCACGATCAGAAAATGGATGTCTGCGGAGAAGCTGATAGTTTAAGAGAAATCTGGCAATATAAAAAGTGACATTTTTCGCCTGTGCAAAAAGTAAAAATTTTAGATTGTATTTAAACCCAAAAAATCAGTGGTGAAAAGGGAACTTTAAGTTTTGGTGTGGATTTCAATATTTGTGGGATTAGTTCAGAGTTTAATTGTGTCTTGAGCTTGGAACTTCACCAACAATGTCGCACAACATTTTGGGATTACTTTCAAGTTTGCTTCTGATCTGTGGACTTTCTCAGGCTGAAGACAAGCGTGCAGGGAGAGCAGAGTTAACAAGTTGTAAGTAACAAATACAATAATATATAAGTACAGGGAGAGCAGAGTTAACAAGTTGTAAGTAACAAATACAATCATATATAAGTACAGGGAGAGCAGAGTTAACAAGTTGTAAGTAACAAATACAATCATATATAAGTACAGAGAGAGCAGAGTTAACAAGTTGTAAGTAACAAATACAATCATATATAAGTACATACTTAAGTTAGCAATCTGTAAGTAATAAATACAATAATATATAAGTACAGACTTAAGTTAGCAAGTTGTAAGTAATAAATACAATAATATATAAGTACATACTTAAGTTAGCAGGTTGTAAGTAACAAATACAATAATATATATAAGTACATACTTAAGTTAGCAATCTGTAAGTAACAAATACAATAATATATAAGTACAGACAGACTTAAGTTATCAGGTTGTAAGTAATAAATGCAATAATATATAAGTACCGACAGACTTAAGTTAGCAAGTTGTAAGTAACAAATACAATAATATATAAGTACAGACTTAAGTTAGCAATCTGTAAGTAACAAATACAATAATATATATAAGTACATACTTAAGTTAGCAATCTGTAAGTAACAAATACAATAATATATAAGTACAGACAGACTTAAGTTAGCAGGTTGTAAGTAACAAATACAATAATATATAAGTACAGACATACTTAAGTTAGCAGGTTGTAAGTAATAAATACAATAATATATAAGTACATACTTAAGTTAGCAGGTTGTAAGTAATAAATACAATAATATATAAATACAGACTTAAGTTAGCAGGTTGTAAGTAACAAATACAATAATATATAAGTACAGACTTAAGTTAGCAGGTTGTAAGTAACAAATACAATAATATATAAGTACATACTTAAGTTAGCAGGTTGTAAGTAACAAATACAATAATATATAAGTACAGACTTTAGTTAGCAATCTGTAAGGAACAAATACAATAATATATAAGTACAGACTTTAGTTAGCAATCTGTAAGTAACACATACAATAATATATAAGTACAGACTTTAGTTAGCAATCTGTAAGTAACAAATACAATAATATATAAGTACAGACTTAAGTTAGCAGGTTGTAAGTAACAAATACAATAATATATAAGTACAGACTTAAGTTAGCAATCTGTAAGTAACAAATACAATAATATATAAGTACATACTTAAGTTAGCAATCTGTAAGTAACAAATATAATAATATATAAGTACAGACAGACTTAAGTTAGCAAGTTGTAAGTAACAAATACAATAATATATAAGTACAGACTTAAGTTAGCAATCTGTAAGTAACAAATACAATAATATATAAGTACAGACAGATCAGTGGCGTAGCATTGGTTTCCAGCGCATTGGGCAAGGCAAGTATTGCTCCTGTAACTTGCTGTTTTTTCTTAATTACAACTTAATTTGTATTACTACTACATAATTTTTAAAAATTTAAACTTATTGAATTATTAGTTTTGATACTTTTGTCATTTGAAATGTTGCTTCCATAAGAATTTTGAGACAATGGCAACAGGCCCTGGAAGCCTCCCCCACCATCCCCTCCGCATGTTGCGCTACTGGTATATGTATATGCCGGAGTAGAATGATATTGAGTGCTTCAAGTAAAGTATGATGTGATGTGTGGTTTAATATGATGGGATGTATGATTCAAGGTCATGTGATGTACGATTCAAGGTCATGTGATGTATGATTCAAGATGATGTGATGTATGATTCAAGATGATGTGATGTATGATTCAAGGTCATGTGATGTATGATTCAAGGTCATATGATGTATGGTTCAAGGTCATGCGATGCATGCTTTAAGGTCATGTGATGTATGGTTCAAGGTCATGTGATGTATGGTTCAAGGGCATGTGATGTATGATTCAAGATGATGTTATGTATGATTCAAGGTCATGTGATGTATGATTCAAGGTCATGTGATGTATGGTTCAAGGTCATGTGATGTATGATTCAAGGTGATTTGATGTATGCTTCGAGGTCATGTGATGTATGGTTCAAGGTAATGTGATGTATGGTTCAAGGTCATGTGATGTATGATTCAAAATAATGTTATGTATGATTCAAGATAATGTGATGTATGCTTCAATGTCATGTGCTGTAATGTTAACATGACGAGTTTTAGTAAGGACATTGATGGTGTCTGCAGCAACATAGCATGCAGTAACAGACTTGATTCAATGAACAGATTAACCATCTCCCATTTCAGGCATGGAAATTGGTGCTGAAAAAAAAGATGATTGTTGCAAACATTAAAATGTAAGGGCAAGATGTCAAAACTGACTGCAATGAAGAATTAAAGCTCGAAATACCAACTAGAACAGCGCAAACTATTAGTGACCCCTGTAAGCCTAAAACATATTTGCAAAGACAATAGCATCACTCTTGGCTCTAAAATCAGGATGATACACATGCTTGTTATATTAGTTCTTCTTTACGCTTCCGAAATATGGGCCCTAACAGCAAAACTACAGAAGAACATACAAGATATGGAGATGAATTGTTATCGTATTATGGACATCACTTACTTAGATCGTGCCACAAATGAAAAAGTTCGCAAACAAATAACAAGCAATTAGAGTATATGAAGATCTTGTGACTATTGTGAAGAAGTGCAAAACTAAATGTTTTGGGCACGCGTCTGGGTTGTCTAGCCTGGCAAAGAGCACAATTCAAAGAACTGTGAAAGGTATGGGAAAGAGAGGTAGGCAGAGAGAGAGACAGGAAGATTACATCCAAGAACAGACATGCCTTGTCTTTGTATCGTCCCAAAGATTGAATTTAGAGAGAAATTGCGAAGGTTGACGAAGTCTGTTAGTGGTGCCCCAACAATTCTCAGGTTGACAAATCTGTCAGTGGTGCCCCAACAACCCTCAGGTTCACAAAGTATGTCAGGGGTGCCCCAAAACCCTCAGGTTGACAAGGTCTGTCAGTTGTGCCCCAACAACCCTCAGGTTGACAAATCTGTCAGTGGTGCCCCAACAACCCTCAGGTTGACAAAGTCTATCAGTGGTGCCCCAACAACCCTCAGGTTGACAAGGTCTGTCAGTGGTGCCTCAACAACCCTCAGGTTGACAAAATCTGTCAGTGGTGCCCCAACATCCCTCAGGTTGACAAATCTGTCAGTGGTGCCCCAACAACTCTCAGGTTGACAAAGTCTGTCAGTGGTGCCCCAACAACCATCAGGTTGACAAAGTCTGTCAGTGATGCCCCAAAGACCCTCAGGTTGTCAAATCTGTCAGGGGTGCCCCAACGACCCTCAGGTTGACAAAATCTGTCAGTGGTGCCCCAACAACCCTCAGGTTCACAAAGTCTGTCAGGGGTGCCCCAACAACCCTCAGGTTGACAAGGTCTGTCAGTTGTGCCCCAACAACCCTCAGGTTGACAAAGTCTGTCAGTGGTGCCCCAACAACCCTCAGGTTGACAAAGTCTGTCAGTGGTGCCCCAACAACCCTCAGGTTGACAAGGTCTGTCAGTGGTGCCTCAACAACCCTCAGGTTGACAAAATCTGTCAGTGGTGCCCCAACATCCCTCAGGTTGACAAATCTGTCAGTGGTGCCCCAACAACTCTCAGGTTGACAAAGTCTGTCAGTGGTGCCCCAACAACCATCAGGTTGACAAAGTCTGTCAGTGGTGCCCCAAAGACCCTCAGGTTGTCAAATCTGTCAGGGGTGCCCCAACGACCCTCAGGTTGACAAAATCTGTCAGGGGTGCCCCAACGATGCTCAGGTTGACAAAATCTATCAGGGGTGCCCCAACAACCCTCAGGTTGACAAAGTCTGTCAGGAGTGCCCCAACGATGCTCAGGTTGACAAAGTCTGTCAGTGGTGCCCCAACAACTCTCAGGTTGACAAAGTCTGTCAGTGGTGCCCCAACAACCCTCAGGTTGACAAAGTCTGTCAGTGGTGCCCCAACAACCCTCAGGTTGACAAAGTCTGTCAGTGGTGCCCCAACAACCCTCAGGTTGACAAAGTCTGTCAGTGGTGCCCCAACGATCCTCATGTTTATGGGACGAAAAAGAACTTGAATATGTAAGGTGTATAATGACGTAATGTATCGTTTGAGATTGTGTGATGTATAGTTTGAGATTGTGTGATGTATAGTTTGAGATTGTGTGATGTAGGGTTTGAGATTGTGCGAGGTATGGATTGAGATTGTGTTAGGTATGGATTGAGATTGATTGATGTATGGATTGAGATTGTGTTAGGTATGGATTGAGATTGTGTGAGGTATGGATTGAGATTGTGTGAGGTATGGATTGAGATTGTGTGATGTAGGGTTTGAGATTGTGTGAGGTATGGATTGAGATTGTGTGAGGTATGGATTGAGATTGTGTGAGGTATGGATTGAGATTGTGTGAGGTATGGATTGAGATTGTTTGATGTACGGATTGAGATTGTGTGATGTATGGATTGAGATTGTTTGATGTATGGATTGAGATTGTGTGATGTATGATGTATAATTTGAGATTGTGTGAGATATGGATTGAAATTGTGCGAGGTATGGATTGAGGTTGTTTGATCTATTGATTGAGATTGTGTGATGTAGGGTTTGAGACTGTGCGAGGTATTGATTGAGATTGCGTGACGTATGTATTGAGATTGTTTGATGTATTGATTGAGATTGCGTGACGTATGGATTGAGATTGTTTGATGTACGGATTGAGATTGCGTGACGTATGGATTGAGATTTTTTGATGTATGGATTGAGATTGTGTGATGTATGATGTATAATTTGAGATTGTGTGAGATATGGATTGAGATTGTTTGATGTACTGATTGAGATTGCGTGATGTATGATTTGAGATTGTGTGAGGTATGGATTGAGATTGTGTGATGTATGGATTGAGATTGTGTGATGTATGGATTGAGATTACGTGATGTATGGATTGAGATTGTGTGGTGTATTGATTGAGATTACGTGATGTATGATTTGAGATTGTGTGATGTATGGATTGAGATTACGTGATGTATGGATTGAGATTGTGTGGTGTATGGATTGAGATTACGTGATGTATGATTTGAGATTGTGTGATGTATGGATTGAGATTACGTGATGTATGGTTTAAGATTGTGTGATGTATGGTTTAAGATTGCATGACCTGTGGTCCATGATGTGGTGATAGTGGCAGCAGTACACTCGTAGTCCCGTGCTCTCTCACTTAAAGGCTGGCTACAAACAAGAAGCTCTCCGTGCAGACGCGTCAGGCAAAACCAAGGAAGGAATTCCCACAAAAAATTGCTGAAAACATAATTCCCAGACTATTGCTGTACAACAAATGTCAAAGACAATTCACAAATAAAGAAAACAGAAAAAAGAGAATCAGACGGTGTCTAATAAATAGACAACGTCCATTTGGTTCATGTATCACTTAATTCTCAAAGCGACCCATGCTGTTGTACAATTTTTGTTGAGCCAAATGTCCATCGCAACCGTTTCAGATAATAAGGGGTTAAGGCAAAGAAATGCAAATGAATGCATACAAATGCGAAGCTGCAGTAAAGCTGAAAGAAAGCTGTTTCAGATAATAACAGGTTTGATTAACCTTTTGAAGTGAAGGAGGATCAATGCACAACAGACAGTGGACGATAACACAGGAATAGTCTTTGCGAACAGAGGTAGAAGAATGACACAAACTTAGGCAGATCATGTCTGCAAAATGGAAGTCAATTCGTTTCCAGGAATGTCACTCAAGAGGACGACAGAACACGAAGACTAACAGTCTGATAGGGGGATAGACACAATCCTTGCCAGATCTGGGGACAGATTAGAGTAGAGCCAGAAGAAAGACACCAGATAAGACAATGTGGCGCCATTTCTCTCTGTTTTTCTCGGTGTGCGGGTGTTGTGTGTAATTGCATTGTGTTTACGCTTGTAAATCACAAACTTGTACACCGAAAATAAAACAAAGATAACAGATAAGACAGGCTGGTGGTTTCTTTCTTTCTTTCTTTCTTTCTTTCTTTCTTTCTTTCTTTCTTTCTTTCTTTCTTTCTTTCTTTCTTTCTTTCTTTCTTTCTTTCTTTCTTTCTTTCTTTCTTCTTTCTTTCGTTCTTTCTTTCTTTCGTTCTTTCTTCTTTCTTTCTTTCTTTCTTTCGTTCTTTTCTTTCTTTCTTTCCTTCTCCTTTCTTTCTCCTTTCTTTACTTCTTTCTTTCTTTCTTTTCATAATGCATGTGTTATATATATATTCTATATACATATATATATAGAAAGAGAGAGAGAAAGAGATAAACCCACCATATAATAAAAGAAAGAAAATATAAGAGTTAAGTTAGTTTCTATCTGGTCGGAGACTTCAGATATGGCAGAAATCATAACTCTCCCTGTCTGGTCGAAGACTTCAGATATGGCAGAAATCATAACTCTCCCTGTCTGGTCGAAGACTTCAGATATGGCAGAAATCATAACTCTCCCTGTCTGGTCGAAGACTTCAGATATGGCAGAAACCATAACTCTCCCTTTCTGGTCGAAGACTTCAGATATGGCAGAAATCATAACTCTCCCTTTCTGGTCGAAGACTTCAGATATGGCAGAAACCATAACTCTCCCTTTCTGGTCGAAGACTTCAGATATGGCAGAAATCATAACTCTCCCTGTCTGGTCGAAGACTTCAGATATGGCAGAAACCATAACTCTCCCTTTCTGGTCGAAGACTTCAGATATGGCAGAAATCATAACTCTCCCTGTCTGGTCGAAGACTTCAGATATGGCAGAAACCATAACTCTCCCTGTCTGGTCGAAGACTTCAGATATGGCAGAAACCATAACTCTCCCTTTCTGGTCGAAGACTTCAGATATGGCAGAAATCATAACTCTCCCTGTCTGGTCGAAGACTTCAGATATGGCAGAAATCATAACTCTCCCTGTCTGGTCGAAGACTTCAGATATGTGAGAAATCATAACTCTCCCTTTCTGGTGGAAGACTTCAGATATGGCAGAAACCATAACTCTCCCTTTCTGGTGGAAGACCAGATATGGCAGAAATCATAACTCTCCCTTTCTGGTGTAAGACTTCAGATATGGCAGAAACCATAACTCTCCCTTTCTGGTCGAAGACTTCAGATATGGCAGAAACCATAACTCTCCCTTTCTGGTCGAAGACTTCAGATATGTCAGAAATCATAACTCCCTCTTTTGGGGGAAGACTTCAGATATGGCAGAAATCATAACTCTCCCTGTCTGGTCGAAGACTTCAGATATGGCAGAAATCATAACTCTCCCTGTCTGGTCGAAGACTTCAGATATGGCAGAAATCATAACTCTCCCTGTCTGGTGGAAGACTTCAGATATAGCAGAAATCATAACTCTTCTTGTCTGGTCGAAGGCTTCAGATATGGCAGAAATCATAACTCTCCCTGTCTGGTCGAAGACTTCAGATATGGCAGAAATCATAACTCTCCCTGTCTGGTCGAAGACTTCAGATATGGCAGAAATCATAACTCTCCCTGTCTGGTCGAAGACTTCAGATATGGCAGAAACCATAACTCTCCCTGTCTGGTCGAAGACTTCAGATATGGCAGAAACCATAACTCTCCCTTTCTGGTCGAAGACTTCAGATATGGCAGAAATCATAACTCTCCCTGTCTGGTCGAAGACTTCAGATATGGCAGAAATCATAACTCTCCCTGTCTGGTCGAAGACTTCAGATATGGCAGAAATCATAACTCTCCCTGTCTGGTCGAAGACTTCAGATATGTGAGAAATCATAACTCTCCTTTCTGGTGGAAGACTTCAGATATGGCAGAAACCATAACTCTCCCTTTCTGGTGGAAGACCAGATATGGCAGAAATCATAACTCTCCCTTTCTGGTGTAAGACTTCAGATATGGCAGAAACCATAACTCTCCCTTTCTGGTCGAAGACTTCAGATATGGCAGAAACCATAACTCTCCCTTTCTGGTCGAAGACTTCAGATATGTCAGAAATCATAACTCCCTCTTTCTGGGGGAAGACTTCAGATATGGCAGAAATCATAACTCTCCCTGTCTGGTCGAAGACTTCAGATATGGCAGAAATCATAACTCTCCCTGTCTGGTCGAAGACTTCAGATATGGCAGAAATCATAACTCTCCCTGTCTGGTGGAAGACTTCAGATATAGCAGAAATCATAACTCTTCTTGTCTGGTCGAAGGCTTCAGATATGGCAGAAATCATAACTCTCCCTGTCTGGTCGAAGACTTCAGATATGGCAGAAATCATAACTCTCCCTGTCTGGTCGAAGACTTCAGATATGGCAGAAATCATAACTCTCCCTGTCTGGTCGAAGACTTCAGATATGGCAGAAATCATAACTCTCCCTGTCTGGTCGAAGACTTCAGATATGGCAGAAACCATAACTCTCCCTGTCTGGTCGGAGACTTCAGATATGGCAGAAATCATAACTCTCCCTGTCTGGTCGAAGACTTCAGATATGGCAGAAATCATAACTCTCCCTGTCTGGTGGAAGACTTCAGATATGGCAGAAATCATAATTCTCCCTGTCTGGTGGAAGACTTCAGATATGGCAGAAATCATAATTCTCCCACTCTTTCATATGTTTGCCTCGTGATGAGAAGAGACAAGAAGAGAATCTCAAAACAAGCCATCAAATGGGAACCAGTCTAAAAGAAATAGAAACACTAAGAAGAATATTGAGACGAGAAGCGACCACAGCAGGCAACAGCTACATTGAGCGGCTCACCCAGAACAGTGAGGCGAAAAAAAAAAACAATGCCGGTCCTTTACAAGGTCTGACATTTGAAAACAAACAAAAGATAGTCGGACAGAGAGAGTCTAGACTTGTTGCGCTATGTGCCGCCGCCGTCGGTTCACAAGGACAATAGATTGTCTTCGGTGACATTTATTTTCAAAAGAAATTAGTCTCTTTTCTAGAAATTAGTGAACTTCTAGCTCTTGCATCATCCATTATGTTAGAACTAGTGAACTTCTAGCTCTTGCATCATCCATTATGTTAGAACTAGTGAACTTCTAGCTCTTGCATCATTCATTATGTTAGAACTAGTGAACTTCTAGCTCTTGCATCATCCATTATGTTAGAACTAGTGAACTTCTAGCTCTTGCATCATCCATTATGTTAGAACTAGTGAACTTCTAGCTCTTGCATCATCCATTATGTTAGAACTAGTGAACTTCTAGCTCTTGCTTCAACCATTATTTTAGAACGGGTATGACGCAAGAGTTGGACAGTCTGAGTTAGCGTTTCGTATGTTCGCCGAGTATTTTTTCTTGTAAGTTTGTTAACGGCACATCAAGCTAACGTGGTACAGATCATCAACTGCTGTGTTTCATCCTGAGACATTCTGCTCCCTAGGGAGATCAAGGAGATAACTTTTTTTTATGTTGGAGTCCTTTATTCAGTTTTATATCAATAAAATTAATGTGTTATGTTTTTCATGTTGATCTGAAGGCTTAATTGTCGTTGAATGTGGTGGAGTCGACCGGTTTTATCTTAGACGTCTGAGAATGTTGACTTCAAGAGGACCATATCACCTGCGAAATCGAGGTCTCAATATTTTATTGTAACAGTTTAATCATCATGATGTGCCAAACCGGTTGGCGTAGGCGATCATTTCCTTCCATAATCTTCTATCTACAGTGCATCGTGAGTAGTATACAAGAGTCCAACAAGGTCGCATTTGGCCCATAAATTAACAAAGATATATAGCGCGACGCACAAGGCGCCAAACGCGCGCGGCGCAGGAGGAGTTAACCGTGACCTCTCGTGTCGAGGTGTTGACCTCTTGTGTCGGTGACACAGGAAGTGACCTGTTTATGTCTGGTCTGTGCTGACTTTGGATTTCTTAATGTACGTGTGCTGACCTCATTCTTATGTAAATATGTTGTCTGCTGACTTCGTGTGTTATTTAGTTATTTTTAAGTGGAGGAAAGCATCATCCGGTGCTCCTTTCCTCGGTATTATCTTTCCTCATTAGGACTGGACCTTTCTTCTTCCTCGATGTTATTAGTACTCTCTCTCTCTCTCCTCATCTTTACACCTATCATCTCTCCTTCATTTTTCTAGACCTCTCTCTTCCTCTCTCTCTCTCTCTCCTATTGCCTCCTAGACTTCCCTCCATTTTAACACTTACCCATTTTCGCCTATTATGCCTGTCATCTCCTCTTCCTTCTCCTAGACTTCTATCTCTCTCTCTCTCTCTCTCGCTCCTAGATTTCTCTCCTACCATTCCATCCTCTATCTTATCTCTCTCTCTCGCTCTCCTAACGTTTCGCCCTCCATCGTATTTTTAGCTTCCCTCATAGATTTCCCTCCATTGTAACACTTACTCATTCTCTCTATTTAAGCCTATTATATCTCCTTCCCTCTCCTAGACTTCTTTCTCACTCTTCTCTCTCTCTCTCTCTCTCTCTCTCGCTCTCCTATTCCCTCCTAGCCTTCCCTCCATTGTAACACTTATTCATTCTCTCCATTTATATCTATCATCTCGTCTTCCTTCTCATAGACTTCTCTCTCACTCCTATTCCCTCTTAGACGTCTCTCCTACCATTCTATCTTCCGTCCTCTCTCTTTCCTTCTCCTTTCTTCCACCTTGCCTCGTATTTGCGGCTTCCCTCTATTGTAACATTTACTCATTCTCTCGATTTATGCCTATAATCTCGCCTTCCTTCTCCTAGACTTCTCTCTCCTCTCTCTCTCTATCTCTCGCCTATCTCCTCTTAGACTTCTCGCCTACCATTTCGCCCTCCCTTCTCTCTCTTTCCTTCTCCTAGCGTTCCGCCATCCCTCGTATTTTTAGCCGTCCTCCGGTGTAACATTTTAGTATTGAATAGTAATCACAACAAAACTTAACATATCTACTTTTAAAACAACCAACAATATAAATATATGAAAAACGAAGCAATAATACACCCAACAAGGCTTTATACATATACCATTAATACAATTTAATATCATTTTATTAATAACCTTATCACCTCGTTATGAGATAAGAGAACATGATAAATATATTCCAACTTACAGAGTAAAATATACTCTCAACACAAGGCACTAGACTGAACAGTAGTATTAAAATAAGCTTTATTGAATCAATCGCGCTTATAACACGAAATCTCACATGCGGCTAATTTAAATATAATCTGGAGAATAAAAGTTGGATAACACTATTCCTCGGTCGACTAACATCTGGATTAATCAATCAGTAAAGAGTATTTCTAGCAGACCCCGACCAACGAAATGACTGACCTCTGGATTAACCAATCAGAGAAGAGGATTACTGTTATTATGATAACTGACCTCATTTTCCACGTGAAGTGCTATCGAATCTGGCTCATTACTGGGTTACTTTAACTCGATTCGGTCCCTGAAACAATCCACTTGTCGGGTCATCGGTGGGGGAGGTAATACGGGTAGTAGGTTGCTTGAACGCGCTTTGACCACTGATGCAATACCAGAGGAGTTCCATGACATCGATTTGACCTCTGAAGGAGGCAATACCAATGTTTACCACCTCAACGAATGACAGGTAACATTCAAAGTGATTATTACAGGTCAGAAAACCTACAGCCAAACCCCAACATTTCAGCTCATAGTCACAACCTTGGACTCAAAATCATAAAAATCTACTCGCATAGTCATTATATTAAGACACAACGTGTTATAGAGTGAGCTAATGGAAGCATAGGGAGCGGGTAACTTAGTTGTTACACGCTTCTCAATAGATAATAGCAGTAACAAATAGTGGCGACTAGTAGTAATTAGTTTAAAGTTAAGGATTGGATATTTTCCAGAATGACAAGTTGTAGAAACAAAGTTAAGGAAGTAAAGGTTTATTGTTTGTGGTAGACACACAGAGGTGAAGAAGGTAAAGTAGAATTATACGGAGAGTTTGGGTTCATGGAATTTTCCACGCAGCAGCTTGCGGAAGTTGGAAGATAGCGCTGTGTTTGTAGGGGTGGGGACCTCAGGCATGACAAGGACACCCACCAAGCTAAGGTAGGAAGGTCCAGAATTATCCTGGTCACGGCACCAAATGAACTTTGTTATAGCCCCACACGGACACTTTATTGTATTTGTTCATAAGGCATATTGTATTTATTAATCATCAACATTATTCAGCTTACGTTCATGAGGAATGTAAAACACAGCTTGAAATACGGAAGAAATGTTTATAGCGTGAGCAAATGGAAGAATAGTGGTCGGGTAACTTAGTTGATACACGCTTCTCAATAGATAATAGCAGTAACAAATAGTGGCGACCAGTTGTAATTAGTTTAAAGTTAAGGAATGGACATTTTCCAGAATGACGTGTTGTAGAAACAAAGTTAAGGGAGTAAAGGTTTATAGTGGGTGGTAGACACACAGAGGTGAGGAAAGTAAAGTAGAATTATACGGAGATTTTGGGTCCATGGAATTTTCCACGCAGCAGCTTGTGGAAGTTGGAAGATAGTGCGGTGTCTGTAGGGGTGGGAACCTCAGGCATGACAAGCTCACCCATCAAGCTAAGGTAGGAAGGTCCAGAATTACCCTGGACATAATAGTTAATGTAAATTTCCACGATTTCCACAGTAACAGGTTGTTGATAAATGAGTGGTCATCTAATAAATGGTTTACGGAGATTCACGAAAACAAGGTGTTTTCATCAAACCAGGAGATAGTTCAAGTGTCGGTCACAGAATGGTGAGCAGCGACCAACTCAAGTGACCAGAAGAGCGCAAATTGTCACTTGGCAACAGTTTGGATTGGCCGCTGAATTTTAGACGAAGAGAGTGGTTGGAGTATTTAAACTTCAAACACTATAGGTTTGAGACAGTCAGGATTAAATTAGTAAGAGAGAGAAGTCAGAATGTAGACTAAGTAAGCTTAGTTCGGTTTCGGCCGAACTGCAGAAGGCAATTAGAAGAGATTTAGAAATAAATTAGTCAGGAATAGAAAGTCAAGAGTTCGAGTTAGTTAGTCAGGAAGGATGATTAGACAGTTAGTATAGTCAGGACAGTTAGAAAGTAAAAGATTAGAAAGTGAAGCCAGTTAGTTAGGAAGTTAAAATCTCCAAGTTGTAGTTCAAGTCAGTTAAGAAGTTATTAGTAGAAGTTGATAGAGAGTATGAGTATAGCAATGAGAATATGAACATTAGTGTCGTGAAGTGTTTTAAGAGTATTTTAAGTTGTGTTTCACATTCCTCATGAACGTAAGTCGAATAATGTTGATAATTAATAAATGCAATATGCCTTATGAACAAATACAATAAAGAGTCCGTGTGGGTCTTTAACAAACTTGCGGGAAGTTATATTCAAGGTCCAAAAAGTTTAGCCAAATCACAAAAATTTTACCCCCAGAACACAAAAATGTAGGCTCATAAGCAAAAAGTAGACCTAAAAAACCTAAAAATCTACTCCCATACTCATACCAGTTAGACACAACAAAGATATAGTTACATTCAAAAAATTATAAAAAATTATAAAAAATTATAGCAAAAATTTACTTAAAAATACCTTTTATGAATTTTACCTCCTGACCAATTTTGAGGGACGCGCCTATGAAACTGTTACAAAAATAATTTTTAACCTCTAGGCTTACCTTAAACTTCATATTAGACATCCCCAAAGCAAGATTTTCAATGAAAAACATTTTTATGAATTATACTCCCTGAATATTTTTTAGGGATACGCCTATGAAACTGTTAAAAAAATAAAATTTAACCTCTAGGCTTACTTTAAACTTCATATTAGACATCCCCATAGCAAAAAATTGCTTAAAAATCACTTTTATAAATTTACCCCCTGACCATTTTTTGAGGGATACAGTTTCATAGCCGTATCGCTCAAAATTAGCTAGGAGGTAAATACATAAAAGGGATTTTAAAGTAAATTTTTGTTATGGGGATACCTGAAATAAAGTTTTAAGTAAGTCTAGAGGCGAAATTTTTTTTTTTTTTTTTTTTTTTTTAGTTTCATAGGCGTATCCCTCAAAAATGGTCAGGAGTTAAAATTCCTAAAAGTGATTTTTAAGTAAATTTTTGCTACGGGGATGTCTAAAATAAGTTTCAGGTAAGCCTAGAGTTTAGATTTTATTTCTTAACAGTTTCATAGGCGTATCCATAAAAATGGCTGTGGGTAAAAAGCTGTGTAAGCTGTTGTGTTTATGTGTGGGTGCTTTTTGACCATTTTTGTTTAACTATTATGACTATGGGTGTAGATTTTTAAAGTTCGAGTTCAACTTTTTGATTATAAGCCTAAATATTTGTGTTTTGGTCCTAAAATGTTGCGATTAGTCTAATTTTTTGGACCTTGAACATAACTCTCTCTTCGTTGTGTCTAACTGGTATGTGTATGGGAGTAGATTTTTTAGGGTTTTGATATCGATTTTTTGCTTATGATCCTAAATTTGTATGTTTTGAGGGGTAACAGTTTTGCGAATTGGCTTAACTTTTTGGACTTCGGATATAACTCTCTGTTCGATGTGTCTAACTAGTATGAGTATGGGAGTAGATTATTAGGGTTTTGAGATGGACTTTTTTGTTTATGAGCCTACATTTTTGTGTTTTGGGGGTATAATTTTGCGATTTGGACTAACGTTTTGGACCTTGAATATAACTTTCCGCACGTCACGTGGAAAATGAGGTCAGTTATCACGATAACAGTAATCCTCTTCTCTGATTGGTTAATCCAGAGGTCAATCATTTCGTTGTTCGGGGTCTGCTAGAAATGTTCTTTACTGATTGGTTAAGCCAGATGTTAGTTGACGGAGGAATAGTGTTATCCAACTTTTATTTGCTAGATTATATTTAAATTAGCCGCATGTGAGATTTCGTGTTATAAGCGCGATTGATTCAGGAAGCTTATTTTAATACTACTGTTCAGTCTAGTGCCGTGTGTTGAGAGTATATTTTACGCTGTAAGTTGGAATATTTTCATGATGATCTCTTATCTCATAACGAGGTGATAAGGTTTATTAATAAAATGATATTAAATTGTATTAATGGTATATGTATAAATTACGTATGTTAAGCCTTGTTGGGTGTATTATTGCTTCGTTTTTCATATATTTATATTGTTGGTTGTTTTAAAAGTAAAAATGTTAAGTCTTGTTGTGATTGTTATTCAATGCTATTAATGTGTTTAAAACTAGGTATGTTAAGTATTGTTGACAAAGGGTTATTTGATCTTCTACAGATGGTTGTTGAAAGTATATTTTAAGCTGTAAGTTGGAATATTTTTCTTCTATTTCTCTTAGAGTACGTGTGATAAGGTTTATCGATAAAAGCTTATTCAATTGTATTAATGTTAATGTGTATAAATCAGGTATTGAGCCTTCTTGAGTGCATTATTCCTTCGTTTTTAATATGCTTATCTTATTGGATGTTTAAATCAGCTATTTTAAGTCTAGTTGTGATTGCTATGCAATACTAAAGTGTTACACTGGAGGGAAGCTAAAAATACGAGGGATTGCGGAACGCTAGGAGATGGAAAGAGAGAGAAGAGAGGGTGAAATGGTAGGCGAGAAGTCTAGGGGAGGATAGGCGAGAGGTAGAGAGAGAGAGGGGGGGGGGAGAAGTCTAGGAGAAGGAAGGCGAGATGATAGACATAAATGGAGAGAATGAGTGAATGTTACAATAAAGGGGAGCCACAAATACGAGGGAGGGTGGAACGCTAGGAGAGGGAAAGAGAGAGGAGGGAGGATGGAATGTTAGGAGAGACGTCTAAGGGGGAATAAGAGAGAGAGAAATAAGTGTTACAATGGAGGGAGGGCTAGCAGGGAATAGGAGAGCGAGAGAGAAGAGTGAGAGAGAAGTCTAGGAGAGGGAGGAGATATAATAGGCTTAAATAGAGATAATGAATAAGTGTTACAATGGAGGGAAGTCTATGAGGGAAGCTAATAATATGATGGAGGGCGGAACGTTAGGAGAGAGAGAGAGAATGAGGATGCAGAATGGAATGGTAGGAGAGAAGTATAGGAGCGAGAGAGAGAGAAAGAGATAGAAGTCTAGGAGAAGGAAGAGGAGATGACAGGCATAATAGGCGAAAATGGGTAAGTGTTACAATGAAGGGAAGTCTAGGAGGCAATAGGAGAGAGAGAGAGAGAGAGTGAGGGTGAGGGAGAGAGGGAGAGGGAGAGAGAGAGGTCTAGGGGTAGGAAGGAGAGATTATTGGTGTAAAGATGAGGAGAGAGAGAGAGATAGAGTACAAATAAGACCGAGGAAGAAGAAAGGTCCAGTCCTAATGAGGAAAGATAATACCGAGGAAAGGAGCACCGGATGATGCTTTCCTCCACTTAAAAATAACTAAATAACACACGACGTCAGCAGACAACATATTTACATAAGAATGAGGTGAGAACACGTACATTAAGAATTCCAAAGTCAGCACACACCAGACATAAACAGGTCACTTCCTGTGTCACCGACACGAGAGGTCAACACCTCGACACGAGAGGTAACTTTTAACTCCTCCTGCGCCACGCGCGTTAGACGCCTTGTGCGTCGCGCTATATATCTTTGTTAATTTATTGGCCAAATTCGAACATATGGACCCTTGCATACTACTATCGTGTCTGTTCTGTTGTTGACTGTTTTCCAAGCCATGACACCAAGCTATCCAGTATTTTCTCTCTTTGTCGCCCGCGATCTCTTTTTTCCTTTTATTTTGCCAGTTGTAATCCAAATATTCCAACTTTCTTCTTCTCATGATGTATCCTCATTTTAAAAATGTTGATTGTTTCTTTCTTATGTTTTTTAGGAGCTCCCTTTTTTCTCTTTGAGAACTTCCTCATTGGTCTTTTTAGCTGTCCAGGGAACATTCAACATTCTTCTGAGAAATCCCATCTCTGTGGCCTCTAATCGTCTTTTCATTTGTTTGTCTACTGTCCATAATTCGCTTCCATAGGTCAGAATTGGTTCTATATAGCACCGATGAACACTCTTTCTCATTTCTATTAACATAGATTTGTTGCATAAGATATTTTTCATTTTCTGAAATGCTATTTTGGCCTGAGCTATTCTGCTTTTTATTTCTGTGGTGCATCTTGAAGATATACCACATGTAAGTAAGAGTTTAGTGTTGAGCATAGAGTTATGCGGAAAGAATGCAATAAAAGTAGAAAGAGAGGAAATAACATGCATGCAAAAGGAGAAATTAACAATATAAGCAGTATTATAATACTTGTAACAACATTCTCCTTCTTCTTCTTCCTCTTCTTCCTCTTTCCTTCCTGATTTGCCTTTCAACGTCCAGGGGAGATATAATTTGCGGTATTTTGCTCTTCTGTTCGCCTCTGCTACTGTTATGTTTCCTAATGTTTCTAATATCCCATCGATTCATCTTTTTCGTGATCGACCCTTTGGTCTCGTATTCTCGCAACTATAATTGAGGGCTCGTTGTGTTGTGATTTGATTACTCTGCCTTGTCACGTGGCCAAACCATTTCTCTTTACATATTCTATGGTGAGGGCTGTTCCTAGCTTTTTTCTCAGTTCTTCATTTCTGATCTTATTTCTCAGACTGTTTCCTGTAATTCGTCTAACACATTTAATCTCTGTAGAGGTTATTTTCTTATTGTTCTTGCACCTAGGGTCCAGGTCTGGCATTGGTAGCACAACGTTAGGATAAAGATTGTATTGTATAGTGCTCGTTTTGCCGCCAGAGTTATTTCCTTGTTGGACAATAGCGGTGATAACTGTCCAATGATTTGACAAGCTTTGATGCATCTTGAGTCTATCTGTGCTGTTTGTGAATTGTCGTTTGCCACTAAACTTTCTACCACCATTTCGTCAACTGATTTATTATCATGCACCCAGACTGTTTAGCTGTTCACGGAAAATGTCAACCGAAGTGTGACGTCAGATTGGAGATGGAACTGGAGAAACTTCAGCCATTCTGTGGAGGGATGTTGAGATGTTGTGTCGGCATTCCACTGACTAGATCTGATGGTAGGTAACCTGCATCATCGCAGTCCACACTGCTCGCTCTACTATTTTATAAGTATAAATTGTACATAATTTTTGTTAACTTTATCAACAATGTATTTCAATCTGTGAGTACATCTCAATATCTGTGTGCTTGCTACTCACAACAACAAAAATACATCATTCGGATTCCCCAAAACAGAAGCAATAAAACTAAATATCAGATTGTGTATATAAACATACAAAATATCACTATACATGTACTATCATTGTCTCACTATACATGTACTATCATTGTCTCACTATACATGTACTATCATTGTCTCATGTACTTGTCCACCGATGCCAGAAAGGGGAATAAAGAATTGTAGCGCTGTTCCTAACCAGGCATGTTTGTAAGAGGCGACCAAGGAGGGTTGGACATGGGACTGGCTATCCTGTACTGTTAAAAACATAAGCTGAAAAAACTTCACAACCGTGGACAGGTCAAAGAAATGAAAATAAAAAGTAAATCCGCCATACAGGAAAGATAAAGACTCTCTGAAATGTATGACGCAATCCGGAGAAAGCCGGAAGGAGACCGAGTCGCCGATTGACCTTTTGTCTACCAGGAAATCCTTCATAATTGGCAACTGGAATGTACGTGCTCTGAATGGACAAGGAAAAGCTGCACCACATGTAGCAGCATACATGGCACACTACTAAATAGATATTCTAGGAATGCGCGGAACAAAATGGTTAGGAGCAGATAGGATAAAACTAAACACAGGAGAGATGATCTTATCACCAGGACACTAGGAACATGGAGTTCAACATACTGAAGGGGTAGCTATAATGTTATCAAGGGAAGCACAGAAAACACTGATAGAATGGGAAGCAGTAGGGCCAAGAGCAACATTTAAAACAATTTTAAAAAAATACACATTCAAAGCTAAGCACCAAGAAATGATAAGGAAGATTTAGTTAAAGATGAATTCTATAAACAGTTGCAATGTCAGATGGATGGAAGACGAGGCAAAGATCCAATGGTATTATAATATTGATGGGACATCTAAACGCAAAATTAGTATCCGACAACAGGGGCTTTAAAGAGAACATGAACTTAGAGAAATAAATGAGCATGGAGAGATATTTGTGAACTTCTGTTCTCTTAATCAAATGAGCCTAAGAGGTACACTATTTCAGCATAAAAAATACATAAAACTACATGGGTGTCACCAAATCATAGGACGGAGAATCAAACTGATCACATACGTATTAAAAAAGGTTTAAGTCATCCTTAAATAATGTAAAAGCATATAGAGGAGCAGACATCCTTACATGATGTAAAAGTATATAGAGGAGCAGACATCCTTACATGATGTAAAAGTATATAGAAGAGCAGACGTGGCTTCAGATCATCATCTTCTGCTAGCCAAACTTAAAACTGAAAAGATATACTACAACACATAAGGGTAGACAGTATTTAAAAGTATGGTTTCTTAAAGAGCAAGGAATTAAAGAGAAATTGCAGTCACAATATAAAATAAATACCAAGTCCTCCAACAACGAGAAAAAATTCAATAAATATAGAAGATCATTGGAAACAGGTAAAGGATATATGGAAAGAGACATGCGAAGAAACGCTGGGGAAAAGAGAACGCCAGAATAAGGCATGGATGACAGTAGAGACCCTGGAGAAAATTAAATAAATAAAGAAAGAAAGAACAAGAAAGCAGACATAAATAAAAGCAAAACGAGAATCAATAAAGCCAAGACACACGAAGCTTACACAGAGGTGAACAAAGAAGTAAGAAGATACATTCAAAGGTATAAGAGGAAATATATAAACTAGCTAAAGATGCAGAGGAAGCGGCAAATAAAGGGAATATGAAAGAACTGTACAACAGCAGCAAGATAGACCGGGCCGAAATAATGCACCAGCTATACTACAAAGGGGTTAAGGCAAAGAAATGCAAATGAATGCATAAAAATGCGAGGTTGCAGTAAAGCTAAATGTGAGGGAGAATTTAAAAAAAAAATAGAAAAAATGGAATGGTAAAAGCTTTACATGATTAGGTATTCAGATATACTACCTGCAGAGGTAGAGTTGCACGTTAACTGTGAAAAGCCAAGCAAGGAAGAAATAATGAAAGTCGTCAAGCTATTAAAAATGGTAAAGCCACAGGACCAGATGAAACTCCTTCAGAAGCCGTCAAACCAGATATTAACAACTCTACCAAGATGTTACATAATCTACTAGATAAAATATGGGAGAAGGAAGAAATAACTAAAGACTGGAAAGAAAGTTATACAATCAAACTACCAAAGAAAGGAAGTTTACAGAAGTGCACCAATTTATAAAAGAATTATGCAGCTATCAGTGCCTGCAAAATACTAAGCAGAATCATTCTGGAGAGACAAAAGAGGTAATAGAGAAAGATTTGAGAGATGAATATTCATTATCTCATTATGTATGTACCTGTCATTATCTCATTACGTTTGTACTTGTCATTATCTCATTATATATATATATATATACTTGTCATTATCTCATTATATATATATATACTTGTCATTATCTCATTATGTATGTACGTGTCATTATCTCATTATATTTGTACTTGTCATTATCCCATTATGTTTATACTTGTCATTATCTCATTATGTTTGTACTTGTTATTATCTCATTATGAATGTACTTGTCATTATCTCAATATGTTTGTACTTGTCATATCTCATTATGTATGTACTTGTCATTATCTCATTATGTATGTTCTTGTCCTTATCTCATTATGTATGTACTTGTCATTATCTCATTATATATATACTTGTCATTATCTCATTATGTATGTATCTGTCATTATCTCATTATGTATATACTTGTCATTATCTCATTATGTATGTATCTGTCATTATCTCATTATGTATGTATCTGTCATTATCTCATTAAGTATGTATCTGTCATTATCTCATAATGTATGTATGTATCTGTCATTATCTCATTATGTATGTATCTGTCATTATCTCATTATGTATGTATGTATCTGTCATTATCTCATTATGTATGTATCTGTCATTATCTCATTATGTATGTACCTGTCATTATCTCATTATGTATGTATCTGTCATTATCTCACTATGTATGTATGTATCTGTCATTATCTCATTATGTATGTATCTGTCATTATCTCATTATGTGTGTACCTGTCATTATCTCATTATGTATGTATCTGTCATTATCTCATTATGTATGTATCTGTCATTATCTCATTATGCATGTATGTATCTGTCATTATCTCATTATGTATGTATCTGTCATTATCTCATTATGTATGTATCTGTCATTATCTCATTATGTATGTATCTGTCATTATCTCATTATGTATATACTTGTCATTATCTCATTATGTATGTATCTGTCATTATCTCATTATGTATGTATCTGTCATTATCTCATAATGTATGTATGTATCTGTCATTATCTCATTATGTATGTATCTGTCATTATCTCATTATCTATGTATGTATCTGTCATTATCTCATTATGTATGTATCTGTCATTATCTCATTATGTATGTATCTGTCATTATCTCATTATGTATGTATGTATCTGTCATTATCTCATTATGTATGTATGTATCTGTCATTATCTCATTATGTATGTATCTGTCATTATCTCATTATGTATGTATCTGTCATTATCTCATTATGTATGTACCTGTCATTATCTCATTATGTATGTATCTGTCATTATCTCATAATGTATGTACTTGTCATTATCTCATTATGTATATACTTGTCATTATCTCATTATGTATGTATATGTCATTATCTCATTATGTATATACATGCCATTATATCATTATTTATGTACATGTCATTATCTCATTATGCATGTACATGTCATTATCTCATTATGAATGTACATGTCATTATCTCATTATGCATGTACACGTCATTATCTCATTTTGCATGTACTTGTCTTTATCTCATTTTGCATGTACTTGTCTCTATCTCATTTTACATGTCCTTGTCTTTATCTCATTTTACATGTCCTTGTCTTTATCTCATTTTACATGTCCTTGTCTTTATCTCATTTTGCATGTACTTGTCTTTAGCTCATTTTACATGTCCTTGTCTTTATTTCATTTGACATGTCCTTGTCTTTATCTCATTTTGCATGTACTTTTCTTTATCTCATTTTACATGTCCTTCTCTTTAGCTCATTTTACATGTCCTTGTCTTTATCTCATTTTACATGTCCTTGTCTTTAGCTCATTTTACATGTCCTTGTCTTTATTTCATTTTACTTGTTCTTGTCTTTAGCTCATTTTACATGCCCTTGTCTTTAACTCATTTTACATGTCCTTGTCTTTATTTCATTTTACATGTCCTTGTCTTTAGCTCATTTTACATGTCCTTGTCTTTAGCTCATTTTACATGGCCTTGTCTTTATTTCATTTTACATGTCCTTGTCTTTATCTCATTTTACATGTCCTTGTCTTTATCTCATTTTACATGTCCTTGTCTTTATCTCATTTTACATGTCCTTGTCTTTAGCTCATTTTACATGTCCTTGTCTTTATTTCATTTTACATGTCCTTGTCTTTAGCTCATTTTACATGTACTTGTCTTTATCTCATTTTACATGTCCTTCTCTTTAGCTCATTTTACATGTCCTTGTCTTTATCTCATTTTACATGTCCTTGTCTTTAGCTCATTTTACATGTCCTTGTCTTTATTTCATTTTACTTGTTCTTGTCTTTAGCTCATTTTACATGTCCTTGTCTTTAACTCATTTTACATGTCCTTGTCTTTATTTCATTTTACATGTCCTTGTCTTTAGCTCATTTTACATGTCCTTGTCTTTAGCTCATTTTACATGGCCTTGTCTTTATTTCATTTTACATGTCCTTGTCTTTATCTCATTTTACATGTCCTTGTCTTTATCTCATTTTACATGTCCTTGTCTTTATCTCATTTTACATGTCCTTGTCTTTAGCTCATTTTACATGTCCTTGTCTTTATTCATTTTACATGTCCTTGTCTTTAGCTCATTTTACATGTCCTTGTCTTTATCTCATTTTACATATACTTATCGTTCTTTAGAAGCGAGAAACAAGAATCCAAGAATTACAGGAGAACACCACGCCATGTTACCTATATTTTCTGCCAGCTCTTTGTCGCCGACGCTCAGAAACGTGTCGACACCGACACGTCAGCAGACGTCTTCAGGAGTATCATCCACATCAAAGGTTTCTCGTTCGACGCCGTCATCGGTATTGCCACTAGGACCAGGGTTAACCTTTGCCGCTAAGGACGTGGAAACAAAGACAAATATATCGATGACGTCCTACAAACGCTACCAAAAATATGAAGGTAAGATGTACATTTAAGGGTCTGGGGGGTGGTCGAACAGGAGCGTTGGTTACAAGATGTTGCAACTATGCAATCAACATTGGACAGCATTCTGCTATTTGAAACAGTCTTCTAGATCCCATACCAAATCAATGAACTGTTCAAATCTATAATATACCATTCTAAAGTTATCTCGTCTTTAAAACAAATGTAACACTTTAAAGATATTTAGCAAATATAAGAATCAAAAGTATTTTATCTACAAGTATATATAGCAAGTATATATATTCTTTTAAAGATATTTTATCAAATCTCCCCATTTGTCGAAAGTTGATATCTTTAAAAGAATTGAAAACTGCTACAATAAAAATTTAGATAAGAGAAGGAGTATCTTGGTCTACGCCCCTGGGGCCGGTTACGGCTTGAAAGGTCAATAGATAGATATATAGCAGCAAGTATATCATCCATAAAGCAAATATAACATTTTAGAGCACTCATGTATGTACAGCAACCGTCACTAAAAACAATATATATCTTTTATGAACAATCATCATCGTAATCATCATTGTAATCATCATAGTAATCGTCATCGCAATCATCATCGTAATCGTCATCGCAATCATCATCGTAATCATCATCGTAATCGTCATCGCAATAATCATCGTAATCATCATCGCAATCATCATCGCAATCGTCATCGCAATCATCATCGTAATCACCATCGCAATCATCATCGCAATCATCATCGTAATCATCATCGTAATCATCATCGTAATCATCATCGTAATCATCATCGCAATCGTCATCGCAATCATCATCGTAATCACCATCGCAATCATCATCGCAATCGTCATCGCAATCATCATCGTAATCACCATCGCAATCATCATCGCAATCATCATCGTAATCATCATCGTAATCATCATCGTAATCACCATCGCAATCATCATCGCAATCATCATCGCAATCGTCATCGCAATCATCATCGTAATCATCATCGCAATCATCATCACAATCGTCATCGCAATCATCATCGTAATCATCATCGCAATCATCATCGCAATCATCATCGTAATCATCATCGCAATCGTCATCGCAATCATCATCGTAATCACCATCGCAATCGTTATCGCAATCATCATCGTAATCATCATCGTAATCGTTATCGTAATCATCATCGTAATCATCATCGCAATCATCATCGTAATCATCATCGTAATCGTTATCGTAATCATCATCGTAATCATCATCGCAATCATCATCGTAATCATCATCGTAATCGTTATCGTAATCATCATCGCAATCATCATCGTAATCATCATCGCAATCATCATCGCAATCATCATCGCAATCATCATCGTAATCGTTATCGTAATCATCATCGCAATCGTCATCGCAATCATCATCGTAATCACCATCGCAATCGTCATCGTAATCATCATCGCAATCATCATCGCAATCATCATCGCAATCATCATCGCAATCACCATCGCAATCATCATCGCAATCATCATCGCAATCATCATCGTAATCATCATCGCAATCATCATCGTAATCATCATCGCAATCATCATCGCAATCATCATCGTAATCATCATCGCAATCGTTATCGTAATCATCTTCAAATACTATACCTGCTGACATAGGTGATCATGTCTCATCATAACTATCCTTGTAGTAGTTTTACAGTTAAATTGTTGACTTTTGCCAAGCCCACCTCTTTGTATGATAACAATTAAATTCAACAGTTACTGTAACATTCTCTTATTAGCTACAATAAACATACTTCTTCTAATCGATCTATTTTAACCGTTTATATTGTTTATCTTTCTAATCATAATATTATTCATTCTTATTGCCCTGAACGTATTATTTGTTCTAATTTTGAGCCAACTGTTATCAGAAATGATAAAAATGCCACAATCCACACTTTCCTCTGATTCGCTAATTTATCTATTTTCCTTTCTCCTGTTATAAAATATTTGCTACAATTCTAAAGTAGTTTGAAAGGAGACCATGCGTATTAATAATTGATTACATTGTCAACTTGTTGACTGCCTCCAGATTGTTGAGTGACACATGTCTATTTGTGTGTAGGTTGTGGAGTGCCAGTTCTGGGCCGCGTCCGCAGGATTGTGGGGGGAAGTCAGGCAGAGCGATGCCAGCTTCCCTGGATGGTGTACATACAACGTGACCTTCTCAGGGATGATGTTTGTGCCGGGGCCCTGATCTCAAACCGGCATATTGCTACTGCTGCCCACTGCTACGAGTAAGGACCGATCAAGCTTTTCTCTCTAATGCTGTGCTTCCAAAACAAAATGCCCGTACCTTCTTATACTTCCAATATTTCAAAAACAATATAATTTTTTTGGGTCATTTTTGTCAATCGAAACAAGAAAAAGAGTTCTTAAACGTTATGTAGAGTCAGTCTTAACATATGGATGTGAATCATGGACAATAGGACAACAGACAAGGAAATCACTGAAGACTGTAGAAATGTGGTTTTACAGAAGCATGTTGAGAATACCATAGGCAGCCAAGAAGAGTAATGAAAATGTTCTGAAAGAGGTCAAAGCAAAAAGAGAGCTAATTTCCAATATTAGGAAGAAACAATTATCATTTTTTGGCCATGTAATGAGAAGAGAACAGCTGGAATATATTATGACAACTGGGAAAATTGAGGGACGAAGAGATAGAGGAAAGCAAAGAGAAAAAATATCAAACAGCTTTAAGAGAATGGCTTGACAGAAGATCAACAACAGAAATGATAAATAACTGTTGAGATCGAAAATTGTGGAGAGACATGACCCCCTACGCCAACAGGCCCGGTACTTGATGATGATGATTTTAAAAACATAAAGCATTAAAATAATTCTGCTGCTTTTCTAGTATATGCTATCAAGTTTATTCAACTGCACGAATAATCAATTTTATTTTATTGTATGTACAATCAACTCCCATCTATTCAACTGTTCAAAACATTATGTTTTTGTTGGCTTCTTATGCAAATATGTTTATTCTACTGCATAAACAACATCTCTACAATCATTAGACAGCTACAACATCAGGCATTAAACCCCCCAACAGCAATTAAAAAAATAATAATAATTAGCTACAGCAAAACGTTAAATAACCAACTACAGGAACAAAACACTAATGGACATCTACAAGAAGTAGCACTAAAGGCAAACTACAACAGGTAACATTAATGACCACCTACAACAGGCAACATTAATGACCACCTACAACAGGAAACATTAATGGCAACCTACAACAGGTAACGTTAATGACCACCTACAACAGGTGATATAAATGGCAACATACAACAGGTAACATTTATGGCAACCTACAACAGGCAACATTAATGGCAACCTACAACAGGTAACGTTAATGACCACATACGGCAGGCAACATTAATGGCAATCTACAACAGGTAACATCAATGACCACCTACAACAGGTGATATAAATGGCGACATACAATAGGTAACATTTATGGCAACCTACGACAGGTAACATTAATGGCAATCTACAACAGGTAAAATTAATGACCACCTAAAACAGGTAACATTAATTATCACCAGCAACAGGTAACATTAATGACTACCAACAACAGGTAACATTCATGAACACATGCAACAGGTAACAACATTAATGGCAACTTACAAAAAGTAACATTATTAACCATACACAACAGATAACATTAATAAACACCTACAACAGATATGTGCTGTCATCGAATACGGTAACAAGTGGATCAGACGAGCGCTATTAACGCCCTCCGAGATACAGTAAGAACACAGCACTTTGGCAACCATGAGTACATACTGCTACCTTTAATGAAAGTGATGGGCGTAAAGTTGGGTCTAGAAACGAGAGTTGGCGCATCAGACGACTGATGTAACAAAACACAGAATTGGAGTCGTCAGGTGCTGGATGCTGCGGAAGAGGGATGTGAGCATCTATAGACATGTTTGGAGTGTAATGATAACCCACAAATAACTCAGTCTCAGACTTGACACGATAGCTACAGCAAATGGAAGTAGCCACAGCAAATTGAAGCAGATACAGCACATGGAAACAGCCACAGCAAATGGAAGCAGCCACAGCAAATGGAAGCAGCCACAGCAAATGGAAGCAGCTACATCAATTGGAGATTTTAAAAAACCCAGTAAATCAAAAGGATGGGGGGGGGGGAGTATTAATTAGACAAACAAATAAAAAGAAATTGCAACACGTGAATCTTATTGAGAGAAAGTGAATGAATCTTTCATGAGATTCACAACATAGCTGAAAACAGATAAAGAAGAATGTGGAAATCGAAACGAGCATAATAAATATGGGCAGGAAGAGATGCGCGTTTGAGAAGTAAACAGTTCTAGCAGTAAAATAACCATATCGAGAGAGGCGTAAACGTGAAAGAAAGTGTAAATCTAACACAAATGTTACCAAGTATAGGCTAAAGCAAACAGCAGCAACACGGCTCTAATGACTAGGAAATAGTTGGTAGCAATGACAAGAAATTAATCAAAGATATATAGCCAAAATCCTAGAGAAGATTGTCATGTAAATAATATATGATGGTTATTAAAAACAAACACGAATGTGTACAAGACTGTCACAGTAGCACGAAACAAAGTAACTGGCGTTTGCGCATAAATCATCATCACGAAGTACCAGGCCTGTTGACGTAGGTGATCATGTCTCTCCACAACTTTCGATCACAACAGTTATTTATCATTTCTGTTGTTGACCTTCTGCCAAGCCATTCTCTTAAGCTGTCTGGTATCTTTTCTCTTTGCTTCCCTCTATCTCTTCGTCCCTCAATTTTCCCAGTTGTTACAATATATTCCAGCTGTTCTCTTCTCATTACATGGCCAAAAAATGATGATTGTTTCTTCCTAATATTGGAAATTAGCTCTTTTTTTTGCTTTGGCCTCTTTCAGAACGTTTTCATTGCTCTTCTTAGCTGTCCATGGTATTCTCAACATTCTTCTGTAAAACCAAATTTCTACAGACTCCAGTGATTTTCTTGTCTGTTGTCCTATTGTCCATGATTCACATCCATATGACATAAATAATAGATCATTTTAATGTGCACTTTTCATTCTCCACCCCCGCCCAACAGTCTACTACCATACCGTTTGAGATTGAGCTGAAAGGATGTTGTCATTATAATATGGAGATGAAATGCTGCCCCAAAAAAACACACCAAAAAAAACAGAGTATAAGAAGAAACAGAATTAGAATTGACAATCTTCTAACAAGAGCGGGGTTATACCTAAGTTGGATCACATCAAGGAACATGAGAACAGATATGGCATGATCACCCGCAGACAGCACGAGTGATCTCTGATACCACGGGAAACTGAGACACAGTAGACCCTGAAGGTGATAAATGGTGGCGATATATGGTTGAAATGGTGGCGATATATGGTTGAAATGGTGGCGATATATGGTTGAAATGGTGGCGATATATGGTTGAAATGGTTGTGTTATATGGTTGAAATGGTGGCGATATATGGTTGAAATGGTGGTGATATATGGTTGAAATGGTGGCGATATATGGTTGAAATGGTGGCGATATATGGTTGAAATGGTGGCGATATATGGTTGAAATGGTGGCGATATATGGTTGAAATGGTGGCGATATATGGTTGAAATGGTGGCGATATATGGTTGAAATGGTGGCGATATATGATTGAAATGGTGGCCATATATGATTGAAATGGTGGTGATATATGATTGAAATGGTGGCGATATATGGTTGAAATGGTGGATATCGCGATGAGCAACTAGCAGGAGACATTACACAAGCACCTCCCTCGATGTTGAAAGGCAACAGAAACGGAGAAGGTAAAGTAAATGACAAATGATAGATGACAAATGATAGATGACAAATGATAAATGACAAATGATAGATGACAAATGATAGATGACAAATGATAAATGACAAATGATAAATGACAAATGATAGATGACAAATGATAGATGACAAATGATAAATGACAAATGATAGATGACAAATGATAAATGATAATGTTTGAAACAAGTGGCAGCGCTCTGTTGAAATCGTTTCATTTAGTCTCGACCAAGTCGAGTAACACATAGCGGGGAGGGAACAGACAAAACACAAGTCTCGACCAAGTCGAGTACACATAGCAGGGAAGGGAACAGACAAAACACAAGTCTCGACAAGTGGAGTAACACATAGCAGGGAAGGGAACAGACAAAATACAAGTCTCGACCAAGTTGAGTAACACATAGCAGGGAAGGGAACAGACAAAACACAAGTCTCGACCAAGTCGAGTAACACATAGCAGAGAAGGGAACAGACAAAAACAAGTCTCGACCAAGTTGAGTAACACATAGCAGGAAGGGAACAGACAAAACACAAGTCTCGACCAAGTCGAGTAACACATAGCGGGGAAGGGAACAGACAAAACACAAGTCTCGACCAAGTCGAGTAACACATAGCAGGGAAGGGAACAGACAAAACACAAGTCTCGACAAGTGGAGTAACACATAGCAGGAAGGGAACAGACAAAATACAAGTCTCGACCAAGTTGAGTAACACATAGCAGGGAAGGGAACAGACAAAACACAAGTCTCGACAAGGAGTAACACATAGCAGGGAAGGGAACAGACAAAATACAAGTCTCGACCAAGTTGAGTAACACATAGCAGAGAAGGGAACAGACAAAAACACAAGTCTCGACCAAGTTGAGTAACACATAGCAGGGAAGGGAACAGACAAAACACAAGTCTCGACAAGTCGAGTAACACATAGCGGGGAAGGGAACAGACAAAACACAAGTCTCGACCAAGTCGAGTAACACATAGCAGGGAAGGGAACAGACAAAACACAAGTCTCGACAAGTGGAGTAACACATAGCAGGGAAGGGAACAGACAAAATACAAGTCTCGACCAAGTTGAGTAACACATAGCAGGGAGGGAACAGACAAAACACAAGTCTCGACCAAGTCGAGTAACACATAGCAGGAAGGGAACAGACAAAACACAAGTCTCGACCAAGTTGAGTAACACATAGCAGGGAAGGGAACAGACAAAACACAAGTCTCGACCAAGTTGAGTAACACATAGCAGGGAAGGGAACAGAGAAAACACAAGTCTCGACCAAGTCGAGTAACACATAGCAGGGAAAGGAAGAGACAAAATCATTTCGATGTTCATGATGAAAATAAAACAAAAGAAAAAAAAGCTGTATGGTAACAACTTGACGTAGGGAGAGAGACAAAACACAAGTCTCGACCAAGTATATGTTTATGCCTTTACTCATTATTCTCATTTGTATCATCATATCTATAGCAGCTCTTCATTTCTATGCAACCTAATGCACCCTTATGCATTTACCCTTCATTTTGATGTTGATAGCCCCACTTTCATTTTAATGGCCCCACTTTCATGTTGATATCCCTGCTTTCATGTTGATAGCCCCACTTTCACGTTGATAGCCCCACTTTCATTTTAATGGCCCCACTTTCATGTTGATAGCCCCACTTTCATGTTGACAGTCTCACTTTCATGTTGACAGTCCCACTTTCATGTTGGCAGTCCCACTTTCATGTTGACAGTCTCACTTTCATGTTGACAGTCTCACTTTCATGTTGACAGTCTCACTTTCATGTTGACAGTCTCACTTTCATGTTGACAGTCTCACTTTCATGTTGACAGTCTCACTTTCATGTTGACAGTCTCACTTTCATGTTGACAGTCCCACTTTCATGTTGATATCCCTGCTTTCATGTTGATAGCCCCACTTTCACGTTAATAGCCCCACTTTCATGTGACAGTCTCACTTTCATGTTGATAGCCCCACTTTCATGTTGACACCCTGTCTTATACTTGTATTATCACGCTTCAGTTAATATTCTCATTAATTATACTGAGTGTTCATATACTCATTTTTATGTTGATATCCTCAACGTTGTGTTGTCATCTTCGTTGTTATGCTAATGTCCTCACTTTTATACCAATACCCTCAACTATTAACTTGATATGTTTACTTTTAAATCTGTGTTCGCACTAATTATCTAATATCCTCACTTTTATGTTCGTATCTATAGCTTTGTAGATGTATCGTCAAAACAGTTGATAAGTTTATGGTTCTCTTTGTGCATATCGATCATAACCAAGGATTCCTACTAGATCAGCAGGTGCAGGAGAGTGCGGCTCCGTTGATCAAACATCGGTGAGATAGGAACATTGCCTAACTATGCGAATGTTAGATTTAGCGGCCTGTGCGGAGAAAGCTGAATAATGTGAAACAGAATAATGACAGTCAGACGTTTCTAATCGTGCTGAGTGCATGGTGAGGTTCGTTTCATGCATCAACTGCATTCGTTACCCGCTACAGATTTAGATAATGTCTTGCTATTTTGAATCAAGGGCACAATGGATGAGGGAGTGAGAATGACGCAGTGCATCTCTCCCTCATGGAAACCTCGTTCAGGTCGTCATTTTCAGAAGATGACTTGATAGATAACTTTTAGTTCTCAAATAAAGTCAATGTTTAGTTCACAGAATGTTCGTAACAATGTTTGTTTGGCAGTAGTTCGTAACAATGTTTGTTTGGCAGTAGGTTCGTAACAATGTTTGTTTGGCAGTATGTTCGTAACAATGTTTGTTAGGAAACTCAGAAGACACATCTAATTTCTAGAATGATACCGTAAATATATGACCTTATTACGTGGCGGACATGATAGCAGAAGTAGGGCGTATAGCTGGAAATGTGTTCAGGTACTGGTACTGTGTTGAGGTGCTGGAAGTGTGTTGAGGTATTGGTAGTGTGTTAAGGTACTGGTAGTGTGTTGAGGTGCTAGAAGTGTGTTGAGGAATTGGTAGTGTGTTGAGGTACTGGTAGTGTGTTGAGGTGCTAGAAGTGTGTTGAGGAATGGTAGTGTGTTGAGGTACTGGTAGTGTGTTGAGGTACTGATAGTGTGTTGAGGTGCTGGAAGTGTGTTGAGGTACTGGTAGTGTGTTGAGGTACTAGTAGTGCGTTGAGGTACTGGTAGTGTGTTGAGGTACTGGTAGTGTGTTGAGGTGCTGGAAGTGTGTTGAGGTACTGGTAGTGTGTTGAGGTGCTGGTAGTGTGTTGAGATACTGGTAGTGTGTTGAGGTACTGGTAGTGTGTTGAGGTGCTGGAAGTGTGTTGAGGTACTGGTAGTGTGTTGAGGTGCTGGAAGTGTGTTGAGGTACTGGTAGTGTGTTGAGGTGATGGAAGTGTGTTGAGGTACAGGAAGTGTGTTGAGGTACTGGTACTGTGATGAAGTGCTGGAAGTGTGTTGAGGTATTGGTAGTGTGTTGAGGTACTGGTAGTGCGTTGAGGTACTAGTAGTGTGTTGCGATGCTGGTAGTGTGTTGAGGTACTGGTAGTGTGTTGAGGTACTGGTAGTGTGTTGAGGTGCTGGAAGTGTGTTGAGGAACTGGTTGTGTGTTGAGGTACAGGAAGTGTGTTGAGGTACTAATAGTGTGTTGAGGTGCTGGAAATGTGTTGAGGTATTGGTAGTGTGTTGAGGTACTGGTAGTATGTTGATGTACTGGAAGTGTGTTGAGGTATTGGTAGTGTGTTGAGGTACTGGTAGTGTGTTGAGTACTGATAGTGTGTTGAGGTATTGGTAGTGTGTTGAGGAACTGGTAGTGTGTTGAGGTTGGTAGTGTGTTGAGGTACCGGTAGTGTGTTGAGGTATTTGTAGTATGTTGAGGTATTGGTAGAGTGTTGAGGTATTGGTAGTGTTTTGAGGTACTGGTAGTGTGTTGAGGTATTGGTAGAGTGTTGAGGTACTGGTAGTGTGTTGAGGTATTTGTAGTATGTTGAGGTATTTGTAGTATGTTGAGGTATTGGTAGAGTGTTGAGGTACTGGTAGTGTGTTGAGGTACTGGTAATGTGTTGAGGTACTGGTAGTGTGTTGAGGTATTGGTAGTTTGTTGATGTACTGGTAGTGTGTTGAGGTATTGGTAGTTTGTTGATGTACTGGTAGTGTGTTGAGGTATTGGTGTGTGTGTTGAGGTATTGGTAGTTTGTTGATGTACTGGTAGTGTGTTGAGGTATTGGTAGTGTGTTGAGGTATTGGTAGTGTGTTGAGGAGCTTGTAGTGTGTGGAGGTACTGGTAATGTGTTGAGGTACTGGTAGTGTGTTGAGGTATTGTGTGTAGTGTGTTTAGGTACTGGTAGTGTGTTGAGATATTGGTAGTGTGTTGAGGTACTGGTAGTGTGTTGAGGTATTGATAGTAAGTTGAGGTACTGGTAGTGTGTTGAGGTATTGGTAGTGTGTTGAGGTACTGGTAGTGTGTTGAGGTATTGGTAGTGTGTTGAGGTACTGGTAGTGTGTTGAGGTACTGGTAATGTGTTGAGGTACTGGTAGTGTGTTGAGGTATTGATAGTTTGTTGAGGAACTGGTAGTGTGTTGAGGTACTGGTAGTGTGTTGAGGTATTGGTAGAGTTTTGAGGTACTGGAAGTTTGTTGAGGCATTGGTAGTGTGTTGAGGTACTGGTAGTGTGTTGAGGTATTGGTAGTGTGTTAAGGTACTGGTAGTGTGTTGAAGTAGTGGTAATGTGTTGAGGTACTGGTAATGTGTTGAGATACTGGTAGTGTGTTGAGGTACTGGTAGTGTGTTGAGGTATTGGTAGAGTTTTGAGGTACTGGAAGTTTGTTGAGGCATTGGTAGTGTGTTGTGGTACTGGTAGTGTGTTGAGGTATTGGTAGTGTGTTAAGGTACTGGTAGTGTGTTGAAGTAGTGGTAGTGTGTTGACGTGCTGATAGTGTGTTGAAGTGTTTGTAGTGTGTTGAGGTACTGGTATTGTGTTGATGTACTGGTAGTGTGTTAATGTGTTGGTAGTGTGTTGAGGTACTGATTGTGTGTTGAGTTACTGGTAGTGTGTTGAGGTCCTGGCAGTATGTTGAAGTGCTGGTAGTGTATTAATGTGTTGGTAGTGTGTTGAGGTACTGATTGTGTGTTGAGTTACTGGTAGTGTGTTGAGGTACTGGTAGTGTGTTGAGGTACTAGTAGTGTGTTGCGATGCTGGTAGTGTGTTGAGGTATTGGTAGTGTGTTGAGGTACTGGTTGTATGTTGAGGTACTGGTAGTGTGTTGAGGTACTGGTAGTGTGTTGAATTACTGGTAGTGTGTTAATGTGTTGGTAGTGTGTTGAGGTACTGGTAGTATGTTGAGGTGCTGGTCGTGTGTTGGTGTTTGGTAGTGTGTTGAGGTACTGGTAGTGTGTTGAGGTACTGGTAGTGTGTTGAGGTACTGGTAGTGTGTTGTGGTACTGGTGGTGTGTTGAGATACTGGTAGTGTGTTGAGGTACTGTTAGTGTGTTGAAGTCCTGTTAGTGTATTGAGGTGCTGTTAGTGTGTTGAGGTGCTGTTAGTATGTTGAGGTGATGTTAGAGTGTTGAGGCGTTGTTAGTGTATTGAGGTGCTGTTAGTGTGTTTAGGTGCTGTTAGTGTGTTGAGGTGTTGTTAGTGTGTTGATGTGCTGTTAGTGTGTTGAGGTGTTTCGTAGTGTGATGAGGTGCTGGTAGTGAATTGAGGTGTTGGTAGTGTGTTGAGGTGTTGGTAGTGTGTTGAGGTGTTGTTAGTGTGTTCAGGTACTGGTAGTATGTTGATGTGTTGGTAGTATGTTGAGGTGCTGGTAGTGTGTTGAGGTGCTGTTAGTGTGTTGAGGTGCTGTTAATGTGTCGAGGTGCTGTTAGTGTATTGAGGTGCTGTTAGTGTGTTGTGGTGTTGGTAGGGTGTTGAGGTGCTGGTATTGTGTTGAGGTGCTGGTATTGTGTTGAGGTGCTTTTGGTGTGTTGAGGTCCTGTTAGTGTGTCGATGTGCTGTTAGTGTGTTCAGGTGCTGTTAGTGTGTTGAGGTGCTGGAAGTGTGTTGAGGAAAGTAGTGTATTGTGGTGCAGTTAGTGTGTTGAGGTGTTGTTAGTGTGTTGAATTGTTGTTAGTGTGTTCAGGTGCTGTTAGTGTGTTGAGGTGCTGGAATTGTGTTGAGGAAAGTAGTGTGTTGTGGTGCTGTTAGTGTGTTCAGGTGCTATTAGTGTGTTGAGGTGCTGGAAGTGTGTTGAGGAAAGTAGTGTGTTGTGGGGCTGTTAGTGTGTTGAGGTGTTGTTAGTGTGTTGAGGTGTTGTTAGTGTGTTGAGATGTTGAAAGTGTGTTGAGGTACTGGTAGTGTGTTGAGGTGCTATTAGTGTGTTGAGGTGCTGTTAGTGTCTTGAGGTGTTGTTAGTGTGTTAAGGTAATTTTAGTTTGTTGAGGTGCTGTTAGTGTCTTGAGGTGTTGTTAGTGTGTTGAGGTGCTTTAAGTGTCTTGAGGTGTTGTTAGTGTGTTGAGGTGCTGTTAGTGTGTTGAAGTGCTGGTAGTTTGTTGAGGTGCTGTTAGTGTGTTGAAGTGCTGTTTGTGTATTGAGGTGCTGTTAGTGTGTTGAGGTGCTGTTAGTGTGTTGAAGTGTTTTGTAGTGTGTTGGTAGTGTGTTGAGGTGTTGTTAGTGTGTTGAGGTGTTGGTAGTGTGTTGAGGTGTTGTTAGTGTTTTGAGGTGCTGTTAGTGTGTTGAGGTGCTATTAGTGTGTTGAGGTGCTGTTTGTATGTTAAGGTGTTGTTAGTGTGTTTAGGTGCTGTTAGTGTGTTGAGGTGCTGTTAGTGTGTTGAGTGGTGGTAGTATGTTGAGGTGCTGGTAGTGTGTTGAGTGGTGTTAGTGTTTGTTAAGGTGCTGGTAGTGTGTTGAGGTGCGGGAAGTATGTCGAAGTGTGTTGGGAGTGTGATGAGTTGTTGAAAGTGTGATGAGTTGTTGAAAATGTGATGAGCTGTTGGAAGTGTGATGAGCTATGGAAGTATGATGAGTTGTTGGGAGTGTGATGAGTTGTTGGAAGTGTGATGAGCTGTTGGAAGTGTGATGAACTGTTGGAAGTGTGAATGATGATCTTTTGGAAGTATGATGAGCTGCGAAGTGTGATGATTTGTTGGAAGTGTGATGAGTTGATGGAAGTGTAATGAGCTGTTGGATGTGTGATGAGTTGTTGGAAATGTGATGAGTTGTTGGAAGTGTGCTGAGTTTTTGGAAGTCTGATGAGTTGTTGGATGTGTGATGAACTGTTGGAAGTGTGGTGAGTTGTTAGAATTGTGATGTGTTGTTGGAAGTATAATGAGCTGTTGGAAGTGTGATGATTTGTTGGAAGTGTGATGAATTGTTGGAAGTGTGATGAGTTGTTGGAAGTGTGATGAATTGTTGGAAGTGTGATGAATTGTTGGAAGTGTGATGATTTGTTGGAAGTGTGATGAGTTGTTGGAAGTGTGATGAATTGTTGGAAGTGTGAGATGAGTTGTTGGAAGTGTGGTGAATTGTTGGAAGTGCGATGAATTGTTGGGAAGTGTGATGAGTTGTTGGAAGTGTGATGAATTGTTGGAAGTGTGATGAGTTGTTGGAAGTGTGGTGAATTGTTGGAAGTGTGATGATTTGTTGGAAGTGTGATGAGTTGTTGGAAGTGTGATGAATTGTTGGAAGTGTGATGAATTGTTGGAAGTGTGATGATTTGTTGGAAGTGTGATGAGTTGTTGGAAGTGTGATGAACTGTTGGAAGTGTGATGAGTTGTTGGAAGTGTGATGAGTTGTTGGAAGTGTGATGAGTTCTTGGATGTGTGATGATTTGTTGGAAGTGTGATGATTTGTTGGAAGTGTGATGAATTGTTGGAAGTGTGATGAGTTGTTGGAAGTTTGATGAATTGTTGGAAGTGTGATGAATTGTTGGAAGTGCGATGATTAGTTGGAAGTGTGATGAGTTGTTGGAAGTGTGATGAATTGTTGGAAGTGTGATGAGTTGTTGGAAGTGTGGTGAATTGTTGGAAGTGTGATGATTTGTTGGAAGTGTGATGAGTGTTGTTGGAAGTGTGATGAATTGTTGGAAGATTGATGAATTGTTGGAAGTGTGATGATTTGTTGGAAGTGTGATGAGTTGTTGGAAGTGTGATGAACTGTTGGAAGTGTGATGAGTTGTTGGAAGTGTGATGAGTTGTTGGAAGATTGATGAATTGTTGGAAGTGTGATGATTTGTTGGAAGTGTGATGAGTTGTTGGAAGTGTGATGAACTGTTGGAAGTGTGATGATTTGTTGGAAGTGTGATGAGTTGTTGGAAGTGTGATGAACTGTTGGAAGTGTGATGAGTTGTTGGATGTGTGATGAGTTGTTGGAAGTGTAATGAACTTTTGGAAGTGTGATGAGTTGTTGGATGTGTGATGAACTCTTGGAAGTGTGATGAGTTGTTGGATGTGTGATGAACTGTTGGAAGTGTGATGAACTGTTGGAAGTGTGTTGAGTTTTTGGGAAGTGTCATGAGTTTGTTGGAACTGTGGTGAGATGATAGAAGTGTGCTGAAGTGCTAGAAGTGCAATGAAGTGCTAGAAGTGTAATGAAGTACTTGAAGTGTAATGAAGTGCTAGAGTTGTAATGATGTACTAGAAGTGTAACGAAGCGCTGTAAGATTGTTGTGGTGCCCTACATATTCTGATGTACCGCAGGTCTCAGGTTGGATTAAAATGTGTCGAGCAACACGAGTCCAAGTTCGTGCTGTCTGTGTTTGCTCTCGTTCTTTGTTTTTGTCTTTCTGATTGCTAAAACACTCTCCGCGTTATGCTATATTTATTTGTATCTCAAATCACGGCGTTTAGGATGTCATCTTTAGTATCAAAATTGTATCCTTACTAATCTATCTTCTCTTCCCGACCCAGTTTGTCCAATACCTGGCCTGTCTTGTATATCGGAGAGTACAACAGACGCGACGGCAACTCGAAGACCAGGTTTATGACGTCATCGTACAAAGTTACACGTCACCCCAACTACAACAGGTTTACATTCAGTAAGTCAAATGTGTGAGGTGAAGGCTACATATACACGTGCATACACCTATGCACGCACCAACACACAAACCGATGTACACACACACACACACACATTGAACGCATCACATCCTGCACGTAACAAAGAATTGAAATTCTTTCACGCAAATGAAAATACAGGATTGCAAATCTTGATCAGACTGACATAAAAAAAAAAAAATTCATCTTTACACGAGATCCCAAAGGAGTTGATTTTGTGTTTTAGTTTCACATGGAGGCAGAAATGTGTTTACTTCTTCTGTCTTATTTCCTTCCCCGTCTGTGTGAGGGTATGAGGGTACGTAAAATTATTTTTGCGATCTTTATCTTCTCATCAGTAACTTCTGTTGACCTTCTCATCAGTGTCTTTTGTTGACCTTCTCATCTGTGTCTTTTGTTGACCTTCTCATCTGTGTCTTTTGTTGACCTTCTCATCAGTGTTTTTGTTGACCTTCTCATCTGTGTCTTTTGTTGACCTTCACATCAGTGTCTTTTTGTTGATCTTCACATCAGTGTCTTTTTGTTGACCTTAACATCAGTGTTTTGTTGACCTTCTCATCTGTGTCTTTTGTTGACCTTCTCATCAGTGTCTTTTGTTGACCTTCTCATCTGTGTCTTTTGTTGACCTTCACATCAGTGTCTTTTTATTGATCTTCACATCAGTGTCTTTTTGTTGACCTTAACATCAGTGTCTTTTATTTGCCTTCACATCAGTGTCTTTTTGTTGACCTTGACATAAGTGTCTTTTTTTTACCTTCCCATCAGTGTCTTTTATTGACCTTCACTTCAGTGTCTTTTGTTGACCTTCACATCAGTGTCTTTTTATTACCTTAACATCAGTGTCTTTTATTTGCCTTCACATCAGTGTCTTTTTGTTGACCTTGACATAAGTGTCTTTTTTACCTTCCCATCAGTGTCTTTTATTGACCATCACATTAGTGTCTTTTATTGACCTTCACATCAGTGTCTTTTTGTTGACCTTCACATCAGTGTCTTTTTGTTGACCTTAACATCAATGTCTTTTCTTGACCTTCACATCAGTGTCTTTTTGTTGACCTTGACATGAGTGTCTTCTTTTTTACCTTCCCATCAGTGTTTTATTGACCATCACATTAGTGTCTTTTATTGACCTTCACATCAGTGTCTTTTTGTTGTCCTTAACGTCATCAAACTGCCAAGAGATATAATCAAACAACTGTCTAGAGTCGTCATCAAACTGCCAAGAGATATAATCAAACAACTGCTTAGAAATATCATCAAACTGCCAAGAGATATAATCAAACAACTGTCTAGAGTCGTCATCAAACTGCCAATAGATATAATCAAACAACTGCCTAGAGTCGTCATCAAACTGCCAAGAGATATAATCAAACAACTGCCTAGAATGTCATCAAACTGCCAAGAGATATAATCAAACAACTGTCTAGAGTCGTCATCAAACTGCCAAGAGATATAATCAAACAACTGCCTAGAAATGTCATCAAACTGCCAAGAGATATAATCAAACAACTGCCTAGAGTCGTCATCAAACTGCCAAGAGATATAATCAAACAACTGTCTAGAGTCGTCATCAAACTGCCAAGAGATATAATCAAACAACTGCCTAGAGTCGTCATCAAACTGCCAAGAGATATAATCAAACAACTGCCTAGAAATGTATTCAAACTGCCAAGAGATATAATCAAACAACTTCTTAGAAATGTTATCAAACTGCCAAGAGATATAATCAAACAACTGTCTAGAGTAATCATCAAACTGCCAAGAGATATAATCAAACAACTGCCTAGAAATGTCATCAAACTGCCAAGAGATATAATCAAACAACTGCCTAGAAATGTCATCAAACTGCCAAGAGATATAATCAAACAACTGCCTAGAATGTCATCAAACTGTCAAGAGATATAATCAAACAACTGCCTAGAGTCGTCATCAAACTGCCAAGAGATATAATCAAACAACTGCCTAGAGTCGTCATCAAACTGCCAAGAGATATAATCAAACAACTGCCTAGAAATGTCATCAAACTGCCAAGAGATATAATCAAACAACTGTCTAGAGTCATCATCAAACTGCCAAGAGATATAATCAAACAACTGCCTAGAGTCATCATCAAACTGCCAAGCGATATAATCAAACAACTGCCTAGAGTCGTCATCAAACTGCCAAGAGATATAATCAAACAACTGTCTAGAGTCGTCATCAAACTGCCAAGAGATATAATCAAACAACTGCCTAGAGTCGTCATCAACTGCCAAGAGATATAATCAAACAACTGTCTAGAGTCGTCATCAAACTGCCAAGAGATATAATCAAACAACTGCCTAGAGTCGTTATCAAACTGCCAAGAGATATAATCAAACAACTGTCTAGAGTCGTCATCAAACTGTCAAGAGATATAATCAAACAACTGCCTAGAGTCGTCATCAAACTGTCAAGAGATATAATCAAACAACTGCCTAGAGTCATCATCAAACTGTCAAGAGATATAATCAAACAACTGCCTAGAATCGTTATCAAACTGTCAAGAGATATAATCAAACAACTGCCTAGAGTCGTCATCAAACTGCCAAGAGATATAATCAAACAACTGTCTAGAGTTGTCATCAAACTGCCAAGAGATATAATCAAACAACTGCCTAGAGTCGTTATCAAACTGCCAAGAGATATAATCAAACAACTGCCTAGAAATGTCATCAAACTGCCAAGAGATATAATCAAACAACTGCCTAGAGTCGTTATCAAACTGTCAAGAGATATAATCAAACAACTGCCTAGAGTCATCATCAAACTGTCAAGAGATATAATCAAACAACTGCCTAGAGTCGTTATCAAACTGTCAAGAGATATAATCAAACAACTGCCTAGAGTCGTCATCAAACTGCCAAGAGATATAATCAAACAACTGTCTAGAGTCGTCATCAAACTGCCAAGAGATATAATCAAACAACTGCCTAGAGTCGTTATCAAACTGCCAAGAGATATAATCAAACAACTGCCTAGAGTCGTCATCAAACTGCCAAGAGATATAATCAAACAACTGCCTAGAGTCGTCATCAAACTGTCAAGAGATATAATCAAACAACTGCCTAGAGTCGTCATCAAACTGCCAAGAGATATAATCAAACAACTGTCTAGAGTCGTCATCAAACTGCCAAGAGATATAATCAAACAACTGCTTAGAAATGTCATCAAACTGCCAAGAGATATAATCAAACAACTGTCTAGAGTAATCATCAAACTGCCAAGAGATATAATCAAACAACTGTCTAGAAGTC
Source organism: Megaustenia siamemsis (assembly GCA_032433765.1). Classification (NCBI taxonomy): domain Eukaryota; kingdom Metazoa; phylum Mollusca; class Gastropoda; order Stylommatophora; family Ariophantidae; genus Megaustenia; species Megaustenia siamemsis. Next base: position 43,044,466 of record JAVIAB010000106.1, on the reverse strand, counting down.
GTCATCAAACTGTCAAGAGATATAATCAAACAACTGCCTAGAAATGTCATCAAACTGCCAAGAGATATAATCAAACAACTGCCTAGAAATGTCATCAAAGTGCCAAGAGATATAATCAAACAACTGCCTAGATCGTCATCAAACTGCCAAGAGATATAATCAAACAACTGCCTAGAAATGTCATCAAACTGCCAAGAGATATAATCAAACAACTGCCTAGAATGTCATCAAACTGCCAAGAGATATAATCAAACAACTGCCTAGAAATGTCATCAAACTGCCAAGAGATATAATCAAACAACTGTCTAGAGTCATCATCAAACTGCCAAGAGATATAATCAAACAACTGCCTAGAGTCATCATCAAACTGTCAAGCGATATAATCAAACAACTGCCTAGAGTCGTCATCAAACTGCCAAGAGATATAATCAAACAACTGTCTAGAGTCGTCATCAAACTGCCAAGAGATATAATCAAACAACTGCCTAGAGTCGTCATCCAACTGCCAAGAGATATAATCAAACAACTGTCTAGAGTCGTCATCAAACTGCCAAGAGATATAATCAAACAACTGCCTAGAGTCGTTATCAAACTGCCAAGAGATATAATCAAACAACTGTCTAGAGTCGTCATCAAACTGCCAAGAGATATAATCAAACAACTGCCTAGAGTCGTCATCAAACTGTCAAGAGATATAATCAAACAACTGCCTAGAGTCATCATCAAACTGTCAAGAGATATAATCAAACAACTGCCTAGAGTCGTCATCAAACTGTCAAGAGATATAATCAAACAACTGCCTAGAGTCGTTATCAAACTGTCAAGAGATATAATCAAACAACTGCCTAGAGTCGTCATCAAACTGCCAAGAGATATAATCAAACAACTGTCTAGAGTTGTTATCAAACTGCCAAGAGATATAATCACAACAACTGCCTAGAGTCGTTATCAAACTGCCAAGAGATATAATCAAACAACTGCCTAGAGTCATTATCAAACTGTCAAGAGATATAATCAAACAACTGCCTAGAGTCATCATCAAACTGTCAAGAGATATAATCAAACAACTGCCTAGAGTCATATCAAACTGTCAAGAGATATAATCAAACAACTGCCTAGAGTCGTCATCAAACTGCCAAGAGATATAATCAAACAACTGTCTAGAGTCGTCATCAAACTGCCAAGAGATATAATCAAACAACTGCCTAGAGTCGTTATCAAACTGCCAAGAGATATAATCAAACAACTGCCTAGAGTCGTCATCAAACTGCCAAGAGATATAATCAAACAACTGCCTAGAGTCGTCATCAAACTGCCAAGAGATATAATCAAACAACTGCCTAGAGTCGTCATCAAACTGCCAAGAGATATAATCAAACAACTGCCTATAGTCGTCATCCAACTGCCTAGAGGTGTCATTAAAATGACCAGAGATGTCATCAAACTACTAGCTAGATATGTCATCAAACTGTCCAAAGATGTCATTCGAAATGTCCAGATATGTTATAAAATACCTATAGATGTCATAAATCCGCCTAGAGTTGTAATTTAAATGACTAGAGATGTCATCAAACTGCATAGAGATGTCATACATTTACGTAGAGAAGTCATTAAACTGACTAGAGATGTCATCAAACTGCATAGAGATGTCATACATTTACCTAGAGAAGTCATTAAACTGACTAGAGATATCATCAAACTAATGCATTGAAATGTCATAAAATTACTGCCTGCATCAAATTTTCTAGATAGTTTGATGACATCAGACATGTCATAAAATTGTCAATAGACGTCATGCAGAAGCCTAAAACCTAGAGATGTCATCCAACTGTGTGGGGACAAACATATATCCTATTTAAAGAGCATATTTTGGCTCAAAATCGGAAAAGATCTTAACAACAAAATGATCAATAAAGAAAACTCCGCCCAATTAAAAATGAGCTTACCATTGATTTACATTTGCAATGCTGGAATTTTAGACACAAATGATGACAATTTTGGCTTAACTTCGATCAAGAAGAGAATAAAACATTTATTCAGATTGAGGGGACAGATGTGTCAAAAGCGTTGTTAAATCCAGATAAATTTCTGTTGAGGTGTATCATAAGCTGGTGGGACCACTACATGAGCTACAGACAACTGTGCACACACAGGCAAGGACTTCTATTGTATTCTCTCCCTTGACCCTATCGTAAACTTAACCGTCATCGATGTAATTGCAGACCACCAGCTTCAATCCCTTCCGTCGTGCAAGTTATTGGGAAGTTACATTTTCAGGACATCCAACAACAACTGTGACACATTATGTGTACAATCACATACAAGAGTAACACAAAATCTAAACTATATTCAAGCAGAATGTCTATCGCTTGTGCAGTTAGGAACGAACACAAAAAAACTATATACATTTTCAACAGCTGGGATGGCAATATTTTTTGCAGTTTGAGCTTTTATCTGCTCACTAGATAGTTAGGATTCAAATATAAGCTGTCGTGATACATGTTTCCTGACAAACGCAGCTGCGAGATCTACCCCGCCTTCCATAACGGAATGATAGTGTGTGTTGCTTGGCTTAGCGTTGGTAACATAAGCCTTTAGTGAGTCCATATACTGGAGAACAGTGACAGGAGAACAGGGTCTGGAGAACAGTGACATGAGAACAGTAACTGGAGAACAGTGACAGGAGCACAGTAACAGGAGAACAGTGACAGGAGAACAGGGTCTGGAGAACAGTGACATGAGAACAGTAACAGGAGAACAGTGACAGAAGAACAGTGACATGAGAACAGTGACATGAGAACAGTAACAGGAGAACAGTGACATGAGTACAGTAACAGGAGAACAGTGACAGGAGAACAGTGACATGAGAACAGTGACGTGAGAACAGTGACAGGAGAACAGGGACTGGAGAACAGTGACAGGAGAACAGTAACAGGAGAACAATGACATGAGAACAGTAACAGGAGAACAGTGACAGGAGAACAGTGACATGAGAACAGTAACATGAAACCAGAAACAGGAGAACAGTGACATGAGAACAGTAACTGGAGAACAGTGACAGGAGAGCAGTGACAGGAGAACAGGGACTGGAGAACAGTGAGAGGAGAACAGTAACAGCAGAACGGTGACATGAGAACAGTAACAGGAGAACAGTGACATGAGAACAGTAACAGGAGGACAGTGGCGTGAGAACAGGGACTGGAGAACAGTGACATGATAACAGTAACAGGAGAACAGTGACATGAGAACAGTGACATGAGACCAGTAACAGCAGAACGGTGACATGAGAACAGTAACAGGAGAACAGTGACAGGAGAACAGTGACTTGCGAACAGTAACAGGAGAACAGTGACAGGAGAACAGTGACTTGAGAACAGTAACAGTAGAACAGTGACAGGAGAATAGTAACAGTAAAACAGTGACAGGAGAACAGTGACAGGAGAACAGTAACAGGAGAACAGTTACAGGAGAACAGTTACTTGAGAACAGTGACTTGAGAACAGTAACAGGAGAACAGTGACAGGAGAACAGTAACAGGAGAACAGTAACATGAGAACAGTGACAGGAGAACAGTGACAGGAGAACAGTGACAGGATAACAGTGACATGAGAACAGTGACAGGAGAACAGTACCAGTAGAACAGTAACATGAGAACAGTGACAGGAGAACAGTGACAGGAGAACAGTACCAGTAGAACAGTAACATGAGAACAGTACCAGTAGAACAGTAACATGAGAACATTAACCGGCTCTTCTCTATTCATCTGTGGCTATGTCGGATACGGGTTGTCTTTTTAATGTTGATATTTATTACTAGGAGTTGTATTATTGGGACAGCTGGGGACACAACCTGCAACACTAGATGTGTATTATTGGGACAGCGGGGGACACAACCTGCAACACTAGATGTGTATTATTGGGACAGCTGGGGACACAAACTGCAACACTAGATGTGTATTATTGGGACAGCTGGGGACACAACCTGCAACACTAGATGTGTTCTTTTGGGACAGCTGGCAACACAACCTGCAACACTAGATGTATATTATTGGGACAGCTGGCAACACAACCTGCAAACTATATGTGTATTATTGGGACAGCTGGCAACACAACCTGCAACACTAGATGTATATTATTGGGACAGCTGGCAACACAACCTGCAACACTAGATGTGTATTATTGGGACAGCTGGCAACACAACCTGCAACACTAGATGTGTATTATTGGGACAGCTGGCAAAACAACCTACAACACTTTTTTGTGTATTATTGGGACAGCTGGCAACACAGCCTGCAACACTAGATGTGTATTATTGGGACAGCTGGCAACACAGCCTGCAACACTAGATGTGTATTATTGGGACAGCTGGCAACACAACCTGCAACACTAGATGTGTATTATTGGGACAGCTGGCAACACAACCTGCAACACTAGATGTGTATTATTGGGACAGCTGGCAACACAGCCTGCAACACTAGATGTGTATTATTGGGACAGCTGGCAACACAACCTGCAACACTAGATGTGTATTATTGGGCCAGCAGGCAACACAACCTGCTGTGCCCTTTCAGAATTTTTTGTTTTCTCTCTATATCTTCAATATAACGACCCTATCTTGTGCCAGTCACCTCTTCTGTAATGTCTTCAATATATAACGGCTTATCCTGTGCCCGTTCCACAAAGGTCCTCTCCTGAAAAGACCCTCCTTTAGTGATTCAATAAACCAATAAATGCAAAAACCGTTGACCGTTAATCTCTGTCTTCTATAACTTTCGTGCCGTTTCACGAACAAACATTCAACTCGTGAAACGTATGACTGCCATTAATAACGTCACGAAAACAACTTCAGGTTTTAATGATTGACAGCCTTTAATTACACTTGCAAATTCATACATGTCGGCATATTAGTTCACTTCATCACTCTAATTACACTGCATCCATTCTCCACTAAATCTATTCTCTTCTATCCTAGCATTTATGTTCGGACTCAGCATTGACCTATGTGAGACCGTTCCCCATCGAACGGCTTCTCCTTACTCTAACTATTCCTTGAAAACTAAGCATTAACCTATGTGAGACCGTTCCCATCGAACGGCCTCTCCTTACTCTAACTATTTCTATTGCCGGCTCTAATATCGCTATCACTCCTTTTTCCCAAATGTCGATTGCCGAATTCATCTGTTTATCTCGAATGCCGGTCCATTCCGTCCTCAGGTTCCTCCTCAACTTGGATTATTTACGGTGTTCCATCTCGGCTGTTCTCTTCTCTGAGTTCTCACTGCCCATCCGTTATCTACGACTGTCCGATTGTTCTCTACGAATGCACATCCTCTCTCTTGGGTGGGCAATCTCTCTCTTCATGACCGCTAATCTTCAACTTGGCGATGACTGTACATCCTCTCTCTTCGGCTGCCAATCTCTCTCTGAATTTTCTTCTTAATCTCCTAACAACCGTTTCTATCTCCACGTCATACAGATTCCGTCATAGATTCCCATTTCGTCATTTCTTCTTCAGTATACTTCTGTGCTTAATCTTTTCTTCCCCATCCTTCATCTCTTAGTGTGCAATTCTCGGTCATACTATTTCCCCTGCTATACAACTCGCTCCCAACATGTGCTGGTCGTTGCCACAACTATAGCTCGTTTCAAATCATGTGCCCAACTTCAAAACGCTATTACTCTCTAACCGTTTGTTAAAAACTTTTGAAATGTTCCAAATGTTATTAGAATGCAAAAGACCCTTTAAATGTATATTTAACAAATATCTTGCAGCTGCAGTTTTCTTAAAGCGGCGAATTTCTTTGATGTTTGTCACAATTGTAAATTGTGAAGCCCTAAATAATAGAAATTACCGTAGTTGCTGGTCTATGATTAATTTTCACTAGGTAAAGGCGTGGCCGTAATGGGGAAATAACTGTATAAGACAAAACACCAGGAGAATTATTGTCTGCTCAGTTCGAGGACGGACGATAATATCAAGGTATACCTGTATGTCCAATTTTCATAGTTGTGTGGTCCTGAAAAGGACCGTTTGTTAAACTAATTTAAGGTAATATAGGGGCCAACATTGTGGGGGCTATATACTTTCATTCTGAATCAGACGAGTCTAAAAGATTAATAACTGTTTGGGGTTGAACATTCCACAAACCATCATTTTTTCCAATATTCCCCTTCCTGTTTTAAGACGTGGTCTTCACATTTAGCCCAATAATCTTTGTCTATATTTAATAAAGCGAGATTAGCAAGAGTCTTTACATCGCATATTTTGAATGTTGTATTTTCATCTGCCACTTGTCCTTTTAATTTTGCCCAGATTAGTTCTATTGGATTTAAATGAGCATGGTAAGGTGGCAGCCTCAAACTTATATGACCGTGCTCTTGGATAATCTTATCTATTTGAAAAATCTTTGTCCTCTGTTTTTGCTTTACTAGAGATAGTAATTCAGGTTTTAAGTACATGTTATTAAATTGTATGTGCTCCTTTGTGAGCCATATCTTAATAGCATCTTTTGTACTGGATGACGTCGGGACTTTATCTTCAAGTGCAACAATGTTGTGGTACGCTGCATTGTCCATTATTAGGCAAGATGGTCGATCTAGTGATGGGAGAACAGAATTTTCAATCCAATGTCGAAATATGTGACCATTCATCTCAGAGTGATAATCCCGATTGTCTTTGGATTTTGAAAGAAAAATGAGCTCTGCATTCTGTATTAGTCCATGTTGTCGACTACCTGCATGAGCAATTATCAAGCGCTGTCCTTTGCTGCTAGGTATTAATCTCTTAATCTTTCCATCTGATGACTGCCATTCCCTTTGGTTAGTGTGGTGAGCATTGATCCATGTTTCATCCAAGTACACAATATCATAATCTTGCTTGCGCACCTCTTTACTTCACATAAGTACTTGCTTCTCATGACTACTATATGTGGCTTCTCACAGATGATGTTTCGTCCATTTGAATACTTTCTGAATGTAAAGCCTGCAATCTTCCTCGTTTAGCCTCTTTGCAAAAATAGTCATACATTTTTATTGCGATGTTTTGTAAACTGCAGAATTTCATTTTAAGACTCATGATAAATGTTATTGTTCCACGTCTCCACTTATGAATGAACGGAAATGGAACACACAATGCCTCGTGTTTTCTACAAGTGTCTAATTGTGTCAGACAACTCACGTTGAAAGCGTGCAAAAACGTCAATTGTACCGTGTATGGATTTTTAATCGCTATTTTTAAATTAAAATACTGTAAACACTAAGTTTTGACTACATCAATGGGTCGTTATAAATTTATATAAATCAAATAAGCAATAATAATAACCAAATGTTTTTTTTTAATGAAATTACTTCCCTGTTGGGTTCTAATCATTATAACTTTACATGCAAATTTTGAAAAAATTACAAAAAGGGTTAAAAAGATATCGATTTTAAAAGTTGGGCACCAGATATGAAACGGACTATAACAACCATTCACTTCTAGCTATACATTCCCTGCTATACTGCAAATTAAATGTTTATTATTGGGACAGCTGGCAACACAAACTGCAACACTAGATGCTTATTATTGAGACAGCTGGCAACACAAACTGCAACACTAGATGTTTACTACCAGGACAGCTGGTAATACAAACTACAACACAGACAGAATCATATTTTACAAACTATATTTATTCACACACAATGTTACCAGTACCAAACATGGTCACGCTAATCGCGGCAGGAAAGATTCCCCACAGAAATGAAATGTTTGAGACAAGCTGAAGAAGTTACCAGAGGAGATACAACATAATCGGATTACAAGAAAGAGAGTTGACATAACTAATTTTGAAATCGTATACAAAGACAAGAAATACAAAGACAACAAATACAAACCAATTAAATGTTACACAGCTGGAGAGAATGTCTAGTTCTGCCATACCAAACCAGGCATACACACAATGTGGAGAACGAGGCAGTACTCGAGGCAGACCCAAAATACCTTGGAGTGACACCATAGAGAAACTATACAGCAGCATCACTTGTCAATCGTTGAAGGTGCCAGAAGCGCAGGAACCAGAATTAATATTTTCCTCGACACACTAAATGGTAAAAAGAGGAAGAAGAGGAAGAAGAAAGGGGAGAGATAGATGTTTTGAAAGGTGAGATATCTTTACTTTTCACATGCCTAATGCACAGTGTGCTATAGGACTACATTTGTCGACCTATTGACTATGTCTGTGTGATAGCAAACTACGACATCGCAATGTTAACTGTGTCTGTGTGATTGCTGGCTACGACATTGCTATGTTAACTCTGTATGATTGCTGGCTACGACATTGCTATGTTAACTCTGTGTGATTGCTGGCTACGACATTGCTATGTTAACTATGTGTGATTGCTGGCTACGACATTGCTATGTTAACTCTGTGTGATTGCTGGCTACGACATTGCTATGTTAACTCTGTGTGATTGCAGGCTACGTCATCCCCATGTTAACTGTGTGATTGCAGGCTACGACATTGCTATGTTAACTCTGTGTGATTGCTGGCTACGACATTGCTATGTTAACTCTGTGTGATTGCAGGCTACGGCATTGCTATGTTAACTCTGTGTACAATAATAATAAATAAATATTATATATAGGGAACCTCCGAGGCGATATAGGTAAATAATAGAACCAAAGAAGTATGTGTTAGCACTCGGAAAAATTGACAGACAAACAACAACAGAAAAAAAACGAAGAACAATATATGGTCCTAAGCGGGATCGAACCCGTACCCCTGGCACCGCGCCTTGCCACGAGAAGCCGAACGCTTGGCACACTGCCACGCAGCTACTAAAAAAATTAGCCATTGTAGCAGTGTCTTACACGAAGGCGTTCTCAATGACTATAGCATAGGGTACGATCACAGACCGAAAATATTGTATATTTGTACTTTCCTATTATGTAAGTATCTCCAGTAGGGCTGAATACTTGTGTTGCAGACAAAATTTATTGGACGAAACAGAAACAAATAGTAGTTTCCAGTGGTTATAATGGATAAAATAATAATAAATAAATATTATTATATAGGGAACCTCCGAGGCGATAATAGGGAATAATAGAACAAAGAAGCTGTGTTAGCACTCGGAAAAATTGACAAACAACAACAGAAAAAAACGAACAACAATATATGGTCCGAAGCGGGATCGAAACCGGATTGTGATTGGAGGCTACGTCATCCCCATGTTAACTCTGCATGATTGCAGGCTACGTCATCCCCATGTTAAATCTGTGTGATTGCAGGCTACGTCATCCCCCATATTAACTCTGTGTGATTGCAGGCTACGTCATCCCATGTTAACTCTGTGTGATTGCAGGCTACGTCATCCCCATATTAACTCTGTATGATTGCAGGCTATGTCATGCCCATGTTAACTCTGTGTGATTGTAGGCTACGTCATCCCCCATATTAACTCTGTGTGATTGCAGGCTATGTCATGCCCATATTAACTCTGTATGATTGCAGGCTACGTCATCCCCTATATTAACTCTGTGTGATTGTAGGCTACGTCATCCCCCATATTAACTCTGTGTGATTGCAGGCTACGGCATCCCCCATATTAACTCTGTGTGATTGCAGGCTATGTCATGCCCATATTAACTCTGTGTGATTGCAGGCTACGTCATCCCCTATATTAACTCTGTGTGATTTAGGCTATGTCATGCCCATGTTAACTCTGTGTGATTGCAGGCTACGTAATCCCCCATATTAACTCTGTGTGATTGTAGGCTACGTCATCCCATGTTTACTCTGTGCGATTGTAGGCTACGTCATCCCCATATTAACTCTGTGTAATTGTAGGCTACGTCATCCCATATTAACTCTGTGTGATTGCAGGCTACGACATCGCTATCCTAACGCTACACAAGCCCATCCCGATGGAGATCTTCGAGTGCCTACATCCCATTTGTCTCCCAGACGTTCACCACGCCCTGAGGTTGGGGACACCTGCGCTGTCGCGGGTTGGGGATCCACGTCCAGGACACAATGTAGGTTCAGCTCTAACGAGGACAGGTCGAGGGTTTGACTAACAGCTGCTTGTGTGCGGCAACTTGGATGTGTCTATGTGTGTGTGTGTTCATGAGTAGGATCTGTGGACACATCCGAATCTCTGTGTCATGAACTAAATGTGTGGGTCGTAAATTGGAGGTTAACAATCGAGTGCGAGAAGACATATTAATATATATATTATATATATATATATATATATATATATATATATATATATATATAGGGCCTATATATATATATATATATATATATATATATATATATATCTATTGGGGTCTTGGTAGCCTAGTTGGGAAACCACCCGATGGACTACCGACGTTCGGACAACCGTATTCGATTCCCGCTGGGAGCAGTGTGAATTGTACTTGTGGTTGGAAAATAAAAAATACCCCCACGGTCGACCCAGACGTTGGCAGAAATGGGTACCAGGGTATACCCTGGGAAGGTGAGGAATGTCGCCTCGAATCGTGAGTTTCGATGCTTGAGGCGACACTATCCAGAAATCTCCGAACATTTCAGGATAGGCGGCCGAGCACATAGGTGGAAACTCGCGTGCTAAGACGCCGGTTCAAGTCTCGTACTTTACCTTTTCATGTATATTATATTATTTATATTATATTATATTATATTATATATATTATATTATATTATATTATATTATATTATATTATATTATATTATATTATATTATATTATATTATATTAGAAGGTGTATCTTGGTCTACGCCCTATGGGCCGGTTACGGCTCGAAAGGTCAATAGATATATAGATATTATATTATATTATATTATATTATATTATATTATATTATATTATATTATATTATATTATATTATATTATATCATAATATATCATATCATATCATATATATCATATCATATCATATCATATCATATTATATTATATTATATTATATATATTATTATATTATATTATATTATATATATTATATTATATTATATTATATATATTATATTATATTATATTATATTATATTATATTATATTATATTATATTATATTATATTATATTATATTATATTATATTATATTTATATTATATTATATTATATTATATTATATTATATTATATTATATACCTTGTCTGTGTGCAAGTATACCAGCTGTACTGATGACGTGTTATGCACATTGTGGTGAATGTATGCGTTCATGTGTATGTTATTGCAATTGATAATGGCCATCTAGCATGATTCTATATGTTTAAATAATTTTATATCCACTCCTTTTCGTAACGAAGGCGAGACCCATGACCTGTTGAATGTAATGAATGAGCCGTATGGTTTGTAGGAATGTCTTAGTAACGTGTATTTGTATATCTGTGTGGAGTGTAATTGTATGTGCCATCAATCACCATCAATAGACATCGTATACAGGTTATATTCATTCACACATTGTGCTATTAATGCCAAACATGGTCACCTATATGACACATATATATGTATAAACACAAAAGAAAGCTAGTCACTACAGAGATGCGATGTCTGAGAAAAACGTTTGTAGTAAACCAGAAAAGACAATCAGAAAGGATTCTATAAGTGTAGGCATTGAGCCAATCCTAAGCTGCATACATAAACAGCAAATAAACTGGTTTGTTCATCTAGAAAGAATGTTTTGTGATTTCTTACCATACAAAGCATATATTAAAAGAGGAGATTGTAGAAGATCAAGAGGTAGACCCAGAATAAGATGGATAGATAACAACAAAGAAACGTTACAACAGCATTAGTTGACAATGAGTGAAGACACCAAAACAGCGGAAACAGAACTGTGTCTATCTCTCTCGACGCTCAAACTGGTACGAGAGGAAGTGAAAACAAAAAAGAATAGAAATAAGAAACGTAATGTACGTAAAAAGTGTGCTGTATAAATATCATGTATAACTTACAGTTTCTAATTTTCCCGATGATCATTTTTATATTCTAACATTCAGTCGCTATTCAACATAAAAAAACATGAAATCTGTGATCCAGATTATTTCATCGTCTCTCACAGATAACCCAGCTGTGTCATCGCCCCTATTGATGAAGACGAACATCCGCGTGCTGAATGACAGCGTTTGCCAGCAAAAATTTGGCTTCTATTTCAATGGACAATCGCAGATTTGTGCTGGAGATCTCACGGGAAAAACCGACTCTTGCGTGGTACGTACACACCATAATGCACAGATCTCGATTGTGTAGTCTATTACTACTACTGCTACTGCTACTGCAACTGCAACTACTACTACTACAAATACTTCTTCAACATTCCAAAACAAACATTTCCTATAGAGCGTCTCTTGTGTAGCTCTTAGTTTCTTTATTTTGTTGGCCAAGTTGGTTCTATGTTTCTGTAAACGATGACTTGTTACAGGATTACCCTACGTTAGAATTAGCATCGGCAGAAAGTTCAATATAATCAAATAATATAATCAAATAATATAATCAAATAATATAATCAAATAATATAATCAAATAATATAATTAAATATGTGGGGCTAAGGAGTCACATTGATCACCAGCACTTGTGTGACGTCATCAACATCGAGATGTCAACACAAGTTAATCAAGATGATTAATGACGTAAACAGACCAACAGTTTCGAAATAACGCGTTTCTATAGCTCCTTTCTGACACCATCATTTCAAAGACGTCTGTAATTTGCAGAATGCTGTAGAGGTTTTCAACAATCAGAAGCAATAATTCCTCTGCATGGATCATAGATATAATAGATTCGATATAGTTAGGAACAAATAGGGCTACCCACAGATTGATACTAAGCCCTAGATTAAAACTCATTTGATACAAAAGTTGTAGTAATTGTGATAGGGTTAATACCTTTTTTTAAAGAACTGAGTTGAACAAGAAATCATGTCCCATGACATTCGTCTTATGGGAACGATATTGTTATATTTCACCCTAGCAGGCCACTAGGAGGTGAGGGGGGCAGTTTTTCTTTGTCATTACTCTCCACAGCTTTATGAGTCAGGTACCCATTTCTTTATCCACTCAGTTGACTGGAGACCGCAGAGCTCTGCGTTTGAACCCTCGTAAACCCAATCTCCAAGCCAGCACGCTACCACTTGCAGTATCATGATATAAGTCAAAGGATGCAAGATGTTTTCTGTTATCATTATCTTTTGATACTGGGCTGATCACCTGAGAGATTACCAGAAATGCATTGATGGAACACATTCTTGGATATTTTAATAGACCATAGTGACAAATACATCTGGTTTCCTAAATCTTCCTCTCATTATCTTTATCTTGTCGATGTTAATTTCGACTCCGGCTGAATTTATTACATTTTCCGACTTCATCTATACAATCATCATTCATGAATATCCTTCTACAACTTTAACTGTCATACTCACTTCAATAAGTCTAATTCTCAAACAGGTTTCAATAAATCTAACTCTCAAACACGTCTTAATAACTTTAACTCTCAAATACGTCTTTTAACTTTAACTCTCAAACACGTCTTTGTAACTTTAACTCTCAAACACGTCTTTATAACTTTAACTCTCAAATAAGTCTCCAGAACTCTAACTCTTCAAAAAAACATCCAGAACTCTAACTCTTCAACACGACTTCCATAACTCTAACCCTCCAACAAGACTTCCATAACTCTAACCCCACAACAAGACTTCCATGTCTTTAACCCCACAACAAGACTTCCATAACTCTAACCCCACAACAAGACTTCCATAACTCTAACCCCACAACAATACTTCCATAACTCTAACACCACAACAAGGCTTCCATAACTCTAACCCCACAACAAGACTTCCATAACTCTAACCCCACAACAAGATTTCCATAACTCTAACCCTCCCACAAGACTTCTATAACTCTAACCCTCCAACAAGACTTCCACAACTCTAACCCTCCAACAAGACTTCCATCACTCCTACCCTCCAACAAAACTTCCATAACTCTAACCCTCCAACAAGACTTCCACAACTCTAACCCTCCAACAAGACTTCCATCACTCCTACCCTCCAACAAGACTTCCATCACTCCTACCCTCCAACAAGACTTCCATAACTCTAACCCTCCAACAAAACTTCCACAACTCTAACCCTCCAACAAGACTTCCATAACTCCTACCCTCCAACAAGACTTCCATAACTCCTACCCTCCAACAAGAATTCCACAACTCTAACCCTCCATATAACTCCAACCCCTAAACAAGACTTCCATAACTCTAAACCCCCCCCCTCCCCCACAACAAGACTTCCATTGCTCTAACCCTCCCAGAAGACTTCCATAACACCTACCCTCCAACAAGACTTCTATAGTTCTAACCCTCCAACAAGACTTCCATAGCTCTAACCCTCCAACAAGATTTCTATAGCTCTAACCCTCACTCAAGACTTCCATAACTCCTACCCTCCAACAAGACTTCTATAGCTCTAACCCTCCCACAAGACTTCTATAGCTATAACCCTCCAACAAGACTTCCGTAGCTCTAACTCTCCCACAAGACTTCTATAGCTCTAACCCTCCCACAAGACTTCTATAGCTCTAACCCTCCTACAAGACTTCCATAGCTCTAACCCTCCCACAAGACTTCCATAACTCTAACCCTACAACAAGACTTCCATAACTCCTACCCTCCAACAAGACTTCCATAACTCTAACCTCCAACAAGACTTTCAAAGCTCTAACCCTCCAACAAGACTTCCATATCTCTAACCCTCCCACAAGTCTTCCATAACTCTAACCCTCCAACAAGTCTTCCATAACTCCAACCCTCCACAAGACTTCCAGTACTCTAACCCTCTAACAAGACTTCCATAACTCTAACCCTCCAACAAGACTTCCATATCTCTAACCCTCCCACAAGACTTCCACTACTCTAACCCTCCCACAAGACTTCCACTACTCTAACCCTCCCACAAGACTTCCAGTACTCTAACCCTACAACAAGACTTCCACTACTCTAACCCTCCAACAAGACTTCCATAACTCCTACCCTCCAACAAGACTTCCATAACTCTAACCCTCCCACAAGACTTCCATAACTCTAACCCTCCCACAAGACTTCCAGTACTCTAACCCTCCCACAAGACTTCCATAACTCTAACCCTCCCACAAGACTTCCACTACTCTAACCCTCCCACAAGACTTCCACTACTCTAACCCTCCAACAAGACTTCCACTACTCTAACCCTCCAACAAGACTTCCATAACTCTAACCCTCCAACAAGACTTCCACAACTCTAACCCTCCAACAAGACTTCCACAACTCTAACCCTCCAACAAGACTTCCATAATTCTAACCCTCCCACAAGACTTCCATAATTCTAACCCTCCAACAAGACTTCCATAACTATAACCCTCCAACATGACTTCCACAACTCTAACCCTCCAACAAGACTTCCATAACTCTAACCCTCAGACACGCCTCCACATCTATATCTCTCACCCTCCTTCAGTTTCAACCACCCCCCCCCCCCCACCCTCGCCAGAGCATGATTTTGATTCTTGTTGTCGTCTCAGGGAGACTCTGGAGGACCTTTAATGTGCTCTATGGACAACAGAAATGACACGTCCACAAAGAAAATGCCTCTTCAGTTCCTCATGGGGGTCATTTCATCTGGAAGTACACCCTGCGCACAGGCGGATACTCCGGCACTGTACACCGACGTGCAGGTAGTGCGAGAGTGGATCGACCATGTCATTAATTAATGTTAACTTACATGAGTAAACATGACCAAATTCAGATTTTCATCTTCAATTTATTTAATTGTTGTGTTTTTGTTGATATCACTTGCCTTATTTGTCCCTTGTCTTTGTGCTTCACGTACATTGTTCGTGTTTGGTTACAGCTTACCTTAGTTTGTGTACTTCTACAACTTCTAATTATCTTTCATCTTGTTTACCACCAGAATGATGACTCCGCGAGAAAGTTGGGGTCAGATGGTAGCGTAAAGATTAGCGGATATGTTAGCAGACTCAGTCACGAGAGGAATTCAAATACCGGGGAAGTTTAGTGACAAATGGCCATTCACAAACAACAGAGGTAGACTCAAGATGCAACAAAGCTTGTCAAATCATTAGACAGCTATCACCACTATTGTCCAACAAGGAAATAACTCAAGAGGCAAAACGGGCACTGTACAATACAATCTTCATCCCAACATTGTGCTACTAATGCCAGTCCTGGACCCTAGATGCAAGAACAATAAGTAAAATAACCTCTACAGAGATTAAATGTATAAGACGAATGACAGGAAACAGTCTGAGAGATAAGATCAGAAATGAAGAACCGAGGAAAAAGACAGGAATAGCCCCCGCCATAGAATATATAAAGAGGCAAGAGATAAAATGAGTTGGCCACGTGACAAGGCACAGTAATCACGTTGCGAGAATACCAGACCAAGGGTCGACCACGAAAAAGATGGATCGATAAAATATTCAAAGCACTAGGAAACATAACAGCAGCAGAGGCGAACAGAAGAGCAAAAGATGGGTCGATGGAATATTAGAAGCACTAGGAAACATAACAGCAGCAGAGGCGAACAGAAGAGCAAAAGATGGGTCGATGGAATATTAGAAGCACTAGGAAACATAACAGCAGCAGAGGCGAACATAAGAGCAAAAGATGGGTCGATGGAATATTAGAAGCACTAGGAAACATAACAGCAGCAGAGGCGAACAGAAGAGCAAAAGATGGGTCGATGGAATATTAGAAGCACTAGGAAACATAACAGCAGCAGAGGCGAACAGAAGAGCAAAAGATGGGTCGATGGAATATTAGAAGCACTAGGAAACATAACAGCAGCAGAGGCGAACAGAAGAGCAAAAGATGGGTCGATGGAATATTAGAAGCACTAGGAAACATAACAGCAGCAGAGGCGAACAGAAGAGCAAAAGATGGGTCGATGGAATATTAGAAGCACTAGGAAACATAACAGCAGCAGAGGCGAACAGAAGAGCAAAAGATGGGTCGATGGAATATTAGAAGCACTAGGAAACATAACAGCAGCAGAGGCGAACAGAAGAGCAAAAGATGGGTCGATGGAATACTAGAAGCACTAGGAAACATAACAGCAGCAGAGGCGAACAGAAGAGCAAAAGATGGGTCGATGGAATATTAGAAGCACTAGGAAACATAACAGCAGCAGAGGCGAACAGAAGAGCAAAAGATGGGTCGATGGAATATTAGAAGCACTAGGAAACATAACAGCAGCAGAGGCGAACAGAAGAGCAAAAGATGGGTCGATGGAATATTAGAAGCACTAGGAAACATAACAGCAGCAGAGGCGAACAGAAGAGTAAAAGATGGGTCGATGGAATATTAGAAGCACTAGGAAACATAACAGCAGCAGAGGCGAACAGAGGAGCAAAAGATGGGTCGATGGAATATTAGAAGCACTAGGAAACATAACAGCAGCAGAGGCGAACAGAAGAGCAAAAGATGGGTCGATGGAATATTAGAAGCACTAGGAAACATAACAGCTGCAGAGGCGAACAGAAGAGCAAAAGATGGGTCGATGGAATATTAGAAGCACTAGGAAACATAACAGCAGCAGAGGCGAACAGAGGAGCAAAAGATGGGTCGATGGAATATTAGAAGCACTAGGAAACATAGCAGCAGCAGAGGCGAACAGAAGAGCAAAAGATGGGTCGATGGAATATTAGAAGCACTAGGAAACATAACAGCAGCAGAGGCGAACAGAAGAGCAAAAGATGGGTCGATGGAATATTAGAAGCACTAGGAAACATAACAGCAGCAGAGGCGAACAGAAGAGCAAAAGATGGGTCGATGGAATATTAGAAGCACTAGGAAACATAACAGCAGCAGAGACGAACAGAAGAGCAAAAGACCACAAATTATATCTCCCCTCGACGCTGAAAGGCAAATGATGAAGGAAAGAAGAAGAAGTCACGAAAGAAGGTGTTCAGTAAAACAGCACCCAGCACATGACACTGATATATTTCCACACTACTGATAAATCATTATTGTGTGTTATCAGCAATTCGTCAAGATCATGTATGTTTATTTGCCTCATTTAAGTTTTCTTTTAGGCTGTTGTCATCATCGCTATTTGTGTGTCCTTTATTGACAGATATGCTCACTGGTACAAAGTGGAGATCATTGTGCTCAAATACATACTTATTGTTAACATCTACTATGGTTTTGGTTATTCGAAGTGCCCTGGTATCACTGCAAGCGAATGGAAATAACGAATAGAATTGCTCAACCGCCCGTGCCAGTGGAGTCATTCGAATTAACCTCTCATCTAATATCCAAACAAAAGAAAGGCAGTTGTAGTTCCCATCGTAGCAAACACAGCACACGTCAAAAGACATAAGGCGTATTATAGCACCAACAGTGCAC
Organism: Megaustenia siamemsis; assembly: GCA_032433765.1. Taxonomy (NCBI): domain Eukaryota; kingdom Metazoa; phylum Mollusca; class Gastropoda; order Stylommatophora; family Ariophantidae; genus Megaustenia; species Megaustenia siamemsis. The sequence goes on along the minus strand of JAVIAB010000106.1, from coordinate 43,026,084 downwards.
TCATCATACGATATAATCATTTATCGTAAATAATCTGAATATATGGGCAAATATCTGTATATCTGGGCAGTAATATAGATAAAGAGTGAGGAACAGAAAATGATACCAATAAAAGGATATCAAAAGCAAGAGGAGCTTTCGTTGCACTGGGAAACATATGGAAATCTAAAGAAATTAGGTTAAATACAAAAATAAAAATGTTCAACTCAAATGTTAAGGCGGTCCTACTATATGGCTATGAAACATGGAGAACAACAAAAATGACAATCACGAAGATACAGACTTTCATTAATGGATGCTAACGCAGAATAAAAGGATGGAAATGGCAGGACAAAATCAATAACATAGAATTATGGAAATGTACCAGTCAAATACCAGTGGATAAAGTGATACAGCGAAGAAGATGGCGCTGGATAGGACACACACTACGGAAGCCAACTGAGAGTATTACACAACAGGCCCTTTTTTGGAATCCTCAGGGGAAAAGACAAAGAGGAAGATCAAGGAATTCTTGAAGAAGACAGATAGAAGCAGAGATGAAGATGATGAGGAAGACATAGAATGATCTTAAAAGAATGGCAAAAAAACAGAACGACTTGGAAAGTGTTTGTTGAAGACCTATGCTCCACTGGGAGCTAAAAAGGTAGAAGAGAAGAAGAGAATCTGAATATATAAATACCATCTGGATGAATCACACAGCTCGCGGTGTGAACAGAGCACTACTCAGTAGCTCCGGCAGCAAGCCGGACTTGGAATATGAGGAAATTGCAACAAAGAACACTTTTCAGACAGTGCCTCAACGGATCCCTGTCGCCTATCCGCCATATTGACCGGAGATCCATCTACTATTATGTTCATTGTTAACATATGTATTCACCTGATATATACAATCCTGCCTACTTTTACCACAAAAAATCGTCGAAGATGCGATGATTTAGTAGTAGTTGAAAGATGAATACCGTTTACTGTACAATGTTGTAATTAGTAATATAAATAGTTCATTTACCAGGCGTCCTTTTTGTGTCAATCTCTGGGCAGGTCTCTTTATATCCTTTAATGTCGACGTTCCTGGGTCAGTACACTGATTCCGTTTCTATACTCATTATTTTCCTGTCATTTATCTGTACCCAAGGCATCGTATTATTCGCTAATGTTTGATTTCACAAACCAGACGTTTCTAATGATCCTATTTTTGGCATGGATAGATTTGTCGTAACCCAATCAGACTCTAATCTGGTAATACGGGAAAGGTGGAGACATGTTTTCTCTTTCAAAATATGTTATCTGAAAAGGTTCTTAGTGGTTGTGTTGAAGATGATGATTGGGAAGATAACAGTGGAGATGTACGGGATAGTAATTTTAATATGAGATGATGAGTTTATAAGTGATGGTGTTAGAGATAATGAGTTTATAAGTGATGGTGTTAGAGATGATGAGGTTAGAAGCGATGGTGTTAGAGATGATGAGGATAGAAACGATGGTGTTAGAGGTGTTGAGGTTAGAAGCGATGGTGTTAGAGATGATGAGGTTAGAAGCGATGGTGTTAGAGATGATGAGGATAGAAGCGATGGTGTTAGAGATGATGAGGTTAGAAGCGATGGTGTTAGAGATGATGAGGATAGCAACGATGGTGTTAGAGGTGTTGAGGTTAGAAGCGATGGTATAAGAGATGATGAGGTTAGAAGTGATGGTGTTAGAGGTGTTGAGGTTACAAGTGGTGGTGTTAGAGATGATGAAGTTAGAAGTGATGGTGTTAGAGATGGTGAAGTTAGAAGTGGTGGTGTTAGAGATGATGAAGTTAGAAGTGGTGGTGTTAGAGATGATGAAGTTAGAAGTGATGGTGTTAGAGATGATGAAGTTAGAAGTGATGGTGTTAGAGATGATAAAGTTAGAAGTGGTGGTGTTAGAGATGATGAAGTTAGAAGTGATATGTTAGAGATGAAATTAGAAGTGGTGGTGTTAGAGATGATGAAGTTAGAAGTGACGGTGTTAGAGAAGATGAAGTTAGAAGTGATGGTGTTAGAGATGATGAAGTTAGAAGTGATGGTGTTAGAGATGATGAAGTTAGAAGTGATGGTGTTAGAGATGATGAAGTTAGAAGTGATGTTGTTAGAGATGATGAAGTTAGAAGTGATATGTTAGAGATCATGAGATTAGAAGTGACGGTGTTAGAGATGATGAAGTTAGAAGTGATGTTGTTAGAGATGATGAAGTTAGAAGTGATGGTGTTAGAGATGATGAAGTTAGAAGTGATGTTGTTAGAGATGATGAAGTTAGAAGTGATGTTTTTAGAGATGATGAAGTTAGAAGTGACGGTGTTAGAGATTATGAAGTTAGAAGTGATGGTGTTAGAGATGATGAAGTTAGAAGTGGTGTTGTTAGACATGATGAAGTTAGAAGTGACGGTGTTAGAGATGATGAGGTTAGAAGTGATGGTGTTAGAGATGATGAGGTTAGAAGTGACGGTGTTAGAGATGATGAGGTTAGAAGTGATGGTGTTAGAGATGATGAGGTTAGAAGTGACGGTGTTAGAGATGATGAGGTTAGAAGTGGTGGTGTTAGAGGTGTTGAGGTTAGAAGCGATGGTGTTAGAGATGATGAGGTTAGAAGTGATGGTGTTAGAGATGATGAGGTTAGAAGTGATGGTGTTAGAGATGATGAGGTTAGAATTGATGGTGTTAGAGATGATGAGGTTAGAAGTGACGGTGTTAGAGATGATGAAGTTAGAAGTGTCGGTGTTAGGGATGATGAAGTTAGAAGTGTCGGTGTTAGAGATTATGAAGTTAGAAGTGTCGGTGTTAGAGATGATGAGGTTAGAAGTGTCGGTGTTAGAGATGATGAAGTTAGAAGTGACGGTGTTAGAGATGATGAGGTTAGAAGTGTCGGTGTTAGAGATGATGAGGTTAGAAGTGACGGTGTTAGAGATGATGAAGTAAGAAGTGACGGTGTTAGAGATGATGAAGTTAGAAGTGACGGTGTTAGAGATGATGAGGTTAGAAGTGATGGTGTAAGATGATGATGAGGTTAGAAGTGACGGTGTTAGAGATGATGAGGTTAGAAGTGACGGTGTTAGAGATGATGAGGTTAGAAGTGATGTTGCTAGGGATGTTGAGGTTAGAAGCGATGGTGTTAGAGGTTAGAAGCGATGGTGTTAGAGGTGTTGAGGTTAGAAGCGATGGTGTTAGAGGTTAGAAGCGATGGTGTTAGAGGTGTTGAGGTTAGAAGCGATGGTGTTAGAGGTGTTGAGGTTAGAAGTGATGTTGTTAGAGATGTTGAGGTTAGAAGCGATTGTGTTAGAGGTTAGAAGCGATGGTGTTAGAGGTGTTGAGGTTAGAAGCGATGGTGTTAGAGGTGTTGAGGTTAGAAGTGATGTTGTTAGAGATGTTGAGGTTAGAAGCGATGGTGTTAGGGGTTAGAAGCGATGGTGTTAGAGGTGTTGAGGTTAGAAGCGATGGTGTTAGAGGTGTTGAAGTTAGAAGTGACGGTGTTAGAGATGATGAGGTTAGAAGTGATGTTGTTAGAGATGTTGAGGTTAGAAGTGACGGTGTTAGAGATGATATGGTTAGAAGTGACGGTGTTAGAGATGATGAGGTTAGAAGTGATGTTGTTAGAGATGTTGAGGTTGGAAGCGATTGTGTTAGAGGTTAGAAGTGATGGTGTTAGAGGTGTTGAGGTTAGAAGCGATGGTGTTAGAGGTGTTGAGGTTAGAAGTGATGGTGTTAGAGATGATGAGGTTAGAAGTGATGGTGTTAGAGGTGTTGAGGTTAGAAGTGGTGGTGTTAGAGATGATGAAGTTAGAAGTGATGGTGTTAGAGATGATGAAGTTAGAAGTGGTGGTGTTAGAGATGATGAAGTTAGAAGTGGTGGTGTTAGAGATGATGAAGTTAGAAGTGATGGTGTTAGAGATGATGAAGTTAGAAGTGATATGTTAGAGATGATGAAGTTAGAAGTGGTGGTGTTAGAGATGATGAAGTTAGAAGTGACGGTGTTAGAGATGATGAAGTTAGAAGTGATGGTGTTAGAGATGATGAAGTTAGAAGTGATGGTGTTAGAGATGATGAAGTTAGAAGTGATGGTGTTAGAGATGATGAAGTTAGAAGTGATGTTGTTAGAGATGATGAAGTTAGAAGTGACATGTTAGAGATCATGAGATTAGAAGTGACGGTGTTAGAGATGATGAAGTTAGAAGTGATGTTGTTAGAGATGATGAAGTTAGAAGTGATGGTGTTAGAGATGATGAAGTTAGAAGTGATGTTGTTAGAGATGATGAAGTTAGAAGTAATGTTTTTAGAGATGATGAAGTTAGAAGTGACGGTGTTAGAGATTATGAAGTTAGAAGTGATGGTGTTAGAGATGATGAAGTTAGAAGTGATGTTGTTAGAGATGATGAAGTTAGAAGTGACGGTGTTAGAGATGATGATGTTAGAAGTGATGGTGTTAGAGATGATGAGGTTAGAAGTGACGGTGTTAGAGATGATGAGGTTAGAAGTGATGGTGTTAGAGATGATGAGGTTAGAAGTGATGGTGTTAGAGGTGTTGAGGTTAGAAGCGATGGTGTTAGAGATGATGAGGTTAGAAGTGATGGTGTTAGAGATGATGAGGTTAGAAGTGATGGTGTTAGAGATGATGAGGTTAGAATTGATGGTTTTAGAGATGATGAGGTTAGAAGTGACGGTGTTAGAGATGATGAAGTTAGAAGTGTCGGTGTTAGAGATGATGAGGTTAGAAGTGATGGTGTTAGAGATGATGAGGTTAGAAGTGACAGTGTTAGAGATGATGAAGTTAGAAGTGTCGGTGTTAGAGATTATGAAGTTAGAAGTGTCGGTGTTAGAGATGATGAGGTTAGAAGTGTCGGTGTTAGAGATGATGAAGTTAGAAGTGACGGTGTTAGAGATGATGAGGTTAGAAGTTTCGGTGTTAGAGATGATGAAGTTAGAAGTGACGGTGTTAGAGATGATGAAGTTAGAAGTGTTGGTGTTAGAGATGATGAAGTTAGAAGTGTCGATGTTAGAGATGATGAGGTTAGAAGTGACGGTGTTAGAGATGATGAGGTTAGAAGTGATGGTGTTAGAGATGATGAGGTAGGAAGTGACAGTGTTAGAGATGATGAAGTTAGAAGTGACGGTGTTAGAGATGATGAAGTTAGAAGTGACGGTGTTAGAGATGATGAGGTTAGAAGTGATGGGGTAAGATGATGATGAGGTTAGAAGTGACGGTGTTAGAGATGATGAGGTTAGAAGTGACGGTGTTAGAGATGATGAGGTTAGAAGTGATGTTGCTAGGGATGTTGAGATTAGAAGCGATGGTGTTAGAGGTTAGAAGCGATGGTGTTAGAGGTGTTGAGGTTAGAAGCGATGGTGTTAGAGGTGTTGAGGTTAGAAGTGATGGTGTTAGAGATGATGAGGTTAGAAGTGATGGTGTTAGAGATGATGAGGTTAGAAGTGACGGTGTTAGAGATAATGAGGTTAGAAGTGACGGTGTTAGAGATGATGAGGTTAGAAGTGATGGTGTTAGAGATGATGAGGTTAGAAGTGATGGTGTTAGAGATGATGAGGTTAGAAGTGACGGTGTTAGAGATGATGAGGTTAGAAGTGACGGTGTTAGAGATGATGAGGTTAGAAGTGATGGTGTTAGAGATGATGAGGTTAGAAGTGACGGTGTTAGAGATGATGAGGTTAGAAGTGACGGTGTTAGAGATGATGAGGTTAAAAGTGATGTTGTTAGAGATGTTGAGGTTAGAAGCGATGGTGTTAGAGGTTAGAAGCGATGGTGTTAGAGGTGTTGAGGTTAGAAGCGATGGTGTTAGAGGTGTTGAGGTTAGAAGTGACGGTGTTAGAGATGATGAGGTTAGAAGTGATGTTTTTAGAGATGTTGAGGTTAGAAGTGACGGTGTTAGAGTTGATGAGGTTAGAAGTGACGGTGTTAGAGATGATGAGGTTAGAAGTGATGTTGTTAGTGATGTTGAGGTTAGAAGCGATTGTGTTAGAGGTTAGAAGCGATGGTGTTAGAGGTGTTGAGGTTTGAAGCGATGGTGTTAGAGGTGTTGAGGTTAGAAGTGATGGTGTTAGAGATGATGAGGTTAGAAGTGACGGTGTTAGAGATGATGAGGTTAGAAGTGACGGTGTTAGAGATGATGAGGTTAGAAGTGATGGTGTTAGAGATGATGAGGTTAGAAGTGATGGTGTTAGAGATGATGAGGTTAGAAGTGACGGTGTTAGAGATGATGAGGTTAGAAGTGATGGTGTTAGAGATGATGAGGTTAGAAGTGGTGGTGTTAGAGGTGTTGAGGTTAGAAGCGATTGTGTAAGAGGTTAGAAGTGTCGGTGTTAGAGATGATGAGGTTAGAAGTGACGGTGTTAGAGATGATGAGGTTAGAAGTGATGGTGTTAGAGATGATGAGGTTAGAAGTGATGGTGTTAGAGATGATGAGGTTAGAAGTGATGGTGTTAGAGATGATGAGGTTAGAAGTGATGGTGTTAGAGATGATGAGGTTAGAAGTGACGGTGTTAGAGATGATGAGGTTAGAAGTGACGGTGTTAGAGATGATGAGGTTAGAAGTGATGGTGTTAGAGATGTTGAGGTTAGAAGCGAGTGTGTTAGAGGTTAGAAGCGATGGTGTTAGAGGTGTTGAGGTTAGAAGCGATGGTGTTAGAGATGATGAGGCTAGAAGTGATGGTGTTAGAGATGATGAGGCTAGAAGTGATGGTGTTAGAGATGATGTGGCTAGAAGTGATGGTGTTAGAGATGATGAAGCTAGAAGTGATGGTGTTAGAGATGATGAAGTAACAAGTGTCGATGTTAGAGATGATGAGGTTAGAAGTGACGGTGTTAGAGATGATGAGGTTAGAAGTGATGGTGTTAGAGATGATGAGGTAGGAAGTGACAGTGTTAGAGATGATGAAGTTAGAAGTGACGGTGTTAGAGATGATGAAGTTAGAAGTGACGGTGTTAGAGATGATGAGGTTAGAAGTGATGGTGTAAGATGATGATGAGGTTAGAAGTGACGGTGTTAGAGATGATGAGGTTAGAAGTGACGGTGTTAGAGATGATGAGGTTAGAAGTGATGGTGTTAGAGATGATGAGGTTAGAAGTGACGGTGTTAGAGATGATGAGGTTAGAAGTGACGGTGTTAGAGATGATGAGGTTAAAAGTGATGTTGTTAGAGATGTTGAGGTTAGAAGCGATGGTGTTAGAGGTTAGAAGCGATGGTGTTAGAGGTGTTGAGGTTAGAAGCGATGGTGTTAGAGGTGTTGAGGTTAGAAGTGACGGTGTTAGAGATGATGAGGTTAGAAGTGATGTTTTTAGAGATGTTGAGGTTAGAAGTGACGGTGTTAGAGTTGATGAGGTTAGAAGTGACGGTGTTAGAGATGATGAGGTTAGAAGTGATGTTGTTAGTGATGTTGAGGTTAGAAGCGATTGTGTTAGAGGTTAGAAGCGATGGTGTTAGAGGTGTTGAGGTTTGAAGCGATGGTGTTAGAGGTGTTGAGGTTAGAAGTGATAGTGTTAGAGATGATGAGGTTAGAAGTGACGGTGTTAGAGATGATGAGGTTAGAAGTGACGGTGTTAGAGATGATGAGGTTAGAAGTGATGGTGTTAGAGATGATGAGGTTAGAAGTGATGGTGTTAGAGATGATGAGGTTAGAAGTGACGGTGTTAGAGATGATGAGGTTAGAAGTGATGGTGTTAGAGATGATGAGGTTAGAAGTGGTGGTGTTAGAGGTGTTGAGGTTAGAAGCGATTGTGTAAGAGGTTAGAAGTGTCGGTGTTAGAGATGATGAGGTTAGAAGTGACGGTGTTAGAGATGATGAGGTTAGAAGTGATGGTGTTAGAGATGATGAGGTTAGAAGTGATGGTGTTAGAGATGATGAGGTTAGAAGTGATGGTGTTAGAGATGATGACGTTAGAAGTGATGGTGTTAGAGATGATGAGGTTAGAAGTGACGGTGTTAGAGATGATGAGGTTAGAAGTGACGGTGTTAGAGATGATGAGGTTAGAAGTGATGGTGTTAGAGATGTTGAGGTTAGAAGCGAGTGTGTTAGAGGTTAGAAGCGATGGTGTTAGAGGTGTTGAGGTTAGAAGCGATGGTGTTAGAGATGATGAGGCTAGAAGTGATGGTGTTAGAGATGATGAGGCTAGAAGTGATGGTGTTAGAGATGATGTGGCTAGAAGTGATGGTGTTAGAGATGATGAAGCTAGAAGTGATGGTGTTAGAGATGATGAGGCTAGAAGTGATGGTGTTAGAGATGATGAGGTTAGAAGTGATGGTGTTAGAGATGATGAGGCTAGAAGTGATGGTGTTAGAGATGATGAGGCTAGAAGTGATGGTGTTAGAGATGATGAGGCTAGAAGTGATGGTGTTAGAGATGATGAGGCTAGAAGTGATGGAGTTAGAGATGATGAGGCTAGAAGTGATGGTGTTAAAGATGATGAGGCTTGAAGTGATGGTGTTAAAGATGATGAGGCTAGAAGTGATGGTGTTAGAGATGATGAGGTTAGAAGTGATGATGTTAGAGTTGCTACAGGTCCCGTTTATTTATAGTTTGCTACAATTTCAAATTCTACATTGTTGATGATGATTTTGGGGTTGTTTGTTTGTTTTTTCAAGTTCCATTAATTTAATTAGTAGTAGATTGAGATTTTGTTTTGCTCGTCACTGTGTTTTGTGACACACCGTTTCTTTTAACTCCTTGGCAATGTTCATCTAACACACAGAAAAGAAGATCTTGAGACTGGATTGCTGTTTCTGCAGGCAGACATTCCACTGTATGCTACACTCACGTTCCAGGAACCAACAAAGTGTTCATTATGATTGTTTATAATGTTCTAATGAACGTGTTGCGTTTTTTAAAAATGGATGCATAGCTCATGATGAATACTTCCGAATTGCTATAACAGTCGTCGTCGGCGACACTATCTCCATCCGCAACTGCCGAATCTTCGTGGTTGGTTGAATGTGTCCCGATAAACGCTGTCCCAGTAAATGGAGTCAGTCCTTTATTTCGTCGATATATGCAATTCGACCGCAGTCCAATTGGTGGTAAAATTGCAATCAAACACAGATTACAAATTATATCCTAGGGTAACATTAGGGTACCATTTCACTGCAATCAAACACAGATCACACATTATATCCTAGGGTAACACTAGGGTATCATTTCACTGCAATCAAACACAGATCACAAATTAAACCTAGGGTAACACTAGGGTACCATTTCACTGCAATCAACCGTCGTTGCCTGCACCACAAAGGTTTTTCTCTTTGCCACTGCCGCCGAATCCGGGCTCATTACCTGGCCATGTCAATCCCCAACGCTGTCTCCGCAAACGAAAATCCCAACCAGAACGAATCATTTTAATAACACACTGCTGCAAAATTTCAACCAGTCCTGAACTTGATGTGACTAAGCAGCCATCTTGGCCCGTCCACCAACCGGAAGTCCTGAACTTGATGTGACTAGGCTGCCATCTTGGCAGTCTTGCCAAATTGGCCCGTCCACCAACCGGAAGTCCTAAGCAAGGACCTAAGAGCCTTGTTGATATATTTTCGCGTGCCAGGATTTGCCCACATTGAAAGCATGCGGCCATACAACTGTCAGACATTTTCTTTCCGCTCAAGTTCAACACATTATAATTGTATCATTCACAAAAAAGAACACGTGAAACTAAACAGATATTTTTGGTCAGTCACCCAGTCAATATCATGCACGTCAATTTAGAAACAAAGAAAATTTCCCATTATTTGTTCAAGACCATCGAGTCAAACTAAAATATCAGGACGTACATTTTCTCTAAAAATGAATCTTCGATTTCTCTTGAAAATAATATTATTTCGACTTCAATAAACATTGATTTTTAAAATTAAAAACCAGACCACTAGTCTATTTTCTATGGAGGCTTCCTCTTAGCTCCCCTTTCTTCTGTGTAGTGAATAAGATTGATGGGTGTAGATCTCTCAGATGTGTTTGCTCTCCCTTCCTGAGGCTATTATTACGATTATTATTACACGTTTTGGTGAAACAATATCTATCTATTACTAGACTTTTCTGTATTTTCCATCGCAATGAATTGTTTAGAAATCTATGATTGTTTAGTGCGCGTTTTTGCTTTGCTTCGTTTGAAGACTATAATTAGGATTGGGTCATATTGGAATAAAAGTCCAAAACAATTGGAATAAATAGGTAACTATGGACATACACATGAGTAAATATATCGCGCAAATATAAGTGAATTTCGTAATATGTTAAAGATTGATTTCATGAATTCAATGAATGGCAAAAAGAAATATCTTGAATTAAAAACAAAACGAACGTAACGTGGTTACAATAAATGGCAAAACTTATATATGTATATATAATATACAAAGATATATAATATAATATAATATAATATAATATAATATAATATAATATAATATAATATAATATAATATAATGTAATGTAATGTAATGTAATGTAATGTAATATAATATAATATAATATAATATAATATAATATAATAAATGTAATGTAATGTAATTTCAATTATAATATAAGGCAATGTAATGTAAAATAATATAATATAATATAATATAATATAATATAATATAATATAATATAATATAATATAATATAATATAATATAATATAATATAATATAATATAATATAATATAATATAATATAATATAATATAATATAATATAATATAATATAATATAATATAATATAATATAATATAATATAATATAATATAATATAATATAATATAAAATAATATAATATAATGTAATGTAATTTCAATATAATATAATATAATATAATATAATATAATATAATATAATATAATATAATATAATATAATATAATATAATATAATATAATATAATATAATATAATATAATATAATATAATATAATATAATATAATATAATATAATATAATGTAATGTAATGTAATGTAATGTAATATAATATAATATAATATAATATAATATAATATAATATAATATAATATAATATAATATAATATAATATAATGTAATGTAATGTAATGTAATGTAATATAATATAATATAATATAATATAATATAATATAATATAATATAATATAATATAATATAATATAATATAATAAAATATAATATAATATAATATAATACAATATAATAAGTATATAATAATTATACATTTATATAAAGGCAGTCGCATTAATAGCTCAGTGGTTAGTGAACTGGACTACAAAGGACAAGAGGTAGGGTTGGATCCCAACCGACGGCTTCCGGGTTCACCCAGCCTTAAATGGGTACCTGAAATTTTTCTAGGAAAGTAAAGCTGCATGGGCGTAATACCGACCACATTACCCCAAAAACCATGTGCCGAAGGTCTGTAAAATTTATGGTCACTAACATCATATTCCCTACCACTTGGCGTGACTGGGCACTTTACTTATATATATATATATATATATATATATATATATATATATATATATATATATATATATAAGCAAGTAAAATATGCAATAAATGAACGAAATAAATCAAAAAGATTACAGAAATAAGGATTGAATAAAAGAGATGGGGGAAAAAAGGGGGGGGGGGGGGACACACAGAGATAGAGCGAAAAGCGGGGGGGGGGGGAGTATGCTTTATCACCTTCGACTGACGCGCGGAACCTTGTATATACACCAATGGTCTTATGATGCTAGCAGGAACATTTCACGTCATTTTACGGATGTCTCCGTATGTGTGTGTGTGTGTGTGTGTGTGCGTGCGCGCGTGCGTGCGTGCGTGCGTGCGTGCGTGTGTGTGTGTGTTTTTTTTTTTCCGATAATTTGGATTCATTCTTCCTACACTGTGTTTTCCTGAGTCTTTCCTTTGCTATCTCCTAACTTGACATTAAAATGATCATCAAAATGATGATGTCATGTTTCGGTGTGTTGTTGATGATGTCTGCTAATAGACAGTAACATAGGTCTTTGTTGGCATCATTATCTCCTTGGTAGGTACATAACATTGTATGGTAGTTTGGAATATTGAGATTGATATCGAGCTGTAATAATCCTTTCATTGGTTATTTTCTTCGCTTGTTTTATTGCTAGTATCACCATCGCTGCACATCGGACGAATCCATAGGTGCCCCTGAACGCGTGTGCCTCGAGAAAATCCCAGGAGAGTCCTGGCCCACGGGTACGAACTTCGTAGCACGGCCCTGGATCTACGGTTTGGGTAGGATTGTGCTGTTAATGTTGCCCGGGCAGCGACCACCTTTATAGCCCACTGTTTCCGCTCGTCATTGTCAAGGGTTCTTTAACGTGTGAGAGTGCACACAGAACCTCCTATTTGTTGCAGTTTTCCGAGAGAGCTGGACATCGGATCTCATTGCCTAAGAGATCAGTGGAGGGTAACGTCATAAAGTGATCATGGAGTCATGTTTCCTATATTTGACAAATCTCCACCGCTTCTGGTGGGTTTTGAACTCGTGTCCTTCCTGTTCTGAGGCTGATGTCGTAGCTCTAGACTACCCAGTCCTGATTGATTGGTTCCCAGCTAACAAGCGATGTGCTAGTTGTGGCATAAGTACAACTACACCTTCAGCGTGGTGCTTGTCGCTTCTACCAGAGTGAATGATGCCCAGTTGTTGCTTGTTTAAGTAACTGTTACCTGCGCCAGGCCACCTACACTCGCCAACACCTACAGCATGGAGATCGTAATCTCTTATTTCGTTGCAGGTGTGGACTGTTTTTTTTTCCTAGCTGGCATATTCTTCTGACATTCCGTTAGCCGATTTTGGTGGTGTTTCTCGCTACCAGCAAGTTGGAGCGAGGCCGAATTAAAATGTTTTTCGCTATTGCAATCTAGACTTACTGCTTCAGTTACTTGATGACAGAATTTAACAGACCTTGTATGTCGAGCTGGCAGCAGGCGCGAGACCAGTTCCAGAACTTCGTTTTAAAGATGGCTGCTTGCACGACATGAAGCAGTTCAGGAACAGTGAATTCTGAAGTGCCACCTTTAGTTGGTGAGTGCTGCTAAAGGATGGCATGAAGATCGGAGGCGAGAACAGACAAAATACATGAAGAGAACAAAGGAAGCATCAATGTTATCTTCAAAGTTCATCAAGAACTGTTCTATATGTGGGCGTGAACGCCAATCTAAGATAAGACTATTTAGTTATAACAAACGTTGTATTCGTTCTTGAGTGACCTACTTTGACTCTGTCAACGATTAATCTCGATATCGAAACCTTGTTGTCAGAGAAGAAACTACCAAGATCTTCAACTCTCTATGTTGTGTTCTCCATTGCTAGTGATGTAGAACATTGTGACTGAGTTCAGTTTACTGTCATTAATTCTGTTTCTTTGCTTGTTTTAATTCACAAACATTCATTTTATGATGTGTGATCACAGATAAGAGTGGATATCGTAGCGTAAAATGCTTTGCTCATTTCCTTCTTAATTTGCGTCACAATTTGCTTTGCTCTGTGTGCCCAGTGAACCCCTGAACGCCTGTGTCTGAAACTGCTGAATATAGAAATAATGGAGCTTTCGGGAAGGTCTACAAGCCAAGAACAGAAAACGCAGAGAACAGTAAGATAAGGTCAAGTACGAGACTTGAATCGGCGTCTTAGCACTCGAGTTTTCACCTATATGTCCTCGGACGCCTATACAGAAGTGTTCGTTGACTTCTGGACAGTGCCACTTCAAGCATCGAAACTCATGATGCGAGCCGGCATTCCTCACCTTCCCAGAGTAATACCCTGATACCCAGTTCTGCCAGCGGCTGGGTTATCCTGGGGGGAATTTCTGTTCCCAACCATGAATACAGCTCACATTGCTTCCAGCGGGAATCGAACTAGGGCTGTCCGAACGTCGGTGGTCAAGTCGGGTAGATTTCCCAAACAGGCAGCAGAGAACAGTGACTAGCTCGAGCTCTGACCGAACCCAGACTCTTCGATACAGCGCCTTGGCACGCCAGACAAGCATGTCAGTACAATAGCTTTAAAAGGTTGCTGACATGACTTGCATGCAACACACGTGGCAACCACGACTAGATCATAGGGTTGTAGGTTGCTGACATGACTTGCATGCAACACACGTGGCAACCACGACTAGATCATAGGGTTGTAGGTTGCTGACATGACTTGCATGCAACACACGTGGCAACCACGACTAGATCATAGGGTTGTAGGTTGTTGACATGACTTTGATACAACACACGTGGCAACCACGACTAGATCATAGGGTTGTAGGTTGCTGACATGACTTGCATGCAACACACGTGGCAACCACGACTAGATCATAGGGTTGTAGGTTGCTGACATGACTTGCATGCAACACACGTGGCAACCACGACTAGATCATAGGGTTGTAGGTTGTTGACATGACTTTGATACAACACACGTGGCAACCACGACTAGATCATAGGGTTGTAGGTTGCTGACATGACTTGCATGCAACACACGTGGCAACCACGACTAGATCATAGGGTTGTAGGTTGCTGACATGACTTGCATGCAACACACGTGGCAACCACGACTAGATCATAGGGTTGTAGGTTGTTGACATGACTTTGATACAACACACGTGGCAACCACGACTAGATCATAGGGTTGTAGGTTGCTGACATGACTTGCATGCAACACACGTGGCAACCACGACTAGATCATAGGGTTGTAGGTTGTTGACATGACTTGGATACAACACACGTGGCAACCACGACTAGATCATAGGGTTGTAGGTTGCTGACATGACTTGCATGCAACACACGTGGCAACCACGACTAGATCATAGGGTTGTAGGTTGTTGACATGACTTGGATACAACACACGTGGCAACCACGACTAGATCATAGGGTTGTAGGTTGCTGACATGACTTGCATGCAACACACGTGGCAACCACGACTAGATCATAGGGTTGTAGGTTGCTGACATGACTTGCATGCAACACACGTGGCAACCACGACTAGATCATAGGGTTGTAGGTTGTTGACATGACTTGGATACAACACACGTGGCAACCACGACTAGATCATAGGGTTGTAGGTTGCTGACATGACTTGCATGCAACACACGTGGCAACCACGACTAGATCATAGGGTTGTAGGTTGTTGACATGACTTGGATACAACACACGTGGCAACCACGACTAGATCATAGGGTTGTAGGTTGCTGACATGACTTGGATACAACACACGTAGCAGCTTCGACTAGATCATAGGGTTGTAGGTTGCTGTCTTGACTTGGATACAACACACGTGACACCCACGACTAGATCATAGGGTTGTAGGTTGCTGACGTGACTTTGATACAACACACGTGGCAACCACGACTAGATCATAGGGTTGTAGGTTGCTGACATGACTTGGATACAACACACGTCACACCCACGACTAGATCATAGGGTTGTAGGTTGCTGACATGACTTGGATACAACACACGTGACACCCACGACTAGATCACAGAGTTGCAGGTTGATGTTGCTGACATGACTTGCACACAACACACGTGACACCCACAACTAGATCAGAGGGTTGTGATAACAATTTAGGTTTAGGTTTGACTATAAACAAGTATAAGCCACACGCACAGATGGGTTGAAATATTCGCAATATTGATGCACTAGGAAGGAAAGAACTCGAGCAGTGACTTCTAGTGAACGTTTCTTCAATGACGAGCCAATAATCAATACATCGAGTCACCGCTCTGGCCAACATTTTGCTCTCCCATTTGTCTGATTTGCCACGTCCATTTTAGTCATATACGGTCTTCATTGACAATAATAAGAAATAAAACTACACATTGGTAACAAATACATTTTGAATTAAAGACAAGAACAACAATATATTTAATGCTCGCTTAACGACATTACCTACTTTTGACTGTCGCAAACTTTTTGGTTACCATGAAGAGTGTTCTAGAATAATGCTAAGTTAACGATAATGTTCTATGAAATTATTCGCTGTATCTTATTGGTAGATATTGTTACTTATTGATAGATATTGTTACTTATTGATAGATATTGTTACGTATTGATAGATATTGTTACTTATTGATAGATATTGTTGCTTATTGATAGGTATTGTTGCTTATTAATAGATATTGTTGCTTATTGATAGATATTGTTACTTAATGATAGATATTGTTACTTATTGATAGATATTGTTGCTTATTGATAGATATTTTTACTTATTGATAGATATTGTTACTTATTGACAGATATTGTTGCTTATTGATAGATATTGTTACTTATTGATAGATATTGTTGCTTATTGATATATATTGTTACTTATTGATAGATATTGTTGCTTATTGATAGATATTGTTACTTATTGATAGATATTGTTACTTATTGATAGATATTGTTGCTTATTGATAGATATTGTTACTTATTGATAGATATTGTTATTTATTGACAGATATTGTTGCTTATTGATAGATATTGTTACTTATTGATAGATATTGTTGCTTATTGACAGATATTGTTACTTATTGATAGATATTGTTGCTTATTGATAGATATTGTTACTTATTGACATATATTGTTACTTATTGATAGATATTGTTGCTTATTGATAGATATTGTTACTTATTGATATATATTGTTGCTTATTGATAGATATTGTTACTTATTGACAGATATTGTTACTTATTGATAGATATTGTTGCTTATTGATAGATATTGATAGATATTGTTACTTATTGATAGATATTGTTACTTATTGATAGATATTGTTGCTTATTGATAGATATTGTTACTTATTGATAGATATTGTTGCTTATTGATATATATTGTTACTTATTGACATATATTGATAGATATTGTTACTTATTGATAGATATTGTTACTTATTGATAGATATTGTTGCTTATTGATAGATATTGTTACTTATTGATGGATATTGTTGCTTATTGATATATATTGTTACTTATTGATAGATATTGTTACTTATTGATAGATATTGTTGCTTATTGATAGATATTGTTACTTATTGAAAGATATTGTTACTTATTGACAGATATTGTTGCCTATTGATAGATATTGTTACTTATTGATAGATATTGTTGCTTATTGATAGATATTGTTACTTATTGATAGATATTGTTGCTTATTGATATATATTGTTACTTATTGACAGATATTGTTACTTATTGATAGATATTGTTGCTTATTGATAGATATTGTTACTTATTGATAGATATTGTTACTTATTGACAGATATTGTTACTTATTGATAGATATTGTTGCTTATTGATAGATATTGTTACTTATTGATAGATATTGTTACTTATTTATATATATTGTTGCTTATTTATAGATATTGATAGATATTGATAGATATTGTTGCTTATTGATAGATATTGATAGATATTGTTACTTATTGATAGATATTGTTGCTTATTGATAGATATTGATAGATATTGTTGCTTATTGATAGATATTGTTACTTATTGATAGATATTGTTACTCATTGATAGATATTGTTGTTTATTGATAGATATTGTTGCTTATTGATAGATATTGATAGATATTGTTGCTTATTGATAGATATTGTTACTTATTGATAGATATTGATAGATATTGTTGCTTATTGATAGATATTGATAGATATTGTTGCTTATTGATAGATATTGATAGATATTGATAGATATTGTTACTTATTGATAGATATTGTTGCTTATTGATATATATTGTTACTTATTGATAGATATTGTTGCTTATTGATAGATATTGATAGATATTGTTGCTTATTGATAGATATTGATAGATATTGATAGATATTGTTACTTATTGATAGATATTGTTGCTTATTGATATATATTGTTACTTATTGATAGATTTTGTTGCTTATTGATAGATATTGATAGATATTATTACTTATTGATAGACATTGTTGCTTATTGATAGATATTGTTACTTATTGATATATATTGTTGCTTATTGATAGATATGTTACTAATTGATAGATATTGTTGCTTATTGATAGATATTGTTGCTTATTGACAGATTTTGTTACCTATTGATAGATATTGTTACTTATTAATATATATTGTCACTTATTGACAGATATTGTTGCTTATTGATATATATTGTTACTTATTGATAGATATTGTTGCTTATTGATAGATATTGTTGCTTATTGATAGATATTGTTACTTATTGATAGATATTGTTACTTATTGATAGATATTGTTACTTATTGATAGATATTGTTGCTTATTGATAGATATTGTTACTTATTGACAGATATTGTTACTTATTGATAGATATTGTTACTTATTGACAGATATTGTTACTTTTTGATATTTATTGTTGCTTATTGATAGCTATTGTTACTTATTGATAGATATTGTTGCTTATTGATAGATATTGTTACTTATTGACAGATATTGTTACTTATTGATAGATATTGTTGCTTATTGATAGATATTGTTATTTATTGATAGATATTGTTGCTTACTGAATGATATTTTTGCTTATTGACAGATTTTGTTACCTATTGATAGATATTGTTACTTATTATATATATATTGTCACTTATTGACAGATATTGTTGCTTATTGATATATATTGTTAATTATTGATAGATATTGTTGCTTATTGATAGATATTGTTGCTTATTGATAGATATTGTTACTTATTGATAGATAATGTTGCTTATTGATAGATATTGATAGATATTGTTACTTATTGATAGATATTGTTACTTATTGATAGATATTGTTGCTTTCTGATAGATATTGTTACTTATTGATAGATATTGTTGCTTATTGATATATATTGTTACTTATTGATAGATATTGTTGCTTATTGATAGATATTGATAGATATTGTTACTTATTGATAGATATTGTTGCATATTGATATATATTGTTACTTATTGATAGATATTGTTACTTATTGATAGACATTGTTGCTTATTGCTATATATTGTTACTTATTGACAGATATTGTTACTTATTGATAGATATTGTTGCTTATTGATATATATTGTTACTTATTGATAGATATTGTTGCTTATTGACAGATATTGTTACTTATTGATATATATTGTTGCTTATTGATAGATATTGATAGATATTGTTACTTATTGATAGATATTGTTACTTATTGATAGATATTGTTACTTATTGATAGATATTGTTGCTTATTGATAGATATTGTTGCTTATTGATAGATATTGCTACTTATTGATAGATATTGTTGCTTATTGATAGATATTGATAGATATTGTTACTTATTGATAGATGTTGTTACTTATTGATAGTTATTGTTGCTTATTGATAGATATTGATGGATATTTTTGCTTATTGATAGATATTGTTACTTATTGATAGATATTGTTACTTATTGATATATATTGTTGCTTACTGATAGATATTGATAGATATAGTTGCTCATTGATAGATATTGTTAGATATTGTTACTTATTGATAGATATTGTTGCTTATTGATAAATATTGATAGATATTATTGCTTATTGATAGATATTGTAAATTATTGATAGATATTGTTACTTATTGATAGATATTGTTGCTTATTGATAGATATTGATAGATATTGTTACTTATTGATAGGTATTGTTGCTTATTGATAGATATTGTTACTTATTGATAGATATTGTTACTTATTGATATATATTGTTGCTTATTGATAGATATTGTTGCTTATTGATAGATATTGTTGCTTATTGACAGATTTTGTTACCTATTGATAGATATTGTTACTTATTAATATATATTGTCACTTATTGACAGATGTTGTTGCTTATTGATATATATTGTTACTTATTGATAGATATTGTTGCTTACTGATAGATATTGTTACTTATTGATAGATATTGTTGCTTATTGATACATATTGTTACTTATTGACAGATATTGTTACTTATTGATAGATATTGTTACTTATTGACAGATATTGTTACTTATTGATAGATATTGTTGCTTATTGATAGATATTGTTACTTATTGATAGATATTGTTGCTTATTGATAGATATTGTTACTTATTGACAGATATTGTTACTTATTGATAGATATTGTTGCTTATTGATGGATATTGATAGATATTGTTACTTATTGATAGATATTGTTACTTATTGTTAGATATTGTTGCTTATTGATGGATATTGTTACTTATTGATAGATATTGTTGCTTATTGATAGATATTGTTAATTATTGATAGATATTGTTACTTATTGATAGATATTGTTGCTTATCGATAGATATTGTTGCTTATTGATAGATATTGTTACTTATTGATAGATATTATTGCTTATTGATACATATTGATAGATATTGTTACTTATTGATAGATATTGTTGCTTATTGATAGATATTGTTACTTATTGATAGATATTGTTACTTATTGATAGATATTGTTGCTTATTGATAGATATTGATAGATATTGTTGCTTATTGATAGATATTGATAGATATTGATAGATATTGTTACTTATTGATAGATATTGTTGCTTATTGATATATATTGTTACTTATTGATTGATTTTGTTGCTTATTGATAGATATTGATAAATATTGTTACTTATTGATAGACATTGTTGCTTATTGATAGATATTGTTGCTTATTGATATATATTGTTGCTTATTGATAGATATTGTTACTTATTGATAGATGTTGTTGCTTATTGAATGATATTGTTGCTTATTGACAGATTTTGTTACTTATTGATATATATTGTTACTTATTGATAGATATTGTTACTTATTGATAGATAAAATGAGATTGTTCTTTTCTCTTTTTATCAAAAGAGAAAAGAACAAAAAACAAAAATGGATAACTAACACCATCTTAGAAAAAATGGAAGAAAGGAGACAAGCGAAGAACACTGCCCAATACAATAAAATAGATAATGAGATACGCAAAATGTGCAAAAAGGCAAAAGAAGACTGGCTCAGCCAAAAATGTAGAGAAATAGAAACTATGGAAAGCAAACAAGACCTAAGAGGAATGCACACAGAAATAAAGAGAATGACTAATAAAAATAAAAAAGCCACAGAAGGTGGATGCATTGCAGACAAAAAAGGAAAAATGCTAACAGACAATAAGGATATCATAGATAGATGGCAGGAATATATAACAGAACTATTTCATGATCAAAGGGACAAGAAACCAGTTATAAAATGTACATCAGGCTATAAAATCTTAAAATCTGAGGTGGAAAAAGCTATAAAAACAATGAAAAGGGGAAAAGCAGCAGGACCTGAAAGCATACAGATAGAGATGATACAGGCACTTGAAGATTTTGGCATTGAAGTGATTACAGACATATGCAACGACATATACCACACAGGATACATACCAAATGAACTAAAAACATCAACTTTCATTGCATTGCCTAAAAAGAATGGTGCAGTTGAATGCAGTGACTTTAGAACAATAAGCCTAATGAGCCATGTTACAAAAATCTTGCTAAAAGTTATACAAGGAATGATTCAGAATAAAATCAATACTGAATTAGATGAGCAGCAATTTGGATTTAGGAAAAATAGCGGGACAAAAGAAGCCATATTCTGCATGAGAACATTAATCGAAAAATACACAGAAGTAAACAAACCAATATATGCCTGCTTCATAGACTACACCAAAGCTTTTGATAGAGTACACCACAAACAACTTATAGAATGCCTAAAAGAGATACATCTAGATGACATGGATATACGACTAATATGCAATCTATACTGGGAGCAAACAGCAATAATAAAATATAACAAAGAGTTCTCTACACCCATTGATATAAAAAGAGGAGTAAGACAAGGATGCATCCTATCACCAAGCTTGTTCAATCTATACACTGAGCAAATCTTTAAAAACATCATAGAGATGCCAGGCCTACAAATTAATGGAAAGATAATCAATAACCTAAGATATGCTGACGATACTGTACTACTAGCAGAAAATCCTAAAGACCTACAACAATTACTTAATGAAATAAACACGACAAGCAAAAAATATGGACTAGATATGAATATCAAAAAAGACTAAAACTATGATCATAAACAAAGAAAATACTCAAAACCCACAAGTGGATATCAAAATTGAAGGAATAGACCTTGAGACAGTTCAGAACTATAACTACCTTGGACATACTATAACCAGTGATGGAAAATGTACAACTGAAATAAACAAAAGAATAGGAATGGCAAAAAGTAATTTTAATGTCATGAAGGACATACTAACATCAAAACAAATAACACCAGAGCTAAAACTAAGAATAGCAAAATGTTACATCTTCTCAATATTCCTATATGGTGCTGAAACATGGACATTAGACAAGAAAACAGAACAGAGAATTGAAGCCTTTGAAATGTGGATATATAGAAGAATAGGTAGAATTGGATGGAAGGAAAAGAAAACAAATGACAAAGTCTTAAAACAACTAAAAATGAAAAGAGAACTTCTGAACACAATTAGAACAAGACAAATGCGATTCTTAGGCCATGTTAAAAGACACAACAGCCTACTGAAAGTGATCCTGGAGGGGAAAATACAAGGTAAAAGAGGCAGAGGCAGACCAAGATTAACATGGACGAGTAACATCAAAAGATGGACAAATCAACCGATGACAACCTGCACCATCAAAGCAAGAGATAGAGCAAAATGGCGCTCCATGGTAGCCAACCTTCGTTGCGGAGACGGCACTCAATGATGATGATGATTGATAGATATTGTTGCTTATTGATAGATATGTTACTAATTGATAGATATTGTTGCTTATTGATAGATATTGTTGCTTATTGACAGATTTTGTTACCTATTGATAGATATTGTTACTTATTAATATATATTGTCACTTATTGACAGATATTGTTGCTTATTGATATATATTGTTACTTATTGATAGATATTGTTGCTTATTGATAGATATTGCTGCTTATTGATAGATATTGTTACTTATTGATAGATATTGTTACTTATTGATAGATATTGTTACTTATTGATAGATATTGTTGCTTATTGATAGATATTGTTACTTATTGACAGATATTGTTACTTATTGATAGATATTGTTACTTATTGACAGATATTGTTACTTTTTGATATATATTGTTGCTTATTGATAGCTATTGTTACTTATTGATAGATATTGTTGCTTATTGATAGATATTGTTACTTATTGACAGATATTGTTACTTATTGATAGATATTGTTGCTTATTGATAGATATTGTTATTTATTGATAGATATTGTTGCTTACTGAATGATATTGTTGTTTATTGACAGATTTTGTTACCTATTGATAGATATTGTTACTTATTATATATATATTGTCACTTATTGACAGATATTGTTGCTTATTGATATATATTGTTAATTATTGATAGATATTGTTGCTTATTGATAGATATTGTTGCTTATTGATAGATATTGTTACTTATTGATAGATAATGTTGCTTATTGATAGATATTGATAGATATTGTTACTTATTGATAGATATTGTTACTTATTGATAGATAATGTTGCTTTCTGATAGATATTGTTACTTATTGATAGATATTGTTGCTTATTGATATATATTGTTACTTATTGACATATATTGATAGATATTGTTGCTTATTGATAGATATTGTTACTTATTGATAGATATTGTTGCTTATTGATATATATTGTTACTTATTGATAGATATTGTTACTTATTGATAGATATTGTTGCTTATTGATAGATATTGTTACTTATTGAAAGATATTGTTACTTATTGACAGATATTGTTGCCTATTGATAGATATTGTTACTTATTGATAGATATTGTTGCTTATTGATATATATTGTTACTTATTGATAGATATTGTTACTTATTGATAGACATTGTTGCTTATTGCTATATATTGTTACTTATTGACAGATATTGTTACTTATTGATAGATATTGTTGCTTATTGATATATATTGTTGCTTATTGATAGATATTGTTGCTTATTGATAGATATTGTTACTTATTGATAGATATTGTTATTTATTGACAGATATTGTTGCTTATTGATAGATATTGATAGATATTGTTACTTATTGATTGATTTTGTTGCTTATTGATAGATATTGATAAATATTGTTACTTATTGATAGACATTGTTGCTTATTGATAGATATTGTTGCTTATTGATATATATTGTTGCTTATTGATAGATATTGTTACTTATTGATAGATGTTGTTGCTTATTGAATGATATTGTTGCTTATTGACAGATTTTGTTACTTATTGATATATATTGTTACTTATTGATAGATATTGTTACTTATTGATAGATAAAATGAGATTGTTCTTTTCTCTTTTTATCAAAAGAGAAAAGAACAAAAAACAAAAATGGATAACTAACACCATCTTAGAAAAAATGGAAGAAAGGAGACAAGCGAAGAACACTGCCCAATACAATAAAATAGATAATGAGATACGCAAAATGTGCAAAAAGGCAAAAGAAGACTGGCTCAGCCAAAATGTAGAGAAATAGAAACTATGGAAAGCAAACAAGACCTAAGAGGAATGCACACAGAAATAAAGAGAATGACTAATAAAATAAAAAAGCCACAGAAGGTGGATGCATTGCAGACAAAAAAGGAAAAATGCTAACAGACAATAAGGATATCATAGATAGATGGCAGGAATATATAACAGAACTATTTCATGATCAAAGGGACAAGAAACCAGTTATAAAATGTACATCAGGCTATAAAATCTTAAAATCTGAGGTGGAAAAAGCTATAAAAACAATGAAAAGGGGAAAAGCAGCAGGACCTGAAAGCATACAGATAGAGATGATACAGGCACTTGAAGATTTTGGCATTGAAGTGATTACAGACATATGCAACGACATATACCACACAGGATACATACCAAATGAACTAAAAACATCAACTTTCATTGCATTGCCTAAAAAGAATGGTGCAGTTGAATGCAGTGACTTTAGAACAATAAGCCTAATGAGCCATGTTACAAAAATCTTGCTAAAAGTTATACAAGGAATGATTCAGAATAAAATCAATACTGAATTAGATGAGCAGCAATTTGGATTTAGGAAAAATAGCGGGACAAAGAAGCCATATTCTGCATGAGAACATTAATCGAAAAATACACAGAAGTAAACAAACCAATATATGCCTGCTTCATAGACTACACCAAAGCTTTTGATAGAGTACACCACAAACAACTTATAGAATGCCTAAAAGAGATACATCTAGATGACATGGATATACGACTAATATGCAATCTATACTGGGAGCAAACAGCAATAATAAAAATATAACAAAGAGTTCTCTACACCCATTGATATAAAAAGAGGAGTAAGACAAGGATGCATCCTATCACCAAGCTTGTTCAATCTATACACTGAGCAAATCTTTAAAACATCATAGAGATGCCAGGCCTACAAATTAATGGAAAGATAATCAATAACCTAAGATATGCTGACGATACTGTACTACTAGCAGAAAATCCTAAAGACCTACAACAATTACTTAATGAAATAAACACGACAAGCAAAAATATGGACTAGATATGAATATCAAAAAAGACTAAAACTATGATCATAAACAAAGAAAATACTCAAAACCCACAAGTGGATATCAAAATTGAAGGAATAGACCTTGAGACAGTTCAGAACTATAACTACCTTGGACATACTATAACCAGTGATGGAAAATGTACAACTGAAATAAACAAAAGAATAGGAATGGCAAAAAGTAATTTTAATGTCATGAAGGACATACTAACATCAAAACAAATAACACCAGAGCTAAAACTAAGAATAGCAAAATGTTACATCTTCTCAATATTCCTATATGGTGCTGAAACATGGACATTAGACAAGAAAACAGAACAGAGAATTGAAGCCTTTGAAATGTGGATATATAGAAGAATAGGTAGAATTGGATGGAAGGAAAAGAAAACAAATGACAAAGTCTTAAAACAACTAAAAATGAAAAGAGAACTTCTGAACACAATTAGAACAAGACAAATGCGATTCTTAGGCCATGTTAAAAGACACAACAGCCTACTGAAAGTGATCCTGGAGGGGAAAATACAAGGTAAAAGAGGCAGAGGCAGACCAAGATTAACATGGACGAGTAACATCAAAAGATGGACAAATCAACCGATGACAACCTGCACCATCAAAGCAAGAGATAGAGCAAAATGGCGCTCCATGGTAGCCAACCTTCGTTGCGGAGACGGCACTCAATGATGATGATGATTGATAGATATTGTTGCTTATTGATAGATATGTTACTAATTGATAGATATTGTTGCTTATTGATAGATATTGTTGCTTATTGACAGATTTTGTTACCTATTGATAGATATTGTTACTTATTAATATATATTGTCACTTATTGACAGATATTGTTGCTTATTGATATATATTGTTACTTATTGATAGATATTGTTGCTTATTGATAGATATTGCTGCTTATTGATAGATATTGTTACTTATTGATAGATATTGTTACTTATTGATAGATATTGTTACTTATTGATAGATATTGTTGCTTATTGATAGATATTGTTACTTATTGACAGATATTGTTACTTATTGATAGATATTGTTACTTATTGACAGATAT
The DNA here is from genome assembly GCA_032433765.1 of Megaustenia siamemsis. Classification (NCBI taxonomy): domain Eukaryota; kingdom Metazoa; phylum Mollusca; class Gastropoda; order Stylommatophora; family Ariophantidae; genus Megaustenia; species Megaustenia siamemsis. The sequence goes on along the minus strand of JAVIAB010000106.1, from coordinate 42,999,530 downwards.
TGTTACTTTTTGATATATATTGTTGCTTATTGATAGCTATTGTTACTTATTGATAGATATTGTTGCTTATTGATAGATATTGTTACTTATTGACAGATATTGTTACTTATTGATAGATATTGTTGCTTATTGATAGATATTGTTATTTATTGATAGATATTGTTGCTTACTGAATGATATTGTTGTTTATTGACAGATTTTGTTACCTATTGATAGATATTGTTACTTATTATATATATATTGTCACTTATTGACAGATATTGTTGCTTATTGATATATATTGTTAATTATTGATAGATATTGTTGCTTATTGATAGATATTGTTGCTTATTGATAGATATTGTTACTTATTGATAGATAATGTTGCTTATTGATAGATATTGATAGATATTGTTACTTATTGATAGATATTGTTACTTATTGATAGATAATGTTGCTTTCTGATAGATATTGTTACTTATTGATAGATATTGTTGCTTATTGATATATATTGTTACTTATTGACATATATTGATAGATATTGTTGCTTATTGATAGATATTGTTACTTATTGATAGATATTGTTGCTTATTGATATATATTGTTACTTATTGATAGATATTGTTACTTATTGATAGATATTGTTGCTTATTGATAGATATTGTTACTTATTGAAAGATATTGTTACTTATTGACAGATATTGTTGCCTATTGATAGATATTGTTACTTATTGATAGATATTGTTGCTTATTGATATATATTGTTACTTATTGATAGATATTGTTACTTATTGATAGACATTGTTGCTTATTGCTATATATTGTTACTTATTGACAGATATTGTTACTTATTGATAGATATTGTTGCTTATTGATATATTGTTACTTATTGATAGATATTGTTGCTTATTGACAGATATTGTTACTTATTGATATATATTGTTGCTTATTGATAGATATTGATAGATATTGTTACTTATTGATAGATATTGTTACTTATTGATAGATATTGTTACTTATTGATAGATATTGTTGCTTATTGATAGATATTGTTGCTTATTGATAGATATTGCTACTTATTGATAGATATTGTTGCTTATTGATAGATATTGATAGATATTGTTACTTATTGATAGATGTTGTTACTTATTGATAGTTATTGTTGCTTATTGATAGATATTGATGGATATTTTTGCTTATTGATAGATATTGTTACTTATTGATAGATATTGTTACTTATTGATAGATATTGTTGCTTATTGATAGATATTGATAGATATTGTTGCTCATTGATAGATATTGTTAGATATTGTTACTTATTGATAGATATTGTTGCTTATTGATAAATATTGATAGATATTATTGCTTATTGATAGATATTGTAAATTATTGATAGATATTGTTACTTATTGATAGATATTGTTGCTTATTGATAGATATTGATAGATATTGTTACTTATTGATAGGTATTGTTGCTTATTGATAGATATTGTTACTTATTGATAGATATTGTTACTTATTGATAGATATTGTTGCTTATTGATAGATATTGTTGCTTATTGATAGATATTGTTGCTTATTGACAGATTTTGTTACCTATTGATAGATATTGTTACTTATTAATATATATTGTCACTTATTGACAGATGTTGTTGCTTATTGATATATATGTTACTTATTGATAGATATTGTTGCTTACTGATAGATATTGTTACTTATTGATAGATATTGTTGCTTATTGATACATATTGTTACTTATTGACAGATATTGTTACTTATTGATAGATATTGTTACTTATTGACAGATATTGTTACTTATTGATAGATATTGTTGCTTATTGATAGATATTGTTACTTATTGATAGATATTGTTGCTTATTGATAGATATTGTTACTTATTGACAGATATTATTACTTATTGATAGATATTGTTGCTTATTGATAGATATTGATAGATATTGTTACTTATTGATAGATATTGTTACTTATTGTTAGATATTGTTGCTCATTGATGGATATTGTTACTTATTGATAGATATTGTTGCTTTTTGATAGATATTGTTACTTATTGATAGATATTGTTACTTATTGATAGATATTGTTGCTTATCGATAGATATTGTTGCTTATTGATAGATATTGTTACTTATTGATAGATATTATTGCTTATTGATACATATTGATAGATATTGTTACTTATTGATAGATATTGTTGCTTATTGATAGATATTGTTACTTATTGATAGATATTGTTACTTATTGATAGATATTGTTGCTTATTGATAGATATTGATAGATATTGTTGCTTATTGATAGATATTGATAGATATTGATAGATATTGTTACTTATTGATAGATATTGTTGCTTATTGATATATATTATTACTTATTGATTGATTTTGTTGCTTATTGATAGATATTGATAAATATTGTTACTTATTGATAGACATTGTTGCTTATTGATAGATATTGTTGCTTATTGATATATATTGTTGCTTATTGATAGATATTGTTACTTATTGATAGATGTTGTTGCTTATTGAATGATATTGTTGCTTATTGACAGATTTTGTTACTTATTGATATATATTGTTACTTATTGATAGATATTGTTACTTATTGATAGATATTGTTGCTTATTGATAGGTATTGTTACTTATTGACAGATATTGTTACTTATTGATAGATATTGTTACTTATTGACAGATATTGTTACTTATTGATAGATATTGTTGCTTATTGATAGATATTGTTACTTATTGATAGATATTGTTGCTTATTGATAGATATTGTTACTTATTGACAGATATTGTTACTTATTGATAGATATTGTTGCTTATTGATAGATATTGATAGATATTGTTACTTATTGATAGATATTGTTACTTAGTGATAGATATTGTTTCTTATTGATGGATATTGTTACTTATTGATAGATATTGTTGCTAATTGATAGATATTGTTACTTATTGATAGATATTGTCACTTATTGATAGATATTGTTGCTTATTGATAGATATTGATAGATATTGTTACTTTTGATAGATATTGTTGCTTATTGATAGATATTGTTGCTTATTGATAGATATTGATAGATATTGTTACTTATTGATAGATATTGTTACTTATTGATAGATATTGTTGCTTATTGATAGATATTGATAGATATTGTTGCTTATTGATAGATATTGATAGATATTGTTACTTATTGATAGATATTGTTGCTTATTGATAGATATTGATAGATATTGTTGCTTATTGATAGATATTGTTACTTATTGATAGATATTGTTGCTTATTGATAGATATTGATAGATATTGTTACTTATTGATAGATATTGTTGCTTATTGATAGATATTGTTACTTATTGATAGATATTGATAGATATTGTTGCTTATTGATATATATTGTTACTTATAGATAGATATTGTTACTGATTGATAGATATTGTTGGTTATTGATAGATATTGATAGATATTGTTGCTTTAAAATAGATATTGATAGATATTGTTACTTATTGATAGATTTTGTTGCTTATTGATATATATTGTTACTTATTGATAGATATTGTTGCTTATTGATAGACATTGATAGATATTGTTACTTATTTATAGATATTGTTGCTTATTGATAGATATTGTTGCTTATTGATAGATATTGTTGCTTATTGATAGATATTGTTACTTATTGATAGATATTGTTGCTTATTGATAGATATTGTTGCTTATTCACAGATTTTGTTACCTTTTGATAGATATTGTTATTTATTGATATATATTGTCACTTATTGACAGATATTGTTGCTTATTGATAGATATTGTTACTTATTGATAGATATTGTTGCTTATTGATAGATATTGTTACTTATTGACATATATTGTTACTTATTGATAGATATTGTTACTTATTGATAGATATTGTTACTTATTGATAGATATTGTTACTTATTGATAGATATTGTTGCTTATTGATAGATATTGTTACTTATTGATAGATATTTTTGCTTCTTGATAGATATTGTTACTTATTGACATATATTGATAGATATTGTTGCTTATTAATAGATATTGTTACTTATTGATAGATATTGTTGCTTATTGATAGATATAGTTACTTATTGATAGATATTGTTACTTATTGATATATATTGTTGCTTACTGATAGATATTGATTGATATTGATAGATATTGTTGCTTATTGATAGATATTGTTAGATATTGTTACTTATTGATAGATATTGTTGCTTATTGATAGATATTGATAGATATTATTGCTTATTGATAGATATTGTTACTTATTGATCGATATTGTTACTTATTGATAGATATTGTTGCTTATTGATAGATATTGATAGATATTGTTACTTATTGATAGATATTGTTGCTTATTGATAGATATTGTTACTTATTGATAGATATTGTTACTTATTGATAGATATTGTTGCTTATTGACAGATATTGTTGCTTATTGATAGATATTGTTGCTTATTGACAGATTTTGTTACCTATTGATAGATATTGTTACTTATTAATATATATTGTCACTTATTGACAGATGTTGTTGCTTATTGATATATATTGTTACTTATTGATAGATATTGTTGCTTATTGATAGATATTGTTACTTATTGATAGATATTGTTGCTTATTGATACATATTGTTACTTATTGACAGATATTGTTACTTATTGATAGATATTGTTACTTATTGACAGATATTGTTAATTATTGATAGATATTGTTGCTTATTGATAGATATTGTTACTTATTGATAGATATTGTTGCTTATTGATAGATATTGTTACTTATTGACAGATATTGTTACTTATTGATAGATATTGTTGCTTATTGATAGATATTGATAGATATTGTTGCTTATTGATAGATATTGTTAGATATTGTTACTTATTGATAGATATTGTTGCTTATTGATAGATATTGATAGATATTATTGCTTATTGATAGATATTATTACTTATTGATAGATATTGTTACTTATTGATAGATATTGTTGCTTATTGATAGATATTGATAGATATTGTTACTTATTGATAGATATTGTTGCTTATTGATAGATATTGTTGCTTATTGATAGATATTGTTGCTTATTGTTAGATATTGTTGCTTATTGACAGATTTTGTAACCTATTGATAGATATTGTTACTTATTGATATATATTGTCACTTATTGACAGATGTTGTTGCTTATTGATATATATTGTTACTTATTGATAGATATTGTTGCTTATTGATAGATATTGTTACTTATTGATAGATATTGTTGCTTATTGATACATATTGTTACTTATTGACAGATATTGTTACTTATTGATAGATATTGTTACTTATTGACAGATATTGTTACTTATTGATAGATATTGTTGCTTATTGATAGATATTGTTACTTATTGATAGATATTGTTACTTATTGATAGATATTGTTGCTTATTGATAGATATTGTTGCTTATTGATAGATATTGTTGCTTATTGACAGATTTTGTTACCTATTGATAGATATTGTTACTTATAAATATATATTGTCACTTATTGACAGATGTTGTTGCTTATTGATATATATTGTTACTTTTTGATAGATATTGTTGCTTATTGATAGATATTGTTACTTATTGATAGATATTGTTGCTTATTGATACATATTGTTACTTATTGACAGATATTGTTACTTATTGATAGATATTGTTACTTATTGACAGATATTGTTACTTATTGATAGATATTGTTGCTTATTGATAGATATTGTTACTTATTGATAGATATTGTTGTTTATTGATAGATATTGTTACTTATTGACATATATTGTTACTTATTGATAGATATTGTTGCTTATTGATAGATATTGATAGATATTGTTACTTATTGATAGATATTGTTACTTATTGTTAGATATTGTTGCTTATTGATGGATATTGTTACTTATTGATAGATATTGTTGCTTATTGATAGATATTGTTACTTATTGATAGATATTGTTACTTATTGATAGATATTGTTGCTTATTGATAGATATTGATAGATATTGTTACTTATTGATAGATATTGTTGCTTATTGATAGATATTGTTACTTATTGATATATATTGTTACTTATTGATAGATATTGTTGCTTATTGATAGATATTGATAGATATTGTTGCTTATTGATAGATATTGATAGATATTGATAGATATTGTTACTTATTGATAGATATTGTTGCTTATTGATATATATTGTTACTTATTGATTGATTTTGTTGCTTATTGATAGATATTGTTACTTATTGATAGATATTGTTGCTTATTGATAGATATTGTTGCTTATTGACAGATTTTGTTACCTTTTGATAGATATTGTTACTTATTGATATATATTGTCACTTATTGACAGATATTGTTGCTTATTGATAGATATTGTTACTTATTGATAGATATTGTTGCTTATTGATAGATATTGTTACTTATTGACATATATTGTTACTTATTGATAGATATTGTTACTTATTGATAGATATTGTTACTTATTGATAGATATTGTTGCTTATTGATAGATATTGTTACTTATTGACAGATATTGTTACAAATTGATATATATTGTTGCTTATTGATTGATATTGATAGATATTGTTGCTTATTGATAGATATTGTTACTTATTGATAGATATTGTTGCTTATTGATAGATATTGTTACTTATTGATAGATATTTTTGCTTCTTGATAGATATTGTTACTTATTGACATATATTGATAGATATTGTTGCTTATTAATAGATATTGTTACTTATTGATAGATATTGTTGCTTATTGATAGATATTGTTACTTATTGATAGATATTGTTACTTATTGATATATATTGTTGCTTATTGATAGATATTGATTGATATTGATAGATATTGTTGCTTATTGATAGATATTGTTAGATATTGTTACTTATTGATAGATATTGTTGCTTATTGATAGATATTGATAGATATTATTGCTTATTGATAGATATTGTTACTTATTGATAGATATTGTTACTTATTGATAGATATTGTTGCTTATTGATAGATATTGATAGATATTGTTACTTATTGATAGATATTGTTGCTTATTGATAGATATTGTTACTTATTGATAGATATTGTTACTTATTGATAGATATTGTTGCTTATTGACAGATATTGTTGCTTATTGATAGATATTGTTGCTTATTGACAGATTTTGTTACCTATTGATAGATATTGTTACTTATTAATATATATTGTCACTTATTGACAGATGTTGTTGCTTATTGATATATATTGTTACTTATTGATAGATATTGTTGCTTATTGATAGATATTGTTACTTATTGATAGATATTGTTGCTTATTGATACATATTGTTACTTATTGACAGATATTGTTACTTATTGATAGATATTGTTACTTATTGACAGATATTGTTAATTATTGATAGATATTGTTGCTTATTGATAGATATTGTTACTTATTGATAGATATTGTTGCTTATTGATAGATATTGTTACTTATTGACAGATATTGTTACTTATTGATAGATATTGTTGCTTATTGATAGATATTGATAGATATTGTTGCTTATTGATAGATATTGTTAGATCTTGTTACTTATTGATAGATATTGTTGCTTATTGATAGATATTGATAGATATTGTTGCTTATTGATAGATATTATTACTTATTGATAGATATTGTTACTTATTGATAGATATTGTTGCTTATTGATAGATATTGATAGATATTGTTACTTATTGATAGATATTGTTGCTTATTGATAGATATTGTTGCTTATTGATAGATATTGTTGCTTATTGTTAGATATTGTTGCTTATTGACAGATTTTGTAACCTATTGATAGATATTGTTACTTATTAATATATATTGTCACTTATTGACAGATGTTGTTGCTTATTGATATATATTGTTACTTATTGATAGATATTGTTGCTTATTGATAGATATTGTTACTTATTGATAGATATTGTTGCTTATTGATACATATTGTTACTTATTGACAGATATTGTTACTTATTGATAGATATTGTTACTTATTGACAGATATTGTTACTTATTGATAGATATTGTTGCTTATTGATAGATATTGTTACTTATTGATAGATATTGTTACTTATTGATAGATATTGTTGCTTATTGATAGATATTGTTGCTTATTGATAGATATTGTTGCTTATTGACAGATTTTGTTACCTATTGATATATATTGTTACTTATAATATATATTGTCGCTTATTGACAGATGTTGTTGCTTATTGATATATATTGTTACTTTTGATAGATATTGTTGCTTATTGATAGATATTGTTACTTATTGATAGATATTGTTGCTTATTGATACATATTGTTACTTATTGACAGATATTGTTACTTATTGATAGATATTGTTACTTATTGACAGATATTGTTACTTATTGATAGATATTGTTGCTTATTGATAGATATTGTTACTTATTGATAGATATTGTTGTTTATTGATAGATATTGTTACTTATTGACATATATTGTTACTTATTGATAGATATTGTTGCTTATTGATAGATATTGATAGATATTGTTACTTATTGATAGATATTGTTACTTATTGTTAGATATTGTTGCTCATTGATGGATATTGTTACTTATTGATAGATATTGTTGCTTATTGATAGATATTGTTACTTATTGATAGATATTGTTACTTATTGATAGATATTGTTGCTTATCGATAGATATTGTTACTTATTGATAGATATTGTTACTTATTGATAGATATTGTTGCTTATTGATAGATATTGATAGATATTGTTACTTATTGATAGATATTGTTGCTTATTGATAGATATTGTTACTTATTGATATATATTGTTACTTATTGATAGATATTGTTGCTTATTGATAGATATTGATAGATATTGTTGCTTATTGATAGATATTGATAGATATTGATAGATATTGTTACTTATTGATAGATATTGTTGCTTATTGATATATATTGTTACTTATTGATTGATTTTGTTGCTTATTGATAGATATTGATAAATATTGTTACTTATTGATAGACATTGTTGCTTATTGATAGATATTGTTGCTTATTGATATATATTGTTGCTTATTGATAGATATTGTTACTTATTGATAGATATTGTTGCTTATTGAATGATATTGTTGCTTATTGACAGATTTTGTTACCTATTGATAGATATTGTTACTTATTGATATATATTGTCACTTATTGACAGATATTGTTGCTTATTAATATATATTGTTAATTATTGATAGATATTGTTGCTTATTGATAGATATTGTTGCTTATTGATAGATATTGTTACTTAATGATATATATTGTTACTTATTGATAGATATTGTTACTTATTGATAGATATTGTTGCTTATTGATAGGTATTGTTACTTATTGACAGATATTGTTACTTATTGATAGATATTGTTACTTATTGACAGATATTGTTACTTATTGATAGATATTGTTGCTTATTGATAGATATTGCTACTTGATGATAGATATTGTTGCTTATTGATAGATATTGTTACTTATTGACAGATATTGTTACTTATTGATAGATATTGTTGCTTATTGATAGATATTGATAGATATTGTTACTTTTTGATAGATATTGTTGCTTATTGATAGATATTGTTGCTTATTGATAGATATTGATAGATATTGTTACTTATTGATAGATATTGTTACTTATTGATAGATATTGTTGCTTATTGATAGATATTGATAGATATTGTTGCTTATTGATAGATATTGATAGATATTGTTACTTATTGATAGATATTGTTGCTTATTGATAGATATTGATAGATATTGTTGCTTATTGATAGATATTGTTACTTTTTGATAGATATTGTTACTTATTGATAGATATTGATAGATATTGTTACTTATTGATAGATATTGTTGCTTATTGATAGATATTGTTACTTATTGATAGATATTGATAGATATTGTTGCTTATTGATAGATTTTGTTGCTTTTTGATATATATTGTTACTTATTGATAGATATTGTTGCTTATTGATAGATATTGATATATATTGTTACTTATTGATAGATATTGTTGCTTATTGATAGATATTGTTACTTATTGATAGATATTGTTGCTTATTGATACATATTGTTACTTATTGACAGATATTGTTACTTATTGATAGATATTGTTACTTATTGACAGATATTGTTACTTATTGATAGATATTGTTGCTTATTGATAGATATTGTTACTTATTGATAGATATTGTTACTTATTGATAGATATTGTTGCTTATTGATAGATATTGTTGCTTATTGATAGATATTGTTGCTTATTGACAGATTTTGTTACCTATTGATAGATATTGTTACTTATAAATATATTGTCACTTATTGACAGATGTTGTTGCTTATTGATATATATTGTTACTTTTTGATAGATATTGTTGCTTATTGATAGATATTGTTACTTATTGATAGATATTGTTGCTTATTGATACATATTGTTACTTATTGACAGATATTGTTACTTATTGATAGATATTGTTACTTATTGACAGATATTGTTACTTATTGATAGATATTGTTGCTTATTGATAGATATTGTTACTTATTGATAGATATTGTTGTTTATTGATAGATATTGTTACTTATTGACATATATTGTTACTTATTGATAGATATTGTTGCTTATTGATAGATATTGATAGATATTGTTACTTATTGATAGATATTGTTACTTATTGATAGATATTGTTGCTCATTGATGGATATTGTTACTTATTGATAGATATTGTTGCTTATTGATAGATATTGTTACTTATTGATAGATATTGTTACTTATTGATAGATATTGTTGCTTATCGATAGATATTGTTACTTATTGATAGATATTGTTACTTATTGATAGATATTGTTGCTTATTGATAGATATTGATAGATATTGTTACTTATTGATAGATATTGTTGCTTATTGATAGATATTGTTACTTATTGATATATATTGTTACTTATTGATAGATATTGTTGCTTATTGATAGATATTGATAGATATTGTTGCTTATTGATAGATATTGATAGATATTGATAGATATTGTTACTTATTGATAGATATTGTTGCTTATTGATATATATTGTTACTTATTGATTGATTTTGTTGCTTATTGATAGATATTGATAAATATTGTTACTTATTGATAGACATTGTTGCTTATTGATAGATATTGTTGCTTATTGATATATATTGTTGCTTATTGATAGATATTGTTACTTATTGATAGATATTGTTGCTTATTGAATGATATTGTTGCTTATTGACAGATTTGTTACTATTGATAGATATTGTTACTTATTGATATATATTGTCACTTATTGACAGATATTGTTGCTTATTAATATATATTGTTAATTATTGATAGATATTGTTGCTTATTGATAGATATTGTTGCTTATTGATAGATAGTGTTACTTATTGATAGATATTGTTACTTATTGATAGATATTGTTACTTATTGATAGATATTGTTGCTTATTGATAGGTATTGTTACTTATTGACAGATATTGTTACTTATTGATAGATATTGTTACTTATTGACAGATATTGTTACTTATTGATAGATATTGTTGCTTATTGATAGATATTGCTACTTGATGATAGATATTGTTGCTTATTGATAGATATTGTTACTTATTGACAGATATTGTTACTTATTGATAGATATTGTTGCTTATTGATAGATATTGATAGATATTGTTACTTTTGATAGATATTGTTGCTTATTGATAGATATTGTTGCTTATTGATAGATATTGATAGATATTGTTACTTATTGATAGATATTGTTACTTATTGATAGATATTGTTGCTTATTGATAGATATTGATAGATATTGTTGCTTATTGATAGATATTGATAGATATTGTTACTTATTGATAGATATTGTTGCTTATTGATAGATATTGATAGATATTGTTGCTTATTGATAGATATTGTTACTTATTGATAGATATTGTTACTTATTGATAGATATTGATAGATATTGTTACTTATTGATAGATATTGTTGCTTATTGATAGATATTGTTACTTATTGATAGATATTGATAGATATTGTTGCTTATTGATAGATTTTGTTGCTTATTGATATATATTGTTACTTATTGATAGATATTGTTGCTTATTGATAGATATTGATAGATATTGTTACTTATTGATAGACATTGTTGCTTATTGATAGATATTGTTGCTTATTGATAGATATTGTTGCTTATTGATAGATATTGTTACTTATTGATAGATATTGTTGCTTATTGATAGATATTGTTGCTTATTGATAGATATTGCTACTTGATGATAGATTGTTGCTTATTGACAGATTTTGTTACCTATTGATAGATATTGTTACTTATTAATATATATTGTCACTTATTGACAGATGTTGTTGCTTATTGATATATATTGTTACTTATTGATAGATATTGTTGCTTATTGATAGATATTGTTACTTATTGATAGATATTGTTGCTTATTGATACATATTGTTACTTATTGACAGATATTGTTACTTATTGATAGATATTGTTACTTATTGACAGATATTGTTAATTATTGATAGATGTTGTTGCTTATTGATAGATATTGTTACTTATTGATAGATATTGTTGCTTATTGATAGATATTGTTACTTATTGACAGATATTGTTACTTATTGATAGATATTGTTGCTTATTGATAGATATTGATAGATATTGTTGCTTATTGATAGATATTGTTAGATGTTGTTACTTATTGATAGATATTGTTGCTTATTGATAGATATTGATAGATATTATTGCTTATTGATAGATATTATTACTTATTGATAGATATTGTTACTTATTGATAGATATTGTTGCTTATTGATAGATATTGTTGCTTATTGATAGATATTGTTGCTTATTGATAGATATTGTTGCTTATTGTTAGATATTGTTGCTTATTGACAGATTTTGTAACCTATTGATAGATATTGTTACTTATTAATATATATTGTCACTTATTGACAGATGTTGTTGCTTATTGATATATATTGTTACTTATTGATAGATATTGTTGCTTATTGATAGATATTGTTACTTATTGATAGATATTGTTGCTTATTGATACATATTGTTACTTATTGACAGATATTGTTACTTATTGATAGATATTGTTACTTATTGACAGATATTGTTACTTATTGATAGATATTGTTGCTTATTGATAGATATTGTTACTTATTGATAGATATTGTTACTTATTGATAGATATTGTTGCTTATTGATAGATATTGTTGCTTATTGATAGATATTGTTGCTTATTGACAGATTTTGTTACCTATTGATAGATATTGTTACTTATTAATATATATTGTCACTTATTGACAGATGTTGTTGCTTATTGATATATATTGTTACTTTTTGATAGATATTGTTGCTTATTGATAGATATTGTTACTTATTGATAGATATTGTTGCTTATTGATACATATTGTTACTTATTGACAGATATTGTTACTTATTGATAGATATTGTTACTTATTGACAGATATTGTTACTTATTGATAGATATTGTTGCTTATTGATAGATATTGTTACTTATTGATAGATATTGTTGTTTATTGATAGATATTGTTACTTATTGACATATATTGTTACTTATTGATAGATATTGTTGCTTATTGATAGATATTGATAGATATTGTTACTTATTGATAGATATTGTTACTTATTGTTAGATATTGTTGCTCATTGATGGATATTGTTACTTATTGATAGATATTGTTGCTTATTGATAGATATTGTTACTTATTGATAGATATTGTTACTTATTGATAGATATTGTTGCTTATCGATAGATATTGTTACTTATTGATAGATATTGTTACTTATTGATAGATATTGTTGCTTATTGATAGATATTGATAGATATTGTTACTTATTGATAGATATTGTTGCTTATTGATAGATATTGTTACTTATTGATATATATTGTTACTTATTGATAGATATTGTTGCTTATTGATAGATATTGATAGATATTGTTGCTTATTGATAGATATTGATAGATATTGATAGATATTGTTACTTATTGATAGATATTGTTGCTTATTGATATATATTGTTACTTATTGATTGATTTTGTTGCTTATTGATAGATATTGATAAATATTGTTACTTATTGATAGACATTGTTGCTTATTGATAGATATTGTTGCTTATTGATATATATTGTTGCTTATTGATAGATATTGTTACTTATTGATAGATATTGTTGCTTATTGAATGATATTGTTGCTTATTGACAGATTTTGTTACCTATTGATAGATATTGTTACTTATTGATATATATTGTCACTTATTGACAGATATTGTTGCTTATTAATATATATTGTTAATTATTGATAGATATTGTTGCTTATTGATAGATATTGTTGCTTATTGATAGATATTGTTACTTATTGATATATATTGTTACTTATTGATAGATATTGTTACTTATTGATAGATATTGTTGCTTATTGATAGGTATTGTTAGTTATTGACAGATATTGTTACTTATTGATAGATATTGTTACTTATTGACAGATATTGTTACTTATTGATAGATATTGTTGCTTATTGATAGATATTGCTACTTGATGATAGATATTGTTGCTTATTGATAGATATTGTTACTTATTGACAGATATTGTTACTTATTGATAGATATTGTTGCTTATTGATAGATATTGATAGATATTGTTACTTTTTGATAGATATTGTTGCTTATTGATAGATATTGTTGCTTATTGATAGATATTGATAGATATTGTTACTTATTGATAGATATTGATAGATATTGTTGCTTATTGATAGATATTGATAGATATTGTTACTTATTGATAGATATTGTTGGTTATTGATAGATATTGATAGATATTGTTGCTTATTGATAGATATTGTTACTTATTGATAGATATTGTTACTTATTGATAGATATTGATAGATATTGTTACTTATTGATAGATATTGTTGCTTATTGATAGATATTGTTACTTATTGATAGATATTGATAGATATTGTTGCTTATTGATAGATTTTGTTGCTTATTGATATATATTGTTACTTATTGATAGATATTGTTGCTTATTGATAGATATTGATAGATATTGTTACTTATTGATAGACATTGTTGCTTATTGATAGATATTGTTGCTTATTGATAGATATTGTTGCTTATTGATAGATATTGTTACTTATTGATAGATATTGTTGCTTATTGATAGATATTGTTGCTTATTGACAGATTTTGTTACCTATTGATAGATATTGTTATTTATTGATATATATTGTCACTTATTGACAGATATTGTTGCTTATTGATATATATTGTTACTTATTGATAGATATTGTTGCTTATTGATAGATATTGTTGCTTATTGATAGATATTGTTACTTATTGATAGATATTGTTACTTATTGATAGATATTGTTGCTTATTGATAGATATTGTTACTTATTGACATATATTGTTACTTATTGATAGATATTGTTACTTATTGATAGATATTCTTACTTATTGATAGATATTGTTGCTTATTGTTAGATATTGCTACTTATTGACAGATATTGTTACATATTGATATATATTGTTGCTTATTGATTGATATTGATAGATAATGTTGCTTATTGATAGATATTGTTACTTATTGATAGATATTGTTGCTTATTGATAGATATTGTTACTTATTGATAGATATTTTTGCTTATTGATAGATATTGTTACTTATTGACATATATTGATAGATATTGTTGCTTATTAATAGATATTGTTACTTATTGATAGATATTGTTGCTTATTGATAGATATTGTTACTTATTGATAGATATTGTTGCTTATTGATAGATATTGTTACTTATTGATAGATATTGTTACTTATTGATATATATTGTTGCTTATTAATAGATATTGTTACTTATTGATAGATATTGTTACTTATTGACAGATATTGTTGCTTATTGATAGATATTGTTACTTATTGATAGATATTGTTGCTTATTGATATATATTGTTACTTATTGAAAGATATTGTTACTTATTGATAGATATTGTTGCATATTGATAGATATTGTTAATTATTGACAGATATTGTTACTTATTGATAGATATTGTTGCTTATTGATAGATATTGTTACTTATTGATAGATATTGTTACTTATTGATATATATTGTTGCTTATTGATAGATATTGATAGATATTGTTGCATATTGATAGATATTGTTAATTATTGACAGATATTGTTACTTATTGATAGATGTTGTTGCTTATTGATAGATATTGTTACTTATTGATAGATATTGTTACTTATTGATAGATATTGTTGCTTATTGATAGATATTGTTACTTATTGAAAGATATTGTTGCTTATTGATAGATATTGTTACTTATTGACAGATATTGATAGATATTGTTGCTTATTGATAGATATTGTTACTTATTGATAGATATTGTTACTTATTGATAGATATTGTTGCTTATTGATAGATATTGTTACTTATTGATAGATATTGTTACTTATTGATAGATATTGTTACATATTGTTAGATATTGTTACATATTGACAAATATTGTTGCTTATTGATAGATATTGTTACTTATTGATAGATGTTGTTACTTATTGATAGATTTTGTTACTTATTGATAGATATTTTTGCTTATTGATAGATATTGGTACTTATTGATAGATATTGTTGCTTATTGATAGATATTGTCACTTATTGACAGATATTGTTGCTTATTGTTAGATATTGTTACTTATTGATAGATATTGTTACTTATTGATAGATATTGTTGCTTATTGATAGATATTGATAGATATTGTTACTTATTGATAGATATTGTTGCTTATTGATAGATATTGTTGCTTATTTATAGATATTGATAGATATTGTTGCTTATTGATATATATTGTTGCTTATTGATAGAGATTGTTACTTATTGATAGATATTGTTGCTTATTGATAGATGGTTTTAGTATGTGGAATTTCCGGTGTCATGGCGGCTTCGTGTAGTCGATTTTTATAATTCGGCTCTTGCTGATATATTTAAATGATTTACGCGACAGTCTAGTTGTGAAATTATGTGTTGCTATTCTCCCGTTTGGTGTATGTTTTACTTCTAATGTGGGGATGGACTGTGATTGCCGATATTTAAGTGGAATATGATTTATTCTTCTTTGTGTTGTGTGTTCGCGGTTCGATAGGCAAGCACATGGTTTGACAAAAATGTCAACGGAAAAACGGGTATGTTCAACCCTTATGTGAAAAGTCTGTGACGGTGGATGGAGGCGGAGAAATCAAGAATGATCAACGGCCCAGAAAGCGAAAACAGCAAAGTGTGCTGTTGTACACAAGAGGCATGTTCAGAACACGAAAGACGAACATGGCTGACCACCGTGAAAGAGATTGGAGCCTCATCACGTACCAGTCCAGAGGAAGCCATGGAGAGTCGGAGAAATTCGAACTTATGTCGGAGGAAAGATCTTGAAATAAGTACTTGGAATGTTAGGACTCTATATCAACAAGGGAAATTGGAAAATCTAGTTCAAGAAGCAGAACGAATAAATATAGATATTTTAGGCATATCAGAGACTAGATGGAAGGAATGTGGGTACATTGAAGACGAAAAATATACATTTATATACTCAGGAAACACAACAGAACATCAAAGGGGGGTAGGAATACTGATAAAAAGAGAGCTACAAAAATATATAAGTACCCACTGGACATACAGTGATAGGATTATACTACTCAAGTTGAAAGCAAAACCATTCGACATAGCAATAATACAGACATATGCACCTACTCAAGACTACACAGATGAACAAATAGAGGCATACTATGAAGACCTAAATAAAGTTATGAAGCAAGTGAAATCTTCAGACATCTTGATTGTAATGGGTGACATGAACGCTAAAGTAGGAAAAGGTAGATATAAGACAATTATAGGAAATCATGGTTTAGGAAAAAGAAATGACAGAGGAGAAAGATTAATACAATTCTGTGAAGAAAACAGGCTGATAATATGTAACACCTACTTTGAGCAAGAGAAAAGGAAACTATACACATGGAAAAGCCCTGGAGATAGGAAGAGGAATCAAATAGATTACATAATGATAAAAGAAAGGTTCCGTAACAGCGTAAAGAAAGCCAAAACCTACCCAGGAGCAGATATTAATTCTGATCACAATCCTGTAATGATTAAAATGAAAATCAAACTAAAGAGAAACAAGCAAAAATCTGATTCATCAACAAACCCACTCGACATAACAGCTTTAAATCAAAAAGATATTAAAGATACCTATACAATACAAGTAAAGAACACATACCAGAAGCTGCTAGAGGAAGGAATTGAACAATACAGAAGAGAAAATCCTGATGAAAAAGTAACAACCAAATGGCAATGCATAAAGAAAAGCATACAAAAAGCCTGCGACACCTTACCCAAAAGAGGAAAGAACAAAAAACAAAAATGGATAACTAACACCATCTTAGAAAAAATGGAAGAAAGGAGACAAGCGAAGAACACTGCCCAATACAATAAAATAGATAATGAGATACGCAAAATGTGCAAAAAGGCAAAAGAAGACTGGCTCAGCCAAAAATGTAGAGAAATAGAAACTATGGAAAGCAAACAAGACCTAAGAGGAATGCACACAGAAATAAAGAGAATGACTAATAAAAATAAAAAAGCCACAGAAGGTGGATGCATTGCAGACAAAAAAGGAAAAATGCTAACAGACAATAAGGATATCATAGATAGATGGCAGGAATATATAACAGAACTATTTCATGATCAAAGGGACAAGAAACCAGTTATAAAATGTACATCAGGCTATAAAATCTTAAAATCTGAGGTGGAAAAAGCTATAAAAACAATGAAAAGGGGAAAAGCAGCAGGACCTGAAAGCATACAGATAGAGATGATACAGGCACTTGAAGATTTTGGCATTGAAGTGATTACAGACATATGCAACGACATATACCACACAGGATACATACCAAATGAACTCAAAACATCAACTTTCATTGCATTGCCTAAAAAGAATGGTGCAGTTGAATGCAGTGACTTTAGAACAATAAGCCTAATGAGCCATGTTACAAAAATCTTGCTAAAAGTTATACAAGGAAGGATTCAGAATAAAATCAATACTGAATTAGATGAGCAGCAATTTGGATTTAGGAAAAATAGCGGGACAAAAGAAGCCATATTCTGCATGAGAACATTAATCGAAAAATACACAGAAGTAAACAAACCAATATATGCCTGCTTCATAGACTACACCAAAGCTTTTGATAGAGTACACCACAAACAACTTATAGAATGCCTAAAAGAGATACATCTAGATGACATGGATATACGACTAATATGCAATCTATACTGGGAGCAAACAGCAATAATAAAATATAACAAAGAGTTCTCTACACCCATTGATATAAAAAGAGGAGTAAGACAAGGATGCATCCTATCACCAAGCTTGTTCAATCTATACACTGAGCAAATCTTTAAAAACATCATAGAGATGCCAGGCCTACAAATTAATGGAAAGATAATCAATAACCTAAGATATGCTGACGATACTGTACTACTAGCAGAAAATCCTAAAGACCTACAACAATTACTTAATGAAATAAACACGACAAGCAAAAAATATGGACTAGATATGAATATCAAAAAGACTAAACTATGATCATAAACAAAGAAAATACTCAAAACCCACAAGTGGATATCAAAATTGAAGGAATAGACCTTGAGACAGTTCAGAACTATAACTACCTTGGACATACTATAACCAGTGATGGAAAATGTACAACTGAAATAAACAAAAGAATAGGAATGGCAAAAAGTAATTTTAATGTCATGAAGGACATACTAACATCAAAACAAATAACACCAGAACTAAAACTAAGAATAGCAAAATGTTACATCTTCTCAATATTCCTATATGGTGCTGAAACATGGACATTAGACAAGAAAACAGAACAGAGAATTGAAGCCTTTGAAATGTGGATATATAGAAGAATAGGTAGAATTGGATGGAAGGAAAAGAAAACAAATGACAAAGTCTTAAAACAACTAAAAATGAAAAGAGAACTTCTGAACACAATTAGAACAAGACAAATGCGATTCTTAGGCCATGTTAAAAGACACAACAGCCTACTGAAAGTGATCCTGGAGGGGAAAATACAAGGTAAAAGAGGCAGAGGCAGACCAAGATTAACATGGACGAGTAACATCAAAAGATGGACAAATCAACCGATGACAACCTGCACCATCAAAGCAAGAGATAGAGCAAAATGGCGCTCCATGGTAGCCAACCTTCGTTGCGGAGACGGCACTCAATGATGATGATGATTGATAGATATTGATAGATATTGTTGCTTATTGATAGATATTGATAGATATTGTTACTTATTGATAGATATTGTTGCTTATTGATAGATATTGATAGATATTGTTGCTTATTGATAGATATTGTTACTTATTGATAGATATTGTTACTTATTGATAGATATTGTTGCTTATTGATAGATATTGATAGATATTGTTACTTATTGATAGATATTGTTGCTTATTGATAGATATTGTTACTTATTGATAGATATTGATAGATATTGTTGCTTATTGATAGATATTGTTACTTATTGATAGATATTGTTACTTATTGATAGATATTGTTGCTTATTGATAGATATTGATAGATATTGTTGCTTATTGATAGATATTGATAGATATTGATAGATATTGTTACTTATTGATAGATATTGTTGCTTATTGATATATATTGTTACTTATTGATAGATATTGTTGCTTATTGATAGATATTGATAGATATTGTTACTTATTGATAGACATTGTTGCTTATTGATAGATATTGTTGCTTATTGATAGATATTGTTGCTTATTGATAGATATTGTTACTTATTGATAGATATTGTTGCTTATTGATAGATATTGTTGCTTATTGATAGATATTGTTGCTTATTGACAGATTTTGTTACCTATTGATAGATATTGTTACTTATTGATATATATTGTCACTTATTGACAGATATTGTTGCTTATTGATATATATTGTTACTTATTGATAGATATTGTTGCTTATTGATAGATATTGTTGCTTTTTGATAGATATTGTTGCTTAGCTGAATCAAACAAAATAATAACATAAAATATCGCGACAAAAAACTAACATAAAGAAAAGTGAAAAAAAAATTTAAACGAATAAAGTATCACAGAGCACAACATAATGTATGAAGTAACATATATTGTAAATCATAATAAAGATTGCTATTTCTAGAGCTTGATATTTGCTAATGAGAAATCTGTAGAGATGACATAAAACATCTATTGGAAAATGTATATTGGGAATGCCATCTCTCTGGTCATTGGTCCTCGCTTCCGCTTCAATTAGCATTTGACATTCAAAGAAAGTTTATTTTAAAAATGAAAAGCCAAACATTACAGATTTATTCAGCTTCCTGTTTGTTTATATAAAAAAAAGCAAAAAACAACCACTTGTCTTCGAATGAGCTGAAAGTCTCTGCTTGAAGACTGAAAGTTAACATTTCTTTCGATTCTCTAAACCCATTAGCGCAGCACACAGGCCATAGAAAGTTGTTTCCATCCAACATTATCCTAGGACATAGTTCATTCTTATTTTGTTTTCTATTCCATTCTCCACAATAATCCCTGCCTTATTTCCCAGTGTAATATTGTTACATTACTTTACATTACAGCTATGATCATTTTGACATTTAAGAACAGATTTTTTTTAAATTGTCAGATACGTACATTTTTTACAGAACATCTTCAATTATCTAAGTCTTTTTTTTTTGGCACGGGGGTGGGGGGTTTACATAATAAAAACCACTAGCGTACTAAGAAATATAACCGATAACTCAACCGTTAATTGTGCGCCCTAGACTTGATTTATCACAATTATGACTGCGTGGCTAGTCGTTCTAGCGTTCTTTGTTATTTTCCCCTACAGTAGTCCTGCTTATTCATATCTACAGTCCACCTCGTGTATAATATAACAACTAATTATAACAATCGTACATTTTATGGTTGTGCTTCAGTATCTATCA
The DNA here is from genome assembly GCA_032433765.1 of Megaustenia siamemsis. NCBI lineage: Eukaryota > Metazoa > Mollusca > Gastropoda > Stylommatophora > Ariophantidae > Megaustenia > Megaustenia siamemsis. The sequence continues at coordinate 42,977,410 of JAVIAB010000106.1, read as the reverse complement.
GTTTGCCAACATGTCTTGCCGCAGTTGTTCACTGAATGATCTATTAAGCACACTTGTTGTTGATGTTGCGCTACTCTACATCATTATACTATAAATTAATTCGCACTCTGTCATTCAATAAACCCATTGTGATCTTACTTTCATATCTGGGGGAACTATCTCATGTAAACGACATGGAGTCAGAGACAGAACAATACACTTCTTGATAAAGAGGTCACATTTGTGAAGGACTTGTCCAAATTACATATTCTAGGATCAACAGCAAAAGTCCACATGGGGGATACATTACAATACAGTTGAAGGACAAACTAAAGAGTTCACAAAACTATTGTATCATTAATCCTGATGACTGAAAGAACATTGTTGCTAACATGTCCTACCAAGATTGCAATTACTACGCATTGGTTATTGGTTATGGAAGGCCCCGGTATCATTGCAAACGAATTAAAATTCATAATTGCTCAACCGCCCGTGCCAGTGGAATCATCCGAATTACTAACACATCTACCAAACAAAGGAAGGTAACTGTAGTCCCCATCGTAGCAGTCTCAGTACACGCCAGAAGACATAAGGCGAAACCGCGCAGAAAGTGAACACAGCCAACTGTTCCCTGACATGCGAAATCATCATTCATCGTAAACAGTTGGAATATCGAAACATGATCAAAACGGATGAGACACACAGCTCACGGTGTGCACAGAGCATTTAACTCAGTAGCTCCTGCAACAAGCCGGACTTGGAATATGAGGAAACTGCAACAAGGAACACTTTTCTAAAATAGCCTTCAATGGTTCCTGTCGCCTATCCACCATATACCGGAATTTCACGTCCTCCCGAAAATGATGATCGTCATATTGAGAAAAAAGTATAGCGCTTGATGATGTTAGGATATCGTTCTTGACTGCAACCGAACATATAAACACACAGTTAGTGGTCGAATCTATTGTCCAAAGAACAAACGACTACGTCATTTGTGAGAAAAAAAAGGAAGTACACGGCTCAATGCAAAACCGATCACTTTGCAAATCAAACTTCACCACAGCATCTGCCTCCTTGATAGATCAACACTCGGTACATCCATGTCCTCATTATGCAGAATCTCTTTCAGGGCCGGTTATTTCGGAGCCGCCTCACCCTAACAAAGAATGGTCCCCACGGACAAACGACAAGAACAAGTAACTCACTGTGCCAGCAACATCAGAGAAATCAAAAGCAATCTCCTTCTGTGTATTTTTGTCATTAATATTGAACTACTTGATGTCTGCCACAAGTAGATATTTGAGTACTTTTCTTGGGAAGAAGAATAGCACTGACATAAAGCTGACTACATTACCTGTGTTGGAGGTAACAAGATACAGGCACTGAGATCATATCACCTCTGTTGCGCACTCAAGGTATGGCGGCATTCTTTCATTTGTTTCTTCTGGTGTCTGTCCTATTATGTGTTCTCCTATTTTGTCTGAGTGTGAACATTTCTACAGTGAGGTTAAATGATAGTGAACAAAATGTTCACTTTTCTTGCAACATTGACATGTTACTATCTACATATAAGGAAATACAGCATTGCGCTAACAACTTGACAAGTGTACGGAAATTTAAAAATAGAACTTCTCAAAGAGATACTAATTTGACTGCAACTTGTATGTGACATTAGAGCTAATATAAAAACCTGATATGTGACACTAGAGCTAACATATAAACCTGATATGTGACACTAGAGCTAACATATAAACCTGATATGTGACACTAGAGCTAACATATAAACCTGATATGTGAGACTAGAGCTAACATAAAAGCCTGATATGTGACACTATAGCTAACATAAAAACCTGATATGTGAGACTAGAACTAACATAAACACCAGATATGTAACACCAGAGCTAACATAAAAGTAAGAGCTGGGAATGCACACAACTTCTAGGAAAGAGACTAATTGTCTCCGACATGAAACGTCTCGGAAAACTCTTCAACATAAATTGGAGAGACTTAATACTACATGAAGCTATAAAGAAACGAAGGCTATATCAAACTATATACGGAGAAGGAGCTGAAAGTACATTGGTCACGTGATCAACAGAATGGTGGGAGGAAGACTATCGCACAGACTTTTATGTGGACACAGGATTAAGATAAAGCAAGAGAGATTATAAATAATCTACGTAGAACAAGTTATTAAATGTTGTGGGAGGCAGTTTTAACACATGGATGTGAATCATGGACAATAGGTCAACAGACAAGAAAATCACTGGAGTCTGTAGAAATGTTACAGAAGAATGTTGAGACAAACATGGACAGCTAAGAAGAGTAATGAAAACGTTATGAAAGAGGCCAAGAGAGCTAATTTCCAATATTAGGAAGAAACAATCACCATTTTGTGGGCATGTAATGAGATGAGAACAGCTGGAATATATTGTGACAACTGGGAAATTGAGGGACGAAGAGACGAAAGAAGAAGAGGGAAACAAAGAGTAAAGTTGAAGACCTATGCTCCACTGGGAGCTAAAAAGGAAGAAGAAGAAGAAAGAGTTATTGAGTTATTTGCGGGTCATCATCATTGCACTCCGAACATGTCCATAGGTGCTCAGATCACCTCCTCAGCAATTCCCTCAATGTCCAGCGACTAACGACTCCAGTTCTATTTTGGTTGATAAGTCTTCTTACACGGCCACTAAGTGTCTCATTTCTGGCTGTGCCCATCTTAACTCACATTTCCATCATCCGAAGAAGTGGCGTGGATCTGTGTTTGTCGAAGTCCTGTGCTCTTCCCACATCTCGGAGGGCATTGATGATGTCCGCCCGATCCATTGGTTCCCCGTCCTCAACGACAGCGCAGCTAGCCAACCTGTCCGCTCTTTCATTTCCCCGTACTCCCGCATGTCCAGGGACAAAGTTAAAGGTGACCTTACGTATTTTGGAAATCTGCAACGACTCTACCCATTGCATGCGTACAGAGCCCGCCTCCACTTTTTTATCATGCTCATCGAATCACTCGGTATACATGCGTGGGCGTAGTCTTGTAACTCTAACCATTTGAATGCCTTGGTCACTGCCATCACCTCCATTGCCATGCTACTCGTGGTCATGACGTATGCATCACTGTCTTCGTAGACTATTCTGCCTGCCGAGCGTGCTATAAATGCCCATGCACTTCTTTGGTGTCGTCTTACAGATCCGTCTGTATAGATGACTGCATCTTTCTCATCGGTGTTATCGCAGATGAGACCGTTGGCCTCAGCATTAACCACGACCGGGTTCTGTTCCCTACCTTTCCTGTTGAGTGTGACAATACACGAGAAAGTCCCCATGAAAGACGTAGGTTCCGGTATCCACTCCTCACCAACGTTGATATTGGTAAGCCCACAGACCTGTTTGATGGCATCTTCTGCTCGGCCCACCCATGATTTCCTCTTTTTAGCCTGGCACCTTTCCCTGTGTTGAGCACATGGTGAAATGGATGCTCTTTATCTGTACTAATCTTCAGGTATGCTCGTGCTCTCCAGATCTTGATTCTGTCATCCATGGTTGGAAAGTCAAGAAGATACCTCACTGCTACACAGAGAGTGTCCCTCGTACAACCCAGGATAATGCGCATGGCTTCATTTTGTATTTTCTCCAGCCTATCAATTTGAGTCGTACTGACAGTAAGAATTACCAGGGCATACTCGATTGGTGCGAGGACTAATCCCTGGAACAGAACAATAAGTAGCCTCAGCTCGATGTTGGCAGCTACTATAACCTTCGAGGCGGCTAATCCTTTGCGGGATTTTGTTATCACATGGTCGACGTGGTCCCGAAAACACAGGCTGCGATCAAATTTAACTCCTAGTTATGTCATCAACTTGTCCCTGGTCACCTCATCAGCTCCCATTTGTACTACCGATGTGGTCGTATTAACGATATGATTGTTAAGGGAGAACCATGAAACTGATGCTTTATTAGGATTAACCAAGGCACCTGAAACCCCACACCAGGGAGAAATGCGATCGAGTTGGTCTTGCATTGTTGAGGCGATTCCCGTCTGTCTCTTCCTGTCGATATACCAGAATATCATCAGCAAAAGTCATAGTTCTTCCCCTCCCATCCAGCTGTTGTTCCGTGATCGTTATTGTGTACACGTTAAATAGAACTGGTGACAATTGTGAGCCTTGTGGCAGCCCTAGAAAAAAATGGAAATTGGCTCGGAAGACCAACTTCCACATCTGAGTATCACCTTCCTCTGAAACAGTGCCGCGGCGATCCATCTAATGAGGAAGGGGTGCACCGCTAGTTTGAGGAGCATATGCATGAGATATTCAAATGGTACCCTATTGTATGCATCCTCCAGATCTATAGCAGCAGCACATGTCTCCCCTCGTCTCTCGAAGACGTCATAAGCAAAGACTGCTGCATTGAGCCATGTCTCTTTGTTATATCTATAACCTCCGGGTGTGGGTGGGAATGCGCGTTTCTGTTCAAGGTGACAGGTGAGGACACCGGCAACTATTTTTTCCAGCAGCAGAAGAAAGAGTAAAGATACCAGACAGCTTAAGAGAATGGCTTGGCAGAAGGTCAACAACAGAAATGATAAATAACTGTCGTGATCAAAAGTTGTGGAGAGACATGATCACCCTTGAAGCAGGCACGGTACTTGATGATGATGATGATGATGATGATGTAGAACAATTAACAAGGTTACACTATGGGCTTAAGTATTAACAAGGCCTAAAGGACAGAGCAATGAATCGTTAAAACATGAAGAGCTACGATTTTTTGGCTCGAGAGGATCTGAGGACCTTAGTAGCCACAGAATGAGATGTGTGAAATAAAAGTAGCTGTTGTGTAACTAAATGAGATGTGTGAAACAAAAGTAGCTATAGTGTAACTAAATGAGATGTGTGAAACAAACGTAACTGTTGTGTACCTAAATGAGATGTGTGAAACAAAAGTAGCTGTTGTGTAACTAAATGAGATGTGTGAAACAAAAGTAGCTGTAGTGTAACTAAATGAGATGTGTGAAACAAAAGTAGCTGTTGTGTAACTAAATGAGATGTGTGAAACAAAAGTAGCTGTTGTGTAACTAAATGAGATGTGTGAAACAAAAGTAGCTGTTGTGTAACTAAATGAGATCAGGAAAGAAGAGATCTTGGACTGCACGCGAAGAAACAAATCAAATAATGTTGCCCTCCAGGAGAGATTTCTCTGCTACGTCATAGAAGGCAGGTAGAGGAAAGGCGAACACTACTAAAGTATTGCATCTCCATTAGGGAACCCCTCAACTAGCATGATATGAAGATGGATGAGTCTGTCAGAAGAGAGAGAGAGAAAAAGATAGAAAAAGAGAGAGAGAAAAGATAGAAAGAGAGAGAGATAGAAAGAGAGAGAGAAAGATAGATAGAAAGATAGATAGAATGCGAGAGAGAGAGAAAAAAAGATAGAAAGAGAGAGAGAGAGAAAGATAGAAAAAGAGAGAGATAGAAAGAGAGAGAGAAAGATAGATAGAAAGATAGATAGAATGCGAGAGAGAGAGAGAGAGAGAGAAAAAAAGATAGAAAGAGAGAGAGAAAGAGAGAGAGAGAGAAAGATAGAAAGAAAGAGAGAGAAAAGATAGAAAGAGAGAGAGATATAGAAAGAGAGAGAGAGAAAAATAGAATGAGAGAGGGAGGGAGAGAGAGATCATCATCATCATGTACCCTGCCGGTTGGCGTAGGCGATCATGTCCCTCCACAATCTTCTATCTACAGTGCATCGTATCAGTTCTGTTGTTGACTGTTTTTCATGCCATAACACCAAGCTATCCAGTATTTTGATAGAGAGATAGAAAGAAAAAAAGATAGAAAGAGAGAGAGAGAAAGATAGAAAGAGAGAGAGAGAGAGAAAGGTAGAATGAGAGAGAGAAAGATAGAATGAGAGAGAGAAAGATAGAATGAGAGGGAGAGAGAGAGGGAACAAAATAGAAAAAGGGAAAGAGAAAGATAGAAAGAGAGAGAGAGAGAGAAAGATAGAAAGAGAGAGAGAGGGAGAGAGAGAAAGATAGAAAGAGAGAGAGAGAGAGGGAGGGAGAGAGAAAGATAGAAAGATAGAGAGAGAAGTTGAATTGTTATTTTAACCAGCACTCTACAGAACATAATAAAAGAAAAGAAAAGAAGGAGAAGAAATGTAACCATTATGAAGTTGATCATGATTTATTTCACTGGTAACAAAACATAATCACTAAGTTGTTCTTTCATTCTGAATCTAATTCACTGATTTTTGTTAGCAAATGACTAGTTTTCATTTACTATAGGTCGTTTCAAAATATTTTGAAGGTGTTTAAAATTCCATATCTCTGCAACCAATTGATTGATAATGCTGAAATTTTGCATATGGTCTTGTGATTTTTTTGGTCCCAAGAAGTACATTCATTTCCTCACCAACAAACGTATAGTTTTAAATATTCTTTATTTGAAGTATACAAATTTAAGGCATTTTGGTCAAACCATATATTTGGAGGAATTACCGCTTCATATGAGTGAGCACCCACGGACTTGTCATCTTGAACGTAATGCGCGCCAATTCCCTGTTTTAAGCACTAAAAAACACATAAAACGCGTCATAGTTATAATTTATATCCGGTGCATCCCATTTCCTGTCGTTTTGTTGTGATTTATGTGCAACGGCGTATCCTAATTATTGGGTAATTTCGTTAAATGTGTGATCTGTTAGTCAATGGGTATAAAAGTAAAGTTCCTTACATTGCAATCAGTGGCAATAAAGGTGTATAAATATTTTTGCATAGAAGCTAAGCGTGGAAAACTGTATCGAAGCATCTCAAAGCCAGAAAAGAGAACTATTCACGCATTGGGTATAAGCAAACGCTTTTTCAAACAAGTGCTTAAAGCTAACGGAGTGTCCAGTTCAATCAAGACTAGGACGCTAGGAAGAAAGAAAGTAGTAGATAGTTTTGACAAGGAAGTGATTAGAAGAGCAATTTGTAAAATGTTCGATTCCAAAGAAACTGTGACTTAAGAAAACTGAAAATTCGACTGAGAGCAGAAAATGACCTTGTTGTGTCGAAAACAACATTATGGAGAACTGTTAGAAGCATCGGTTTTACGTTTAGAAAGTACGATAGTGGTAGAAATGTCATCTGCGAGAAGCCGCACTTAGTTTCTATGAGGAGTAAATATTTACGTGAAGTACGGGAAATGCGTAACCAAGGTTATGATATTGTATTTCTAGATGAATCTTGGATAAATTCTCACCACACAAGTGCAAAGGAATGGCAGTTATCAGATGGAAGTATTAAAAGATGTGTACCCACTGGAAAAGGACAGCGTATTATAATGGCACATGCAGGCAGCCGAAAAGAAGGGTTGGTGAAAAATGCAGAACTTATATTCACCTCTAATTATACTGACAACAGGGACTATCACACCGAGATGAATGGCCATATATTTAGAGAGTGGATTGAAAATACTCTTCTTCCAATTCTAGACAGACCATCCTGTCTGGTAATGGACAACGCGTCGTACCACAACGCTGTGGCAGAAGAAGACACAATTCCTACATCTACCAGTACAAAAGATGTTATAAAGATTTGGCTAAGAAAGGAAGGAATTCCATTTAACGAGGGATTTTTGAAACCTGAATTACTGTCACTTGTTAAGAAATCGCAAAAGACCAAAGTATCCCAAATAGACAAAATCATTCAACAGCATGGTCATACGTGCTTGAGACTGCCCCCTTATCATCCACAATTAAACCCCATTGAACTCGTTTGGGCAAAAATTAAAGGGCAGGTGGCAGCTGAGAATACAAGTTTTAAACTATGCGATATAAAAGGACTGACATATGCTGCTCTATCACAGATTGACAAAGATTTTTGGTGCAAATGTGAAGATCATGTCTTAAAAGAAGAAAATGACTATTGGAAAAAAGATGGACTATCGTTCGTTCAGCCCAGATTAGTAATCAATATGTTAGACTCCTCTGATTCAGAATAAATGAAATAATAATGGACGTTTTTATATGTCCGCATGATCAATCTTTAGCTAAAGTTGATAACGTTTTGAAAATGTAAAGATTCTTGATATGTGTACTGCAGGCATGCAAAGAAACTAAATCACTTTCATATGTCTTGTTTACGTAAAATCATGAAAGTCACATGGAAAGACATAAAACGAACAATGTAGCTCTTACAGTGAAGAGGATCCCGTGCTTACATCGGACTCTTTAGTCACATGCGTACCCATAAACAATAACTTTGCTTGATATGTCATGCTCGTTATCGCTCGCAACGGATAATTAATTTTTTTAAATGTATTCTTTGTTGTATATTGTTTAAATAGTTTTCATTAATGGAACTGTTTATACGCTGATTTGTTTTAGACCGTCTGTAAAGGCTATAACATTGACATTCTCATAGTATTTTAAAGAAAGTAAACAATAGAAAGTAAACAGTTGATAAACGCCTCCAACTTTCAAGTTGTGTAGAGACGCCTATGTCGAGAAGCTGATTTCCATTAATGTACGGTAAATTATTTTCTCCAGGAGCAAAAAGATCCGTAAATTCACTGAGATCAAAGGAAAGTGCTGCTTCATGATGAAGCATACTTCCTACATCATTAAATTTTGTGAAATCGGTGGGACCTTGGAAAAACAAGGCCAGATGCAAAAAATCAAGTTTGTAAGTGCAGGGAAAGAGGAGATATTTCATGTTAATCGTGAACATTTAGATTTGAAACGACCAATAGTTAGTATTTCTCTTCGTGCTAATTATTCTCTGTGTTGGAGATTAGCTTTTATAATGAACTGTCTGTTCCATTCTATGAGGCCTTGGACGTCAACAATTTTCATCACATACATTCCATCACGAGCTATTTCAAAGCCCATATCTTATTTTTCGTTTCATTCAAAAACTGAATCGTAGATTTTAATGAAGCGTGATCAAATGTGAAATGACAAATTGTGACTCGTTCTTTCAGTGAAAATATCAATTTCTCGTTTCATTAAGTTCTGTGATTGTGTGGTTCTGTGCGTGGGTTTGTGTGTATGTGTGTGTGTGTTTTAACTCTGTCCTTGACCAAATTCTGCAGAAGGAAAATCTCAGTTTGTCTGTCCAGACTTCAAACACGAACGCTCCTGCAGGCACTTCTAGTTGTGTGTGTTTGCCACTGTGTATTGGCTTCATTGTATCATCAGAAAGCTGCACCTACTGTCCATTGACTGACTGAGAGATTTTCAAAATCCACCAACAGAAATATTTCAAAATAAATCTCTAGGTATCGAGCTTCTTTTCTGTCTTTTAATTCCATTCTACAAAACTGCCCATTTTCCTATATTTCTCTGCTTGAAAACTAGTAGATAATGGACAATTACTGTATAGATAAATTCGTTTATTTAAAAAAACGCTGTGAAATCACAGTTACCTAATGCCCAAGTAGGTAAAAGAAAGTTCTAGATACCTTGGATTTTACGAAACGAATGGATTAGTTTATTTTCAAAAATGCTCATCTTTAAATTACTTAGAAAGTCAGAACCGTCAACTGACGTTCAATACATAGTAGATTTCGTGCAGTTAACTATCCACTATATTAAACATAATGTTGCATATACACAAAGAGTTAAAATGTACCATTTGACGACAATATTTGTACACATATATGACAGTGTAATTTGCAAGTAAATGAGACGTATTTCAACCGTTGGAAAACGTTATTATGAAGGTCAAACATGCAAACAGCCAAGGCCAGGTGAGTGCGTACAAGGACCTGGCTGAGTTACAACCGTCAGTGTAGCAGATCTTGGCGCACGTCCTGAAGCCTGGCGCGCTGTCGAAGCAGTCATCCTTTATGGATTCTGAGCTGGAGCAGCTCCTGATGAATTGATGAAGCTCTTCTGTTAACGAAAACAAAACAGACAAGCTGATTGTTATTGTGAGTACTATCTGAGCAGACATGCGATTTAAACAGACAAGCGATTGTTATTGTGAGTACTATCTGAGCAGACATGCGAACTAAACAGACATGCGAACTAAACAGACGATTGATTTTTCTTGTGAGTACTATCTGAGCAGACATGCGAACTAAACAGACAAGCTGATTGCTATTGCGATTACTATTTGAGCAGACAAGGCGAACTAAACCGAGAAGGTGTGGGATTTTAAATCAGAAGAATATGTATGGAAAAAAGGGGGTGTGTGGAGTGGTAGGATGTGATAACAGTCACGTCCGATGTGGTAACAGATTTAATAAATATTCTTTTTTTAATATGAACACGTAACTTTCTGTTACTAAAGTAAAGATTACAAATGTAACATTCGGCCAGTATGATGCACTTTCTGTCAGTAGAGTAATGCTGCAATTTCTGTCAGTAGAGTAATGATGCAATCTTTGTCAATCTTTTCTATTCTGTTCTATTCTATTCTATTCTTTTCTCTTCTATTCTATTCTCTTCTATTCTATTCTATTCTATTCTATTCTATTCTCTTCTCTTCTATTCTATTCTCTTCTCTTCTATTCTATTCTATTCTATTCTATTCTCTTCTCTTCTATTCTATTCTATTCTATTCTATTCTATTCTCTTCTATTCTATTCTATTCTATTCTATTCTCTTCTATTCTATTCTATTCTATTCATGGAATCAGTTTCATCACAGTTGTAGCATCCCCATACTCGCCCCACAGCCTGTCCCAGCATCTCTCGAAACGTTGCAGACTGATTGATCTTGTATGTTATTAATTGTAGACACATCTGCTGTTTCCACAAAGCACTCCGGACCGACCAGACCCGATTTCCACCTTTACATTTATCTCTCAGAGTATACAACATTGGCCAGCCATTCCCCTCCTCTTCTCTTAAGGTTGAAGAACAAACTTGGCGATGTCCTCTTTTGTCCAGAGTAAGACCTCACTCAGTGCCAGGGCTGCCAGAGAGCTTTTGTTGGCTTGTCAGCCATTTATTGGTTGAGAGAGTCTTTTGTTGGGAGGAAGGGGGGGGGGGAAGATATTTGTTGACTTAGAGAGGCTTTTGGTTTCTGAGAGAGCTTTATGCTGGCTGAGAGAGCTTTTTGTTGGCTGAGATAGCTTTTTGCTGGCTGAGAGAGCTTTATCCTGGCTGAGAGAGCTTTATGCTGGCTGAGAGAGCTTTATGCTGGCTGAGAGAGCATTTTGCTGGCTGAGAGAGCTTTATGCTGGCTGAGAGAGCATTTTGCTGGCTGAGAGAGCTTTTTGTTGGCTGAGATAGCTTTTTGCTGGCTGAGAGAGCTTTATCCTGGCTGAGAGAGCTTTATGCTGGCTGAGAGAGCATTTTGCTGGCTGAGAGAGCTTTATGCTGGCTGAGAGAGCTTTATGCTGGCTGAGAGAGCTTTTTGCTGGCTGAGAGAGCTTTTTGCTGGCTGAGAGAGCTTTATGCTGGCTGAGAGAGCTTTATTCTGGCTGAGAGAGCATTTTGCTGGCTGAGAGAGCTTTATGCTGGCTGAGAGAGCATTTTGCTGGCTGAGAGAGCTTTATGCTGGCTGAGAGAGCATTTTGCTGGCTGAGAGAGCTTTATGCTGGCTGAGAGAGCATTTTGCTGGCTGAGAGAGCTTTTTGTTGGCTGAGAGAGCTTTTTGCTGGCTGAGAGAGCATTTTGCTGGCTGAGAGAGCTTTATGCTGACTGAGAGAGCTTTATGCTGGCTGAGAGAGCATTTTGCTGGCTGAGAGAGCTTTATGCTGACTGAGAGAGCTTTATGCTGGCTGAGAGAGCATTTTGCTGGCTGAGAGAGCTTTATGCTGACTGAGAGAGCTTTATGCTGGCTGAGAGAGCATTTTGCTGGCTGAGAGAGCTTTATGCTGGCTGAGAGAGCTTTATGCTGGCTGAGAGAGCATTTTGTTGGCTGAGAGAGTTTTATGCTGGCTGAGAGAGCTTTATACTGGCTGAGAGAGCTTTTTGCTGGCTGAGAGAGCTTTATGCTGGCTGAGAGAGCTTTATGCTGGCTGAGAGAGCTTTATGTTGGCTGAGAGAGCATTTTGCTGGCTGAGAGAGCTTTATGCTGGCTGAGAGAGCTTTATGCTGACTGAGAGAGCATTTTGTTGGCTGAGAGAGCTTTATGCTGGCTGAGAGAGCTTTATGCTGGCTGAGAGAGCTTTATGCTGACTGAGAGAGCTTTATGCTGACTGAGAGAGCTTTATGCTGACTGAGAGAGCATTTTGTTGGCTGAGAGAGCTTTATGCTGGCTGAGAGAGCTTTATGCTGACTGAGAGAGCTTTATGCTGGCTGAGAGAGCTTTATGCTGACTGAGAGAGCTTTATGCTGACTGAGAGAGCTTTATGCTGGCTGAGAGAGCTTTATGCTGGCTGAGAGAGCTTTATGCTGACTGAGAGAGCATTTTGTTGGCTGAGAGAGCTTTATGCTGACTGAGAGAGCTTTATGCTGACTGAGAGAGCATTTTGTTGGCTGAGAGAGCTTTATGCTGGCTGAGAGAGCTTTATGCTGGCTGAGAGAGCATTTTGCTGGCTGAGAGAGCTTTATGCTGACTGAGAGAGCTTTATGCTGACTGAGAGAGCATTTTGCTGGCTGAGAGAGCTTTATGCTGACTGAGAGAGCTTTATGCTGGCTGAGAGAGCATTTTGCTGGCTGAGAGAGCTTTATGCTGGCTGAGAGAGATTTATACTGTATGAGAGAGCTTTATGCTGGCTGAGAGAGCATTTTGTTGGCTGAGAGAGCATTTTGCTGGCTGAGAGAGCTTTTTGCTGGCTGAGAAAGCTTTTTGCTGGCTGAGAGAGCTTTTTGTTGACAGTGAAACATTTGCAACCAGGAGCAGAGTAAACACTTGATCTTGATCTCGTGCCGTGACGCCGCATGGGGCTTGCAGTGTTTTTTGCCACCCACCTCTGTTCTGGCGCAATGTTCAATTTTATCTAATGAGTCTATGCCTGCCAACTTTGCTTCTCCTAAAAGTGTTATTTTTAGTATCTCTTTAGATCTTCCTTTTTTTGTATCCTGATGTTTCCCATTGAAGAGCCTGTTTTTGGAATTCTCTTGTTGTCTCTTCTTAGTTTATGTCCGACACACACCGATCTTCTGTCCTTAATTGGAGACGAGATCTTTGGTTGCAAGGACATTTCTCTTATTTCAATGTTGGTCTTGAATTGATTCCATTGTAAACAGACTAATTTTCTTAGCAATTTGTCTTCAAAACCTTTCAGTTTTTTTTCTCAATCTCTATTGATGTTTTCCAACTTTCACAAGAATGGGTAAGTGTTAAAAATACAATACGTTTGAGTTATTCTACATAATATAATCAATATTCTCTACATAATATGATCAATATTCTCTACATAATATAATCAATATTCTATGTTCAATTTTCTTGCTTAGTATTTTTTGTCTCCATATTTTGTCCAGGTTTTTTTAAAATTCGTTGCTTCTTTTGCTGTCCTACTTCTGACCTCTCTGTTTCATCTTCTTGATCTATATTACTACTAAGAAATATTCAGTGGTCAACTCTTTCTTTTGCCTGGCGATTGAGATCTATACTGCCCTCTGGAGTATGAGTAAACACTACAGTATCAATAAAAGAAGGAATTATATTTTAACATGGGCTATGAGATGACCTAAGCAGATAGACGAAACAATAATCAGCGACTTGCTGGGCAATTCAGTGCAGTTAAGCCTAGGATGTTCACACAAATGCTGGAGGCTGACAGACAAGGAGGATGCGACTGGAGCATCATCAACCAGATAACAACATACGGCAGACGTTCCAGTGGTTCATCTGGTCAATGTTGGCAGGACGTACATTATATATAAAATTGCTCAGAGAGAGAGAGAGAGAGAGAGAGAGAGAGAGAGAGAGAGAGCAGAATACAACACACATTTTACACGACTATCGCTATATTTTAACCATACCTGGAATACAAAAGCAAATGGGAATATCACACTAAGTGATGATACAAACCATCGCCACAGAGAAGACTGCACATGGGCAGCAGATTCCGACAGGAACTCTCGTGCAGGCAGTTTACAGTTTCAGTCAACATTGGTTTGTAGTATAATCTTATCATATATTCAGGTATGCCGTTTTGTGAGTTCTCAGAATAGAACAGGAAGCCGATTCCTGGTAGTCACGATCCATCTCGGATACACATGATCAAAAAGCGAAAGTGTCGACACACTGAACGAGAGACTACCTCATGCAATCAAACTGTCTCCTGCTACAAGGATCTATGATACAAGATTTTACTTTTACTCATACGATGTGTGATATCAGTAAATGATAATAAACATGACAAATTAAGTGATAATTAACATAACAAATTAAGTAATAACAAGCACAACATATTAAGGAAAACAAACAAGAGTTATACAAAAAGATTGGTCCGTCACTTACTAGATTTGGTGTTAAATATGCGAATCGTTGTGCAGGACTCGGTCACTCCACTTCCAGACTCGGGGCAAGGCTCTGGTGGCGGCGGGGTGGTCTCGCAGGCTTCCAGTTTATCACTTCGGCAGCTGGAGCACATAATGGTACCTGCAGGTAGACAAGCACATTGTATCTAGTGTTAACTAATAATATCACCTTGACACCTTGAACAGATATGCGCATTCCCTTCCACACTCGGAGGTTATAGATATAACAAAGAGACATGGTTCAATGCGGCAGTCTTAGACTATGATGTCTTCGAAGACTTCCACAAACGAGAGGAGACATGTGATGCTGCTATAGATCTGGAGGGTGCATACACCAGAGTACCATTTGAATACCTGATGAACATGCTCCTCAAACTGGCGGTGCACCTCTTCCTCATTAGATGGATCGCCGCGGCACTGTTTCAGAGGAAGGTGATACTCAGATGTGGAAGTTAGTCATCCGAGCCAATATCCATTTATCCAGGGCTGACAAGGCTCACCATTGTCACTAGTTCTATTTAACGTGTACACAATAACGATCACGGAACAACAGCTGGATGGGAGGGGAAGAACTATGACTTTTGCGGATGACATTCTAGTATATCGACAGGGAAGAGAAAGACTTAGTTTATCTGGACTAATCATTTACCGTAAACAAACAAATGAAAAGACGATTAGAGGCCACATAGATGGGATTTCTCCGAAGATTGTTGAAAGTTCCATGGACAGCTAAAAAGACCAAGGAGGAAACTCACAAAGAGGCCAACACAAAAAGGGAACTCCTAAGAAACATCAGAAAGAAACAATCAATATTTTCCGGTCGCATCATGAGAAGAGGAAAGTTGGAATACTTGGTTACAACTGGAAAAACACATGGAAAGAGAGATTGAGGACGACAAAGAAATAAAATACTGGATAGCTTGGTGTCATGGCATGGAAAACAGTCAACAACAGAAATGATACGATGCACGGTAGATAGAAGTTTGTGGAAGGATATGATCGCCTACGCCAACAGTTATCGCACATGATGATGATGATGACTTCCCATGCTTGTTTCAGGTCAAATACATGCTATATATACACGGGGGTAAGCACAACTATTAAATACATGCTCTATATACACGGAGCACAACTATTAAATACATGCTCTATATACACGGAGCACAGATATTAAATACATGCTCTATATTCACGGAGGTAAGCACAAATATTAAATACATGCTCTATATTCACGGAGCACAGATATTAAATACATGCTCTATATTCACGGAGCACAGATATTAAATACATGCTCTATATTCACGGAGGTAAGCACAAATATTAAATACATGCTCTATATTCACGGAGGTAAGCACAAATATTAAATACATGCTCTATATACACGGAACGTGTGGAACGAAACAATCAGAGAAGCAATTAAAGAAAAGAAGAAACTGTTTAAAAATTTGAGGGAGAACAAGAACCAAGAAAAATATGAAAGATATGCCTTAGTTCGAAAAAGAGTCAAAATGCTGATCAAAGAAGCTAAGCAAAGGAATTGGACAGAATTCGGACAAAACATGAGCAGGGACTTCAAGACAGCCACAAGAGATTTCTACAAAGCAGTAAAAGCCACAAGAGCGAGAAAAGAAAACCATGATCCTACTGAGCTGATAAATGACAAAGACGGACAACCAATATCAAACAACCAATGTATGCAACAGAGATGGAAAGAATATTTTGAAGACCTGTTAAACATACCAACTACCAACAAGACAACAAAAACCACACTAGAACTCACAAATACTGAACCCAACATAATGAAAGAGGAAATAGAAGAAGTAATCAAATATGCACCAAGAAACAAAGCACCAGGGATAGATAACATTCCAATAGAAATAATAGCAGCAGCGGGAGAAACAGGAATGCAATGGCTGCACAGAATATTTAATGCAGCATGGCACCAACAACAAGCCCCAGAAGACTGGCAACAGGCAATCATCATACCAATATGGAAAAAGAAAGGTAGCAAAAGAGACTGCAATCAATATAGAGGTATATCTCTTCTCAGCCATGTAGGAAAGCTATACGCCAAAATCTTGGAAAAAAGACTGAGACCAATAATAGAACTACAGTTAAGCGATTCTCAAATGGGGTTCCGAAAAAACAGAGGATGTACCGACGCACTATTCACACTAAAACAGCTTGCAGAAAAAACGACAGAACACAACCAAAACTTATACATAGCCTTCATTGACCAGGAAAAAGCATTCGACAGAGTAAACAGAGAACAACTGTGGGAGATACTAACAACATACGGAGTAAGCCAACATCTAACCAACATTATTAAAAGTCTCTACGCCAACAGCAGCTGCAGGGTCAGAACAGCAACAGGCTACACAGACCACTTCGAAGTTAGATCAGGTGTAAGACAGGGGTGCGTACTATCCCCCTACTGTTTATTACATACATGGACCATATATGCAAGCTAGCCAACCCATCAGAGACAGAGGAGATCAACGAGCTTCTATTTGCAGACGACCAGGCACTAATACATGAAACAATAGAAGACCTACAAGAACACTTAAACAAACTCAACATCTTAGGAACAAAATACAACATGAAAATCAACATCAACAAAACAGAAGTCATGAATGTCGCCAAAAATAAACAGAACATCAACATAACTATAGAAGGCAGACAACTAAAACAAGTAGAGGAATTCAAATACCTAGGAAGTCTAATGACAAACGACAATTCCCAAACAGCAGAGATAGAATCAAGATGCAACAAAGCTTGTCAAATCATCGGACAGTTATCACCACTATTGTCCAACAAGGAAATAACTCTGGAGGCAAAACGAGCACTATACAATACAATCTTCATTCCAACGTTGTGCTACCAATGCCAGACCTGGACTCTAGATGCAAGAACAATAAGAAAAATAACCTCTACAGAGATGAAATGTGTTAGACGAATGACAGGAAACAGTCTGAGAGATAAGATCAGAAATGTAGAACTGAGAAAAAAGCTAGGAATAGCCCCAGCCATAGAATATATAAGGAAACAACAGATAAAATGGTTCGGCCACGTGACAAGGCAGAAAGAACAAAACACAACACAACGAGCCTTCAACAAACGTTGTGAGAACAACAGACCCAAGGGTCGACCACAAAAAAGATGGATCGATGGAATATTAGAAGCACTAGGAAACATAACAGCAGCAGAGGCGAACAGAAGAGCAAAAGACCGCAAATTATATCTCCCCTCGACGCTGAAAGGCAGATGAGGAAGGAAGAAGAAGAAGAAGAAGATATACACGGAGCACAGATATTAAATACATGCTCTATATACACGGAGCACAGATATTAAATACATGCTCTATATACACGGAGCACAGATATTAAATACATGCTCTATATACACGGAGCACAGTTATTAAATACATGCTCTATATACACGGAGCACAGATATTAAATACATGCTCTATATTCACGGAGGTAAGCACGAATATTAAATACATGCTCTATATTAGAACATCTGATGACGAAAGACACATCTCAAAAGACTCATCGTGAAACAAGATAGAATGAGAGAGAACTAACATACGGGCAACTGTTTTCTATCTAAGTGCCCCGACGACTATTCCTCTTCATTGTCGCCTTTTAAAAGGGACGTTACAATGGACATTGTAGCGATGTGCTGTCACTACAGCAAGCTTCCTACCACTGCTTTCGGTCCAAGGCATGAACTATTAACACAGCAATACTGAATCTGAGGGTAAGGTACGCAGTTATCGTATATCCGTTTCATAGTAATCACAACGTATGAGATGAAATAGGGGGTACATCGACGACGAACCAACAGCAATCTACGCCCCTCTCTGTAATTGATGCTCACAATTGTGTTAGTTGAGAACAGATTTGACAAAAAAACTCGTTATATAGCGCTCATGCTGAAAGCGTTATGTTGACTAATATGCCATGAGTCGTCTGAAGGCCTCTACCATGTCATCCGTCTATCACATCTAACACCACGCTACAGTTTAATTCAGTAGGGTTCTGATGTGAAGAGAGGTTTCACGAATTGCAAAACGTAAACATATATACATATACCGTTTATATGTGCCTTAAATAAGATAAGATAAGAGAACTAATGAGCACTCACACCATACAGACACAAACCAAGAGCACTGATCAAAGCACTGAATGTCACTCCCTCCAAACAGACACGAAACAAGAGCACTGAATGTCACTCCTAGCAAACAGATACGAAACAAGAGCACTGAATGTCACTCCTAGCAAACAGACACGAACAAAGAGCACTGAATGTCACTCCTACCAAACAGACACGAACAAAGAGCACTGAATGTCACTCCTACTAAACAGACACAATCCAAGAGCACTGAATGTCACTCCTACTAAACAGACACAATCCAAGACCAATGAATGTCACTCCTACTAAACAGACACGAAACAACAGCACTGAATGTCACTCCTACCAAACAGACACGAACCAAGAGCACTGAATGTCACTCCTACTAAACAGACATAAACCAAGAGCACTGAATGTCACTACTACTGAACAGACACAATCCAAGAGCACTGAATGTCACTCCTAGCAACAGACACGAAACAAGAGCACTGAATGTCACTCCTAGCAAACAGACACGAACCAAGAGCACTGAATGTCACGTCCACCAAACAGACACGAACCAAGAGCACTGAATGTCACGTCCACCAAACAGACACGAACCAAGAGCACTGAATGTCACGTCCACCAAACAGACACGAACCAAGAGCATTGAATGTCACGTCCACCAAACAGACACGAACCAAGAGCACTGAATGTCACGTCCACCAAACAGACACGAACCAATAGCACTTTATATCACTCCCACCAAACAGACACGAACAAAGAGAAGTGCAGATCCCCACATATTACTTTCAAATAACTCTAACCCTGTTCCATCCTATCTATTCAATAACTCTAACGCTATCCCATCCTATCTATTCAATAACTCTAACGCTATCCCATCCTATCTATCCAATAACTCTAACGCTATCCCAACCTATCTATCCAATAACTCTAACGCTATCCCAACTATCTATCCAATAACTCTAACGCTATCCCAACCTATCTATCCAATAACTCTAACGCTATTCCATCCTATCTATCCAATAACTCTAACGCTATTTCATCCTATCTATTCAATAACTCTAACGCTATCCCATCCTATCTATCCAATAACTCTAACGCTATTCCATCCTATCTATCCAATAACTCTAACGCTATTCCATCCTATCTATCCAATAACTCTAACGCTATTCCATCCTATCTATCCAATAACTCTAACGCTATTCCATCCTATCTATTCAATAACTCTAACGCTATCCCATCCTATCTATCCAATAACTCTAACGCTATCCCATCCTATCTACTCAATAACTCTAACGCTATCCCATCCTATCTATTCAATAACTCTAACGCTATCCCATCCTATCTATTCAATAACTCTAACGCTATCCCATCCTATCTATTCAATAACTCTCCCAGCACCAGAGCTGGAAGTTGTCAGCGATCCACAGCTGATGGATTGCGCCAAGATCGGTGAACCAGAACTATCCAGACCTGCTCCACCTCTCGGTGGTGCCTCTAGTAACAGACTAACCTGTCTAGTCTGGCCAAGCGAGTAGGGATCGAAGAGGGAAGATAACCCGGTACTCAAAAATGTCCTGCTGAAATCGGATGTGTTGGGCAGAAAGGCGCAAATAGCACAGTTATACTGTAAACCACAACACAACGCAGACACGCCTACTTAACGGCTTTTAAGAGCGGATGATGACGAGGCACACTCCTTAAGTCATCGGCCGAACGCAAGCAAGTAAGCATCCCGTCCTATCTATCCAATAACTCTAACGCTATCCCATCCTATCAATCCAATAACTCTAACGCTATCCCATCCTATCTATCCAATAACTCTAACGCTATCCCATCCTATCTATCAATAACTCTAACGCTATCCCATCCTATCTATCCAATAACTCTAACGCTATCCCATCCTATCTATCCAATAACTCTAACGCTATCCCATCCTATCTATCCAATAACTCTAACGCTATCCCATCCTATCTATTCAATAACTCTAACGCTATCCCATCCTATCTATTCAATAACTCTAACGCTATCCCATCCTATCTATCCAATAACTCTAACGCTATCCCATCCTATCTATCCAATAACTCTAACGCTATCCCATCCTATCTATTCAATAACTCTAACGCTATCCCATCCTATCTATTCAATAACTCTAACGCTATCCCATCCTATCTATCCAATAACTCTAACGCTATCCCATCCTATCTATCCAATAACTCTAACGCTATCCCATCCTACCTATTCAATAACTCTAACGCTATCCCATCCTATCTATCCAATAACTCTAACGCTATCCCATCCTATCTATCCAATAACTCTAACGCTATCCCATCCTATCTATTCAATAACTCTAACGCTATCCCATCCTATCTATCCAATAACTCTAACGCTATCCCATCCTATCTATCCAATAACTCTAACGCTATCCCATCCTATCTATTCAATAACTCTAACGCTATCCCATCCTATCTATTCAATAACTCTAACGCTATCCCATCCTATCTATCCAATAACTCTAACGCTATCCCATCCTATCTATCCAATAACTCTAACGCTATCCCATCCTATCTATCCAATAACTCTAACGCTATCCCATCCTATCTATCCAATAACTCTAACGCTATCCCATCCTATCTATCCAATAACTCTAACGCTATCCCATCCTATCTATCCAATAACTCTAACGCTATCCCATCCTATCTATCCAATCATTTTCCCCGCAATCGACTCCTGAACATCAAGTCCTAGATTGACTGACACCATAACATCAAGTCTAGATTGAATGACTTCAGAACATCAAGTCCTAGAAGACCTGTCAGGGCACTAATTGACTGACTCAAGAATATCAAGTCCTAGATGACTGACTGACTCCAGAACATCAAGTTGAATATTTGAGTTGAAAATTTTTATTTTTGTATTCAACCTAATTTCTTTGGAATTCCATGTTTCCCAGTGCAATGAAAGCTCCTCTTGCTTTTGATATCCTTATTTTGGTATCATTTTCTGTTCCTCCCTCTTTATCTATATTACTGCCCAGATATATGTAAGATTGTAAAAAGCATAATGGGTTAGTTAAATACTGATTAAGCTTGTTATTGAGGAAAGATTGTTTCAAGTTCTTCAATCGGAAATCCGACCATTGTCAAATTTTGTCAATCGGAGATGTCGGATCTGTCAAGTTCTAAAATAGGAAATCCGACTACTGTCAAGTTCTAAAATAGGAAATCCGACCACTGTCAAGTTCTAAAATAGGAAATCCGACCACTGTCAAGTTTTGTCAATCGGAAGATCCGACCACTGTCAAGTTCTAAAATAGGAAATCCGACCACTGTCAAGTTCTAAAATAGGAAATCCGACCACTGTCAAGTTCTAAAATAGGACATCCGACCACTGTCAGTTCTAAAATAGGAAATCCGACCACTGTGAAATTTTAAAATAGGAAATCCGACCACTGTCAAGTTCTAAAATAGGAAATCCGACCACTGTCAAGTTCTAAATAGGAATCCGACCACTGTCAAGTTTTGTCAATCGGAAGATCCGACCACTGTCAAGTTCTAAAATAGGAAATCCGACCACTGTCAAGTTCTAAAATAGGAAATCCGACCACTGTCAAGTTCTAAAATAGGAAATCCGACCACTGTGAAATTTTAAAATAGGAAATCCGACCACTGTCAAGTTCTAAAATAGGAAATCCGACCGCTGTCAAGTTCTAAAATAGGAAATCCGACCACTGTCAAGTTTTGTCAATCGGAGATCCGACCACTGTCGAGTTCTAAAATAGGAAATCCGACCACTGTCAAGTTCTAAAATAGGAAATCCGACCACTGTCATATTTTGTCAATCGGAGATCCGA
Organism: Megaustenia siamemsis; assembly: GCA_032433765.1. Classification (NCBI taxonomy): domain Eukaryota; kingdom Metazoa; phylum Mollusca; class Gastropoda; order Stylommatophora; family Ariophantidae; genus Megaustenia; species Megaustenia siamemsis. Next base: position 42,955,072 of record JAVIAB010000106.1, on the reverse strand, counting down.
CCACTGTCGAGTTCTAAAATAGGAAATCCGACCACTGTCAAGTTCTAAAATAGGAAATCCGACCACTGTCATATTTTGTCAATCGGAGATCCGACAACTGTCAAGTTCTAAAATAGGAAATCCGACCACTGTCAAGTTCTAAAATAGGAAATCCGACCACTGTCAAGTTTTAAAATAGGAAATCCGACCACTGTCAAGTTCTAAAATAGGAAATCCGACCACTGTCAAGTCCTAAAATAGGAAATCCGACCACTGTCAAGTTCTAAAATAGGAAATCCGACCACTGTCAAGTTTTAAAATAGGAAATCCGACCACTGTCAAGTTCTAAAATAGGAAATCCGACCACTGTCAAGTTCTAAAATAGGAAATCCGACCACTGTCAAGTCCTAAAATAGGAAATCCGACCACTGTCAAGTTCTAAAATAGGAAATCCGACCACTGTCAAGTTTTAAAATAGGAAATCCGACCACTGTCAAGTTCTAAAATAGGAAATCCGACCACTGTCAAGTTCTAAAATAGGAAATCCGACCACTGTCAAGTTCTAAAATAGGAAATCCGACACTGTCATGTTCTAAAATAGGAAATCCGACCACTGTCAAGTTTTAAAATAGGAAATCCGAACACTGTCAAGTTCTAAAATAGGAAATCCTGAAACAGGGAATAGATGAGGGTGTGTGAAACGGGTGTGTAGCGGGGCAACAAGAGAAACAGAGTATTGATGAGAGTTGATTGAAACAGACGATATTAGTAGAGAAATAATAAACATCTAGGGGAGACAAGCAGAAGTGGTCAGGTGTGAGTGAGTGAACTGTTTTATAGAGAAATGCGAAATAAGCGTGAAGGGGTGAGATGTTTTCAGGGAAGTAGGGAGATGAGAATAGACGTAGATTTTAAAGTCAGTGTGCATTTGAGCCGGGTCCAGTGCGGACGTCTAGAGAAATCTAGTTAGCTTACCGCGGACTAGAAAGGAGTTGTAAATAGATGAAAGTTAAGACAGATATAGGGCGACAGCCAATTAGTTTAGTTATCCTATTTCCAGGAGTTGTGATTGTTAGTTACTAAATGTTGTGTTAGATATGGCAAGATAGAATAGGTGTGATTGTCACTGTTAAGGTTAGGTTACCTTAGCGGCAATGAAACTGATTGTGAATCAGTGAAATTGACATAGAAGAACATTGTTGGAAACTTGTTAAGTGTCCAGCGCTCGCCGACTTTGATGGAGTCGTAGAGCAAGATTTATGAAGAATATAGAATCAGTGGGATTGTCACTGTTAAGGTTAGGGTTACCTTAGTGGCAAAGAAACTGATTGTGCATCAATGAAAGTGACACAGTAGAACATTGTTGGAAACTTGTTAAGTGTCCAGCGCTCGCCGACTTTGAGAAAGTCGTGGAGCAAGACTTATGAAGAATCTAGAAGTGTGATTGTAGCTGTTAAGGTTAGCGTTACCTTCTCGCATAGAAGCTGATTGCGAATCAGTGCAATCAACACGTTGTGGATAATCTCGCTGACTTCGAGGAAGTCGTGGCGGGAAAGTTTAGGAAGCTTATGACGAAGCTTCTACCATGAAGAGAGACTTTTATCGATCGTGTAGATCGTCCACATCATTGGGAACTTCAAGTAAGGGTCCTCAGAGACTTGGGAGCTTATGACTAGCTTCTATGACACACTATTGAACTTGTTAGTCAAGTAGATTACATAGAGTTGGGAACTCGACAATAGAGTTCCACCGAGTTTGGGCTGTATTAGCAGTCCATGAGAAGTGCACCTGAGGGTGGCACTAATGTCAGTTCAGGGAGGGAATTGTCACTGTGAATATATGTACTGTTAATTTGTGAAATGTGTTTACATGATCCGGACATGTGCTTTGTCAAATAAAGATGTTTTGTGTGTAGTCAGGACTTGAGTTGAGTCATTAAAACATCTTCAGTGTTACAACCATCTAGCGAGTGAACGAGCTGGGAGAATCGCGGGGGAATTGATAAGTTACAACGTGAAGTACTACACTATAGATCATAACGGTCCAAGGAGAGTCGCAACAGAATGACGTGAAGTACGAGGCATCAATCATGGCGGTCCAAAAGACTGGCATGGCAGCTTGAGAACGGGGCAGATCATCAGAGTGGCGAGGAACTCGTCATTCAGCAATCCGGCCATAAGCAGCATCACGAGCCCTCGCTCATCGTGCTAAAGCACCTCTGGTACTCGGGCTCGTGGTGAAGAGGAGTGATCTCAATCTCAAGGGGACGAGAGGTCAGTCGATCGTTCATGAATCGTCAATTCATCGGTCACGACATTCAAGATCCAGTATTATTGTTTGATCTCTATTCCAAGTGATTATTATTGGTCTCTCTCTCGCAAGAAATATTACATCACGCTGGAGAGCTCTCTCAGCGCAGCTCATTCTCTCGAGGACTCGCAAAAGTTCATTATTACAATCCTACCACTGTCAAGTTTTGTCATCGGAGATCCGACCACTGTCAAGTTCTAAAATAGGAAATCCGACCACTGACAAGTTCTAAAATAGAAATCCGACCACTGTCAAGTTCTAAAAAAAAATCGACCACTGTCAAGTTCTAAAATAGGAAATCCGACCACTGTCAAGTTTTAAAATAGGAAATCCGACCACTGTCAAGTTTAGAATAGGAAATCCGACCACTGTCAAGTTCTAAAATAGGAAATCCGACCACTGTCAAGTTTTGTCAATCGGAGATCCGACCACTATCAAGTTCTAAAATAGGAAATCCGACCACTGTCAAGTTCTAAAATAGGAAATCCTACCACTGTCAAGTTTTAAAATGGAAAACCGACCACTGTCAAGTTCTAAATAGGAAATCCGACCACTGTCAAGTCCTAAAATAGGAAATCCGACCACTGTCAAGTTCTAAAATAGGAAATCCTACCACTGTCAAGTTTTAAAATAGGAAATCCGACCACTGTCAAGTTCTAAAATAGGAAATCCGACCACTGTCAAGTTCTAAAATAGGAAATCCGACCACTGTCAAGTTCTAAAATAGGAAATCCGACCACTGTCAAGTTCTAAAATAGGAAATCCGACCACTGTCAGTTTAGAATAGGAAATCCGACCACTGTCAAGTTCTAAAATAGGAAATCCGACCACTGTCAAGTTCTAAAATAGGAAATCCGACCACTGTCAAGTTCTAAAATAGGAAATCCGACCACTGTCAAGTTCTAAAATAGGAAATCCGACCACTGTCAAGTTTTAAAATAGGAAATCCGAACACTGTCTAGTTCTAAAATAGGAAATCCGACCACTGTCAAGTTTTGTCAATCGGAGATCCGACCACTGTCAAGTTCTAAAATAGGAAATCCGACCACTGTCAAGTTCTAAAATAGGAATCCGACCACTGACAAGTTCTAAAATAGGAAATCCGACCACTGTCAAGTTCTAAAATAAGAAATCGACCACTGTCAAGTTCTAAAATAGGAAATCCGACCACTGTCAAGTTTTAAAATAGGAAATCCGACCACTGTCAAGTTTTAGAATAGGAAATCCGACCACTGTCAAGTTCTAAAATAGGAAATCCGACCACTGTCAAGTTTTTGTCAATCGGAGATCCGACCACTGTCAAGTTCTAAAATAGGAAATCCGACCACTGTCAAGTTCTAAAATAGGAAAATCCGACCACTGTCAAGTTTTGTAAATCGAAGATTCGACCACTGTCAAGATCTAAAATAGGAAATCCGACCACTGTCATGTTCTACAAACGGAGATCCGACCACTGTCAAGTTCTACAAACGGAGATCCGACCACTGTCATGTTCTACAAACGGAGATCCGACCACTGTCATGTTCTACAAACGGAGATCCGACCACTGTCAAGTTCTACAAACGGAGATCCGACCACTGTCAAGTTCTACAAACGGAGATCATACCACTGTCATGTTCTACAAACGGAGATCCGACCACTGTCATGTTCTACAAACGAAGATCCGACCACAGTCAAGTTCTACAAACGGAGATCCGACCACTGTCATGTTTTACAAACGGAGATCCGACCACTATCATGTTCTTCAAACGGAGATCCGACCACTATCATGTTCTACAAACGGAGATCCGACCACTGTCAGGTTCTACAAACGGAGATTCGACCACTGTCATGTTCTACAAACGGAGATCCGACCACTGTCAGGTTCTACAAACGGAGATCCGACCACTATCAGTTCCAATTACAGTTTTGACAACGATATGAAAATAGAGAGACAGAGCCTTCATGTTGGAAAAGAAAGAACATACAGCAGAACATCTTCTCTAGAACTGTCTACGTCACGAGTAGCGATAGCATAGTAAAAAGTAAGTACCCCAGTCACCCAAGTGGCGTATAGGGAATATGGTGTTAGTGACCATAAATTTTACAGACCTTCGGCACATGATTTTTGGGGTAATGTGGTCGGTGTTACGCCCGTGCCGCTTCACTTTCCAAGAAAAAATCCGGTAAACATTAAAGGTTGGGTGAACCAGGAAGCGGTCGGTTGGGATCGAACAATACCCCTTGTCCTTTGTAGTCCAGTTCACTAACCACTGAGCTATCGCGGCTCCCTAGCGATTGCATGGTGAATGACAAAATAAAAGCACGCAACGTCATGAGTAGCGATGGCATGATGAATGACATAATAAGATCACACTATTTCACTAGTAGCGATAGCATGATGAATGATATGACAAGAACACAATAGGTCACTTTGCTGGAGCAAGGCGGTTTCTTTTAAGTAACTGAAGATGGGAGCAAACACAACCTCATTTAAGATCACACTAGTGTTTCCTCTAAGAAGGGAGCAAACACAACCTCAGTTAAAATCACACTAGTGTCTCCTCTAAGAAGGAAGAAACACAACCTCAGTTAAGATCACACTAATGTTTCCTCTAAGAAGGAAGCAACACAACCTCAGTTAAGATCACACTAGTGTTTCCTCTAAGAAGGGAGCAACACAACCTCATTTAAGATCACACTAGTGTTTCCTCTAAGAAGGAAGCAACACAACCTCAATTAAGATCACACTAGTGTTTCCTCTAAGAAGGAAGTAACACAACTTCAGTTAAGATCACACTAGTGTTTCCTCTAAGAAGGGAGCAAACACAACCTCAGTTAAAATCACACTAGTGTTTCCTCTAAGAAGGAAGTAACACAACCTCAGTTAAGATCACACTAGTGTTTCCTCTAAGAAGAGAGCAACAAAACGTCAGTTAGGATCACACTTGTGTTTCCTCTAAGAAGGGAGAAAACACCACTTCATTTAAGATCACACTAGTGTTCCTCTAAGAAGAGAGCAACACAACTTCAGTTAAGATCACACTAGTGTTTCCTCTAAGAAGAGAGCAACACAACTTCAGTTAAGATCACACTAGTGTTTTCTCTAAGAAGAGAGCAACACAACTTCAGTTAAAAATCACACTAGTGTTTCCTCTAAGAAGAGAGCAACACAACTTCAGTTAAGATCACACTAGTGTTTCCTCTAAGAAGAGAGCAACACAACTTCAGCTAAGATCACACTAGTGTTTCCTCTAAAAAGGAAGTAACACAACCTCAGTAAAGATCACACTAGTGTTTCCTCTAAGAAGGAAGCAACACAACTTCAGCTAAGATCACACTAGTGTTTCCTCTAAAATGAAAGCAACACAACCTCAGTTAGATCACACTAGTGTTTCCCCTAAGAGTGAAGCAACACAACCTCAGTAAAGATCACACTAGTGTTTCCTCTAAGAAGGGAGCAACACAACTTCAGCTAAGATCACACTAGTGTTTCCTCTAAAAAGAAAGCAACACAACCTCAGTTAAGATCACACTAGTGTTTCCCCTAAGAGGAAGCAACACAACCTCAGTAAAGATCACACTAGTGTTTCTTCTATGAAGGAAGCAACACAACCTCATTTAAGATCACACTAGTGTTTCCTCTAAGAAGGGAGCAACACAACTTCAGTTACGATCACACTAGTGTTTCCTCTAAGAAGGAAGAAAACACAACCTCATTTAAGATCACACTAGTGTTTCCTCTAAGAAGGAAGCAACACAACCTCATTTAAGATCACACTAGTGTTTCCTCTAAGAAGGAAGCAACACAACCTCAGTTAAGATCAGACTAGTGTTTCATCTAAGAAGGAAGCAACACAACCTCAGTTAAGATCACACTAGTGTTTCCTCTAAGAAGGAAGCAAACACAACCTCAGTTAAGATCACACTAGTGTTTCCTCTAAGAAGGAAGCAACACAACCTCAGTTAAGATCACATTAGTGTTTCCTCTAGAAAGAAGCAACACAACCTCAGTTAAGATCACACTAGTGTTTCCTCTAAGAAGGAGCAACACAACCTCAGTTAAGATCACATTAATGTTTCCTCTAGGAAGGAAGCAACACAACCTCAGTTAAGATCACACTAGTGTTTCCTCTAAGAAGGAAGCAACACAACCTCAGTTAAGATCACACGAGTGTTTCACCTAAGAGGGAAGCAACACAACCTCAGTAAAGATCACACTAGTGTTTCCTCTAAGAAGGGAGCAACAGAACTTCAGTTACGATCACACTTGTGTTTCCACTAAGAAGGAAGCAACACAACCTCAGTAAGATCACACTAGTGTTTCCTCTAAGGAGGAAGCAACACAACCTCAGTTAAGATCACACTAGTGTTTCCTCTAAGAAGAAGCAACAGAACTTCAGCTAAGATCACACTAGTGTTTCTCTAAGAAGGAAGCAACACAACTTCAGTTAAGATCACACTAGTGTTTCCTCTAAAAAGAAAGCAACACAACCTCAGTTAAGATCACACGAGTGTTTCATCTAAGAAGGAAGCAACACAACCTCAGTTAAGATCACACTAGTGTTTCCTCTAAGAAGGAACCAACACAACCTCAGTTAAGATCACACTAGTGTTTCCTCTAAGAAGAGAGCAACACTACTTCAGCTAAGATCACACTAGTGTTTCCTCTAAAATGAAAGCAACACAACTTCAGTTAAGATCACACTAGTGTTTCCTCTAAGAAGAGAGCAACACAACTTCAGTTAAGATCACACTAATGTTTCCTCTAAGAAGGGAGCAAACTCAACTTCATTTAAGATCACACTAGTGATTCCTCTAAGAAGAGAGCAACACAACTTCAATTAAGATCACACTAGTGTTTCCTCTAAGAAGAGAGCAACACAACTTCAGTTAAGATCACACTAGTCTTTTCCTCTAAGAAGAGAGCAACACAACTTAAGTTAAGATCACACTAGTGTTTCCTCTAAGAAGAGAGCAACACAACTTCAGTTAAAATCACACTAGTGTTTCCTCTAAGAAGAGAGCAACACAACTTCAGTTAAGATCACACTAGTGTTTGCTCTAAGAAGAGAGCAACACAATTTCAGTTAAAATCACACTAGTGTTTCCTCTAAGAAGAAAGCAACACAACTTCAGCTAAGATCACACTAGTGTTTCCTCTAAAAAGAAAGCAACACAACCTCAGTTAAGATCACACTAGTGTTTCCCCTAAGAGGGAACCAACACAACCTCAGTAAATATCACACTAGTGTTTCCTCTAAGAAGGGAGCAACACAACTTCAGTTACGATCACACTTGTGTTTCTTCTATGAAGGAAGCAACACAACCTCATTTAAGATCACACTAGTGTTTCCTCTAAGAAGGAAGCAACACAACCTCAGTTAAGATCACACTAGTGTTTCCTCTAAGAAGGAAGCAACACAACCTCAGTTAAGATCACACTAGTGTTTCCTCTAAGAAGGGAGCAACACAACTTCAGTTACGATCACACTTGTGTTTCTTCTATGAAGGAAGCAACACAACCTCAGTTAAGATCACACTAGTGTTTCCTCTAAGAAGGAAGCAACACAACCTCAGTTAAGATCACACTAGTGTTTCCTCTAAGAAGGAAGCAATACAACCTCAGTTAAGATCACACTAGTGTTTCCTCTAAGAAGGAAGTAACACAACCTCAGTTAAGATCACACTAGTGTTTCCTCTAAGAAGGAAGCAACACAACCTCAGTTAAGATCACACTAGTGTTTCCTTGAAGAGGTCGGAGCAAGAGTGCCCCGTAAACAGGCAACAAAACTAGACGTCCAAGGACGTAACTGCTGCTATGGGCCTTTTTAATAATATTTACTCTGTGGTGACTTAGGCTAACTTTATGGACACCCTTCGTATCTCATCATTATAATGAAAGCATCGAGTAGAGCGCTCAATATTTGGCTATTCTTCAATTTGAAAGAGTACCAGCCTCGAGTAGTTAAAAATCATCTATCTTTTCACACAGATAATTTACTAAAAACTTTTCAACGAAGCGTGTAAGTATGAGGGTTCACACACCATAGTTAACTCATGTCTAACATATGAGGGTTCACACACCATAGTTAACTAATTTCTAACATATGAGGGTTCCCAAAACATAGTGAACTTATGTCTAACATATGAGGGTTCCCAAAACATAGTTAACTCATGTCTAACATATGAGGGTTACCAAACCATAGTTAACTCAGGTCTAACATATGAGGGTTCACACACCATAGTTAACACATGTCTAACATATGAGGGTTCACACATTATAGTTAACTCGTGTCTAACATTTGAGAGTTCCCAAAACATTGTTAACTCATGTCTAACATATGAGGGTTCCCAAACATAGTTAACTCATGTCTAACATATGAGGGTTCCCAAAACATAGTTAACTCGTCTAACATATGAGAGTTCCAAAACATAGTTAACTCGTCTAACATATGAGAGTTCCCACAATATAGTCAACTCGTCTAACATATAAGGGTTCCCAAAACATAGTTAACTCATGTCTAACATATGAGAGTTCCCACAATATAGTCAACTCGTCTAACATATAAGGGTTCCCAAAACATAGTTAACTCATGTCTAACATATGAGAGTTCCCACAATATAGTCAACTCGTCTAACATATAAGGGTTCCCAAAACATAGTTAACTCATGTCTAACATATGAGAGTTCCCACAATATAGTCAACTCGTCTAACATATAAGGGTTCCCAAAACATAGTTAACTCATGTCTAACATATGAGAGTTCCCAAAACATAGTTAACTCGTCTAACATATGAGAGTTCCCACAATATAGTCAACTCGTCTAACATATAAGGGTTCCCAAAACATAGTTAACTCATGTCTAACATATGAGAGTTCCCAAAACATAGTTAACTCATGTCTAAGATTTGAGAGTCCCAAAACATAGTTAACTCATGTCTAACATTTGACAGTTCCCAAAACATAGTTAACTCATGTCTAACATTTGAGAGTTCCCAAAACCATAGTTAACTCAAGTCTAACATATGAGGGTTCCCAAAACCATAGTTAACTCATGTCTAACATTTGAGAGTTCCCAAAATCATAGTTAACTCATGTCTAACATTTGAGAGTTCCCAAAACATTGTTAACTCGTGTCTAACATATGAGGGATTCCAAAACATAGTTAACTCTTGTCTAACATTTGAGAGTTCCCAAAACATTGTTAACTCGTGTCTAACATATGAGGGATTCCAAACCATAGTTAACTCTTGTCTAACATTTGAGAGTTCCCAAAACTTTGTTAACTCGTGTCTAACATATGAGGATTCCAAAACATAGTTAACTCTTGTCTAACATACGAGGATTCTCAACTCATAGTTAACTCGTGCCGATCAACTCATGACGACCAACCTTGTTAATAAAGACAAGCAATATTTCCTACATGAAATGCCTGTTTTGTCATCGTGTAAAGAGAACACACAATATTCCCCAAAGAGAGCATCATGGGAGTGAGTCATTGGAAGAACGACGGAACGAAAATTCTAAGTAAAAGAAGAGCCAGAGGAAGCAAGAAGTAATGAACGAATGAGAAATGCATGTGATAACTTTCTAAAAGATGTCTTAACAGTCTAAACGAGAAACCATTATTACAAAAAGCCAGTGGCTACACTGAAAGCTGACAAGAAACCATTTTGATTTAAAAAAAAATAATATCCGTGGAAGAAACCACCATAGTGGCCTCCGGGGGACATCAGGTCAAAATGAGTGACGTCATTGACGATACAGGGGCTAATGACATTCTTTGAATACTTTCAACCGCAGACTATTTAAAAAAAAAAAAAAAAAGAATTATATTAATAAGAAATATAGTTTATAGAAATCCTGGTGTAGACTTCTTTAATGAGATCTCTCTCTCTCTGCGATCAGGACCCAATCAGAGTAGGATTCCAGCTCCTCACACGAACTCAGCTGTCAGGTTAGGTGTGTTACAAACAGAACATCACAATTAGAGTCTGCCAGATCCACTCTGATTGAACACCCGTAAAAACGTTGCACTGTGTTCTGCGCCAGTGGCCCAGTGCATCCGATTTCAGCCAGCATTTTATTCAGGTTTACTTTCCCTAGCCTTTGATTGTCCACAATATTCCTGCAAGGCAGCAGGTGATCTTTAATGAGATAAATTAAGTAATTATCTGACTTCTGAGTTGTAGACTAATGAGTTTATGTAGACTAATGAGTTTATGTAGACTTCTGAGTTTATGTATGCTAATGAGTTTTTGTAGACTAATGAGTTTATGTTGACTTCTGAGTTTATGTAGACTAATGAGTTTATGTTGACATCTGAGTTTATGTACACTAATGAGTTTATGTTGACTTCTGAGTTTATGTAGGCTAATGAGTTTTTGTAGACTAATGAGTTTATGTTGACTTCTGAGTTTATGTAGGCTAATGAGTTTTTGTAGACTAATGAGTTTATGTAGACTTCTGAGTTTATGTAGGCTAATGAGTTTTTGTAGACTAATGAGTTTATGTTGACTTCTGAGTTTATGTAGACTAATAAGTTTATGTAGACTTCTGAGTTTATGTAGACTAATGAGTTTATGTAGACTTCTGAGTTTATGTAGACTAATGAGTATATGTAGACTTCTGAGTTTATGTAGGCTAATGAGTTTTTGTAGACTAATGAGTTTATGTTGACTTCTGAGTTGTAGACTTCTGAGTTTATGTAGACTAATGAGTTTATGTTGACATCTGAGTTTATGTACACTAATGAGTTTATGTTGACTTCTGAGTTTATGTAGGCTAATGAGTTTTTGTAGACTAATGAGTTTATGTTGACTTCTGAGTTGTAGACTTCTGAGTTTATGTAGACTAATGAGTTTATGTTGACATCTGAGTTTATGTACACTAATGAGTTTATGTTGACTTCTGAGTTTATGTAGGCTAATGAGTTTTTGTAGACTAATGAGTTTATGTTGACTTCTGAGTTTATGTAGGCTAATGAGTTTTTGTAGACTAATGAGTTTATGTAGACTTCTGAGTTTATGTAGGCTAATGAGTTTTTGTAGACTAATGAGTTTATGTTGACTTCTGAGTTTATGTAGACTAATAAGTTTATGTAGACTTCTGAGTTTATGTAGACTAATGAGTTTATGTAGACTTCTGAGTTTATGTAGACTAATGAGTATATGTAGACTTCTGAGTTTATGTAGGCTAATGAGTTTTTGTAGACTAATGAGTTTATGTTGACTTCTGAGTTGTAGACTTCTGAGTTTATGTAGACTAATGAGTTTATGTTGACATCTGAGTTTATGTACACTAATGAGTTTATGTTGACTTCTGAGTTTATGTAGGCTAATGAGTATTTGTAGACTAATGAGTTTATGTTGACTTCTGAGTTTATGTAGGCTAATGAGTTTTTGTAGACTAATGAGTTTATGTAGACTTCTGAGTTTATGTAGGCTAATGAGTTTTTGTAGACTAATGAGTTTATGTTGACTTCTGAGTCTATGTAGACTAATAAGTTTATGTAGACTTCTGAGTTTATGTAGACTAATGAGTTTATGTAGACTTCTGAGTTTATGTAGACTAATGAGTATATGTAGACTTCTGAGTTTATGTAGGCTAATGAGTTTTTGTAGACTAATGAGTTTATGTTGACTTCTGAGTTGTAGACTTCTGAGTTTATGTAGACTAATGAGTTTATGTAGACTAATGAGTTTATGTTGACTTCTGAGTTTATGTTGACTAATGAGTTTATGTTGACTAATGAGTTTATGTTGACTAATGAATTTATGTAGACTAATGAGTTTATGTTGACTTCAGAGTTTATGTAGACAAATGAGTTTATGTTGACTTCTGAGTTTATGTAGACTAATGAGTTTGTTTAGACTTCTGAGTTTATGTAAATTTCTGAGTTTATGTAGACTAATGAGTTTATGTAGACTTCTGAGTTTATGTAGACTAATGAGTTTATGTTGACTTCTGAGTTTATGTTGACTTCTAGGTTTGTGTAGGCTCATAATTTGAGAATAGCAAATATAATTTTACCCAGCAGGAGAGGTGAAGAGAGATTTTGTGGGGAGGAAGAGAGACAAGGTGGGGGGAGACAGGCAGAGTGGAGGGACAGAGGTAGGGTGGAGGAGAGATGCAGGGTGGAGGGAAAGAGGCAGGGTTGAGGGAGTGAGGTGGGATGGAGGGAGAGAGGTACGGTGGAGGGAGAGAGGTAGGGTGGAGGGAGAGACGTAGGGTGGAGGGAGAGTGGCAGTATAGTGGGAGAGAGTTAGGGTGGAGGGAGAGAGGTGGGTGGAGAGAAAGAGGTAGGGTGGAGGGAGAGAGGTAAGGTGGAGGGGGAGAGATGCAGGGTGGAGGAAAGAGGCAGTGTGGAGGGAGCGAGGTAGGGGGAAGTAGAGAGGTAGGGTGGTGGGAACGATGTAGGGTGGAGGGGGAGAGAGGTAGGGTGGAGGAGAGATGCAGGGTGGAGGAAAAGAGGCAGGGTGGAGGGAGCTTGGTAGGGTGGAGGGAGAGAGGTAAGGTGGAGGGAGCGAGGTAGGGTGGAGGCAGGGTGGAGGGAGCGAGGTCGGGTGGAGGGAGAGAGGTAGGGTGGAGGGAGAGAGGTAGGGTGGAAGGAGCGAGGCAGGGTGGAGGGCAAGATGCAGGGTGGAGGGAGAGAGGTAGGGTGGAGTGAGCGAGGTAGGGTGGAGGGAGAGAGGTAGGATGGAGGGAGAGATTTAGGGCGGAGGAAGAGTGACAGGGTGGAGGGAGAGATTTAGGGTGGAGGGAGAGAGGCAGGGCGGAGGAAGAGTGGCAGGGTGGAGGTAGAGATGCAGGTGGAGGGAGAGATGCAGGGCGGAGGAAGAGATGCAGGACGGAGGAAGAGATGCAGGTGGAGGGAGAGATTTAGGGTGGAGGAAAACAGGCAGGGTGGAGGAAAAGTGGCAGGGTGGAGGGAGAGATTTAGGGTGGAGGAAAACAGGCAGGGTGGAGGAAAAATGGCAGGGTGGAGGGAGAGATTTAGGGTTGAGGGAGAGATTTAGGGTGGAGTGAGAGAGGCAGAATCTGTTCTTTATATAACAAACACATTTAATCAGCACAATCATAACCAAATACTTACTTGGTATAAATGGAATGACACGGACAAGGCCTCCCAAATCGATTTTATTTTGACTAGAAGACATCAAAGGAGGGACATAACAGACTCAAGATCTATACCAAATGCAATATTAGATACAGACCATAAGCCTGTTTTACTATGGCAGAAAAAATGGGTTAGGAAACTAAAGATGACAAGACCTCAAGCACAAAGAATCGATCTAAAAGCAATAAAGAATATAAACATACAGAAAGAAATAGAAGAATCCGTAACCAACAAATACCAAACCCGAATACAACCTACAAACATAGAAGAAGCATGGAAACAGTTTAAAGAAGGTCTAATAGAGTCAACACAAGAGAAATGCGGTCTGAAAAATATAGGAAGAGCAGAAAGAAGCTTACAAGATGGTGGAATGAATTAGTTAAATCAGCAGTGAAACACAAGAAAGAAAAGTATAAAACGTGGCAGAAGACAAAAACAACAGAAGACTACAATCACTATAGACAAGCCAGAAATGATAGCAAAAAGATCCTAGAACAAACAAAAGCAGACTCATGGAAAGCATTTGGTGAAGAATTAGCAAAAACATGTAGAGAAGAACCAAGAGAATTTTTCAAAAGTGTAAAAGCAATGAGAGTAAGAAATAATGATTATAACCAACCACTATAATAAACGACAAGAACGGTAGACCAATCAGCAGCAGGAAAAACATAATAATCAGATGGAGAGAATACTTTAAGGAACTATTAAACCAGGGAAATACAAACGGAAATACAGAGTTTAATCATATGCAGTATGATGAACAGGAACCGAATATACTAAAAGCAGAAGTAGAATGGGCATTGAAACAGAATAAAAAGAACAAAGCAGCGGGTATAGATGGAATAACAACAGAAATGCTACTAGCCTGTAAGGAAACAGCTATAGATTGGCTTACTATCATATTCAATATGGCTTGGGAAGAAGAAAAGTCCCAGACGACTGGCAAAAAGCTATCATTGTCCCATTTTGGAAGAATAAAGGAAGTAAAAGGAGTGTGAAATGTACAGAGGAATATCACTATTGAGTCAAGTTGGTAAAATGTTTGCTAAAATATTAGAGAGGAGAGTAAGATACATAATAGAACCTCAATTAAGTAATAATCAATTCGGATTCAGAAAAAGCAAAAGCTGTACTGATGCTATATTTACATTGAGACAACTATGTGAAAAAACAATAGAATATGACAGAAACCTAAATATAGTGTTTATAGATCAGGAAAAAGCGTTTGATCGTGTGGACAGGAACAAACTTTGGCAAACTTTAGAAACATACGGGGTAGCAGGACAATTACTAGAAAATATAATAGCACTATATAAAAACAGTCAAAGTGCCGTCAGAACATCGGAAGGTCTGTCAGAATGGTTTCAGGTTACAACAGGAGTAAGACAAGGATGTGTCCTCTCACCACTCCTCTTCATCATATGTATGGACAAAATAAATCAGGAAACAACCAACAACAAGGACAAATCAAATAATAACATAGAGGTAGAAAACTTCAACATCAATGAGCTACTCTTCGCAGATGACCAATGCCTAATATACGAGGATGAAAACCTGCTACAACAGCATTTAACATCTCTTGATAAAAGCTGCACAAACTACAGTATGAAAATTAACACAGCAAAAACAGAGGCTATAAGAATAAGCAAATTAAGACACCCATTAAACATCAAGATCAAAGACAAAGTTATAAAACAAGTAGAGGAATTCAAGTATTTAGGCACAATGTTCACAGAAGATGGAAAATTAGACAGAGAAATTGACATGAGAATACAAAAAGCAAATGCTGTCACATACCAGCTTTCACCATTGTTAAGACATCCAAACATTTCTATGCCAGCTAAACAACAAATGATAAATAGCATCTTCATACCAACTTTGTGCTATGAAAGTCAAACATGGACCCTTTCTAAATCACATTTAAGAAAGATCAATACATGTGAGATGCGATGCTTGAGAAAAGTAACAAACAACACAAGAAGAGATAGAATACCAAATGAAACCATAAGAAAAATGGTAGGAACAAAACCCTGCCAAGAATATATAGAACAACAACAACTTAAATGGTTTGGCCACCTGGTCAGAATGAATCCTCACCAATCACCATCAAGGGCGTTCTTCTCGAGAATGCATGGAAAAAGACCAAGAGGAAGACCCAGAAGAAGATGGATAGATGCAGTGACAGAGACATGTAACAACAAAGGAAAATCACTAATTCAGACAATTCGAGCAGCACAAGAACGACAAATGATATAAACCACGACACCTTTTAGGTATCAGTGAAAGAGAAAAGAAGAAGAAGAAGAGAGAGGCAGGGTGGAGGGAGAGAGGCTGGGAGGAGGAAGAGTGGTAGGGTGGAGGAAGAGAGGCTGGGAGGAGGAAGAGTGGCAGGGTAGAGGGAGAGATTTAGGGTTGAGGGAGAGATTTAGGGTGGAGGGAGAGAGGCAGGGTGGAGGGAGAGAGGCAGGGAGGAGGGAGAGAGGCAGGGTGGAGGGAGAGAGGCAGGGTGGAGGGAGAGAGACAGGGTGGAGGGAGAGAGGCAGGGTGGAGGGAGAGAGGCAGGGAGGAGGAAGAGTGGCAGACGGAGGTGGAGAGTGGGTGGAGGGAGAGTGGCAGTGTAGAGGGAGAGAGTTATGGTGGAGTGAGCGAGGTAGGGTGGAGGGAGAGTGGCAGGGTGGAGGAAAAGTGGCAGGACGGAGGTGGAGAGGTTGGGTGGAGGGAGAGTGGCAGTGTAGAGGGAGAGAGTTATGGTGGAGTGAGAGACGTAGGGTGGAGGGAGAGTGGCAGGGTGGGAAAAGAGACAGGGTTGATGGAGGGAGAGAGTTAGGGTGGAGGGAGAGAGGCAGAGTGGAGGAAAAGAGACAGGGTGGATGGAGGGAGAGAGTTATGGTGGAGTGAGAGATTTAGGGTTTAGGGAGAGTGGCAGGGTGGAGGAAAAGAGACAGGTTGGATGGAGGGAGAGAGTTAGGGTGGAGGGAGAGATGCAGAGTGAAGGGTGAAAAGTATGGTAGAGGGAGAGAGAGAAACAAATGGAAGAGAATAAATGTTTCCAAAATGCAAGAACTCTATCTAATAATGTAATGAAACAAAACAAGAAAGCTTAAAATAACTTTCAATGATAAACTGTTCCGACATTGAGTATGTCTTTATTTGTTGGGACATCGGCCATCCAGTATTTATGAGAAAATTGAGGAGCAAAGAGACAATCCTGTTGTTAGTTTCTGAAAATGCCATTATTGAACTCAGAATAATTGAACATGCAAGTGATCGTTTGAGACAGTTTTCAAACGGGTTACCATATTTGTATTCCTAAGAGTATAGTTCGTCAATAGCAACAGCAAAAGAAAGATCACCGAATGGATCTAACGAAATCTGACTAGCAACTGATTTATTACTAGGATTGTAGCAAAGCAATTACGGAGCGGGTCGACCAACGATTAAGGTAATCAAATGACGTTACTGGTGATAAATGTAAAGGAGAGATAACTAGGAGTGGACTAAAGTGTGTGTT
The DNA here is from genome assembly GCA_032433765.1 of Megaustenia siamemsis. Classification (NCBI taxonomy): domain Eukaryota; kingdom Metazoa; phylum Mollusca; class Gastropoda; order Stylommatophora; family Ariophantidae; genus Megaustenia; species Megaustenia siamemsis. The sequence goes on along the minus strand of JAVIAB010000106.1, from coordinate 42,938,171 downwards.
GATGCCTGCTTAAGCTATGAGTGTAGTCAGTGATTCGCGGTTTGAGACAGGGCCAACAGTTCACGGCAAGAAACTAAAAGAAAATATACATTTACGTCGCCTTGAAGCGAGAGATCAAAGTGGGGGTCTGCTCAACAGTTTGCAGTGTAAAGAAATAATTGGTTTGTGATTGTTTGGTAATAACATGAGAAACTGTTGGCTTTTTCTTATTTGATAATTCTTCAGTGGAATTATTTCTAGCTTGATAAAACGAATGTTTGATTGTTGTGTGGAATCATCTTAAGTTTGTTCAAATGTAATTGTTTGATTGTTGTGTGGAATCATCTCAAGTTTGTTCAAATGTAATTGTTTGATTGTTGTGTGGAACCATCTCAAGTTTGTTCAAATGTAATTGTTTGATTATTGTGTGGAACCATCTCAAGTTTGTTCAAATGTAATTGTTTGATTGTTCTGTGGAACCATCTCAAGTTTGTTCAAATGTAATTGTTGTGTGGAATGGTGTCCACTTCGATGAGATATTAATTGCTTGAGTGTTCTACAGAATTATGCCTTGAATGTTCTATGCAATCATGCCTTGAATGTTCTACAGAATCATGCTTAATTTTGTTGTTCTTGTAGGATTATCATCATTACATATCCCTGTAATCTAAAGACGCTTCGATTTTCCCTCGAAATATCGAGAATCTCCGAGGAAAACCTGACCCACATGAACGAACTCTGTAACACGGACTTGGATCCATATATAAATAGATGTTTGTCCTAGCAGAAGTCATTTCTACTATTTTTCTATTTTTAACTATCAAGTTTTTTTAACGTGCGTGAGTGCACACGAGACTTCCTAATTTGCCGTTATTCGAGTGGGCTCGACATCGTACCTCACTAGCCAGTTTCTCAGATGACAGCGTCATCAACGTCGGTGATGTCCCAGGTAAAGACGTTCGCATCAAGCACAACTGGACTCTGCTCCATTTCCTGTCCAGCGTGACAATACACGAGAATGTTCCCCTGAATGATGTAGACAACGGTATCCACTCCTCGCCAGTGTTGATATTGGTAAGGACGCACAACTGTTTGATGACATCGTACGAGCGGTTCACCCATGATTTGCCTCGTTTTATCCTATCAGTTTCTCTTGTGTCGAGCTCTTGCTGCTATAGATGCTCTTTATCTGAGCTTATTTTCAGGTATGCTGGCGTCCTCCAGATCTTGATCCTGTCGTCCATGGTGTGTCTCGTACACCCCAAGATAATGCGCATCGCTTCATTCTGTTCTTTCTCTAGCCTGTCAATCTGCGCTGTACTGGCAGTGAGGATTGCTGAGTCAGACTTAATCGGTGCCAGGACTAGTCCCTGGAACAGAAGGGTAAGTAGTCTCTGCTCAATATTAGCAGTTGCCATGACCTTCATGACCGCCAGTCCTTTGCAGACGTTTGTTATCACAAGGTCAAGATGGTCCCTTAAACACAGACTGAGGTCAAACTGAATACCTAGGTACGTCATCAACCTCTCGCTGACCATATCGTCAACCCCCATTAGTAGGACCCTTGTTTCTCTGTGAACGATATGATTGTTATATGTTGAACCAAGCCACTGACGCTATTTTAGGATTAATCAAGGCACCGGAAACTCTACACCAGGAAGAGATGAGATCGAGTTCGTTTTGCAGAGTAGGGGCAATTTCCGGTCTGTCTATTCCCTGTCGATATACCAGAATGTCATCAACAAAACTCATAGTCCCGTTCCCCTGCACCCCTCTGGCAGCTGTTGTTCCATTATTCTTTATATTGTTTGATAGTTCCGTGGAATGGTCTTCAGTTTGATAAAATATATCATTGGTTGATTACTCAGTGGAATCGTCTATACTTTCTCTTCTACATCTACTTTTTTTCCTGTTCTACGTCTACTTCTTTCTCGCTACATCTAATTCATCCTCCTCTCTACATCTACTTTTTTTCCTGTTCTACGTCTACTTCTTTCTCTCTACATCTAATTCATCCTCCTCTCTACATCTACTTCATCCTCCTCTTCTACATCTACTTCATCCTCCACTTCTACATCTACTTCTTCCTTCTCTTCTATATCTACTTCATCTTTCTCTTCTACATCTATTTCTTTTTCTACATCTAATTCTACATCTACTTCTTCTGCCTTTTCTTAATCTACTTCATCTTCCTCTTCTACATCTACTTCATCTTCCTCTTCTACATCTACTTCTTCTTCCTCTTCTACATCTACTTCTAACAGGTTTACAACCCTTAGATGACAGACGGGTCACTAAAGTATTGCAACAAGCGGAGAAATATAGAAGGCTCCTTGGCCACCCCCTGCACCAAAGAATAACTGGTTCCGGAATTGTGCGACTAAAGAGGAGCAACTTCGCTGCAATTGCCAATGAACTAACTACTGGAGACCCAGTACTTTCACTAACAATATCGAAACCCTTGGGCCCACCTGATATGTCTCCTCATGGAAAACATAAAATACCAGAACTTTAGGAAAATATAACAGGAATCATGAAAAAAAACACCCAATCAGACACAGAAAGAAAACACGTAGCAGAAAAACTCATACACGATACCTACCCACAGGACTCTTGGTCCCACATTTACACAGATGGCTCTGCTACAAATGCCACCAGAAATGGAGGGGGAGGTGTGTTCTTGACGCTGAATAATCAGGACGAGATCACCAAGTCAATAGCTACTGGAAAATTATGAAACAACTTTAAAGTAGAAACTGAGGCCACCAGAGATGCTGCAATACTGGCTACTCAACACAAAAATAATATGCACAACAAATTGGTGATTCTGACTGATGCACTGTCAGTACTATCAACTCTAAAAAGCCCCAAGAACAATGAACTAGATGACTTGAGAACAGCCATGAACCAACTATGCAATAACCTCCAGAGAGTAGTTATTCAGTGGATACCATCACGCTCTAATATACACGGGAACGAACGCGCAGGCAAATTAGCTAAAGATGGAGGGAGATTACCACAAGAGAACCATCCGCTCATTTATGATGAAGACAAATCCATCCTCAAAGGTCAGTACCATGAAAAATGGAAACGAGAACACCCGAAGCATAACGAGAGTGACGGATACCACCAACTATCAAGGAGGGATCAAGTCATCATACTTCGCCTACGCACTGGCCACAAAAGAATGAGAAATCACATGTTCACCAAATTCAAAATAGGCACAACCAGCCTATGTCACTGTACACTGGACAATATGACGACAAAACATGTTTTACAGGATTGTCCCCAGTACACAGACCTGAGAAGAGCAATGTGGTCCACGCCCATCTCCATGGAAGAGAAACTATATGGGGCAATCGATTCGCTTAAACAGACAGCTGCCTTCACGAGAGAGTCTGGAATCCTACTCTGATGTAGTCTTGATCGAAGAGAGAGAGATCTTCCTCTTCTACATCTACATGTTCTTCCTCTTCTACATCTACTTTTTTTCTACATCTACTTCTTGTTAAATAAAGTAATGTAACAATGACATGATTGTATTGTTCTACTGAATCGTGTCGTTTGAAATGATGCCATTTTTTGTATCGTTCCATTGAATCGTCTTTAGCTTGACAAATTCCCGTGGCTGTTGCATTATTCTGTGAAATCTTGTCTACAATGATAAAAGGTTATCACGACAATGATAGTGTAGACACCAAATACTCGATCTAGCAATGCAGTCACAAACTGAACATAGACGCCATGGAAAAATAGTTTGACATTTGTAAACACATAATATAAATGTTACAATCATATATAGTCTATAACTGTATGATATTACATTCTTTCACGAAGAAAAATACGGTGTGGCTGAGAAAATAAATATTCTATCACAAACATGTTGAATCGCGTGGTATCATGAATGTATTTGATTAAAAAATATATATGCCATATAATTAGATATTTGACTTAAAGAAGATACTGACCAACAATAATATTGGACACAATGACGTACCACATCAACACAGATATTGAAAGATATCAATTATAAATCAAATCTTAAATTGGGCAACATATGCACATGCGCACACGAAAACACGCACACATACACGAACACACACACATACGAACACATACACGAACACAAACATGGCATAAAATAAATATTTGGTCAGCATCGTTGACAATTCACACAAACAGACACGCAGGTTTGAGCATGCAGACAACAGTGTCATATATTGAACTGAATGTTTAATGAACAATATTTATTTGACTCGCGAACATACATTTAACAATGCAAACATTTGACAAAAGCAGATATTTGGTTCGAAAAATGCAGACACGGGCAAAATCTTGCATTGAACAAAATTATAGTTTTGACAAAAGAAGGCATTTGATAAGAACATATTTGACAATATAAAAACATGCACTAAAAGTATCAGGCATCAAGCACAAACATATATTTGGCACAGAAATATATGCGTGACATATGCCCATATATTTAAGACATAAACAACTGACAGAGAATATTTCTTTTTATGGAAAAGGACACGTGCAATAACAGATATTTGATAATAACAAATATGTGAGTGGACACTTCACTCAAACAAAAACTTGCGTTTGGCACAACTATAGCTAATTGCGTTGCACCATGTTTTGCACCATTTGGTCTGTCCAATCTTTTTATTTAGAGCTGTTTCCTCGGCATTGGCAACAAAAGAGTCGCAACAGCACATACATCAGGGAATGTGGAGACACCGGTTCATGTCCAATTAGTGAACAGTAACTCTTAACGTTATCAACAGGAAATAGGGAATGCTGAACGAAATCATGGGCAGTGATAAAGAAGATAATGCAGATTATTGTGCGCTGGTTTTCGTTGCTCTCACGATATGTTTATATGTCTGTGTGAACACTAACATCTGGTATGTCTTAGATGTCAAGTCTGATCTGTGTGAACACTAACATCTGGTATGTCTTAGATGTCAAGTCTGATCTGTGTGAACACTAACATCTGGTATGTCTTAGATGTCAAGTCTGATCTGTGTGAACACTAACATCTGGTATGTCTTAGATGTCAAGTCTGATCTGTGTGAACACTAATGTCAGAAAGATGGAACTTCAACGCCTGATTTCTGTGACCTTCAATATTTAATATGTATAAGACTTAATATCTGCTCTGTGTTAGCTTTAGTTCAATATTAGTGGCTCACGAGTGAAGTCCCCTGTTGCTATGAGTTTTAATGTCCTGTTGCTATGAGTTTGAATGTCTTATTTGAGTGAGAGTTCATTTCTAGCTGTGCGGACTTGAATGTCTGATCAACTTGAACTTTGGTGTCTCGACTGTATGATCTGATCATTGTAAGATTTCAGATAGAAATTATAAGGTTATGTTATTAGAGCGTTAGTGAGTTTGAATATCTAGAACAATTTAATTGTAATGTCTGATAAACATGAACTTTGAAAACTATCTGAGCTTAGATATATTATCAACATGAGCTTTGGTATCTTTTCTGTGTTATGTAAACGAATACACACAAGAAACATGCAGGGCCACGACAATATGAGATTAAATGGATGAGATACAATAAAAGACAATAGTTATAATTTTAGCTGTTTTAGTTTTGAGAAAAAGATGAAACCAAATAAAGAACCAACGTTTCGACCAAAAGTTCTTCAGCTGAGACGTAAATAACAAAACAGAACAGACATCGTTAGAAATCAGAAGAAGCTGAAAAGTGGCTAAAGTGTCTAACGTCATCTTTTAATGGCAACAGGTGTATATTTTAGTGATGCTTCAGAATACCTGTATTGTGTAATCGTGCTCGGGTTGAACAAGAGTGGTTAGATCTAGCGTCAGAAGAGAGCCACGTTCGAAGGATGCTCAAAAGCCTAATCAAGCTCAACAGGTAGTGTCGGATGAGCTTCAAACCAAAGAAGTCCCAGCGCCTCTTCATCAGACGAGGGAAGACCAAGGAAATTACGGTTAGTGTGGCGAGCAAGAATATCTCAGCCGTCTGTGAGTAGAAAACAAGAGTCTCGTAGGGTCTATGATATCGTGCTGAGGGACACGAAGGACGTCCAGAGAGTAAGAGAGATCATCCACCACAACATATTTTCAGGTAGGATCATAATATGGTGCCAACAGTTCATGTTGATACTTAAATTGCTTTAGCTCCTGTTGATGTACGAAATGAACTCAAGTGTGTTGGAAGCGATGGAGAGCAGAATTAGCAGGTACACTCGGAAGTGGCTGGGAGTACCGCCAGAACTGACAGATGCAGGGCTGTACTGTAAGAAAACTGAACTTGTCCCCCAGTTCAAGTCAGTCCCAGAGGAATACAACGCTGGAAACGTCAGTCTAGTAATGCTACTGAGCTCATCAGGCGAAGCAGTACGGACAAGGGAACTCATGTTGAAACCGTAGTAAATGGTTAGTGTGTACAACAGTGAATGAAGCTCGTCAAAGTCTCAAACTGTAAGAGGTGATAGGCTACACGCAAACCAGCAGGCGTGGGTTTCATCCCTGGGATATTTAATGATCATCAAAATCATCAAACAGGCAGCGCAGGGACATGGTAGTTCGATAACACTGAGGTGAATGAACGTGTTCAAAAGGTAGTTCAACGAGTACAGCACAATCAATGTACCACATTGGATGAGGATTCGCATCAAGTTCTAACATGGAATGAATGACGTATGGCATCGCTGCGGCTCAGCTACATAATAAGGTCTGTGTACGACCTTCTACCATCAACCTGCAACCTTGTGAAGTGGGGAAAGTCAGATTATATGGATGTCATTTCTGCCGTAGAAGACAAACGGCGGAACATGTTCTTAGCTCATGCAAGACAGCACTAGGTCAAAACAGATACTCGCGGCGAAACAACAAAGTGCTGCATTAACTGGCTGCCGTCGTAAAAGGGGGGGGGCAAAATTAAGGCCATCAGCAACAGTTCGACTAGTAACATTAAACACCTATTTCGTGAGAGTTGGATAGGATTGAATATTGAATGATCTAGCGCAATATACCACGTTAAAAGGGACCAGGCTCATCACTACTCTGGTAGGTGTTTAGCTAAAAATAATTATTTGATATGAGAATTTATTCCTTTAGCGATAGAAAAGTTGTTATGGTAACCCTTTTGGGTACCGAGCATTGCCCATTAAAAGTGCCTTTTCGTGGACACGATGAAATCGATAGATTTAGTTTAGCTTTCTTCAGCACCAGCATAGCGTAAGTGATTACACTTTTATAACCCATCAATATTTTATGAGCCATGATGTTGAATACATCTTCAGAGGGTGTGAATTGTATCTATACATCGACAATGTTTAACATGTAACGGTTTTGCATAAAGAAGTCAAAGTGCAAACACCCATCTTATCTCATCTCCTGACTCAGGCCAATCATTTCAAGCACCTCGTTGGAATCACCCTGCCTATCTTCGATGTTGCTATGGGTGTCTTTGTAGAATGGCGCGGTCGCTAAGTGCCATGTTTTCTTATCCTTCCCATAGCTTAGCGTAGCCTCCAGCAAAGCTTTAAAAGGATAGGTATTCTCTGATGGTGTAATCAGCGTATCGTTCAGAGGCACGTCGGCTTGTTAAATCAAGTTGCGGATGTAATAGTTGACGGGGGCCACCTCAGCGTTGGGTAGTAAACTGTTCCAGTTGGCGAGCGTCATAATGGCCTCGAAAAGGCAAAACAAGTTATTCTATTAAGTAAAAAGACCAATGAGGACATTCTCAAAAAGGCCAACACAAAAAAGGAGCTCCTAAAAACATCAGAATGAAACAATCAGCATTTTTCGGGCACATCATGAGAAGAGGTAAGTTGGAGTACTTGGTTACAGCTGGCAATATAAAAGGAAAGAGAGATCGTGGACAACAAAGAAAGAAAATACTGGATAGCTTGGTGTCATGGTATGACAAACAGTCACCAACAGAACTGATACGATGCACTGTGGATAGAAGATTGTGGAAGGACATGATCGCCTACGCCAACCGGTATGGCACATGATAATAATGATTAGGTAATCTATTAAAATTCACTAAAAAGCCAAATAATATGTTTCACGGTCACTTTTAGTTCACGCTTTTATTCTTGTTAATATATATATATGTATCGGTTAGTTTGGTTTGCTCAACATCTTTTCACGCTCAGATTTGCTTCGCATCACCCCCGTCCCTACCATTCCATCATCAAAAGTAATCAAAACACAATAAAATAATCGTTTCACCGTTATTGGTGAGTTTTGTTCCGCCTCATTATTACACCTATTTATCGGTCAGTTTTAGTTCGCCCCCTTTATTCTTCTAACGTCTATTTATCCTTCCGTTTTACTACGCCCCATACCTTCACCATCACGATACCACCGTTTTCTATACAATTTAGTGGTGATGCCCATTTCAATGCTTTGTTACCACGTGATACGCAACAGAAGAAGTCGTGTCATTCGTGTCATTAGTAGTGCCCCAACGATCTCCAGGGTTATAGGATATTGAAGAAGTTCGTGAAATTAGTACAGTAATTCAGTTCAGCTTGATTTTTCAGAGTTTAATTAGTTAAGTTACTTATGCAATTAGTAACTAGTTACATAATTATATCGCTGGTTAAAGAGCTAGCTATTGGGTAGGTTTGCTAGTAAATATTACACATTAACCCGAGACAATTGTAGTTTTACAACACTCGGAAAAATCCACCAACAGACTACAAAAAACAGAGAGCAGTGAGCACCCCAGACAGAGTCGAAGCCGCACTCCTCGAAACAACGCCTTGCCAATAAGAGACATGTATTTCAGCACGCTGTCAGCTAAGTAACTTTAAACAAGTTCACTAAATATGTCTATCATACTATGATGACATAAAGTTGCGACAACAATTTAGGAATACATTCATACACACAATCGTAGATTCTCATTTCCTCTTTTGACAAGTATAAGATCCTAGCGTTGTTGACACATAGCAAGGGACGTAACAACACGAGTAGTTGCTTCAAGCCGACAATAATGAGACAATATAACAACTAAATAAATATTTATTACGAATGGAAACTTCCAGCTGTCTTTTCTGTTATTTGTTTGTGCATTTTCCCGAGTGCTGAACAAATATTATTGCCTCTTTTGTTTGTTATCTCGGCACGGAGGCTTCCAATAGTTCAAATATTCATTGATTCATGATTGTCTTTATTTAATAACATTAATCTAGAAGCAGCCGAAAAAAACATATACTCGACATCTCCTTGTGGCGTACTCGCATACATTGACATCATCTTTATTGTTGACTTAAGCAGCTCTTCTTCTGCTTCCGCTTCACTTCCTGTTGTACCTCTACAGGTGTCGAGGGAGTGCAACGTTCTGGTTTTCGCCCTATGGAGACTTCAACCGTGGCCAGATTTATCTCTCAAGCGTATCGGCTGTATTTGTCCCTACCCCCAATGCTCGGGGTGACGTCTTCAGCTGTGTCAGCCATACACGGCTGGCGTCTTCAGCTGTGTCAGCCATACACGGCTGACGTCTTCAGCTGTGTCAGCCATACACGGCTGACGTCTTCAGCTGTGTCAGCCATACACGGCTGACGTCTTCAGCTGTGTCAGCCATACACGGCTGACGTCTTCAGCTGTGTCAGCCATACACGGCTGACGTCTTCAGCTGTGTCAGCCATACACGGCTGACGTCTTCTATACACAATTGCCCCTGCTCGCTGCGCTGAAAACGTCACAAGCTTTTGGTGGACACCCCCCCCCCTCCCCTCGGCAGGCAGGCTTGAGAGATAAAGTAAGCGATGCTTCAACCTTCGGTAGTTGATGTAGTTGATGTAGTTGATGTAGTTGATGTAGTTGGTGTAGTTGGTGTAGTTGATGTAGTTGATGTAGTTGATGTAGTTGGTGTAGTTGATGTAGTTGATGTAGTTGATGTAGTTGATGTAGTTAATGCAGTTGATGTAGTTGATGTAGTTGATGTAGTTGATGTACTTGGTGTAGTTGGTGTAGTTGTTGTAGTTGATGTAGTTGATGTAGTTGGTGTAGTTGATGTAGTTGATGTAGTTGGTGTAGTAGATGTAGTTGATGTAGTTGATGTAGTTGATGTAGTTGGTGTAGTTGATGTAGTTATGTAGTTGATGTAGTTGGTGTAGTTGATGTAGTTGGTGTAGTTGATGTAGTTGATGTAGTTGATGTAGTTGGTGTAGTTGATGTAGTTGATGTAGTTGGTTTAGTTGTTGTAGTTGATGTAGTTGATGTAGTTGATGTAGTTTATGTAGTTTATGTAGTTGATGTAGGTGATGTAGTTGGTGTAGTTGATGTAGTTGGTGTAGTTGATGTAGTTGGTGTAGTTGATGTAGTTGATGTAGTTGATGTAGTTAATGTAGTTGATGTAGTTAATGTAGTTGATGTAGTTGATGTAGTTGATGTAGTTAATGTAGTTAATGTAGTTGATGTTGTTGATGTAGTTAATGTAGTTGATGTAGTTGATGTAGTTGATGCAGTTAATGTAGTTGATATAGTTAATGTAGTTAATGTAGTTGATGTTGTTGATGTAGTTAATGTTGTTGATGTAGTTAATGTAGTTGATGTAGTTAATGTAGTTAATGTAGTTGATGTAGTTGATGTAGTTAATGTAGTTGATGTAGTTAATGTAGTTAATGTAATTGATGTAGTTAATGTAGTTAATGTAGTTAATGTAGTTAATGTAATTGATGTAGTTAATGTAGTTAATGTAGTTAATGTAATTAATGTAGTTGATGTAGCTGTAGCGTATTTTCTGTTTTATGTTTCTCTTCATGTGGGCGTGCCTCTTCCTTCCATCCACATGTTTTGTATGTAATGAATAGAATGACACTTTTTTTAGACGATCAAACCATTTTGTTGTTGTTTTGATATGTAGTTTACGATTGCTTCAGTGTCCACTATTTCTGCAATGACATTATTTCTGATTGTCTCTTCTTGTCACTCCAAGCGCATTTCTCAAACATCTCATCTCTGTGGTCACAGTTTCCTTTTTGTTCAATCTAAGTGACTATGTTTGGCACTGATAGTACAACAATGTCTGAATTAATATACTTTGTACATGTTTGTTTGTTTGTGGTGATAGGTATTGCTTTGTATTTAAGTGTAGGGGCTAGCTGCTCCATTATTTGGTTTGTATATTGACAATCTATCTTAAGCGTTAAAACATCTGGCATATAAACACCACTCTACAGAGGAAATTAAAATAGTAGAGTCGCGTCAAAAGAAACAGCAGGCTGGATAGAGAAAAAATGGAAGTCATGGTTCTGGGCGACCCATCAGGGGAAGACCAAGAAGAGGGTGGTTTCAAGACATCAAAGAGAACTTCAACATGACAACAGAAGTATGATATTTGGCTAGAGATATAGATTCAGCGTTCTGCAAAAGACAAGAGATGATGATGATGATGTTACATCGAGTGTTGCGTGAAGTAGTTGGTTGTTGAAATACTCCATTCAGCTGACCTGCAATCTCTTTTCATAATTGTGCCACATTTGAATTTCTTGTACAGTTAAGACTGTACATTGAATGTTGTATCTTATCTAAATAGACATGATACAGTGGCCTCAATTTAGCTTTCTTGTTTGGACTCAGTGCCCTAGCTGTGGCTTGCCAACCAGCCAGCCTGTCAGCCTGCTCATTGATCTCTGCTGCATGTCCACAAAGAGCAGTAGACACACACAAGTGCAAAATAGGAGGCAGACAATGACATATGTCTTTATTAAATGACCACTTGAAAAATGTGACAGAATATCTGATGGTCACAATTTTCACGATTCATTGTTATTAGATTTGATATCATAGCACTCCAGGAATACCCATAGGCGCTGAGTCTATTTGAACAGATTGCTGGCAAACTGATAGTTTTTGTTTGTTAACTTTTACCAGAAAAGAAAGCCCTCCCCTCCTATCACTGAGTCACGGCGGCACTTTAGTTTTTCCGCTTCATATTCTTCTCTCCGCTTCCTCCTCCACCTCTTATTCTTCCGTGCACCTGCACTGACAATCTACCGTGAATAGGTTTAAGGAAATGAGTATTTGGCTAAAGACTATTGACTGCACAATACAGTCCCTGTTTATCCTATCAACACAATATAGTGTCCCTGTTTGATTTAGCATAATAATATATACTTCCTGTTTGTGCTATCATCACAATATAGACTTCTTGTTTGTGCTATCATCACAATATAGAGTTATTGTTTGTCCTATCATCACAATATAGAGTTATTGTTTGTCCTATCATCACAATATAGAGTTATTGTTTGTCCTATCATCACAATATAGACTTCTTGTTTGTGCTATCATCACAATATAGAGTTATTGTTTGTCCTATCATCACAATATAGAGTTATTGTTTGTCCTATCATCACAATATAGAGTTATTGTTTGTGCTATCATCACAATATAGAGTTATTGTTTGTCCTATCATCACAATATAGAGTTATTGTTTGTCCTATCATCACAATATAGACTTCTTGTTTGTGCTATCATCACAATATAGAGTTATTGTTTGTCCTATCATCACAATATAGAGTTATTGTTTGTCCTGTCATCACAATATAGACTTCTTGTTTGTGCTATCATCACAATATAGAGTTATTGTTTGTCCTATTATTACAAAAAGAGTTATTGTTTTCATGTAGGGTCCAGTTTTATAAATAACCGGTAACTAGAACATAGATCAGTTTTATAAATAACCGGTAACTGGGGCGCTGATCAGCTTTTAATCTTGTAGATTTAGTTCTCCCGGCTGCCCAGATCTCTGTGGTCCATAAATCTGTTTGGTCAGTCATCACTTCTACAATTAGACAAGATCACGTGGTCGGGGACGCTTTGTGAATAAATGGCATGAGATGGAGAGTAAGACGAGGTGTTCTTATATTAGATTGTATGTTTCTTCAACATTTCTCCTGCGGCGTCTAGAGTGATTGACAGTATGGCACAGTTTTGCCGAGAGAAACGTGAGGGGAATAACTTCAGCGAGAGTGACCGCTGCTATTGTTTTGTGAACGTGTTTATGAACGTGGTTGTGAAGGCATGGGCGAAAAAAGAAAATCTGGAATTTTTATCTGCCAAGGAAAATATGTAAAATTGTAAAGAAAATAAAGATGTTGAATATTTAGTTGCAAACTAAATAAACTAAAATGTTGAAGAAGAGGTAGCGGTAGCGTCTAGTAGTAATAGTTAGTAGCTCTAGTAGTAGTAGTTAGTAGCTCTAGTAGTAGTAGTTAGTAGCTCTAGTAGTAGTAGTTAGTAGCTCTAGTAGTAGTAGTTAGTAGCTCTAGTAGTAGGTTAGTAGCTCTAGTAGTAGTAGTTAGTAGCTCTAGTAGTAGTAGTTAGTAGCTCTAGTAGTAGTAGTTAGTAGCTCTAGTAGTAGTAGTTAGTAGCTCTAGTAGTTTGTTTCCATGTTCTCCTTTGAAGAATAGGATGCGGACAGGGATTCCGCACTGTCTCTTGCTTTGATAGTGCAGGTTGTCAAAGGCTGACTTGTCCATCTTTTGATGTTACTCATCCATATTAGTCTTGGTTTGCCTATGTCTCTTGCTTTGATAGTGCAGGTTGTCAAAGGCTGACTTGTCCATCTTTTGATGTTACTCATCCATATTAGTCTTGGTTTGCCTATGTCTCTTGCTTTGATAGTGCAGGTTGTCAAAGGCTGACTTGTCCATCTTTTGATGTTACTCATCCATATTAGTCTTGGTTTGCCTATGTCTCTTCCTTTGATAGTGCAGGTTGTCAAAGGCTGACTTGTCCATCTTTTGATGTTACTCATCCATATTAGTCTTGGTTTGCCTCTGTCTCTTGCTTTGATAGTGCAGGTTGTCAAAGACTGACTTGTCCATCTTTTGATGTTACTCATCCATATTAGTCTTGGTTTGCCTATGTCTCTTGCTTTGATAGTGCAGGTTGTCAAAGGCTGACTTGTCCATCTTTTGATGTTACTCATCCATATTAGTCTTGGTTTGCCTATGTCTCTTGCTTTGATAGTGCAGGTTGTCAAAGGCTGACTTGTCCATCTTTTGATGTTACTCATCCATATTAGTCTTGGTTTGCCTATGTCTCTTGCTTTGATAGTGCAGGTTGTCAAAGGCTGACTTGTCCATCTTTTGATGTTACTCATCCATATTAGTCTTGGTCTGCCTATGTCTCTTGCTTTGATAGTGCAGGTTGTCAAAGGCTGACTTGTCCATCTTTTGATGTTACTCATCCATATTAGTCTTGGTTTGCCTATGTCTCTTGCTTTGATAGTGCAGGTTGTCAAAGGCTGACTTGTCCATCTTTTGATGTTACTCATCCATATTAGTCTGGTTGCCTATGTCTCTTGCTTTGATAGTGCAGGTTGTCAAAGGCTGACTTGTCCATCTTTTGATGTTACTCATCCATATTAGTCTTGGTTTGCCTATGTCTCTTGCTTTGATAGTGCAGGTTGTCAAAGGCTGACTTGTCCATCTTTTGATGTTACTCATCCATATTAGTCTTGGTTTGCCTATGTCTCTTGCTTTGATAGTGCAGGTTGTCAAAGGCTGACTTGTCCATCTTTTGATGTTACTCATCCATATTAGTCTTGGTTTGCCTCTGTCTCTTGCTTTGATAGTGCAGGTTGTCAAAGGCTGACTTGTCCATCTTTTGATGTTACTCATCCATATTAGTCTTGGTTTGCCTCTGTCTCTTGCTTTGATTGTGCAGGTTGTCAAAGGCTGACTTGTCCATCTTTTGATGTTACTCATCCATATTAGTCTTGGTTTGCCTCTGTCTCTTTTACCTTTTATTTTTCCTGCATTTATTACCTCTAGTAGGCTGTTGTGTCTTTTATTATGCCCCAACAATCTCATTTGTCTTGTTTGAATTGTGTTTAGTAGTTCTCTTTTTATTTTTAGTTGTTTTAAGACTTCATCGTTTTGTTTTCTTTTCTTTCCATCAAATTCTTCCTATTCTTATATAATCCACATTTCAAAGGCTTCAATTCTCTGTTCTGTTTTCTTGTCTAATGTCCATGTTTTTTGCAGCATCAAGAATGTTGAGAAGATATAACATTTTGCTATTCTTAGTTTTAGCCCTGCTGTTATTTGTTTTAATGTTAGTATATTTTTCATGGCATTAAAATTACTTTTTGCCATTCCTATTCTTTTGTTTATTTCAGTTGTACATTTCCATCACTGGTTTATAGTATGTCCAAAGTTGCTGTAGTTCTGAACTGTCTCCAGGTCTATTCCTTCAACTTTGATTTGCATCTGTGGGTTTTTGGGTATTATCTTTGTTTAAGATTATAGTTTTATTCTTCTTGATAATCATATCGAATCCAAATTTTTTTTGGCTTGTCATGTTCATTTCAATAAGTAATTGTTGTAGATCTTCAGGATTTTCTACTGGCAATACATTATCATCAGCATATCTTAGGTTATTGATTATCTTTCCGTTCTTTCCATTAATGTGTAATAGAATAGAATTAATGTTATCATTTACATTTGTTGTAACAATTGTCCTAACGAAAGATAAAGTAGGTAGCCTCCATCAGTCTGTGATAGATCTGATCTGTCTGTGTCACGACGGTTCTTTCATGGTCTATCAACAACTTTCATTATCAGTGACGTCACGATTATATACTGAAAGTGCTGCACCGTGTTCGCACATCTCATGTGGGAGCAATATTTTTACAAAAATAAGGAGCATCACCGTCTGTTAGATAGAGGGGAGGACAGTCACTGGATGGTCGAAAGACATCAGCATTTTTACGATAATCATCAAGTTGCTCGTCGTGATAAGTCAGTCTACCGACTGAAATAAAGGGACTGAATCGAAATTTTCATATAATTTGCTGTCGTGATCGGAAGTTCTGTTTTATTGCATTGAGTTTTAAAGTACCAAGTTGAAACGAGTAGTAAGCCCTATGGAAGATCGTGTGAGCAATGTCTTGTGTTAGGCTAACAGTCAAACAAAGTCTTATTGAAGCTAGCAATCAAACAATGTCTTAATAGTCAAACATTTATACCGGAGATGCACCAATGAAAATAGGAAACAACAAATTAAAATAGAACAGAAGAATTGTATACTACTACTGCTACCACTACTACTACTACTACTACTACTACCACTACTACTACTACTACTACTACTACTACTACTACTACTACCACTACTACTACTACTACTACTACTACTACTACTACTACCACTACTACTACTACTACTACTACTACTACTACTATCACTATTACATACGCGACGTACATGCAAAAACACAAACATGTATAAACAAACATACATATCAAACAAACACAAACACCACTCACACATTCGTGCTGTAGAAACTGTAGACTATTTATTTCAACTCACAACTCCATAGGGGGACAATGGGGTAGTGCTACCTTCACGAAGTATCCTCCTTTATGACGACAACGGGGTAGTACTATCTTCATGAAGTGTCCTGCTCTGTGATGACAACAGTGTAGTGCTATCTTCATGAAGTGTCCAGCTCTGTGATGACAACAGGGTAGTGCTACCGTCATGAAGTGTCCTGATCTGTGTTGACAAGGGGTAGTGCTACCTTCATGAAGTGTCCAGCTCTGTGATGACAAAGGGGTAGTGCTACCTTCATGAAGTATCCAGCTATGTGATGACAACAGGGTAGTGCTACCTTCATGAAGTGTCCTGCTCTGTGATGACAAGGGGGTAGTGCTACCTTCATGACGTGTCATGCTCTGTGTTGACAACAGGGTAGTGCTACCTTCATGAAGTGTCCTGCTCTGTGATGACAACAGGGTAGTGCTACCTTCATGAAGTGTCCTGCTCTGTGATGATAACAGGGTAGTGCTACCATCATGAAGTGTCCAGCTCTGTGATGACAAGGGGTAGTGCTACCTTCATGAAGCGTCCAGCTCTGTGATGACAACATGGTAGTGCTACCTTCATGAAGTGTCCTGCTCTGTGATGACAAGGGGTAGTGCTACCTTCATGAAGTGTCCAGCTCTGTGATGACAACAGGGTAGTGCTACCATCATGAAGTGTCCAGCTCTGTGATGACAAGGGGTAGTGCTACCTTCATGAAGTGTCCTGCTCTGTGATGACAAGGGGGTAGTGCTACCTTGATGACGTGTCATGCTCTGTGATGACAACAGTGTAGTGCTACCTTCATGAAGTGTCCTGCTCTGTGATGACAACAGGGTAGTGCTACCTTCATGAAGTGTCCTGCTCTGTCATGACAAGGGGGTAGTGCTACCTTGATGACGTGTCATGCTCTGTGATGACAACACGGTAGTGCTACCTTCATGACGTGTCATGCTCTGTGATGAGAAGGGGTAGTGCTAACTTCATGACGTTTCATGCTCTGTGATGACAACAGGGTAGTGCTACCTTCATGAAGTGTCCTGCTCTGTGATGACAACAGGGTAGTGCTATCTTCATGAAGCGTCCAGCTCTGTGATGACAACAGGGTAGTGCTATCTTCATGAAGTGTCCAGCTCTGTGATGACAACAGGGTAGTGCTATCTTCATGAAGTGTCCAGCTCTGTGATGACAAGGGGGTAATGCTACCTTCATGAAGTATGCAGCTCTATGATGACAACAGGGTAGTGCTACCATCATGAAGTGTCCTGCTCTGTGATGACAACAGGGTAGTGCTACCTTCATGAAGTGTCCTGCTCTGTGATGACAAGGGGGTAGTGCTACCTTCATGAAGTGTCCTGCTCTGTGATGACAAGGGGGTAGTGCTACCTTCATGAAGTGTCCTGCTCTGTGATGACAAGGGGGTAGTGCTACCTTCATGAAGTGCCCTGCTCTGTGATGACCACGGTGGAGCGCTACTTTGTCTATAACCTGAACTCACCTGTCCCCTCTTAGACTCAATTTTTCTCTTGTCTACCTTGCATCATGACCTTCATAATGCTCTCTTTATTTCACATCTGCAGTAAAGTTCGTTATAGGTAACAGTTTCATTGATCTGCCTTATTTGTGCTGACAAATCCAGAGGATGGAGGAGTGATGGTGGCTTTCGCTGAGTTGGGTGCGGGTAAATAAAAATGCGATGGCAGTGGAGCAAGATAAGTAAAGAAATTGTGGGGAAAAGTTCATTGTTAGGATGATACGTTGAGATTAGATGTGTGATCAATGAGATTAGAACATTTGATTTGTGGTGATGTTCGGTAAATCAATGAGATTAGAACATTTGATTTGTGGTGATGTTCGGTAAATCAATGAGATTAGAACATTTGATTTGTGGTGATGTTCGGTAAATCAATGAGATTAGAACATTTGATTTGTGGTGATGTTCGGTAAATCAATGAGATTAGAACATTTGATTTGTGGTGATGTTCGGTAAATCAATGAGATTAGAACATTTGATTTGTGGTGATGTTCGGTAAATCAATGAGATTAGAACATTTGATTTGTGGTGATGTTCGGTAAATCAATGAGATTAGAACATTTGATTTGTGATGATGTTCGGTAAATCAATTAGATTAGAACATTTGATTTGTGGTGATGTTCGGTAAATCAATTAGATCCCCCATTAATCGAATATTCAAAATAGTATAGTTCGGTGAACAGACGTAATAGTTTGAGGAACATTATCTGATTACCTTGTGCCAGACGTGCAAATATCTGTCAGTGATGGTGTAAAGGTGTCGGATGCTGCTATTTATTGATATTTGAGTTGCTCCCGTATCTCATAACCTTAATAAATCTAGACTAAGTCAATATCGACTCATAGGAGCATGTTATCAAAACTTCCTGTAACTTGAAGATTATTTCTCGGTCTATCCTGTTCAATCCCGGCCGTGACATGTCCCTCGTTGCATAATATTTGTACCGGTAAGTTTACTGTTTGATGTGTGCCTAGTTGTAAACAAACCACAGGCAGCTAGACGCCTTCTAAGATTAACAAGCACGTGCTCTCCGTACTTTACTGTAAATAAGCAACATTTATGGAATACATTTAGACTAATTTTGAATTGTGTGACAAGCAGATGAATAGCACAAGAGCAATAAGAATTTGTAAGTGTTGATTCGACATTTTCGAGTTATACAGAAAAGTCACATTTTTTTTAGTTTCAAGACAACATCAATTTTCACGTGTGTATTTTTAACAAGCTTTAATTTCATATCTGCCGTGCTTTTGTGTGTCCTCTAGCGGCTAATAAAATACAAATGTTGCAGGCTTGTGTCGGTAAAATACAAATGTTGTAGGCTTGTGTCGGTAAAATACTAATGTTGTAGGCTTGTGTCGGTAAAATACTAATGTTGTAGGCTTGTGTCGGTAAAGTACAAATGTTGAAGGCTTGTGTCGGTAAAGTACAAATGTTGTAGGCTTGTGTCGGTAAAGTACAAATGTTGTAGGCTTGTGTCGGTAAAATACAAATGTTGTAGGCTTGTGTCGGTAAAATACAAATGTTGCAGGCTTGTGTCGGTAAAATACAAATGTTGTAGGCTTGTGTCGGTAGAAAACTATTCGAGTGTACTTCTTCTTTCCTTCCTCATCTACCTTTCAGCGTCGAAAGTAAAAAAAAAAAAAAAAAAAAAAGTAAAGTACCCCCCTCACGCCAAGTGGCGTATAGGGAAATATGGTGTTAGTGACCCAATATTTTACAGACCTTTAGCACATGATTTTTGGGTAATGTGGTCGGTATTACGTCCGTGCTGCTTTACTTTCCCAGAAAAAAAAATCCGGTATCCATTTAAGGCTGGGTGAACCCGGAAGCCGTCGGTTGGGATTCGAGAGGAGATATAATTTGCGGTCTTTTGCTCTTCTGTTCGCCTCTGCTGCTGCTATGTTTCCTAGTGCTTCTAATATTCCATCGACCCATCTTTTTCGTGGTCGACCCTTGGGTCTGGAGTTCTCATAACGTTTGTTGAAGGCTCGTTGTGTTGTGTTTTGTTCTTTCTGCCTTGTCACATGACCAAACCATTTTATCTGTTGTTTCCTTATATATTCTATGGCGGGGGCTATTCCTAGCTTTTTTCTCACTTCTTCATTTCTGATCTTATCTCTCAGACTGTTTCCTGTCATTCGTCTAACACATTTCATCTCTGTAGAGGTTATTTTCTTATTGTTCTTGCATCTAGAGTCCAGGTCTGGCATTGATAGCACAACGTTGGGATGAAGATTGTATTGTATAGTGCTCGTTTTGTCCCCAGAGTTATTTCCTTGTTGGACAATAGTGGTGATAACTGTTCGATGATTTGACAAGCTTTGTTGCACCTTGATTCTATCTCTGCTGTTTGAGAATTATCGTTTAATAATACTTCCTAGGTATTTGAATTCCTCTACTTGCTTTAGTTGTCTGTCTTCTATAGTTATGTTGATGTTCTGTTTATTTTTGGCGACATTCATGACTTCTGTTTTGTCGATTTTGATTTTCATGTTGTATTTTGTGCCTGAGTTGTTGAGTTTGTTTAAGTGTTCTTGTAGGTCTTCGATTATTTCATGTGCCTGATCGTCTGCAAATAAAAGCTCGTTGATCTCCTCTGTCTCTGATGGGTTTGCTAGCTTGCATATATGGTCCATGTATATAATAAACAGTAGGGGTGATAGTATGCACCCCTGTCTTATACCTGATCTAACTTCGAAGTGGTCTGTGTAGCCTGCTGCTGTTCTGACCCTGCAACTGCTGTTGATGTAGAGACTTTTAATAAGGTTGGTTAGATGTTGGCTTACTCCGTATGTTGTTAGTATCTCCCATAGTTGTTCTCCGTTTACTTTGTCGAATGCTTTTTCCTGGTCAATGAAGGCTATGTATAAGTTTTGGTTGTGTTCTGTCGTTTTTTCTGCAAGCTGTTTTAATGTGAATAGTGCGTCAGTACATCCTCTGTTTTTTCGGAACCCCATTTGAGAATCGCTTAACTGTAGTTCTATTATTGGTCTCAGCCTTTTTTCCAAGATTTTGGCGTATAGCTTTCCTACATGGCTGAGAAGAGATATACCTCTATATTGATTGAAGTCTCTTTTGCTACCTTTCTATTTCCATATTGGTATGATGATTGCCTGTTGCCAGTCTTCTGTGGCTTGTTGTTGGTGCCATGCTACATTAAATATTCTGTGTAGCCATTGCACTCCTGTTTCTTCTGCTGCTGCTATTATTTCTATTGGTATGTTATCTATCCCCGTGTTTTATTTCTTGGTGCATATTTGAGTAGTTCTAGATATCACTGCACATGAATTAAAATCCATAATTGCTCAACCGCCCGTGCCAGTGGAATCATCCGAATTACTAACTCATCCCCCAAACAAAGAAAGGTAACTGTAGTCCCCATCGTAGCAGTCTCAGCACACGCCAAAAGACGTAAGACGAAACCGCGCAGAAAGTGAACACAGCCGACTGTTCCCTGTCATACGATATCATCATTCATCGTAAACAAGCGGGATATCGAAACAAGATCAAAACGGATGAGACACACAGCTGACGGTGTGCACAGAGCACTTAACTCAGTAGCTCCTGCAACAAGCCGGACTTGGAATATGAGGAAACTGCAAGAAGGAACACTTTTCAGACATAGCCTTCAATGGTTCCTGCCGCCTATCCACCACATACCATGGGAGTTCACGTCCTCCCGAAAATGATGATCGTCGTAGCACTTGATGATGTTAGGCCATTACATAAATTGTTTGATTGAAAACTGCTTTTTATCAATGTTTTAGAGTTACTGAGGTCCGATGGAATAGTTTGATACTAAACATGACATTCAGAGTTATTCATCCAATGAACAACCAATGAATAAGTAATGAACAAGCAATTAACAAGAAGGATATAATAAGGGCAATCTAATGATCATTCTCTTCTTGTTTGTTCCAGGCTGTGTGATGTAACAAGCAAAGCTACTCCATAAGGAACTAGGTTGATAATGTTCTTAGAACAAGAAGAAGAATGAGCAGATATTATCTCAATGCAAGCCAATTCTTGTCAAATTATACAATAAAAGGACTGCACAAATGCAGTAAACACATTTCATTGAACATATAAATCAAACTGTGACAGAAATCTGCGTTTAATTTAAGAAAACCTGCACCGATCAAAATAGAAATCTAGGAGCTTGCAATAGCATAGTCGGGATGGGTAGTAACAGGCTCCGAGGAAGCCAGGGAAGATATTAATAGAAGATAAATAAGGTATGAATGGCTGTTACCAAAGTGAATGAGAGAACCACCGAGTACAGCGCGCGCGCACACACGCACACAAAGCAGACGGTTCAATGAGATGTGAGTATTCTCAGTGCTTTCATTTGTGTCTCAATGATGAAGAGTTGCAAACAAGGAAGTATCAAGCATTTTTTTAATGAACAGACACTGGGATTTAGATGGACAAGACATAAAGGGAGAATGAAGTACGGTGAAGGACAAGTAACGTGAGTGACAGACAAAAAGTTGTACTAAAATTAAATACAAAACTGTAAAAAGAGATTAAATCTCAAAATTCCCATGGCGTAGGTGATCATGTCTCTCCACAACTTTCGATCACGGCAGTTATTTATCATTTCTTTTGTTGACCTTCTGCCAAGCCATTCTCTTAAGCTGTCTGTTATTTTTTCTCTTTGCTTCCCTCTATCTCTTCGTCCTTCAATTTTTCCAGTTGTTACAATATATTCCAGCTGTTCTCTTCTCATTAAATGGCCAAACAATAATGATTGTTTCTTTCTAATATTGGAAATTAGTTCTCTTTTTGCTTTGGACTCTTTCAGAACATTTTCACAAAATTAGAGAAATGAAAATAAATAATTAAAGTAAACGCAAAGAAATAGAGGTAACGGCGTATAATGACGAGTATGAGGCACGACAAGAGGAGTGACTAGAGAAGAAGAAACGACTGCAAGAGAGTGTAAACATGTAATAGTGTGTGTTAGCTTAGTGGCTGTATCAAGTCTTGAACGTTGATTGTCTCAATGTTGAAGCGCATCCTAGATTCATCACTGCATCTACCATCTAGGAAGTGATCTCCTTTCTCTCCCGTCTCGTCTCGCTCTCTCTCTCTCTCTACATATATTTATATACAAGCACACATCACATGGTGTTCTCTCCCGTCTCGCTCTCTCTCTACATACATTTATATACAAGCACACATCACATGGTGTTCTCTTAAATTTTCGCTCTATCAATATTTATGTACATTTCATTTGTCTCAGTCTTTCACTTGCGCATACCTTTTCTTCCGCTTAACCTGCACCTATTCCTATACAATCATATATCATGTTCACTCCTCCATCAGTCCCTGTCACGTCCTCCCACACACCATCCCTATATTGCCGATTCCCATAACACACTATTAGATATCCATTTCTGCAACAACAATCAGAACGAGGTTATTCGTGTTTCCATTTCTTGTCATCGGAAGGGGTTTCTCAAGTGTCATTAGCGTGTACATCAGCGACGTTTATAGAACTGCGGTGGGGAGAGAATGCCACGTTATCACGGTTCTATCTGGCAGGGACTCGATATTACAATGCTATCTGACAGGGACTCGAGATTACAATGCTATCTGACAGGGACTCGATATTACAATGCTATCTGACAGGGACTCGATATTACAATGCTATCTGACAGGGACTCGATATTACAATGCTATCTGACAGGGACTCGATATTACAATGCTATCTGACAGGGACTCATTATCATGGTGCTATCTGACAGGAACTCGTTATCACGGTGCTATCTGACAGGAACTCGTTATCACGGTGCTATCTGACAGGAACTCGTTATCACGGTGCTATCTGACAGGAACTCGTTATCACGGTGCTATCTGACAGCGACTCGTTATCACGGTGCTATCTGACAGCGACTCGTTATCACGGTGCTATCTGACAGGGACTCGTTATCACGGTGCTATCTGACAGGGACTCTTTATCACTGTGCTATCTGACAGGGACTCGTTATCACGGTGCTATCTGACAGGGATTCGTTATCACGGTGCTATCTGACAGGGACTCATTATCACGGTTCTATCTGACAGGGACTGATTATCACGGTGCTATCTGACAGGGACTCATTATCATGGTGCTATCTGACAGGGACTCGTTATCACGGTGCTATCTGACAAGGACTCGTTATCACGGTGCTATCTGACAGGGACTCATTATCACGGTGCTATCTGACAGGGACTTGTTATCACGGTGCTATCTGACAGGGACTCGTTATCACGGTGCTATCTGACAGGGACTCATTATCACGGTTCTATCTGACAGGGACTCATTATCACGGTGCTATCTGACAGGGACTCATTATCACGGTGCTATCTGGCAGGGACTCGTTATCACGGTGCTATCTGACAGCGACTCATTATCACGGTGCTATCTGACAGGGACTCATTATCACGGTGCTATCTGGCAGGGACTCGTTATCACGGTGCTATCTGATGAAAGTGCGCAATGTTCTAGGTAGTAAGAGAAGTGTTCACGTTGCTATCTGACAATATAAAATGTTTACACTTTTATATGACGGGGATGATAAGTCACTGTTTTCTTGATAGGACCGAGTAGTGACTGAGTTATATGACAGGGATGATAAGTCATTGGTTTTCTTGACAGGGCTGAGTAGTGACTGAGTTATATGACAGGGATGATAAGTCATTGGTTTTCTTGAAAGAGCCGAGAAGTGACTGAGTTATATGACAGGGATGATAAGTCATTGTTTTCTTGACAGAGCTGAGAAGTGACTGAGTTATCTGACAGGGATGATAAGTCATTTGTTTTCTTGACAGGGCCGAGTAGGGACCGAGTTATCTGAGAGTGATGATAAGTCATTGGTTTTCTTGAAAGAGCCGAGAAGTGAATGAGTTATATGAGAGTGATGATAAGTCATTGGTTTTCTTGAAAGAGCCGAGAAGTGAATGAGTTATATGACAGTGATGATAAGTCATTGGTTTTCTTGACAAGAGCCGAGAAGTGACTGAGTTATATGACAGGGATGATAAGTGACTGGTTTTCTTCACAGGACCGAGTAGTGACTGAGTTATATGACAGGGATGATAAGTGACTGGTTTTCTTCACAGGACCGAGTAGTGACTGAGTTGGATGACCAGGATGATGAATAGCCACGTTACAGCAACACAGGTAGTGCTGGAAGTATTTTATCTCACTCTCCGGTGGAGCATAGGTTTTCAACAAGTATTTTCCAAGTCGTCCTTTTTGCTTTAATTCCTCAAAGTATATTTTGGCCTTTATCTTTGTCTCCTCCCTAGAAAAGGAGAGACCAGAAAAGTAGCTGTCTTGTAATATTCTTAATTAGATTCTGCAGCGTGTGTCCCATTCAGCGTTATTGTCTTTGCCTACCTTTTAGCCCTCTGGTATTTGACAGGTACTTTGCCCATGTTTCTAAATGAGTGATTTTGTCCTGCTATTTCCACCCTTTCATTCTGCACGTTTCCATTACTGAAAGTCTCAATCTTCATTACTGTCGTTTTTGTTGATCACCCATTTAGTGAGATAACTGTTCTAACTTAGAAATTACATTTAGATCTGACCAGCTTTATGGACAAGTATAGAAACTTATAATATTTTTTAAAATCTGCAATAACCCGGTCATATATGTGTCTGTACACTGTGCTTGATCATTCAGTTCGATTTATTTATTTTATGTAATTGTGAAATATATATTTTTCTAGTTTGATATCTATCTACTGCGCTGTTGTGGCATTTTTTGTGGCTCGCCAGGAATGGGAAAACCGGGGACTATTGATCGAGACGAGGGCAACAAATGTGTTCTTTGCAGAGAGACACTAAGACATGACAGGAAACTCGATAGAAGGAGCATTCATAACAAATTGGTGGTGTAACTGCGGCCAACTGCGTCTAATGAATTCTTTACCTTCAGAAATAATATTTGCAGTGATCCGCCAAGATTATTCATCTTTGAAACGATATCTATGGTTGCATTTCTTCTCTTCTAATTATATTTCTTGGTGCTTTGTCTCAAACTGAAGATAAAATATAATGGCAATAGTTGGAAACTCATGGGACACAAATACAAGATAATTGTTATTTTACAAGTGTTCGATGGGACAAATACCTCATATGTGAGTTATGTGAGTTGTTATTTGGCAAGACAGATACCTCATATGTGAGTTATGTGAGTTGTTATTTGGCAAGACAGATACCTTATATGTGAGTTATGTGAGTTGTTATTTGGCAAGACAGATACCTCATATGTGAGTTATGTGAGTTGTTATTTGGCAAGATAGATACCTCATATGTGAGTTATGTGAGTTATTTGGCAAACATATACCTCATATGTGAGTTGTTATCTGGCAAGACAGATACCTCATATGTCAGTTGTTATTTGGCAAGACAGATACCTCATATGTGAGTTATGTGAGTTGTTATTTGGCAATACATATACCTCATATGTGAGTTATGTGAGTTGTTATTTGGCAAGACATACACCTCATATGTGAGTTGTTATTTGGCAAGACAGATGCAATTTTAAACAGAAACAAATATTAAGAATATTCTAGAGTGTTATAGTAGAGAGAGGGACTGCCATTAATCATTCATTGAATGATATAGTTACATCACTACACTAAAGACAATGAATAGGCGGTGAATTGAAGACTTATCGACAGGGTCAAGAACCATAGTTGACCAAGAGCAATTGTTCATGTGGTGCTTATTGAAACGAAATATTCAGCCTGGGTACTGAGTTCCGAGCAAAAATGAAAAGAACGCCCAGCTCCAACGATTTGTGACGACGATGTCCGATGGACAGAACGTTCACAACTCACAAATTCACTGAAAACTACGATCTAACACGAAAGTTATTATTTTCATTGCGAACAAAGAAGAAGAAGGAATATGAAGATGAACCAAAGACAAGATGAACCAAAGACAAGATGAACCAAAGACAAGATGAACCAAAGAAAACCAGTGAAACTTTTCTGTTCTCCTGCAGCATCTGACAGGTATGATTACCTGACGCACATGTTTTCTCTTGTAAATGAAACATTTATATTGTTTGTTCAATCAGTCATTCTGTCCTGTCTTCCTCCACTATTCCGTTTTCATTTCTGTCCTTCCTACACTAATGATCATCACTTTCCATCGTTCATTCTTGTCCCCAATGATGTCTGTCTATTGATGAGTTTTTTTTTGGAGAGTACATAAATCATTGATTCTCATTCTTCTATTCCATCTTCTCATTCTTCTATTCCATCTTCTCATTCTTCTATTCCATCTTCTCATTCTTCTATTCCATCTTCTCATTCTTCTTTTCCATCTTTTCATTCTTCTTTTCCATATTGTAATTCTTCTATCCTCATCTTCTCATTCTTCTATCCCATCTTCTCATTCTTCTATCCCATCTTCTCATTCTTCTATCCCATCTTCTCATTCTTCTATCCCATCTTCTCATTATTCTATCCCATCTGCTCATTCTTCTATTCCACCTTCTCATTCTCCGCTTTCATCTCCTTGTAGGGTAGCAGCTTTCGTTTTTAGTTGGGACTAGCGTCACTGCAGTCCACTGTGCCACCCGTTGCAGGAACTATGGAAGTCTCTGCCACCCGTTGCAGGAACTATGGAAGTCTGCCACCCGTTGCACGAACTATGGAAGTCCCTGCCACCCGTTGCAGGAACTATGGAAGTCCCTGCAACCCGTTGCAGGAACTATGGAAGTCTCTGCCACCCGTTGCAGGAACTATGGAAGTCTCTGCCACCCGTTGTAGGAACTATGGAAGTCTCTGCCACCCGTTGTAGGAACTATGGAAGTCTCTGCCACCCGTTGCAGGAACTATGGAAGTCTCTGCCACCCGTTGTAGGAACTATGGAAGTCTCTGCCACCCGTTGCAGGAACCATGGAAGTCTCTGCCATCAGTTGCAGGAACCATGGAAGTCTCTGCCATCAGTTGCAGGAACTATGGAAGTCTCTGCCACCCGTTGCAGGAACTATGGAAGTATTCTTCTACTCACTGTTCCTGTCCTTTATTGATAGAACATGTTGCATTCTTTCCCGATGAGGATGCTTTCCTCGCTTTCATTCTTCTTGGTTATGCGTTCCACCATTCCTTTGACATGTAGCCTGTTCTCCGCTTCGTTCTCACCGTCCTGTCAGAGGTGGTCTCTATAAGTCCTCACAAAGTCAGTTACGTCCATTTCTAAGGCCCCTTGGGCAGTGGTAACACCGGTAAACTTATCGTCGTCTCATCGCATCACCCACAAAGGATTAGCTGCCTTGGAAGTCATGGCAGCTGCCAACATCGAGCAGAGGCTACTTACCCTTCTGTTCCAGTAACTAGTCTTCGTACCAATCAAGTATGCCCTAGCAATTCTTACTGTCAGTACGACTCAAATTGACAGGCTGGAGAAAATACAGAATGAAGCTTTGCGCATTATCTTGGAGTGTGCGAGGGACACTCCCTGTGCAGCAATGAGGTATTTTCTTGACTTTAAAACCATGAATAACACGGGACCAAGATCTGGAGGGCACGAGTATACCTGAAGATAAGTGCAGATAAAGAGCATCCATTCCACCACGAGCTCAACACAGGGAAAGGTGACAAGCTAAAAAAAAGGGAAATCAACGGTAGGCCGAGCAGATGTCTTCAAACAGGTATGTGGGCTTACTATAGTCCGTTCAGAAATTCATAATAACACCTGAATTAGCTTTGCGTCATAACCGCTTGTTATTTTGGTTTCACATTTTCCATGCAATCTTTGAATATTGATGACGCAAAGGTTTTGGTATTTTTTATTCCACAAACACAACAGATTTTGCACATCAGCGAATTCCTTTGATCTTTTATGACGATTTCACACAAGTTGATTCAAATTTTAGATTGTATAGTAATCGTGTTAAATTTTCCAGTCTACTGTAATTCTTGTCAGAGGCGTATCTACATAGTGCTTAATTGTGGGTGTTGTTCGTTATGTATATTTGCAAACATGAATTCAATTGGTTACAATTAGTCTTGTCCTTCGGTCACCATTAGATCCCAGGAGGTCCTAACTGCAGCTGGAATTGAATTCATATTAATTTTAATCATTCCGAATCTGACGATTCCAAGAGGATGATAATCATTACTGGCTGGACAAATAGTAATCCATCTCGTTTCCAGTACTCATCTTCCACCCGCAGCACATGTTCAACAGACTTCTTTTGCATAGTTATAAATTTGCATTTCAAACTCATTGTAATTTAGATATAAATGTTGGTATTTAAAGTCAACAAATTGTCTACTGAGTCTTCACAAAATTAATAAAGATACGCCTTCCCTTCGGTAATTAATGCCCAGGCCATGGTGCGTCATGTCGTTCAATAACAATTCAGTTTTGTGCACGGGATTTTCCTGAAGTTAGTGTTTCTGCAATAGCCAAACTATTTTACGTCAACGACCGCACCAAATTAATGTATATATCCTAAAATGGTGTCAAATTCGAACAGGGTGAATTTAATATAGGTTAAAGAATAAAACTTTTAAACTAGATCAAATTTCTCAGAGCAAAAAATATTTCTATAACGTCATCAATATTCTAAGATTGCATGCAAAGTTTGAAACAAAAATAACAAGCGGTTATGACGCAAAACTAATTCAGGTGTGATTATGAATTTCTGAACGGACTATAATATCAACACTGGCAGGGGTGGATCCCTGTGCATACGTCATTCAGGGGGACATTCTCGTGTACTGTCACACTCTACAGGAAATGTAGGGAGCAGAACTCAGTCGTGGTCACTGCTAGGATAACACCGATGAGAAAGATGCAGTCATCTATACAGACAGATATGTAATACGACTTTAAAGGAGTGCATGGGCATTTACAGCACGCTTGGCAGGCAGAATAGTCAAGGAAGACAGTGGTGCATACGTCATGACTACGAGTTAAATGACGATGGAAGTGGAGGCAGTGACAAAGGCATTCATCTAGTTAGAGTCACAAGACTACACACACGCCTGAATACTGAGTGATTCGATCAGCATGATAAAAAAATATGGAGGCGCGCTCTGTACTCAGGCAATGGGTAGAGTCATTATAAAGTCAAAAATACGTGGAATCAATTTTGTCCACGTCCCTGGACATGCGGGAGTACGGGACAGGTTTGATAGCTGCGCTGTCGTTGAAGACGGTCAACCAAAGAAGTGGGCGGACATCATCAATGCCCTCAGGAATGTGGAAAGGGCACAGGATTTCGACAACCATGACTACACGTCACTCCTTCGGATGAAATAGATGGGAGTTTAGATGGGCACAGTCAGAAACGAGAAACTTAGTTTGCGTATAAAACGACTTATCAACCAAAACAGAATTGAAGTCGTCAGTCGCTGGACTCTGCGGGACTGAATGAGGAGGGGATCTGAGCACCTATGGACATGTTCGGAGTGCAATGATGACCAGCAAAATTCTCAATAACTCGGTAACTCGAAGACCTGCATGGTGACAAGTGTGATTAATTTTCTTCGGATTCTCAAAAGCGGTACAACGAAAGAGTTGCAAGTGTACAGAAACAACATAGGTCTAACCATCCTTGAAAAGACTACTTTAGAAGACAATATGCGAAAGGTCAGGTACAAACAATTTCAATCAAATAACTGTGACGTCAAAGGAAAATTTTTAACAAAAGTAAATCCGGGTGGCTTCATTTGAAACAGACTGTGGCAAGATTTTAGCAGATGTACAGATACATGAACAATAGATTATACAGAAAAGTGATGTACAGAAACATGGACAACAGATCAGACAGAAAAGTGATGTACAGAAACATGGACAACAGATCAGACAGAAAAGTGATGTACAGAAACATGGACAACAGATCAGACAGAAAAGGGATGTACAGAAACATGGACAACAGATCAGACAGAAACGTGATGTACAGAAACATGGACAACAGATCAGACAGAAAAGTGATGTACAGGTACATGAACAACAGATTAGACAGAAAAGTGATGTACAGAAACATGGACAACAGATCAGACAGAAAAGTGATGTACAGAAACATGAACAACAGATCAGACAGAAAAGTGATGTACAGAAACATGGACAACAGATCAGATAGAAAAGTGATGTACAGAAACATGGACAACAGTTCAGACAGAAAAGTGATATACAGAAACATGAACAACAGATCAGACAGAAAAGTGATGTACAGAAACATGGACAACAGATCAGACAGAAAAGTGATGTACAGAAACATGGACAACAGTTCAGACAGAAAAGTGATGTACAGAAACATGGACAACAGATTAAGAAGAAACGTGTAATGTTAACATGTGTGATGACAGAGGGAAGGTTCTTGCCTCTGATTAAGACACTGGTTTCTTGGAAAGATAACATCGTGCGACAGATCAGAGTGACAGCCACAGTTTACAGAGATGGTAGACACGCCCTCTATCTCAGTGGAGCGACATAATGTTCTGTAATGTGGTCACGACTGCATGGACCATCCAATGGGTCACAGATGGGGCCCACGTCCAGACGGAGTTGGATACATCCATCTAAAGGAGGCTACATAGTGACCTCGTCTCGCTGGCCAAACCAAGCAAGACATCTCAGATAATGACGGCTACAGAATGGTTACATTGAAGAACGTGCACGGTAAAGTGCTAGAAGAAATAATCGTCAGAAGTCGATGAGAGATTTCAGGCACTATCGCTCTAAAACATCAAGGCTGAAAGCGGTCAGTGACTCAAAGCTGGTTGAGCCAAGATCAGAGAGCTCAAACTGACCAAGGAAACAAAATAAGAAGACCTAGCAGTGCAGTAGTTGGGTCTGTTGATATAAAAGACTTTGTAATACAGTAGTTGGGTCTGTTGATATAGAAGATCTTGTAATACAGTAGTTGGGTCTGTTGATATAGAAAACTTGTAATGCTGTAGTTCATCATCATCGAGTGCCGTCTCCGCAACGAAGGTTGGCTACCATGGAGCGCCATTCTGCTCTGTCTCTTTCTTTGATGGTGCAGGTTGTCATAGACTGATTTGTCCATCTTTTGATGTTACTCGTCCATGTTAGTCTTGGTCTGCCTCTGCCTCTTTTACCTTGTATTTTCCCCTCCAGGATTACTTTTAGTAGGCTGTTGTGTCTTTTAACATGGCCCAAAAATCGCATTTGTCTTGTTTGAATTGTGCTTAGTAGTTCTCTTTTCATTTTTAGTTGTTTTAAGACTTCGTCGTTTGTTTTCTTTTCCTTCCATCCAATTCTACCTATTCTTCTATATATCAAGATTTCAAAGGCTTCAATTCTCTGTTCTGTTTTCTTGTCTAATGTCCATGTTTCTGCAATATATATGAATATTAATAAGATGTAACATTTTGCTATTCTTAGTTTTAGTCCTGGTGTTATTTGTTTTGAAATTAGTATACTTCTCCATGGCTTCCTCTGGACTAGTACGTGATGAGGCTCCAATCTCTTTCACGTTGGTCAGCCACATTCGTCTTTCGTGTCCTGAACATGCCTCTTGTGTACCACACACTTTGTTGTTTTCGCTTTCTGTGCCGTTGGTCATTTCTGACTCTTCCGCCCCATCCACCGTTGCAAACTTTGTACAATTCGGAATGAATATTTCCGTTTGCCTGGCGCGACAGTGAAAAACAATGACCTATCACCGATAGGTCAATCTCCAATGAAAAAAATGATAAATACCCACAAATACCCATGTAGTTAGGTCTGTTGATATAGAAAACCTAGTAATGCAGAAGTTGGGTCTGTTGATATCAAAGACAGTAATGCTACTAATGCAGTAGCTCTAGGTCAGGACAAGATCAGACTTCTCCAGCAGAACCTGTAGCCAACCACTCCACTTTGCTTGGCCAGGCAACTAACATCTGTGGTCGACCCCATATCATTAGATCAACAGCAATACCCACTTACTTTAGTTGTTGCCCTTTTTTGTTTTAATGTCTTTGCTCAATCAACAATATATATATATATATATATATATATATATATATATATATATATATATATATATATATATACACACATACACACACTCATAATGGATTTTTGTTAGAAATAAAAGTTATTTGAACTTTATTATCCAGAGAGTAGACCAGTTAGTTGACTACCAGTAGGATAAAGAGATAAAGACAGTCTCGCACAAAGATTAGTCGAGCCACGATAGATGCACGGTGTGGGCCAGACATTGGGGATAGCGATGTTATGAAAATATGTACTTCTCTAAGAATGCACATGAAGTCATTGGTTGGTTTGGCAGTTGAAGTTGAAGCAGGAAGAATAAAAGCCAAAGGAAAGGTAGGCTGGAAACCATCAATCTCTACTCATTGTAATTCCTACAAGTGTCAACTGATTTGGTCCAGCTATTTCCGGTCTTGGAACTGTTGCTTCAAAAGTCAAGTTTCCCTGGCCGATTGCTTCTCTACGGACGTGACTGTGTTGTTTATCGTACCAACTGTTCGTCAAGGGAAGTAACCTCCTCACCGCCAGACCTATTTGTTATCGTTTGATTGAGTATCTCTGGCAGCATTTGACGTCCTCTTGTGTTAGATTCACCAGGGAACTATCAACAACAATCAGCGTGATCCAAATAACGAAGCTGTGGAATGAATACAGTTAGTAAATATTGGGGGAAAACCACAGGGTTTTCTTTATGGTCAGGCACAGACACGCGCGGACTTGAATAAACATTCGGTTTGGCCATTTTCATAAAATTGTATTAATTTATTGGTGTCCTTTTTATAACAAGAATCAGTTGTTTGATTTGATGTCTTCGATCTTCTGCTCAACCAAATAATTACTATTCCCTTTTTCGTTAAAAAGAAAGAAAACTATTTCTTGTCTGTATCGACCTGTTACATTATTTATCAGGTTCTTCATTAACTCTGTGTGCATTCATCAATCTGAATTTTATATTTTTGTGTGTTTGTGTATGTGTGTGTGTGTGTGTGTGTGTGTGTGTGTGTGTGTGAGAGAGAGAGAGAGAGAGAGAGAGAGAGAGAGAAAGATATAAAAAGCGTTATCTATCTTTGATAGCTTTCCGATAAGTTTCTGGCAGACATAAACGATAACACAATTCCATAATGATTGTACCCTAGAGAGGTCTGCTAGTTACCCATGTAGTAGGTCTGTCCAGTACCTACTTTTCTGGTTTTCTTGTGTCTCTTCTCTAATGCAATAAATACAATAAATAGTTTTTCTAATAAAACAAAAATATTCGTTTTCTCTCAAGATACCGCAGTCATGGCAACAACAGTCAGACTTTTGGCTGATTCAGTTGTTATTTCCTGTTTCTATTTGCTGGAGAAAGATATGTAGCGGGCAGTGTGTTGAAAACAAGGAATGAGATCTGTGGAAATGCAATAAAGCTGGCATTGATAAATACAATGTAATTGTTTATATACACACAAGTAGTAATATATGAAAGTTTTACTGTATAAAAGGAAGAACAGAAAAACACGAATAAATATCTAGGCCGTATAGATTTGTCAGAAAAAATAAAATACAGAAAAACAGACAAGATAAATGAAGGCTTATCTTATTATCTTACATGGGAGCCGCGATAGCTCAGTGGTTAGTGTACTGGACTACAAAGGACAAGAGGTAGAGTTCGATCCCAACCGACGGCTTCCGGGTTCGCCCAGCCTTAAATGGGTACCGAATTTTTTCTGGGAAAGTGAAGCGGCACGAGCGTAATATCGACCACATTACCCCAAAAATCATGTGCGGAAGGTCTGTAAAAATTATGGTCACTAACACCATATTCCCTATACGCCACTTGGCGTGACGGGGGTACTTTACTTTTTACTTGGCATTTCGTGTTTGATGCTGGCGGAAATTAGGTGGGTCACTGGAAATTCCAAAATTAAAGTGTAGGCAGAGCTTATGGGGGAGAAAGGATGGTTCAGCTATAACATGGAACAGACTCGAGAAGAGGAAGTACAGGAAACTGACGTGTAACATAGTGACATCAAGTTCCCGTTACTATCAAGGTCATCCTACCAATATCGCGCGTAAAAAAAACAGAAATAACAGCAGTGACTTCGAATGCCTGTATTTATTTTAACTTTTTACAACTTCAAAAAAAAAACCTCAAAATATTAGCTTAGAAATCATCAGGAAGAAGGAGAGGGGGTGGGGAGAGGGGGGGGCGGGGAAAGGAGGGGTTATTAAACGTGAATCAAGAGACGAATTACTCAATAGCTAGACATTCGGATTGAGAGGTCGAAATATGCTCGCTGATGCGAATAAACCAAAAGTCAACGATACTGAAGTACTGGATATATATAGTTGAATAAATACAACCACCTCAAGTTGAATAAATACAACCACCTCAAGTTGAATAAATACAACCACCTCAAGTTGAATAAATACAACCACCTCAAGTTGAATAAATACAATAACACAAAGTTGAATAAATACAACCACCTGAAGTTGAATAAATACAATAACACAAAGTTGAATAACTACAACCCAAAGTTCAATAAACATAACCACTTCAAGTTGAATAAATACAACCACCAAAAGTAGAATAAATACAACCACCTTAATTAGAATAAATACATCCAACTCTAGTTGAATACATACAACACAAAGATAAATAAATACAACCACCTCAAGTTGAATAATTACAACCACCTCAAGTTGAATAAATACAACCACCTCAAGTTGAATAAATACAACCACCTCAAGTTGAATAAAAACAACCACCTCAAGTTGAATAAATACAAGCACCACAAGTTGAATAAATACAAGCACCTCAAGTTGAATAAATACAACCACCTCAAGTTGAATAAATACAACTACACTAAGTTGAATAAATACAATCACATCAAGTTGAATAAATACAACCACCTCAAGTTGAATAAATACAAACACCCTACGTTGAATAAAAAAAGCAATTCAAGTTGAATAAATACAACCACGCCAAATTGAATGAATACAACCACACCAAGTTGAATAAATGCAACCACACCAAGATGAATAAATACAACCACACAAAGTTGAATTTATACAATCACAACAAGTTAAATAAATACAACCACACCAAGTTGAATAAATACAACCACAACAAGTTGAATAAATACAAGCACCTCAAGTTGAATGAATACAATCACACCAAGTTGAATAAATACAACCACACCAAGATGAATAAATACAATCACACCAAGTTGAATAAATACAAACACCTCAAGTTGAATAAATACAATCACACCAAGTTGAATAAATACAACCACACCAAGATGAATAAATACAATCACACCAAGTTGAATAAATACAATAACATCAATTTGAATAAATACAAGCACCTCAAGTTGAATGAATACAATCACACCAAGTTGAATAAATACAACCACCTCAAGTTGAATAAATACAAACACCCCAAGATGAATAAATACAACAACCTCAAGTTGAATAAATACAACCACATCAAGTTGAATAAGTAAACCACACCAAGTTCAATAAATACAATAACATAAAGTTGAATAAACACAACCACCTGAAGTTTAACAAACACAACCAACTCAAGTTGAATAAATACAATCACTTCAAGTTGAATAAATACAACCACTTCAAGTTGAATAAATACAACCACCTCAAGTTGAATAAATACAACCACCTCAAGTTGAATAAATACAAGCACCTCAAGTTGAATAAATACAATTACCTCAAGTTGAATAATTACAAGTACCTGAAGTTGAATAATTACAACTACCTCAAAGTTGAATAAATACAATCACCTATGTTGAATAAATACAATCAACTCAAGTTGAATAAATACAATCACCCCAATTTGAATAAATACAACCACCTTCAAGTGGAATAAATACAACCACCTCAATTTGAATAACTACAACCACCTCAAGTTGAATAACTACAACACCACCTCAATTTGAATAAATACAACCACCTCAATTTGAATAAATGTAACGACCTCAAGTTGAATAACTACAACCACCTCAAGTTTAATAAATACAAAAACCCACACGTTGACTAAATACCACCCCAAGTTGAATAAATACAACCACCCAAGTTGACTAAATACAACCACCTCAGGATGAATAAATACAAAAACCTCAGGTGGAATAAATACAATCCCCCAAATGGAATAAATACAACCACCCCTAAGTTGATTAAATACCACCCCAAGTTAATTAAATACAACCACCCCAAGTTGAATAAATACCACCCCAAGTTGAATAAATGCAACCACCCCACGTTGAATAAAAACAACCATTCCAAGTTGAATAAATACAACCTCCTTAGGTGGAATAAATATAAAAACCTCAGGTGGAATAAATACAATCGCGCCAAATGGAATAAATACAACCATCCCCCAGTTGAATAAATACCACATCAAGTTGAATAAATACAACCACCCCAAGTTAAATAAATACAACCACCCCAAGTTTAAAAAATTCCATCCCAAGTTGAATAAATACAACCATCCCAAGTTGAATAAATACAACCACCCTAAGTGGAATAAATACAACCACCCCAAGTTGAATAAATGCAACCACCTCCCAAGCTAAATAAATACCACACAAATTTTAATGAATACAGCAACCCCAAGTTGAATAAATACAACCACCCCAAGTTGAATAAATGCAACCACCAGTAGTATAGGTGGCAGTGAACCCAATTCTAAAAGTGCACGTGCATGCACCGAAAGACAATAGATTTGGCACCGATACTGCACGAAACTGACACCAAATCCGTGCAAAAGTCCGATAATCGGCTTATTATCTCGGTGGTCGTGGCGGTAATCGGCTTATCTTGGTGGTGTGCGTTGGTGCGTGACGGCTTATCTCGTGGTGCGTGATCGGCGCAGCTCGCCGGTTATCGGACAGCGGTTCTAAAAGGGGTCGGGCAACAGCGGTTCTAAAACTTGTGGGGTCGTCTCTCGCGGGGGGTAGCTCGCGGGCGGGGACTTGGGGCGATGTGCGTTGAATGGTCGTGTGTTATCGCTACCAACATCATCATGTGCCACCCTCAACAGCATCATCACCCCTTCCTATCATCATGTGCCACCCTCAACACCATCATCATCATCACCATCATCAAGCCACACCCTCACCACCATCATCATCCCTTCTTGTCCTATCATCATCATCATGTGCCACCCTCAACACCATCATCAACATCCCTTCATGTCCTATCATCATCATCATCATGTGCCACCCTCAACACCATCATCATCATCACCATCATCAAGCCACACCCTCAACACCATCCCTTCTTGTCCTATCATCATCATGTGCCACCCTCAACACCATCATCATCATCCCTTCATGTCCTATCATCATCATCATCATCACCAAGCCACACAAATTGACACATCATCATCATGTGCCACCCTCAACAGCATCATCACCCCTTCATGTCCTATCATCATCATCATCATCATGTGCCACCCTCAACACCATCAGCATCCCTTCATGTCCTATCATCATCATACCACACAAAGTATCAAACCGATTATTAGTGACACATCATCATCATCATGTGCCACCCTCATCATCACCCTTCATGGTCTATCATCAAGCCACACAAAGTATCAACCAGCGAAATTCTCTCTCTGTCTCTCTCTCTCTGTCTCTCTCTCTCTCACATTCATGATAAACCAAAACAAAATTCGTTCTATATTTCACAGCTTTAGTATTATTAATACAACAAATATACAACATATATTTGAAAATATATATTACTGCCCGGTTGTTGATAATTTTAAGCGTCTGGGTTTCCTCCCTCCTGTTTTGGTGGTACTGTTTGTTAAATATCTATCAAACACGGGTGCATAGGAAGTTTCATTAGCCTTCAAAACACAACCTCCCTCCATTTTGACAAAACCTTGATCAAAGCTGGAATAGGTAATTGGTGACTCTGCTGAAACACCCGCGGCATTCATATTGGCTGCCGGATCTGTCGTCTGATTAACAAGAGCGAGGTTCCCTTGATTAACAAAGGGGGGCGTGTAGTCGATGAGATTCGGGTTAACGAGAGGCGGCGTGTAGTTGATCTGATTAACGAGAGGTGGCGTGTAGCTGATCTGGTTAACAACAGGAGGTGTGTAGTTGAGGTTAGCATAAGCGGTTAAAATTTCCTCTCGCATCTCGACTAACGTGATAAATTCCTCTCTCGATAGTGTTATCCCAGTTCTGGTAGGAAACTTCAAAAAACTATCACCGCTATATGTCCTTATATTTATCAATGGTCTGTTACGAAAAACACAAACCGGGACTGCCTTAACGCCATCTTTAGACAATGGAACTGCAGTCTCATTTCCACGTGACATAAATATGCGCTGATCACTGACATCAAACGAAATTGGCGTATTCAAGCTACACGACTCCATATTCAAAGAAAAACAAACACAAACCACTTGGCAACAGACGCTGGTTATGTGTGTGCGTGTACACTGATCGACTGGGGGTTTTTATACCCGTTACGTTTATCGGTTCGAGGACCGTCTATTTATTGTAGCTAACGTAATACGTTATCAGGCGTGGTAATCACTCGTGTTGCGACATGTTCAGTGACCTCTGGAACTGACCCAATAGGGTGATGTGTGGGGAAATATGATGCGTGTAACAATTCGGTCTCAGGTAATGCGGCTTGAGCCTATGAAACTCCTCCCCCTGTAGTGTTTATATAGGTTGTGGATTTTAAAAATAGGTGTTAGTTGAAGAGGGGGAAACCTCGCGCGCTGACCTAAAATCACTCGTTGTTGTTTTCGTCGGTGGTATAATCACTAAAGTTAGTAGCACTTGTGAGGATGGATCCCC
Organism: Megaustenia siamemsis; assembly: GCA_032433765.1. Taxonomy (NCBI): domain Eukaryota; kingdom Metazoa; phylum Mollusca; class Gastropoda; order Stylommatophora; family Ariophantidae; genus Megaustenia; species Megaustenia siamemsis. The sequence continues at coordinate 42,898,553 of JAVIAB010000106.1, read as the reverse complement.
GATGGGATCATCCCTTCACAGCTCTGATAGCCGGTCCTACCGGGTGTGGGAAAACGGTATTTGTGCAAAAGTTTATACATAACCTTCACGAGCTAGCTGTCCCCGTACCGGAGGAAGTTATATGGTGTTATGGGGAATGGCAGCCGATATACGAGACTATGGGGTCAGTGAGATTTATCGAGGGTCTACCAGACGTCGATAAATTGGAAGGTGGTAAGAAGAGAAGACTGATCGTCATCGATGACTTGATGTCTGAGACGGACGAGCGGGTAACAAAATTATTCACCAAAGGTAGTCATCACAGAGATATTAGTGTGATGTACATTGTTCAAAATCTATTCGGAAAAAATAAAGAACATCGAACCATTAGTATTTAGTCCTTTTCAAGAACCCGAGAGACGGGAGTCAAATTATGAATCTGGCTAAACAAATGTACCCAGGTCAGGTGGGGTACCTCCAAGATAGTTTTAAGGACGCGACAGCGACTCCTCACGGTTATTTGCTGGTCGATCTTCGTCAGGACACACCTGATAATCTTAGGTTGAGAACAAAAATATTCCCGGGGGAGAGACAAATTGTCTACGTGCCAAAGTAGAGAATCATGTGTGATGAAGCACTGAGACGGCACGGTGAAATGTTGAAATGTATGCGCGCCGCCTCGCCGACCGGTTTAAGAACCATATTAAAAACAGCCTCTCCCAAACTCATTAACTTTTTGTGCGAGTGTTGTCATAACATATTAAAAGGTAATGTTAGACTCACTCAGCGACAGAAGTGCGAGCTACGTCGACACAAGAACAAGTTGAGACTTCTCACTTAAAAGAAACCGAATCTTAAGCGGCGGAGAGAGATTCTACAAACCGGTGGGTTCATAGGTGCTTTGCTCCGTCCTATATTAAGTATTCTCGGTGGAGTACTAGGTGCGTAACAATGGCCAAAAAAATGATTTTGATGGATCCTCGATTCCTCGAGGGTCTTAAACAGACTACTAGCACGTCGTATAGCCCACCCGAGGCGATCGGTGACAACTTGAGAGATTTAGATGATGAAATGCAACGATACGTTTCCTATTCCGCGATGATTTAGCACCCGCCGATAAGGCCAGAGTGTACCAACGTGCCCTGCATCAATATTTAACTAGACTGGAGCAGTATAAACGACGCTCATTGGGCTCGGTCGATCTCATTCAACACAACACGGCAACAGAAAAAACACCTTCCCCACCACCACCATCAATAGAGGTATCACCAGAGCAGACCAAGACACCACCACCACCACCACCAGCGGAAACCCCAAAGGTAGGTAATGAAACCACTCGGCCCGTAACCACGTATAAACTGAGACCTAAAAAAAGAAAGAGCGGAATCCCAACACCAAAATGGGAACGGTGGAGAAAATATTGAGACGTCATTACTTTGACCCTAGTCGACCAGGGGCGTATAGTGGTGCAACGGCCCTGCAACGTAATACCAAACTGGGACTCGCAAAGATCAAACAATGGCTGAGTCATCAGGATACCTATACCCTTCATAAAAAATTCGTCGCAGATTTGAAAGGCGTCCCATTATAACGAGTGGCCCCCAACAGCAATATCATGCAGACCTAATCGATTTGAGACATTTGAAGAAACACAACGACGGATATTCCTATTTGGTTTCTTGCGTGGACGTTTTCAGTAAATTCGCGTGGTCTGTACCGATACGAACCAAAACGGGGAAATCCTTAGTGGAGGCCGTCGGTAAGATATTTCTCGATGGGAAACCCGCGAGTTTTCAAACCGATAAGGGGTCAGAGTTTCTGAACAGAACATTTCAGAAATTCCTCGCTGACAACAACGTTCACTTTTTCACTACGCAGAACGAAGATATTAAGGCCGCCGTGGTGGAACGCTTTAATAGGACTCTGAAACAACGGATGTGGAGATATTTCACGAAATCCAATAAGTTGTCTTATGTCCGAGTCCTACCCGCCCTACTTCGAAGTTATAACCATTCGTATCACAGAAGTATAAAAATGGCACCGGTCGACATCAACGCAGACAATCAAGAACAGGTATGGAACACGTTGTATAATAGCAAACGCAACTTTAAATTTGAAAGACCCCTGTACAAGCCCGGTGATCGAGTTAGACTGGTCCTGGGCAGAGCCAATTTTAAAAAAGGGTTATGCCCCGGCTTGGACGGAGGAACTGTTTTCCATCAGTCGAGTAAACGAAACAAACCCCGTTACATATGTGTTGAAAGACAATAAGGGCGATAAGATAGAGGGGTCATTCTACACACCGGAAATTCAAAAAGTTGGAGACAAACACGAGTACAGAATCGAGAGTGTCATAACCGAGCGTCGCACATCCTTTGGGCGAAAGGAGTGTTTAGTCAAATGGTTTGGTTATGGTTCCTCATTTAACACTTGGATACCGTCCAAGGACATTGTCATATACAAAAACTAGAGATGCGAGAAGAAGCCGAAGAAGTGGTAACTTTTGGTGGAGAGCCCGATTTGCGAGCCGTAAACTCGGGAGTGAGGAGAGACGGCGAACCACGCTGCTGGGGGTCGATGTTTGGGAAACTATCCCCCTACTTAGAACTTGTCTTTATTTGTCAAGTGGTAGTTATATATACAGTTGTAGCGGTCTCGCTGTTCAATCTGACCACCGAAAAGCCAGACGCGAAGGAGGGAAAACTATGGATAGCCCTACTGAGCAGCTGTTTGGGTTACATGCTACCGAATCCAAACTTGGAGAGGCGACGGTGAAACGAGTGAAAAAAAAGGAGTTTTTATGTCACCCTGCCCAGCAATGCATCTATGGAACTTTTTAAGGATAATAACCCCGGCCACTTTTTTGTTAAACTCCCTCAGACCATTGACATTTCGACGCAGTATGAGATCGCACGGTGGAGATACAGTTTCTGCTAATTATTTCAATGTAATAGAGGGTGATGTCTGGATTCGGTACGAATCTCTCGATAACGACGATATTTGCGACGCTAGATTTTATTTCAACGTGACATTGGAGCCTGGGTTATACACGAAACCCGATGCGTTCATCGGCGCGTTGAACGCGTCGATCATAAAAGCGGAGGATGAGTCGTACAGGGGTGTGAAAGGGAAAAAAATGAGATTCATTTACGCAAAAGAGGTGAATAAAGCCATCTTGAAACTTTACGAAAAAGGAGTCAGTGTTACCATAAGCGACACTTTGAAAAACATGTTAGCCTTCCCCACGACCTCTATATCAGACACGGCTCCCGATATCTTCAGCGTGGGTGTAATGGACTTGGAAAGTGTTGCGAAGAATGTCTACGTCTACTGCGATCTCGTTTCCCCCAGACCGGTCGGGGATGTGATGGTGCCTCTCCTCAGGAGCGTGCCTGTTCTCAATAGAAATCACACCTCGGTGTTTCAGATCTACGATAAGCCTCACTACCTACCCCTGAGTAAATTTTCCTTCGATACCGTCGAAATCCTTTTAGCCAACGAACACGGAAAAACCATTCCATTCACCAGCGGGACGTCGGTGCTAACGGTACACTTTCGAGTCAAGAAGCATCTCGAGCTGGTGTAATGGTAAAACACACTCCCCTTCATAGAGATGTTGAGTTATACGAAGACTTTTACTGTTGTCAGACGGGTGATGGGATGCCCGTGTTTATAGGAGGTCGAAGTCAGAGCGGTCGAGGATTCGGTAGTTTCTTCGGTGGAATCGGGAGGGCTATTTTACCCTGGTTAAAAACCGGCGGTAAGGCCTTGCTCAGAGAAGGCTTGGGGACCGGTCTGCAGGTCGCACAGGACGCATTAGCCGGGAAAAATGTCGGTGAAGCTTTCAAAGAACGAGCTAAGGAGGCCGGTCAGCGGTTGCTACACGGGGCCGTAGACCATTTGCGTGATAACAACCAATCAGGAAGTGGTTTACGACAAAGCAGAAAGCGAGTTATGAAGTTACCTCCACCAGGAGAACCCGTTACGAAGAGGATAAAACCGACAGCTGGACGGTTCTCCCTTCATTCGGTGCACAACAGCGGGAAGAAGACGAAGACGAGGGTGGCAAAGGATATTTTCGACTAATAATGTCCCTCATTCACCCCAAATCGTGCAAATGTCTTCACTCTGGTTTGGATTTATTTAGCGTTCCACCAACGCAGACATCTCTAGACTCTGGCCAGTTTATTGAAATTCGTCCGATCGCAGCTTTGTCGCATAGCGCACCGATAGAGTTTTTCATTTCTGGAAACAGCGAGGAGTATCTAGATCTTTTCAACACGTTTTTACATCTGCGGGTCAAGATCACCCTCCCGAATGGTGATAGTGTACCACCCGATGGTGAGGTAGGACCGGTCAACAATTATCTTCACAGTCTATTTTCCCAAGTCGACGTATCGCTAAACGACACGTTGGTTACACCGTCGGAGAATACCTATCCTTTTAGAGCAGTGTTTGAGGCCACGCTAAATTACGGGGAGGATGCGAAAACGGGATACTTGACGGCAGCTCTGTTCTACAAAGACACAGCTGGCCACCATGACGATTTGAAAGAAAATGAGGGTTTTAAAACACGGCGCGATTTGACTTCGGGTAGTAAAGAGGTTGAAATGATGGGTCGTTTGCACTCTGATGTCTTTGTGCAGGATCGTTACATGTTAAACAGAGTCGATGTAAAGATAAAACTCACGCCCTCGAAGGATGTGTTCAGCCTCGCGGCTCACGATAGCTCTGTGGGTTATAAGAGTGTTATCACCTACGCCGCGCTCGTGGTCAGGAAAGCTAAGCTAAACCCCGCGATTTCTCTGGCCCACGAAAAGGCTCTCTTAAGCGGGAATGCGCGGTACCCGATCAAGAGGGTTACCATCAAGACATTTTCCATCGCTAGCGGGATGTTCTCCCACAGTCAAGACAATTTATTTTTGTCTCAAACACCGACCCGTATAGTGATAGGTCTGATTACGGCCAGTTCTTTTAATGGTGTTTATACAGCTAACCCGTTCAATTTTCAACACTTTGGTCTGAATTATATGAACCTGACGGTCGACGGGAAATGTATCTCGGGAAAGCCTCTAACTATGTTTGAGGCCACGCTAAATTACGGGGAGGATGCGAAAACGGGATACTTGACGGCAGCTCTGTTCTACAAAGACACAGCTGGCCACCATGACGATTTGAAAGAAAATGAGGGTTTTAAAACACGGCGCGATTTGACTTCGGGTAGTAAAGAGGTTGAAATGATGGGTCGTTTGCACTCTGATGTCTTTGTGCAGGATCGTTACATGTTAAACAGAGTCGATGTAAAGATAAAACTCACGCCCTCGAAGGATGTATTCAGCCTCGCGGCTCACGATAGCTCTGTGGGTTATAAGAGTGTTATCACCTACGCCGCGCTCGTGGTCAGGAAAGCTAAGCTAAACCCCGCGATTTCTCTGGCCCACGAAAAGGCTCTCTTAAGCGGGAATGCGCGGTACCCGATCAAGAGGGTTACCATCAAGACATTTTCCATCGCTAGCGGGATGTTCTCCCACAGTCAAGACAATTAATTTTTGTCTCAAACACCGACCCGTATAGTGATAGGTCTGATTACGGCCAGTTCTTTTAATGGTCTTTATACAGCTAACCCGTTCAATTTTCAACACTTTGGTCTGAATTATATGAACCTGACGGTCGACGGGAAATGTATCTCGGGAAAGCCTCTAACTATGGACTTTGAACGAAATCAATACGCGAGAGCTTTCTTCGGCACAAATCTGGCCATGGGTCTGATTGGTAAAGACGCCGGGAATAACGTTGATTATAGAGAATTCAAGGACGGATACTGTCTATTTGGTTTTGACCTCTCGTCCAGCCTACTGGACGGCTCCCATTTTGAGCTAGCCACAAGCGGACCCTTGTCGATAGAACTCAAGTTTGCCGCTCCCACAACAACTCCCCTACAAGTTATCGTCTACGCCGAGTTGGACTCGGTGCTCGAGGTGTCCAAGACAAGGCAGATTCTAACAGACTTCGCCGTTTGAGAGAGAAAAAAAGAATATGAACACGAGGGAGATTTAGAACCTTTTGATGTCGGATATTTTCGTTCGACGTTGTTCCCTTGTTAGTGTCATTCCACGAAACCACTTACCGCCAAGCATCGACCCAACGGCGACCGCGGCCTTTGTCATAAACACCGACCCTTCCCACGAACCCGGTGAGCATTGGGTGGCCCTATTTTACAATGGTCTCGGCGAATGTGAGTATTTCGATCCCTACGGTTTGCCTCCCAGACACGTGGATATTTTAAACTTTATAGAGCAAAACTCACACGTTCCATTCGTCTACAACCCGCGGGTGTTGCAAGATTTGTTTAGCAACACGTGCGGTCTATATTGTGTTTATTATATACTTCTTAAGTGTCGTGGCGCGAAACTTAACAGAATTCTCATGCCTTTTTCATCGAGACAGCACATAAACGACCGTATCATTTATCGATTGCTCGCCCCGTGGATACTTCGGCTTCGTGGGGCCCGCGGATGCCCACATTCAACAACCGGACAGTAATATATATTTTCAAATATGTGTTGTATATTTGTTGTATTAATAATAATAAAGCTGTGAAATATAGAACGAATTTTGTTTTGGTTTACCATGAATGTGAGAGAGAGAGAGAGAGACAGACAGAGAGAGACAGAGAGAGAATTTCGCTGGTTGATACTTTGTGTGGCTTGATGATAGACCATGAAGGGTGATGTTGAGGGTGGCACATGATGATGATGGTGTGTCACTAATAATCGGTTTGATACTTTGTGTGGTATGATGATGATAGGACATGAAGGGATGCTGATGGTGTTGAGGGTGGCACATGATGATGATGATGATGATAGGACATGAAGGGGTGATGATGCTGTTGAGGGTGGCACATGATGATGATGTGTCAATTTGTGTGGCTTGGTGATGATGATGATGATGATAGTACATGAAGGGATGATGATGATAGTGTTGAGGGTGGCACATGATGATGATAGGACAAGAAGGGATGGTGTTGAGGGTGTGGCTTGATGATGGTGATGATGATGATGGTGCTGAGGGTGGCACATGATGATGATGATAGGACATGAAGGGATGATGATGGTGTTGAGGGTGGCACATGATGATGATGATAGGACAAGAAGGGATGATGATGGTGGTGAGGGTGTGGCTTGTTGATGGTGAGGATGATGATGGTGTTGAGGGTGGCACATGATGATAGGAAGGGGTGATGATGCACTTGAGGGTGGCACATGATGATGTTGGTAGCGATAACACACGACCATTCAAGGCACATCGCCCCAAGTCGCTGCCCGCGAGCTACCCCCCGCGAGAGACGACCCCACAAGTTTTAGAACCGCTGTTGCCCGACCCCTTTTAGAACCGCTGTCCGATAACCGGCGAGCTGCGCCGATCACGCACCACGAGATAAGCCGTCACGCACCAACGCACACCACGAGCGACGCGCCGATCACGAGATAAGCCGTCACGCACCAACGCACACCACCAAGATAAGCCGATTACCGCCACGACCACCGAGATAATAAGCCGATTATCGGACTTTTGCAAGGATTTGGTGCCAGTTTCGTGCAGTATCGGTGCCAAATCTATTGTCTTTCGGTGCATGCACGTGCACTTTTAGAAGAAGGTTCACTACCACCTATACTACTACCACCTCCTAAGTTGAATAAATACCACACAAATTTGAATGAATACAGCAACCCCAAGTTGAATAAATACAATCACCCCAAGATGAATAAGTGCAACCCCCCCCCCCCCCCCCCCTTTCCTTAGTTGAAATAAAATACATATATATTAAAACAACTGGTTTATAGACAAAATCTTACCGAGGTAATAAATATAGAACGGCGACGTCAAATGTCAGAGTGGACTGGAAAGACCAAGAGAAGACCTGCTCCAGGCTCCAGGAGGACAAGGCGAGGATGATCAAGATGAGGGTGGTTCCAAAACATCAACGACACATTGAACATGACAACAGAAGAAGGAGGTTCCAAGACATCAATGACACAATGAACATGACATCAGAAGAAGGGTGTTCCAAGACATAAATGACCACATTGAACATGACAACAGAAGAAGGGTGTTCCAAGACATCAATGATCACATTGAACATGACAACAGAAGAAGGGTGTTCCAAGACATAAATGACACAATGAACATGACAACAGATGAAGGAGGTTCCAAGACATCAATGACACAATGAACATGACAACAGAAGAAGGGTGTTCCAAGACATCAATGACCACATTGAACATGACAACAGAAGAAGGGTGTTCCAAGACATCAATGACACAATGAACATGACAACAGATGAAGGAGGTTCCAAGACATCAATGACACATTGAGCATGGCAACAGAAGAAAGGTGTTCCAAGACATCAATGACACAATGAACATGACAACAGAAGAAGGTGGTTCGAAAAACATTAATGACACATTGAACATCACAACAGAAGAAGGGTGTTCCAAGACATCAATGACACAATGAACATGACAACAGAAGAAGGAGGTTCCAAGACATCAATGACACAATGAACATGACAACAGAAGAAGGAGGTTCCAAGACATCAATGACACAATGAACATGACAACAGAAGAAGGAGGTTCCAAGACATCAATGACACAATGAACATGACAACAGAAGAAGGGTGTTCCAAGACATCAATGACACAATAAACATGACAACAGAAGAAGGAGGTTCCAAGACATCAATGACACAATGAACATGACAACAGAAGAAGGAGGTTCCAAGACATCAATGACACAATGAACATAAAAACAGAAGAAGGAGGTTCCAAGACATCAATGACACAATGAACATAACAACAGAAGAAGGAGGTTCCAAGACATCAATGACACATTGAACATGACAACAGAAGAAGGAGGTTCCAAGACATCAATGACACAATGAACATAACAACAGAAGAAGGAGGTTCCAAGACATCAATGACACAATGAACCAAGACATCAATGACACATTGAACATGACAAAAGAAGAAGGTGGTTCGAAAACATTAATGACACATTGAACATGACAACAGAAGAAGGTGGTTCGAAAACATTAATGACACATTGAACATGACAACGGAAGAAGGTGGTTCGAAAACATTAATGACACATTGAACATGACAACGGAAGAGACATGGCTACAGACAGAGATATTTTTTCTAACGGATAAAGGTTAGTGCAACCTTTACAAAGGATATGCAACGTGATGATGCTGTTCCTATGATTGTCAACAATATCTCGTTCATGCGCGATATACTTTTTAAGGCATTTAAATCGTATATATGAGCCGCGATAGCTCAATGGTTAGTGAACTGGACTACAAAGGACAAAGGGTACGGTACGATCCCAACCGACGGCTCCGGTTCATCCAGCCATTAAAGGGTACCGGATTTTTTTTCTGGGAAAGTAAAGCGGCACGGGCGTAATACCGACCACATTACCCCAAAAATAATGTGCTGAAGGTCTGTAAAATATATGCTCACTAACACCATATTCCCTACACGCCACTTGGCGCGACGGGAGTACTTTACTTTTTTTTTTTTTAACTAAATCGTATATATATATATATATATATATATATATATATATATATATATATATATATATATATAAATCAATAACAGTGAGCAGACCTCCCATACATCATGGGGATGCCAGGACTAAAAACCAACGGATATCTTGTAATCAATAATCTAAAGTAAGCTGATGATATCTTATTGATGGAAGGAAATCCAACATCAACTAGTGAACAAAATAAACACGACAAGTAAATAATATGGAATGGGAAAAAATATTTAAAAGACTAACACTATTATTATTATTAGCAGAGAAAAGGTACAAGGACATATTTAAGTAGATGGAAAATAAACCTAGAAAAAGTTCAAAAATACAGCAATCTTGGACATATAAAAAAAGATGCAATATGTAAGACAGGAATAAACAAAAGAACAGGAGTGACAAAAACAAATCTTAACAACATGACAAATATATTCACATCAAAGTAAATAACATCAGAACTAAAAATACGAATAGAAAAATGCTATATTTAATCAACATTCCTGTAAGGTTCTGAAACATGGACATTAGACAAGATAACAGAACAGAAAATCGAAACCTTTGAAATGTGGATATATAGAAGAATAAAAAGATTTGGATGAAAAGACAAGAAAACAAATCATGAAGTATTAAAACTAAAAATGAAAAGAGAACTACTGTTCACAATTCAAGAAAGACAAATGAGATTTTTGGGGCACGTTAAAAGACACAACAGCCTACTAAAAGTAATCTTGAAAGGAAAAATACAAGATAAAAGAGGTAGAGGCAGACCGCTGATCAAGAGTAACATGGGCGAGTAAATTCAAAAGATGGACAAGTCAGCCTATGACAATCTACACCATTAAAGCAAGAAACAGAGCGGAATGACAATCCATCGTAGTCAGCTTTCGATGCGGAGACGGCACTCAATGATGACGTAATAGTTTATTAGTATTTACAATCATGTGCCAACTGAAAAATGGGCAATATTTTTGTTTTAGTTCATTTTCTTTGTCATTGTATTTTTTAAAAAAAGTTATTGAATATTTTGTGTCATTGCATGAACAGTCAACAACCGAACTGATACGGTGCACTGTGGATAGAAGATTGTGGAAGTACATGATCGCCTACGCCAGCTAGTATGATGATTATGATCATACTTTCTCACTGTACGGTTAGTCACGCAAGAAAAGTCTAGCCAATAGGGAGAAAAATAAGGCGCTTAATGTGTGCGAACACCGGACCAAGGATATGCAGATCTGGTCTTCCAAGCCATGGAAGTATTAAGTTCGGTGACCTATGGGAATAACACGGTCTCCGGACAGTAAGACTGTTATCTCCCTTTGGATGCACGCGAAGTATCGAGCTGATGAATCACTTAGTGAGAATGTAAGTTTAAGAATTACCACTTTGGGAAAAGGAAAAGGGGTGGGGAAGGGAGGGGTTAGATTGTCTGCTCTTTTCCATCGCGTTGTTATTGGATTGTTTCCCGTTTCGCTGAAACCACCCAGGAATGTAAACTCATCCATCAACTGAATAGAAAGAAATTAACAGCTTTTTAGTCTTGCGCTGTCCACAGTGCGCTGAGGTTAATTTTGCTAAAAGATCCCGGGAGAACTCATTAATGTTTAATTGTCAGTGTCTGTGTTGAAATACCTTGTTTCACAAATAGAATCACCTTTATTAGCTTGTGCCGGCGTCCCGATCCATGGCTGGCTACCACAGTTCGCTACTTCACTCGGTCTCTTGCTCTGATGATACCACTCCTTAATGCCCGTCCACTGTAGTCTGTGTGAGCTTCTACCTCAATTACCATCTACATTTCCTTCCAAAATGAACTTCAGTAGGCTATTGCGTCTCTTTACTTACAGCAGCTACCATCATACCTACTGCTGTTTACTCACATAATGTCTTCCTGCCTATGTCTCTGTCTGCTAATGAAGACATTATACATCACAACTTTTGTTGTTTAGTCCCATTCCTGAAGCTATCATAAATTTAAGGTGACCATATTTTTGAAATCCCATTCCGGGACGGAATAATTTTACTTCAATTTTCCACCAATAAAGTTTCTTCTTGCTGTCATTTTCAAGTGAATAATACATACATATTAAAACATCTAATAATATAGACCTACAATACGCTATCAGGATAATCAGGAGATTAAAAAAAAAAACAGTGATACTCACTTAAATTGAAGGGGAAACAGAGATGCTGTACTTTTCAGATGAGTGAATTTTTTGTAAAATGTCCTTCTTTGTATGCAGCATCTTATAAAATTCGACACATGTTCCCTCATAGTTCACTTTGGTGATCAACATGGCTTTTAAAGTTTCAACACCTAGTTGTGTTTTATCATTTGTCCACAAACTGTTCATCAGAGAAAACACTCGTTCTGTTGCAGCATTTGTTCCAGGTAGACACAAAAAGAACTCTGCCAACTTAAGAATATGTGAAACCAGAAACGGGCACATGATTGTTTCTGAAGTGGGAAGCTAGTTCAACCCAACGCTGCCCTGGTAATGTTTTATTAAGACTCCACTCACTAATTTTTTGTGAAGTAACGAACTGTTTCATGTAGACATATTCGTCATACATTTCATTTTCTGGAAAGTCGACTGAAGGCACTGTTTGACTCACTAATGATGAAGACTTCTCAATATCTTCCCAATTTGGTGTTCTGTTCAGCATTACCCAGCTGTAAGACTCTAGGTTTTGAAAATTATTTGCAGCCCATTTCTTCAAATAACTTAAAGCTGTTTCATAAAATGAAGAAACACTGGCGTTAAACTTGTTCACATCATCACGTGGAAATCCTTCCATTTCCAGCTTTTTAAGGATTATCTGAACTCTTGATGGCAAGAAGCCGTCTTCCAGCTTGGACTCCAAGATAGCTTTCAACCTATTGATGTTGTCAATGACTTCAAATACAGTGACCATCTGTCCCTCTACTTTCTGCACTGCTTCGTGGAAAGAGGATGCCTGACTGTTCACCAAAATAAGCCATGCCTCAGACAGTGGGTTTTCAAAGAATTCCTGTATAAAAACTGGGCATCTGTCTTGAGATTGAAAATATGATTTTAGAGGCAGGAACATGTAAAGAACCCTTTCAACAGCAGGCAAAAGCGCAAGCCACCTAGTTTGTGCATAACCTAAAATCATCTGGCAGTCTGTGTCGACAAACTGACAAAACGCCTTGAGACTTTCAACTCTAACTGTGTATGATTTGAAGTATAGATAAATTTTTGCAATAGTCATTTCAACATCAACAGGCAATACGTCTGCAGCTGCTCGAACAGTGTTGTGGAAAATATGGCAAGCACACCCAACACCTATCAAACTATGTCCAAGGTTTTCTTTCAGTTTTGTGAAAACATTGTTCTGTCCTTTTCTTTCAGCGCCCCCAAAATTAAAATGTGTGTTGTCTGCACATAATCCAACTACTTTCAGTTCTAAACCATTTTCAGTTAGACAGTATATAAGAAAACTACTTACTATATCAGATGTTTCACCCGGCAATGACTTCAACTCTAATATTTTAACTTTCAGTCCCTTATTGCGATCAAAGTATCTGACAAACAAAGGAAAAATCTTGATTTCTTTGTGGTTGGAGGCATCTGTCAGTATGGAGATAAATGTTACGTTTTCTAGGTCACATCTCAACTCGTTTAGAGCATGGGGTGTGAACACATTTCGAATAATAGCTTCTGTTTTCGTACGTGCACAAGCAAATTTTGGTTCTAAAGTTACCTGAAGCAATTTTGATGTGCAGTCCATAGATCTAAACGTGTGATTGTGCATCACTGTATGATATGCAAAGGCACCTTCTGTAGCAGCTAACTGTTCTTCTTTGTCACCAACCTGTTCAGCTCGAAAAAAAATTTGTCAACGACGAGCTTGATGCAGCAGTAGCGATGGCTCTCTTATGTTTATCACTATTTATGTGGCTCTTAATATCACCACGTCCACTATGGTTAATAGTAAACCCGGATGAACTTATATTACATCTTACAGTGAAGTCTGATGACGATGTAGACTTTTTTATAAAGGGTATTCATTTTGTAAATCTTGATTAAAACTACAATTACGCTTCGGTGCAATTTTTTGCGAAAGTGAAAGTGAAAGTTAGTAACACAACGAATATATACGAGATTTAAAACTAGGAGCGCATTCTACTGTTTTGATATTAAACAAAATTGTCTACACAGCAACGGAATAATATATTTTTTCATTGAAGAAATGTACGCCGTATACCAAAATGGCAAAATTGGTAAACCTTTGTGTCCCAAATTATTTTTTATCAAATCCGGGACAAAAGCTAAAAAATATGCCAAAATCGAGACAAAACCGGTACGGCAGCTAATCCTGGACAAAGGTTCAAAAAATGTCAAATTCCGGGACTGTCCCGGACAATCCGGGACGAATGGTCACCTTACATAAATTATGTGATTATTTGTTCCCCACAATTCACAAGTTGTTTTTCGGTCTTCAGAGACAAGTATTACAACAAGGAGTGACCTTTGAACCGTGACAAGGAGGAAATAGCTTACTTTACATCCATGGCGAGTCCATTTCTAAAACAGACTTCTTTATTATTATTTTTTTAAAGCGCATTGGCCATTTCATTACTATCTGTTATTATGAAGAAGACTTAGAGAGTGCTCGAGAATATAGTTCACTTGGGCATATCACAAAGAGGGGTGGGAATGTGCGATAAAAATAACAAATCATTAGAAAACATGGTATGCATACTTACATCCAAGCAAACAATATTGGAACTAAACCTATATCAATAAAATGTTACATCTATTCTATAGTTCTGTATAGTTCATATATAGAAACTAAACCAGAACACTTAATTCCTTGAAATGTGTATTATAGAAGAATATGTGAATTTTGAAGCACAGAGAAGAAAACAAATAACGACGTTTTGAAGAAGCTAAAAATGAATTAACAAATATTTAAAAATTTCAACAAATTAAGGCAAATGAAAGTTGTTGAACATAGAAAGAGGCACGAAACTATTGAAAGTCATCTTTAATCTGAAAATACATTGTAAACAAGGCAGAGGCGAACAAAGAATAAAGTGGACTGGCAACATCTAGAGATGGCCAAGAACTTCTGACAATGGACATCGTTAAGGCAAGTGTTGCTCAATTGTAATCAAACCTTTGGTGCATAAGTGGCAGGTATTGACAATGATACATGTTCTATGAGATGGTTATCTCTTCAATCCATCTCTCCATCTCATTATTCACCCACCAAAAAGCCACCTCTCTATCCTACACATCAGAAAGAACTCACCTTTCTACTCCCTCTTCATCGTAAACCCACTTTTTATCTCCCTCCTACACAAAAGCACTTCCCTCTTCAGCATAAACCCACCTTATAATACCCCTCTTCAGCATAAACCCACCTTATAATACCCCTCTTCACTATACTGCATCTCCATACTCTCTTCACCGTAAACCAGCGCTCAATTCGCGTCTTCATCATAAACCCACTTCTCTATCCGTCTGTTCGCCACAAACTCATCTGTGTGTCCCCCTCTTCTCCATAAACCCACCTTTCTATCCCCCTCTTCTCCATAATCCCACCTTTCTATCCCCCTCTTCATCATAAACCCAGCTTGCACTTTTCTATGCCCGTCTTCGAAATAAAACCACATTTTTATCCACCTCTTCATTATAAAACCATCTTCCACCTTTCTATCCCCCTCTTCACCATAAACCCACCTCCCACCTTTCTATCCAACTCTTCATTATAAACCCACCTCCCACCTTTCTATCCCCCTCTTCATTATAAACCCACCTCCCACCTTTCTATCTCCTTCTTCATCATAAACCCACCTCCCACCTTTCTATCCCCCTCTTCATCATAAACCCATCTCCCAACTTTCTATCCCCTCTTTATTTTAAACCCACCTCCCACCTTTCTATCCACCTCTTCATTATAAAACCATCTTCCACCTTTCTATCCCCCTCTTCACCATAAACCCACCTCCCAACTTTCTATCCAACTCTTCATTATAAACCCACCTCCCACCTTTCTATCTCCTTCTTCATCATAAACCCACCTCCCACCTTTCTATCCAACTCTTCTTCATAAACCCACCTCCCACCTTTCTATCCCCCTCTTCATCATAAACCCACCTCCAACACTTCCATCCCCCACTTCTTCATAAACCCACCTCCCACCTTTCTATCCCCTTCTTCATCATAAACCCAACTCCCAACTTTATATCCTCCTCTTCATTATAAACCCACCTCCCACCTTTCTTTCCCCTCTTCATTATAAACCCACCTCCCACCTTTCTATCCCCTCTTCCTTATAAACCCACCTCCCACCTTTCTATCCCCTCTTCCTTATAAACCTACCTCCCACCTTTCTATCCCTATCTTCATCATAAACCCACCTCCCACCTTTCTATCCCTATCTTCATCATAAACCCACCTCCCACCTTTCTATCCCCGTCTTCATCATAACCCACCTCCCACCTTTCTATCCCCGTCTTCATCATAACCCAGCTCCCACCCCTCTATCTATTATTTCGCTCCTTAGTTCTATCTTCACATCAGTGTGCCCGCTCTGTGGATGGAATAAAGATGAGCCTCTTGATATGGAAGGTGAAATGCAGAAACAGAATAATATTTGGAGGATGCTCTAGTGTTGTTGGTTGGGATGGAATGGGGATGTACAAGAGATGTAAAAATACATGTAGTGAATCATAACTTATTACAAGTAAGTCTACTATATATGTTTTACGTTGTGTATGTGGGAGAGAGTTAAGCAAAGAGCGAGCGAACAAGTAAGTGTATTTGAGTTACTAAGTGAGAGAATGAGTAAGTGAGCGAATTAGTTAACTTTGTGGACGTGAATCCAACTCAATTGGACTGTGATGTTCCAAAATGACCTAGAATCTAACTGGCTTGGACGACAACATTTTGCCATTAATTAATCATCGGCTGATTTCAATCAAATACGTTTAGTAAAAAAATGTTCTGGAGCTCTCCTTTGTAACGTGTTTAGCATACTTCAATTTTGTAAAGCTTTGATCCTAAGTAAATTAGGACAGAAACAGATGTTTTATGTATTGTTGCTTTTTTATAATTACAAACGAATAAAGTACCTTTTCTATAAATAGTCGTGAAAGAGTTGAAAGTGATAAAAATAACCTGAATTGTGATGAGACAGGAATGTATAATTGAAGGAATGTTATATATTGGTGACTGTTTACAAATTCTGATGAATTTGCCAATATATCACCAAGGGACAGGTAAGTACATTTCTCCCTTTTCTTAATTGTTTTTCTTCTCATTCCAACTTATTTTGCATGTCACTGTTTTATACAGAAATCTGATATTATCGTAACAACAAAAAGCGGCAGTTCCTAAAGATTTTGACATAAAAAGCAAACAATTTAAGGATCATCATCATCGTCATCATCAAGTACCGGGCCTGTTGGCGTAGGTGATCATGTTTCTTAACAACTTTCGATCTCAACAGTTATTTATCATTTCTGTTGTTGACCTTCTGCCAAGCCATTCTCTTAAGCTGTCTGGTATCTTTTCTCTTTGCTTCCCTCTATCTCTTCGTCCCTCAATTTTCCCAGTTGTTACAATATATTCCAGTTGTTCTCTTCTCATTACATTGCCAAAAAAATTATGATTGCTTCTTCCTAATATTGGAAATTAGCTCTCTTTTTGCTTTGGCCTCTTTCAGAACGTTTTCATTGCTCTTCTTAGCTGTCCATGGTATTCTCAATATTCTTCTGTAAAACCACATTTCTACAGACTCCAGTGATTTCCTTGTCTGTGTCCTATTGTCCATGATTCACATCTACACGTTAAGAATAGCTCTACATAACATTTAAAAACTTGTTTCTACGGTCGTTACACTATTTAAATCAAATGCTTTACTTTGTCAAATGCTTTGGTATAATCCATGAAACATAGGTATAGATTTGTTTTCACCTTTATGGCTCTTTCTACTAAAGATCTTATGATATAAATGACATTGCTTGTTCCTTTATCTCTAACAAAACCACACTGTTCATCGCTAATTTCTGGACTGATTTTGTTTCGCACTCTTCGCATGATGATTCTTAGTAATATCTTAGTCATGTGACTCATAAGGCTTATTGTGCGATAATCATCGCATTCAATCGCACCAGATTTATTTGGTAGGACTACGAATATTGATTTGAGCAGGCCATCTGGTATATATCCGCTGTTGTAGATATCATTCACATTTGTGTTATTATTCCTATTCCAAAATCACCCATGGCTTCAATCTCTTCTTTAGTTATATTATCTGGTCCTTTATCTTTTCCTGGTTTTCATATTGCGCAAGACGTCTTCCACTTCTTTTTTGAGTATTTCTGGTCCTTCTTCATTATCCTTAATATCTACTTCTGTTTGTTCATCATTATATAGATCTTTAATGCATTCTGTCCATCTTTCCCTTGTGCTTTCTTGTTCAACAGTTCTTCTTCCTTTGATGTTAAACATCCAATTTTTTATTGCGTTTTTCTTCAGTTTGTTTGTATATAGCTTTGGCATCTTATTTTTGTTGCGTTTCAATCTCTTTGCATCTCTGTTTTAGCCAAGCTTCTTTTGCTTCATTGCATTTTTTTTATCTATTGACCTTTCGAGCCGTAGCCGGCCCATAGGGCGTAGACCAAGATACACCTTCTCCTATCTGAATTTTTGTTCTAGCAGTTTTCTTTTAAAGATATTTTATGAAATCTCGCATTTGTCTCTGTTCTGTGCAAGCAGCTCTATCTCATTGAGGGAGCCGAATCCTGTTGCTCTTGCCTCTCTCATCAATGTTCTCAGTGTCTCCCTGGGTCTTCCTCTTTTTCTCTTACCTGTTGTTTCCCATATGAGGGCCTGCTTTGCTATTCGGTTATTATCTCTTCTCATCACATGTCCAACGTATGACCATCGTCTTTTCTTTATTACTGAAGATATTAGTGGTTGATTGGCGATTTCTCTAATTTCTTCGTTTGTTTTGAATTCGTTCCACGCTATACCAAGTATTTTCCTTTGACATTTATTTTCGAATGCGTTCAACTTTGTTTCTATATATCTTGTTGTTTTCCAGCTTTCACACGCATACGTAAGGGTTGATAGTATATTTGATTTGAATAGCCTAAGTTTTGTGTTTGTGCTGAATAGTTTTGATTTCCACAACTTTTCAAGGCTTCTGAAAGACATTGCTGCTTTATCTTTTCTGATTCTAATTTCTTTACTTGCATTTTATTACAATTTCTTTATTTAATCTCTTATACTCATCTTTATTTTCTTTATTTCTTCTTCTTGTATCCATTAGCTGTCAAATGTCATCTGTCATCCATTTCTTTCTTGAATTTGTCCTCACTGGTGGTATGAACTCTTTTGATGTTTCTTGCACTGATTCTTTTATCATTTCCCACTGTTCATCAATGCTTTGTATATTTTCTATTACATTGTACTGGTTCGAAATTGTGATTTTTTATTTGTCTTGCAACTTTTTGTCTGATTTGATTAAATCTAAATTTAACTTGATGTTAACTGAGGCTCGTTTTGTTGCTTTTAATTTTGCTCTAAGCTTTCCCACAACTGGTACATGATAACTATTGCAATCTGACCCTGGTCTAGTTTTCACACACACCAGACTGTTTTTAAATCTATTGTTTATCATTATGTAGTCAATTTGATAGCGTGCGTTGTCTCCTGGGCTTTTCCATGTCCACAGACGTCTTGGATGTTGCTTAAACCAGGTGTTTCCTATCATCATGTTGTGTTCTTGCCCAGTCAATAAGTTTGTGTGACCTCTATCATTCCTCTCGCCTAAACCATAATGACCAACTACTTCCTCAACTCTTTCCTTTCCTACTTTTGCGTTGAGATCCCCTAGAACTATGATGTTTCCATGTGGTTTACATTCATGAAGTGCCTCATTTAACTCGTAAAATTTATCAATTGTTCCTCTAGACTGTCTGTTGGTGCATAAACTTGTATAAGATTTATGTCTATTGGCTTTCCATCCAATTCCACTAAAAGGACTCTGTCAGATATTGAGTAAAGCCTTTCACTGTTCTTGCTCTTTCTGCATCTAAGATGCTTTCCTATTCTTCTTTGGTGTTCAGTACCTCCAGAATAGATTATTTTATGTTCATCAGAATATATCTTTCCTGATCATTGTTTCTCATTTCGCAAAGTCCCAATAAATGTAAACCCATTAATTAAAGAGTGACTCAATAATTTCAGGATAGGAGATCCACTATACACCTAATCGACTGTCATCAACTAAACAAATTGTATTGGAAAATGAGCTTGCCCAAATGAGACTTCCTAGTTTTGACCATGTCTAGTTATGGTTAATGAGTGAATGAGTGAGTGAGTGACTGAGTGAGTGAGTGTGTGAGTGAGTGACTCAATAAATTAATGAGTGAGTAAATGGGTGAATGAGTGACTCAATACATTAATGTGTTAGAGAATGAGTGAGTGTGTGTGAGTGAATCAATAAGTTAATAAGTGAATGGGTGTGACTCAATATGTTAATGAGTGAGTGAATGGGTGAATGAGTTATTGAATGAGTGACTCAATAAATTAATGAGTGAGTGAATGAGCGAGTGAGTTAATGAGTGAGCGACTCAATAAATTAATGTGTGAGTGTATGAGTGTGTGTGAGTGTGTGTGTTAGTGAGTGAATCAATAAGTTAATGAGTGAGTGGTGAGTGAGTGAGTGACTCAACATGTTAATGAGTGGGTAAATGATTGAATGAGTTAGTGAGTGACTCAATACATTTATATGTGAGTGAATTGGTGAATGAGTATGTGAGTGAGTTAGTCAGTGAATAAATAAGTTAATGGGTGGGAAGCGAACCAGTGAGAGATTGAATGAGTGAGTGAGCGAGCAAGTGTGTGCAGATACGACAAAAAATAGAAGCCGATGTACATCCCTCTAATCCGCATCAAACTCTATTTCTGTTTCTTTTCCAATAAATTTAAATAACAGGAGCCGGGGGGGGGGGGGGGGGTGGTCGGCTATTGCCATATTTCACTGCCGGGGGGAGGGTGGTCGGCTATTGCCATATTTCACTGCCGGGGGGAGGGTGGTCGGCTGTTGCCATATTTCACTGCCGGGGGGAGGGTGGTCGGCTATTGCCATATTTCACTGCCGGGGGGAGGTTGCTCGGCTGTTGCCATATTTCACTGCCGGGGGGAGGGTGGTCGGCTGTTGCCATATTTTACTGCCGGGGGAGGGTGGTCGGCTATTGCCATATTTCACTGCCGGGGGAGGGTGGTCGGCTATTGCCATATTTCACTGCCGGGGGAGGGTGGTCGGCTGTTGCCATATTTCACTGCCGCGGGAGAGTGGTCGGCTGTTGCCATATTTCACTGCCGCGGGAGGGTGGTCGGCTGTTGCCATATTTTACTGCCGGGGGAGGGTGGTCGGCTATTGCCATATTTCACTGCCGGGGGAGGGTGGTCGGCTGTTGCCATATTTCACTGCCGGGTGGAGGGTGGCCGGCTGTTGCCATATTTCACTGCCGCGGGAGAGTGGTCGGCTGTTGCCATATTTCAATCTTTAAAAGTTTGGAAAGTGATGCCCTCAAATCAAATCCTACCACTCTCCCCCCCCCCCCCCCAATCTCTATATTTTTTAAAACGTGAATGTCGATTATATGTGTTACTAGTGCTTCAGATCTGTCCATTCTGCGCATATATTTGTTTGTATGTGTGTATGTGTGTGTGTGTGTGTGTATGTGTGTTGACACTTGCTCTAATGGAGAGCGAGGGAGAAGTCATGTTACTTGACTTCAAAGTTCTAAACTCCAGAGTTCACACAAGTACGAGATATTACTTGACTTACTTCCCGGCTGTTAATGGGTACCTGATACAAAAAGGGAGCTCTTAAAAAACATCAGAAAGAAGCAATCAACATTTATCGGGCACATCATGAGAAGAGGAAAGTTGGAATACTTGGTTACAACTGGCAAAATAAAAGGAAAGAGAGATCGCGGGCGACAAAGAGAGCAAATACTGGATAGCTAGGTGTCATGGCATGGAAAACAGTCAACAACAGAACTGATACGATGCACTGTAGATAGAAGATTGTGGAGGGACATGATCACCTACGCCAACCGGTATGGCACATGATGATGATGATGATGACATGGCATAGCTAGATCGTTTACTACTGACACATCTGGCCAGCTCACTGTCACGTGATGTCATGCAGTACTGTGTTGTCTCAAAGAGTTCACTAGGCTAAATCAACTACATGTCGTCTACAGTCCGTTCATGACAAAGTTTGCTTTCGATTTGCGTGAAAACTTCCTGTTAGGTCGCAGTGATTTTTTGCATGGGCCTTAACGCATCCATGACGCAAAAATATGTGTATTATTTATTCCACAGTTACAAAAGATTTTGCACATCTGTGAATTCCTTTGATCTTTTAGGACCATTGCAAATAAATTGATTCAAATCTTAAGTTTTACAGTAAACATGTTAATTTCCAGTTCAGTTCTTTTCAGAGGCGTATCTACATAATATTTTTATATATCACGTAATTTTGGGTGTTGCCCGTTATGTGTAATCGCAAATATGAATACAATTTGCAACAGTTAATATTGCCCCTCAGTCACCATTATACCCCAGGGTGTCCTAGCTGCACCCTAAATTAAATGATGGTAGACGCATTTTGATATGGAAATATATACGCTGTCATTGTACATACACTTCGAGTGCGTGAGTGAGTGAGTGAGTGAGCGAGCGAGTGAGTGAGTGAGTGAGTGAGTGAGTGAGTGAGTGAGTGAGTGAGTGAGTGAGTGAGTGAGGGATGGAAACAATTTCAGAATCAAGTAACCAACATCTCTAAACCAGTATGTGGAACGAAGCTAAGGACAAAAGAAGGGAAAAAGAGCACTCTGTGGTGGAACAAAGCAATCAGAGAAGCGATTAAAGATCAAAAGAAACTTTTCAAAATTGCAGGGAGAATAAGAACCAAGAAAAATATGAAAAATATGCCTTAGTTCGAAAAAAAGTTACAATTTTGATCAAAGAGGCTAAGTAAAAGAATTAGACTCTGTTATTCTCTGTTTCTCTCTCTTTATCTATATTACTACCCACATATATGTAAGATTGTACGTCTAATAGAGGTATTTCTCCTCTTGTTATTTGGTTATTGCCAACTGCATTCATATTCTCTCAATTATGTATTTATCTCTATCTATTTTCAATCCCATCTGGTGCTATCTCTCATCAAGTATGCTCATTTTATCGTGTATATGTTGATGATTATGTGATATGAGAGCTATGTCATCAGCAAAGTCTAAGTCTTCAGGTTGATTGATCAGTGACCACTGAATTCCATTTCTGTTGTTCTGAATTATTTTCATAATCCAATCGATGTCCAGTGGAAAGAGACATAGAGATAGAAGATATCCCTGCTTGCTCCTGTTCTTTTTACAAATGCTTTTGTGAGCTGCCCATCGGGCGCAACACCACCTTTCATTCCTTCGTACATTGTTCTTATCAAATACAGTTATTGCTGAGTCTCAAAATACGTGTCCGACAAATCTGATTGGGTATTTTTTTTAGTGGTTTTACCATATATTTCTTACTTTGGGACTGTTAAAACCATTACAATTTAGCTGAAAGAGCTCCCGGTGAAGAAAACTATAATATTTATAATTCGTCACATGTCTATTTTTAATAATTAGTGTTCCTTAAAAGTTGTTATAGTTCATTCATAAATGTATGAACATGTTTGCTTTCGATTTTACGTGAAAACTATCTGTTAGATCGCATTGATTTTTTTCATGCAGTAAGCTGATCCATGACGTTATAGAAATAGGTTTTGCTTTTGGATATTTTATCAAGTTTGCAAGATTACTTCTTTCGACTATATTAAAATCAGCCTCACGAAACTGGACATAATGTTAGCAGCACTGCGCTGCTCATAAGTGTTGTTCCAATCACAGTTTTGCTTTCACATTGAAATAGACCGAAGAAATAAAATAAAATATTGATTTTCCCATGCACCAATTCAACTTTCATTTAAAACCAGTAAACAAGTAACATTATAATGTTCATGTTAAAGGCATATCCAGTTATTATTGTGAAGTTATTGTGGTCTAATGTTGGCTTCTAAAAAGTAATATGTATATCAACATCATCATGAGCTTGAAATGCAAAATTATAACTATGCAGAAGGTTACAGTTTTACTATACCAGCACTTCCACGGGGAATCGAAAGTTGGTCATTTATAAGGCGATATTCATGACCAGAGAGACGGACACAGCTGGCGTTTGGTCTGGATAGATCATCTTGGATTAAACAAGACTCACAATGCACTCATGTCAAGCAAGGGAGGAAAAGTTGACGAGTTTGACGTAGATGTCATCAGACGGGAGATATTTAAAATATTGGCTACAAATGTAGTTGTTACTTTCAGGAAATTAATATTACAGACTGCAGTAAAGACATTTCTAAAAGTTCTCTATGGAAAATTGTGGGAGTCGCAGGCTTCACTTTCAGGAAAACTGTAGGCGGTAGGAATATTATTTGTGAAAAACAACTTGTGATAGTTGCCCAAAGCAAATACCTGAGGCAGCTCGGTGAGAGGCGGAGTCAAGGCTATGATGTTTATTTGGACGAATCCTGGGTCAATGCTGAGCACATCTTTGCTAAAGAATAGCAATTAGTAGACGGTGAAGAAAAAAAGATAAGCTCGCAGCAAAAAAGGGCAGTGCATTATAATAACGCATGCGGGAAGTAGTGAAAACGGCCTTGTCCTTGACGCTGGATTTATTTTCCAATGAAAAAGTGTCGACGGTAGGGACTACCACACAGAAATGAATAGACACATTTTCAAGTGCTGGTTGGAGAACGATCTTCTTTCAATCCTGGATAGACTAACTGCATCAAATACAAAAGATCAATTCAGGACATGGCTTGTTAAGGAAAATGTCAAATTCGACGACACATATTTAAAACCTAAGTTGTTGCAGCTTGTTTGACATTCAAATAAGAAAAAAGGTGCCTCATATTGACAGAATCATTGAGGAATACGGCAACAAATCTCTGCCACTTCCTGCACATCATGCGCACCTCAATCCGATCGAACTTGTGTGGGCTAAAGTCAAAGGACAAGTTGCAGAACAGAACAGGATGTTTCAAATGTGTGATGTTGAAGTTCTGACACGTGAGTTCCTATCAAGAACATACACTAAATTCTGGAAGAAGTGTGTTGCACATGTGCTACTGGTGGGAGACGAGCACTGGCAACGATGACATTGTGTCCAGCCATTAACCATTATCATCCTCATGGAATCGTCAGACTCGGAATGATGAAGACCATATTTTGTTGACAGACTGAACAACAGCCTGGGATGATGAAGCGTTTGTTGAGCGAATAGTTTAGCTATGGGGAACCGGTGAAGACCTCACATGTCATTGGTCGACACCAATGCTGGTGTAAAGGTCTAACAGCATGGCAGAAGCTGATTGTTCAATAAGATGAAGAGAAGAAATAGGAGAAGAAAAGATGAAAGGGAAGAAGGAAAAGAAAAAAGAAGGGGGAAAAAGGAAAAGAAGAAGAAAGTAAAGAAGGAAAAGAAGAATAAAGGGAAAAAGAAGAATAAAAGAAAAAAGAAAGGGAAGAAGGAAAAGAAGAAGAAAGGGAAGAAGGAAAATTAGAAGAAGGGAAAGGAGGAAAAGAAGAAAAAAGGGGAAAAAAGAAGAAAAGAAGAAGAAAAGGGGAAGAAGGAAAAGAAGAATAAAGGGAAGAAGAAGAATAAGGGAAGAAGGCAAAGAAGAGAGAAAGGGAAGAAGAACAATAAAAGAAGAAGAAAGGGAAGAAAGAAAAGAAGAAGAAAGGGAAGAATGAAAGAAGAAGAAAGGGAAGAAATAGAATAACCGAAGAAGAAAGTGAAGAAGGAAAAGAAGAAGAAAGTGAAGAAGGAAAAGAAGAAGAAAGGGAAGAATGAAAAGAAGAAGAAAGGGAAGAATGAAAAGAAGAAGAAAGGGAAGAATGAAAAGAAGAAGAAAGGGAATAATGAAAAGAAGAAGAAAGAGAAGAATGAAAAGAAGAAGAATGAAAAGAAGAAGAAAGGGAAGAATGAAAAGAAGAAGAAAGGGAAGAATGAAAAGAAGAAGAAAGGAAGGGAAGAATGAAAAGAAGAAGAAAGGGAAGAATGAAAAGAAGAAGAAAGGGAAGAATGAAAAGAAGAAGAAAGGGAAGAATGAAAAGAAGAAGAAAGGGAAGAGGAAGAATAAAAGAAGAAGAAAGGGAAGAATGAAAAGAAGAAGAAAGGGAAGAATGAAAAGAAGAAGAAAGGGAAGAAAAAGAATAAAAGAAGAAGAAAGAGAAGAAGGAAAAGAAGAAGAAAGTGAAGAAAAAGAATAAAAGAAGAAGAAAGGGAAGAAGGAAAAGAAGAAGAAAGGGAAGAGGAAGAATAAAAGAAGAAGAAAGGGAAGAATGAAAAGAAGAAGAAAGGGAAGAAGGAAAAGAAGAAGAAAGGGGAGAAGGAAAAGAAGCAGAATAAAAGAAGAAGAAAGAGAAGAAGAAAAGATGAAAGGGAAGAAGGAAAAGAAGAAAAAAAAAGAAGAAGAAAGAGAAAAAGAGGAAGAAGATGATGAAGAAGGAGAAGAAGAAGAAAAAGGAAAAGAAGTAGAAGAAGAAAAAGTAATGAAAAAAAATGTTTTTTGTAAACATAAATTATACTTCAACATGAATTACATGCAGTTCATTATGTGAATGTTCATTTCTTCAGACCCACTGTGTTCTGGCTCTCAATTGCTCAGCTATGTTGACACTCACAGCTAAAGTTCACAAAATTCGTGTCTATCTGATTCCATCATCATGAATTTATCTTGGCAGATACATCAATCTTGCTGAATCAAATATCTCTTCTAGTGCATCATTAACTTTTCTTCAGCATTATCTTACGCTTCATGCAGAATTTTTTATTCTTTTACATCAATAATAATTTATATATGCATTTGTATTTTTAGACCAGGTTTTTTTTTAAGAGTTAAATTCTACTTTATATTTACACGTTTAGAGAGGATGGCATTATTAGAAAAGTGGACACGACGTGAGTTGAGTTCAACATTTGTTAGGAGCTTAATGACTCTATGTGTCATTTCTCTGAGTGTAATAAGAGAGAATTTTGAAACAAATGACGTTATGAGTAATTTCTCTGAGTGTAATAAGAGAGAATTTTGAAACAAATGAAGTTATGAGTAATTTCTCTGAGTGTAATAAGAGAGAATTTTGAAACAAATGACGTTATGAGTAATTTCTCTGAGTGTAGTAAGAGAGAATTTTGAAACAAATGAAGTTATGAGTAATTTCTCTGAGTGTAATAAGAGAGAATTTTGAAACAAATGAAGTTATGAGTAATTTCTCTGAGTGTAATAAGAGAGAACGTTGAAACAAATGACGTTATGAGTAATTTCTCTGAGTGTAATAAGAGAGAATTTTGAAACAAATGACGTTATGAGTAATTTCTCTGAGTGAAATAAGAGAGAATTTTGAAACAAATGACGTTATGAGTAATTTCTCTGAGTGAAATAAGAGAGAATTTTGAAACAAATGAAGTTATGAGTAATTTCTCTGAGTGTAATAAGAGAGAACGTTGAAACAAATGACGTTATGAGTAATTTCTCTGATTGTAATAAGAGAGAATTTTGAAACAAATGACGTTATGAGTAATTTCTCTGAGTGTAATAAGAGAGAACTTTGAAACAAATGACGTTATGAATAATTTCTCTGAGTGTAATAAGAGAGAACGTTGAAACAAATGAAGTGCCACCTTGAATGACGTGGATCTGAAGAGTGAAACTGCGCATGCGTGTTGACGTTATGACCTCGCGGACAGGAGACATTCCGG
This sequence comes from Megaustenia siamemsis, assembly GCA_032433765.1. Taxonomy (NCBI): domain Eukaryota; kingdom Metazoa; phylum Mollusca; class Gastropoda; order Stylommatophora; family Ariophantidae; genus Megaustenia; species Megaustenia siamemsis. Next base: position 42,871,111 of record JAVIAB010000106.1, on the reverse strand, counting down.
AAGGTGATTAAGTGAGACGAGGTTGTTCCTTCCTGTTGCAGAACGTGCTTCCGCCGTAGAGATTTGGGCTCAAAGCAGCTGAAGTGGATTCCATTTTCTTATTTCCGTCTCTGTGTGTCTATCTTTGTCTCTTATCTCTTTCTTTATTTGTTTATTTCTTTCTCTCTCAATCCCACCGCCTCTCGAAGACTATGTCTCTCTCTCTCTCTCTCTCTCTTTCTCTATCGCTACTTGTTTTCTGTCCATTTCCCGCCCACACTTTATCTCACTCTTAACGTTGGCCTCCTTGCCTCTGTCTAGAATAGTCTAGACCACACTGTTTAGACGAGCAAATAATAAGAAAAAAAAAACATCACCACGATAAGAACGATCAGAAAAGTAACAATAATAAAAAAAATAATCACCATTAAATTAAATAGGAGCCGCGATAGCTCAGTGGTTAGTTAACTGGACCACAAAAAAACAAGAGGTCGGGTTCGATCCTGATCGACGGCTTCCAGGTTCACCCAGCCTTAAATGGGTACCGGATTTTTTTCTGGGAAGATAAAGCGTCACGGGCGTAATACCGACCACATTACCCCAAAAATCATGTGCCGAAGGTTTGTAAAATATTATGTCACTAAGACCATATTCCCTATACGCCACTTGACGTGACGGGGTACTTGAATTTACTTACCTAAATGAAATGTGCTAGATTCATTACAGAAAACATGTTAGAGATCAGATTAGTTAAATGTTAAAAAAACGAAGATTAAAGCTAGGCCTTTTAATACACAAAGATGCAACAGATAAAATAGGGTGGCCATAAGACAAATGAAAACACAACACAACGAGCCTTCAATGAACGCTTCCAGCACACCTAACCAACAGTAAGGTATGCATTTATGGAAACTTAAAAACATTAGGAAACAGAACAGTAGAAGATGTCAACAGAAGGCCAACAGAAGAGGCCAGCAGAAGAGACCAACAAAAGAGGAAACAGAAGAGCAACAGAAGAGGCCAACAGAAGAGAAACAGAAGAGGCCAACAAAGGAGCACCAGAAAAGGCCAACAAAAGAGGAAACAGAAGAGCAACAGAAGAGGCCAACAGAAGAGCAACAGCAGAGGCCAACAAAAGAGCATCAGAAGAGGCCAACAAAAGAACATCAAAAGAGGTCAACAAAAGAGGAAACAGAAGAAGCCAACAGAAGAGACCAACAGAAGAGACCAACAGAAGAGACCAACAGAAGAGCAACAAAAGAGGCCAACAAAAGAGCATCAGAAGAGGCCAACACAAGAGGAAACAGAAGAGGCCAACAAAGAG